>CM029627.1:5474715-6826525 GCA_017311315.1 Dendrocalamus latiflorus | reverse complement strand
TAATACTACTTCCTCTACATTTCTAGTACTACCCAACAATGTGCCATTCTTCATATATGCAGCGTTACACTTTAACATAGATTTTTTTTATGAACATGCATAGCAAGATCTAATATTATTCAGTGATTTTGGTTACAAAATGAGTACATGTTAATACAAACAGTACATGCGCAAGTGGCCTTTCCGACTAGCTATGTGCTTCACAATGACACCATTTAAATGTAGTTATAATCCACTTAACAAACAGCAAGATTACTGCTTACAACATCAGTACAAAAACTATTCACATAAAATATAAATTACAGTACTCTACAACTACAAATATTTTATAAAAAAAATTGCAATATACTACGACCACAAATAACTACAAATATTTTACATTACAACAACATTACTTCATTTCTTAACATAAAATATAGAATACAACACGATAATTACATAAAATATAGACATATTGACATCGTGTACGCTAATTACAAGCTAATCACTATAATACCATCTTAAACGCATGGAGATGATATTTACCTTTTCTTGAAGCTCACGAGAGGATCTACAACTTTCACAATTGCGAGAACTTCAGATACCTTCCAAAATTGCTTCAAATCCCGTGTTTGTGTTCTTCTTTCCTTCAGTATGAGCGCCCTTTCTTGCTCCCTCTCTGGCTGCTTCTCTGTCTAGAGCAAATGCACTGGAGCCTTCGAAAGCCATGCCACCCTCTTCCTTTTATCGCGAGAAAATAACAGTCACATGCACAGAATGAAGTAGGGGCCAGTTCTCATGTATATACACGTGTTACAATCCTACAGAAGAACATGCAATAGCAGCGCAGCACGGGAGCTACTTCCAGCGAAAAAAGCCAGCAACACGAGGGAATCCTGGGGCTTTGGCGACGCGATGGGACGCCAGGCATGTGGTGCGGTTGGGAGCCGCACCATTTGGCCGTGTGGTGCGCTGCCCCTCCGCACCATTGCCTTTGACGTGACGGCGGGGTGTGGTGCGGTCGGGGACCGCACCACTCAGGTGTGGTGCGCTCCCCGGCCGCACCACTGGACACGTGTCGCGTTGCCGTTAATCGTGCGGTCGTTTGGGGGCTATTTTTGGAATTGTGTTTTCAATGTGGCTATTTTTGGAATTTTGGGTATCAACAGTGCTAGAAACGTCCAAAATTCCCGTCTCTCTCGCTCCCCATGGTCCCACCGCACCGCTACCCTCTCCTCTCTCGACTGCCACGTGCCGCCGGAATATTCCTCACGCGCACATACAACTACACGATTAACTCGCGTGCTACTCGCTCGGCCACAGCTCAACTCGTCGTTAGATATGGGTGTTACCAGCCTGTGGTTTTGGCTTAAATTTATGGTTTTTTTGACTTTTTTTACAGTTTAAAGTTTATTTTATATGTAGCCAGGTTAGTTTTTTCAATTTAATTAAATCTTAAAAATTAAAAATAGAAAAACAGATTATCCTATTACAGACAATGCAAAGGAATAAAAAACTAAAAAATAGAAAAAAAATAAATTTAAAAAAAAGAACTTAGAAATCAAAAGCTGAAATCCAAATGAATGAGACCGAAAAAAAAAGTCAAGCCAAAAGCTGAAATCTAAACAAACTAGGCTGAAAAAGGTCAAAGACTCGTTCTAGGCGTAGCTTTCTCACCCTCTCTGCTACATTTCTCCATTTGATGAATCTCTAGCCAAGACGCGTTCTTGGTTACTACAAGTAATATGTTCCTACTATTTGTGAACAAATTTACGCGTTTGTCACGTTACTGTGGTATCTAGTCTACAGAACGGCCAACAGGTGGTGCTTGTGCCGTTTTCGAGGAAATTACATTTTATTCTGGGTAAATTGATATTTATTGTATTGTTCATCGTAGTTAATTCTACTTTCATTTTGTACCAGCATAGATTAAATGTAGTTTCGTTTTACACGAGCCAAGTTACTTGAGCTTGAACCGGTTAGTCTCCAAACATGTTGGGCTCACGGAAAACTATTGTAAATCCAAACCTATCCATAAGTAAATGTATGAGCTAATCCAGTGTAAAGTGTAATAAGTGTCAATTTACCTAATGCAAAATGCAATTTACTCTTTTTTAGAATTTATTATGCCTGTGCCAATTGTGATGTAGGCATTGTTCATATTAGTTTCTGCTTTTAACTTTTGCTTAAAAAAAACCAAAAGTCAATATGAACATCTGGCTTTTCAAAGTGGCTTCTTTACTCTTCTCGTTACTGTCTCGCTCTGAGGATAAAGCAGAGGTTACAGGTGTATCACGCACCCTACTTCTATCGCTCCCATCACACACACATCTCTCTCACTTTTCATCGCTTGCCCCATCCTTCTACAAGTAACTTCTTTCAGTTACCACTATTTATTTTTGTCAAAAATCATAAGATGCAACCAAAAGCCAATACGCCAGTAGTATCAGAGTAAAAGCCAGATTTGGCACTGTTGCACACTGTATTTACAAAACTAGCTATATGAGCACCGTATTTGCAAAAATGTCACTTTTACCGTCTGGTAGGTGGGCAGCAACGTCGGTGAGGTGACACGTGGCAAGGTCATTGGCGGTAGGCGCCTGCCGCCCTGCTAGCAGACGGCACGGCAGGTAGCCTGCTACCCAGTATTTCTTTAAATTTTTAAATATGTTAAATGAGGTGAAAAAATTACAAAAATTTATGTATAGCCTCCTGACATATGTACTTGATATTTAATTTTTGGGTAATTTTATTCATCGTGAATGTTGCTCGAAACTTCATTAAATTTTGATATTTGTATGAGTTTTTATATATAGAAAATAAGCTCCAAAAATCATAAAATTTTATGTGAAGCATCATAACATAGTCATAGTTATTGTGTAATTTTTGAGAAATTTTTGTCTAAATTTGCCATATTTTTTCAGGCTATCCTAATAATGAATTAAATTCATGATTAAATTCACCAACCGTAAATTCACGAATTAACGTGGCAAATTCGGAACACATAAAATTTTTAAAAAATTACACAATAACTACTACTGTGTCGGGAGGCTTCACATAAACTTTCGTAATTTTGGAGCTCGTTTGCTATATGTAAAACTTATAAAATTATTAAAATTGTATAAATTTTTTAGCAACAGTCGCAATGGGTAAAATTATCCAAAAATTACACTGCAAGGTACTTTGTGTTGAGAGAATGTACATAAATTTTTATAATTTGTTGAGCTCATTTGATGTATTTAAAATTCAAAGAAATACTAAATAAAAAATCAGGATAGGTAATTAAGTCGGCTAATTAGCTGGCTTAATTACCTGTCACCCTGACCAGACGTTAGGCTTGGTCTGCCATCCCCCTACCGGGTGGTATGCTGCCTGCTGTCTGGTGAGGGAGTGGCAGGTGCCTGCCGCCAGCGGCCCCACGCGTGTCGCTTCATGGGCGTTGCCGTCCGTCCACCGGATAGCAGAAGTGACATTTTTATAAATAATGTCCTATAAATACGGTGCGAAATAGTACCAAATCTGGCTTTAACTAGTAGTAACGGACGTAGGTATGTACATAGCCAGCCGGGGCCGTCGTGTTCGATGGACAGGCGGCCAGGTGGCCCCTCCCGCTTGGTGGCGCAGGCAGGCAGATGCTCGTCGGTTTGTTTCTTGCACCGCTGCGTTGCACCCCGCGCAAGTCTCCCTAGATTCCGCGCACACATGATGCCCCCTCTCTTTCCTTTCTCTGCGCCACGCTCTCCGCTTCTCTCTCGTCGTCTTGTCCTCACATAGACTACACGTCGTCGTCTCCTCTCGACACCAGCAACGTATTCTCTACATCGAGAGCTAGCTCGCCTTGCTCGATCGATAGGTCTGGGCCTGGGAGAAAGTAGGAGAATTTGGTTGGTGATCGAGATGTTCGAGGGGATGGAAGGGAGCTACGGCGGCGGCGGTGCTGGGGCGGTGGCGCTTTCGCGGGACCCGAAGCCGCGGCTGCGGTGGACGCCAGACCTCCACGAGCGCTTCGTCGACGCCGTCACCAAGCTCGGCGGCCCGGACAGTGAGTCCTTGTTAATTAGCTCCTTCCCTGCCTAAATTCCTCGTCACGGCACAGCGCAGCGACCGCGATCGTGTTACCTACTACCTAGTGCAGTAGTGCTCTTGTTTGATGAAGCGCTCGTTCCGTGGCGAAGGCAAAGATTTTTAGAATCCTCTGCTACTAATCTAAATCCGCCATGCTACTGCATTGTTCAGTCCAGATCCTTTTGCTCTGTTTGACTCTGCTACTGTATGGTTCAGAGCCTCGTCCAGGTAGAGAGAGTGTTAGACAATTAATGTTTAAACAGCCACAACAATGCACAGCTGCATGGTTAATTTTGGGCACGCAAAATTGGTTTTCAAATGATTGCTATTGACATGGGCAGAGAACAATAGCTTAGAGAAAGCCAGCCTCAACCCTAAACATCATCTGCCGTGCCTATAGAAAGATCATGCACAATTCCTTCGAACAGCCCCCCCCCCCCCCCCTCTCTCTCTCGCTAATTAAGCTCACAATTCAGCTGATTTTGCTTCATTGAGCATATAGTAGCTATTTGTTTCTAATTTCCCTGCAACAGAAGCAACGCCCAAGTCGGTGCTCAGATTGATGGCCACGAAAGGCCTCACTCTATACCATCTAAAAAGCCACCTTCAGGTTTGAACTCTGCTCCACTGCTGGTGTTAACATCGCTTATATTTGCTCCTCCTCTTTTGCTCCAGTGTAGTAACACAGTAATACTTGTGCTATGTGCTTAGAAATATAGACTGGGAAGGCAAACCAAGAAAGCCACAGGCCTGGAACTAGCCAACAGCGGTGGTATGTACCTTGTGAATTTTACTGTCAAGACGAAAATGAAAAGCATCAAGCATTCAAGCCAAGATTCCTCCTTCTAAACTTCAAACTTCCTCTCTTTCTTTTATCAGAATTTTCCGTGCAAGGCATCAGTTTTTCCACCGCAGCGCCTCCTTGTGTTCCTGCTGGAGGAAACAACACGGGGTAACTAGTAATCACCTTCTGCTGTCCTTCTGAACCTACCTGCAAGTGACATACCTGATTTTTATGCAATGCAATAGGTTCGTCAATGTCTAGTGCAACTACAAAATATATCGAGTTTAGTTAGAAGATGCCATCCTAGTGCATTTTGTTAAGTAGACGGCTAAAAATGCTAGAAGATGACATACTAGTAGCTTGGGGTTTGCTATCTGAACCATGCCATCCATGTTGCTTGCACTGCCCAACTCCTAATCTCACAAAGTCACAATATGACATCATGTGTTAGCACCTCAGTGGGTTTCTCAAACGTCTAGAAATCAGGCAGTATTTTGTTGCAAGTATGGGATTCTAGAAATGTGGTCACATTTTTTTAAAAAAGAAAACAGTTGATAAATCAATCCGAAACCAGGAATTGATCTATCAGTAGACAGTCCAAATCCATTAAGATTAGTAAGTCAATATATATACATAAAGAATCCTACTGATTGTTTTCTGTTCTGTGACTTTTACGGGCCCTTTTTTCTGCACATGAGCTTTTATGAGCATTTGGTTTAATTAAACATCTCTAAAACATTTCTTATGTGAATCAGAGAAATACCGCTTACAGATGCACTAAGGTATCAAATTCAAGTCCAACAAAAACTGCATGTACAACTTGAGGTTAGACAGCTTTTGCATCACTGCCATAAACACTAAGAAATGTTTCTTCAAAATCTTTTTCATACTCTCAAAACTTTCTTCCATGAACACAAAAAATACTTATGTCTACAATCAGGTGCAGAAGAAGCTGCAGATGCGAATAGTGGCCCAAGAGAGGTACTTAAAGGCGATACTAGAGAAAGCTCAGAAAAACATTTCCTTTGATGCAAAAGGATCTGCTAACCTAGAGTCAACCAGACCACAGCTCATGCACTTCAACCTAGCTCTTTCTGGTTTCATGGACAATGCAACACGAGTTTATGAAGAAAACAATGAACAATTGGTGAAAGCTATATCTGATGACAACCTTAAAGCTAATAATTTAGGCTTTCAGCTCAACCATGTAGGAAGTCAGGAGGCCAAGGATGTCAAATGCACTCCAAAAACTGAAGACTCACTCCTAGACTTGAATATTAGAGGAGGATATGACCTTTCTTCTAGAGGAATGCCAGGGTGCGAGTTAAATCTGAAGATCGACCAGCAGAGAAGATAGAGATTTGTTTCACAATGCTGACAGTTTTGGGAACTTCACTCTTTGCTATTAGATTTTTTTAATGGTGATGCTGAGCATGCTTGTTCACAAGTTTGCTTTACCGTCTATTAATGTTAATTTTTTTAAAAGAAACTTCTGAATAAACATAATAGGTCTTGTTTGAAGCTTGAATTTTATACGTATGTAGAATGAAGACTGGAGAACGAGAGAGCATGCAACAGGCTTTACTCGGGATATATTCGTGGGGGGCAGCTACCCCCGTGGTCAGCCATGTATTTCCGAGTGCAACAACCGGATACATGGGCTAATGCGTTGAGTGGTTGGCATGCTAACATGGCAGCCTTATGTATAGTGATCTTCCACCATTGATTTGTTTGTGATTGAAGCTTTTTGCAGTGTCATGGCCTAGGGTCATGCGAGGTGCTGTGGCAGCAGATAAATAGTACTGTGGCCTGTGGGTACCGTAGCACATAAACAGTGTTGTCTGGCACTGTAGCAGACGTATTAGAAATGGTTCCATGCATATCTTCATGTTATAAATAATTAGATACCTAAGTATAGATAAATACATACCTTTATATTAGGAATAGATATCTTAATATTTAGATAGTATATATATGATATTATCTTTAGTTAATTGATTGCATTAGATTATGTTAGTTTTCATATTATTAGGAGCTAACTTCATCTATATAAAGAGAGGAGCCGCATCATTTATAAGTAAGTAATATATAAACAAAGTTCCTAATCTTTCTCTCTCTTTTTTAATTAAGCCTCAGAACCATGGCGGCAACATAGCTGGCCATGTAAGGGCAAGTGCCCTACCCTCGGTTCTCGGATCCGTGCATAACCATTGACTACAACATTTAGTATCAAAGTCACTCTTCATGGCTTCTGCTATTGATTTTGTAGCTGCTATGAAGGTCTTAGTTGTGGACCTTAAGACCGATTTTGGCAACATAATGGCCTTAACGAGAAGTTCATGGCCAAAGTGAAGAAGAAGGTGTAGCATGTTGCGGTTTCTGAGTCGTCACCATCTCCAAAACCAATGTTGCCACTAATGCCACTCCTACCGTCGCCACCAACGTTTCAGCAGACAACGTTGTCCTTGGCTGCACATCTTGTGCCTTCACCAGGGAGGAAGGTTGATGCTGTCCAACAGCGATCCTCTCCACGTGGCCAACCGATGATGTGCCTTCATAGATGTGGGGCATAGAGGGTGTCAGGACTGTAACGGCGTTGCGTTCTTCCCTGCATCAGTAGGAAGAGCGTCTGTAGCACTCAAAAAAAGTAATAATAATAATTTTAGTAAATAAATAAAAACTAAAACCTAATCTAAACCTTGGCTTTAAAAAGGAGACTCAATTCTTCTTTTTCCCGTGCATGGTTTCCTCTCCCGAGTTCAATCTCCTATTCTCTCTCTCCATTGCGCATGCATGCGGCTGCATGGGGAGCTTCGGCGGTGTCGCCGGCGGCAACGGCAACGGCGGCGACCGGTAGCCGTCCTGCAAGCGGTGGTGGCGCACCGCGCGCACCTGCACCTCACTGCCAGGGCGCGGCGGCAGCAGTGGCTGTGGCGAGGGGAGCGGCTCCAACGGTGGCCACCGGCGGCGGGCCTGCGCAGCAGCGGCCGCACGACGCTCTCACCGCCCCGCACACGCGCGCACACCTGCACGCACGCGCTGCCAAGGTGCGGCAGCGGTGGCCCGGCGACTGGTCGGCCTGCGCGGTGGCGGCACGCACCATGGCGCGCGCACCTGCACGCACGCTGTCTTGTCGGCAGTCAACGGCGGCACGGCCGAACAACCGTTCGCTTAGCCGCGCGATCGTTCGCTCCGCCGAACGTGCGTTCGCACGGCCGGACACCGTTTCGTGCGGCCGAACGTGTTTCGGCCGACCGAACGACCGTTCGCGCGACCAAACGGCTATTTCCTTTCCAGTCAAATTTATCACATGACGTTCGTTTATCAAAATCATTATATCTGATCGGCGGTTTTCCATATCACCCTGTAGGTTCTCACGCAGCTGTTGAGGGAGCAGCTGGCAGTTGCGTTTCTCGGACCCATCGTGCAGCGTGTCTGTCGAGCGTGCTCAAGGCAAGTACCTCACGGCCGTAACCTGTTTCTCTCACATGTTAATGTTGCATGATTACCTGTCGCCTTAATGTGATTTCCAATTATTACATTATATTGATTGCCTGTTGCAGATTGTTGTAGCTTTAGTAAATTCTGAATATGATGAGTTAGTATTGAATGCTTGTAATTACCATGTTGGCTATAATCACTGTAGCACTTGGACTTACCGATTGCTACAGTTCTCACACACTGAATACATGACTCCACAGTACTTGAACACATCAAGTACGACTACAAGTTTACACAGTACTCGAACACACGAGGACACGACCACGCATTACTCGACTACACCAAGTACTCAACTGCGACCACGTAGTACTTGAACACACCGAGTACTCGACACACGACCACTCAGTACTCGAACACACGAGTACTCGACACCGATTACTCTCAACAACAAGAGTATATCCAACAGAGAGCTCAACGACTTGGCGTTGTCCCAGGAAGCAGCCCCATCATCGGCCGTGATGCAGCAGTCGCCACCTGCTCTCATCACGCCTTGACTAACCACGGCTTCCCACCCCCTCTCGTCGTCGCATCAACAGCCCAGAGTGGCACGTCGTGGAGCAGCAGCTGCTCTCGTGGGAGATCCGCAACGTGCTGGCCATCAGTGGGCCGACGCGCACGGGAGACGTCAAGTTTGGGAGCTGGCACGAGAAGCTTGTGCAGTCGGGGTTCTATGTGGCATCGCTCGTGGACAGCACCACCGAGCAAGCTGCCCTAGTACTTGGCATCTTCCCCTCCGATAGGTACACGCTCATCGAGGAGCAGGGGCGGAGCCAGGATCCAGACAAAGGGGGGGCCGACCCGCCAAGGCGCCGGCGTCATAGGTCCTGGGCGCCGTGTGTCGGCAAAATTAGACATACACATATATAATTAAACATACGCATATATATTGTCATATAAATTCAATCATAACACATATGGCAAAATAATGTAGCATACGTCTAGCATACTGAAAAGACTCTCTCAGTGGTCGCTGTTGATACTGGAAGAGTTATGACTAATCTTAGCAATCTATCGACCATTGGATAAATAGAATTTTTACCTAATCTCACTAGTCCCTTTGTTAGATCAGCAAGTGATGGCAATGTACTTAGCTCTAGATGGTTGCATACATCAAGTTGAAAATGTGGTAGTTGACACTCCAATTGAGCTTGATCTTGACTTGAAAAATCAGCGGGATAGTACTTTTCCACCAGAGTACTTATCTTTGAAATGTCAAAGCCATCTTTTCTTGGATCTAGTGAGGCACAAAGTGATAGAAGCTCTGTTGCTTGAGAACTGAATCGATCTTCTAACTCAATCAATTGTTGGTCGACCGCAACATTAAACACATCTATTTTATAATGGTGAAGAGTGGTGGTATTATCATTTTTGTTCCGAGATTTGGTCACATCCACACACCTACAAATTGCGACATGTAGTTAAACAAGTTAGATATGTACCATAAGAATAAAAAATATGTATTTGTGCTCATATTAAAAAACTGAAGGTAAGATAATAACTTACTTGCGATTTAAATCCGAAATCTCAATCTCGTGCTTGTCATAAAAGGCTTTTATCTCCTCAAGAAGTGGTTCCCAGCCATCATTTTTCAAGTCACTAAGCAATAATTTTGTGTTAGAAATGCAGGGGCCTAATTGACTAATTGACTGTGATGAAGGGTGATTAAGGTGTTCTATTAATGTATTTGGTGGACCATTGGGGGGGGCCAGGCCCCTGCCCGCCCCCCCTTGTCTCCGCCCCTGTCGAGGAGAATGGTGCTTTCAATTCCTACGTTCCAAACAACACATAAAGGAATAGAGGAGAAAGTAGAGGAATGAAGCGGGGAAGGGAAAGTACATGATGCTTTTCTTTTCGTAGTGTCAATCGCATCAATCCAGCAAATAGAATAAAAATACCTCTTATTGCACATTACACCTTAATAATCCATAACAGATAAAACTAATTTAAATGGACTCAAAATTCCTTGCAAAAAAACTATTAATAATAAATAACAAATAACTTTACACATGCAAAACACGTAAAATCGTTAAATAAATGTGTAATTATATTAATTACTAAAATATACTTTTAAAAAGAAAACGATAAAATTTCACATAAAAACACAAAAAGTTTTACGTGCTACAAATTATTTTAGAATAAACTAATCAACCAATGTGTATTTAAGAATAATAAATTTAATTCTTATAGTTTTAAATAACTTAACAACTCGAATATTGAGAATAAAATCTAGCCGTGCAAATTGCACGGGCCACTTTGCTAGTATAAGCCAAAGACAAGCGAGCACATATCACGTTTATATATGTCTACACAAAGAGAAGTTTCATGTACTTAGCCAAGCCAAGCACCACCATGACACCCTCACCATTTCCTTCCACCTGTCCGGCTATCCCTCCTTCACACTTTGCACCATGTATCATTAACAACTACAGTATCATCTCCCCAATCATCTCCAACGCCGTTATTTTATTCTGCCAAGTACTCGCGTGCGAATTAATTGCATCAACGCCTCTTCGCTCCACTGCTACAGATACTGCGCATGTATTCTCTCCCTGTTCTGCTCCCACCACACCTTTGCCCTGTCCTCGCCAAACCTCTCCCGGCTGCAAAAACACACGAACATGCATGGGATCAAACAGGATGTGTATTGAGTGCATACAGAACAAGAAAGCTTGGGATGGTCATGTTCGGTAAGTCCATGCGTGATCAGTGGCATACCTGAACCGGATGCGGCGGAGCTCACGGGTGCCGTCGCCGAGCTCGCGGATGGTGAGGCAGACACCCGGCTCGTCCTGCTCGATCCATTCTGTTGCTTCCATGTCGCTCGCGTTGCTGATGGACACGGAGGCCTCGTCGCGGGAGGAGGTGGTGTCCCGCGACGGGTCGAAGGACGACGGGCCGCCGCCCATCATGGACGACGTGCCGGCGGCCGCCGCGGAGTTGAGCATGTTGAAGTGGTGCGCCCAGACGTGATCGGACGGGTCGGGCACCGCCGCGGAGGGGCAGTACGCCGCTCTGGTGGAAGGCCCAGCCGCGTAAGGCGCCGATGACCCTGGCATTGCCTTGCACGACGTGCTCCGGGCGATCGGTTCTTTACTCGACGACGATGTCGGCGGCATCATGACCGGGCTCTCCCGCGTCGAACCACCCCGAGAGTAGGACGACTCTCTCTGCACGCATTCAATAATAAGTTGATGCAGATCAATCAAGAAGCTTATGATGAATCCAAGTGAACAGTGATCACAATGCATATGTACGTGCATGTGTACCGACCAGCACGGAGTCGTCGACGGAGGACGTCGGAGTGGAGACTCCCTGCTGCCGGCCGCTGAACGTCTGCACGTTGTACAGCTCCACGATGCGGTCGTAGTTCTCTCCCCACCACCGCTGCGCCTCCCACTTGTTAAAAATGTCCCGGCTACGTACATGTACAAGAACACAGCAAGCACGTGGGAGGTAATTAGTTTATCATGCAATAAAGATCGCTTGATTACAAGCTGACTACTGCAACTGTGAAATTAACTTGTAACAAAACCTGAAGCGAATGCGCTTGAGGTCGTTGCCACCGCCGGGGAGCGTGACGAAGGTGATCTGGACGCCGGGCTCCACCTGCGCCGTCCACTCCATGGGCACGGCGTCCTCCCCCACGGCTACGACCTCGTGGCCGGCCTCCTCCTCGATGCTCGGTATCCAGCTGGCGCTGCCCAGGCTCCTGCCTTCCTGCTGCCAGCCGCGGTTGCTCCTGGTCACGTCCCATGTCGTCGACGAGGCGGCTCGCGCGCTCCCGCTTGATGGTGCTGCGGTCGTTCTTGTGTACGTGTAGGCGTCTCCGCCCTGCCTGTTCGTCGGCGTGAAGGCGGTGTCGTCGATGAAGCCCGGGTAGGGGCGGCGGTAGCTCCTACTCCTGTACGAAGGGCTCCCGGCCGCCCCCTTGTGCTGCTTGTTGGAGCCGGAGAATTTGAGCACCATGTCCTTGAGCTGAAGACAGCACATTGCATCGTAGGAGCCTAGTTAGCCACAACTCACAGCTCACAGTGTAATGCACGTCAGCTCTGACTCGAACTAGCACAAGTAGCAATCTATAATATCTGGGGAAACATTTACATGTGGCATTGTTTAGCTAGTACCAAAAGCAATTGGTTTGTAATCCTGAAGGAACCAATTAAGCTTGAATATGCATGTACGTACGGCTTTTCAAGCTGGGACATGACCAAGAATGATGGCTTCTGGCTAATGACCTCGTATGACAATCGACTGGCTAACAGTAAATCATAACAAAGGGTGTGTTTAGGTATCATCTGAATATTTTCTTTCTAACAATTATCTAAATTTAAGATCGTTGAATTAGATAACAAACACGTCTACTACAAAGGGCCACTCTAGCCAGCTAGTGATGCAGGAGGAAAACCGATCTTTAACCTTTCGTCTGAAACAAGGAACCATGCATGCAGTCATGCACGCATCGCATGCCCGGCTCAAAGCAACGAAAGGCAGCAGCCAGCAGCGTATGATCCCTCATACATGCATTATGCGTTGCGTGCGCACTTAAAAAGACACGACGGCAAAGGGCGGGCAGATACTTGGGTCGCCGCGGCAAGCCACAATACGAGCCGCATTGCTTTTTTTTTTGTTGGGCAATATATAAATTTCTCTCATTTCCAAAATAAAGAAAAGGATGAAGAAATTTGGAGCGTGGCCCACCTGTAAGAGAGGGGTTGAGAAGGGCTGAGGCTGGGCATGCAGTCTCAGATCTGACCGCATTCTCCTCATCTCCGTCTCGTCCATGGTCTAAGGCGCAAGGCTCGGGCGGCCGTTTGGGTGGTGCCGCCGTCTCCTCTGATTTCGGATCTCCCTCATTCCTCTTTAAGTCGAGCCATGGAAGAGCTTTCGAGGCATTGCAATCAATAGGACATTCTCAGATCTGAGAGCAAGTGTGGTGATTTCTCTGGTCTCCTATGCGGTTTGCTCCAGCGAGGCTCTGCTGATTCTCTGAGGAGTGGTCGGCCTTGGTTGTTTCTGCCATGATTGTGCTCTATGGTGGTCGTAACCTGACGTGGTTGTGATCTGCCGTGGTCGTGATCAGTCATGATAGTGATTAGTTGTGGTCGAAAGCTATCGTGATCGCAAACTCTCACTTGTCTCATTCGATTGGCGATTTCATTGGCTTTGAGCGGCATCACCAATACCTCAGCTTCGCAATTTGGTGAGTACTGATTTGTGAAGTTGGGTATTGTATCTCTGTTAAATCTCTGGTGTTATCCTGGTATACACCGGTAATTGGTTTTCTAGGACATCATCTTTGTGACGAGCTTTGCCTCTATCGGCCTTCTCAGTGGCTTGGATTGCCATCGCCCAGTGAGATTTGCTTTACTTTCTTTATCTTTATTGTGCATAAGTTAGGCATGCTGGTGTGATATCTGTTTATCATCTCTAAAACTTGTGAATGTGACTAGCACTGGGAGGACTTTTGCATAATAGATTGTGGTTTTTTGAGATTGCTCGATGAGGAAACTAGTCCATATTTGAAATCACAGTGACAGTGTAGAAGTATCCTGCTAGTTTGAGTTGTCAATTGCTAATATCTTACGTCGGCTTAGTGTTATTTACCTCTGTTCTGCACTGAATATTGTCGGATTCAGTTGTCTTTGTCATAGCACATACCCTTTACTTGTTTCTGCTATTGCTGTAGCACTGTTGATTATACTACAGTAGCAATTTTAAGTTCCTATTTGTGCTTAAAGAGAGTAATTGATTTTGTTACTTCTCTGAAGTAATGTTTAGATTGACAAACTAGTACAATATAAAAAAAGAATTATCACTTAGATTGTTGATTTATTTACTAGAGTTGAGAAGGCCAAGTTTAGGACTAGAGTAACTCTTCAGCTGAGAGCAAATTCATACAAAATAATATGTGTGCTATGCAGATTTCAATTGCCAACTATTTTGATCAGTTAAGCATATTGTTTTCTTTATTTGACTTAAGTATTCTATTTGTGCCGAGAGATAATATGTTAACATTCATGTCATTTACTTGTTCCTAGATATATGCTTTGCTGTTTATACTTAAATATAGAATTAATCAGAAAATTTGGCTAAAACCGCTTAATTTCCAACATTTTTTGCTTGAATGCGTGCATGGCCTGGCCGACTGACCGGCAGGAGGTAGGGTTATGATAACTGGTTGCAAAATTTTAACGGGGTGCCGATAATGCCAATAGGACTGATTATTGGTTCATTTCGGTAGATTTCGGCCTGAAATTTTCAAATTAAAATTTGAATTTTAAAAAATAGGCTAAAAAAATTTGGAGTTTTTGGCCAAAAATTTTGAAGCAAATTGGCGTAAATCGGTATAACTCGGTGTAAATTCAAATTTGAGTGAAGTATTTTAGGCTGATTTGTATTCTAATCAAGAGCTCTAGGTTGATAGGACATATCTTTTTTTTTCGAAAACCGGTCTGTTATCATAATCCTGGCAGGAGGAGGCCCAGCCTGGGCCCTAAGGCGTAGTAGCCCGTGCCAGGCGAGGACCACACACCGTGGCCCACGACCCGCGCGTTATTCGATGGCAAACGCAGAGGTTTTGCAAGCAAGTCCCAGGCTAAAAAAACACGACCGCGGCATGCATTTCCACAGGGGAAAGATCAGGCAGGGGCAGGGTCCAGCACTCCTGCTCCAGGGGACACCATGTACACAAGCACAGCTGCACAGGTAGTGTCACAGTGGCACACTGTATCTAAACTATGGCCTTTTCTTTAGGGCAAAGGGAATGAATGAGAGGTGGCGAGTGGGGAAAAGATCAAAGGGAATGTGCATGGGAACAAAATCAAATCGCATTGGTAGGCAAAGTGACGAACTCCAAAGTTGGGGGATGGGGATCCAAGCAAAGAAAAGCGGCCTTCTCCCACCGCATCTACTCATCCTCCCTTGACCAACTTTGTCGAGGAATGTCGTGAGAATGTAGCATTGTAGGCTACTAGGGTGTCAAAGAAAGTGACTGAATCACTGACATTCACATTGTACTTTTGGATCGGACAGGGCTCATCAACATTTCCTTGCTAGCAGTCATATCACTGTTGTAAAGTTTGATGTCGGATTTTTAGAGAAAAAGAAGTCTAGCTAGCCCATCAGTATTACAGACACCTAACTTTCTTCGTTGATTTCTACTGGCTAAATATGACCATCCGGTACTGTTCATCTACCTACGACACAAATATAGTACTGACATATATACACAAAGGAACAAGAGCTTGTAATTAAGCAGGGACAGAAAAATACAATGTAAAGTTTCGAAGAGGACGAGCTGGGCTTGAGTAGGCGCTCAGCAATTGATTGCGTTAGCGTTTGCGTGGGACGGGGGAACTACTTCTATAACTCTGTAAGGGCCAAAAAATGGCAGCAGGAGCTACATGGCTTACTTAGTATATGGACAGCCAGGGAATGGCGACGCTTTGTTTTTCTCCTCATCCTCCTCATGAACCACCCCTTGGCCTGTTCCCAACTAAAGATGGCAATAGGTACCCATAACCCGAAACCCGATGGGTAATTACCCCATTAGGGTACATATATGGGTTAAAATATCTACCCATGGGTCTACTAATGGAGAAGAATAGGACCCAATGGGTACGCGGGTGTGGGTATGGTTTGACACTACCCATACCCATTACCCAATGGATACCCGAGTATTTATGGGCCATCTATTTGTAGCCCAGCCCACACAACAAATAATTATATTTGGCATAGCCCAATAGATGTAAACTAAAACCCTAACCCTATTCCCCAGACGGCCGCCAGACCCCAATTCCCCATTTCACAGCCTCCAAGCCGTTCGGGGCTTCGGGTGCCCTCCAAGCCGTTCGGCGCCGCTGCCCCCCTCGCCGTTCGACGCCGCCACCCTCCAAGCCATCCTCGCCACCCTCTGCCAAGCCGCCGTCGCCCATGGCGGCACTCTCCGGCTCGACGAACGACGACAGTCGGTGAAGCTTCCTCGCCTCCTTTAACCCTTGTTTCCATTGCAGGAAGCTTAATACTAACCCTAGTCACCACTGCATCCAATCCACTCACCCCATCCCGAAGGCATGCACTATTATGTTGGATTGGATTATGCGCTATTATGTTGGATTGGATTATGCACTATTATGTTGGATTGGGTTATGCATTGGTATGCTTATGCACTCTTTAATTTAAATGGTGATCTTGTTGTTTAGGTGATTTGATCCTTAATCTTGTATATCATGTCTCGGGTATGGGTCACCCGCCGGGTTTATTTCACCCGCGCGGGTATGGGTTTGGGGGAAATGTTGTACCTGCCTGTGTTATTGGGTCCTCCAGCGGGGATGTTTTTGCTTAATGGAGGTGGGTTTGGGATGGTGAAACCCCATCTTTATTCCCAACTGCAGCGGCTCTGCGTGCAGCCTAACCAGTTGGACAAGGAAATTAATTCGGTTGCAACACAGCGCATGCGTTCCGTGGCCTTGCTTGGGCAATTCCTAGGCGTTGCTACTTACTACTAGTACTGGTACCGTGCAGTAATAAGAGCAGCTCGTGTCAGAGGACGTTCGTCTCCGCTGCACTGTTTCCCCTAGTCTCCCTCCCTGTCTCTTAACTGCATCTCTCTCTCTCTCTCTCTCTCTCTCTCTCTCTCACTGAGCTAGTACTAGCATGTGTTAAAAAGAGCAGCAGTACTCGATCCAGGAGTAGCATGTAGAGTGGAAGACCGATGGGTTACCTGTGAGGTGAGGGACTTGACCGCATCTTTGCTGTGAGGCGTGGCCACGCCACGGGAGTCGTCCTCTCCGCCTTCCTTGGAGGAACACACGATGCACGACAGCATCTTCTCTTCTCTGCCTCCTCGACACCGGTTAACTGCCTCTCTGTCTCCCCCTGTATGTACATATATCGCATTGCGAGGTGAATAAGCGTTCCATATCTCAGAGCCGTAACCGAAGATTACTTTCATGCAAGGCAGCACAAAACTACGTATCCATGAGATGGTCAAACTTTGGCTTTGCAAGTCAAGATTATATTCTACAGTAGATATTGCATTATTATTATTAGTTAATGCAAGATTTTGTGCGTGCACACAGTCAAATAAAAGCACGTACGCCCTTCAGGGGCTTTTTAGCTTCAAAAATAAATAAATAAATAAATAAATACACGTACGCAAGCAGTGTACAGTGTACTACCGACAGCTCTAGCTACAAGGCTACAACGTGCAGTAGCATAGTTTAGTCTGTGTATCACGTACACACAAATACGAACACTACTGCTCGCTCCCTATGAAAACACAGCACCGACCAGCGACCACGCACAGTGACGCTCGCTCAATCTGAGAGCGCGCACGTGTGCCTGCGTCGAAAATGGCTCTCCGTGCCAGACGCCAGCAAAGCCAGCTTAATTTTTCCCGTTGAGCAAGCAACTACGCAGTCTGCAAGCTAGGGACTGAGCTTGCACCGGCGCCTAAACGGGGCAGAGAACGGTAGCATAAGCATGCAAGCAAGCAGCCCCATGCAATGGCAGCATGTACCAGCGGAACGGGCTGTTCTAACACAGTATAAACACTATATAGACAAACAGATGTTCTTGATTTTTTGCTTTTCAGCGGTTTTTGTTTTTTTATTTTTTTTCAGAAATTATTATTTATTAAATTAATAAGTTACAGTAAAAAATAGACCTTATGTCACCGTTCTTTTAGCCTTTTGCCTTCTCTGAAAATTAAAACGGGATAGCTTCTTACAGTAAATTCTTAAATCGGTTTTCAAGTTTAAAACCGAATGTGTTGTTTGCAATCATCTACTATTATCTCAAAAAATACAAATAAAATATCCTCCGCAGCAAAAAAAAAGAGAAAAAAACAGGCCAATGGATGGACAGATGCAGCAAAATTTTTTTATGTGGAACGCATCTGCGAGATCATCACGGTGCGCGTGCACATGACATAAGATAACAGATCGGAAGGCAGGTAAATACACAGCGTAGATGGCGGGCAGAGAAGCTTCTGATGTTTTCTTTACGCACATGTAATACTAACCACTACACGACTCGTTTGTTTCGTACTATACGTACAGAGATGAGCGCGCTGTCCCACGCGAGACCGGGGCGTATAGGGAAGACTCCAGTCGACACCAACGGCAGCAGCTCGCCGCACGAGGAGGCACTGAGCCGCAGATGTATCAGCTACAGTCTATGATGCTGGGACCCGCCCACCCCGAGATCAACGTCCTGCCGGGACTTTCTTATGAGTATTTTTCCCACCCTTCAGGCGCTGGGCCCGGCTAAAGCCAGCAGCTATCGAGTGTCTGCAGGCTGGAGACCGCTAGGATTTAACCACTCTAATCTTCTCCCTTTTTTTTGCGAGAAAACCACCTTGTCCTTTTTTTATTTGCTATTTCTCTTTTCTGGTAAAACGCATAGTAAGTATTGCGAGGTGGCGTAAATTACTAGCCGGCTCTGCCTCCCCAACTAACCTTAAAACACGTTATTTATGTGTGTTTTTCTTTGCCAGGTGGGAAGTTAATGGGGTGACACGAATGGGCATTTATGATGATATATATAGGCAAGCGAAAAGAGAATGCCACAGTGACTGGTCAGATACTTACAGGTAACTGACGACCACTAGATAGATATCGTTATTCCGCAACGGTATCTCCTCCTCTGTCGCCTGAGCCCGAAATGATCTGCAAAATTTAGGGAAATAAATGAAGATAGTATTGTGACATGAGCGGAGAAGAGAGGATGCAATGCACGGTGAAAACAATTAAGGTTTTGTTGAGATGGGGAAGAGTGGGTTTGACTTCTGATGAACAGGATGGCAACCAAAACACATGCAAGCAAAAAAAACACGAAGAAAAGCATAGCAGATGAAAGGCAAAGAAGAAGCGTCGCAGAAATAAACGGGGGCAAGCGACAAGATGCGGCGCCTGCGTCGGCATCACGATTTACCCCCACCTCTCGCCGGAAGGCAGCTGTTGCTCGCGGCCGCTATCGCCGGCTTCGCTTCAGATTCGGGCGTCGAATTGAGTCCCGGTGTACCGCAAGCCTTCGAAATCCAAGAAAAGGAGGTTCTTGTCGGGATACGGGTCAGGGGAGCGCGACAAACAACGGCAGGCTAGCTAAGCTGCGCAGCGTTTGCTTTCGCCAAGGTGTAAACGACGAAACAAAACTGGATGACAGAACGATCCGGGGCTCTGCAAGTGAGAGATTCCTTTCCCAGAACAAGCGAAGGGGTCGTGGGGGGAAGGAAGAGACGGCGAGTCCGCAGCTGAGAGAGAGGAGAATGGAGCGGGGGGATCGCGGCGTCGCTCTCGCCCGTGGGATCCTCCTGCGAAAGCCCCAGCCCAGCCGTCTCCGCCGATATATCGGCGAGGGGCGCGGCGGGCCCCGCGAGATCGCGGCCGTCCGATCTGGGGCGTGTGGTCACCTCCCTGCATGCGGGCCCCATCCGGGCTGATACGGTGCGGGACCCGCGGCCTCCCCTGCCCTGCTGTCCCAACCTCACCTGGGCCTATGGGTACTGCACACGAGGGCGCTCAGCTCGGCCGTAGCGACGACGTAATGTAGCGTAGCGTGGGTGGTGGGGCCCGTGCGAGCGCGGTGTCATCCTGACCGTGCGATGTGCTATCGTGGTCGTCGCCGCCGGGACGGGCTTGGCGAGGACTGAGGACGCGCGATTGGGTTCTGATGGCGCCTGGGTGCTACTCTGTGCGTAGCGCGTACGTGCAAACATGGGAATTGGATGGATGAATGGATCGCTCCAAGTGAACAATTTGGGTGCCGGATATGCTATTCTCGTAGCTGCCTTCTACTATCGACCTACGGAGGTCGCCCAGAAAAAGCAGCTCTCCAACACAGAGAGATAAAACAAAGGATTGAGGTCGTAAAACATGTCTGGTGGATGTAGAGGTCGTCTCTGATGCAGCCGGTCGGTGTCAATGGCGGAGAATCATTGAGCCACCGCACCGAAAATTACCAGGGGTCTCATCCGGGCTTGCTGGTTGATATCTCACCGACAGTCCGCATCCGGTGTGAATCACCCCTTGGGGGATTGTGACCGGAGTAGCTACAGAGGGCTCAGCGGTGAAACAATCTACTTTGCCACGGCATCTACAAGCCGACGACAAGGATGCGAGACCCGTGCCATTTGCTTAATACAATAACAAAAATCAACGAATTATTACTCGATAAAACAACACTCTATCAAATAATAAGCTCATCATAATGTTACAACAGAACAGTAATTAGTGACTATTCCATAACATTACAATAGAATTGCCACATAAGACTAAAGTCTTTGGCCGAGTTTTTTTGGGCTTAAACCTAGGTTATGCTTGTACTGTCTACTGTAACTGGCTTTTAAACGATACTTTTTTTGGGGTCAATAAAAAAATTGTAGTAAAAAGTATACAGAGTTCAACTGTATCGGCCAAAATCGTATAAGACTATTTCCCTCTGCGTATTGCCTCTCGTGAACAAATAGAATTCAAACATTTAAGCCATAAGCCATCAACCCAAAAGAACACACCCTTTCACATGGCTAGACAGTTGCCTGATTATTACAATAACATTAGAAACAGAAGTACTTATAACTAGTAATTTTACAAGTATGGAAACTAATAGATATGAGCATGCTATTATACCCTGGTTCCGTATACGATTTTAATAGTAGCCTGCTATTTGTTCCACATCTTATACAGGGCATCCACCTCGTACGTGTCGTGCTCAGAGTCACCTCCATCCCCTCGACATAGCTACCCTCTGGACAGGCATCGTCGGTACTCAGAAGAACTCCAAACTAACTAGCCTCTAAATAAAGGAGAATAATAACAAAGGTGAGTACAAAAGTACTCAACAAGCATTAATAACAAATATGCAACTTTATGAATATTAATCCATGTCTCAATGTAACCAATAGCAAATATGCAACTTTACGAACATTAATCCATGTCTCAATGTAACCTATCTCATTTCACATCATCTCAAAAGTAAGCATTTCTAGGCTAGATAAGATTTTGGATTTTAATTTAGAAATCTACTGATCATTTACATGACAAGATAGGACCCCCTATTTGGTTCCCATACACGTAGCCTTCAATCCAGGAGCCAAGCGTGAATTCGCGGTTTATACAGCGTTGTGCAAGCTTGTACCACTTTACTCAAAGCTACTCTGATTTTATTGTGAATGGTTCTCTGTATGTCCTTAGATGCGGTGCTCAATCAGAATACATAATATTTCCCTCTATTTTAGTATATTATACCTCCGCCCAATTAGGGTATTTTCTAGCCGCTGTTCAGGCCGAACGCACCTTCACCAAACAGTCCACTGCACTAAATATAGGCGTTGGGCCTATCATTTACAGCCTTGAGTCCAATTGAGACATCACCCATGAAATTCCCTGTATAATACTATGCTCCTATGTAGAGTGTAGGCACCGCTCGGTTGGACTGAAAAATAGTGGCTTATGGCTGAAATTACACTATAGCTGAAGGTGTCCTATTTGGCGTAATTAAATTTAAAAATAGAAAAAATATGTTAACTCATCACGGACAACGCAAACAAATACGGGAAAAAAGAACCGGCGAAAAAGCTAAAAAAGCCAAAAGTTCAGAAAAAACAAAATTTATAAATAATGAAAAATAAACCAAAAGCCAGAAGTTCAAGCCAAAATGAGCTGAGCGTAAACCAAGGCTTCAGCCAAAAGATTTCTACAATTTTGCTCGAGGTATGCAAAATGGCAGAAAGGACTTGAATATATGGTGGTTCATTTCAGCTGATAACTTATAGCTGCGATTTATGGTTTTTTTGCCCTAGTACGAGGGCTTGTGCGAATGAACTGAATACCGATAAGTTGTTTCGAAAAGACTATCCCAATAAACCGTTTCGAAATAGTAACAAAGAAACCATCTCGTTTGTTTGTTCAGAGAAGACATAAATGATAAGCTAAAATGAAGGGGTCCATAAAATTTTCAACAACTTGCATTTTTAATTGGAATAATTGAATATTTGCTATTGCAAACATCCTCAAATCATTTGAGAATTTATCGCTAGATATATCCCTGACACATAATTCTCAAGTGAGGATCTTTGCGGTGTTAAATCCTTGTATCCCTCTTCTTAAGTCAGTATCAGAAACACATAGCCACTGTAACTAAGTAGGAAATAAAATAAAAGGAGTTAGCTCGTACTGAGCAAGTAATGGCACTGGCACGCATAGATGCATTGCTCGGCCGACTAGTCCAATCCGTTCGAACCGTCGCACATCTGATCAAAACAGTTGGATTCTCACTTAAATGCGTGAGCCTACGTATTACCATCCATCCCTACATATGCGATTCTTTTGCACATTTTTAAAGCTTGTTTTCGCTGTTCACTACTTGGCATGACAAATACTAGCCTCGTAGGCGCGGCGACACGCCGCGCCAGTCACCGTATGTACCGAAGTAAAAGAGGCGATAATTTGAGAGGAGTTTTTTAAAAAATCGAGGGCACATACGTATTTTCGAGAAAGCTAAAGGGTTTTTTCGGAAAAAATCGAGGACTTGTAAGGACCTGTACGTAAGTAAATAAGGGCCTATATGTAATTTCGGGAACCTGCGGGGCGCTATACAAAAAAAATTTTGAAAAAAAACTTGCAGGTACCTTTTCGCGAGGAAAAATGACCTTTACGTAATTTCCGAAAAACTGGAGGAAACTGCCTCCTCCGGCCGTACAGGAATTGCCCCGCCACGCGCCGGCCGGACACGCGGGCGGGGCGACGTGGCCCGCGCGAGAGGCCGGGAATCCCCCGGAGTTTGTTTGAGGTTTTATTTAGATTCTTCTTTTTTGTACGGCGGCACAGGCCACTGCAATCATATATTGCAACCAAGGATACTGTGCAGATAACCGCACAGTGGCCGAGCACACCGGCCGGTGCTTGACCGATGACCAAAGAGAGAAAGAAAGAAAACCATAAAATACTCCAAAAATGGTACTTATGCTTTCTTACCATCCAAAGTTCAAAGTTCAAACAGGCCGACGAGAAAACGGTGGCTCTGCCGTATATTGCGGCACTTGATTTAATCCAGCTTCATCTGCATAGTTTTATAGGGAATCTAGTGGATAAGTTATTTTCAATTTATAACTTATAAATTATGTTTTTCTCTAAACAAATAAACAAAACGATTTCTCCGTCATTTTTTCAAAGCGACTTATCATACTAGCTTTTTCAAAGTGACATCAAAATTCGATTCGTTTACGCAAACGCTTACATTAGAGCAGAAAACGTCGGTCATAGACATAAACCGTAACTACTATAGCTAAAAAGAATTCAGCCACTTGCTACCGCTAGGACAGAGCAAAAGCTAAGGAGAAAAGCGATAATGTGGTTAAATGATAGCCAAGAAAAAAGAAGTTTGCATTACAATGGGATCAAACATTCGCTGTTACCCACTTCGAAGAGGCCCCTCGATATGGAATTGAAATCTATGAAAACATCGTCAATTTATCATTCCAACGAGTTAAAAAAGAAAAGCTTGTGATTACGTAGTGAGCGATCGATCGATCACCAGTCCCCAACGCGAAATGTTTTCTGATCCCAATGCGCATCACATCTCGCAGGCGAAAGCAGATTCCCCCATCAGAGCGACGCCGAGACCGAGCTACCATTCGCTGCGCAATTGGACCCTCTCATTGGAATCCCGGCCACGGAGAGGAACCAGCGCGCGCTTCATGCAGCGCGAGCAAGCATGCGGCCGTCCTTATTTTGATGCCATCCACGGTACGAAACAGCAGGCTTGTTTTTTTAGCTTTTGGACTGATTTATAGTTTTATTTTTTAGTAATCATTGTTTATTAGGTTAATAAATCGTAGCTAAAGATTGGCCCTTTTTGGGTTTCAACTTTTGGTTTGTAGTTTCTATTTTTTTTTTTCTTTTTTTTTTTTCCTTTTTCTTTTTTTCTGTATTTTCTTAATGGCCTAACCTATTTTATTTTTAGATTTTTTAACTTTGTTTACGCAAAAAAACATCAAAACTACAATATAAAATAAATCTTAAATAATATCAAATAATAAAAAAATAAGTCGAAATGATCCGCCCCTAAACCGCTGAAGAAAAGTTGACCCAACAGCCACCAACACGTCTCCGCTCGGGGTGCGTCGCGGTCAAAGTGGCAAATCAGGTACGTACGTACGTCAGTGCTTGGCACGGGCCGCGCAGCCTTAGCCCAGCCTCGGGCGGGGCTTTCTCGAGTTTATTTCGACGTCTCGCCTGCGACGTTGGGTTCCACGGCGACCTGGATCGTGTCGGGCGAGCCAGGCCGGCCTCAGGGAGCCAGATGGCAGGCGCATATGCAAGCGCAAGGGATCGACGCAGTGATCCACCTGCGCTGCGTGCGATGCGGTCGCAACTTTTGATGGCGTAGGGGCAACAGCTGCTGGCTAGCCCACTGTGCCGAGCTTTGTCTGATCTCCGTCGAGTCTCTCTCTCGCATGGACACGTTCCAGGCTCAAACGAGGCTGCAAGCTAGGCTGACCCACTGCGATGCAGTACACTAGAGCATGTAGTTTGCGATAGTACAGATGATGCCCGGCTGTTTTAATTCCTTCTCTGTTTTCGCGCTCGATGCGCGGCCAAGAGAGAGAGAGAGAGGAGGGGGAAAATGACTAGACGGTAGAGGGCGGCCGATGCGTGTGTTTGTGGAGCGGACAGATCGAGGTTTTTTTTACGAGAAAGCAAGCGAGAGGGGGGCAAATCTTTGGGGAAAGGAGGTAAAGCCGCGCGCAGGCACAGGTAGCACAACGCACCGAGCCCGGTGGGGGCTGGAGCCGGAGGGAACGGAGGAGGGATGGCTCATGTGGGTTCGCGCGGGCGGATCACGTTGCCGAGCAGCCTTTCGGAAAAGGCCACTCGAGCCCGGTCGAGTCCATGTCCATCTCTCACTCTCACTCTCTGGTCTCTCGCTCGCTCGCGCCCAGCCTCCGGTCGCCCGTTACAGGTCGGAACCACCGAGAGGCGAGGGCGAGTACTGCTAGCGCGGCCCACCAGAGCCCCAAACACCTTGATGACACGCACGAGACAAGAGACATGCCGACGTCTCATCGCGCTCGGTCCTCGCGTTAATTCCATGCCGCTTTTTTCCTAGCTCGTACGTCGTTGCAATGACCAATCGATGCATGCTAAGCCGATGCTGGTCGACGACGCTGTACCACTCGATCGATCGACCCCATAGATTGCGCTAGCTCAACGCGTCTCTGTGCGCCCTGTTGTTTGCACTTGCACGGTGCGTAGCGTACGTAGGTGCAGCCTTTTAGCCCCTTGTTAATGAGCAGGCGACTCCGGAACGAGATACCTGATGGCCGATGCGCTCGACTGATCAGGCCGGGGTTTTTTTTTGGTTATTTTTTTTAAGGGGTTTACGCTGTGCGCTAGCTCCTCTGACTCGGACGTCAAATCGGTCGCGCCATTTTGAGGTGCTGGCTCCTGCATGATATGCTCACGCAGCATTGACCGTGTCAGGCGAAACGCACGGCCCCAACAACGAAAGTTGTTGCGCACCTGTGTCGCTCGCCTGCTTTTGCATCGCTTACACTAGCACCCTTTGCAATCTCTTTCCCCTGCCAAAGTGAGGCACGTACGTACACGCGTGCTTTCAAAAGAGGCAGCTCTCCTATCGATCGCTGCATGCGAAGACTCGCACCAGCGGCGCGAGTCGCGTGCATGCAACCGGCTGGCCCGTGTACTCGCGATCTGATCTACGCGAACGTGCAGCTTCTCTTCGCCAAAACATGGCGTTCGTACAGCGGTACAGGGAAGCGCGACAGGTTTGTCTTTTGTCACACTCGCGATGTTGGACATGTCTTACGTGGCAAAGTCGGGCAGACACATCGGTCGGCACTTCCGCGGCACGGGCGGCACGGAGACAAGCAGTGGCGTGCCAGCCTCGTCAAGCCAGCCATCCCGTGCCGTGCTATACATTGCTGACTGCTACTATCCACTAGCCTGCACGGGCTCTGGGGCCATGTACTCTCTGAGGCAGTTTTTGCTCAGTGATGGAATGCTCAAATGGGCATGTGCATGTGGTACTTGTCGTCTCTTCGGTTTGACGGCCTGCCAGTGGAAACAGGAGGCAGTGATACGTACAAGATTTGCAGTTCCATCTTTAGATCTTGCTAGAATCCAATCAATTACGTGCAAACTGCGCGTGTATCAGCCAGACGACCACAATCAAGCACCAGGAAGTATAAGGCTCGAGTAGCGCCAGTACAACACACTTATTGCATTGCAAGATGTGAAGGATAGCAAGAAAGCCGGTTGAGCGCAGATGCCGCACCAAGCACCTATACATCAGAACCCCAGAGAACAGCGCGATCGACCAAATCAAACTAAGTGATACAGTTAAGATTACATAAAAAAAACAGAGAATACTTTTATGGTTAACACAAATAGAACTTGGGCACCTTTGTCGGTAACACGGCAATGGTAGAATGAGTGAAATAAGACTGCTTGTTCAGCGTTTCAGTCTGCAAGTATGATTATAGAAGCAGGAGGTTATGATCAACAAGACATCATCAGTATAGTAAAATTTTCTAACAAATCACTTCAAGTACATACAAGGATTCTGCAGAAGACACATCCTCCCAAAGAAATAGTGATCACAACGAAAACAATAATATACTTTTTTAAGTTGTGGCAAATGTTACACATGGAGTACAATTGTGGAAGATACATCAACTGCATAGCATGCTAGCACACTATTCCAAAGCTATTTTACACCGTCATACTCCATTCCTAAGATGCGGCTTCCTTCTTCAAAAAACAATAAGCGTGTGAACACAACATTACAACCGGTCCTATTGCAGCATCACCACGCGTCCACGCAAAGCATTTTTTATTACTTCAAGTTCAGCGTACTAATGGCTTGCATATGGAGGAACTGTTAACCATGATTCAATGCCAACCGGAAACATAATCCAAAGCAAAAGAGACACCTTCGAGTTAACGGATGTATTATGTTCTGTAACTGTGTATGGAGGTCTATGGAGAAACAACATCTTTCAAAACTATGGCAGAAAAAATTGGTCAACCTGACCAAACAAGCAGGAAAATATTAGCAAAAGTCAGAACATTCAAATTCTTTTAGATGCAGAACATTCATTTGGTACAGGAAGGATAAGAACATACCTCGGACAATAGTTGTTAAAAAGAACACTATGCACAGGTGGGGCAAGATGCATCAATCAATTGGATGCTTGTCTGTTTGCCGGGAGGTGTATTGCGCTGAAATCAAAAGCAAGGACAGGAATGCACTCGCCACAAATATAGCATCAAACCAGCGGTGGTAGAAGTCAAACTGAATGTCACCACCCAAAACATCTGTAATGATCACCCTGAGCAAACATGCACTAACAAACATCAATTTTCTCAATGGAATGTGCTCATGACGAAAACTTCAAATCTTGCAGAACATGAATAGAAGTTTCAAAGAAGCATAATTCCATTTTCAAACAACAGTATTATTTCACTAGGGATCCATAACTCTATTGTGGGGTCAACTGTGAAATCAATATACTTAGTGGAACCAATTAACTGTGAAATCAATATACTTAGTGGAACCAATTTCTTTAAAATCTTCATATAAACTATGGCGTTTTCCAATTACGAATGGTAGTGGATTGTAACAAAAAAGGTTGTAGGGTCATTTGACCCCCACAACTTTGTATATGCCTCTGCAACTGTAGTCATTGATGCAAATAGAAGCAGCACATTCAGTTATAAATAACGACAGCATATAGGGAAGGCCGGAAGGGCAATCTCAAGCAATAGAGGAATACCTATACTCATTTGCCAGGCTTTTCCTTATGAGAAGAATAGATGATATGAAGTACATGCCCATGATCTCAGAAGGAAAAGGACGACATTAGTTGTTGAGCGGCTCCCAACTCTAGAAACAGCAAAGAAGAACTGCATAGAAAACAAGGCACGATAGCATCAAGTTTGGATGCTCAATAACAAGGGAAGCTACAACAACAGGAAGTCTATTTAACTAAATGGAAAATGCAGATGGGCAAAGAAGGTTTCTGCATTACAGGCAGCTGAAATGCATTTACAGTAATTTTACCAGCATTTTTCAACCAGTCATGGATCAGAGACTACAGTGTACAGGGTACTGATAGACAAACCCAACAATTCACATGTACAAAAGCAACCAAAAAGAACACTCACCTTCATAACATTTGCCAAGAAACCTCGAACAGATATGACAACCAACATCCCAATGAACATTAAAGATATGTACTGCAAGCACAAGGCAAGAGCAGGACATATGTAAGTAAGAACATGAATAAATAGGCAACTAGAAAGGGAGAAAAGCCATGAGAATCAAGCCAACCCAATATACAGCAACCCATAATCTATATTCTATCTACATATAAAACACATGGAGTTTCAGAAAAGGGTAAAATGCAATGCCAAACTCTTAATTATTTTATTGGCAATTTGAAAGCCTCTGCTGTTCTGAACTTTTACCGAATTCATTCTACGATTATTTAGCTTTAGCATACCTACCTGTGATAAAAGTGCAACATCAATACCAATATCATAATGCCTCAAGAAAATGGTAATCGTCATGGTCACCGGATCAACAGAGCCTGCCTGGGAGGAAAAACAGGGTGTAGGTAAACAATGAAAATTTTCATGAATTAGAAACAGCAAGCAATCGGTTTGAGATCCATGAATGCATGGAAAGGTCAGTAGACTCAGTACCTCTTTAAAGACTACACTCTGCAAGGACTGCAAAATATCAAGAAAAAGAATAAGCTAAGCTCCATAAGGTTGGGCTACAAGTGCAAGAAAAAATAAAACACAATCTCACAAAACAAACTTGCATTAGTTGGAGAGCAATAAAGTGGAGAAGCTGGATATTCCTTTTGCGAAATGGATGGATTAACCAAATATTTCTGTCACTCTAGCTTTGTCATCTCTCATGGTTACATGTTGGTACGTGAAACAATGTGATGTGTCAATCAAAACAACAGTGCATTTTGGAGTAGTACCTTGAGCATCTTATAAACACAATACACTGACAAGGCATATCCTAGAAGATTCTGAAGATGTCCTCTCCAAGTTCGAGAATATGCGGCAGCTATCTGAAAAGTGATTGAAGAATTGTGTGCAAAAGTTTAGCTCAATTATTCTAAGAAATGATCTACTACTGGCAAAGATGCAAAATAGCCACTGATGTGAAATGACATAAGAGAAACAAATATATGACCCCACATAAGAAAAGGAACAAAACATTTTATGCAACCAGGCAGCACTGCAACCTTGTCAATTAATTCGCCCTGAAACTAAATATAACCGATATTTTAATCTATATCAGTGCTATAATTTGAAAAGGAAAAGAAACTAAGGTACCGAGCAGGTTATCAGAGACCACCATACATAGCACAAAAAGACACTCATCTAGTTAATACATACATATTTGAAAAAGAAAAGAAAATAAGGTACCAAGCAAGTTATCAGAGACCACCATAAATGGCACGAAAAGACACTCATCTATAAGGGACAACATGACGAATACTCATCTACAAGGCAAGAAACCAATAACTCATCCACAAGGCAAGAAATCAATGAACTTGAGTAAGTGTTATAACATTTATGCTGCTGTTCTGATATCTTTTGTGATAGTCTAATCAAATCCTTGTTGAGTTGCCAACACCAAAATCAAATGATGATTGCAACTCCCAGGTGTTTATAGGATTGAACAACACAAGGATTACAAAGTAGAGGGGGTACATCCCACTAATTAGCTGTTGATCTTAACACTAGGAGTATAGGACCAAAGGTGCAAAAAGAAAACCTTAGCTTGACGGAGTTCATATATCTCAAGGAATAGCTGTTTGGAAAGCTCTTCTAATGCCTGGACCTCTGCTTCCAAGCTTTTGATGTCTTCAAGACAAAAATAGGGAATTAATACTTAATTACTTATCACTAACAAAGCAAATTGCAGAGAACAAAGGAAACAAAAAAATACAACATACCCTGCTCAGTTTGATCTTCCTGCACAGATCGAACAACTGTTCCAACTATACGCTTTAGAAATGACCTGGCTTTTAGCTTCTACAAGTATAAAGTTTTGCATTCAGTCATCCTATACAGGGTAAACATCAAAATAATAAAAGTGCATTACTTGCAAGTTGCAATCTTAATGTATGTTATGATATTTTCCATTTCTTCCCCCTTTAATTGATTGGCAGAGCTCCTGCCTCTTCGCTAAAAAAAAAGATATTTTCCATTCCTTTTAATGGAATCCCACACCATATGTGAGCACAACCAACAAAATATGACAATTATACATAGTTAAATCACAAAACATTTCCATTTTTTATAAATACAATGGACTGCTATCCCTCTATGCGAGCCACAAGCAACAAAATATGGCGATTCTGTATAGCTTAGTCTATGTGTATTTTTGCACCAAGAGTAAATTTCCATGTTTGCAATCCAATAGTTATGAACTTATCCACAGGATTGTTTGTTTTATAACAGAGACAGTGACTAGTAAGCACACCTCCTCTGATCCTTGAATTCTCTCCATCTCCATTTTGGACAGAATGATTCTCTTTTTCTTAGCAATACATGTCTCCATGGATTGCATCAGCTGCCGCTCCAAAGTTTTGATGTCTGTTTCGTCAATTTCCCTAAAAGCCAGGATAGGATAGGTCAAAGGGATGTGTGCAATATAGCGTAGACCAAAACCAAAGCTAGTCGTTCGGAAGTAAAACTTTGATATTAATGAGAGAAGCGTGTAACTGAGTTGAAACCTGATAAAGAGCGACAGATAGCTGTACGGCAGATTGACGGCACCAAAACCAGAAAGAACAGCCATGACACTCACTCCAATCACGCCGATCCTACTAACCAACTGCGGCATCGTAAAAAACCCTACAGCGTGAGCACCGAGTCAAACCCAGTGACACAAGTAGGAATGAATCGAGCTCATCGAATAGGCATGCAAATTTAGTAAAATCCAATGCCTCAGAGATCAATATCGTAAGTCTTAGCAACTAGTACTACGAGGTTATCACCCATAGCATGATTGTAAAGCCAAACCTTTCTCTGGGGAAGGCATGGGAAAGTGAATCCCCATGCGCCAGAACCCGTAGAGAAAGACCAGCAGGAACAGCGCAGCGACGAGCCAGGCCCGCTCCCTCCTCACCCCTGCAACCGCCAACGCATCAGCCGATCAAATCAGCCACAGGCGCGCGCGCACAACGGATTGAGACGATGCGGGATTCGGTCCAAAAGAAAGAAAGAACCTGAGTTGCGGAGCAGCAGGTAGCAGTGGTAGTACGGGAGGACGAAGACGAGGAGGAGGATGAGGCAGAAGAGGTCGAGGTGCCAGTTGAGGAAGCGCGCGTGCTTGGAGAGGACGGGGAGGATCTCGAAGAGTACGAGCTGGAAGAGGTTGCAGGAGAAGGCGAAGACGAGGCCGAAGAGGATCTGCACCAGCGCCCGCCGCTCCTCGTACTCCTTGTACAGTCCGCCGGTTCAGGAACCACAGCCCCGCCCACCCCAGCCCCCACCAGCGACGCACCCACCACCGCGCCCTCGTAAACCACCGCGCCCCACCCCATTTTCCCCTTCCCCCTCTGCTTCCCTTCTCGCGCGCCGCCGTGGGGTTTCCGCCCGGGCTCGGAGCCGGAATCGGATCTCGTGGGAACGGGATACGGGAGGCCTTCGCGTGAATCTGCCGCGCCGTCTCCTGCCGCGGTGATGCGCTGCTCATGGACCGGCTTGTGCTAAAGCCCAAGTCCGAAACGGCAGTTAAAATAACCGCAAGGCTCATGAGGTCCGAAACTGCCGATGTATTTATTCATGGGCCCGCGTAATATAAGGCCACGGATCAACTCATGGTGCCAAGCACTTCAGTGGAGAGAGACCGGGCCAACATGGGACAACACGACAAGCTCTTGCGTTGCGTCTCGTAATGTTGCCTGCCTCGTGGATAGCTGTTGGCCCGGTGGTGATCGCGTTTACGGATTCATAACAAGCCCAATGGGCATGGGGCTTGCCCATTGAGCTCCACGTGCACGAATCGTCCTAGTCGTGGATAGTTGCTGAAACAGCCCTAAAAATTTCAAATTTTCTACATTATTTAGATTTTATTTAAATTTAAGATTTTTATCAAATCTAAAAACCCCAGCCAAATTTAGGCTTTTCCTTTCTGGCAACCTGCTTTCCAATCACAAACGCTCTCCATCAACTACGCAACGTCTCTGCTCCCGTTGCCACGCGCCACAACGTCGCTCACGCACACCACATCGCTCACCCGTTGTCAACAGGCGGGTCAAAAGCTGCACAGCGCCCACGCAACCATGGTGACTGCTCGTACCCTTCCTTAACGATGCCTCTGACTGTAAGAGCCCAGATATTAACATCCGGATTCCTCTGTGATTCCACCGCACTATTCCCTGGATCAGTAGATAGCGCTCACAGATTACAGTAATGAATATCAAAGTTCATATCATGCGGAAACGTAAATATAATAGTAGACTTACTCATGGGCCGATTAGGCCGAAATCATTAAATTGCAGCAACGGAAGAACGAAGCACGCAAGTGGGACCTTCAGGACGTGCCCACAGGCAGCCAACTGGAGGTTCGCGACCTAGCCCTTAACATCTTCATCTTCTTGGTCAGCTTGTCCAATCTTGTTGCTGAGGCGAGGTGATTTGATTTCCTGATTCTGAATTTTTGTCGCAAAAACGAGCATGAGCACTCCGACCCCATGCTCCGCGAGCCAATACACAGAATGCAAATAAATAGTATGCATGGCTTAACAAAGGAGAGGCTCGGGCTATTTTATTTTGCGTAGAGTGCTTTTGAATACAATTAATTAAAAAGCCCTATGACTTAGCAATCTTGGAACAAATCATAATGTACAAGGAAATGCATTATTAATATCGATTCAGATTCCATCCACCGTTACATGGCATCTGCACCATATAGCAATTTCTTCAGCGTTATAGCCGCTTAACTTACCACTGGGACGACGCCCAGGACAATTCCAAACCAGGGCAGTCCTTCGCCCTTCAAGTTTCCATTCCCATTTTCCAAACATTTTAAATAGAACTAACTCGAGTAAGTTCCCATGTCCGCCCTTGACCGTGGGCACGGCTATTCGAATAGTTTTGACTCTGCAGAGTTGTACACTTTCACCACAAGAGATGAACTATCCTTTTTGCCAACATGCTTCCTTAGGCATGAGACCCAGATAATTTATCACAAAACCTTTACCTTACTCCGATCTAGCTAGACACCACCCACGCTGAGGTTTCACCGCTGAAGGGTTACACCACCACAGTCAGAAGCCCCCTCTTGCGCCGTGCGAGTACAGTACACCCTGTGCCTCACTGTGAGTAAACCAGTACACCCTGGCACCCACTTCCCTCGGTGATGTCTGAACTAAACCCTTGCAAGTTATTCAGCTAGGTCGTACCCATTATAGACTTGTGGTTGTACTGTTTTACACGGGTTGACATGACAAGATTCGGTCCTTAAAGTCACCCGGATGGTTCTACCACATTTCATGATTTGTGCTCCCACCGCACCACATACCAGCCCCCAAACCATCCATCCAGGTGTTTAAGCAAGTTGGGATTTTTGAGAGCATAAAATAACCATATCAAAGGATACCAGTCATTCCCACCATGACTGCCCAACCAATTTTTCTCAGGATTAAAGTGATGCTTGGGCGCTCTCGCGCCCATGAGTACCTAAGCAAAACTAAGCATGGCGTATAATTAGGGACTTATTTTCAAAAGTTACCATTATAATTTTTGCTAGGGCGACAATGTTCGCACATTCAAATATTCCAAAGGAGGGGTAATATTATCCAAGGTAAACAATAGGCACATAACTAGATTATTGAATTAAACATGTATTTTCATAACATAACAGCATGCAAATTGGATAATTTAAATCAAAGTAATTTGCAGAAAATATTGGTTCAACATGATCAAAGTATTGACTCGCCTGGCGCGGTTTACCGCAGTCTTGAGCTCACACAATGCTTTTTCTTGCGCTTCTGATCTTTATCTTCGCTTTGCTCTTGATCACGCTCGATCCATTGAATCTTCACGACTCCCGATTTCTAATTACGTGACAAACGACTGAATCCAAATAAAACAAATAACTCAAAAAGATCCAAATAAATCCGAATAAACTCAATTTAGTTTTGTTACGAGTTAATGGGTGATTCGGTGAGTTGAGGCAAGGTTGGTAATAGCATACGATAACTTGATCTTTTTATTAATAATCTCTTTTATTATTTTGTTATTTATCAAGGAAGTTCCATGAGTTAGGGTATTCTTATGAATTGGTGCAGGAGGTTTAGTGTACAAATTTTATCTTTAGGGTATGCATTCCTTGCAACTCAGGTTATGGTAAGGCAAACTGGGCTGATGGATGAGATCTGTACTTATTCTATAAATCTTTTAGTCGAAGGTATTATAACACTTGGATATTTTTATTAAGTTTTTAGAATAGTCTCTGATATAGGCTTTTACTTATTAATTAGATTAAGATAAATAGCAAGGGCTCAATATCTATTCATATATGGTATTTAATTCAAATTTGAATCTCTAATAATCCCATTATCATATTTTATGTATCTTCATTCATAGCTAGGCTAAATTTGAGTTGAATAAGGTTCCACTCATATGGTCTTAACTTGTTATATATATACAATTATGCCCAATACTATTATGTACTCAAGCTAGTGTTAAGATTTAATTGATGGCACTATTATTAGCTAGCTCATACTCTAGCTGCTATTAGGCTTAGCTTCACTTCTAATTCTAGTTTAAACTCGGCTATCGGGGCAGAGCTTGGGATGCAGTATTTTATGCGACCCTAATTACCCACGTTAATGGTTACATGTTTTCTTTAGAGTATTTATATATCCGCGGGATTATTTGGATACTTGATGACCTAGAGCTATTGCAATTTAGCATCTGTATATCATGGCAATCTTTTAACTTAAGTGCTTTCTGAACATTACTGCTACTGATGTTTTATCCCTTTATAACTCGAGCCGGCTATACATGATGATATTTTGTCATCATTACTAACTAAAGCTACCTTTTAAGATTTCATGTTTGATAGTAGATGTATATATATATATATATGTTCTTGATAGTGTTTACATGTGTATATATATATATATATTTTTAGTAGGATCTACGGCGAACGCAAGAAATAGTACTGTTATTTTTACTAGGGGGCTGCATGCATGCTATCCGCACTTCTCTAACCTCTTATATATATATTTAGCCGTTGAGATTTATTTATCGGCGGTGTACTAATGATGGGGTTTATATTATAAATCATGACTTTCCAATTTAAGTATGTATTTCATTTAATTTGGTGTTAGCATGAATCAATAACTATTTAAAACTTAACCATAAGTCAGTTGCATACAAGGCAGCCTCTATTTCAATTTGAATATCATGGCCTAAAGGTTTGTTTATTAATGTTCACATTATTTAATAGTCCAAAAGGATTCTCCTAACTGCTAGGGTATAAAGACAAGGGTTCATGGTTTAAACTTTACAGAGATTAATTTTATAACATTTACTAATATGCAAGGTTTTAGGCTTCATTGATTAATCAAATTTCATTCGCTAAGTTGTCATTCCAGGAGAGCATACACCTGACAACTTCCCTACCAAGCCTTTAATTATTAGTTAGGATTTAAAATAGACATTCAAGGCATATTGTTCACTGGCATATAAGGATTAATCCATGGTTAAATATTTAAGAAGCTCACTTATATCTTAAATAAATTCTTAGCATCATTTATGAATTAATTTCTGCTTTTACCATGATTTTTCTTCACTGGTTCGGTTAGCAAAAGAAATAATCCCACATATTCTAAACTTTGCGGTAGAGGGGGATCGAACCCGGGCTTCTGTCATGACAGCGCGCCCAAATAACCAGCCGAGCAAGCGATTCTACCTGACGGGGTAGACGTAGGAAACTCCTTTGGACCGAAGCTGCGGTGTCCAGAACAAGGGGGCTCGGGGCAGCGCGCGGCCGATGGCATCGCCGGTGAGGGGACACCGGAGAGGCCCAAAATGGAGACTCGTGCGGATGGGGAAGCTGCTGAAGGTGGTGGCTCCGGCAATGGGGCGCTGCAGCGGGCCGGCGGCGAGCATGGGCGGCGGTGAAGGCACGCTCACGGCGCCGACGGTGTACCGGCGTTGGGAGGCCCGGGCGGCGGTGGGGAGGTGTTGTTGGCGTGGTGAGGGTGCTTCGGGTGCGTGGAATTGGGACACCATCCGCCGTGGAGGGAGAATCGACGGTGGCGGCGCAGAGGGCAAGGGCGGCCGCCCTTGAAGAAGGTGGCCGATTCGGGCCGGTTTTCTAATTAGGCCGGAGAGGAAGGAGGTGGTAAGTGGGGGCACGTAGAGGAGTGGTCGGAAAGGTGGGGCGCCGCCGGAGGATCGAAGACGGCGTGGAGGCGCCGGCGGTGGTTTCACAGGTGCTAGGCGGGAGAAGGTCCGGGAGCAACGGGAAGCGCGCGGGCTACTTATGGCCATGGAGGGAAGGAGTCTGTGAGTGCGCGCGGGAGAAAACCGGGGCGAGGTGGGCGCATGGAGGCCACGGGGCGGCTGGGAGCTTGGTGGCAGCTCACGGGCGCTGGGTGAGGTGACAGGGCGCGTGCGAGCGCAGGCGGGATGGCGACATGCGGGGAAACCGTGGGCGACGAGGGAAATACCGTGGGCGGAGCTGTTGCATGGCTGCCACGCGGAGGAAGAATGCTGGCGCGGCAGAGGAAAGAAGAAAGGGAGAAGAAGGCGCAGGCGCGGGGGAAGAGGAAGAAAGAGGGAGTGCGGGCGTGGGGTGGAGACGGGGCCGCTGGCAGGGGTCGTGCGCGGGGCGAAGGCGGGCCCGCGCGACAGAGAGGCGAAGCGAAGGGAGCGGGCTGGGTCGGCGCGCACGGGAATGGCTGGGCGGGGTGGCAGCCGGCCTGGCTTCTCTTTTCTTTTTTTTTTGCTTTTTATTATAAATTCCTTTTTGCTATTCATACCATTATTTTCCTGGATAAGATTTTATGCTTATTAGAAACTCTCTTATATTTTATGGATCATCTTTTCAGATTCTTATTTAAAATTTTAATTTTCTATTATTTGCACATTCCCTTTTAGGGCATTATTGATGCTTATTTCTTTTTGAGCTTCATAAAATTTTGGAAACCTCAACCAAACTCCAGAAAAACATCATAAAATCCAAATTCAAATAAAATATAATGCAAAAATAATTCAAAGACTTCATATTTTCAAATTTCAAATTTTTTTTGGGATGTTACAAACCTACCCCCCTTAAATGAATCTCGACCCCGAGATTCCGGTAGAGTAGAAAGAATGGAGGTGGGTTATATTGGCTAGCATTTGGTTTCAGGGTGTTGCTCGACGTATAGCTCTTTAGCTTCATGGAGAGATGAAAATCTACACATTGGGGGTTAACACGTGGAGAAGTCAAAAGGGAAGAGAAAAACCTTGTTCTTCTGGATAAGTCGTAGACTTCCAAATACTTGCTCTTTGGCGTTGTTGTCTTCATGTCGTCGTGGAATGGAGTAATTGCACTGTCTATTGGACATATTGGTTGTAGAATTTCCTTACTAATAGGTGGGTAGCAATGGTCTCTGCCGTAGGGTAGACAGAAGGGGAGAGGACCTGCACTTAGAGGAGGCAAAAGGGAAGGAGGGGATCTTATTCTTCTGGAGAGGGCATCGTCTTCAGGGTGCTTGCTCCTTGATTTTGCCGACATTATATTTTGTAGTGCTACCCCCCTTAAATAAATGATGATTGTCATTATTCATCCATTGTACTCTAGCTGTCTTGGTCATCACGAGATTAGCGGGTGGTCTTCTTCATAGTGATGGTTGTTTTCCTCAAATATTGGAAGGTTTGCAGAGTCTCCACATCTTCTTGATTGCACTGGTTTTGGGTTACTTGTTATTTTGTTCCTTTGGATCCGATGAGGTTTTCAGAAAAGGTGAGAGGGAATAGCATGAGATGAGGATTGAATTGCGGAGATAAGGTGTTCTAACCCATTTAACTTTAAAGGAAAATAGACCGGAAGCTGGGGTGATACAGAACCACACAAATTTTAAAAGCAAGTTTGTCCTGTGACTGCGAAATAGGACGCCCGAGGGCAAGAGGCAGTGCACAGGGCCAAATAGAATCTTGCAACAATACAACGTCTACTCGGGGAACACACATAGGGGGGGTGCAGGGTTCATATGCACAGTCCGTCTAAAACGAGACCATCTTATCTTCATGATCATCTTCGACGTTCCTAACCTTAATATTTGGAGTAGGGGTTTGAGAAAAGGATCAAAATTTTCCTTTTGTAATTAATGGAAAGAAGTGGAAAGTATTTGGGTAATTAGTTCTCTTTCTTGTAATTATTTTGGTAATGCAAAAAAACCTTGTATATGTATACCTATATTTTTATCAAGGTGTTCTAATCTCTTCCAATGTCCAAATATCCCTCAATGAATCAATTCACTCCCATACGAATTTTTTTTTTTGGTACATAAGGCTTAGAATCCAACGGCCTTTATGATTTAACTTCCACTTTTGCAAACTACACTTAGGCTTTCTTTCTTCATTAATTGTTCATGGCATTACTGCCATCTAAGACTCCAAACAGCAAAGGAGATTATTTATTTTATTTGATCCACCAATCATACTCGTCTTATTGTATCATCCATCACTTCATTAATCTAGTCATGATTATCTAAGTCCCGCATAAATCTTTGACCTTCAATTATATATTTGTGGATTAATATCATATCTTCACTATGACTATATAATCAAAATCTCGGATCCACTATTGGTCAACTTATTAACTCTACAATCCAATGAAAATCAAACGCCTTCACTTTAGATCCACCAATATAATTCTTCCATTTAAAATTTTATTAATCGAATCGAAGTTACCAAATTACGATATGTGCCTGAACTTCCACCACATCTTTATAAATCTAATCTCAGGTTCGTCAATTGCCTATTTTATCAGCTTTCCAATCCTATAAAGATCTAGCTTTCTTTATTTAGATCCACTGATGACTTTTGTATCATGACCTCCTAATAATCCAGTCTGGTGTCATTGATCCAATCCATAGTTTGCTTCTCCAATGATCAACCTGAATCTTTATTGTCTATCTACTACTCCATTCTGAATTCTAATGATTATCCATCATTATTACTTTTAAATCCACCAGTATCATGTGTATTAGGACTTCCTAATAATCCAAGATTGTGTTCAAAATCATAATTACTCCTCGGGTAACCACCTAAATCTTCAGTGAAAACCTCCGAATTAATTCATTATTATAAACATTCTCCAGAAGTAATGTTATTAATCAAGTCTGTACTCCGATAGTTGTTATCATATCTCCAATTTCTCAAAACTCTATCAATTTATCTAGCAATCGATCATATTCCATTATTCCACTATTGTAAATATCTCCCAAGAATTATGTTACTTATCAATGTTGTACTCCCGCAATTATTTTCATATTTCCCTATTTCTCCAAGAATAACTTAATTCATCCATCTAGTCATTCTAGTTCTTTCCGTTAGGCTCCACCAATTCTTTTTTTTTCTTCCAATTTTCACCCTATTGTTTTTCTCCAAAAATAAAACAATCTTTGATATTAAGCTTCAAGTTTAAGCACCATGACTCTTGGCTTTAAGTGCGTTTTCATAGAAAGTTTACAAGAGAAATACTGGATTTTCATCACTTTGAATTTAGGTAAGAGAGCTTCAGATCCAAAATGGCTTGGGCAGCATATGGATGAGGGGGAATCATCTAAGATAGATGAGAATGAGCAATATAACTTATATTTTTGGAATAAGTATTTTAAAGAAGTATTTCTAGTCATGAAACTAACGACCATGCTAACTAGGTCACGACCTGCAGTCGATATGCTCTGATACCAAAGCTGTAAGAGCCCAGATATTAACATCCGGATTCCTCTGTGATTCCACCGCACTATTCCCTGGATCAGTAGATAGCGCTCACAGATTACAGTAATGAATATCAAAGTTCATATCATGCGGAAACGTAAATATAATAGTAGACTTACTCATGGGCCAATTAGGCCGAAATCATTAAATTGCAGCAACGGAAGAACGAAGCACGCAAGTGGGACCTTCAGGACGTGCCCACAGGCAGCCAACTGGAGGTTCGCGACCTAGCCCTTAACATCTTCATCTTCTTGGTCAGCTTGTCCAATCTTGTTGCTGAGGCGAGGTGATTTGATTTCCTGATTCTGAATTTTTGTCGCAAAAACGAGCATGAGCACTCCGACCCCATGCTCCGCGAGCCAATACACAGAATGCAAATAAATAGTATGCATGGCTTAACAAAGGAGAGGCTCGGGCTATTTTATTTTGCGTAGAGTGCTTTTGAATACAATTAATTAAAAAGCCCTATGACTTAGCAATCTTGGAACAAATCATAATGTACAAGGAAATGCATTATTAATATCGATTCAGATTCCATCCACCGTTACATGGCATCTGCACCATATAGCAATTTCTTCAGCGTTATAGCCGCTTAACTTACCACTGGGACGACGCCCAGGACAATTCCAAACCAGGGCAGTCCTTCGCCCTTCAAGTTTCCATTCCCATTTTCCAAACATTTTTAAATAGAACTAACTCGAGTAAGTTCCCATGTCCGCCCTTGACCGTGGGCACGGCTATTCGAATAGTTTTGACTCTGCAGAGTTTGTACACTTTCACCACAAGAGATGAACTATCCTTTTTGCCAACATGCTTCCTTAGGCATGAGACCCAGATAATTTATCACAAAACCTTTACCTTACTCCGATCTAGCTAGACACCACCCACGCTGAGGTTTCACCGCTGAAGGGTTACACCACCACAGTCAGAAGCCCCCTCTTGCGCCGTGCGAGTACAGTACACCCTGTGCCTCACTGTGAGTAAACCAGTACACCCTGGCACCCACTTCCCTCGGTGATGTCTGAACTAAACCCTTGCAAGTTATTCAGCTAGGTCGTACCCATTATAGACTTGTGGTTGTACTGTTTTACACGGGTTGACATGACAAGATTCGGTCCTTAAAGTCACCCGGATGGTTCTACCACATTTCATGATTTGTGCTCCCACCGCACCACATACCAGCCCCCAAACCATCCATCCAGGTGTTTAAGCAAGTTGGGATTTTTGAGAGCATAAAATAACCATATCAAAGGATACCAGTCATTCCCACCATGACTGCCCAACCAATTTTTCTCAGGATTAAAAGTGATGCTTGGGCGCTCTCGCGCCCATGAGTACCTAAGCAAAACTAAGCATGGCGTATAATTAGGGACTTATTTTCAAAAGTTACCATTATAATTTTGCTAGGGCGACAATGTTCGCACATTCAAATATTCCAAAGGAGGGGTAATATTATCCAAGGTAAACAATAGGCACATAACTAGATTATTGAATTAAACATGTATTTTCATAAACATAACAGCATGCAAATTGGATAATTTAAATCAAAGTAATTTGCAGAAAATATTGGTTCAACATGATCAAAGTATTGACTCGCCTGGCGCGGTTTACCGCAGTCTTGAGCTCACACAATGCTTTTTCTTGCGCTTCTGATCTTTATCTTCGCTTTGCTCTTGATCACGCTCGATCCATTGAATCTTCACGACTCCCGATTTCTAATTACGTGACAAACGACTGAATCCAAATAAAACAAATAACTCAAAAAGATCCAAATAAATCCGAATAAACTCAATTTAGTTTTGTTACGAGTTAATGGGTGATTCGGTGAGTTGAGGCAAGGTTGGTAATAGCATACGATAACTTGATCTTTTTATTAATAATCTCTTTTTATTATTTTGTTATTTATCAAGGAAGTTCCATGAGTTAGGGTATTCTTATGAATTGGTGCAGGAGTTTAGTGTACAAATTTTATCTTTAGGGTATGCATTCCTTGCAACTCAGGTTATGGTAAGGCAAACTGGGCTGATGGATGAGATCTGTACTTATTCTATAAATCTTTTAGTCGAAGGTATTATAACACTTGGATATTTTATTAAGTTTTTAGAATAGTCTCTGATATAGGCTTTTACTTATTAATTAGATTAAGATAAATAGCAAGGGCTCAATATCTATTCATATATGGTATTTAATTCAAATTTGAATCTCTAATAATCCCATTATCATATTTTATGTATCTTCATTCATAGCTAGGCTAAATTTGAGTTGAATAAGGTTCCACTCATATGGTCTTAACTTGTTATATATATACAATTATGCCCAATACTATTATGTACTCAAGCTAGTGTTAAGATTTAATTGATGGCACTATTATTAGCTAGCTCATACTCTAGCTGCTATTAGGCTTAGCTTCACTTCTAATTCTAGTTTAAACTCGGCTATCGGGGCAGAGCTTGGGATGCAGTATTTTATGCGACCCTAATTACCCACGTTAATGGTTACATGTTTTCTTTAGAGTATTTATATATCCGCGGGATTATTTGGATACTTGATGACCTAGAGCTATTGCAATTTAGCATCTGTATATCATGGCAATCTTTTAACTTAAGTGCTTTCTGAACATTACTGCTACTGATGTTTTATCCCTTTATAACTCGAGCCGGCTATACATGATGATATTTTGTCATCATTACTAACTAAAGCTACCTTTTAAGATTTCATGTTTGATAGTAGATGTATATATATATATATATGTTCTTGATAGTGTTTACATGTGTATATATATATATATATTTTTAGTAGGATCTACGGCGAACGCAAGAAATAGTACTGTTATTTTTACTAGGGGGCTGCATGCATGCTATCCGCACTTCTCTAACCTCTTATATATATATTTAGCCGTTGAGATTTATTTATCGGCGGTGTACTAATGATGGGGTTTATATTATAAATCATGACTTTCCAATTTAAGTATGTATTTCATTTAATTTGGTGTTAGCATGAATCAATAACTATTTAAAACTTAACCATAAGTCAGTTGCATACAAGGCAGCCTCTATTTCAATTTGAATATCATGGCCTAAAGGTTTGTTTATTAATGTTCACATTATTTAATAGTCCAAAAGGATTCTCCTAACTGCTAGGGTATAAAGACAAGGGTTCATGGTTTAAACTTTACAGAGATTAATTTTATAACATTTACTAATATGCAAGGTTTTAGGCTTCATTGATTAATCAAATTTCATTCGCTAAGTTGTCATTCCAGGAGAGCATACACCTGACAACTTCCCTACCAAGCCTTTAATTATTAGTTAGGATTTAAAATAGACATTCAAGGCATATTGTTCACTGGCATATAAGGATTAATCCATGGTTAAATATTTAAGAAGCTCACTTATATCTTAAATAAATTCTTAGCATCATTTATGAATTAATTTCTGCTTTTACCATGATTTTTCTTCACTGGTTCGGTTAGCAAAAGAAATAATCCCACATATTCTAAACTTTGCGGTAGAGGGGGATCGAACCCGGGCTTCTGTCATGACAGCGCGCCCAGATAACCAGCCGAGCAAGCGATTCTACCTGACGGGGTAGACGTAGGAAACTCCTTTGGACCGAAGCTGCGGTGTCCAGAACAAGGGGGCTCGGGGCAGCGCGCGGCCGATGGCATCGCCGGTGAGGGGACACCGGAGAGGCCCAAAATGGAGACTCGTGCGGATGGGGAAGCTGCTGAAGGTGGTGGCTCCGGCAATGGGGCGCTGCAGCGGGCCGGCGGCGAGCATGGGCGGCGGTGAAGGCACGCTCACGGCGCCGACGGTGTACCGGCGTTGGGAGGCCCGGGCGGCGGTGGGGAGGTGTTGTTGGCGTGGTGAGGGTGCTTCGGGTGCGTGGAATTGGGACACCATCCGCCGTGGAGGAGAATCGACGGTGGCGGCGCAGAGGGCAAGGGCGGCCGCCCTTGAAGAAGGTGGCCGATTCGGGCCGGTTTTCTAATTAGGCCGGAGAGGAAGGAGGTGGTAAGTGGGGGCACGTAGAGGAGTGGTCGGAAAGGTGGGGCGCCGCCGGAGGATCGAAGACGGCGTGGAGGCGCCGGCGGTGGTTTCACAGGTGCTAGGCGGGAGAAGGTCCGGAGCAACGGGAAGCGCGCGGGCTACTTATGGCCATGGAGGGAAGGAGTCTGTGAGTGCGCGCGGGAGAAAACCGGGGCGAGGTGGGCGCATGGAGGCCACGGGGCGGCTGGGAGCTTGGTGGCAGCTCACGGGCGCTGGGTGAGGTGACAGGGCGCGTGCGAGCGCAGGCGGGATGGCGACATGCGGGGAAACCGTGGGCGACGAGGGAAATACCGTGGGCGGAGCTGTTGCATGGCTGCCACGCGGAGGAAGAATGCTGGCGCGGCAGAGGAAAGAAGAAAGGGAGAAGAAGGCGCAGGCGCGGGGGAAGAGGAAGAAAGAGGGAGTGCGGGCGTGGGGGTGGAGACGGGGCCGCTGGCAGGGGTCGTGCGCGGGGCGAAGGCGGGCCCGCGCGACAGAGAGGCGAAGCGAAGGGAGCGGGCTGGGTCGGCGCGCACGGAATGGCTGGGCCGGGGTGGCAGCCGGCCTGGCTTCTCTTTCTTTTTTTTTTTGCTTTTTATTATAAATTCCTTTTTGCTATTCATACCATTATTTTCCTGGATAAGATTTTATGCTTATTAGAAACTCTCTTATATTTTATGGATCATCTTTTCAGATTCTTATTTAAAATTTTAATTTTCTATTATTTGCACATTCCCTTTTAGGGCATTATTGATGCTTATTTCTTTTTGAGCTTCATAAAATTTTGGAACCTCAACCAAACTCCAGAAAAACATCATAAAATCCAAATTCAAATAAAATATAATGCAAAAATAATTCAAAGACTTCATATTTTCAAATTTCAAATTTTTTTTGGGATGTTACAAACCTACCCCCCTTAAATGAATCTCGACCCCGAGATTCCGGTAGAGTAGAAAGAATGGAGGTGGGTTATATTGGCTAGCATTTGGTTTCAGGGTGTTGCTCGACGTATAGCTCTTTAGCTTCATGGAGAGATGAAAATCTACACATTGGGGGTTAACACGTGGAGAAGTCAAAAGGGAAGAGAAAAAACCTTGTTCTTCTGGATAAGTCGTAGACTTCCAAATACTTGCTCTTTGGCGTTGTTGTCTTCATGTCGTCGTGGAATGGAGTAATTGCACTGTCTATTGGACATATGGTTGTAGAATTTCCTTACTAATAGGTGGGTAGCAATGGTCTCTGCCGTAGGGGTAGACAGAAGGGGAGAGGACCTGCACTTAGAGGAGGCAAAAGGGAAGGAGGGGATCTTTATTCTTCTGGAGAGGGCATCGTCTTCAGGGTGCTTGCTCCTTGATTTTGCCGACATTATATTTTGTAGTGCTACCCCCCTTAAATAAATGATGATTGTCATTATTCATCCATTGTACTCTAGCTGTCTTGGTCATCACGAGATTAGCGGGTGGTCTTCTTCATAGTGATGTTGTTTTCCTCAAATATTGGAAGGTTGCAGAGTCTCCACATCTTCTTGATTGCACTGGTTTTGGGTTACTTGTTATTTTGTTCCTTTGGATCCGATGAGGTTTTCAGAAAAGGTGAGAGGGAATAGCATGAGATGAGGATTGAATTGCGGAGATAAGGTGTTCTAACCCATTTAACTTTAAAGGAAAATAGACCGGAAGCTGGGGTGATACAGAACCACACAAATTTTAAAAGCAAGTTTGTCCTGTGACTGCGAAATAGGACGCCCGAGGGCAAGAGGCAGTGCACAGGGCCAAATAGAATCTTGCAACAATACAACGTCTACTCGGGGAACACACATAGGGGGGTGCAGGGTTCATATGCACAGTCCGTCTAAAACGAGACCATCTTATCTTCATGATCATCTTCGACGTTCCTAACCTTAATATTTGGAGTAGGGGTTTGAGAAAAGGATCAAAATTTTCCTTTTGTAATTAATGGAAAGAAGTGGAAAGTATTTGGGGTAATTAGTTCTCTTTCTTGTAATTATTTTGGTAATGCAAAAAACCTTGTATATGTATACCTATATTTTTATCAAGGTGTTCTAATCTCTTCCAATGTCCAAATATCCCTCAATGAATCAATTCACTCCCATACGAATTTTTTTTTTTTGGTACATAAGGCTTAGAATCCAACGGCCTTTATGATTTAACTTCCACTTTTGCAAACTACACTTAGGCTTTCTTTCTTCATTAATTGTTCATGGCATTACTGCCATCTAAGACTCCAAACAGCAAAGGAGATTATTTATTTTATTTGATCCACCAATCATACTCGTCTTATTGTATCATCCATCACTTCATTAATCTAGTCATGATTATCTAAGTCCCGCATAAATCTTTGACCTTCAATTATATATTTGTGGATTAAATATCATATCTTCACTATGACTATATAATCAAAATCTCGGATCCACTATTGGTCAACTTATTAACTCTACAATCCAATGAAAATCAAACGCCTTCACTTTAGATCCACCAATATAATTCTTCCATTTAAAATTTTATTAATCGAATCGAAGTTACCAAATTACGATATGTGCCTGAACTTCCACCACATCTTTATAAATCTAATCTCAGGTTCGTCAATTGCCTATTTTATCAGCTTTCCAATCCTATAAAGATCTAGCTTTCTTTATTTAGATCCACTGATGACTTTTGTATCATGACCTCCTAATAATCCAGTCTGGTGTCATTGATCCAAATCCATAGTTTGCTTCTCCAATGATCAACCTGAATCTTTATTGTCTATCTACTACTCCATTCTGAATTCTAATGATTATCCATCATTATTACTTTAAATCCACCAGTATCATGTGTATTAGGACTTCCTAATAATCCAAGATTGTGTTCAAAATCATAATTACTCCTCGGGTAACCACCTAAATCTTCAGTGAAAACCTCCGAATTAATTCATTATTATAAACATTCTCCAGAAGTAATGTTATTAATCAAGTCTGTACTCCGATAGTTGTTATCATATCTCCAATTTCTCAAAACTCTATCAATTTATCTAGCAATCGATCATATTCCATTATTCCACTATTGTAAATATCTCCCAAGAATTATGTTACTTATCAATGTTGTACTCCCGCAATTATTTTCATATTTCCCTATTTCTCCAAGAATAACTTAATTCATCCATCTAGTCATTCTAGTTCTTTCCGTTAGGCTCCACCAATTCTTTTTTTTCTTCCAATTTTCACCCTATTGTTTTTCTCCAAAAATAAAACAATCTTTGATATTAAGCTTCAAGTTTAAGCACCATGACTCTTGGCTTTAAGTGCGTTTTCATAGAAAGTTTACAAGAGAAATACTGGATTTTCATCACTTTGAATTTAGGTAAGAGAGCTTCAGATCCAAAATGGCTTGGGCAGCATATGGATGAGGGGGAATCATCTAAGATAGATGAGAATGAGCAATATAACTTATATTTTTTGGAATAAGTATTTTAAAGAAGTATTTCTAGTCATGAAACTAACGACCATGCTAACTAGGTCACGACCTGCAGTCGATATGCTCTGATACCAAAGCTGTAAGAGCCCAGATATTAACATCCGGATTCCTCTGTGATTCCACCGCACTATTCCCTGGATCAGTAGATAGCGCTCACAGATTACAGTAATGAATATCAAAGTTCATATCATGCGGAAACGTAAATATAATAGTAGACTTACTCATGGGCCGATTAGGCCGAAATCATTAAATTGCAGCAACGGAAGAACGAAGCACGCAAGTGGGACCTTCAGGACGTGCCCACAGGCAGCCAACTGGAGGTTCGCGACCTAGCCCTTAACATCTTCATCTTCTTGGTCAGCTTGTCCAATCTTGTTGCTGAGGCGAGGTGATTTGATTTCCTGATTCTGAATTTTTGTCGCAAAAACGAGCATGAGCACTCCGACCCCATGCTCCGCGAGCCAATACACAGAATGCAAATAAATAGTATGCATGGCTTAACAAAGGAGAGGCTCGGGCTATTTTATTTTGCGTAGAGTGCTTTTGAATACAATTAATTAAAAAGCCCTATGACTTAGCAATCTTGGAACAAATCATAATGTACAAGGAAATGCATTATTAATATCGATTCAGATTCCATCCACCGTTACATGGCATCTGCACCATATAGCAATTTCTTCAGCGTTATAGCCGCTTAACTTACCACTGGGACGACGCCCAGGACAATTCCAAACCAGGGCAGTCCTTCGCCCTTCAAGTTTCCATTCCCATTTTCCAAACATTTTTAAATAGAACTAACTCGAGTAAGTTCCCATGTCCGCCCTTGACCGTGGGCACGGCTATTCGAATAGTTTTGACTCTGCAGAGTTTGTACACTTTCACCACAAGAGATGAACTATCCTTTTTGCCAACATGCTTCCTTAGGCATGAGACCCAGATAATTTATCACAAAACCTTTACCTTACTCCGATCTAGCTAGACACCACCCACGCTGAGGTTTCACCGCTGAAGGGTTACACCACCACAGTCAGAAGCCCCCTCTTGCGCCGTGCGAGTACAGTACACCCTGTGCCTCACTGTGAGTAAACCAGTACACCCTGGCACCCACTTCCCTCGGTGATGTCTGAACTAAACCCTTGCAAGTTATTCAGCTAGGTCGTACCCATTATAGACTTGTGGTTGTACTGTTTTACACGGGTTGACATGACAAGATTCGGTCCTTAAAGTCACCCGGATGGTTCTACCACATTTCATGATTTGTGCTCCCACCGCACCACATACCAGCCCCCAAACCATCCATCCAGGTGTTTAAGCAAGTTGGGATTTTTGAGAGCATAAAATAACCATATCAAAGGATACCAGTCATTCCCACCATGACTGCCCAACCAATTTTTCTCAGGATTAAAAGTGATGCTTGGGCGCTCTCGCGCCCATGAGTACCTAAGCAAAACTAAGCATGGCGTATAATTAGGGACTTATTTTCAAAAGTTACCATTATAATTTTGCTAGGGCGACAATGTTCGCACATTCAAATATTCCAAAGGAGGGGTAATATTATCCAAGGTAAACAATAGGCACATAACTAGATTATTGAATTAAACATGTATTTTCATAAACATAACAGCATGCAAATTGGATAATTTAAATCAAAGTAATTTGCAGAAAATATTGGTTCAACATGATCAAAGTATTGACTCGCCTGGCGCGGTTTACCGCAGTCTTGAGCTCACACAATGCTTTTTCTTGCGCTTCTGATCTTTATCTTCGCTTTGCTCTTGATCACGCTCGATCCATTGAATCTTCACGACTCCCGATTTCTAATTACGTGACAAACGACTGAATCCAAATAAAACAAATAACTCAAAAAGATCCAAATAAATCCGAATAAACTCAATTTAGTTTTGTTACGAGTTAATGGGTGATTCGGTGAGTTGAGGCAAGGTTGGTAATAGCATACGATAACTTGATCTTTTTATTAATAATCTCTTTTTATTATTTTGTTATTTATCAAGGAAGTTCCATGAGTTAGGGTATTCTTATGAATTGGTGCAGGAGTTTAGTGTACAAATTTTATCTTTAGGGTATGCATTCCTTGCAACTCAGGTTATGGTAAGGCAAACTGGGCTGATGGATGAGATCTGTACTTATTCTATAAATCTTTTAGTCGAAGGTATTATAACACTTGGATATTTTTATTAAGTTTTTAGAATAGTCTCTGATATAGGCTTTTACTTATTAATTAGATTAAGATAAATAGCAAGGGCTCAATATCTATTCATATATGGTATTTAATTCAAATTTGAATCTCTAATAATCCCATTATCATATTTTATGTATCTTCATTCATAGCTAGGCTAAATTTGAGTTGAATAAGGTTCCACTCATATGGTCTTAACTTGTTATATATATACAATTATGCCCAATACTATTATGTACTCAAGCTAGTGTTAAGATTTAATTGATGGCACTATTATTAGCTAGCTCATACTCTAGCTGCTATTAGGCTTAGCTTCACTTCTAATTCTAGTTTAAACTCGGCTATCGGGGCAGAGCTTGGGATGCAGTATTTTATGCGACCCTAATTACCCACGTTAATGGTTACATGTTTTCTTTAGAGTATTTATATATCCGCGGGATTATTTGGATACTTGATGACCTAGAGCTATTGCAATTTAGCATCTGTATATCATGGCAATCTTTTAACTTAAGTGCTTTCTGAACATTACTGCTACTGATGTTTTATCCCTTTATAACTCGAGCCGGCTATACATGATGATATTTTGTCATCATTACTAACTAAAGCTACCTTTTAAGATTTCATGTTTGATAGTAGATGTATATATATATATATGTTCTTGATAGTGTTTACATGTGTATATATATATATATATTTTTAGTAGGATCTACGGCGAACGCAAGAAATAGTACTGTTATTTTTACTAGGGGGCTGCATGCATGCTATCCGCACTTCTCTAACCTCTTATATATATATTTAGCCGTTGAGATTTATTTATCGGCGGTGTACTAATGATGGGGTTTATATTATAAATCATGACTTTCCAATTTAAGTATGTATTTCATTTAATTTGGTGTTAGCATGAATCAATAACTATTTAAAACTTAACCATAAGTCAGTTGCATACAAGGCAGCCTCTATTTCAATTTGAATATCATGGCCTAAAGGTTTGTTTATTAATGTTCACATTATTTAATAGTCCAAAAGGATTCTCCTAACTGCTAGGGTATAAAGACAAGGGTTCATGGTTTAAACTTTACAGAGATTAATTTTATAACATTTACTAATATGCAAGGTTTTAGGCTTCATTGATTAATCAAATTTCATTCGCTAAGTTGTCATTCCAGGAGAGCATACACCTGACAACTTCCCTACCAAGCCTTTAATTATTAGTTAGGATTTAAAATAGACATTCAAGGCATATTGTTCACTGGCATATAAGGATTAATCCATGGTTAAATATTTAAGAAGCTCACTTATATCTTAAATAAATTCTTAGCATCATTTATGAATTAATTTCTGCTTTTACCATGATTTTTCTTCACTGGTTCGGTTAGCAAAAGAAATAATCCCACATATTCTAAACTTTGCGGTAGAGGGGGATCGAACCCGGGCTTCTGTCATGACAGCGCGCCCAGATAACCAGCCGAGCAAGCGATTCTACCTGACGGGGTAGACGTAGGAAACTCCTTTGGACCGAAGCTGCGGTGTCCAGAACAAGGGGGCTCGGGGCAGCGCGCGGCCGATGGCATCGCCGGTGAGGGGACACCGGAGAGGCCCAAAATGGAGACTCGTGCGGATGGGGAAGCTGCTGAAGGTGGTGGCTCCGGCAATGGGGCGCTGCAGCGGGCCGGCGGCGAGCATGGGCGGCGGTGAAGGCACGCTCACGGCGCCGACGGTGTACCGGCGTTGGGAGGCCCGGGCGGCGGTGGGGAGGTGTTGTTGGCGTGGTGAGGGTGCTTCGGGTGCGTGGAATTGGGACACCATCCGCCGTGGAGGGAGAATCGACGGTGGCGGCGCAGAGGGCAAGGGCGGCCGCCCTTGAAGAAGGTGGCCGATTCGGGCCGGTTTTCTAATTAGACCGGAGAGGAAGGAGGTGGTAAGTGGGGGCACGTAGAGGAGTGGTCGGAAAGGTGGGGCGCCGCCGGAGGATCGAAGACGGCGTGGAGGCGCCGGCGGTGGTTTCACAGGTGCTAGGCGGGAGAAGGTCCGGGAGCAACGGGAAGCGCGCGGACTACTTATGGCCATGGAGGGAAGGAGTCTGTGAGTGCGCGCGGGAGAAAACCGGGGCGAGGTGGGCGCATGGAGGCCACGGGGCGGCCGGGAGCTTGGTGGCAGCTCACGGGCGCTGGGTGAGGTGACAGGGCGCGTGCGAGCGCAGGCGGGATGGCGACATGCGGGGAAACCGTGGGCGACGAGGGAAATACCGTGGGCGGAGCTGTTGCATGGCTGCCACGCGGAGGAAGAATGCTGGCGCGGCAGAGGAAAGAAGAAAGGGAGAAGAAGGCGCAGGCGCGGGGGAAGAGGAAGAAAGAGGGAGTGCAGGCGTGGGGTGGAGACGGGGCCGCTGGCAGGGGTCGTGCGCGGGGCGAAGGCGGGCCCGCGCGACAGAGAGGCGAAGCGAAGGGAGCGGGCTGGGTCGGCGCGCACGGGAATGGCTGGGCCGGGGTGGCAGCCGGCCTGGCTTCTCTTTTTTTTTTTTTTTTGCTTTTTATTATAAATTCCTTTTTGCTATTCATACCATTATTTTCCTGGATAAGATTTTATGCTTATTAGAAACTCTCTTATATTTTATGGATCATCTTTTCAGATTCTTATTTAAAATTTTAATTTTCTATTATTTGCACATTCCCTTTTAGGGCATTATTGATGCTTATTTCTTTTTGAGCTTCATAAAATTTTGGAACCTCAACCAAACTCCAGAAAAACATCATAAAATCCAAATTCAAATAAAATATAATGCAAAAATAATTCAAAGACTTCATATTTTCAAATTTCAAAATTTTTTTGGGATGTTACACTGACCATGCGTCACACTGCCCCATCGTCGACCTGTGTCACTGCCACCTCCCGCCGCCAGCTGCTCAACACACACTGCAACGTCATTGTTCATCGCACCAACTCGTGCGCTCACGCCAGTGAAAAGCAATGCCTCTCCCACCGACAGCGCACTCGCCAGCTTCGTGTGGGACCCCAAATTTATCATCTGGAATTCTCTGTGATTCCACCGCACTATTCCTTGGATCAATAGATAGTACTCACAAATACAATGCTAAATTATTTCATGCATCGTATAAATTATACCATTACACATCAAAATTTAAATATCACATAACGGGTTGAGTTTTCATAATAGGCCGATCATGCCAAATGTTTACATTATAAAAGTGGAAGCGAAAGCGAACAACAAAAGAGTGGGGCCACACATTGCCACAGGAAAACGACTTGGGTAAAGGATACCTTACTATTCTCCAAAAGTTTGGATAATAGATATGCACGTAATTACCATTAAAATTTGTCTAACTGAGACGAGAACTATATTACTAGAGAACGTCCTAGTCTCCGCCGTTATATTCTTTGTCTAGTGCGGGTGCGGTACAGTAGACATAGTGGTCTTGGTCCACGGGTTCTGAATTATTTTAGTGAGTGAGGGTGAGCATAAACAATCGTGCTCTGTGAGACAACACACATAATGCAATAACATAAATGCATAGCTTAACAAAAGAATGCTCGGATTCTTTTATTTGCTAAAGGCTTCAATTGAAAGTTACAATAAGTAGAAATTTTTGAGGCTTAGTATTTTTAACTAAACCATGTTTTCTAAAGAATGAAAAGGACTGTAATAATGATAGTGATACAAGTTCTATCTACCATATGCTATTTTTGGAGACCTGGGTTCTATCCACCCGTTACAGTGATTGGGCTCTATCCACCTAGAGGATATCAACTCAGAGTTATATCCACCAATCATGTTTTCTATCTCACCCACAAAGTTCATTTTGTAAATAGATACTAACTCGAGTAAGTTCCCGTGCCTGCCCAGGACCGTGGGCGCGACTGTTTGAACAATTACTAAACAGAGGTCACACATTTTATCTGCAAAAGATAACCAACTTGTCATATTTCACATATTTTCTTAGACACGTAGATCAAGAAGGTAACCACAAGGCTTTTACAATACATCTTTCTAGCAACGCTACACCTGCTAAGGTTTCCACCTACTGTGGAATTCTATCTACCCTTGCCAGAGGCCCCTATTGCACTGTACGGCGGCTTTTATCCAGCGACAAGACCTATGTTCCACCAGATGGCACAACCTACGTTGGGTTGATGCAAATAAGTTAACCAGGTCGTACCCATTATAGACTTGTGTTTGCACTATTTTACATTAGGAAGATGTTATAAGATTCAGTCCATAGAGTTATCAGGGCGGTTCTTACCACAAACCACACTCTCGTATTTCATTCGCACCAGCCTCACTTACCATCCGTTCAGATAGTTTAGCAAGTTTTGAGTTTTGAAATCCAAAATATCCTTTTGATTTAAATACAAATTTTCTTGTTGAAAGTGATGTTAGGGCTATTTAATGTCTCTGGTATCTAAGTAATACTAAACATAACACTTTAGATACGGACTTATCACTAGTATATTTACCATTATTGTTAGGGTGACAAGGTTTATATCCAAAGTTAAGGAGTGGGATGTAGTAGCATAATTATTATTTTGGGACTTAGGTATGAATTTAACATGAATATAATTTGCGTAATAAACTAAAGCAGGCAAAGTTAACAATTTAAATCAACATAACTTGCATTCAAAATGTAGGAGTAAAATTATCAAAGAATTGACCCACATTCCTCTCAAGCCAGTTGGGCTTGAGGGTCCTAGTTGGGTACAAACTATTGCTCTTCCTGGTCTTCGTAGTCTAATCAAGCGATTCGAAGAGAATCAAATAAATACTAAAGAATACAAATAAATTCAAAGAAAAATCCAAATAAAATTTAAAATTCATGATTTTACAGCCAATATAACGATCTTAATTTTAGATAAATTTAGAAATTAATTTCATTTGATTTGGATTTAAAACAAGTGGGGATAGGCATTCTAAAGTTTAAATTCAAGAAAAATCCTAAAAAATAAATAGAGGAAAGAGATTGTCTCACTAAGAGCTGGGGCCACAGGTTTTTAATTTCTTTTCTAATTTATCTTCGTTAGAAAAGGCATTATAGACCGATTGGTTCGGGTAGCTGGGTTTTAATTGGTTTTTGAATTATTTTCCTTAAGAAAACATTATTGTGACTGTCGGGTAGGACCAAATAATAGTTAATTTCTTTTCTATTTATTTTCCTTAAATAAATAGTTGATGTGACAGACAAGTGGGACCAGAGCACAGTGAGGACCCACATGTCAGTGGCTCAGAATTGAAATCTTGTTTTAACTAATTTTCTTAATTCATTGTACTCACATGTGAGTGGTTAATTAGTAGTAATTAATGAGTACCATTAACCCTAATTAATTATAGCCCTTATTTAATGATATATACAGTGTTCCTCCCTGATTATAGAGGAAGCACTCGTAACCAAGCTCGTCGCCAGTGTCACAGGTGACGGCGGGCTTCGGCTAGGGTTGTTTATTCTGAAACCATACTGAATAAACCGTATAGTCAACTCAGATTGACTGGTATTCGGTACGGTTTACAGAAATCAGGTTTCCCAGGATTTTGGTTTTTTCAGTAAAAACTAGCTGAAAACTGATAAAACCAAAAAAACTAAACTCCTCTCCAGGCGACTGGGCCTCTACCTCTGGATCTGGCTCGCAAGCTCAGCCCATCCAACTGAACTCAGGCACATCCCCAACCCGGTAGCAATACTAGCATTAGCAATCAACAGCTTGACAAATTAATGGTACTTGCTTTATCCATGCATGCACATTTCTATTCATGCATGTCTATGTCCACATTGTTCATTTGATCATGATTTGCTTATCATTTGATGGTTTTGGCGCAAGCCTAACTGTTGGTAAGCACTAAAGTGTGAAATTTTGTCGCCGTAAGTATTTTTCACTCGTTGTATCATTCTCCATTCTATCAACTTTGGCAAATATGGTATTCACCGATACCAAACTGAAATAAAGTGGTATTAACCGATACCAAACCATATTGTATATAGTATCGTATTTACCAGATTAATAGTACCGTATTTACCATACACGCCGTATTTACCAAACCGTATATACCAAAAAAGCTGAATGAACACCCCTAGCTTTGGCAACCCCAAAAATGGGATGCAGGGACCACGACGGTACTACGGGTGTTGACGACGTGACCATTGATAAGGCACCGAGGTGGTGCAATGGCGCACACCGATAGCCAAGCTCGGCCAGCATGGCGGCCATGGCTCTAGCAAGGAGGAAAGCAATTAAAGGGGTCTGAGAGCATCTAGGGGGGCACGAGGAGTGTACCGAAGGGGTTGGCGAAGCTCAGAGATGCTCGAGGTGGGCTGGCAACGTAGACCCAGAATGGCGTGGTGGAGGATCATGGCACCAGCGAGCTGGGGTCAAGGTCCACCCAAATTGAGTGAGGGTAGAGTGAGAGGGAGAGGAAAGGGTGCTTCAGACGTGAAGAATTGGCTGGGTACTTACCAAGAATGAAACAACGGTACAGTGGTTGGTTTTTATCAGAGAGGAAGGTGACGACGACACCAGTGAAATTCTCCCAAGGGGAAGCTCAATTGAGTGAAGGGGAGCAAAGTTGGAGGTGTAAGGAGGCAGGGTAGGGCTCGAGGTGGCTTTATAGCAGGGGGAGGCGGCTGGGGGACATGGCTACCACTGTCGCAGGCAAGATGGTGATGTGACGGAGCAGAGGAGGCCGACGTCACTGTGGTGTGGGCAGAGGGGTTGTGTCGGCATGGCATACATGTGTTAAGGCGGTGAGTTAAGGCAGTGCAACGAGCGCGACGAAAGGGCTCACACGGTCGGTCATCAACATGGCAGTTGATGTGACACGACGGTGTAGCAGCAAGGGACAGTGTGGTGTGTGGTGTTGCAATGCGAGTAAAGGCGGAAGGTAAGACGGGACAACGATGACAAGGGTGTGCGTGGTGCGTGTGAAAGCGGCGGTGAGTCGGTCAGCAATTACGATGAGTGTTGGCGTAACATGGTCAGCAGGCTACGTGACAAAGTAGAGAAGGGAGGAGAAGAGGTTGGCTAGGGCGCTCGCTGGGCAGGTGGAGGAAAAGGAAGAGGGAGGAGGGAATTGGCCAGGTGGCCATAGGCCAAAGGAAACTAAAGGGAAGAGAAAAGGGAGTGGGCCGGACTCAAAATTGATTTTTGGGGTTTGAATTTTGGATTTTGATTTTAAATTATGAATTTAAGTCTAAAAATCAGTGCTTGATTTTGCAATTGAATTTAAATTATAGCTTTTACATTGAATTCATGTTTGAGTTTGTTTTGACTTGATTTGAAAAATGGTTTACAATTTAAAAATTAAATTATAGGGTTTTGATTCATCTTTCTGACCAAAATTCATAAATTTTGAATTTGAATTTTGGCTTTGCTTCAAGTTTTCATTGAATTAATTCACTGTAAATTCTCTCGTGTTGCTTTATGGATCATTTTCTAAGGTTCTCTTTTTTATTCTAATTTGTTTTACAAATAGCATATCTTTTCTTGAATTGCATCAAAAAGTTCTAAATTTTTGGTATTTTCATGCAATTGAACTCTAACACGAAATTTAGGATGTTATACTCTGCCACTACAACGTGAAGTCCGCTCGCCCGTCCACACTGTCATCCACATGCCAAGTGTCTTACTGCACAACTACTAGTGCCACCATCTTTGCTACCTATATAGCTAAGCTCGATGACCTGTCACTCACTTTTCGCACCATTCCATGCCCACTATCACCCTTCCTTCCTCCGCTCTGACCACGCTATGCCGAAATCACCGATGCCTATATCTCCACCAGTGAGCTCAACACCAAATTCTTACCACTGCCTTCTTTCTAATCCAATTGCTTTCATCCTTAGCATCTCCTCACCACCACAAAGCTAGCCCTATCTTCCCGCCTATTCTCACCGCCCTTAACTCGTCGTTGTCGTGTGTCGCCGCTCCGCCACCCACGGTTACCATTGCCAGACCTCCTCAAGCCACCCAAAGCTAAGCCATCACCACCATCAAGCTTATTTGACCTCCTAAAAGCTCAAGCCACCACCAATTTGACCAAAGCTTCGCTGCAGCTCCATCATTTTGTGCCCCTGTTTCGACCAGAAGCCATCATTGCTAGCCATCTGTAAGCCTCCACAGCCTGTGCATGTGCCAAAAATGGGTTGATCGCATCCCATAGTTACTCATTGTACCATTGCTCATTGCGGTCTACCATCGCCGACGCTGAATTCAACGCTATTGTCGTTTCCCTATCTTGGCTGCCATGAGAGAGAGCTCCAGCTCACTTTGGAGCAAGCTGGGCCACGACCCCCTTAGGCCTGAAAAGCCAGCCTGAGCCATCACTTTGGCTAATTGGCCAACTGGGCCAACCAGCACTATTCACAGCCCAGGCCAACACTATTCACAGCTCAGCTCAACACTATGCAACCATTAAATTCAGCCCAAACACGTCATTGTTCACCAAACGAACCCATGAGGAATAATGCCAACCCGGTATCGTTCATCCGACCCGTTACTATTCACCCAAAACCCATTAAGTCTATTTACACTCGCTTTGCCTGTCTGGCCCATTTTTAACTCTGTTCAACCTAACCAAACACCGCTTGACCCTATCCAACCAAACCCTAATATGTTTAAACATTTTTTGGATTTTCTTTTTTATTTTATTCCCAACTCACTTTCTTTTGAGCTCAGACTTTGATTCTTCTTCTTTGTGATAGCATCTGGATTCGTTGAGTAGACCACCGAAGGAGCTAATCAAGATGCAAAAGAAAAAGGCCCGATGGAAGACTACAAGCAGGAAGGCGAGTCATATGTTTTTGATCATGTTGATCCCGTATTATTTAATTATTATTACTCTCATTTTATGTTATGAGCACTTTTATTTATATAAAATAATAGTTTAGAATGACATGATAAATAGTTAGCTCATAACACCGAAAAACCATGTCATATTTGTGAATCCATATTCACCTTGACAATCTTGATATAATTAATAATGATATTTAATCACCATATAAGTAGTTAGTAATCAAGTTGGACAATTAGAATGATTTACTTATACTAATAAGAATTATTCGGCCCCGTGTCAGTAGACTTTAGAATGAAGCTAAGGGTTGATGCTACTTGGTGGACAACCACTAGATGGTTGAAATCCATGACCTTACCCGAGAATTGAGGCTTTGGTATGGTTTTTATGGTTATATGCTGTGATGTATGTGGTATGTGAATGACAGCTTCATTTGTGGCAAGTAAGGACTAAACCCTTGCGCCAAGTAAAGAACACAAATCTCGCTCAACCACAAGCTTAACTTGTCAGCCTAGTCTAGTACATTGCTTGATCCAATCGAATATCTTCCATGGTTTTAGGATGGCTCACGAAAAAGGGGTGAGATGGGAGTTGGGCTTGTTGTGCCACTTGCCAATCTTTACAACAGTTGGTCCACTTAACGTCGGTCATGATTTTCGCATTGGCCTGTGGATTCCCAATTATGGTTGAATGGTTCTAAGCCTACCGGGTATAAGCTAGAATAAAAAGAGCAGTGAACAACCTTATTATTTCAACTCAGCTGCACGCTATCATATTGCGTGTCTATTGCACAGCATTGTAAGATTGGGATATCTTATGGGTGAAGTTAGATTACTCTGCAGAGTATAACATATAGTATTTAGATACACCATGCTTTCGGTTAATGGAGATGTGTTTAATCGGTGAATCCAATAACAAGGCATAAATAAGATATGATTGTACGATGATAATTAAGATGGTTAAACCATTTTCTTTTAATAAAATAATGTTTGATATCTTGAGTTTAAAGATATTTGCAAATAACATGCATTTATAGCCATAATGATAAAACCTTCATACATTATTCTATTGATATACCGGCAAGTAGTTAAGTAAATATCTTGTGTGACTTATTGAGTATGGTTATATTCATACTTGCTTAATTATCATCATTAGGAACTTGAAAAGATACCAAGAAACCTTTCGAGAGATATTTCAATGACTTCCAAAAAGGGTAACGACTACTGGTTTTATATATCGACTATGCCCAGTCTTGCCCATGGTTTCATTGAAAGATTTTTTATGTTATAATATAAATATTGGGTTTTGATATCCTTAACAACGCAAAACTCGGCTGTTAAGCCATATTCTCTTAGAATAAAAAAAATCTGTATTTTATGATTAAAGCATGATCATGTTTAAGGCATATTCTTCTTCAACACCCCGCAGCTAAATTTACCAGGCAGTTGCTTGGAAAATCCGACGGTCTCCGAATTGGGATCGCCACAGTTGCACAGCTCATCGTCGGGACCATCCGTCCGTACACCGTGAGTGCCCACTGACCACATCCGGGTCTCCATGCCCTGGAGACGCAACATGATTTTTCTCAAATATCCACCAGACGTGCCGACGTACCATCATTTCAGCCCTTCCCAAACCAAATCCAACTATCCAGCAGGGCCCGGCAGCACGACACACCTAGAAGCAACCTAGACCGATACTAGTGGATAGCACGCTCCAGCCACCGAGGGATTACGTCCTACGACCTAACTCGCCCCATGAAACGTGACGACGCCAACTTGCCACCGGTGTGCGTGCCCTGCCCTGCCCTCCTCGCGTCGCGTGGCGCAATCCCGGCCGGCACGGCGCGCACCAGCGCAGGCTACGCGCACATGCCCGTCGGCGGCTCTGCCGGGGGATGCGAAACCACGTACGACGCGGCCGTTTCCACCACCGATCTGTCCCAGCGCGCGCGCCAACGGCGGCCACGTGGGTCCAAAGGTGATTGATTGATGCGAATTGTTTGTACCAGGCAAGCCTTCGTTTTTTTCCATGCCATCGTATGGTATATGCTCGTCCGGCCGTCCTACGCCAGAAAGGAAGAACATGTCTATGTTGAATCCTGACCAACATCCATGCTTGCCGATCGCCAAAGCTAGTATGCTACTGCTGTAGCCTCGTACTGCTGCACTGTGGCAGGTTTAACTCTGCACTGCGTCTGCTTCCGAGACCAACAAGTGCATGCACGGCCCCACGCGCAGAGTTACAGCCTGTTCCTCTAAGCTTTGTGCAGATCCAGTATTATTGCACTTTCCTCCTCCCCTTTCAACACCCCGGTCGAGTTCGATCTCCTCGGTGCCCATGAGTCTTATCTATCATTGACCCCTTCCATTAGTTCCATCCCAACACGCCAAAGCAATCATAAAGAGGCGTGGAGACGGGGTGAGTGCGTCCCGTAACATGCAGCGCATGTAGAACAATTGAAAAGATGATGCCAATATGCCGTGCCACGTTTGTTCGTTCGAGGATTGCGCGGAAGCTATAGCTCGGATCGGGGCCTGCCGCCCCGACAAAGCAAGAGATCCTACTGTTCCCGGTCAAGTGAAGAACAGGGCGCGGAGAGAATCACATCTCGTTTACGGATTCACGCAAGCAAGTGATACATGAGAGAACTGATGGATTTGATAGGAAAATAAGGTTTCAATATCAAGTACAGGGAGAACAATGATGTCATGCCCATCCATCGGTGGGATCTGACCATCGACTTGACTTCATACAATTTCGGTAAACATAACAAAATACAGAAGCATGATGTTCAAAAATTACATAAGCATATTAATAGAGTATTTGTTGATGCTGCATGCACGACGATGAGGCGATATCCAGGACTCCATACGAAATGATCCACATGGTATTCACTCATCTGCAACGATTTGAGGATGTTCTGAATCAGAAATCTTGCAAATCAGCTGCCATGAACTGAGCGAATTAAACGCGCATCTACCGGGAGTATATACCGTTGGGTGACCGGGAGCTGGTCCTGGAGAAGTCAGAGGTTGCCATCGGAATGGAGATCGAGAGCTGGGTGGCCGAGAAGGAGGCGAGGCTGTTATCGTCAGCTAGCTCCGGCCATGAGTCCCTCGCCTTTGGCCACTCGTGGAAGAAGGGGCGCAGTGTCTGGTTCTCCTGCTTCGCGGAGTCGACAGTCACAAAGTCGCTCCCAAAGAAAGAAAGTGGCTCCCTCTCCACCTTCGGCAGCGAGCAGACGGTGCTCTGGTCCAGGACACTACCAAGCAGAGGGTAGCTCGAAACAGAAAATGCGGCGGTCTGAAACGGCAGCAAGCGCCACGAATTGTCCATATAAGTATCCAAACCTCCAGTAATGAGCTGGCTGTGCTCATCCGCCAAAGATCTCACTCCATAAGCAGAATACCTGAATTTCAGAAGTCACATCGAAGGGTAGACAATAAGTATAATGTTAGCCTTCCTGTAAAAGATGTTAGTAGTAGAGATCGATATGTTCAATTAACAAATGCAAACATTTACAAGGGACACAGTGACCATGTATAAGGAAACAGTGGAGTAAAACTGTTGTCTGCAAAACCTGAGGTACAAAGGTGTATAAGCAAGGATTTCAAGAAGTGCTCAATGTCGTGTATGTAGGCGTAAAAGCAGGCTGGAAACACTACTAGCACAACTAAAAAGGACATCAATCAATTGCAAAAATTCTGTCATACACAAAGAAGTATTTGGCCGATTACCATTCATACACGCATAATGGAATTGTTCCTCAGTATACCGAAGTTATATAATCCATACAGTAGGCTTCACGTTTTCCCTAGGAGGCGTTTGGATATAGGGAAAGGAGGAGTGGGAATGGGCTTGGGATATGAGGTGGGATAAATCTATCCCTCAATTCCTTGATCCAACGCCTAAATTTATCCCACCTCATACCCAATCCTATTCCCACCTCTCATTTCCCTATATCCAAACGGCCCCTAAAGCCTGATACAACATTTCTTGACTGCTAATCACAAAACCCAGGGAGAAAGCAATTGTTGCTGCGCATTTTAAAGCGGCAGTTCATGACAAAAGAGAAACAAAACGAAACAAAACAATACGAAGCCAGACATCTAAGCAAACATGATTGGCAGCAATGCAGCATCATGTGCCAACTGCCCCGCAGGTAACCCTACAATGACAGCGCTTCGCTAAAGTGGAATTGCAAACTCACAAAGTACTGAGGAGAGAAAAAGGATTCACAATGGGTGGGCAAAAGGAGATGGGTTTCCAGTGTCTTGCTAGCCTTTTTCAGATGGTTTCAGGCACAGGGATGAGACGTCCCCGGTCAGAAAGGCAGAAACAGGTGAGTTTTACAGGGGCAGAACTGCCGTTATTTCCAGTCAAGTCCAGCCCCAAACAAGAAGCACAAGAAAAACAGCAGCGGTCGGCAGAAAAATAAAGCAGCAGAATAAATGCCAGATCTAAGATAGAGCAGGAGCAGAGAGCAGCAGGCACTAGCTCTGAGCATAGAACCCAGATATGTTGCATCTTTACAGGCACTACGTGTTTCAATCTAGTTTGGAACACCCTGCTCTGCACTTCCATCCATCAGAACACCACTCTCCCTCTAGAATCTAGTAAGAGACTGTTCCTCAGTCTTCTCAGGCTAAAATCAGGTCCCAGAAAGCATGGCCAGAGCAAAGAGGCAGCAGCCTAAGCACAGATCACTGTAGCTTTCTGTGGCAGAGCTGACAGAAGAATTTTTAACTAAACACAGATCATACATGTTGTCAGAGGAGCACTAATAAAAGTACTCCTGATGCTGCACTACTAGTCTGATCACCGCTTACTGTCTACTGATGCAATCAAGCACAATAATGCAAACATGACACATTAGCAGACATCTCATCAGTGCACCCATCTGGCATCGAACAGAGGTAAGCTAAATACTAAACAGTAGACAGTTTGAAAAAAAGATAATAAATGATACCTGAGATCTTTGCTTCCGCCACCAGCAGCGGTCGCGTAAGACGCAGCATCGTCCATGTGCAGCTGAGCAGTAGACCCCAAGGCGAACGAGCCAGGCTCGCTGCCACATCCGCCGCCTCTGCCACCGCCACCATTGGCGATAGCTGGGTAAAGCGAGTGGTTCTGGAAGGCGGCAACGGCGGTGGCGTTGGTGGGCGCGGGGGCGGGGGGCTGCTGCGAGTGGGGGACAACGAGCTGCGTTTCCACAGGCTTTCTTGAACGGTTGCGGCCGCGGTGCATGTGGCGCTCGCAGTACTTCGAGTCCGGGGCGGCCTCCTTGGAGCACCGCCACTTCTTGCCGTCCGTACGCCGGCACCGCCCAGGTTCCGGGTCCAGCTTCTTGCCGAAGTAGGATCCGTACCCAACTACAAAAACCCAAACACGCACACAAACCAAGTCAATGATGTGATGTGAGCATCTTGTGCTACATACATATACGTACGTATGTGTCGGTGCGCATCGGGTGGGGGGAGCAAATGCAATCCGGGAATGGGCACTTTCCAATCAGATGCAATAATCAAAATAAAAAATGCAGTCATCAATCAGGCGGCCGGAGATGTTGTCCAGGACGAGAGCCGTCGCGCTCAGTAGTAGATCTACCCAAGGTCAATCATTTATCCCCCAAACAAGAACGTATATGATTTTTTTTTGGGAAAGGTAGGAACTGTATCTGATGTTGTACTGTGCGTCTGTCTGCTGTATCTTTTGTTTTTTTGGGGGGGGGGGGGGGTCGACTTGATCCATGATACAGCTTAGGTCCGTTCATAATCCGTTCATGACCCCCTCTGAAGCAAAATAAATATTCATACTAGTCTCTAACTTCTCTAAACAAGAGCCAGAAGTGAACGGCCACTTCCATCACAGGAGCAGTAGTGAATGCGTGGGTAAGGCTCCCAACAACCAGACAGGGATAACCCCAAGGACCAATAAACTTACTAACCACCCCTTTTAGCCTGGGCCAAGCCATCTAATCAAACCACAGGAGGCTTGCATCCAAATAAAAAATCAACTAACACACAGAAGGCTAGCTAGGTAGGAGCAAATCTTGAGCTGAGCACGACGTTTGGATTAAAAAAACGTGAACTTTTCGGGACCAAATCTAGAACAACATTAACAAATGACCGGACCCGATTAACAAACGGAGGCCAAGTACACCTGAATCCCTCTATCCGAATAAACAAACGGAGCAAATCGCAGAAGCAATGCAAAAGCATGCGTGTTTGTAGAAAATACTAGATAGGAATGGAGGCGAAGGGCGGGGTACGTACGGGCGGGATGGTGGTAGAAGCGCGAGTTGAGTGAGTCGAAGCCGCGGCGGATGGGGAGGAGGAGATCCGGCGGGACAGGCACGCCGGCGACGAGGTACTTGTAGATGAGCGCCTGCTGCTCCAGCTCCTCGTACTGCGCCGCCGTGAACGGCGGCGGCCTCGCCGCACCCCACCTCGCGCTCATCGCGTGCTGCTGCGCCTCCTGCCCGACCCTGCACGCACCGCAGCACCTCACCACATTAGCCACCTACCTTAGCTGCACGTCCAGGCTAAAGCAAGAAAGAAGAGAGCTTTGTGGGTGTGAATGGCTTACGCGGAGAGAGGGGAAGAGCGGCAGAAGGGGAAGATGGAGGAGGGACGGTGGTCGGCTGCCGGCGACAGGGAGGCAAAGGGCATCGCCATATATGCTCTCTCCCCTCTGCTGCTGCTTGCGGCCTCTCTTTTTAATGTGCTGTGCTTTTGCCTTTTACTTGCCTGGCTCTGTCTATTTCCCTCTTGTCTCGCTCGCTCGCTCGCTCGCTGTGGGCTGTGTGCATGCGGAGCAAGGCGGCTCTGCCCGATGAGGAGAGGGGAGATGGGGCAATGGGGCGAGCTATGGCCAGCCTTATAGGCGCAGAGCGAGCGGTGTGAGGCCGACACGGGAGGGTTCCAGCTAAGGGCTGCATCTCTCTCTCCACGCACGCACCGCGCGGCTTATTGCTTTCTTTCTTTCGTTGGGTTTGCCGTTTGCGTGCTGCTCGCTTGTGGGTGCCTTCTTTCTTTTCGGCTGCCACGAATGATTTTTTAATAGCGAGTGTTTCTACGAATCATCTGAATGGCAATACGTTAATAAATTAATTTAAAACGATAACAAAAAATTAGGTATCGATAAACATCATCTGGATGTTTTCTTCTTAACTATCATTCAGATTTATGACTATTGAATTAGAGATCCAACGGCCATAAATTCTCCCCCCACCCCCTCCAAAAAAAATCTCCCCCTCCTCAAAAAATAATCTCCCCCCTCCAAAAAAGGGCCGTTAGATATCTAATCCAACGGTCTCAAAACTGGATGATAGTTAAAAAGAAAACATCCGGATAATGGCTATACACACCCCAAAAAATTATCTTATAGAAGTGTTTAGGCATCATGTTTTCTTTCTAACTATCATCCAAATTTGTAACACTTGTATTAGAGATCAAAGAACCCCTTATTTTTCAAATAGGGAGATTTTTTTTCAAGTGGAGGGGGAAGAATTCATGACCATTAAATCTCTAATACAATAGTCCTAAATCTAGATGATAGTTAAGAAAAAACATCCGGATGATAAGACATAAACTAATAAGAACATAGTCTTCCTCTTCAGTTTTGCTCGGTAAAAAGTTCTTAAGTTGCTTTCGAATAGAGATGGAGATGCAACAGACGGTGACAATCGATTTGGGGTGCAGTCGTGCAGCACGGGTGTGAGCCGCTATGTGAGAATGAAGTGTGGTCTTTAGCCGGTGTTTAAGGGCCGAGCGGGGTGTGTTCTCCGCTTTCCTATCCTTTTCTTTCTAAGCAAGTGTGTACCAACCATTTCATTAGAATGACATGTTTACCGAACTCCATAAGATCAACTGTAAGATTACATGAGAACAAACACAGATAGGGTGGTATTATTGATCCCAATCATAACGTAAGTAAAATGTGGGTAATAGTACAAAAAATAGTCTACAATGTGTTTTGCCCTTCAAAGACTGGTTTCAAATTTGTACCTTTTTCTTGTTGTCAATGTAATATGTACAAAGCACCTCTTTGTGACCGCTGTTATAAATGTTACATTTTTTATGTAAAGCAACAACTCAGGGCATGTATAATGATACATGCCAGCTGTCTGTAAATGTATAACATGTAAAATTTTAGGTGATGTAAAGGACAATGAGAGAAAAAGATGTTGTCTACTATTTAATAACGGTTTTATAGACAACTTTTTACTGTTTATACCATTGTATAGACAACTATATAGATAACATATTAATTGTAACAGACAACTATATAGACAACTTATTGTACAGTTTTGTCTATAGATGACATGGAGGTGTATTACAAACTACTGCTATCTATACCATTGTGCATGCTCTTAAAGGTGAGGACGAGAGGTTTGTTTTTCAGCTAGTTTTTAAAGCATGTGCAAGGTGTGGGGGAACCGTTTCTCCACTCCCTTATTTGATTTTCTTGGGTGAGGAAACGTACATCTAGGGTTTCACCAACAGTGGTGGACCTATGGTCAAATTTTAGAGGAGGCTAATAGAACTTGTTTATCGGTTTACCGAATGCCAAGTTACCGGCCTGCGATAGCCTGTCGCACTACCAACGAGAGATAGAAAAATGCTATTGTGACTATAGCGGGCTGTGGTGGTAGATGGCGGTGAAAGGAGAGCCATCTCACTTTTCTTCTTTCCTTAGCCCCTTTGCTTCTCTCCCTTTCTCCTCTCCCCTCCCCTCTTCTCCAGCCATGGCGTCAGTGAGGTGGGGCCATACCTCGCCCATAGCCACTAGACCAGCCACCTCCACTGCGCTCCGCCCATCTCCCTCTATAGCCCACCACTTCCCTTCTCTGCTGTCCTTCCACTGCCATCTACAACCATAGCCCTCTATGCAGTTCTTCTCATCCTGCTCAAGATGATCGGCACTAAGAACGCCATCAAGGTCGACGTGTTCACTGGCTACTCACTGCTCTTGCCACCACCCTCACCCTCCCCGCCAACGGCAAGATCAATTGGCATAAATACGGAATTAGTGGACCTTAACTTACTTCATCCAGCCATACGTGCATGCATGTTTGGTGTATAGCCCGTCCATGATATCCGCATAAGTTTGCATATGGCAGGTGGTGGCAATCGATGTGAACCTGGAGTACTATGAGTTGGGCCAGCCGGTGATCGAGAAGGCCGGCGTAGAGCACAAGGTCGAATTCCGTGAGGATGACGGGCTCGCGGTGCTGCTCCAGAAGCTGGTCGGCGGTAGGGGACGCTAGCCCCAGCTGACCCCGGTGGGTCTGGTCCTATTCACCCATGTGCGATGGTATACACATCTATACAAAATAAAAATAACTGGTGATATTCAAGCCACATCCTTCATTTTGAGGCACAAAAGTCCTACAATAATTCTTAAAAAGAACAATTTTAAAAAATTTCACATTAATCGAAAGAAAAGCAGAAGGATCTCCACAACTTATTTTGATGGAACTAGATTATAACAGTGCGGATTAATCATATATATATATATATAGAGAGATATTAGAGTTATATAACAAATACAATTACATTTTAATTATAAGAAGTAAAGTTATATATAAAAATAATTATATTATAATATTTTGTCGTACGATTATGCAGGTATATCTGCTAGTTTATCAAACTCCGTGCGTGGCTATGTCAATGCTCCGGTTATCCATTCAATGGAGGTGTTACATTGACCAACAATAAGAGCAAGTACAACAATGGTTTTATAGTCAAGCTAGTCAGCATTTTTGCTGATGTGGAGGAGAGAAGAGAGGAGAGAGAGGAGAGCTTGGCTCTCATGCAAGCAACAAGCTGCACACGGGAGCCTATGCAGTGGTGGGTCCAGATAATAAATGTATGTGAGGAGGAGTAGGAAAGAGAATGTGAGACATGGTACCACATAATAATAAAAAATCTTTTGTAGACAAATAGAAGACAGATTATTGTATAACTTGGCTCTTATAACTTGCTTATAGCCAAACACTTGGCTCTATTATTGGACTTGCTCTAATAGGTCCAAACTACGCAAGATTAAATGATGAGAGAGAGAGAGAAGTAAGACCAAGCTTGCCATCCCAAAAAAAAACCTAGAAATGACCTTGTCCGAAAACAAGGCGTTAATACCAAAGTAACATTTCAGTTTACGTGTCATAAGCAGTTACAATAATATTTACCAAAGTAATATCGTTCTCCCATGGACCGGAAGGGTGCAGCCTCGGTCATATTCTATGGATATGGAGTATGGACCGGTCGATAAAGCCAAACCGGCGCGTATCACGTGCAGCGAGCCACTCTTCACCAATCCGGCCGGCAGCGATCACAAGCGCACGACTCCTAACAGGCGGATGTTTCTTTCACACACAAGCTCTTGCGCGCAGTTGTTGCAGGCTCATCACAGGGACAAAAACCACGCGGATGCATGAGATGCCACAGAGCAGATTGCGCTGACACATGCAACTTCCCGTTGCCTTACGGCTTGAGCAACGGCTAAAGCTAAACGCTGCCTTTTGATGGTTCCATGCTTTGCATGCTGGGAACGAACATGTGTAGGAACAGAATGCTCACCACTGCATACGTCGTCAAGTTCGCCCTGTTTCGTCAATCTTGCTTAAAAAGATGACGAAGCAAATTCCAGATCCCATTTTCCAGATGGCGTATGCTTTGATTGCTGCGACTGGGTCAAATCCATCTCGAAGTTGCCGTGACATTTGCTCAAAAGTCAGAACATGCATGCATCCACTCGCATCCCGCAACAACTTCTCGTCGGATAAAAACTCGTATTGTTCGCAGTATACTGTATACAGTACAATATGCCTGTGCGTGCATCACAGCATCAGCTTGCAGACCTGAAGCAGGCTTGAGAACAACACAATAGTCCGGATTGACCAGAGTTGAATAGCAGGGCTCGGCCGGCAGACAGGTAAAACCTAAAACGAGCCGCCTGTCTCGCATGGGGCCTATAAGCTTGCATGCATGCATGGCAGCGATGGCTCTTTCTTTTTCCAGAAATTGTATCACTTATCATCGTCGCCAAAAAATATCTGCATTGCAAGTGGATAAGAAGATGGCAGTGCTGGACAGCGGCAAGGGCTAGCTTGGGTTGGGATGGAAGGAACATAGACATGGGAACATTCACGGAGCAGTTAAGGGAGATGGTCCAATGGAGGTCCACGGACACCTCACCGCCGGATCATACACCGGACCGGGGCACCTGTACGCGACGAGGCCGTGCATGTAGCATGTATGTGCGACTGCCTGTGCGTAGGTGTCCGGCTCCGGTTGGGCTTTGCTGGACAGCTGGTGCGCGTGATGGGCCGGAAGGACGCATGCCTCCCCTCCATCGATCACCCACCCTTAGCTGTAGGTACCGCAAAGGTCACGCAGAACAAATCACCTAGCATGATCTTTTGCAACTCATAACAGTCAATATAGACCCCTAGGCTCCATTATTTTGTCATAACAGTCAATATAGACTCCTAGGCTCCATTATTTTGACCGCGACTTATCTATTTATTAAGTAAAAGTCAATGACAAGTATTTTAGGGTTGCTAAGAAAAAAAAGAAAATATCCTAAAAATTTTCAAAAAAAAATAAAATATCTAACCTTTAGTTTAGTGGACCTAAGTTATAATGGATCAGATTAAAAGAAAAAGTATATGTTAAGTACAATCCAAACTAAAAAAATAGAATTTAAAATAAAAAGTCTTGTAATTCCGTACTTCTCTCCCCCAACTCATACAAACCGATCTTTTTTTTTTGAGGTTACAACCTTCCTTATCTGTTTCTTCCTAAACATGTGTCGCCGTCTCAAACGAACGCATGTAATCTAAACCCTCCTAATCTGTAATACCCTATCATTCCTCATCTACATGATATGCACAACCTTCGCAATCGGTGACATCTTAGAAACCCAATACATGTATCATAATCAAACTCCAAGTGTAATGTATTATATAAACTATCAACATAAAAAAAAAACTTGCACATCTACCACCCAATCGTAGAGCCAAATGGCATGGGCAAAAGAGGAGGGGTCAGCTACCATGATTTTTTCCTATGATGCATAAAATGAATTCTAACGGTGAATTTCTATGGCATATTAGAAGTGCAAGTGGGGGTCCTATATGAAATTTTTAACTCATTCAAAAAACAAATACTCATTTTAATAGACTGATAGTGCCAAATGGCGTAGGTAAAAGAGCGTCGATTGATTTCCATAATTTTTCATGTGCGGAATAGAATGAATTGTAACAACGAATTTCTATGGCATGGTGGCAGAAGAAGTAAGAGTACTATGTGAAATTTTCATCTTATTGTACAACAAATACTCGCTTGATTAGAACGATAGAGCCAAAGTGCGTAGGCAAAAAAACGTATGCTGACTTCTATGAACTTTCCTACGTGGTACAAAATGAATTTTAATGGCGAATTTATGTGGCATGTTAGTAGTGCAATTGGGAGTCCAACGTAATATTTTCACCACATTCAGAGAACATATGATCACTTGAATAGACTGGTAAGCCGGATGGCATAGGCAAACAAGGGTGAGTCAACTTCCATAATTTTTCCTATGCGACATAGAATGAATTCCAGCCAGAGAATTTCTATGGCATGTGTAACAGTGTACATGAGAATTCTATGTGAAATTTTTAACTCATTCAGAAAACATATGAACCCTTGAATAGCCTGGTAGAGTCGGATGGCGTAGGCAAAAGGGAAGGTCAACTTTCATGATTTTCCTTGTGCAGTATAGAATGAATTTAGCAACGAATTCCCATGCCATGTTAAGAAGTACGAGTGAAAGTCTTACATGAAATTTTCAACTCGTCTGAACGACATTGGCAAAAGAGGGTGAGTTGACTTCCATAATTTTACCTATACTGCACATAATGAATTCCAATGACGAATTTCTATGGCATATTATAAGTGCAAGTGGGAATTCCATGCAAAAATTTCAGCTCATTTAGTGAACAAAATGCCGGCTAGAACTGCATGGTGAAATCATCTAAGTTGTGCCCATTTATACTAAAATATTAACAAAACTAGACTCGCAAATATGTGGATCCTTTTATTTTAGAGGTGCTTCTTCACTCACTAATTAATTGTGTCTTACATGTTATAGGATGCCGATTTACTTAACAAAACTTTGTACATTCATATTAGATATGGCTGGTATGAAGAAGTTTGGGTGTGGATTATAGACTCAGTGGATAGTATAATAAGTAGAGATTACTGAAAAGGCTAAAGCTCAAAATCGATTGAGAAACCGAAAAGACCGGGACTTTATACTCACTAGTGTTCCTCTTCCATCAGCTTCTTTCTTCCGTGGTTTGAATTTGGTGGTGATCATTTGGGCTTTTTTTGCGTGGCTTATAGCTGAAAAGCACTGTAGTTGGCTGAAAAAACACTATAGCTGACAGAAGCTTATTTAGCATAATTAAATTTAAAAAAAATTAAAAAAATATGTTAGCCCATTACGTATATTACAAATACGGGAAAAAAGAACCGACAAAAAAGCTCAACAAAAAGGCAAAAGTTCAGAAAATGACGAAATTTATGAATAGTGAAAAATAAATCGGAAGCTAGAAACTGAAGCCAAAACGATCACAGATCTGTTAATGTAAGCACACTCCTTCACCAGTCACCACCTACATATAACAAATTACAACCGTGTAGATTTGTTTTCATGACGTGCATGTCACGGTGTGTAGGGCACTTTGCATCTTGACATCAGGACATGTGAGGACGCGATCCTAACAAGTCACCAATCCTGAATGTACACAACTCTTAACACCACCTCCCTATCTCTCGTACTGCTCCATTTCCTTCCACATTGTGGTGTTGCTTTCTCATTACATGAGCGCCAAGAGTGACGCTACAATGTGTACATTGTTTGTGGCATGTAAGCCACACTGCCCTTGTTTTATTTTTATTTTTTTGAAAATCACACTACCTTTGTTGACTTGTAGGGGAAGCGAGAGAACTCAGGGAGCACAAGTTACCATATACAGTCGGCTTGTTAAATCCTGCACTGTTGGAGTAGACGGAATTATTCAGTCTTTGGTGTTGACCGGTTGAGTTAAAATAAATTAGTTTATAGCTAAAATTACACTATAATTAGTTAAAATTATATTGTAACTGATGGTGATTTATTTAGCGTAAATAAATTTTTAAAAAAATTAAAAATATCAAAAACAAATTAGCCCATCGCGATAAAATAAACATACGGAAAAAAGAAGATAAAAAAGGTAAAAAAACAAATATAATTAGAAAATAACAAAACTTAGAAATATTTAAAAAATAAATCAAAAGCCATAAACTCAAACCTAAATAGGGTGGTCCTTTTATCAATTGAGAGGGGCTTGTCTGACGTCCAGCTGTTCTCCCCCGAGGTGGGACCGACGCCCCCACAGTCCTTACACTCTGTGGGCCCCACCCCGTGGCCTTCTCGAGAAACGTGTTATCCGAACGAAGAAAACGTTAGCCCGTCACAAGTCACAACTCTCAACTCACAAACAGAATATCATCCTGACTCCCTACTCTCCAGTCAATCGATGGATTAATTCGGAAGTCCAGTGGACAGCATGAGCACCGCTGTGGTATACTCTTACTGTACCACTAACACGTTAATACACCTCAGTTGTATCTAACACCGTGAGAGCTAGAAATTTCAATTATAGCCCCCTAACAATGAAAATTCCGTTTTTGACCCCTTTCTCGACCGCGGGACACTGTCGGCGCGACTCCTGTCCAGTCGTGCGGTCCGGGACCGCACAACTGGACTGTTCACAGGCAGTGTCTGTGCATGGGGGAGCAGCCATTACTATTGCCCTGCAGCAGCTGAAATGTCTGTTGGGTATCAGGAACATTACAAAGAAAACAGACATAGTTTCTGTTATGGACTCTGTTTGGAGTTCAGTTCATCATGGGGTGCTTATCTTGTGTAAAATTTTTACTTTTTAGCCCAAAAATTTAAAGTTTTTTACATATGGACCCCTGGAGAAAAGATTTGCAAAAATGGACCCCTAGCACGGCGCCAACTCACATGGCGCCCATGGTACACGTGACGGCGCCACATTCTATGGCGCCGTGCGTGGACACGTAGGATCCACGGTGGCACAGCACGGCGCCAACGAACATGGCGCCGTCACGTGTAAACACGGCGCTAACGGTAGTGGCGTCGTTTCATGGGACTTAAACCCGAGCGCAGCCCCGGCCAACCCCTCAGTTGCTCGAACAGACCGAGCAGAGAACAGGCGCCGCCGCCGCCGCCCGTCTCTCCCCTCCCCAAATCCATCCCAAATCATTGATTTTTTTCGCATTTTGGTTCCAAACCGAGCAAGCAAGGTGAGCTCCCCCTCCTCTTTTGATTTGTTGCAGTAGATATGGATAATTTGAGGTACATTTCGTAGGGCAAAATTTGAAACCCTAGATGAAATTAGTTGGATTTGGTTCGGTTTTAGGTTCGATTCGCAATAGATATGCGTAATGTATTAGTAATAATGTGTATAGATCCGTTTCTAGGGTTGAAATTAGTTGGATTAGGGTTTGATTTGGGTAACTAGCTAACCTAGGGTTAGAAACGAGAAAAATTATAAATCTTATTCATTTCGCATTTTAGGTTGTCATGGGCTTCACTCGTTTGCCACCTCCATCCGGTGTTCCCGTGCCGATGTGTTATTGCGGCGATCCTTGCAAAGTGGAACGGTCGGATGATCCGGATACATATAGGCAGAGGTACTGGATGTGCGCCAACTGGGCGTTTGATCCGCCACGTGGCGCCGTTGTCCTCGGCAAGATGGTATGTTATATTGTCGATTCACTTGAAGACGTATTAATTCTGTTGGTTTAACGAATGCGTACATTTGCAGGAGACTCCACCGCTTTGTGATTTTGAGCAGTGGATCGACACTGCGATCGCTGAGGATGACAAACAATATCTTGACGGCAATAAGAAGTGGGATGAAGAACGAAAGGAGAGGTGGGAAAGGGAGAAGAAACAGGAGGAGGCCGCGAGGGAACACCGTGAAGAGGAGCGTAGGAGGGCTGCGGCAAAGCGCAAGAGAGAAAGGCAGAAGAAGCTAGAGAGAGCGCGGCGTGCCAAGGCAGCCCTTGAGCAGTACCCTGATGCTCAGAGGAAGGGGAAGTGGCCTCGATGCAGTCAGTAGGTTATTTTAATGTTTGATGTATGCGGACGTATGTATTTTCTGAAAATTTATAAACTATGTATGTAGACTATGTATGTATGTGGGTGTATGCACTCAGTATGTTATTTTGGGCTGTGCTTATTCATTTGGTGAATGTCAATTAGATTGTATGTGCGGATGGAACGAAACAACTAGGCCGAGCTTGCATATAAAGCAAGTGCAGTAATAACGGCGCCAAACAACCTGGCGCCGTATAAAAGTGTCACGGCGCCAACCACTATGGCGCCGATATGTTGGAGTTCGGCGCACAAAAGTTTGGCGCCAGACTTTGGCGCCAAAGGTTCAGGCGCCGTTCTTAAGTATCATGGCGCCAGAGTCTTTGGCGCCGTAATATGGAAACCTACAGAAAACAGCAAAGAGTTGTCTGTTTCTGCACATGCACACATATACATACATTTACATATGAAACACATACGCAAAACTCTCAATAAAGTCTCAAATCATACATACATACATCTATTGACGCCAATACACATACACATACATATATACACACATACATCGTCACGCACACATATAAAATACACATACACATACACATTCACACAACTCTCATCATCATGGGTTGGAGGACGCAGTATGGGAATCATCGTGAGCTTGCCGCGGGGCTCTCTGTCGTAGAACTCGTCCACCAGCCGGTACCTCGCCATCCTGTGCAATCAAAATTACGTTAGTGATAAAAATAACAAAATATCTAAAAATTATGCTCTCTAGACCTAACGCTGCTAACCTGAGTGGAACGACGTTGACACGTCCGTGAATTGTGACCCATTAGACCACACATACCGCAGTGTGTCTCCTGTGGGTCCTCAACGAAGGGATTTGCCATACCCCTCTTGGTGCGACCAGGTATCCGATCCATATCCATCTTGTACCTTGACCGCTTCCTGCTGCCCCTCTTGTGCCAACGTAACCCCGCGTCCGCTATGTACCTGGGACCCGAGTAAAGTGGCCACTCGCTTTCATCACGATATGGCTCGAACCGTGGGGCCCATGTCCTCACCAACGCATCCACGCTGAATAGTCTCGGGATTTTGGTCTCAACATCGACATTCTGGGCCCTACATGCGGTCACCATGTGGGAGCATGGAAAATGGAACTTGTCGGGAACACCGCATGTGCATGTGAAGGATGTAATCACGACCTTATGCTTTCGGGCCTCTTGGAGCTCTCCATTCTCGGTTGTCCCTCCACCCTCAACAACCTCATACGTGCCCGTCACATGGTCAAAACAGTGGTACTCTTGTTCATTGGCTTGCATATTCGCTTTGGTAATGAAGCCGTGAGGACGAGGTGGCCAACGTGCATGTGCCCTTAACATGTCTGAGGCTTCCCGGTGCCGGTTGACAAACCATGCAACACACTTGTAGAAAGTGAACGCCGCAATTGCGGTAACTGGCAATCCGCGTGCCCCCTTAAGCAGCCCGTTGAAGCATTCTGCCATGTTGCTAGTCATAAACTCATACCTCCTTCCCAATGGGCAATGGGTCATGAGCCCTTGACCATTTGTGCACATCTCTCATTAAACCCCTTATCCAATCACGACCCTCGGCATTGGTTTTCGTTTTCAACTCCTGTAACTTCTCATCAAACAGCTTTACCTCCCTCTGGCGACATACCTCCTCGAAAAGTGCAAAGTTGGCCTTCACCCCATCTTTTTTGAACAAGTTCTCTGCAAGGTGCCTTGTGCACCAACGATGATGCACAGGTGAATGTCCTGGTATCACTTCCTTAACGGCGCTCAAGATCCCAGTGTGCCTGTCAGACAACACACATACCTCCCTCCCCGGGCCAACCACATGGATCCGTACAAGCCGTAGAAACCAAGCCCAGCTAGATTTGTGCACGATCGAGTACTCTTTCAGCCACATCTTCAATGCCGACATATCCTCAAAGACATGACCCTTCTGAATTATGATACTAGCCCCAGGCCTAGGTACGTCCCTCTGCATTTGCCCTTCATCCGCGACAGCCCTATGTGCGTTGCTTAGGTCATTATAATCGGACACTAGTGGATCACGGCCAGGAAACATTCTTCTCAACATCTCAATTTCGCTAGACGTCAAACCTGTGACTGGTCTGTCATCATCTGAGTCCACAGCCCTCGCATCCTCATAACCAGCCTCGTCTCCTGCAAGCTGTACATCCACCCTGTTAGATGCTACACAAACCATGGGTTCCTCAAACACTGTCTCCTCGTCGAATCCACCAACAAAGCGGTCATCGACATCCTCAGACTCAGCTTCTACCTGAGTCAATGGGACCTCACATACTTGAGCCGAGGATACAACTTGCACCTCGACCTCTTCATGATCCGGTGACCCAACCAACGGTGAGTCATTGGGATCCAATGCAGACCTAGGAGGTGATTGATCTCTCACCACCCTCTGCACAAACAAGTCAGGTGCTCTGACCTCTGAGTCCGAAACAATGGCCACATAGTTATCCCATTCACCGTCGCTGTCAATCGAAACCAATCTCTTTATACGCGGCCCCTTTGACGACCCAACATCAATCAATCCTTGCATAACGACATCACCATGCTCATCTGTCCATCCCAACCTCTCTTTCAAGCGATAAATGACCTCACCATACGACGGACGTGAACTAAATAGCAACGTGGTCTTTTCCATGCCTTCCAAATCAACACCTCCATTGTCATTTCTCTTCACAGTACCACCATGGTGCAAAGTCACAACCTTATCCATCTATAGCACAACAAACAAACATACATCAGTCATTACGTACAATAATCAAACCCTAGAAACGGATCTATACACATTATTACTAATACATTACGCATATCTATTGCGAATCGAACCTAAAACCGAACCAAATCCAACTAATTTCATCTAGGGTTTCAAATTTTGCCCTACGAAATGTACCTCAAATTATCCATATCTACTGCAACAAATCAAAAGAGGAGGGGGAGCTCACCTTGCTTGCTCGGTTTGGAACCAAAATCGCGAAAAAAATCGATGATTTGGGATGGATTTGGGGAGGGGAGAGACGGGCGGCGGCGCCTGTTCTCTGCTCGGTCTGTTTGAGCAACTGAGGGGTTGGCCGGGGCTGCGCTCGGGTTTAAGTCCCATGAAACGGCACCACTACCGTTAGCGCCGTGTTTACACGTGACGGCGCCATGTTCGTTGGCGCCGTGCTGTGCCACCGTGGATCCTACGTGTCCACGCACGGCGCCATAGAATGTGGCGCCGTCACGTGTACCATGGGCGCCATGTGAGTTGGCGCCGTGCTAGGGGTCCATTTTTGCAAATCTTTTCTCCAGGGGTCCATATGTAAAAAACTTTAAATTTTTGGGCTAAAAAGCAAAAATTTTACCTTATCTTGTACTTAGCATAGTCCGAATAAAATATTACTATATAGCTGAGTTCTATAAACAATTGACAAGGAGTTATGTTGCATATGCAGCGGAACTGGCAGGCAATAGTGATCGGCGTAGCTTTCTTGCAGAGACGTGCGGTCGGACGTCTGGGCCGTGCGGTCGGCCAAGCGAATCATGCGATCCCGCACCGCATCACCTCCCGTGAATGGTAGAGTCGTGCGGTCCCATACCACACGACCTATCTACAGTGCGGTCGTGCGGTCACGACCTAGCTACAGTGCGGTCGTGCGGTCCCGGTCTGCACGACCGGACAGGTGTCACGCCAGCAGTGTCCCGCGGTCAGGAAGGGGGCAGAAACGACATTTTCATGGTCGGGAGGGCTATAATTGAAATTTTTAGCTCTCACGATGTTAGATACGTCCAAATTTCGTAAACTTGATCCTGTCCAATTGTCCATGCATGGAATATCCTAGCCTGGGCTAGCTATTGCTAGCCTAGCTAGCCGACATGCACGTCTTTATCCTTTTTGCCTCAGCATCTGGCTGACCTCTGGCAAACAGCGACCGAGCCAGTGCGGCCGCCGTCGACGCCACTGCACGGCGAGCTGCACGATGATCTTGCCCGTTCGTACAACGCTCTCCCATCGACGTCGGCGGACTGTGCCGGCACAGCGAACCCAAAACGGGGGGCCAGCGACGGCAGCGTTGTGTGGCTTGCACGTCTGGGATTTCGGGGGGTGGTGGTTGTTGGCGCTGGGGCAAAGCAAAAGATGAGAGGGAAAAACACGCCGCTGCGCCGCGTGGTGTCCCCGTCTCAATAATGCGGCCCAACCCAACCAAACCGGCGTCCTTTGGGTGCTGCGGTGCGGTGCCGGTGGGTGCGAGCGGACGCCCGCGCGTGGGCCACCCGATCACGTGACGCGCTAAAAGCAGAGGAGGTCTTGGCCGTGTCGCGTTGGTTGGCTCGAGCTCGAGTTGTTGTTGGTGCGGGTTAGTTCCGGAGAGGACGGCTTGGCTGGACGGGAGTGGAGGCCGGTGCGCGTGTCCCCGGCCGGCCCGCGCCCGTCGTACGTACTGAGCTGCCGCCGCCGCTGCCCATGCGCCGACAAGCTGTCTCCGGAGCCTCGGCGGGCCGACGCCTTTCCAACTCGTGTTCGAAGGACAGGAAAATAGACCCCTGCTGATTTAAAAGCAAACTGTATGTACTAGTAGTAGTATTTTCACTTGGATCGTCTTGAGTGTAATCATGTAAGCAGAGGTGATAAAGAAAAGCGGACGGTAAAGGCATTCTAGATTAAGCTTGTACGTTTCGTCTAGTTAAGAGCATGGCCAGGCTAGGCTTAATGGCGAGCTTTTTGAAGGGTAGAGACGACCCAGCTCTGTACTTAACCATATTTGTTGAACATCTAGTCAATTTTTGGCATATTTTAATCCAAAAATTCAGCATATAAAATATGACATACAAAAACATGAGTGATCCAACGATGATGTATTCATATTCGCTAACGAACAAGCTAACAGCAGCACCTATTAACATATTCATAGCGCACAGAAACAAATACACCAGAGAAGTTTTCAGGTTATACCCTCGGGCGGGGCCAGTGCCGGTGACACCGGAGACGCCGTTACCATCAGTCGACATGATGGCCTATTCGATGTAGTCGATCGAGGCGTGATGCAGGAAGATGTTCGCTGTGCAGTCTCGCGAACAGTTCACCACCAGGAAGTAGATGACGTACGTCACAGATTGAGCAGTCGCGCCAATACGCTCCCCAAAAACTTGATCGCCCGTCTACCCGTGCAGGTACGCAAACGGACGGAGTTTCGGAGGCCTACTCGCCCAGAACCCTTTGCGCGCAAGGTTCTTTGCGCCCAGAACAGCAACAAAAACAGAATACAAAAACGAAGAGGCCAGAGTGACTGCAACCATTAGTCACTAGTAACTGCATCGTTACTGCCAAACGCGCCCGCACCCGACACGCCTGCGTGTACGCACACGCACCCACCGCACCGCACGGCTCGGCGTGGCGAGCGCGTGTATTGGCTCTCTCCAATTCCACAAGGGGTTACCACGTTCCACCTTTTAAAGTGGTGTAACTCCCATTCAATTCTCCATATGGGACTAAACAGTTTTTTCATGTGGGCCTGAGAATTTCATTTGATTAGTTGCTAAATTAAAATGAATTAAGCCCAATTAATCCAACAATATTTATGGGTTCTCATGCGTTGGCTAGCTGTTGGGCGTCTCCAACTCCAATCTTGCCAGGAAGCCCCGCGCAGCCGCACTGCGATGATCAAGAGGACGACAATGTCGTTGGACGGCAGACGTCCCACGCGCGCACGAGCGCCGAGCCGACTGCAACTCCTCAGACCAAACTGGCGTACGTAGTACTCCCACACGAACAGAAGGCTTTTCAAACTCAAGAGCAAGTATAGCCCAAACCAAAAGGCTGTACCACGCAAAACGTACGTTATCCATCTACACACACTTTTGTTGGAAATAACTAGCATATAGTGGCTCACGCAACTACGCCGCTAGCAAGTGTTAATATACCACTAATCTGTTATACTATTAAAACAGAAACCAAAAAAGCCACTACGTTTACTCTTTAAGGATATAAATTACCATATTAATCATAGAAAAAAAGTGGGGGGGGGGGGGAATCTATACCTTCAATTGATGCGGGTCCAAATTATAATGGTTGAGATGTATCTAGATTAGAAAAGGAAAAAAGAATGCGTTCGGGATAGAATAGGAAAATCAAGAGAAAAAACTTTACAAAACAATCCGAACTGTATGCGAGGAGCTCTCGTTCGGAGCAGGGTAGAAAAGAAGGCCCGAGAAAAATCAAGGAAAAATTTACAAAACAATCGTAAACAATCCGAACTGTATACGAGGAGCTCCTGTTCGAGACAGAGTAGTAAAATCAAGGAAATCATGTTTAGGTAGAATACAATACACACTAACAGACAAAACACAATCCAATCCGGAGACAAAACACAATCCAATCCGGAGAATACGAGTACATGTAGCCTACAAATACAAAGTCCCATGTAGAACAACGGCCTTGACTAGCCCTTTGTTGCGTCATAGGAGGCGAGCTTGGCTAGGAGGTTACCTCTGGCTCCTCTCTTTCTGAATTGTACTTCTTCATGTTTGTCAATCATGCTTACATGTCACAATTGTTTTTAAGTTTTTTGAAGGCAGCAGCACCATGGCATACAAGAAGCTAAGTGAGTTAACAAAAAGAGGAAAAACATGGAACAACAAAGTGAAAGTAATAAGAATGTGGGTTTCAATCAATTTTGTAACAAATGAACTTATGAGTATTGATATGATCTTCATGGATGAACAGGTTTCTCTTGACTACCGACAGGTTACTGTAGTTTTGATTATCGATCAGATATTGTAGCTTACGACTACCGACCGCTACAATACTTCGGAGGGTCTCCAACTCCGGGGTCTTTAACTGCTGTCTGGGATTTTCTCCACAACCAGCACACTTGGCCAACTCATAGACTCAAGTTAGGGCTGTTACTCGGATGTCCAGCCATGACTTATGACCACGAATGTTACTCGATATATGAGTATGTCTATTATAGTACTCGTATGAGTGTGACCTCTTCGACACTTGGACATTCCGACCGCTACGGTACACGAACACTCTGACCGGGTACTATAGCTTACGACTACCGACCGGGTACTATAGCTCACAACTACTAACCAGGTACTGTAGCTTATGACTACCGACCGCTGCAGTATTTCGGAGGGTCTCCGACTACTCTTTAACTCTGGGGTCTCCGACTGCTGTCTGGGATTTTCTCCACGACTCGCATGACTCAACCAACTCATTGACTCAAGTTATGGCCATTACTCGGACGCCCAACCACGACTGCTACTCGACTTATGAGTACGACCTCCCTCTTGGGTACTCAGAAGTTCTGATTGCTACAGTACTCGAACGCTCTGACTACCAACCGGGTATTGTAGCTTCCGACTACCGCCCAGGTACTATAGTTCCGACTACCAACTGGTTACTGTAATTCCGACTACCGATTAGGTACTATAGTTTACACTACCGTACTTCGACTGCTATAGTACTCCGAAGTCTCTGACTCCGAGATCTCTTACTTCGACATGTACTTGGACACACGACTACACAGTATTTAAACACATAAGTACTCGACACACGACTACATAGTACTCGAACACATACCACATGGTACTCGAACACCGAACACACAGGACTCAAACATCGACCACACGGTGCTTGAATACCGAACATGGTACTCCGGAGGGTCTCCGACTCTGGAGTCTCCAACTGCTATCCGGGATTTTCTCCACGACCTGCACGACTCGGCCAACTCATTGACTCAAGTTATGGCTGTTACTCGGACGCCCAGCCATGACTTACGACCACGACTGCTACTCAACTTACGAGTACAACCCTGACCTCTTCGGTACTCGGACGTTCCAACCGCTAAGGTACTCGAACACTCCGACTATTGACCGGCATTGTAGCTTGTGACTACCGACCGAGTACTGTAGCTTACGATACAGCTACTGATCCAAGATTGAAGAAATATCCAGTTGTTGATCGATGTGTGTCGCAATCTCTAGCATAATTGGTGTCATAGTATTCAGTCACTTGGCATCCTTTTGTTTTGTTGTATAAAATACTATAATTAATGGTGCCCTTGACATACCTGAGAATGTATCTAATTGCACTGAGGTGATGCTTCTTTGGCTTGTTCATATATCGATTGACAATTCCAACAGCATAGAAAATATCTGGTCGGCTAAGTGTGAGATAGATAAGACTCCCGACCAGCTGTTGATATATGGCCACATCCTCTAGATCCTTTCTTTCTTCTTCTCGTAGCTTCATATTAGGTTCCATAGGAGTAGAAATAGGCGTGCAATCAAGTATTCCATACCTTTGAAAAAGGTCCCTTGCATATTTTTGTTGTCTAGAAAATAACCCCTTCTTTGTATGTTCCACCTCAAATCCAATGAAGTGCTTCAACTCTCCAAGCTCTTTCATTTGAAATCCAACCGAGAGATTTTCTTTCGTTCTCTATATCTTCTCGTAATTATTTCCTGTGTTGATTAAATCATTAACGTAGACTAGAACTATTGCTGATCTATCTTCATTAGCCTTCATAAATAAACTAGAATCTGATGGAGCAACTTTAAATCCGCTTTGTACTAGAAACTCATCGATTTTTTCGTAACAAGCTCTTAGAGCCTGCTTCAAGCCATAGAGCACATTCTTCAATTTGCGGACATACCTTGGTTGAGTCTTACTCTCAAAACCTTTTAGTTGTTCCATATAAATGTCCTTGTCAAGTTCTCCATGTAGGAAGGCGTTCTTGACGTCCATTGGCCACAACTTCCAAGACTTGCTAGCAGCCAAAGCAAGCAAAATTCGAATAGTTGTGATCTTCATCACTGAACTCAATGTTTCTTCATAGTCCAGCCTATATTGTTGAGCGAATCCTTGAGCAACAAGTCAAGCTTTATATCTTTCGATTAAGCCATCTGGACGTATCATGATTTTATAAACACATTTATAAGATATTGGCTTCATATCCTTTGGTATTGGCACTAAGTCCCATGTTTGATTTTCTTTTAGTGCTTTAACCTCTTCCTACATAGCCTTTCGTCACTCAAGGCCTTGTACTACTTCTTCATAAGAAGATGGCTCAATAGGTATAGTCTCATCAATAAGGGCAGCATTAGTGTACCTAAGATTGAGATTCCGCTTTCTTGTAGATATTCGCAGTTCATGTATAGGATCTTCAACTTCCACTTGATTTGGATGGTGTTCCTCGAGTATAGGCTGATGTTCGCTAGTCTTCCATGGACTGTTGGCCTTACTGGGTGAGCTCCGTTTAACTTCACTTTGAGTTGATGTTTGCTTCTCAACTTCTGTCTTATCCTCTTCTAGAATCTCATCCAAATCTTGGGATTCAGAAATCTCGATCTTCTTAGAACTCCACCATGAAGAAGCTTCATCAAACACAACATTTCTTGAAGTGTGACACTTGCTTATGGTCAGATCATAACACCTCCAACCTTTTTGATCATCATCATAGCCAACGATGATGGATCGAGCCTTCTTATCATATTTGCTCCTCAAGTAATCTAGCGCAAAGACATTGCATGCATAGCCAAATACTTTGAAGTGGCTAACGGCTAACTTTATCTTCCACAATTTCTCATGTGGTGATTTGAATCCTAGGCTTACTTGTGGTAGCCTATTCATCACATAGGCTGCAGTCCTCATACACTCGGCCCAGAATTTTCTTGGTACATTTTTAGCATGTAGCATACTCTGATAGGTTTATGTAAGGTAACGATTCTTGCGCTTCGCTACTCCAATTTATTGTGGAGTATTGGGGCAAGTTAATTGTCTTTTTATCTCATACTCCTTAAGATAGATTATTAACTCATTGGATAAATATTCTCTCCCATTGTCAGTATGCAAGCATTGAATCTTTTTTTCAAGTTCACTCCCTATTTTCTTCTTAAATTCCTTAAACTTTATAAAAGTTTTAGATTTCTCTTTCATAAAGTAAACCCAAACATACCTTAAGATGTCGTTGATAAATGTCACCATGTACCTCATGCCTCTAAGTGATATTTGCTTGACTGTACCAAACACATCTGAGTGTTTGAATTCCAAAGCTATTTTGAACCAATATTCCGATTTCTTGTATGGCAATCGGTGAACCTTACCATATTGACATCTAGCACAGACAACATTTATTCGGATCTCTAAATGAGGAAGCCCTTTCAACATGTGCTTCTCCATCATTCCCTTTAGCTTGCTGTAGCTAACATGTACAAGTCATGCATGCCAGAGATCAGACATTTCATTCTTTTGAATCTTGTCCACATATGCTGATTCTGCAGAGAGCACATAAACAGATTGTCTTCTTCTTCCTTCCATAATATGTGTACCAATCACCTTTACTTTTCTAAAATTAACAACTTCTTCAGGGCCGAAGAGTACATGGTTCTCTTCTGCTGTCAATTGAGGTACTGACAACAGATTCTTTTTTAAGCTTAGGACATGCTAGACCTTCTCAAGATGGAGTTGTTGAGGACGATACCTTGGAACAACTGTGTTCCTGATATGAGAGATGGGTAGCTTAGAGTTATTGGCTGTCAGCACCACTTTCCTTCCCTTATACTTAGTCATATTTTTACAGCTTCTTGTCATCACTAGTCATATGATTAGAGCAACTATAATCGATAATCCAATATTCCTTATAATTTATCACTGCATCTATTGTTGTTACAGAAGCTGGTGCTTCCACGTCCTCCTCAAGATCTTCTTCAACTTCTTGAGAAAATCCAGTTTCAGCGTCCCCACTCTTCTTCACTTATAGATGCATCTAAAGTGATCTCCTCCTCCTTTGTTGTGGCCAACTTTCGTTTGAATCACCTTGGGTATCGGCAATGTTGAGCAAAGTGACCCTTATTACTACAATTGAAGCATCCGCCATATTGTTTCCTCTTATTCGTCTCTTGTTGTTAATCTTATCTTACTCGTTGAGCTCCCCTTGAATAGTTGCTTCTCTCTCTTGGATGTTGCTTGCCACCTTTTATCCACCGTGTTTTGGGCCTCCATGGTCCTCGAGGTGGACCCTTTTTCTTGTTAGTGAAGAGTGTCTCCTCTTCTTCCTTTACAGTTTTACTCCCCAGCCGCTTGTCTAACTCTTCTTGATTAGCCAATAAATTCTTCAACTTCACCAATGATGGCTGCGATGGCCATCCTCTTACTACGGCCATAAACCCGTTGTACTCGGGTCTTAGGCCATGGATAATAATCTGCTTCATCCTTGCCTCACTAATTTTCTCCTCAAGCTCAAGTTGAGATATCTCACGATAAATATTTTTTACTTTAGTAAAATATTAACTAATGCTTAGAGTACCTTATGAGATACCTGCAACCTCATTCTCAAGGAGCTGGAGACGCGCCTCATTCTTATTCAAGAACAATTTTGCCAAAGTCTCCCAGTCGACTGTGGTGTCTTTTCATCATGAATGTGCCGCAGTAGATCTTCCTCAATTGTTGTCTTCAGCACAAACAAAGTCTTACCAGTCTTAATGCGCCACTTCCACAAGGCTTCTACATTATCCTTTGGTGGAAGAGTTGTCTCGGTGCCTGCAACGACCTCCCATAGATTCTGACCTTGTAGGTAGGACCTCATGCAGGTCTACCAATAGCCATAGTTGTGGCTATTGAGCTTCTTGATCCCACTACTTGTGTCAGTAAAATCCGACATGGTGACTAACGCAAGTAAGCTTTGGTCCCAGAACAATGAGCTTCATAGTCCTAGACTGCACACTAGCAGAATCTCCCCTTACTGCCTCAAAGACCTCTCGATCCTGACGGTCCTGAACCGGCTACTGTGATACCACTTGTTGGGATTATCCTAAGTGAGGAGGCAAGAAGAGAGAGAGAGAGAGAGAGAGAGAGAGAGAGAGAGAGAGAGGAACTCTCAAGAACACACAAACCCTTTCATTTTATCTTCACCAAGACTTACAATGAAGGGGTACATGCCATTTGATAGGCTTATACAACCAACTTTGACTCTAGAGCAAAACAGCTCAAACTTTGCTACCCTGGACTAAAAGCTAGCTCTAAAAACTTATGGCTGCCACTCACTAGAAACTAGTTGGACACGCATGTGCTGAAAGCCAAGTTTGACACACCACATCAAGATTTTATTTAGCTAGACGCTTCACATATCCAGAATTTGACAGCTCTCATGCTGACATTCTTGTTGCTTTGCTTGTATGGCAATTAACTATCACATGCAAACTTTTATTTCTCTACCTACAACCGACTAAAGTGGATAGCTCATAAAAATGCATTGCTAATCTTAACAGCCTCTTCTGCTTCCTCGTCCACCTTCTTCCTCGCCTCGTGTCCCTCGTTGGCGGCTCTCTTGGTCGCTCTCTCCTCTAGAGCCACTCGCGTCCTCATGTTGATGTAGAGGTGCCACCAACGACAACCACCATGATCTGTCCTCAGCTTCTTATCTGCTCTGGTTGATATTGACGTCATCAGCTGTTTCATCGACATTACAAGATACCTCTCTCACTACCAAAGACCTCGCTGGCCTTTGTTACGGTCTTTTCCAATGCTTCCTCGTTGACTGTGGCCTCCTCGCATATCGTCATGGCAATCTGCTTCACCGGTCTCTTTCTTGACGCCACCTCGTCTATTTATGTCACCGCCATCAACAACCTCACCGGTGACCTCTTACCCGAGATCGGATCTGCATCTCCAAAGCCATCGTGCTGTTGTGCTCTCTTCCTCAAAGGATCGTGCTTTTGTCAGCTTTGATGATGCGAGCAGGCTAGCATGCATACCTTGGCAGGTCCTGTGGATGCACTTGAGAGGCTGCCATAATAAGCACACATCGGACAAATCTCGTGGCTGGCTTCACGCTTTTTCCATGCGTCCTAGGAGAGAGGTTTTTTTTTCGTGGTCATAAGACTTATGCTTCATCAACTTCATAGAAGATGATGGTTTTCTATTTCTATCCATGGAGGAGGACGGGAGACATGTTTCTCTTTTTGATTACATGAATAAGATCTACTCCATCTTACTATCTATAATGCTCTCCTCCAAATTGGAGTTTGATTATAACAGTTTTTTTATTAATTTTACAACTCTAATATATATCTATATCTTAGGCCGGCCCTGAGGGGGGGCGAGAGGGGCGGTCGCCCCGGGCCCCCAAAATCCAGGGGCCCTCCATATACTATGTAGAGTATATACATGCAACAAATAGAAGGCATGATTAAATACTTTAATACTTATAAAAATGAAGGGTTTGCTTCAAGTATGATCACTGCCAAAGATATTGCAGCTCAAATGAATGTAGAGCCATCATTTCTAGTTAAGCGGCGTGTTCTTAGGAAGAAACAGTTTGATGAAATTGATTGTAATGAAGCAGTTTTGCAAGCTGAGAAGGAATTTGAAGTTAATTATTTTTTTTGTTATGGTTGATATGGCAATCAATTCATTCAAAAGTAGATTTCAAGAACTCCAAACATTCGGAAGTATATTTGGATTTTTAATGAGTTCAACAACATTGAAGTCATTGGATCGAACTGAATTAAAAGAATGTTGTACAAAATTTGCAGAAACTTTCTCTCTAGATGGTTCCTCTGATGTTAAGTTAAATGATCTAATTTCTGCGTTAAGTGTTATGCAATTGACTTTATCAGATAAACCAATGTCTACTATGGAGATCTTTGAGTTTGTCAGAGAAGCGGATTGTTATCCTAATATTTCTATTGCTTATCGGATTTTATTTACTATGTCTGTAACCGTGGCATCAGCTGAAAGAAGCTTTTCAAAGTTGAAATTATTGAAGAATCATTTAAGGTCAACAATGTCTCAAGAGAGGTTAAACGGTTTGGCAACTTTATGTATTGAGAAGAAATTATTGGATGAGATTGATATCAATACCATCATCAATGACTTCGCATCTAGAAATGTTAGAAGAAATTTTAAGGTAATATCTATGAACTCTTTGATGTGAATTTTTTCTTTAATTAAGTGTTTGTTGGTAAAATTAGATATATATATATATATATATATGTGTGTGTGTGTGTAGATTTATATTTAGATATTTATACTAAGGCCCTATTTCTAGTTTCGCCCCGGGCCCCTAAAATCCTAGGACCGGCCCTGTATATCTAATCAATTTCTCACTACTATAATCTAAACCCACCATGATCAATAATATAGATTTTTCTTTCTTTTCTTGGATTAACGTGCCAATTTATACCTTTTAAAAACGAACATGGTGTCTTTTTTTTTGGCTTTTGTTTTAATATTAGATAGATGTGCGCATCCATATGTTACCAGTGAATTCCTAATGTCGTTGGTGGCATTGAACTATCGCGTGCACGCATGCATAGTCTCTGTTCGTATTAGCTTCTACTTAAAAAAACCTAAAAACTAATATAAACACCTGGTTTTTTAAAACAGCTTCTCTACTTCTATTGCTATCATTTCGCTCGAGAAGGATCACAAGTACATCACCCACTTTACTCATTTCTCTTCCGTCATGCGTATCATCTCTTCCTCACTTTATGTACCACTCATCACTCTTTCTGAAAGCCATTTTCAGCTAATACTATTTATTTTCAACCAAAGATATAAGTCACAGCCAAAAACAATCGGTAAAATCAATACAAATGCTTCCTATACTGAAGCCATACTAATCTCTCTCTAGTTTAAATCTTCAAGTAAACTCTTCTATGTCCAGCTGACTGCTTCCTCCGCTGAGTGCTGATAACGTGTTAAAAAATTGATATAGAACAGATGAATGACAACGCAATCTACGCACGCAATCAACATCAAGAACGCAATAGATCTATCACATGATACACCAATGAGAGAATATCAAAAAGTCTTTATTAATTTCAGATCTATTTACATGGTACAATGATCTCTTTATTTATAGTCTAAACTCACCAAAAACAGTTTTGGTATTTATCCACACGAAACCTTCTAGATTTCGTAACAATATTTACGTACGTGGTCCATTCGGCGGGAGTGTATTGAATCCGAGAATCAAGCAGCGAAGTAGCGCATCGTTAGGGCGTCGTGGACGACTGCGTCTATGGCCGAGGCTCCATAAAGACCACAGGGAGACGTCCCTGGAATAGACAGAGAACAACACGACTGCACTTCATCTTCTTCCTTAAGCTTCCTGTTCTGCCGTTGTGCTGCGCCACGTTCTGAACTGAGCCGGCCGAACTGCTCGTCGTGCAACGGCAGTGCCGTGAGCGGTGTCTCCGAGCCTCGTCCGCGTGAGTCCCTGCACGAGGGCGGTCTAGCTAGAGGTTTCTGGGCAGCGCACGGCGCGAGCGCTCGAACCTGTTCTTCCTCGACGACGTCCTCTCGGAGCCACGCGATGAGACGGCTTCATCGACGCTCTCTCCCGACGAGATCTTGGACAAGCTGCTGCTGAGTACGTGCGAGGCGAGTAGGCGACATCATCTGCATCCGCAGCTCTGCGGCCACGCAGGCGGAACGTCTTCACCGATCAGACGAAGTTGCTCGCGTGAGGAAGATCGGCGCTGCACTACTAGAAAACAGATCATCCCTTACGGTTCAAAACCGTCAGGAAAATACAGAAAACCGTCAGGTTATATATCCCTGACGGGTTCCCGTCAGTCAAAAGCCCTCAGGGCTGGCTGGAAAGGAAAATAAAATTTGGCTGACGGGAACCCGTCAGGGATATATAACATGACGGTTTTACCCGTGAGAAAAATAATTTAACCTGACGGTACAATTCCCGTGAGAAAAATAAATTTTACTCACGGGCGAAATATTACCCGTGAGGGAAATCAGTTAACCTGACGGTCAAATTCCCGTGAGAAAAATAAATTTTACTCACGGGCGAAATGTTACCCATGAGGGAAATCAGTTAACCTGACGGTAAAATTCCCGTGAGAAAAATAAATTTTACTCACGGGCGAAATGTTACCCGTGAGGGAAATGCACCAAGCTGTCAGGAAAATTAATCAGACCCGCGATGAATTAGCATTTACAAGATAAGCATTAATAACTTACAAGATAAGTATTGATATCTAAATCTTACACATCCGTGCATCATATAATCAAATTAATCACAACACCATCCTTGCATCAATCAAGAAACATAATTGAACAAACATATAAAAAATTCGATTTTCATAAACAATCCCTAGATTGATTCATGTTCACACAAGCATACCAATTCATAAACATCACCTCCAGATTAATTCATCCATCCAAAAGACATCTAAAATGAAGTACCACATACAAAAGTCTCTATTTCCATTACATTCTGTAGGTCACAAAACATGGACTCTCACCTGGAGCAGATACCGTTGCCTAGTGCCTACAAATATGTTGGACTTATGTACAAGCAAAATTTTGACCTCAATCTGCTCCCAACATATCAAAGGATCCATCCAAACTCTCTTCTGTTGCGGCTGTCGGTTACCTCTTCCTCTTCCCACCTGAGCCTCCGGCAGCCTTCCCAGCAGACCCAGAAGCTCTCGATCTTCCTGGTGGCGCCTTCTTTGCATTCGAGCCGTTACTGTTGCTCTTCAGGTCGAGCTGCACTTGAATTCCTGGGAGTAGAACCAAAATTACCAAATAGTTAGGCTCCACGTACATACAGAGATGGGGTCAGGGATAACAATATCCAACAAACAATGTCTGAAGGTTAAAGAACAGAAGTACATACTACTACTTGCAGCATAACTGGCTATAGGCCTACATGGCATGTCTGAAGGTTAAAGAACAGAAGTACATACGTATATTGCTGATGCTACTCCATTTTCAGAAGAATCCTCTTCGTCACCTTCTGCTGATGCTACTCCATTTTCTTCAGGCAAACTCGCATCCACTGGCTCCAGTATTGCTGCCACTCGTTTCTTTAAAGGTTTTCTCATGCCTGGGATATTTATTAGATCTGCTGCTCGAACAACACGAGAACTACTTCCTTGCTTGTATGCCTTTGTCAAGGCACTTTTAACAGCTGATTGAATACCATCCATAGGATTTGGATGAGCCTAAGAACAAAAAACGTATTCAGCACCACCATGAAAGGGAATGATGACATGGCTAATTATGCGAAACAAGTTTACTTAACTAAGAGATCATACTGCATGAATGCTTCCAATAAATTATTTTGAGCAGTGAATTGAGTTATAGGATAGAGATCTAAATTGAATTACTGAACTACAACAAAAAAACGAATCAGATTTTTTGGATTGGCTACAACGTGTTAAAGCTGAAACCAAGGGCACACTCCAGGTCTCTCAGTTAACTGCCTTTGGTTCAGAAATTTATACATACTTGCTGTTAAGTGGTTCTTTGTCACATTTCAGCCTGTAAGGAGCTGGCTGTTGTTGCCGCCTGAAAAACAGTAGTATTAGGAAGTAAAACAAATCACAATTTAGTACTGGTGATAAGGAAATGCACAAGGCAAATTTGAATAAGAGCAACTTACTTCAACAGAAATTTGATAATAAGAAAGCGATTGTGGCACGGGCATGTTTAGTTATAGTCTTCAAGAACCTTATACTCTAGTTATTAGATATTACGAATTTACAGTAGACATGAAAGGTTAACAGAACACGTATTTGTCATTCCTATTGAGTTCAACTATCAAATCTCTAATTCTGCAAATATTGTCATGTGGCAGGCAAATCAGCTCCAATAAAGCTCCCAATAGTTTATTCATTTGACCATATAACAAATAGAAGATGGCAGTTCCTCTCTCCGACCATAAAGATTGAAGTATGATGCCATATGACCCTATCATATTAGTGGTGAAGACTTGATGATCCGCGAGACTGCGACATGCTATTCAGATATTTCAAAGCACGATTCCGTAGATAATACATCCACATGTGATGCATCATGGGATGGTGATAAGAAATAAACAACTAAGATTTTGTCATAAGTGTTGTGCAAAAAATGAACTAATTATTCGATCTTCAGGACCTGGGGAGGCGGGGCGGAGCTGGGGCGCGCGGCGGCGGAGCTGGGGCGTCGGGGAGGACCTGGGGCGGCGGGGCGGACCTGGGGAGGCGGGGCGGAGCTGAGCCGTCGGGGCAGATCTGGGGAGGCGAGGCGGCGGGGCAGACCTGGGGAGGCGGGGCGGCGGGGCGGAGCTGGGCCGTCGGGGCAGAGCTGGGGCGGCGGGGCGGCGTGCGAGGGGATCGGGAGGAGGACGCGCGCGGCGGCTGCGAAATTTGGGGAAAAACTTAGGGTTTTCGGTTGGCGCGGTGCACAAATTTAGCGGGCGCGGCAGGGCTGGAGAAACCTCACGGGCTTATCATCAATTATCCTCACGGTTCACTTAATACCGTCACAAAAATAATGTATTTCCTTGGTGGCTTTAGAAGCCCGACAGGAAAATGTATTTTTGTGACGGTGATACGTGGACCCGTCACAAAAATTGATATCCCTCACGTTCTATGCGGGCTCGTGAGGAAAAATAAAGCCCGTGAGAGATGATCCGTTTTCTAGTAGTGCTGCACCCACTGGGCATCCCGTTGCTCTTTCTGATTTGCGTCGAGGCACTCTGTAAGCGCATATTTCTGATTGCATCTCTTTGATTACTCAACAAGTGTGACGTTAGTTTACTATATTGCCTTCTAGTAGTCACATCCAATTCGTGCTTTGCTTCTTGCATGCTACTGTGCCAGCATATATTATCATGGCTAGCTTACTTGACCAGTGGATCATATTCCTGTTATATATTGGTTAATTCATCACGTACTATGTTACAACTACTAACATGATAGATATTAGATGGGTTTTTTTGGTTGATGGCTTATAATTTAAATATTTGAATTCTGTCTGTTCGCAAGAGTCAGTACGTAGAGAAAAATAGTCATATGCAATTTTGGCCAGTACAGCTGAACTCAGTACACTTTTTGCTATAATTATTCTATTGACTCCATCTTGAAAAATACACAGTTTAAAAACTAGAAACTGTAGACAGTATAAGTATAAGCCAACTTTAAACCCAAAAGAATCTGGCCATAACTTTGATCTATATGATAGTAGTTCACGCGTATTGCTAATATGGAGCATAGCAGCTTTAAGGCATCTGCAACTGTATGTGTTTTGTAACTTGTAGGACCAATATGTTAATAGAGGGAGATGAATGGTGCCTTCAAAAATTTCTCCAATTATTCATCGTTACTTCACTCAAATAACTATAGAGTTATTGAAATTAGGATTAGAAGCCAAAACCCAAAACACATAACTCAAGAAACCAAAATCCGACAAACAAGCACTCAGGCGGTCAAACCATCACTTAGGCAGTCAATCCAGCAACTAAGGGCGGTCTGACCTGGCCTAGCTATCTGATTGTTGACTAGATGGTGGTTGGACTGGGGCCCTGGCGTTCTAACCGGAGGAAGAGCGGTCACACCGGCCCCTTGTCCTAGAATTGAAATTTTAGCCTAAGGTAATTTAAATTCTGGTGCAACTCTAAAAACTCAAATCCAAATGATATGAAATTTTGCACACACATTACTTAAGGTCCCAAGAACCTATTTCATCCAAGGATCGTAGAAATCCATGTCAAAGTTTATATATTTCTCAAGAACAAGTAAGATTGCACCAAAAAGGCAAAAACCAAAAATGGAAAATATGACTTGTTCTATGAGAAAAGCTAAGATGGCTGGATGGTTAACTAGCAATTCTCCATCTCAACTTGTTAAATAGACAAGTCAATCAGTCCCATCAGACCCTAATGGATACTATCCACTTAACATGAATAGAAAAGCCCGTTAACCCATACAACACGGGTTTTACTCATATACTACACTTATGTACACTTTCCAGAGCACATAAAACTCAAATATGTTGTTATTAGCCTTTGATTCAACTTGATCTTCTCAATTTCTCCTTAACCTAAATTGCTTTTCCAAGCGGCGTGGTTTTGATCCAAAATATTTTGTGGTATTTTGATCAACATACTAAAATACCCTTTCTTGACCCCATCTTCATATTCTCTTGCAAACAATCACCATGCTTGCTACGTGTCGATGTACTACTGGTTTGCCACGCGTTGGCAAATCTCTTCCATTTCAGTTCCACTGAACCATGTTTCACTTGGACCGACCAAGCCATATGGTGCAACCTGTCGTTCAATTTTTTTTCAATATTTCTTGCCTTTCTCGTGCCATGCTTGAGCTCAGTCATCTCACCTAGTATCTTTGATCATTTTAGACCTCAGCTCCTCTATGTGCGTAGTCCCGATCCTCACGCGTTAACCATGGTTGACTCCAAACGTTCTTGAATATACAAAGACCAAAAAATCATTTGTAGGTATAAATTCTTCAAAACTTGAACCACGTTAGTTAAAACACACTTTTATGCAATACATGCACTGATTTAGATCAAACCAAACCACACCGCGACTCAATTTCCCAAAAAGACCATATTTTGGCCAAAGAAAAACCCTAATCGATCGGACCACTGACCCTAATCAGTCATATTGTTGGTGGAGGCTGGTCTGATCGTTGCGTTTGGCCGATCAGATCACCACATCTGCAACTTATCCAGCAAAGTTACAAATTTATAGATCTACATTTCTCTAAAATATCAATGGTTCACTCTAACAAATCCATAACATTATGGTATGGTCCTTCACAACTCACTCGAAGTAGTTGGTTCAATTACTTTAATGTTGCAAAGTTCAATTAATGGAAGTGTGTCAGCGACGAAGTATGCTTTAAGGTGGTGATCGGTTCGGCTGAAAGCCTCATGACTTATGGCTGAAAACACTGTAGCTGGCTGAAAAAAGCACTGTAGCTGACAGAGGCTTATTTACCATAATTAAAATTTAAAAATAGAAAAAACATATTAGCCCATCACGTATAATGTAAACAAATACGAGGAAAAAAGAACCGGTAAAAAAACTCAAAAAAAGCCAAAAGTTCAGAAAAAGACGAAATTTATGAATAGTGCAAAAATAAACTGAAGCCATATTGATCAGGGCCTAAATTCAGAAACTTTTTCTGCACGTGCCGTGCTGTGACAAATCAGAGGGAAATCTCACCGCATATCTGGGCGCCTCCAAGCAGCACTGCAAACCCTGCTTGCCTGCGGCCAAGTGTGACATGAATGGAGTAATTTTCGGAGTCAACTAGTAAAGCAGGGGCTGCAGCCTTCAGAGCCACAACCTCGTCAGAGGCACAGAGAGAGAGAGAGAGAGAGAGAGAGAGAGAGAGAGAGCTGATAATTCTGGTATCTCTTGCTCACTGGCTGGGCATACGTTGTTAAGTAAGGTGGCGTCCAAGCAAGCGTTTTTAACTTTTTACCATACTCAACTGTGTATCTGTTTTTTGGCAGCGGCTTATAATTTTTGGACTGTTCATGTAAGACATAACAGAGTAACTGAAACTCACGTACTATTTTTACCGATATAAATAAAGTCTGTACAATATGTACTATAATTAACTAGTAGATCATATCTTAAAAATATTCTATTTAAAAATTAATTACAGTAGAAAATTAAAAACTAAAATCAAAAGCTGAAAATGAAAACAGGCCAGCACACTCATTTTACCACTTCACCGGTCATGCGCGAAGTTTACGGTGGAGATCACAGATCAGTCAGAAACTCAGGACAACAAGATAAGGTAGTAGGTGTTTGAATCATTGATGAGGTCTGTCTGTCCAAAGATCTCGAGCTCAAGCCGCTACGTGTCCATGGGGCCCAGGCCCTGCAACACAGTAACGAAAAGAGCGCGGCCCCAGGCCGGGCCCAGCAGCGGGGAGTCAGCCGCGGGGGCGGACCAACGAGACGAGCAAGAGCAAAACCAAAACAACGGCTCTATTCTTTTAGATTACAATCGAATAACTTTCGATCTTAATATTAGTACTTATACAAACAAATTAAATATTAATAATTCGTTTTAAAATGATAATAAAAAACTGAAAAAAAGATCATAAACGGTAGTAGGTACGCTGCGACGGTAAAAACAAGAAGGTACGGTGAGAGAACCCAGGAACCAAGGACCTGACAGGCCGGTTCGGCCCAGGCTGAGAGGGAGGCCCCGGCTTTCCCAGACAGCGCATGCACGTGACGGCACTGAGGAGGCATGGCATGCCCGCTCTCGGGCTCAGGACCACTTCGTCAGCCGGTTCAATCCTCACCCTCACGCGCTACACTGTCGCGCTGCTCGTGGACCCGCATGTCAGCGGGCGCGTCCATGGAGAACCAAAGTGCAGCAGTGGTTGGTGATTCACTGATTTGGTATCCCTCTCCTTCTCTTAGGTGATTTGATCGCCCGTTCTCTTGACATGTACTGTGGGATCCATACTGGAGCGGTAAGAAAAAGTAGCTTGTTCGCGAGGAGGCGGCCAGCCAAATAGCCAACCGAAGTGACTCAAATGGACTAATGGAGTGGCCAGAGAGTCCCTTTTTTTTAGCGGGAAACTTGGCCAAAGATTCCTGCTTCCCATATTCAGAAAAATTAAATGAAAAGGGTTTCTGTCCGCCTGCCGGGCGCAAGGAAAATGGTACCCAGATGCTCATCAATGCTAGGAACTCAGCCTACACAGCTAGTGGCGATGTAGCGGTACGTGCTAAATTTTGCTTGGACCTTTACAAATGTGCAGTATACTACTTCTCCAGGTATGGTGCATTATTTAGTTGTTACGATGGGACTCGGGAGACCCATCCATCACGTCCCAGCAGTCCAGCGCCAACAACAATGGCTGCCGACTTTTCTTTTGCCTTTGTTGCTTTGCACGCACACCAACTGACACGCACGTTGTTTTAAACACGACTAATCTAGAATGAAGATCTGAATACTACAAAACGTGAACACTCGCTTTAATCATCAACATATTTAGACTTTTGACCAAGAAAAATGTATGCAATCTAGGGTTGAAATGCTGCTAGGTCGCTCGCACAAAGGCGGGCTTACAAGTGACGTAGGCTCCCTTCTCAAATTGTTTTGCGTCTATGATGATCGGAGTGGCGCGCGATTCGCTTGACGCCCAGTCCCAGTTACCTAGGTGTTCCCGCCAGATCCCCCCTCTCGGTGACAAACTACGGCTACCTGTCAAACCCTAAGCAGCTGGCCCATGCTTCCATCACCGGCCACAGCACCTGGACTTGTTAAAGATACCATTATCGACACTCTCTTTATTAAAAAAAAACTTGGTCGAAACCTACTACTCCACTTAAACTCCACTCATTAGGAGGAAGAACATATTGTGATTTAGCCGCAACAACAATAAACAAACGGAGCGTAGCATGTATGCAAAAGTGAGCTATTTTGCATGGTATGGCTGCATTGCATCTGAACTGAGACGAAGTAATCAACGAACGGAGCTTCCCTGTTCCCGCCGCGGTGTTCCCCTTCTGTTCCCTCGATCTGGACCGCTCGCTATTGATCAACGGCCCACATCATAAGTTTTTATATTTTCATCATTTGCCTATTTTCACCTGAAATTTAAAAATAAAAATAGGCTAATCCATCGTAAATATTTTTTCTGTATTTTTTATTATTTACGATGGATTAACCTATTTTTATTTTTAAATTTCAGGTGAAAATGGGCAAATGGTGAAAATATAAAAACTTATGATGCGGGCCGTTGGATCGATAGCGAGCAGTCCAGATCGAGGGAACACGGCGCGCGGGGACAGGGAAGCCGTTTTCGTAATCAACTTGCTTTTCTAGCATAGTAGGGAGATTGCGTGAGTGGAAGTGGCAAGCGATGAGAGGACGCATAGCTTGGAGGCGAGTCCGTTCCGCTCATTTAGGCTTAATTTTTGGTTTTTAGTTTATTTTTTACTATTTATAAATTTTATCTTTTTTTGCTTTTTAGTTTTTTAGCTTTTTTACATGTTTTTTCTGTATTCGTCTGCATTGTCTGTAACGGGCTAACATATTTTTTTATTTTTTTAAAATTTAGTTATACCAAATAAGTCACCATTAATTATAATATAATTTTAATTATAAATCAACCTATTTTAACCCAACCAAATGACACCCAAACCAGCCGGCCCTTTACATCAACATATGGGTAAAGTTGGGCGTCCAAACGGGGGCCACTCACGTGATGCAAACCGAGCAGCGAACACCGGCGAACGCGCAAAAGGAGGCAAGTTGGTTAGTTGCTGCTCCTCGCGTGGTGGTTAGGATCGCCGTCGCCTGCTCACCTCGCACCGCCCGGCATGCTGTTGCCGATGCGCCGACAGGCTCGGCCTTTGGGCACGAAAAGCTCCGATTGACGGCTTGTACCGGGGTTAGCTAGCTCTATTACTGTTTATTGAATCGTAGGATAAAGATCGTTCAGAAATCTGCGTGTGTGAGAGAAGATCCAGAGCCGCTCTGCATGGATGGACCATCATGTGGATGCACAGTTCGTGTATTATACGGCTGCATTTATGTGTACAGCATACGTAGGGTCTGGCCATCGCATGTTTGCTGTTTAATAAATCAGTTGGTCGTTTTTGGAATCCAATTTTAATTCGATTCCATGTGGGGGCCGAGCATCGGGTGGTGGTTGGATTGTAAAATGCTATATTTTTTTAGACTGTGGTTAATAGATTTTAACTGTGGCTGATATTTTTTATTTGTGTTTTTTAAGACGGCAACAGATGACAAAGATGTTACCACGGACGACGTAAAAGTTTTAAGCTTGAAAAATCATTTTAAAAATTTACTTTTAAAAACTGCCCCGTTTACTTTGATTTCAAAAAAAAAACAAATGACAGAAGAACCGGACTGCAAAGTGGCCTCCAAGAATTGCACCGACGGGTACAATAGATTGCAGCTTGCCTTGTCCCCGCCTAGCTTCGTTATGGGCTGCACGTTGGGCCACGGCTGAGACCGAGTTCAAGTAGTCCGCGTCTAGTGAAAGATCGGCCGGCCCAGTGGCAAGAACATTCTTACGATATAGGTGGATTCGCGGGTCTTCCGGACAGGCGGGTGTATACGTGTAATAGAACTTGAGATGGGAGTCGACTATTGTTGGGCTTTCTTTCACACGGAAGACGAGCCTTCGTTTTTTTTTTGGGAGACCTGGGAATGTAAGACCGCATGGTTTATGGTTTCTCCTAAACATTTTTTTAAAATGATTTATTGAGATAGTCTTTTAATATAATTTATTGGTATTTAGTTAATTCATCATCAACCAAGTCATAAATCATCAGTTGCAACCATATATTTGATTGCATTGCAAAAAGAAAGAAACCTCGAGTGAGCGAGCACAAAGTTGCATTCAAATGGCTCGAACATAAGCATCGAAAAGAAAATAGAAGCGATGAAACAAGCCCTATTCTTTTATGCTACGGCTAATGGCTTTTGAGTTGTTGATAATTTTTGTCTACGCTTTTTAAGACGGTAAAGACGTTGATGCGAACGGCGCACACTATTTTAAACTCATAAAACCATTTAGAGAACTTATTGTAGGATCGTCGATGGCAATCAAAGAGGGGTGAATGATTGTACTCCGCAGCGGAAGCTTTTCTTAAAGTCTACTGTGTTCTGTTTTTATTCAACCTGCTAATCATACAAATCACACAAAGAAAGAGACAGAATGACGTCAATATATATATATATATATATGATATTATATAATTTTTCTCTAAAGTTACTATAGCAACTAATTAAAAAAACCAAAGACTAATTGCTCCTTGCTAACCGTATGAAACAACTAGCCACGTGACACATCTAATAATGAGAGATAAGGATAAAAAAGTACTTAACTCACATCTGTCCTTGCTACTGTTGCTGCATGCACTAAAGCATTGCTGCACTAGCAACGCACGCGGACCGAGGATACGCCAAGTCGATGCTACACTTGACCAACGATGTGCAGATCAGGGATAGACAGAAAAAATTGAACCGCTGCTTCGCTGGTCAAGAATCGGACGAAGGCCGAGGCAAACGAGCAAATGTGATTGGCTGAACCCCTGATCAACTCGATTTCGGTTTCTGACTTATTTTTCACTATTTATAAGTTTTATTTTTTTCTGAATTTTTGCTTTTTGTTGAGCTTTTTTGCCGGCTCTTTTTCCCCGTATTTGTTTGTATTATACGTAATGGGCTAACATATTTTTTATATTTTTAAATTTCTTTAAATTTAATTATGCTAAATAAGCCTCTATCAGCTACAGTACTTTTTTCAGCCAGCTACAGTGTTTTCAGCCATAAGCCATGAGCTTTTCAGCCGAGCCGATCACCACCTAGATCATGGTCAGTAGATGCATGCGGACTGAGGCATCCAAAGAAAATTGCCGATGCTCCTCTAAATCTTAGCACGAAATTAGTATCTTCAAAAACCACAGGGTTAGCCTCTAACCCATCTCTATTTATAGTCTAGGGCTCAAAACCAAGGCTTATCATAAGCACACGAGTTCTAATCCAATTCCAACAAATAAGGGATCCGAAATCTTTCTTAACACGGGTTTTCCAAAATTCCAACTTCTTCAACTGGTCACGTGTCAAAGCTTCTAGGACCGCACCTCCCGTAGCTTCTGCACGCATCATCCACCTTTGATCTCCATATGCTCCAGCGTAGGTTCAACCACCTCGTGACATCCTCGACCGCCTGGACATCAGATTCCCCCTCCTAGTTCCGGTCTTCCTCGTCACCAACTATGACCATCTCTACACCCAACCAACACATGCAAAGACTAAAGAATGTTTTCCCGGCACAAGTTCTCTCCAACTTGACCAATATCAATCCACGCACATATACATCACACCACAAATAATATTATAACCAATGTTGTCAATTATTCATCATCTATATTATCAATTATTCATCACAAAAAATATTAGATCTAGTCACATGATCTAACACTTACTTAAAAAAAATAACACCATTTATTTGGGTTTCTAGATAAACTAAAGTCAAAAGCCACCAAAAACCACCTAAGAGCAAATACAATAGTATAGCTAACTAGTAGCTATAACACTTATCCATTTCATCTATAGCCTTCAAAAAAATAGTTCATACAATAATGTAGCTATTACAATAACTATTTGGCCCCACGTGTAAGAGAGTGAAATGCATATTTTTACGTGTTATAGCTAGCTGTAATTTAGTAGCCAGCTTCCTTCTCTCTCTTCCTTTCTCTCTCTGACATGTAAGATTTGGTTGATATTATATTTGCTATAGCCTGCTGACTAAGCCTTATTGTACCTGCTCTAAAAGCCCGAAACAGCGTGGCCGCGACACTCGTCCATCAAAAGAAGCGCAAAACGCAAAGCCACAGAGCATCACAAGGAGTACGACTACGACTTTATTCAGTCCCTTAATTGCAAAGCAGCCAATACTGTCTGTCTGTATGAATCCACACAGGCTAGCAACACCAAAGCCACGAGTAATTACAGCAAAAACCTGCCCCCAAAAACAGCACCGATCGAACGACAGATCAAACCACATCTACTGTCCTTTGCTGCCTGCCTGGTGCATTTACAGTTTTTTTTACGGTGCAAGTTCGGATGCTTGCATCTACTCGACGCCCTCGGCGGATTTCTGCACCAGCAGGACGCCCAGGGTGATGGCGGAGGCGTAGATGGAGTTGGGCACCTTGCGCACCACCTTGCCGACGCCGGGGACGCCCTCGGTCGCCCTCTTGGTCGCCAGCGCCAGCGCAGGGGCGGCGACCAGCGTGATGAGCAGCTTGAAACTGATCGCGCAGAGCGAGTCGGCGGTCAGCTTCCGGATGAACTCCGCGAACTCCTCGCGATCCAGGAGGCCGTCTAGGTTGACGTCATACTCCTGCATGTTCGAGAAATCGATTTAGGCTGTAAGATATTGATATCAACCGACACAGACGAAGGGAAAATAGAATCAAGAGCTACCAGTACATAAAGCAATGGAAAATTCGTCAAGAAAAAAAGAAACAAAGGCTACCCAGATGTATCGGGGGGCTAAAAATGAGTTCAAAGTCGTAAACAATACGATTTCTGACATCCGTGGCGCACCATAGCCAACAGATTCCACAGGAACAATTAAGCTAAATCGCTAAAACATCGAGAGTATCCCTCGCATGTTCACAGAAGCACAGAGCAGAAGGCCAAATTACTTAGCTTTCAGTGGAAGAAACAACTAAAGAACACGATACACAGTTGACCAAAACTAATAAAAATGAGACGAAATAGAGAGAAGATTGCGATTACTTTCATCAAATCCTTGAGCCTCTCCTTGGATGGGGGATCGTAGTGCGGCCCCGGCAAGTACTTGTTGATGTCACTGCCCACAAAAATAACAAGAACCAATCAGGCACATCTGATAAGAATGGCAGGAACAAACAGCAAGATAGACGCTAGAACATATAGGATTCGATCGGGTGTTCTACTTGTAAACGCAGAGGACGGCGATGTAGACCTCCTCGAAGGTGAGTGCCTCCTTCTCGCGCTTCTTGGTGTCATCGGTGAGCTGGTCGAACACCTTGTCGGTGATCTTCCTCACCTGCCTCTCCTTCCAGTGCCTCCCTGCACGGATTTTATTCGTCTTTCACTTCCAAGAATTCAGTACTCCCAGGTTTGAATCGAGTGTTGAGAAGAAGAGATGGTGTACCTTGGAGCTTATCTTGGAGAGACGCCCAGGCTTGCCCCATGGCGACGGTGGAGAGAAGCGGCAGAGAGATGGATTGGGGTTTGGAAAAGGGGAAGGAAAACGAAAGTATCTCCGTGGAGTTTGTGATTCTGGCTTAAGCCTAATCTCTTGGGATTTTGGTGGTTTCTTTTGGAGCTTATGCTATGGGCACTCGAGAAGTGTTACCCAGGGCTTACTCCTCTGGGGCCGTGCTAGTGCTAAAATAAACAATACCTCTTCTTTTTTTAAAAAGGAAATAAAAAACAAAGCAGGAATAAAAGGTACTTCAGTTGGAGGGAAAAAAAAATCAATCTATACTGGTATCTGTCGACAACCTTATTCATATCTATTTGCTAAAATGGGCAGCAGGCCACGTCGCCGTTTAGGACCAGGAAAGGCGATGCAGTATTCGCGTTCATTTTTTCATTAGGTTGAAATAAACTGTTGTATCATATTCAAGTAATTACGAAAATGGCTCAGATTATGACAGATCAAAACAGATTGAATCGGGCTATGCTTCTTGCATTGCATCTGAACAGCAACACCAAAACTTTCCTGTGCCCAATAAGAACCACTCCATTTTCACAGCCATTTTTTTTCTCAACTATTGCCAGAGTCAGCCTGACGAGGTTCACCACAACCTTTTAAAGCTAGCTTACTTCTATGAATTTCCTGTAGCATTCAGAAAAAAAGAAAGAAAATTAAATAAAAAAATAAAACCCTAATCTAAGCATTGCCTTAAAAAGGGAGACCTCTCTACTTTTTCTCGTGCGTGGAATTTTTCTTCCCAGATTTCAATCTACAAACTCCTCTCTCTCCCTCCCTCCCTGGTGCATGCGGCTGCATGGGCGACGCGGGTGCCCGGCACCCGCGTCGCATGCCTTCGTTTTTCTTTGTTGATCTAGATCCATCTTAACAATTATAAGTTGGACTCACATCAATTAACAGTATATTTTTTTCCTTTTTTCTCTGATTAATATGGTAATTTATACCTCTAAAAACAAATGTAGTGGCTTCTTCGGCTTCTGTTTTAATAATATAATAGATAATTGCCCGGTCTTAACGCCCTAACTACCTTGGAGTTGAAAGCTAATTAGGGGGTACTCTAGACACAAAGACTACTATTTTAATCTCAAAACCTTTACATCTATACAAGCAATTCTTCATAAGCTTGGACATCACCTCAACCTCAAAACTGTAAATCCAGATCAGATCAAATAAGGTCCAGCAACAGAGGCTAGCTACCCAACAAACTAGCAATTCTCGAACCTTTTTGCTTCTCAATTGATCAGATCAGCAACTGGAGTTCAAATTGCACAACGGAAACTAACAGAATCAAATCAAGAAATCACCCCCTCATCCAGCGCAATGGATTCCTACCCAGATCCGCCCAAATCGATGCAACACGATGGCAATAAGAAAAGAGATCAGGAGAGAAATCCGTGGAGAGACGGATCAAACTCATACGGGAAAATTGATTATTTGTCACATCAAAGAATAACTTTTTAGGATTTGCCATTTCAAATATTATAATTAATTATTTGTCACTCCAAACATTTATTACTTTACAATATACCATTTTCATTTCCCCCCTTTCTCCATTTTTCTCTATGTGAAACGACCTTATTACCACTGTACATTAGCCATATTCATATGTACATTCTTATTTAATTTTCATATTCTTATTTAATTATCATCATGCACGATAGTTAATCATGCATTTTAATCAATCATATAAATGCTATTGCAATTATATAAGAACATGCATATGAATATGACTAATGTATGAGAGTAATAAAGTTATTTCGTATGGAAAAATAGAGAAAAGAGAGAAAATAGCTAAAATAGTATATTGTGAAGTGATGAATGTTTATAGTAGTAATTAATTAACTATAATCTTTGAAGTAAAATTCTAAAAGGCCATTTTGGTGTGGTGAATAATCAATTTTCTCGGCTCATTCCTGCAGGCGGGAAAGACTAGAACCTTGAAGAAGAGAAGGATTTGATCGGGAAAGTTATCCTGTCCTCGTGGCCCCTTGGGTTTGAAGCTTGTTTATTAGTGGAGAGTCCTTTCGTCGTGTTGCGGTGGCCCGGTAATTAGAAGCCCATTATGTGTTAGAGATATACTCGGTTCGGAAAGCCCAATGCCGCAAATATCTCTTCATCTAACTCGGCTTCTCCCATCAAAACCCCATCCAATTCCAAACCCCTCGCCATTCCACTACCACCTGTTGATTTGTGATCCAACCAAAAGGGTTCATAGTGCCTGGTAAGGAGGATCATATTTACAAATTGAAGAAGTCCTTATATGGTTTGAAACAGTCTCCTCGTCAGTGGTATAAGAAGTTTGATTCATTTATGTTATCAAATAATTTTAAAAGATCTGATTATGATAGCTGTGTCTACATTAAATTGGTTGATGGATCACCTATATACTTGCTGTTATATGTTGATGATATGTTGATTGCTGCCAAGAGCAAGAAAGAAATCACTACATTGAAGTCTCAGTTGAGCAGTGCATTTGAGATGAAGGATCTTGGTGCTGCTAAGAAAATTCTAGGTATGGAAATTACTAGAGACCGTGCTTCTGGTTTATTGTTTCTTAGTCAGCAAAATTATATTCAGAAAGTGCTTCATCGTTTCAACATGCATGATTCAAAGCCTGTGAGTACTCCCATTGCACCTCACTTTAAATTGTCAGCTTCACAATGTCCTAGCACTGATGAGGAGGTTGAGTACATGTCCAGAGTTCCGTATGCTAGTGCTGTAGGGTCTTTGATGTATGCCATGGTTTGCTCTCGTCCAGATTTATCTTATGCTATGAGTTTGGTCAGTAGATATATGGCTAATCCTGGTAAAGAGCATTGGAAAACCGTTCAGTGGATTTTCAAGTACATGCGAGGCACATCGAATGCTTGTTTGAAGTTTGGCAGGACTGAAAAAGAACTCGTTGGCTATGTTGATTCAGATTATGCTGGTGATTTGGATAAGCGTAGGTCGCTCACAGGTTATGTATTTACCATTGGAGGTTGTGCTGTGAGCTGGAAGGCACATTTGCAGGATGTTGTTGCACTGTCCACCACTGAAGCAGAATATATGGCTATGTGTGAAGCAAGTAAAGAGTCAGTTTGGCTGAAAGGTTTGTTTGCTGAGCTTGCTGGAGTTGATTCTTGCATTAATCTGTTTTGTGACAGTCAGAGTGCAATTTATCTCACTAAAGATCAGATGTTTCATGAGAGGACAAAACACATTGAGATTAAATATAATTATGTCAGAGATATTGTTGCAAAGGGTAAGCTAAAGGTATGCAAGATTAGCACTCATGAAAATCCTGCTGATATGTTGACAAAGCCAGTTCCTGTTGCTAAGTTTGAGCTTTGCTCAAGCTTAGTTGGTATTACAGTTTAGCCCAAGAGGCTGTGTGGCGCCGAAAGTATTTCTTTCTTTGTTGTGTTCAGGGTGAAGGATTGATTTATGCTACAGGAAGGAATTTGTCTCAAGGTGGAGTATGTTGATTTGTGATCCAAATTCTACACATCAATAAGGCCAGCTTCTGGACGGAGCGTAGTGGAGGCCCGTCGCCGGAGGCTTAGAGCCGGAGCGGAGTCCTGAAGCGGCCCATTGTGCAAGGCCCGTGCACCCAGGGACGCCTGGGGGTGCGGGGGGGGGGGGGCGAAGCCCCCCCGCTGTATGGATTCTAGTCGAATTAGGGTTTCCCTGTTATATATATTTCCTGTAAGCCGCCGTTTGGGATATGAGATTAGAGTTGTAATCCCCGGCGTTGTAACCTCACCCCGATATAGTGAAGATTGTTGCTGGCTGGCGCCCGTGGTTTTTTCCCTCTCGCATTGGGAGGGTTTTCCACGTTAAATCTCGTGTCTCTCTGCGATTGATCTTGTTTACTTCGTTGTTCCTTCGCCGTCGCGTGTAACACCACCTGCCTCCTCTCCTTGGCCAGCTACCTCTTCCCACGCCATGGCCACCGCAGCGCGCGCCGTCGCCGCCGCTCGCCCGGTGCAGTTGCTCCTCCTGTCGCGGCGCGTCCCGTCCTCCTCCGCTCGCCCCATGCGGCCTCGTTGCGGCGGCGTTGGGTCCGTCCGCTGCATGGCGCAGCGGCCCGACTCGTCGTACTCGCCGCTGCGGTCGGGGCAGGGCGGCGACCGCGCGCCCACGGAGATGGCGCCGCTGTTCCCTGGCTGCGACTACGAGCACTGGCTCATCGTCATGGACAAGCCCGGCGGCGAGGGCGCCACCAAGCAGCAGATGATCGACTGCTACATCCAGACCGTTGCCAAGGTCGTGGGGAGGTAATTCGTACGCATCTAACTCAATCGAGCCGTCCACCGCATGGGCGCTTCGCGGAATGAGACTAATTTTGGTTGTGTGGTGGTGTAAGTGAGGAGGCGGCGAAGAGGAGGATCTACAACGTGTCCTGCGAGCGATACTTTGGGTTTGGGTGCGAGATTGATGAGGAGACCTCCAACAAGCTGGAAGGTACACGGCAAGGAATTCTTATTTATTTCCATATTTTAAACACACATTGTGATAATACCGGATTAGGTTATAAAAATTCAATTCATGTACAGACATGTTTCAGTGTTCAGATTTCTAGTTGATTAACTTGATAATGCATGTCTTTGCTAATTGTGAGCCAAAATGTTTTAAGGAATGCCAAATATTATATACAAGTCGAGAACAGTGCAAGTTGCAACAGGCTTAGGTCTGTCCTATGTTAGTAGAGAGGCTGAATTATGTCAAACCACCGTAATCCATGATCCTTTTGTAATGGGTTCATGTACATCGTTGTTTGTATATCTCATTTGAGAAAATTGGGTTGTGGTATGTTACTGTGAATTTTGCAATTGTTGGTTTATATAACGGATGTGTTGATATCTAGATTACAGGAGCATTATTATGTGGATAGGTGCTGCTATAAGCATTGGCATATACACATTTGTTGAATGTTCAGTAGCTAATCTAAACAGATAATTTGCTGTTGGATACTGCTTTTGTGTTTTGTAAGTTGTAGCTATATGCTTTTTTTTTTTTGCATATGTGCGTCTGTTTAATGTGAGTAGCTAATCTAAAGAGATCATTTGCTGTTGGATATTGGTTTGGTGTTGTAAAGATGGTTTGTGTTTTAAATATAGCAGGGCTCCCAGGCGTTCTTTTTGTGCTTCCGGATTCCTATGTTGATGCTGAGAACAGGGACTATGGCGGTAAGCTTATTTCTTGTGTGCCATGTATTTCATTGTTTTGTAGAGTTCTGTTAATTTTATGCTTGCTGTTGGTAGGCTATAATTTATAATTTACCTGGCAGTAGAACTGGATTTGTGATATCTAATTCCAAGGGACTATTTCTTATCTAGTTGACTTGATGGTGCTTAATGAACCGTTATCAGTTCAGCAATTGAAGTGTGCATTGCGCACTTTGATCCAATATAATTACATAAATGAGAAAACCTCATTTAAAAGCTGGATGTATCAAATTATTATGCTGTGTAAGGTTCCAATGATCAAATCATCCTTTTGGAAAGACTGATGTTTCACTTATGGTTTCCTTTGCTTTATGTTGAAGGGTTTATTCCACCCTTCAACCCATTGATATGTGCCTGAATTGTTACTTGTACAACCAAAGCTGATCCTTTCAGACCTGAACTATATACTACACTTGTGGAATTCTTTTTTCCATCAAGAACAATTATCTAAAACGCGCTAATTTTGTCTCGGGGATTTTAATTTTTCTTTCTTTGAAGCTGAGTTATTTGTGAATGGAGAAATTGTTCAACGATCACCAGAAAGGCAGAGACGGGTGGAGCCGGTGCCTCAGAGAGCTCAAGATAGACCCCGGTACAGTGATCGGACTCGATATGTGAAGCGGAGGGAGAACCGGGCTTACCAGCGGTGACATGTTGCCGCTTCTACTACAAGAGTCTCAGTGCTATCGCTTTTGCCGTGGATATAGCTGGCAGCGCCCACATGAGAAATGCACCCCGTTGTGTTTGCTGCAGCCTGCAGTGTAATCTTGCCGTGTTTATGCATTTGGACCTGCACGTCGTGTCTATTTCAACTCGATGAACGTATTAAAGATCTCCTACCCTGTTTCCCTCATCCACCCTATCTACCGTAATAAAAAGCACTGCCAACTTAAGGGTTGGATTGGTAATCAGCAGATAGGGTGCTTACTCGTGACAAGGATTAAGGAGCTCGTTTTCACAAATTGTCCAGCCATTTGTTCTTGCACGAACCATGACGCCAATGACAAATGGTTTGTGTACCGGGCCATGCACCGTCGAGACGTTTCTGCCACTTTCTGGCTCGGTAGCAACGTGGAAGCAATCGGGATGCCGAGGGTGCAGCAGCCCTTCATATGTTTCGAGCAACATGTGGCGGAGACAGGGACGAGGCCGTGCCCGTGATTCGCTGCCTTATCCTGCTTGTTTCATGTTGTGCCACACCAACCGCCCGTGGGAGCACTCGACTGTCAGTGGCGACGAGGCTAGCGGGGAAATGGCGGGAGCAACCTTTCTCTCGACTCCCGCGCTGCTTGTCCCCCGCGGATTCCCTTCCATTTCCATCTCACCTCCGGCACGAAGACATGCATATGTATGTGTTCTCAACTTGCAAAAATTCCTTTATTTAAGCTAGAAAGATGCTATAAGTTTGCGTAACTCTAGTTTTTTTTTCTGGGCAGATCCAATGCTATAAGTTTGCGTAACTCTAGTTTTTTTTTCTGGGCAGATCCAAGTCTTCTGCCAGAGCAAAGCCGAGGGCTTTGAGGATGAAGAATCTCTGCAGTTTCGTAGAAGGGATTTTATGGGCGGCTGTTTCACTACTGCCATTGGCTTGGTATGTGCTATGCGCTTGCTTACAAGATCAGTGCTGTCCTGTATGACAATATGAGCACTACAGAGTGAACGAAATGTAGCTGCCCCAGCATTCTTTTGATCAAATCGCAGTTGGTGTAGTTTTGTTTAGACCAAAGTTAGTGTTGTTTCAGAGGTGATAAACTGGCTTTATGTCCTGGCTTAGGAAATAATTGAGGCCTCTACGACATTCACAGGAGTGGCTACTGCAGCTGATCTGATTGAACGCAGGCAACGCTCTGAGTTCCAATGTAGGTCACCTCAGGCTGTTACTTTCCCTTGAATGGTATATGCTACATCCCTGTTCACCAAAATAAAGGAAGAGTCTCAGACCTGGATCCTAGCAGGGGCAAAGAGACTAGCGGAACTCATATCTTTCTCTGTAACATCTTAATTTCATTTTTTAGGTGTGGCCTTTCTTAGGCTTGCCACCCTCTACCTGTATATAACTTTTCCTCTCAGCTTTTAATATAAGGCAGTGCTCTGCCCGTTCAAAAAATTATGCTTCTTGCCATCATAATTGACGCGTTTGATTCTTTCTTCAGCAAGCATCAAAGGCACCCTCTCAACGGCTATAAATGTGAGATTGCATATTATGTACACAGCTCGTTATTCATTTCACTGCAGTTTGTACTTTATACTATTTTTCTTTCACCTACCCTCTCTTTTCTTGGCTGAAATTGGGAAATATTTTGAAGGCTAAGCCAGAGCTCATTCCATCTTTGTTGACCTTGGCACTAAATGATGCTATGACGTATGACAAGGTCTAGTTTCTGGATGGCTTTTCGTAATTACCTCTTGGAGCCTCCATATGGCACAGTTGGAAATGATTTGGCTGTATAATTCTTTTGTAGGCCACAAAATCAGGAGGTCCAAATGGATCAATCAGGCTAAGGTAGTAGCTTCCGTTCGTATATTTTCATGTTGAATTTGCATGTATGCTCTGCAGATGACAGTCTTAACAACTTGTATGGCCTTGTTACATCAAATGTTATTAAATAATAAAGTGCAGAAATAAGCAGACCTGAAAACAGTGGACTCTCTGCTGCTTTGGATCTGTTAGCTGATGCGAAAAAAGAGATTGATTCCTACTCCAAGGGAGGTCCCATTGCATTTGCAGATCTGATCCAATTTGCAGGTGTGATGTTTTTGGATTCTCTGGGAATAATTTTATCAGCATTATGATCTTTGTGGATCTTTACTAGCTACCTCTTTTGTTGAGTATAATATTGAAGTTTACTTTTACTTGTAACAGCACAATCATCGCTCAAGAAATCATTTCTTGACGCGGCTATTGCCAAATGTGGTGGAAATGAAGAAAAAGGAAGAACCCTATACGCGGCATATGGTTCAAATGGGCAGGTATTCTCCGCATCTGTTCAGTCTTTCGTCTGTATGGGCGTAGCTTACTGATACAAGGCGATATGTATTTCTGTCGATGTAATGTCGGTATCTACCACTGTAGTGGGGTCTGTTCGACAAACTATTTGGTAGAGCAGATGCACAAGAACCTGATCCTGAGGGAAGGGTACCCCAGTGGAGCAAAGCTTCTGTGCAGGAAATGAAGGATAAGTTCATTGCTGTTGGGCTGGGTCCACGTCAGGTCACTACTTCCTTATGTCAGATTGCTTAATAACTTTGTTACTGATCACTTCACCAATAGGACCGCAAAAACTGTGATTCAGTCTCATCAATACGAGAAGACTTCTATTGCAGCTTGTTGTCATGTCAGCCTTCCTCGGACCTGACCAAGCTGCCACGGAGGAACGACTGATAGCTGATTCAGATTGCCGTCCATGGGTAGAGAAGTATCAACGTAGTCGCGAGACAGTCTCCCGAACAGACTACGAGGTAAGATTTATCGATTTGTACATGCTGGCAATGCGACAGGATACGACTCGAGAACCCTGATGTTAAATTGTGCTTCGGTATGACAGGTTGACCTGATAACCACACTCACAAAGCTGAGCTCCCTTGGCCAGAAGATAAATTACGAGGCCTACACATACCCTAAGCAAAAGATTGACTTGGGTAAACTGAAACTATGATAGATGATTGCTGGGCATCTCTGTCAGTCAATACCATTGAAGAATCAAGAGCTTCATGTGGTACTAAGAAGAGTGATTTGATTTGGTGGTGACGTTCATGTTTTGGCTGTCCATCAGCTGTCGGCGTTTCAGTTTCCTACATTTTTTCCCATGGCGATAAGGACGGCTCGGTTAGATGGTTTAGATCCATTTCAACCTTTTTGCATTTTTCTGAACTCCAATAATCAGACATGATTTGGAGAAGTGACATTAATTGTTCTGTAAATTCTTTCTTACACGTATGTGTGAAGAAGCAATAACAGCAAAGGAAAGAGTTAGTACTTCGAAGTCTGAACTCCCCTTTCTGCGCGCTTTGGAGTAGGCGTTGATCCATCTTACAATGACACCATTTTCCGTGAGGTTTTTTCCCCAAACAGAGGGGGATACCCTCCAATTTCTCTTATTAGAAACTACATGTTCTACAAAAAGAGTAAACGAAACTAAAAATAAGGTATTTAAAACGATTTCAGCTAGCCTAGATAGCCAAAAGCCTATACCCTGAAACCCTACAACTTAAAATCACAAAATTACAGAGTTATAACCAAACATTTCCAGCCAACAAGACATAAGCAAATCGGAGCCTAACTCCAGTAAGCAATACTAGACAGCAAATCTACAAGAAGCAATCCAACTCCATCTCATCCAGAATTTCGCAACATTTCATCCTTTTGCAATTCTCGTAAATCTAGGTGTTCATCCCCTGCTAGCTGCATTGCGAAGAGGTGAAGAGAAAAAACGATCAAACTGCAACCGAGGCGTCGCGCGTCCTTTTGATTGACATTGCTGGCTTGGCTCGGCATCTGCTTGCCGGACATGCTTTTCCTCCGTTCTACATCGATCATCTACGATGCCCGAGACGAGGAGAGGTATATACCGTGCTACAGGGATGACCCGCACGCACGCGCGCTCTGTTCCCATATTCTTGCGCGTCACGCCGTCACCTCAACGCGCACGTTGCCGGCTCTCTCTTACCTCATGCCGGCCAATGCCATGGTCCAGTGGCGGATCCAGCCTAAAAATCTTACTATGACGGAGTCCTTGAAAACAAACTAGTGAACTAGCTGTTGTACTATTAAACTCAAGCAAAACCGACAATAAATCAAACCATAATCACTAAATTGTAACAAGAAGGTAGTAAATAGAAGAATACCTCATGAATCTAGACCAAATCTAGAGGAGCCGGAGCCGCCGGCCGCAGCTTCTTGTGCCGGCGACGGCAGCGCCGGCTGCGCCGCTCCCCCCCTCTGTATTCTCGCCGCCACCGGCCACCACTTCGTCACCGGCGCCGCATTTCATCGCGTCGGCGCTGCCCAGCCCCCCGCCTGACCGCCGAGTTGCCGGTCGCTCGAGGCGCCGACTGCTGAGCGCCCGAGCCCGTGGAGCGGTGGAGGTGGAGGCGCCGAGCCGCCGAGCGGCCGAGCCCGTGGAGGTGGAGGTCGAGCGCCCGAGCGCCAGAGGAGCCCCTGCCGCTGGCAGCTGGCCGCCGCGCCGCCGAGTCCCCTGGTCGCGTGCACCGCGCGCGGAAGGGACTCCCAGCCGCCGCCAAGGCCGAGCGCAGCTGCGCAAGGAGCAGGAGGACCTGGAGGAGGAGGGTGCCAACCCTAGAGCTAAGCTTTGATGGGTCACAAGTGGGCCTCTTTCCTCATGGGCCATCAAAGCCCAGTTGCGCTCCTCATCCTCTTCTTCCTCCTTTCACGTGTTCCAGCCACCGAGCAAGCATCTGGAGCCATCCATGGCCGCCGTCGGTGGTACAAAAGCACCTGAGACATGGGGGGTAGGGGGTATTAGCGCCAATCGGTTGCTATGGCAGCTGCCATAGCATGCCATATTGGTAGATCCGCCAGTGCCATGGTCCATACGATGTGCGCCACTCCCGCTCACCTGCCAGCCGGCAGATCCCATGGCAACCGCCGCTTTTTAGTCCGCGCCGCAACCCCACAAAGCCCCAATACGGCCTCACAACCGCCTTTGGCGGCGATCGCGCACAAACGCAGGCATGGTGACTTTGGCTGCCGACCAACGCCCGGCGTCAGACCCGTGCAGCCAGGCTGCCACCCCGCCGATTCTCCCTCCCGTTCGCGGACAAGTCATCGGTAACGCGGAGAAAATTGATACTTTGCCATCCTATTCGGTGGGTTTCGATAAAATGCTACTCCCTAGAATGACCACTATAAAATACCACTCTTAACATTGACACTTTGATTTTTTGCCATTTTGAGGGGTTTTTTAGGATTCTTAATTATTTGTTAACTATTTTCAGATTATTTACCATGGTAAAAGACATATTTGCCCTTGGACCATTTGCTTATGAGATTGCCTTCCATTTGCTTCTCCTGGACACGGACACGAGAGAGAGAGGACACGAGTGAGACAAGGAGACCGAGAGGGAGGAGGCTCCCCGGCGACGGCGCCGCCCCTCCCCGCCAGCCCGGCCACGGCGCCGCCCCTCCCGGCCTCCCTCGTGCGGCGCCGCCCCTCCCCGGCCTCCCTCGTGCGGCGTCGGACCCGTGCAGCCAGGCTGCCTCCCCGCCGGTTCTCCCTCCCGTTCGCGGACAAGTCATCGGTAACGCGCGGGCCGCGCGCGGCAAATGGCAGTGGAAACGCAACGAGCGGCGGCGAACTGACGTGTCATCTCCGCCGAAACGGCGGTTACAGTTGAAATTCCCGCCACTTGCGTTCCTGCCACGCCTGTACGGCCGGGCCGCTCCACCCACCGGTGCCCCGTTCAGGGGCCGTGGAGTTTTCGTCACACGCCGGATCCAGCGGCGTCAACCGCCGCTGCCAGGACGGGCACGACACGTCGTGCGTTTCCGTCCTCGCCTGCCCGGCTCGCTGGCTTGGCCTACGTGCCTGCCTCGCTCGGCGCACGTACCCTCGACTTTTCACGGCCTCGGCGAGGCAGTTTTGTGTTGTGCCACTCTGACGCTCTTCAGTCTTGCACTATATCGGCATGTCCCAACGCAAAATAGCAAGATCCCTGACGTATCAAACACACGAAGATGGTGACGAGAACAGAATCGCAACAAAAAACTGGCCGAGTAGAGGTGCTCGCTCTAAAATCCCGATTTAAAGTCTGAGTACAGTCGATATCTTTTGCAACGCGTTTCCAAATAGACCACTGCGTGGTCTCTCCATTCTCGACATCAGCCACTGGTAATCGCCCAGCGCCTTATCTGACAGAGGTTCTAAGAACTCGCATCTTTCCAGGATTTCAGGGGGAGGTACTCCCCTGACAAGATTGGTGTCCAGCTTCGGCTTTCCCTTGCTTAGCTCTTGAGGGACTTCCGGCACTGGGTTCTCGAGGAACAATGGCGATGCTCCTGGGATGACGTCCTGGCGAAAGGGTAAGCTTCTAGCACTCTGCAAGCAGAAGTCAAACCACTGGTGGATAAGTGGAGATGGACCTCTCGTTCTGCCACCGATTCGATCAGTCTGAAATCTTGTCGCACATGGAATCGCCTATAATGCACAAAACCAACGCAACCAGTAAGATATTGGGCTTGCTACCACAAATTAATGAAATTATGCATGGGAAAATCATAACATACCCATAGATCAGCCCATAGGCTACTGCCTGACTTGGGAACAACCACTGCAACATTAGACATTCGCTTTGCAGCAGGCATGACATCACTGCTCCAACCCACTGCGACCCATACATCCCCAACTCCAAATGACTTCAGATAGTTCATGCTGTCAAATAGTTGGACCTACAAAAGGCAACCAAAGTTAAATCCTGTGCGACACACCATAATTCAGGATTCTGTAAGTTGCTGGTTCCTAATATTTCAGGGTCCTGTTGACTTTTCCTCAAAATATTTTGGGTTGTAACTTGTCAGATAGTACACAGATGGAGTGCCATAAACATCCAGGGAAGGTGAGTTATTTGGTGCAAACCTGCTTTTGTAGTTGTGTAAAGCTTTTTAAGACTGCTTCCCTGCCACCACTGACTTCTGTTTCCATGTCAACCGTGTTATATGATGATCCCAGATGCTTAAGGATTGCACCAATGACCTCTCGAGGAGAATCAACCATTGAAATCTTCCCAGCAAGTTCAGGCCTCCACAAATCCTCCCAATCCTACATATAATAAATCTATGTAAGTAACACCTACTGGGTTATCACAGTGATGTCTCTACTCTTTACACACAATGCCATCTATATATGAAACACCTACCAGGTTATCACAGTGATATGTCTTTACACACAATGCCATTTCTAAATTGCACGATAATCAACCTCAGTCAACACAAGCAAAAGGCATGTTTCAGTACTATGTTTCATCTTTCATTTCACCCCAAGAAAAGGGAAGTGCTCTATTCCCGTTTTGAAGGATAATTCATTTTCCAGATACTTGGTCTTGTATGATCAGTGTAATGTTACATATTTTCTGAATAATTTTTTTTACCTGTATTGGCTTCAAGTTGTGCCTTTTGAACTTGTTTTTCTTGTAAGCAATGACCACGGTGCCCCATCTGTATGGAACCCCCCATACTGAGCCATTAGGATCTGCCTCTCCATTCTGGTTCCTGCATAAATGAATCTGATAGACCTATAATGAAAATGGAAACTACCTTGGGCCATCTTCGCTATTTTATTAATGTGATGCTACAGGAAATTCAAGAAATCGAAGTGAATAAAAACATGCTGACAATGCCTACCCAACAATAGAAAATGAGTATGACTGAAGCAAATAACGAGCAATGGAGCTATTGTTCTATTTAAGAAGATAACACCGGCATCCAGTAGGAAGTAAAAACATACACAGGTCATTGCGATTCATATGATGGAATGATTTTCTTACAAGTTTTATTATACAAACGAATTCATTAAGAAAATTGTTTTTCACCCCTAAGCATTTGCTATCGCAACATCCAAGGTAACGCAAGATTGTAAACAGGGACCAAGGCAGCTATCAGAATTGTTAAGAGAGAAAAAAGGCTTCAGCTTTCAGTTCTTACCTTCCATTTGTCACTTAGGCTCCGAAACCAATCCTGTTCTTCAGCATTCTTGATAGGCTCTACCAAGCCCTTACGAATGGCATAGCCGAGCCAAGAGTCCCCAATCGAAACAACATCAGCCGCCATTGCGGATTTCTTCTGAACTTGACCCTTGTCCAAACATTGTGACAACTCGGAGAAGAGCGTGTCAGGACTAGCGCGGAACTCAGGGCTGAATTTAAGCCTCTTCCCCTGTGCCTCAACGAAATCCTACAAATACCAACGGAGAACATCTCACAATTTACAAAATCTCACGCCACCCCATGCAATCTTGTGTTCTAAATTGTCATCGCACAGTATTCAAATTTCAAAGCAAGTGTGGCAAAGAAAAGTAGATGCTTTGTTTGCAGTGGATGAGGTAGACCTTGATCCACGAGGAAGGGAAGGAGCCGCGGAGCGCGACGACCCGGAGGGGCACGGAGAGAGCGTAAGTTTTGGACTTCCACTGCTGCAGCGCTGCCTTCCATTCCTCGTCGTCCTCCTCCGCCTCGATGGCGGCGGCGGAGGGAGGGGGCGGGAGGGAGCCCGCGCAGGAGCGTGCCGGGCTGGGGAAGACGAGGAGGAGGGAGCAGACGGCCAGGTGGAGCACCAGCGCCGCCGCGGCGTTCGGCGCCCACTCCCAGCCTCCGCGGCTGGGCGTCTCGGTTTGGTCGCTGGGCGGACGCCGCCCTGAGACGGCAAGCTGCCTCGGCTTCGGCTTGCGGCGGTGGAGGAGGAAGCGGGAGGCACGAAGGCGGCGGTTAGGGTAGCTGGGGAGGCGGCCTGGGAGTGGGACGCGAGTGTGGGGGACGAGGAGATGCATCGGCTTCCCCTCCATTGCCGACTAGCGACTAGACCTCTTATCCCCTCCACTGCGTTGCGTTCCCTAATAAATGGACGGAATGCGTACTAGTGGAAGATTGGGCCGGAGTGGTGGCCTGGTTAGCAGAATCGGCCCAATATAGAAGGAGAGCAGCATCTGTTCTGTTCTGTTCGGTTCTAGGGTCGCCATGGGAGGAGGAGGAGAGGAAGCCGCCGCACGCGACCCTCCCCCGCCGCCACCTCCGAACGAGTCGCTTGCCTGGAGGAAAGGAAGCCCCGTCCATATGATAAGCCAGGTGCAAATCCGACTTGGATCTCTGGGTTGCTTAGCCGGTTAGATAGCGTTCTCATTTTTCGATTCCAAATCGAATTAGCTTACCTGCCCTCCCGCCCGATTTATATACTGATAGATGAATCCTCCTCCTGCTTCTGGACAGACGGACGAGCCGGGAGGGGGTGTTGAATTCATCGTGATCGAAAGTCAGTCGAGGTGACCATAATCATAAGTCGTATTCATAAGAATACTGTACATGGTCATAAATCGCAGATACACTGTAGTAGTTATAGTGATCGTGATCGAAAGATCACTGTAACAGTCATAGTCATCGTGATCAAAATATCACTATAGCAGTCATAAACACTCGACGCGTGCTCAGTCCACACGAGAGAGGTTTTTCCGGTTTATTAGCGTCATGTGCGACATGGCCTGCATCCGTAAGATTGTGCAGAAGGTGGCGTATAATTAGAGTGGCTTAACCACCAGAGTTAGATTAGGATTTCCTTTAAATAGCAGTCTAATACAACAGAAAAAAGCTACCTAATTTTTCAACAGCGTAAAACTTTTATATTCTTGCTACGTATTTTCTAACTTCCTGTGTGGTTATATGTGAGCTCAGACATGTTGATCGACCGAAGTTCCTGACAAGTGGGAGTGGGAGTTCTCAGATCAGCAAGGGCAAGCGGGAGCGGCCGTTGTCGTTGGGCCGCTGCTCTTGCCGCACAGCGGCCGCTTACAGCAGCGGAAGAAGGAGAAGAAACAACACCTCTACCTGGTGCTGGATGACTGGGAAAGGGGATACGGCATCTACAGGATGGACCTGGATTCCTTCGACCCGGACACCGAGGCCCCGCTCGTCTGCGTGGAGGCTCAGCACATATTGTTTCACCGCCGAATTTTTTGTACGGATAATCCGATTTTTATTCGAAAATACATAAATATACCCGCGACAAATTTTTTTTTACAAAAATAGTCTCCAGTCGCCCCCCATTGGGCGACTTCTGCCTTTCGCCCAACCGGGAGGCGACACAATGGGAATGTCTGAACCGTTGGGCGATATATGCAGTCGCTGTATGGTTGAGCGACTGAAATTGAAGTCGCTGTACGGTTGAGCGACTGCAATTTCAGTCGCTTAACGGTATGGCGACAGGGGTGGATATCCACCGACTGCCGCCCACTACCCCTCATTCTGCCCAGAGAACCACATTTCCCTCATTCTGCGCAGAGAGCCAGAGAGAAGAAGAAGAGAGGAGGAAGGGGAAGAAAAGAAGGGGAGAAGAGAGGGAGGGGAAGAAAAGGAGGGGAGGAGAGAAGAGAAGGAGAGGAGGACAGGGTTGAAGGAGGAGGTGAAGGAGGAAGAAGGAGTCCAAGCTATTCCATCGATTTGGATCCAGGTATTTTCGTTAATTAGGTTGTATTTACACTATTATTTAGATGAAATATTGGTGTTAGTAAAAATTGTAGATGTAGTATACATTTTGTAGTATGGAACATTTTGTAGTATAGAAATTTTACTACCATTTTTAGTACAGAAAGTTTAGTTTAGTGTTGAACGATGATATTTGACATGTCGTAAATTTCAATCATACATGTAGGCCTACATCATTAATGGCCAGTACTACATTGAGAGTGTATTATGGTGCTGGAATGATTCGTGAAGGTCCAAATGGTGTGGATTTGAGCGATTTTCCGCAAGTCACTCTCGTACTTCCGGATGACGAGAATGCTCGAATGACAGATGTGCAACATTGACTGACCCAGAGTTTTTCATTGGACCCCGAGGTGTGCAGCGTCGTTGTGCAAGGGCTTTGAAGCCGGTCTCCCACTAACATCAGATGGGAGTTGAAGACATTGGTGCGCTCTGCTTTGTGGAAGGGCTTTGTGCAAGGGTGCCGGCGCCGTGGATACGAGTGTGTCCTGCTTGTGCAACCGTGCTCACTACAAGCAGCTGCGCAAGCTCGTGCGTCCGCCTATGCTTCGGGAGGTGCTAGCAGCTCGGGCGGGCAGCACGATGGCGGAGCTGATGAAGTTGCTCGTGATGAAGGCAATGCGGTACATGGAGGAGAGTTACAGCCGTCAAGCTATAGAGGGGGAACTGGGCAAGCCGATGCGGTATATGGAGGAGAGTTACAGCCGTCAAGCTCCAGAGAGGGAACTGGGCAAGCTGATGAAGGAGAGTATAATGAGTATATCGTGCAGCAGATGGAATCTGATGACCAGAGGGCATGGGATGAAGAGCAAGCTGTAGAGGACGACGAGGAGGACAGTTCCGATGATGAAGAAGTTCCTATCCCCCAGGAATGGAACCGGTTTAATGCGGAGGGTGTTTCCGCACATGATGAGCATGAATCACCATGGGAGTATCATGAGATAGAGGTTCGGGTGCATGCTATGTTTTCTGACAAGGAAACGCTGCAGGATGCCATCAAGCTTTGGGCCCTTTCAATGCAACGGACATTTCGCGTCGTCAAATCAAGCCAGGAGCAGTACACTGTTAAGTGCGAGCAGGCTGGTTGTCCTTGGAGGGTGCACGCACGTAGACCCAAGTATGACACTCACTGGATTGTGTCCAAGGTGGAGCCGCACTCCTGCATTCTGAACACTGTCTTGGCGAGGCATCGTAACCTGACGTCCGGATTTATAGCCAATTTGATGTATGGGGAGATAGTGGAGAAGAAAGATGTTGCGGCAACACATATTGTACTAGCTATTGAGAATAAATTCAAGTATAAGATTAGCTACGCGAAGGCGTGGCGTGCCAAGCAAAAGGCGTTGGAAAAACGTTTTGGCACTTTCGAGGCGGCGTATGACAACCTTCCTCGTATGCTTAAGGTGTTGCAACAAAGGAACCCGGGCACGTACATCGCCGTGCACGAGAAGCCGTCCGTAAGTCCACCGGGATTTGCAGTGTTGCAGAGAGCATTGTTTGCATTTGGTGGTAGCATTGAAGCATTCAAGCATATGCTGCCAGTGATCTCAGTAGATGGGACCTTCTTGACAGGCAAATACAAAGGGCAGCTCCTGACGGCCATAGGCGTTGACGGTAACAATCAAATATTGCCGCTGGCTATTGCATTTGTGGAGAGTGAGAATTATGAGAGCTGGCTGTGGTTTCTAAGACATGTGAAGGCTGGAGTTGTAGGCACCCGTCCTGGTGTGTGCGTAATCCATGATCGCCACGCCGGTATTATAAAGGCGATACGAAAACTTCAAGAAGACCCTGAGGAGAGCGTTCCTTGGCCGGACATGAGGAACCGGTGGTGCAGTCGTCACTTAGGGGCAAACTTTTTCAAGCAATTCCCGAAACAATCTTTGATGAAGCTATTCAAGAGGCTTGCTAGGCAGAACCAGCAGAGAAAATTTGATGCTTTATGAGGGTTGCTGGATGAGCACACCAGGAAGAACGTCGACGAGAGGAGCAAGGGGCCGGTCACTCCTGGGGCGGCACAACCGCAATGCTTGCCAGCAATCGATGAGTCTAACCCAAGTGGTCCAAGAAGGAGGAGCGCGCGAAACATCAAGTGCTTCTCGCAGTGGATCGAGGGGGAACCATTGGAGAAGTGGTCGCTGTTGCACGACACGGATGGCGCAAGGTACGGAATAATGACAACTAACCTTGTCGAGGTGTACAATTGGGTTCTCAGGGGTCTCCGTTCTCAGCCCCTTGTCGCCATCGTGGAAGGTGTTCTTCACAGCACAATCCGCTACTTCAGGGAGAGGCACGCGAGTGCCGCACTTCATGCGGCCAATCCCGGAGCCCTGTATTCGTCAAAAATTACTGCGTACATGGAGATGAAGGCACAGAAGGGTCAATTGCACACAGTGCATTGCATGGGCAACAGGGAGCATCGTTTCGAGGTGATACTCCGTGACAGAGCCAGATTTGGGACATCTCGTTCACTTATTACTCACGAGGTATGCCTTGGAGATCATGCAAACGAACCTAGCTGCACATGCAACAAGCTTAAGTTGTTACACAGGCCATGCTCTCATGTTCTCACTGCATGCGAAACCGTGGGCATGGATCCTTCCAACTTCATGTCCGAGTACTTTTTCAAGGAGAGAATACTGCAAGCTTGGTGTGGGGAGCTCTGGGGGTTCAGGGCGGTGGGAAACTTCACCACTTTGGACATTTCAGCAAGGATCTGGGTTCCGGATATTAACATGCTGAAGGGTGGGAAGGGTCGGCGACAGAGCCGACGTATTAGAAATGACATGGACGAATCACAAGCTGGAACATCTGGTGCACGTTGTGGGCGATGCGGTCAGGAGGGGCACACAGCTAGACGATGCAATGCATGTCCTGATCAGTAGTTGATGTTGTAATGCATGCTAAATTTCATGTACCATTTGTTAACCTTGTATGTTACATCCCTTTTCTGTAATGCACTTATTTCGTGGACATCTGTGCTCAGTATTGCTTGTGATAACAACTCCACGAAGATAACAACTAATCCATCACATGCTTAACACCAGAAGTTTCAACGAAGGTCACAGAAAATGAAGGCGTCACGCACTTATAACACGAAACAACACATACATTACACATACAGAATTTATGAAAAGTAGTACACCCAACATTTTAATTCAACACAACAGTCCTACCGCCACAGCATCAACACATGAACAAATACATGAACTAAAATACGACACAACCATAACCCTCGTTACCTACATGCCAAACGAGCCTCGTGGCACCCACATGGAGAATTGCTGAGGGGGCCGCCTCGGACGTGGCTGGCCGTCATGGTAGTGGCATGCACATATGCAGCTCGGTTCGCGCAGCAACATGTGGGATCATAAGAGCTTCCTATATTCACGACCTCCTCGTTGCCCCTCTCACGTTGCATCTGTTCGCGGAGGTCGTTGTTCTCCTCAGTGAGACTCTCCAGCCGGTACTCCAAGTCCCATATTCGCGCCCATAATGTATCCACATAACGATCAACATACCGTTCATGAGGAGGGTCGATCCAGCGAGAGAAGTCGCATTTTGCCATCTGCAAAAAAAGGACGGTAAACTTCGAGGGTCCATAAGCAATAAAAATTGTAATATTACTAATTTGTACCCCGGAACGTGAGCATCGGAAGAAACGTCGGTCGCCATCGTTTGGGGAATCCAAAATCTGCACGACCGCGTACTCATTGTGTCTGCATTTCGGCCAAGCTGGTTGAGCACGGCGGCTTGGTATCAATCGGTACTGTGGACCGAACATATCCCTCCTTTCTAAGGGAATGTCTTCCTTCGGTGACCCAAATCCCACTGGCCCCTCGGCTTCCGACATAATATGTTCGATTTACAATGTCATGGGACCCCAACCCTGCTACTTATAGCAAAACGGGGCAGCTTCATGCAGTGACCAAAAACAAGATTACAAAAGAGGTCAGCTTTTGCTCAGTGAGATGACAAAAGAGGCCAGCTTTTGCTCAGTGAGATGACAAAAGAGGCCAGCTTTGCTCAGTGAGATGTCAATAGAGTGCAGCTTTTGCTCAGTGAGATGACAAAAGAGGTCAGCTTTTGCTCAGTGAGATGTCAATAGAGTGCAGCTTTTGCTCAGTGACATAACAACACGGCCCAGCTTTGCTCAGTGAGATGACAAAAGAGGTCAGCTTTTGCTCATGGAGATGACAAAAGAGGGCAGCTTTGCTCAGTGACATGATAAAACAGGGCAGCTTTGCTCAGTGACACGACAAAACGGGCCAGCTTTTGCTCAGTGACATGACAAAACGGGGCAGCTTTGCGCAGTGAGATGACAAAATATGCCAGCTTTGCGCAGTGAAAAGCCTTCATACGGACTGTTTCCTGCTATGAATTTATTACGAGACTACAGGCTCTGAAAATCCTTCATAGGGTCATTTATTGCTACACTGGAATCCTGAACAGATTCCCATGTCGTCCTCTCCATGGACTATGCCCACTGCACCAGATAACCTGCCTACATAAAGGTCTCCCTCCTATGTCTTCCATACCACATCTCCTCAAGGCATCACAATACTACTACACAACAATGTCTTCCTGGAGGTCCGACCCATTTGGAGTGCCGGAGTGGCAGGAGCGCCCGAAGTGCCATTGCGGCTTTAGGACGATGTTGGGAGTCTGGACTGATCGAGTACAACGAGCCAAATACGGTCGTAGGTTCTTCAAGTGTCCTGACCTGGATGACGACTTCGTGGTAACGACCATAACTAAATCATTTCTTTTCCGTTATCGTTTTTCAACTTGATCCATGACATCTACCACGCCACACATAGGCTTGCAGGTTCATGGAATGGGTGGATCGGGTGCCGCCGGCATGGCCAAATAACCGGGCAGTGGAGGTGGAAAACAAAGGACAATACTTTGTCAAGATGACTCAGGCTCGCGAGGTGGAACGACAGATGCGGCTTGAGCAAGAGCGCCGCGTGAGGGTGGACCAAATCCGTCTGAAGGGCAAGGAGGATGAGCTGCAAAGGAGGCGGGAGCAGCTAAGTCTGCGTGAAGCAGCCATCAAACGTCAGGAGGAAGAGCTTCAAGCTCGTGAGGTAGCCCTCAAGTCCAAGAGTGACAGGAAGAAGGATGCAGCGGAGCCATCTTCAAGGCGCGACAAAAAGGGGGAAACAACCACGCTACACCCAGTAGACAAAATGTGGCGAGGAAAGTGGCCCCGGTCCACACAGTAGGTGGTACGATCAGTTGGGTGGGTTAGTCGTATATCATGCTATATGTTATGCATGTAATAAAACTGTAAGCGGCATGTTACTCCCAACTGTATTATGAAGTTTATTTCAATTCACATAAGGTTATTATCTCGTGTGTTCGCATTCAATGATTCAGATAGCAAATCATGTAACAATATTAACATACCAGTTTTCTTCGTACACTAATTCTTAGTAACATAAAAATATCACTTACCAATGTATATATTAAACGTTCTACAGTCAATTGTTCTTAAAAAAAATTTCTCACAATTTTTAATGCACGTACAACATACAATAAACATAACCTTTTATTACAACTACACCATATTTTTTTTCCAGTTTTAAACTACAAAATTGACAAAACTCTACAAAATCACGGGGACTGAGTAAAGTCGCCCTTCCATTGGGCGACTGCGTTATAAGTCGCCCATCCATTGGGCGATTGCCATGCAGTCGCCCAATGGGAAAGCGACTACTTGCAGTCGCTCGAAGAACCAGCGACAGATATTGTGTCGCCTCCCGGTTGGGCGAAAGGCAGAAGTCGCCCAATGGGGGGGCGACTGGAGATTATTTTTGTAAAAAATTTTGTCGCGGGTATATTTATGTATTTTCGAATAAAAAACGGATTATCCGTACAAAAAATTCTTTCACCGCCCACGGCACCAAGATCTTGGCGACGCGCCCCACCGATGGTAGCCCCGGCATCCCCGTCTTCGACGCCGAGGCATCGGCGATGCCCATCTGCCCTTGACCGCGGACGCACAGGGTGGTGTCTTTTTTTCACAGGGTGGTGTCAGAACTGAAGAAGTTTAGTCTGAACTGAAGAGAGAACGCTCAGGCTCACCAGAGTTAAGTCATTGGGAACGGTTGATATTGCTGTATACCTCTTCGTGGGAGACCAGCGGCCAATGCGCCTTTCAGTAATTACCGTTGACGTCACAGGAGATGTCTTACCGTGAACAGTCTTAGAGCATCTCCAAGAGATACTCTATATGGCTCTTAATATTTAAATTTTAGAATTGAAGGGTAAGAAGTAGCTCCAACAGATTCCTAAATAGACTCCCAAAAATAGAACACACCTAAAAAATAGGCTCTCGCTCTCTACTTATAGAGGATGATCTAGCCTCCCAATACTGTTTTTCTGGTTTAGGGTATCTGTTGGAGGGAATGATTATTTTGGGACCTTAGAGCAACTCCAAGAGATTAGTCAAAAAAAGTATCTAAATTTAGTGATTTAGTTATTCTTTAAAATTAATCTCACCCAAAAAAACAAGACTACTCCAACAAGCTATCTAAACTAGAGGGCGCGCGGTGGGTCGCGTACGCGCGGGAATGAGACGTAGCGTGCGGGAAGGAAACGCCGACCGCGCCAAGAGGCTGGATGGTGAGCGAGGTAGGCTATCCAAAAATAGAGAGCGAAGGAGGAGGGATGAAGAGCTACTAAATTTGGAGAGTCATTTACAGAGTCTATTGGAGACGTTTTTTCTCTAATAATAGTCAAATTTATCTTTAGAAAATAATTTAGCTCTTCTATTAGAGTTGCTCTTATATCGTGGTTAGGATCTGTAAAAAGAGATTTAGAGTGCGAATTTATTGGGCATCTCTTGGAGATGCTCTTAGCGCAGGATTTAACTGAAGCCTAAGCATGTAATCTTCTCTTTTTATCTCTAAGACTGGCTTATGTACGCATATATATACAACCCTGAAGGGAATGAAAAGACATCACGCTATTATGTCAAAATTATCTACTCATAGTTGTTAGAGTACTTCTGTTCTCGCGTCTTCAACTTTCCCCAGTTCAGATCCCAAATTGAAGAATCTGACAAAGTGGTATCAAAGCGATCAATGCTTGGCGGTGAATCAATGGGAGGTTGGTTGGGTTAGTGGATCTCGGTTCACTGAAAAATCCACAGTCAATTTCTAACCTAGAGGCGGAAGGGGTCGTGAGTGTGGATAGGGTTCGAAACTTGTTACTTGGTTAGAAATTGACCGGAGATTTTACAGTGAACCGAGATTCACTAACTCAATCAACTTCCCACAAATCCACCACCAAAGATTGATCGCTCTCATACCACTTTGTTAGATCCTCCGATTTGGGATCCGAAATAGGGAAAGTTGAAGATGCGAGAACGAAAGTACTCTTAACAACTACGACTAGGTAATTTTGGCATAATAGCGTGATGCTTTTTCAATCCCTTCAGGGTTGTATATATGTGCGTACATAATCTAGTCTTGGGAGATAAAAGAGGAGATTACATGCTTAGCCTTTAGTTAAATCCTGCGCTAAGACTATTAACGGTAAGACATGTCCTGTGACGTCAACAATAATTACTGAAAGGCACATTGGCCATTGATCTCCCACGAAGAGGTATGCAGCAATCTCAACCATTCCCGATGACTTGAGCCCTTTGGCAAGCCTGAGCGTTCTCTGTTCAGTTCAGATTAAACTCTTTCAGTTCTGACAGGTGGCCTGGAAGCCATTGCTCGCATCCGTTGGGGAGAGGTTCTTCATGCTGGTCGGCCAATGCGTCCATGTGATCGGCGCCGCGCCGCCACCCAACAACGAGGAGTCGTGCTCCGGGCGTGACATCTCCATTTCTGCTCTACCGTCGTTAGGTGATATTTATCTACGGTGTACGGCTCATTTATATTGGTTTTACGTTATTAATAGTAATAACTTATAAAGAGTTATACAGAGATAGAGAAACTCGCGTACGAGTTTGGTCAATATAAATGAAGTTATTACAGTGTATACTACAATCGACTAGTAGACCTTATCATGAAAAGACACTCCGTTCGTTGGTACGAATCCAGACAGTAATTTTAAAAGTACCCTTGGTCGGATACGAAGACCGCTGTAGAATTAAGGATAACCGACTAGAGGTGGTGAATAGAAGATTCAAAAATTATCTTGTCTTCTAATAACAATTACCACAATTTTAGTCTAGCAAGATTTTAAAGTAATTGAAACCAACACAATTCTAGTATGTCTAAAACACTACAAGCACAAAGCTCTACAAGAATAACTATAGCATAAATGAATATGACAATCACAATATACTAGAAATACAAGGGCAGAAAGAAGTGACAAAGAAATAACCAATTGACGCACTATATTTCACTGTGGTGATCGGAAATTTGTCGGTTTTCCCTAATCCACGTTGAGAAAAGCCCAAGCGACTTGGACTGGTTCCACGAATTAAGCCTCAGCTCCTCAATCCACTAGTGATTGTCCTTCCTTCGCTCCAGAGATGGTGGACACCAAACCACTCACAAGTCGACGCCGGGCTTCTTCACAACATTCTTGAAGAAGTCACCGCACAGCTCCTACCAAGCCATCTTGGTGTCAACAAGCACCAAGAGTAATAAATCACAGCTTCGCTTGACGGCGATCAAGTGCCAAAAGAATCAATCCAGAGATGAAATACACTTAATTTGGCTCAACTATCTCAAATGAATGCACAATATGAAATTGAGGTATAGAGTGAATGCTCAATACTCAAAATATTCAATAGAGTCTCCTTTTCGGTTCTTGAGCAGGTAAGGGAGTATTTATACCTCCACCAACTGAAAATAGTCATTACAGGGCAATCTCTGAAAAAATCAGAGCAAGTGGAAGTAACGCCGTTCATCAGTCGGTACTACCGCACCTGTTCTAACACAACAGTAACGGCTATTTCAAAGCTTCTGAACTAGCCGTTGAAAGTCGATGTGGTACTACCGCCGTTGTAATCGTGGTAGTTCCATTATTCGGAAGTTCCGAAATTTCTACGCAGTACTTCCGTTTACTTCGAGGCCAAACGTTGGTGCTCTCTGGAAAAAAAAGTATCGCCTGGATTTTCGGAGCTTCCGTGCTCCAGAAAGGGTTATGGTACTACCGCTATACGGTTTCCACCATTAAAACTTCAGTACTTCCGTTTTCAACAGAGACAAGGTGATTCCAAGGGTGCTCTCTGGAAAAAAAATGTACCGCATGTTTTGATGGAACTTTCAAAAAGCAGAAGTAACGCCGTTTGCACTCCGGTACTTTCAATTATCCAGACAGAGCACATGTTGGCTATCAATTTTAGTTTTAAGAGAACGCATGATCCTAAATTGATCAAAATGACACAAGAATATGCTATCAAATTACTAGCTATGATCCCTCTTAATAGTACGACATTTATCCTAGAATACAGTCTTCCATCTTTTCTCCTAAGACCGATAAAAGCAAAAGGGATCCTAGACTACTTATACATTTGTCTTGAGCCACATTGATCTTTATGTTGACCCTAAGCATGTATCTCATAATCATTTTAGGGACTAAATCTTTTAGACACTCAGTAAACATATTAGTCCCATATTCACATAAATTCATTAATTATCAAAACTATTTTTAGGAGCCTAGATGATTTCAATCGTCGAAGATGCGAAGGGACCTAAGAAGAGGCACAAAACCACCAAGTATATTCAATATGAGAGTCAAGAGTTACAAAATGGCCCCCTCCCCATTACAAAGGGTCCTATTTATAGGGGAGAGAGGTGGGCATGTCAAATTACAAGTTTGCTCTCAGGGCCTAACTTACTCCTAAGGGTATATACGTCATCTACCCCGCATAGGCTCCGCAACGTTCGACTCCGGGGTCGGTTTGGGATTGGCCCTAGACCCTTTCGGGATCGACCTTGCATACCTTGCCCAGAGTTGGCCCCAAACCCCTCCGAGGCTGGCCTTGTATACCTTGCCCAGGGTTGGCCCTGGACCCCTTTGAGATCAGCCATGCATACCTCGCCCAGGGTTGGCCCCGGATCCCTCTGGGGTCAGCCTCATGTATCTCGCCTAGGATTAGCCCCGAACCCCTCCAGGGTCGGACGTACGTACCTCGCTCGGGATTGGCCCTAGACCCTTCAGAGATCGGCCTCGCGTATCTCGCTCTGGGTTGGCTCGAGGTAGATTCTCCAACAGGTGCTATCGCTCCCACGTGGTCGTGGGTTTGAGGTAGCACGGGGACCCTTCCCCAACAGTAGCCCCTTGTCGATTCGGGTGGTCGTTAACCGCCAGCCTAGGTCGACACACCGATTTGCAAAAGGGGTTGGCGCATTGCCTCGGGTTGACGATCCCACCGGTAGCCTGCAATGCATTCCAACAACATGTTAAAATACCTTAGTCCTTATGCAAGCCTCGGATGATAGGTCATGCTCGCGCCTCCGAGTTGTGAACCCCTGGTGTGCGCTAAAGGGTCGTTGCTCCGCTCAGTCGATTTTGGGTCATATTGGGGAGTTCATCGTTGCGTAGAAGGACATGGGGTCATGAACAGTTATGGAGTTAAGCATCGACCGCCTAGATGTCGAAGTTACACAGAGGCGTGGGGTTGGGACTTAGCCCAAACAAGTGCCTCGTTAAGTTAGTTCTTGACCCATGGCATTCGAGAGGCGAAGGTATGTACGGAAGTGCCAAGATCGACTTGCTTAGGCATGACCACTGAAGGGCGATAGAACCTAGGGATGCGAAAGGTTAACCCATATGGGCATGCTAGAAATAAACACCTAACTTGCCAGTTTAAGACCCACGAAGTCCTTTGGTAATCGAGTCGTTGTGTGAACTCATCGAGATGGGCGTGGATATACCACCAACCCAAGGTGCGATGGAGCTTCAAGGCGCATGAAGCCGACTGGGGCGTACGCATCTCTATGCATAAATTCGATTGGCAATGCTGAATTAGATGACATCTCGAGACATGATCGATCGATGCATGTCAACACACCAAGATGCTCGGGGTCAGTTAGCGTACTCGAGCTTAGCCTGATGAGGTCCGACCTACAGGTAAGAGGATACACGCTAAGCCATTGTCTGCTTGCCCGGCAAGACACAATGCTAGATGCTTGGAGGCGTGCCACATACTTGGCTCGCGGAGGCGTGGCCTATGAAGTAAGGAGTGCCCAATGCAAATCTACGCTTTGTTAAGGGATGGCCCTCGAGGCTAATCACACCGCGCTGAGGTGATGTGCTGGTGCTTGTCGATGTGAAACAATCAATCCAACGAATGCACATGACTGAGATGCCGATAGATCAAGCCGAGCTTGGAAGGGGGAATGCCCTGTATATCGAGTCGTATCGTACGGAGGCAAAGCTATCGCAGAGTGTTGCCCCTTGCTAGGCAAACTAACCCGACGACTGGGCGCGTGCTGGGGCGCGAAGCACTAGGGATCGACGAGTTGCTTGAGGCAATGAGACGTGTGTCAAAGAGCCTATTACCTGACTCCCAGAGGGTTGCCCGCGGCGAGAGTGGGCGTGCACAGAAGTGCTGGATACTCAACTCGCCTTAGGTATGACCTCGCGAGTTCTCGACTCACTGAGGGCCGGCCTTTGATGTGACGAGACGACATTCTTCAACGAAGGTGCTAAGGGACTGCGATTGCTTGTGCCATTTACTAAGCTTGTGCTACTGTTGCTTGCCTAATATTGAGACAAAACTCATCCATAGCTTCTTACTAGGGGTATTCTGTTACCCCGTCCCCCATTGGAATAAACTTTACACTAGGAACAAAGCTCGCGAGCGGCGTTTCACTTGGGGAGGCAAGACGTCGCCATCTCCCATAAAAAACTTAGCATTCGAGACAAAGCTCATGAGCGGCACTTCGCTTGGGGAGGCGAGAACATCGTCATCTCCCACCGGAAAAAAAAACTTGGCATTCAGGATGAAACTCATGAGTGACACATCGCTTGGGGAGGCGAGAGCGTCGTCGTCTCCCATCAAAAAAAACTTGGAGCTTGGTGCCGTTGGCCGCCATGATGGCGGTGATGCGGCCCGAGGGTGGCGTCGACGAGAAACCGGGGTAGAGGCGGGTGGGGGTTGGCACAGTGTAGCAGTGCGCGCCATCATAGGCACGTGATTCAAAGCAGTGCGGCGAGGAGAGATGGGACGAGACAGATGGATCGACACAACCGAGGAAAAGGAAAAGGGAGAGGCGGCCGGGCATTGGCGCAGACTCGACCTGGCGCAGCATGGCGCAAAGCTAGGATTCCAGGGATGCGCAGGGGTGGCAAGTGGCGCAGCGGCTGAGTGATGAGGCACGATGCGCACTGAAGCGGGCACACATGGTGAGGCAAGTGCACGCGTGGTGCGCGTCCGACGCGCGCTGAGGCATCGCAGGCCGTTCCCAGCTGGGCCAAAGGCCAAATGGGCTGGGCCAAAGAGAGGAAAAGTAGAGCTAGGCTGGGCCAAGCCCAAGGACAGTCCAAACTTTTGAAATTTTGACTTTTTGGTTGAATTTGCATTGCACGTTTTGAATTCAAGTGCAATGTTGAAATTTTCAATTCATGCAAATTTTACAACCCCAAATGGGATGTTACAGAGCTTCACCTTCTATAGATCTTCCTGTAAGAGTTTGTTCAACAGAGTGGTCAGCAGGACATCCCTTTTTTCAGCTTGTGCTTCTTCTCTCATCCTTCGTTGTTCCTCTCGCTCCATCCACGAGTGCTCCAGCATCAGTCTCTCCTGCTCCAGCTTTTGCATTGATTGCCGCCATTCTTGTTCAAAAATGACCCACTCCTGGGCACGCCTCTCCATCATCTCACGCCACTGAATATCCATGCGCTGTTGCTGCACCAGGAAATCCTGCAACAGTTCGTGGATGCTTGAAATGCTCGTCCTTGACTTTTCTGTCATTCGTTGCGATTGTTGCCTCTTATAACCAGATTTCCTCTTTTTGCTTCGCATGGGTTTCTCGTCATCACTTTCTTCAACATCATCTTCCTCATCATCAGACTCGCCAGATGACCGGTCACCACTAGGTCGTTTCTGTTTCTTTTTCACAGAAGCTCCAGATTCTGACTCAAGGAGTTGGCGTTGCATATTTCTAGCACGTTCAGTGAAGACTGCATGCAGCTCTTCAAAGAAGGGACACTGTTTACCATTTTCTGGAACAGATGTTTCTTTCCCCTGATGAAAAGGATGTGTCAGTTATGAGTTATTGCCTTATAAACTGAAGAATGAAGGTACTAAGTATCCTCGTGGCAATCTCAAAGCAAACCTATCACAGGAAAGGTGCCTGAACAAGTGGATGGACAGACTTCACAACAAAAACAGACCATGTGTTCAACCAATCAGCCACCGCTTTGTAAGAATTGAATTTACATAAGCATAAAGGAAAATGTCTAACTGAAAGCTTGAAATTGGACCCACCACCCAACAAACCCAACAGCAGCGTCATTCTCAACCTAACATGGAATTTTCATGCCCACCTGCTGGGAAAATATACTTGGTCTATTTCCTGCCGTTCTTACTGCATGTCCACAAAGTACAAAGTCTTGTATAACTATTATGATCAGTAGGTGTGTCGATGTTTTAACATCGATCTTACGTATGATTTGTTTGGATTCGGGGGAACTCTTAGAAGACTCGGCGTATGCGACTGCGAAGTAGAGACACGGGAAACTTTATCCTGGTTCGGGCCTCCTCCTAGGAGAATAGCAACCCTACGTCCAGTATGATTGCTAATTGCTGGAAAGTGGTTTACAATAGAGAATTACACAAATGGCTAGTGCTATCTTGCATGAATGATCTACCGAATTGTCCTCCTCTCTCCTTTTGACGTTAACCTTTAAATAACCGGTGAAGCAACAGCAGTTGTCCCGCGTCGAAAAATGCCTTAACGATTCGGATGATAACCGCTTGACGGAGGTTGCTGTCAGAGAGACACAAGAGACCGTTTGTTGTAGTGGTTGTTGTCAGAGAGAGATTGTGTGCAGTTAGTGGACTAACGTATGTTCTAACCATTTTGTCAGACGAACCGACAATGTAGTTCATTGTCGTAGATAAGATAGTTGGAGATAGATTTGTCGTAAGAATTCTCATGACCACAGAGTGGTCGCAGCAAGACTTACGACTACATGGTCATAGAAAGATTTACGATTATGTGGTCGTGGAAAAACTTACGGCTATACGGGTAGTCGCACTAGGACTTATGACTATGTGGTTGTAGAAGGTCTTATGACCATATGGTTGTAGAAGTGTTTATGATCATCTTGCCATATTTACCTCTTATCGATAAGGGGTATAATGACATAATAATTTGAGGATTATTCTATCCTTGTCATCTAATCCCCCAACTTCAAGTGAAAGTAACTTATTTAACTAAGCATGGTCGTAGATAAAGAGTGATTAAAAGCAACGACCTTCTTGACTCTTATTGGCTAGGAATCGGCTTGGTCGACTTGGTAATTTCGCTTGAGTTGTGAAGACAGAAAGACATTGGATATAGAAGACGCAATTGATTTCCCTCGAGCTGTCCATCGAATTGGTTCCCAAAGCAACCGTTCGGTTCCCGAGAGAAGTAACCGACACATCGGTTATAAAAACTTACCGGGGGTGATTTTTGGTTTTCACTTTCCCCATTTGCTTCAACTCAGTCGAGCTCTCCGCCTCCAATCAATCTCCAATCTTGCACGAATCCCTTCCATTCTCTCGAAAGAATGACAAAGTCTTCTTCGACCTGAGCTGAATCAGAGATGGATCATGCCAAGATAAAGGCATTGGAGGCTGTGGAGAAGATTCCGCCGCGGCGGTTCATCAGATGGATTGAAGTCGCGGGCAACGCTGGCCATTTGGACAGATCAGAGAGATTCCAGTCTTCCAAGCGTACTGTGAGTGTGGCCTCTGTCTCCCCGCTATCCCTTCTTGACGGCTGTATTTCGGGGTCGAGTTGGTGAACTTGGTTCCTAATTCGATCACGATTCTCAGCGTCTTCGTATACCTCTACGAGGTGTTTCTAGGTATCCCAGCAGATCTCGAGCTCTTCTGGTTTTATTACGAGATGAGCCGGCATGCGGGAATTGCTGGAAGTTGCGGATTGAAGCTCCACGATAAGAGGATGAAGCTTTACATCCCCATGTTTACCCGATCTTCGTGGCCGGGATGGAAGAGGTGGTTCTACTGGGAAACGACCAGTGAAGACAGCCCCTTCTTCGTCGGGAAGGCCGCGGAGAAGAAGAGTATTTGGAACTCGAACCCCAAAGATGTTACAAGAATAGCCCCTTACATCGCATTAGTCCGTTGAAACGTCGAGCGCATTCCATGTGGATCTACTCGGGAGTCTCAGATTCGACCCAAGATTATGAGAATGGTAAGTGATATTAGTACTCGTATTTGTAACTAGGTTACATTTTTCGAATACTTTTTATCGACTACCATGTTTACCTGTACAGATCTTGATTTAGAGGAAATCAATCCTTGAGTCAAGGCTATTTGTGAGAAGGCTCCATCGCTTGAGGTGGAGGCTCCTCGTATCTTGGTGAACATTTTTGCCGAGGAGAGGGAAGGACGCCTAAAGGTAATAAAAAAATCGACTTCATCTTTAAGACTTCTTAGCCGTAGAGCATGACTAAGTGGTATCTTCCTCTTCTGCAGAGCGTTGGTATGGATTTCCGTCAAGACGACCATGGGGTCGAATTGATGGTGGTTGGAGAGGTTGAGAGAGTGAAAACTCCTCCGGCCAAAAGACGTCGACTGGTTAAAACTGTCGATAGAAAAAGGGGAGCGCAGATGATGCTGTCCCCCTTAGAATTCTTCCTCCGACTGTTTCAAGTGCTCCTATCGAACAATTTGTTGCGGACATAGGTGTGGCAAGTAAAATAGAGACAGCTGGAATGAAGCAATTAACTCTAAGATCAAGGTATCCTTCTATCATAACATCAAAACTAACTCAGTTAGCCTTTCCGAAGGCTTTATCAAGCGCCCTGAAGAGGTAAGCTGGAAGGGTTTTGTGTTTTTTGTGAAGAAGATTGCCACGACGGCAGAACGTGTGATCCGGGAGATCATCTCGATGATTGAAGTTGGTTCCGACCATCAGGAGGGACAAGAGAAGGAAAGCACATCAATTCTTGCTATAGACCCTCGACCAAATGTGGTCGAAGAGACCCTTACTCCCCCGCAACCAGACGTGGCTTTGGAAAAGAAGGCGAAGAAACCATGTTCTGGGAAGGTTTCTTCTAGATTCACACTAAAAGCAAAGACTCAAAGGTATAACAATGCAAGCACGTACACTGTTTTGTACCTTTGTCTTTTCAACTGCTGATTTACTCTTTGCGATTTTAGTTCGGCCTCTCCATCGCCTAAGCTTCCCGCGACTCTGCCTGCCTTCTAAAAGACGGTGGAGAAGGTGGTCGTAGAAATGATTACTGCAGCAACAAAAACTACAGCCGAAACTGCGAAGACTACAACCACTGGAGTGGTCGTAGCGAAAGATAGTGCTAGAGGAGAAGAATAAAATCATAACTTCTCTTCATTCTTTAATCCACTCTTTGTGGTTGGATCTTCTTCCGGTCAAGCTCAGAACCTAGTCCCACACCTAAACGATCTTCCCAATAAAGAGTATATCGTCGACGACGACCGTCTCGAGAAGGTGTGGCGGACTAGGGTCAAAGAGCTTGACCAACTAAGGGATTTCGGGCGGGTGCTCGGAAACTTTGCTCATAGGAGTATGAATGTGAGTATTGATAACTCGAATATTCATACTTTGCTTCTACTTATTTCTCACCGCTTTTTTTTCCAGAGAGCATTAGAAGACATGGCTACTGTGGCTGAGTACCACAGACAGCTTGTGCTCCTTCGACAAGCAAATGTCAAAATCTCCAAGAAGGTAGCAGCATCGTAAATATCTAATTTATGTGGTCGAATTTTGTCTTGACCACATAACCAGAATTTCAGGTTTACCTTTAACCTTTGCAGATCCTGGCTAGATGCAGAGGTCTAGCTTCTGCACTCGAAAATGAAAAAGCTGATGCAAGGAGGCTAAACGAAGAAAATGCCAATCTATCAATAAGCCTCATTAAAGCCAACTCTGCTACCAGAAACATAAAAGAAAGGATAAATGGTAAGCCCTGAAGCTCAAGTCTGTTTATTTATGCCTCTTTTTGGCCTTTTTTATTACCTTTCCCTATTTTAACAGAAAAAGAGACTAAATTGAGTAATCAGCTCACCGAAATAGAAGAGAAAACCAAAGTGATTGAAGAGCTTACTTGTATTAGTAAAGAAAAAGGCGAGAGGATTAAGCTGCTCGAAACTCAGTTATCAGGTAAAAAAAAACTGCACCTTCGACCAGCTCTTCAAACTACTCTTATAGGATTTTCGACTATGTGGTTGTAGAAGAACTTACGACCATATAGTGGTCGCAGTAAAACTTATGACTACATGGTTGTAGAAAATCCTACGACCATATAGTCGTAAAAAAGTTTACGACTGTGACGAATATTGTCTTGACCAACTTTAACCCTTTTGCAGAGTCCATGGTCGAAAAGAAACACCTTTCTGAAGTAATGACTCGTAGCGAAGAAGAAACGATGTCGATAAAGGCGAACCTTCAAGATTGCGGCCTTCTTCTAAACAATCTACTCGATGAATTTGGTGCGGAAAAGATGTTCGTACTGACGAGACCATATCCGCTCGCACGAGTACGATTGCACTGCAAGTCAAGTATTTGAAAAAGCATCTAGCTACTCTAAAGGCTAATCAGACAGAGTCAATTAGGGATGCAATCTGGGGCGTCGTAAGCTATGTGTTGGCAAAACGCAAGGCATGCGACCGGAACCTGAACCTGTATCCCATCAAGCACGACTTCGCCTGCTCTTTGGAGGAGGTGTCTTGACTGATTGAAGAAGTAGAGCTATTTAGACGACAAGTGTCCGAAGAAATGCAACTTGGCTCTTCCTCTCCTCCAAAGTAAAAAGGTTTGTAAATAGAAACAACTTTGTAATGACTTCCCTTTGAATGATGGATGGATTTCTTTCTTATCCTGCATCTTGTCTCATTGAGCAATTAGTACTCATAAGACAAAAAAACAAAAAATGAAAGAGAAAAGAAATCACAACTAAGAAATATAATTATTTGATAACTCTATCCTAGCCCCCCGACTATTTAATTTGTTTACGCAAAGAAACAAAGCAAATAGTACATAATGAAGTATGCAGAGAGTAGAATAATGTATCCGACCATTGTTGTAGAATTCGATTGTTATGGACTGACAGCAAAAGTGAAGAGCGAGTCGACACTACGGAGCTCCTTCCAGTGGGCAGGACCATATGCAGAGAGGAGAGACTCCGACTAGGTGATATTACTTCCTTTCGACCAGGTTGAAACTAATCGAAGTCATGAACGACCAAAGGATAAACACTCAGATTGTCCTATTATATTCGTTTAATGTGTTCGTAGGCAACGCAATTGTTATATGTTAATAGTAAGAGTTAAGAATAAACTGACACTAGGAAGGCTCCTTCTAGTGGGCAGGACCACATGCAAAAAGGAGAGACTTCGGCTAGTGGTATTCCGGTATCCAACCAGTTAAACAAGTTGGATGCACTAGAAGTAGTCGAACTAACATAAGAGAAACTCTACAAGATATAGGACAATGAAAATCCGTATAAACTGAATTTATTATTGAAAAAGAATAGAAATATTTACACATAAAACTTGCATAATTGGTCGATATTCCAAGAGTTTGAGAGAATCTGGTCGTCTTCCATAGCAAATCGTACAGAGCCAGGGCGTGTGACTTCGACCATGGTGTAAGGACCTTCCCACTTGGGGGAAATTTGTTCCGATTAGACTGGAATTGGATTTTTCTCAATACCAAGTCGCCTACAGCGATGCTGCGAGGCTAAACTTTACGATCGTAATACTTACGCATGGCTTGTTGATAGACCGCTGAACGAATTAAGGCTTGATTCCTCTTTTCTTCGAGCAGGTTGTATCATCCGCTCGAAGCTATTCTTGGTGAGTCATTGAATTTCTCGACTCGTGCCAACCTGATCTTTAGTTCTAGAGGAAGCATGGCTTCAGCCCAAAAAACTAGGAAAAACGAGGTCTCACCTGTTGCCCGACTCAGAGTCGTGCGAATCGCCTATAATATTTAAGGTAATTCTTGAACCCAAGCCTCCGAACGCTTTACCAGCTGATCGAAGACTCGAGTTTTGACTCCTTACATTATTTGACCATTCGCACGCTCGACTGCCCCATTACTCTGAGGTAGGCAACTAAAGCGAAACATAACTTGGTACCTAATTCATCAGAAAATTACTTAACATTATCTATAATTATTAGACTTGGGACTCCAAACCGAGTAATTACACTTATCGTCAAGAACCTTTTTGCAGCTTCTATTGTTATCCCGGCTACCGATTCGGCTTCGATCCACTTTGTGAATGTATCAATAGCTACGAAGAGGAACTCGAAGCCCCTGGGCGCTCTTGGGAACGGCCCAAGGATATCAAGACCCCAGGTCGCAAAAGGCCAAGACAAAGGAATTGTTTGAAGAGCCTGAGCTGGTTGGTGTATTTGCCGGCTATGAAACTGGCATTGCACACATTTCTTAACCAGATCTTTGGCGTCATTAAGGACTGTTGGCCAATAGAAACCTTATCGAAAGGCCTTGCCGACCAGTGCTCTGTAGGAAGCATGTGCTCCACAGATGCCCCCATGTATGTCTTGAAGGAGTTTTAATCCATCTTTCTGTGATATGCATCGCATGAGAACTCCCTAAGTACCCCTTTTATAGAGTACTCCATCGACCAAGGTATATATCTTGGCCTTGCGGGCAAGACGACCTGCTGCCGGATCGTCATCGAGTATCGAACCCTTCTGAAGGTAGTCGTGGATAGGAGTCATCCACGTCTCTTCGTATTCTAGAGAGATTGGCTCGTTAGGGGTTGTCTCCGGTGCTTCGACCAAAGACGGCTTCTGGAGATGTTCCAAGAAGACCCCCAATGGTACTTGCTATCGGGAAGAAGCTATCCAAGCTAACTAGTCTGCGAGAAAATTATCCTTTCGAGGGATATATTGTAACTCAAAACCAAAAAATGCTTTTCAAGCTTGCATTATTCCGACTAGTACTGAGACACGGTCGTACTCGAGCATTGATACTCTTTTCTGACCTGATTCACGACTAGTTGAGATTCTCCTCTTACAAGTAGTCGTCGAATCCCGAGCGTTTTAGCGGCTCGTATGCCAGCCAACAAACCTTCATACTTAGCAACATTGTTAGTCGTCGGAAAGAGCAATTGGATGACATACTTTAAGGTCTCCCACGGGAGATTCCAGGACCACCCCAGCCCCCGAGCCACTTAACGTAAGCGACCCATCGAAGTACATCGTCCACAAGTCATGGGAATCGTACTGTTGGGGATCCTGAACAGATTCAGGATATGTCCATTCGACGACAAAGTCTACCAAGATCTGATATTTAAAGGCCGTTCGGGACACGAAATGGAGGTCGAACGCCCTAAGTTCGACTGACCATTTGGCCATGCGTCTCGCTGTTTCCTTTTTTTGGAGGATCTTTCCTAAAGGAAACTCAAACGACACAATTATCTTGTGTGCCCGAAAATAATGTCTCAACTTCCTCAAAGCCATGAGGACATACAGAAGTTTTTCGACCTAAGGGTAGCGTTCCTTGGGTCCGTGTAAAACTTCACTTACATAATATACTGGTCTTTGAACGCCCTCGCACTCAGCAACCAGTACAACACTTACTGCCTGTAGCGTGGCGGATAGATACACTAAGAGTGTCTCGCTTGTTTTCGGAGAAACAAGGACAGGGGCACTCGTAAGGTATCTCTTGATATCCTTGAAAGCGTCATTGGCCTCTTTCGACCACTCGAAACACTCATATTTCCTCAAAAGCTTAAAGAACGGAAGACCTTTTTCACCTAGTCGTGCGATGAAACGACTTAAAGCCACCATGTACCCAGTGAGTTTCTAGACCTGTTTCTTCGTGATCGGAGGGCGCATCTATTCGATGGCCTTGATCTTCACAAGATTAGCTTGATACCTCTTGCCGAAACAAGGAATCCGAGCAGTTTTCCTAAGGAAACTCCGAACACACACTTTTTAGGATTGAGTTTCATGTGATGCTTTCTCAGATTGTCAAAGGTCTCCTGCAGGTCAGAAATATGTTAAGCCATTTGATACTTTTTACGACCATATCATCGACATAGACTTCCATGTTTCGGCCTATTTAAAGTATGAATGTTAATTGTATCAAATGCTGAAAAGTTGGACCAACGTTTTTCAAACCGAATGGCATTTTGACATAGCAAAATACTCCAAACAGCGTGATAAACGCGGTCTTCTCTTCATCTTCTAAAAATATACTAATCTGGTGATAACCAGAGTATGCATCTAGAAAACTTAACATTTCACATCCAGCAGTTTACCAATTAATCAATACGAGGAAGCGAAAAGTCATCTTTTGGACAAGCTTTATTTAAATCAGTATAGCCTATACATATACGCCACTTACCGTTAGACTTTTTTTTTTACCATTACAGGGTTAGCCAACCACTCTGAGGGATCGACTTCTCTTATAAAGCCTGCTTTTAGTAGCTTGTCTAATTCCGACTTGATAGCTTCTCGTCGATCTGGTGCGAATCTCCATAATTTTTGTTTTACGGGCTTCTTATTAGGCCGTGGAGCTAGCCTGTGCTCGACCACTTCCCTGGGCACCCGGGCATATCGGATGGCTGCCACGTGAACACATCTGCGTTTGCCCGGTGGAAAGCGATGAGGCGTCTTCCTATGCATGGTCGGACGTGACCCCGATGCGAACTGTCTTCGAAGGTTCCGCTGGGTTCAGAGGGACTTCTTTGACCTCTTCGTTCGGCTTCGGCGTAGCTTTAGGCTTCGAGTGCTTGCTTGAAGACCGCACCATGGTGGCTTCTCGAGTTGGTAGATGTCTGACCATCTCGAGGGACTTGCGATCGCACATCAGTGCCATCTTCTTATCACAGCAGACCGTGATGACTCCTTTGAGACCTAACAACTTAAGACATTGATAGGCATAATAAACTATAAGAAATCGTGCCAGTGTTGGTCGTCCGAGTATGACATTATATGCCGAGTCGAAATCGACCACATCAAAAGAGAGTTTCTCTGTCCTGAAGTTGCTTGGAGAACCAAACGTAATAGGCAGAGAGACCTGGCCAATAGGCTTGGCTGACGAACCTGGTACGATTCCATGAAATGAATATGGTACAAGCTTTATTCTGGTAAGAGGAATTTGCATCTCGTCCAGGGCACTAACAAATGAAATATTTAAAGAACTTCCACTATCAATTAACACACGATCTACTCGGTAGTTGTTGATGGTGGGCTCGACCACGATCGGAAACCGACTAGGTCGAGTCGAAGGGATCGGACAAGCACTCTTCTTGAAATAGATGGTGACTTCCGACCACTTAGGTAAATTATTGACAAGGGAAGGGTCGACAGAGTTTACCTCACGCTTGAGGACGAACCTCCATATATATGCTCGATGGTGTGCTTCGGATCCTGGAATGACATGTCCTCGTCCTCGTTTGAATTCTTTCGACCGCTTGATTGCCCCAACTCGTCAATTGTCGAAAGTGGGCCCTTGCCGAAGCAACAATCCTCGAGTTTCCACTGGAAAACTCGGCAATTGCAAAGATCATGTCCCTCTTTCTTGTGAAGAGGGCACCACCTAGGCTTGTTTTCCCTCCTCACGGGTGCTTTGCCTTTGCCCTGGTTGGAGCATTGTTTGGAGTCACGTGGCTCCTATCACCCATAGCCAGGACCTCCTTCGATCCTGTGGCAGGAGACTTGTGGCTCTTGGCCTTGTCTCCGGATTTCTTGGCCTTCCCCTTCCTGTTGCCGCCATCACCTTGCTCGGAATGGCGGCCAGGCTGGTCGATGGTCCTGGTCCATTCGGCCGCTTCAACAGCGGTTGCATACCGATCGGCCATCTCGAAGAGCTCGACAGTTGTTGGAGGGTTCAAGGTGATGTCCTCTGTGAACCTTCGATTGCGCGCTCCCTGTCTAAATGCTCTAATAACAGAAGCGTCAGAGACCTCCGGAATAGAGTTTCGAACCTGACTGAAACGCCAGAAGAATTGCCGTAGGATCTTGTCGCTGCCTTGGCGCATTCGATGCAGGTCATCCTCCTTCCCAAGGCGATTGTATGTACCCTGGAAGTTGGCTATCAAAAGGTCGCAAAGGTGCTGCCACGAGTAGATCAACTCGAAAGGCTGCTTGAGCAACCAGGCCGAGTAGACACTTCGAGCACCGTCGGAAGATAGTTGGCCATGACGTGCTCGTCTCCTCCTACTGCCCGGACCGCAATCGTGTACATCTGGAGGAACTCGATGGGATTTTGTGACCTGTCGAATTTCTCCATGCTCACTGGTCAAAACCACGGTGGCCAGCGCACTGCTCAGAGCTTGGGCATAAATGCTCGGCATCCGGCAACGATCTCCTGTCGTCTCCTCTTGGGAAACGGATAGTTAGCATTGCCAAGCGAACGCACTCGACGATGCCCGACGGTAGGCGGACCGGACTGGTAGTAGGTCTCGTCCACTCAGGGTTGACACTCGTAGTCCATCTGTTGTTGCAAGTTCCTTGCTCAAAGCAGCAATCGAGCGTCGACTTGCCAATCCAGAGCAGTCCGGGCCACCCACCTCCGACTGGTATTGCGGTTGGGAGTACGACGTGCCCCGTCACCATACCGACTCCTGCAAGGCAAGTTTCGTGAACGACTGGATACGGTTGTACCTTGTCAACTCTCGAAGGAACGTCGGTGAGGCTGCTTAAGTCGTGCCATCACATCATGAAGCCTTCACGCAATGTCTTCAGCGAAGTAGTCGTAGCCCGGCGCCTGAGCAAGCTCTTGAGTCGGGTTCTCGAGCAAGTCGTTGATCCGTTGAAGCTCTCGCGCCTCTTCGGACTAGTACTGGGCCCGCCTAGGAAAAGCATCTTCAGCAGCAAGTCGCCTTTGTCGAACAGTCTCAGAATCTTCGACCCTTGAAGCAAACTAGGGCTGCCTTAAAGGAGAGCGAGTATTTCTATAATTTCTCCCACGCTCACTAGAGTACTGATTGGGCTTATCACTGGAGGTCTTGTCACCATCCCCACGAGAGGAGGGAGAGTGTGATCATCGGGGAGCATCTTCAATCCTTCCTCCGAGAGGGTGATGAGAATCTGAGGGCAGGGCAAAAATCTCCTGTCTAGAATCTCCACTTCTGACGAAGGGCCCCTCGCTTGAAGAATCATCCAGCGAGAGCGCATCGCGGCCTGGAGTAAATCTCGCCAGGTAGGGGACGTCCAGTTATAACTGTCCCCAGCCTGATCTGCTCCCTGCAAAATGCGGACGAACACGAAGTGTGCTCGCCCATGGCCTTCGTTGGGTCATCTGGAGAGTCGCCACTAGGAGCTGGCGATGCGTTTCTCGATCAGCAAGAGTCTGGGGCTTTGCGAAACTGTGCGAAGCGACGCCGTGGGGCTCGAACGCTTGGGGACAGATCCATCGTCGCGCTATGAGCCCTCATCATGGTCGGATTGACCCTTGCCGATGGGAGGAGATGAGTACTCCGTTGAGCGTACTGCTATGGGGGATTTTGATCCCTCATCAGCTTTTCTGGAGGGGTCATCTCCAGGATCATTGGAGGAATCTCCAGGCAGACATTCACCGTCGGAAGCAAGCCAGATCTGCTCGTAGTCGTAGAAGGCCTCCATGTTAATACTCGCGTAGTCGGCCAAGCTGTACCAGTTCCTCGTTCCATTCATCTGCCATGAGGACATCAGGAGGAAAAAGGGAAACTTGCTGACGAAGAAATTACCGAAGTCTTGGAAGAAGAGATCCCCACGAACAGCGTGTAACAACGTAGGTTTTTATATAAAAAATAATAGTAAAAAATAATTTAAAAATAAAAATAAGTGTTTTGGTTGCCTGTTTTTTAAATTTGTTTTGCCCTAATTTTCTGCTCTTAAAAAGGCTGGATTTGAAAAGTAATTTAACTAAAAACCTAAAAATATTATTAAATAAAAAGAAAATTTTGATTTTATGTAAAAAATTCTAATTCAAATTAATTATTTGGATTTATTTGGCTTTTAGCTGGTTTTTCTGGATTTTTTGGAGTATAAAATGTAATTTTAAAAATAAAAAAGTATTTTTGGTATAAAAATATAATACCAACTTAAGTCAGAAATAATTTGTTCCTAAGTCCAAAATGGCTCTCCTCGAGCATGACGTCATACACCTTATTTTCCTTTAGAAAAATAATTCCATTAGTTCTTGCTGACGTCATAAATGAAATTTCCAGTACAAAAATAATTCCAGAAATTTGGTTTATTCTTTTTCTTTAGATTCCAAACTTCCAAAAGCACATTCTCCTTCATCCTAACTCCGATTGAGTACATTCAAATTCCTAAATTCATCGAAAATTCCAATCTATCCATTTATATCATCCTTTTAATTATTTGGAGTTTATTTGAATTTATTTGGATTTTATTTGAGTTTGCTTGGGTATTTTCACATGTAGACTGCGACGATTTGGAAGAATTTCTTCGACGACAACTCACACCAGACTGTAGGGCAAGGCAAGTCACACACCTTGATCATGTTTATTCTAATTTATGAAATAAAAGTATGTTGATTTAAATTATATTGCATGCATATGTTTATTTAAGTATTTCAATTCCAGGTTTAACCTTAGTTATTCCTAATTGTTATTGACACCTTTGATCTTGTGCAACATTATCATTGTCACCCTAGATTAAAACTCTAGTTAGTACACTAGTATAGCTAGATAATTTTTGTAGTACTGCTTAGACCTGCATAGATATAACTTTAGGCTTAGGATACCCTTTTCACATAAAATGATAAGCTTTTCAATTGTATCCTTGACTTCGGTGAGTCAAGAAGGATTATAAAATATTTCAAAATAAAATATAAAAGCTGGTTTAGACTTAGGCTAATTGTTAGGTAGTGGGTGCAGGCATGCACTGTTGTTCGGTGACACAGTGTTGATTGTCGAGCACAAGTGGTATATGGTTGAGCCTAAGTCAAGTTAAGGACCGGTCTGTGAGCTACAGTTGCAAAACTCTATCGTACTACCATAAGGCTGGTATGGGACAGTCCTGGTTGACTAATTTGTGGGTCCCAACCTGAGTCTCGTCGTAAGTTGAAAGTGAGCGTGGTGTAGACCATGAGAAGTCTCACTCGGCTCAAGAGGCAGTCCCGGTCTGGTGGATTCCTTACTGGGGTGAAACCTTAGTGTTGATTTGGCCAGGTTGAAGCCTTTGCATTGTAAAGGCTTTGTTATGATCTCCTCGCCGCACACCAAAGGAAGTGTGCTTATCCGGTGGCAATATGGGATGATCATGTATTGTAGGTAAAGTTGTACAACCTCTGTAGAGTGTATAATCTATCCTGTATAGCGGTGCCCACGGTCATGGGCATGCTGAGTAAAAGTTTTTCACGGATTAGACTTTGTTTTTCAAAATTAGTTTTTAAAAAGGTTATAGATGGATGGAATCCATGAAAAATTGAAAGCGTATGGATGGATGAAATCCATATGAGATCTTTTGGAAAAGATGGTCCGGGTAGGATGCCCGTGATTAAGTTAGTGTGTGGGATTAAGCATGCACTAACGGTATTAATTTCATCTACAATTACTATTTTTACTTACTGTATTAAATTCAGCATTTTCAATCTATTTACTGTATTTCTTTAAATGCTATTTTACGCACAAATAACCATATATGCCTTCCTTTGTTGCCTTTATGATTATGTCGCATTCTTCCGTGTGACTTGCAGAGTACAAATTTGTACTCACCTTACTATCTCCACGTAGAGGAAGACGACTTCAACTACGGTAAAGATCAGGACGAGTAGACCGCGTCTTACTGTCATTTGCCTGTGGGCAGGCTTGTTGGGCTTCTTCCGCTTTGGTGTTTATCTTCCACTGTTTATGTTTAAATTTGACCTATTGGTCGTGGATGTAAATTTTGACAATCATACCCATATTTAGTTAATAAATGTCATTATAATTGATATTTATTTTTGTTGTCTACTGTGTGCACTAGCTGATTCTGGACTAATGCGATTTACACGAAGGATCTAGGACTTAGGACTACGTGATCATAGAATGTCTTATAACTATATTGTCATAGAAGTGCTTACGACCATCCTATCATATTTACTTCTCATCGATAAGGAGTATAATGACGTAATAATTTGAGGATTATTCTATCCTCGTCAAGGAGTGTCTCTGATAATACATGTTTTGCTTTGTTTGTTTTCGATAAACCTAATTAAACCATCCTTATTCTAAAATGTCCAACAGTTAGTATCCTAATTTCACCCCTTATTTTGGACAGCAGTAATTTCACCCCTTATTTTGGACAGCACCAAGTTCACTTTTATTAATTTTGAAGGTAAAGCAAAGAAAATGTCACATTTTGAGATAGTCTCAATGCAATTTCTAAGACAGACACCCAATTCAATGCAATTTCTAAGACAGACACCCAATGTAAATGTAAAAAAAAATGTTAGTGTCCCTTTTCTATCATGAATGACTATCCATAGCCGTTGATACCTCTTTAGTTATCCTAGCATCATACAGAATAATTTTACCATGTTGGATTAGCTTTTACTTCAGAACCACAAAAACAAAGTGGAATACACGTTCGTGCAATCGTGTTTGCCAATTAGACACATCTATACTCACAAAAGCAAGCCTCACACCTAGAGCATTGAAAGGGTGTTTTGGTTGATGAAGTGTTAAAAACAACTTTGCCTTGTATATTAGCATTCCGGGAAATTGCATTACACCGACATGTATTTTTGAGCTTCAAGTATTTAGCGCATCTATGCCAAAACTTAAAAATGTGCAGTTGAACACGTCACTTTCCAAATCATGCTAGCAAACTACAGTGCAACACTAGTCGTTACAGGGGGAGATTGGATCATATACCCTCCCTTTAGTTGGGAAATTGAGGATTTACCCTCCACATCTCAATGACACGTGGGGTCATCATAAGTCACTGACACGTGGGCCAGAAGGGTAAATCCTTAATTTCTATCTAAATGGAGGGTAAATGATCAATTTTTTCAAAGAGAACATATTCCTAACAACCCCAAAAGGAGCTCTCGAGATAGGAGAGGCCATCGGGGGACCCAGAGTCTAAAGATGGTAGGCAGCAATGCAATTTGCCATTAACGCAATAACATTACTCGAGAGATGGTTGCTCAGAGAGTCCAGAATAGAATGGTTACTGGCACTGGTTAGCCTAGCAGCATAGAGACCAGATAGTTCATAGTTATCATTAGAGAAGCAGAGGTGGGGAGCAAGGGAGCGGCAGAGTATACTACCTTGTAGCGGTTGACGAGATATTTCCACTTGCACTTGCATTGGTCGGCGGTGCGGCTGTATCCTCTCTCCCGGAGCCGGCCCGCCACCGCCTCCCAGAGCGTCTTGGCGCTGCGTCGCGCAGCGACGGCCTCTCGCTCCAGCTCCCCGCGCGCCGCGATCAGCTCCTGCGTCTCCTGCGCGCCCCACTGCGGCACCCTCTCGTCCCCCCCTCCCGCTCCCCCCGCCTCCATCATCCCGCCGCCCCTTCCGTTCCCGCCGAACAGTAGCAGCAATCCCTAATAAGCCCGTGACATGCGGCGCGACGGTGGTGTGCCTGAAGGCTGCAGGCTCTGCTCGCTTGCCTCCTTTCTTGCTCTGATTTGCTCGCTCTGCGACGCGACCTTCTCGCCTCGCCTCGCCTCGCTTTTCTTCTTGCTTCTCGCCGCTGCCTGCCTGCCATTACTTTTCCGTCCATTCGTTCAGAGGGGAGGGGCCTCCCGCGTTCACACTAGCTGTCCGCCCGCATCTCATTTCCACATTTCTTTCCTTTTTTTTTAACGTTGTATCGTCTACTGATTTTTGTGGGCTTCAGGCTGGACCGGACTGGACCGGGCCCGGTGCCGTCCACCCACCTGCCTCCCCGAGAGCAGGAGATAGATATTCCCTCTCTTTTTCCTGTAAAGATATTATTTTTCTGTCAAAACAATAATTCAGTGCTAGAAAAATCAAGAATGCAAAAGACACCAGGATCCAGATCGGCTGCAGTTGTTCGACCGCCTCCAATTATTGCATATTTGCATACCAGCATGAGCTGATAATCTTATTCTAGATAAGCAATATAAAGTTTTTCTTACATCGAATAGCTAGATCTGTTACACTGTACCCTCTCTGCCGGATGTACAAGCTGGTCGGTCACGCCGTAACTTCTGTAGACGCACATGGCGCTTTCTGCCATTTCACCACCGGCCATGGTAATCTTTAGCCGACCACACCGTTTCGCCTCAATGCCAAGATTGAACCACGGTTCTTGCCAGTCACCAGAAATTATAGTAGAAGAGCTTCCTACCCCGGAATAGTCAGCTGCTTGAAGTGCCGGACAGCCAGAGACAAGGACATGCTGACGGGTCATCACTTTCCGAAAACCAGCTCCTTCAAAGAAGTCACGGGTGAGATGTTGCCATGGGCGATGGTATCTCTCCAGAGAGTAAATCCTGGGCAAACAACAGACACGACGTATTTTTACGGTTAGAAGGCCAATTCTAAAAGGTTGCAGTTCATCGAACAATTCGGTTCTACGTAATTATGCTTGTGGTCTTCCGAGAAATGCTTGGGTGAAGACATATAAATTTTGACTGAAACTTCCCCTAGGAAAGAAACAAACTAGAGATCGAGAAGAAACAAAACCTAGCCATAGAAGCAGTCCGAATGTTGTTGCCAAGAAAAATTCTCTGCTGATGGTGTTGAAGCTGGAATTAGACACAGTTCAGGGGTTAACCCTTGTAGAAGGAACAGTGCAAAACTCTTACCACAAGTCAGGGCTGTCATAGCTGTGAAAAACGTACCAGTACATGCAGGCCAAGTTACCCCAACCCTGTAGGACAGATGCCCAAGCAGAACCAGTGAACCTAAATTGATTAAGAGAACTATGATTGAGGGGTCATATAAACAGATAAAAATGGCATTTTGTTGACTCTATGGGAAAAACAGCAAGTAGAAATGCATTTTTTATCTTAGAATGAAATAACACTCAAACCTCCATGAATGTGATGTTAATAGTTTTTCAAATCCCAACTCCAGCAAATAAAAATCCAACTTATTGTGTGTGATGCACTTGTGTGAGGATGTTAATGAACGGGATCTGCAGGAGGATTTTGTTAAAGCTTCATACATAGAAAATGCTTAGGTTAGTAATCTCGCCCTATGACCTCGTCTCATCTAAAGTAGGCATTTTCTATAGAAGGTCCTAAGACCTCAACAACACAATCAAAATTATATCTTTACTAATGATTGGTCCACTAAGGCCTCCTGCTTCAGAAACTTTATCATTAAGCAGGTTTACCATCCCACATCTGATTAAACTATAGGCTAAGAAAGTCTCTTGACTGTGCAAGTGTGCAACAACTATTAAACCAGTGATTAGGAAGATATGGACTGTTTCTTCTGACAAAGTAGAAAAGCAGGTTGTGCGCATTGATTTTTCACATGAGAAATGATCTTTCTTTGTAGTTTCTCAAACAGCTGTGCTTGTTTGTTTTTTTTTGAAAAAGGAGTAGGCAAAATCAAAGAAAAATAGAATACCACATCAGATCTCTGATAAATACAGCACGAGGAATCATAAGTCCATTTCCAATCATTGCAAGCAACATTGTGAAAGCTGACAACCCTTTGATGTTACTTGGATTGAGGTAATTCGTCCACTGCACAACCCACCAAACAAATTGCAAGTTAATGTCTTGGTGTTAGGTGATTCTAAGGTTTCAAATGCTACAGGTGTGAAAGTTTGAATACCATCTGCGCAATTGGCATCCACATGAAGAGAAGTGTGGCCGTCCAACCTGACAATGATCCAATAAATTTAATCCCTCCCTCGGAAAGTTTGCCCATCCTTGCCTGAATTTATTGTACCAGAAAATCAAGAGCTAGCATAAGCTAGGAACGGATATAGTAAAAGAGGACATCGTGTCATGAGAATACAACCTACTTTTAGTTCTAAAAATTGCTTCGTCAGTGAGAATGGCATAGAATAGAGGTATATGAACAGAAACAGAAAGGATAAAGTAGAGTAAATGTATTTTGCATTCTTATATCTAGAATGTTAAGGAGGACTTATTGAACAAGTGTTCCTTAAGAAGCAACTGGGACCTCTTTAGATGTGGACAAATAAAAAAAATCAGACTCAAAACAATAACTAAAGAAACATGGATAGGGTATTTGCATTGTGCTGAAAATAGAGATAAACCTACCATACTAAAAGAATCTAAAACACTTGCAATAAGAATTGTGCCCTAATATGCGATTGACTTCATTATTGTTCATGCAACTTTGCACAAAGTCTTTCTTAAATTCTCAGGCCACTTTAAAACGTAAAATCAAGCATGGTCAACCAATTAGAACCATGCAAATGGTAAAACATTGCTTCCAATTATCTGTTGGTCCGATACAACTCAGACGTTTTCTAGTTTCCCTCAAGGCATTGAGAGTTTGAGATGGTATCAGAGCAAAATACACAGGCAACTTTGAGAAAGACACTGACTAATGCAAGAAGATGTCTCATACCATCACAACAGCAGCAACAGCCAAAGAACCAGAGATTACGCCAGGCAGTACGCTATTGGGGATGAAGGGAACAAATGTTGACCACATGACCTGCATTTTCAATTCACCATTGAGAGAGAGAGCCAGAATCGCACTTAGCATCAACATTGGACAGCATAGCAGAGCATCAGCTGAATCTGTAAGACGACACATCATGATAGTAATTGTCACCTGAGGGAGCACGGCGAGGCCACCAATTGTGATGAAATCCTCCCATAGCAGCCAGAGGGTTCCAGGGAGCCACCCAAAGTAATTGAGGAAGTTCAGGAGCAGCCCCGCAGCCACAACTGCCGAAGTGGCCACAAACTGCGGCAGTGGCATCGACTCCGCCAAGGCAAGCTGGGCGATGACTACATAGGTGGAGATGACACCAAGTGTCTGAACGATGACAGCCTCCGTCTCCCTCTTCTTGGCGAAATAGGACAGCAGCGACAGGTTCCCGAGCAGCCCAGTGAGCATCCCCTGAAGCGACCAATAAACGCTCACCATGAATCCATGAATAATAGCATAAGAAACCAATAAGGTGAGATCTGAGATGGTGATTGGGGCATACGAGCCATGGGACGGCGAAGAGGGCGGTTTTGTTGCCTGCGAGGAGGTTGCGGGCGTTGAGGATGATCTGCGGGAGCTGGAGGAGGAGGAAGGGGATGTTGGCGGCGCCGGCGAACTTGGCCGTCGTGGAGTCCCATTCCTGGTACTTCTTGGGGTCCTACGCGCCAATCCAGGCGCGAGGTAATTAGTTTGCCCCCAATGTCGGAAGAGGAGAGGCGACAGGAGCATACCTTGAGTGGCAATTTAGACGTGGCGGTCGCGGCAACCACAGGCAGCGCATACCGGCGGCGGTGGAGGAGGAGAGCGGAGCGGTAAGACGCGGGCGCCCTGGAGACAAGAGGTTTTAGGACGATGGAGGGAGACGGCGCGAGGGAGCCCGTGGCGGGGGCGCGGCGGAACATAGGCGTCGGGGGAGGCGACGGGCGGAGCGGGAGGCGGACGGAGGACGACATGGCCGGAGGAAGAGAAGGGAAAGGGTCGTGGATTCAGGGGAGGGACGACGATTCACGAGTGTCTGTGAAGTAGAGGGGGATGTACGGGCCCGGGAGCGGAGCGGAAGGAGGGGGGAGTGGCGCGCCGCGCTTGTGCCATGTGCCACCTTGCGCGCTGGATCCGATGGACCCGGGAGCAGTGCTGGCCAAATGGGCGGCAGCCGTGCCGTAACGGACCCGTGGCGTGCGTAACCCAACGGGCCAAGGAGGTCCGATTTTTTTTAAAAATATATATATATAATTTTTTAAAAAAGGTAGAATTCGAAAAATACAAAATAAATTATCAAAATATAATAATAAGCTTTATTAATATTTAAATGATTGCATCATTAAAAATTTTGCTATGTAAAAGCTCAATTTGAGAAAACCTTACCGCGCCCGCTCGCTCCCCGACACTGCCGTCCTCCGCAACTCGCTTCTCAACCTCTACGCCTCCTGCGTGAGGTACCGCGATGGCAGCGTCGACGTCGTCCGCAGGCTGTTCGACGCAATGCCTAAGTGGAGCGTCGTTTCTTGGAACACCCTGTTCGGTTGGTACGTCAAGACCGGGTGCCCCCAGGAAGCACTGGAGCTGTTTGCGCGCATGCTGGAGGATGGCGTCAGGCCCACGCCGGTCAGCTTCGCCAATGTCTTCCCGTCGGCGGCAAATGACGATCCCAGCTGGCCGTTCTTGCTCTACGGATTGCTTGTAAAGCATGGTGTAGAGTATGTCAATGATCTCTTTGTTGTCAGCTCGGCGATCGTCATGTTCTCTGATCTCGGGGATGTGCAGTCAGCTCGGAAGGTGTTTTGAGTCTCTGCTGCCAAGAAAAACACTGAGGTTTGGAACACGATGATCAGAATGGGCAATTTGTTGAAGCCATGGATCTCTTTACCCAGATACTGGAATCTCGAGAAGTTTCATTGGATGTTGTGCCTTCTTGTCGGTCCTCATAGCAACCTCAGAGTCACAGTATAGGAGGCTGGGTCAGCAGCTGCATGGCTACTTGATTAAAGGAATGCATAGCACACTGCCTGTGATACTCGGTAATGCGCTTGTTGTGGGGTACTCGAGATGCGGCAATGTCCAAACTGCTTTTGATCTCTTTGACCGGTTGCCATAGAAGGATATTGTTTCTTGGAACACCATGGTCACTGTTTTTGTGCAGAATTGAAACAACCCAAAAATTTGCAAAATTTTGAGCTTTCTTGAATTTCATTTTAATTCGGTTTCTTTTCCAATTTAGCAAATTCTTTTGAATTCCCTCTTTCCTTTTTTGGCGAGTTGTCTTCCCTTTCTCCCCGACATCTTCCAAGAAGCTGCCTCCTTCCCCTGCACCTTGCCCGCCATGCAGTCGCCCCTGCTTTGCCCGCGTCGCAAAACCCTCTGTCGTTCACACCGTGCCGAACCAGTCCGCCAACGCGTCACCTCATGAGTGGCTAGTCGTCTCTCCATCCTACGCCATGCCAGCGTCTAGTGCACAGACGCTGAGACTGCAGCAATTCTATGTGCCGTGCGGCCGACGCGCGCTCACACCCGCCATACTTTGCTCTGTCAGCCTGCGTGGCACCGTCAAGGCCGTAGTACTACCCTATCACCTCACCTGCAAGCTAGCCTCGCCGACCGCGCTCGACTGTCACCAAGTTCACCACGCACTAGTGCCGGCGACTTCGGCTTCCTATTCCAACTGCCATCCTCCTGCTTTTTAGCCCAGCTAAGCACCCAATCTGTCTTGCAAACACCTCTAGTGCCCACCAAATCACCTAATCATCTGCTGCCGCTCTACATCACCGCCATCTCTCTCTCTCTCCTACACCGATAAGCCTCCTCGGGCAACCTCATGATTTAATTAATACCTTTCAATACCTAGTGACCAGAGGACCTTTGGCCACTAGGAACCCAGAGCCTAGCTCGTTGAGCCTTGCCTTAGTCTCATCCTCGCCGACGCCGTGCACCATCGCCGTGCGAAAGGGGGTCACCGTGGACAGCCCAGCATAGGCCATCCCAGCTAGAGCCACCAGCGCTACTGAGTTTGTCTTATCCCGTAGATAGTTAAAAACCTTAGCGCCCCACCAAAACTCCACGGAAGCCGCCCTATGCCATACCCCTGCATGCGAAACCGCTCCTCACCGCCAGCCAACCTCAAAAATAGAATCCCTAAACCCCAAGAAGCCCACAGACACCTTCGTTTGTTGTTGCCCCAAGAAGCGTTGAATCACCGCCACCGCCGAGTTGCCCTGTTCGGTGAACAGTGGCAGCCGATTGGGGGAAGAAGCGCACTGTGCGTGCAGACACCTTCGTTTGTTGTTGCCCCAAGAAGCGTTGAATCACCGCCACCGCCGAGTTGCCCTGTTCGGTGAACAGTGGCAGCCAATTGGGGGAAGAAGCGCACTGTGCGTGATGGTTTGGGCCATTTTTGGCCCATTAGTCGAAAATCATTTTGGGTCGAGCCCGTTCCTGTAGCAACTATTGTTCAACTTGACCCGAACCTGTTAAACAGTGGTTCGACCCGTTACTGTTACCGACCCGATCCGCAGTGAATAGTACCAGACCCATTGTTGTTCATCCGAACTCTAAAATCAAATATACCTCCGTTTCAATCCCATGAATCCATTTTCGACCTCCGTTCTGCCAAACCAAAACCCGATAAAATCAAAACCACACTGTGCCGTAATCAATCCGCCACCATATATACATCTGTTACTATTCATTACAAAATCCGTCCAGCATATTTATAGCAATTTTGACCGTTTCGAACCTATCTATCCCAATTCCAACTCTGTTCAACCAACCCAAGCACCGCCCAAACTCCAGCCACCAAAACCCATACCCTTTTATGTCTTTTCTTGTTATTTTGTTGCATTTTGTTCCTAGCTTACATTTTGTAAAGCAGGAACTTATTTGCCTTCGTTTTCCGCGCTAGAATTCGGACCCAACGAGTTGGTCAACAAAAGAACCGCAAAGAGCAATTACAGAGGTCATCACCCTGTGGACAAGAAGGCAAGTCACATATTTTTTATCATATTGAATCCCATAATGTTTAAATTATTTAATTACATCATTTTCATTATGGTCATTTATGCACTGTTATTTTTATATACAATAAGTGTTTGGAATAACATGTGAATTAGTTATGTCCTACCACCATAAAATGGCATGTTTAATTTGAGGCCATATTCACCTTGGCAACCTTAATAGTATTTATCTACTGTGTAAATAATTGTAAGATGGCTCATTTAAAATATTATACTACTCAACGACATCGGCATTTTACCAATAGATTTATTTAAACAATTCTAAGGCAAAGGTTGAATCGCGGAAAACCACTATACGGTTGAATTACACGACCAAACCCTAAGGTTGAGGCTTCGAATGAATTGGTGGCGGTGCTTAGAGCACTGGGGATCTGGATTGTGGATGGCCGCCTCATAGTGTAAAGTAAAGATAAAGCTCCGGAGTAAAGTAAGGACAATTTTATGCTGAACAAAGAACACAGTGATCGCACAATCACAAGTTTTGACTCATCAAACCTGGTCTAGTAGCTGCTTAAATCGATTGAATCTTTACAAGAGTAAAGGATAATTGGTATGAAAGCAGTGTAACCATACTGAAGAACGGTAGATTTCTCTTAGGACGGGCAGAAGTGTTCCGACCTGGTCAGTGGATACCTGGGTCTGAGTTGGAGATCTACCGGATAGAGGCTATAAAAAGAGATGAGCAGTGAAACAACATTATTTTCTTAACTCAGTCATGAGGGTTAAGAAATCTATGGGTAAAACTGGGCAACTCTTTAGAGTCATCACAATAGTATTTTCGAATACGCCGTACTTCCGGTAAAAGAAGGTATGTTCATGGATTATTTTAATAGTAAAATATAAGTAGATTTGGAATGTTAAAGTCCGAAAAATCAAGTTATTGAAACCCATTTCTTTAAGAAGTTATTAATCTTTTATGTTTGAAAATATTTACAAATAAAATTGCATCCACAATATCTTAACAAAATCACTATACCCCATCTCTTGAAGATCCTAACAAGTAGTATATAGGCTCTGTTCTTTTCAGCTTCTAAAATCTGTTTTTCGGCTTTTCTACAGTAACTGGCTTTTAAACGGAGTATTTTTTAAAATAGGGTTTACTAGTTAATTATAGTACAAACTGTACCGACTTCATTTATATCTGCAAAAACCGCACGTGAGTTTTTATTACTCTGTAATCTATCGCATAAACAGCTCAAAAGCCACAAGTCGCAGCCAAAAGCCATAAGCCGCAGCCAAAAAGAACAGGCCCATAGTATTTCCCCATATGACTTGTTGAGTACAGTTGGTTGTACTCAATTTTGCTTTGTTTTTCACCAACACAGAGATCAGAAGAAAAATGGATGTTACAAGACTTTGTGTTAAGTTTATGACCACACTCAAACGTTCCTGTGAAGCAGGGGCGGATCCAGCGGTGGGGCGGGGGGGGGGGCTCGAGCCCCCCTACCGCTACCAAACCCTTGGAGCCCCCCCATAAATTTTTAGCTATGGATGTATGGTGTAGGAGGGGCATAGTGGAGTTATGTCGCTGTATCGCTTTTGTTCAGCCCCTCCTAAAATTTTTCCTGGATCCGCCACTGCTGTGAAGTTTTATTCGGATCTTCCGAATGTAAGTTAATTTTTTGGGCTTGGAAGCCTATAAAGTTGTTAAAATTGACCGTTAGGTCTTAGTTTAATCAAATTAACTCATTTTAAATGTTCATGAGAAGGTATGATACTCTTTCTGTCCGTAACTAAACTCTTAGGTTGTTGCGGGACGCAAGATAGCGCTGCTTCCAAAAACGAGGGCGTTACAAGAATGATTTAAACTTGGAGGGCTTGTTGCTCGTTTATCAGATGCAGAAATCAGGTTTTTGCTGCGGATTCAGTGACGTTGACTGCAGTGTTGTCTGCAGCATCAAATACAGGAGACCTTCAGATAGGTAAAACAAGCACATGGCTATCTCATCAGGCATGGCATTGAGCGTGAGGTATTGGAGAGCTATCTAATAGACATGTATGCCAAGTCCGGTCGTGTAGAAATGGCTCAGAGTGTTTGATGGCTATAAAGATGACAAGACAGATGAAGTCACTTGGAATGGCATGATTACGGCGTACACACAGAGCGCGCAGCCCGAACAGGCAGCCTTAGTATTCCGGGAAATGCTTGAGGCAGGCCTTGAACCTACTTCAGTGACACTTGCTTCAGTGCTCCCTGTGTGTGATCCTGTTGGAGGGGGCGTATGTGTAGGGAAGCAGATGCATTCTTTTGCTCTGCGCCGTTGTTTGGATACCATTGTCTTAGTACGTACAGCCCTTGTCAACATGTACGCGAAGTGCGTGGAGATTTCTACTGCAGAACATGTCTTCGGTGGCATGGCTGAGAAGAGCACTCACCTATACTACGATGATTTCTGGACTTGGTCAGCATGGTTTCGGCAAAAGAGCACCATTCCTCTTCTACTCGATGCAAGACAGGAGGTTAATACCTGACGCTGTGACCTTGGCGGTGATTTCAGCATGTAATTACTCTGGACTGGTCGACGAAGGACTAGCTTTGTACAGGTCAATGGAAGCATTTGGGCTTTCAGCTATTCCTCAGCACCACTGCTGTGTTGCAGACTTGTTGGCCAAAGCTGGGAGGGTGGAGGAAGTATACGAGTTTGTAGGGTGGCTGGGGCAGGAGGGCAACTTTGTTGCCATTTGGGGATCACTGCTTGCATCCTGCAAAGCGCAGGGCAGGCTGGAGTTGGCAAAATTGGTGACTGAGAGGCTGCTCGACATCGAGAAGCAGTATGGTCATGCAGGCTACAATGTTTTGTTGTCGCAACTGTTTACCGCTGAAGGTAACTGGAGTAGTGCTTTTTTTTTTTTTTGAACTGAACTGGAGTAGTGCTGATAGTCTGAGAAAGGAGTTGGGGGTAAGATCTAAGGGGGTTGAGGAAAGAGGCAGGTTCTAGTTGGGTTAAAGTACAGGGTGCGGCATTGCATCACACATTTATGGAAAGAGACCAAAATTATCCCGAAAATGGACACATATTCTGAGTACGGATGAAATCATTTAACAAGTTGCAAGCACTTCTGGCATGGTAAGATTGCAGATTTGATATCTGGAGATGTTCGGTTGGTGCTGAGCTCACGCTGTGACAAATAGCGCTCCTGTTATCTGCAGTTTTAACATAACTTGCTTTCTCCCAGAATTGGTGCACCTCCTTCGGAAAATTTGACTGGCTGAAAACATAGGAAGAAAGAACCCCCGGACCACAGGCGATGATCAGAACACGTGTGCAGCGAGACAACAATCTATGCATCCATCAGAGATCAGACTGGACAGGAGGTTGATACCATGTTGTGCTGGATGCAGAATCAGTTGCAGCCTTGCAGGTGGCAAAGTTGTAACTTATAGTGAGCAGTGAATATTGACAAGCCGTTCATGTCACAAACAGCGTACCACCATGCCTAGAAGGCGTTGTTTCTGAGGCCCGACTAGTCGAGTGAAACGTACAGCATTTTTTGCTCATACTTGCTTCTAGCGACCGGCACTGTAATCATCCATGTAAAATCTCAAATGAAAGAAAACGGTCATGCGGTTATACACCCCATGTGATTATGTGAATGTTTCTGCTGCATTCTAAATATGAACGTAATACCTCAAATAAGATCACATGATTACAACCAATGCAAAGGTTTCTTTTGCATTGGGCCGTTCAAGATTGTAGCCTCTGAGCCCAGCTTGACCTATCTTACTTACTCTGAGAATCACAAAACTGCTCATATTCACAGTCGCAAATACCCATTCTCACCTGTAATTGCAACCCATAAATAAAGGAATGATTAAAACAGGGAGCTCAAAGCTAGGAGGGTACTTGCAAACCCAAGAACTAACAAAATGAATGTTAGCATGGCATACTATTGTGAACCGTTCAGTGAAAACACTGTCCAATTGAGAGCACTGTGAACATAAATAAAAATAGAACAGACCTTTCGAAAAGTGAAGGAAACCCGCCGGAAATTTCTTTTGATGACTTGATCGCCCACATCATCAATCTATGAGAAAAGTATCACATTGTAACTATTGTACTATGTTGCATTGTTTAGTATTAAATAAAAGGAAAGAACTCTAAGAAAAGTGTGTTTAAGAGTATTTGGTATTTTATCCAACATTTACACAGTTCTGCCGAACAAAAAAGAAATACTAGTTAATGTATTAACAGTTGAATTATTGTATGTGAAATGCTACGTTTAGAGTAGAAGCAAAATATGTTGACATAAACATCACATACTTTATGGTGTGGTATATAGTGATGCCAAGCATATCGGCCTTCTCCAGACATCAGTAACATCGACCGAGGAGGTAGGAAAATGGCTTTCCTTACACATTGTGGCTCTTGGGTGACATCTTCATCAGTTCCATTGACCATACTTGGAGCATGCCAACTACCTTTAGGATATTTTCTGAACTCCATAATGCAAGGTCCAGCCAAAGAAAGGCTAAAAATCATTTCTTCAAATGCTGAGTGTGTGTCTATATGTGGAGACAAGCCTACACCACAAGGATATTCATTTACCTGCAAACATAAGCAGGTTAATTCTACCACTGGACTCCTAGAGCTAATGCTGTTATCAATAGACAGCCAAGAACACAAATTCGTAATTAGACCTTGGACCAAACCAAAAACTGAAAACTTAAGCAGTAGTTCCCACCTTCAATGGAAACCAAAACAGAAAATAGTATGTATGTAAAAACTTACTGTCAATTGATCGACCAGTTTGCTAGTACAATTCTTCACACCAGGGAATGTCACAATTTTATTGAGGATTTTTGAAACAAAAGAGGGCAATTCACCCAAGAACTGCTTCGAATCAACATCCCTGGTCTGTACAAGCCAACAAATCCTTGTTACAACGTAAAACTGACTCACCTTCGGATCAAAATATGATGATTGAAGTTAAGGAGTGGTAAAAAGGTTATGAACTGCGAAAATTTGTTAATACTACTATAAACCATCCCTATCTACAGAAGAAGTTAACCGCATTTTATTCACGGTGAAACTTAAGAAAATAACCTTCTTTTGATCATTTTTAGTTTTGTACACTAGACTAGGTACAAGAGTCAGCGAAATGACATTGACAGTATGAAAGACCGTGCCAGGTGAGCATTGATGCTACACTGCGTAACAAATGCAGGCAAAATGCATTTCTCACTTTTGAGTAGACACCTTTTTTATTTCATGATGAAGAAAGAATCATGTCCTCTGGTTAGTACAGGACTACAGGCATTTATTTTACTATAAGATGACCAATCTGACTTAACTAATTTCGGAAGGTGGCTAACAGAGAGGAACAATCTGCATCCTCAGATTCTTACAAGATCAAACTTACTTCATACAGAAACTCATAACCATAATGCTGAACTCGTCTTTTCGCCAAACTTTTCCACGGCCTACTATCTACAGCGGCAAGAAGTTCCTGCAGAAGAAAAACATAGAAACCACTCAATACAGACATAATCAAAGACAACCAACTGCGAGGACTCTCCAATTCAGTAACCTGTTCCTCAGCGGCAGTCACGAACTCCTCGGCCATGTAAATCCCCGGGATACCGAGCTCCAACGCCGATAGGGCCACCGGAAGCAAGCCGCCAACCCGAGCCTTCGGTTTGGTGGGCACCGAGTAGCGTATGTGCAGCACGCGCCCCGCAAGGCGGCCGCAGGGGCGCCCATGGAGCGCGGCCATTGCGGCCTCCGCGGCGGCGGGCTGGCGGAACTGGACGATGACACGGGCGCCGCTGTCGTCGGCGGTGTGGACCCCCTCGACCTCCCCGAAGGCGCCGAAGGCCGCGCGGACGTCGTCGTCGGTCAGCCCCACCGCCGGCCCGCAGTTGGCCACGTACAGGACGGCGCTAGGGGCGGGAGCGGCGCCCTTGGCGAGCGGCGGCGGGCGCGTGTACCCAGACTTGGCCATCTGTGGAGTCGTGGAGGCCAGAGATCGAGTTAGAGAAGGATGGGGAGTGGAGCGGAAGCGCGCGTGGGAATCATGGGAGGAACGAGCGTACCATCAGATCCGAGGAAATCTCGGCGCGACCGTGCGAGACGAGCACGCGAGCAGCGGCGCGGCGGCCGCGAGGTCGAGGAGGTAGCCGGCGGCTTTGCCGTGAGAAACGGAAACGCGCCGGAGCCGCACGGAAAGCGGCCCACTACTCTTCGGTGGGGCCGTTGCACGAGTCCACCCATTTCGCGGCTTTTCGCCCGCGCGGCCCAGTTTGTACCAACTCCAACGCCGATCATCAGTCATCACTGGGTAATAATGGCTGGGTTTTTGGACTAATAATAGCTGGGTTTTTTTTTTGAGTCTCTAGTTGTGTCTTTTAGTTATACTATAGTAATTAGCTTTTAAATGATTTATTTTTTAAGACAGTGTCTATAAATTAATTGTAGTAGATACTACACCGACTTTAGCTATATTGGCCAAAATCGCATACGACTCTCTCTCTCTTCGTATTCTCTCGCGAACAGTCAGAATTTAAAAGCTATAATCTAAAAAAATTAGCCAAAGCTCAAAAGAACCTCTTCTCAACGCCTCCCAAGTCAAACAAGGCATCACAACCCATCACATGAATAGGCGATACGGTAGCAAAATTGTGATGCATGTCATTTAGGCATGTAAGACCGGTATGGCAACAGAGGAGGGATAAATAACGCCTTCAAAATTTTCCCCAAGTAATCGACAATTCTTAACTCCAATAGCTATGAGAAGCTATAAAAAATCAAGAAGCTAAAAATCTAAAAAAATTGTGCTACTACAGTGATTTCCAATCGGTGACAAGTAAAAAAACATTATTTCAAATCTAAAAATTCATGAAACTTTTGATCTGTAGATCCAAAAAAAATTAAAACTTGAATAAGGCTAGATCATGACCTTAATAACCTATTACAACCAAAAATCTTAAAAAAATTAAGAGAATTGTGACCTTTTGGTTCGTTAAATTCTGCTACATCAAAACCAGGTCCAACCTAAAATTAAGCTAACTCTCAAACTAAACCTCCAATCACTTGCAATTTGGTATGCACATTTTCTAAGGTGTTAGGAACTTATTTCAATCAATGATCAAGAAAATCGTTGTCAAAGTTATAACTTTTTCTGTTTGAAAGAAGATTGCACCAAAATCGGTCAAAAAACAAAAACGTTTAATATGACTTGATCGTGGGTAGATGATGGATAAGATAGCCCTAGACATGTTTTCATATATCACAGCAAGTAAGAACACCAAAGAAATCAAGGCAAAAACAACTGAATCAAGAAATTACTCGGAGATGCCAAAAAGAGCAAAAATAGAGTTTCTTCATGAACTTACTAACCAAGTGACTAAATGTATGAAAATTAATTTCCAGAGTTCATCTCCATCTGTTACACATCCTTAACACAGCAAAATCAAGAGAAGAGAGAATGGTAAAAACCAACTAAATCATGAGCAAATCAATCAATACAAGATGAATATATAGGAGATAAACGGAGATTGATATATTGCTACATGAGGATAAATATTTTATAACCACTCTACTTAGAGGATAAGATAACACACTATAACACTCAACTTCTCTCAAACTCTAACCCTGAAACTCATGGATTTAACGATAGGATGGTTAGATGGTTAACTAGTAAATCACCATCCCCACCTGTTAAATAAATAGACTAGTCAGCCTCATCTAATACTTAGTCGATACTATCCACTTAGTATGTATGGAGGAAATCCAATAACCCCCACACATGGGTTTTAATTCAAACACTACACTTATAAACGTTTTTCAACGCACATAAACTCGAATCCGCTAAATCCTTAGTCTTGATCTAATTTGATCTTGTCAGCTTCTCCTTGACCTAAACTGCTTTTCTAAGAGCCGCTCAAGCTTCGTGGTTTTGATCTAAGATTATTTTCAGTATTTTGGTCAACTTACCAAAATAGTCTTTTTTTGACCTAGTCTTCATCTTTCATTGCAAATAATTGTCATGCTTGCCATGTGTAGGTGCACCATTGGCTTGTCACGCATTAGCAAGTCTCTCCCGTTCTGGTTTCACCAGACCAAGGGTGGAATTAGGCCCATGGCAGGGTAGGCTTTAGCTCGGTGCATGAAAAATTCCTAGTGTATAAACCAGGTAATTTTAACCCATCCCAAGGTAGCAATCTACTGGTCTAGACTAGGTGATTTCAGTCCACTCCTCGTCGCTCGGCCCAATCGCCGCCTGCTAGCCCCGCTCGCACGAAAAAGGCCACACCGCAGCCAGCCTACTGCGCACCTCGCCCTCGCGTCACTACCAAACCCTACCACCACTTTGCCTTCGAGTCGCGCAAAAGAAGCGCCGCGTCGCCCCCTCTTGCACGTTGTGCCACCCTGACTCTGCCCAGCTCTACCGCCTCATCGGCCCCTCCTAGCCACCTCCCACCGTGCCTGCCCCTCCCAGCCCACTTCCTCTCTACGCCGCCCCCTTCCCGGCCTGCTCCCTCTCCATGTCGTCCCCTCCCACCTGGCTTCCTCCCTGTACCATCCCCCTCCCGGTCCGGCTTCCTCCCCACCCGACCCACCTCCTGGCCCGCTCTCTCCCCACGCCGCCCCTGTCCTGGCCTAGCTTCCTCCCCACGTTGCCCTCCTCCTGCTCGAATTCCTCCCTGAGCCGCCCCCTCTCTACTTCTTGTCAGTTGTCACTGACTCACTGGTAAGCATAACTGCTGTTGGATAGTATAGATTTATCATTTACAATGTTGAATTGACAAGAAATTCATGACTAGTAATATTTCAGATGATTTTTCCATGCATCCTTTTGTTTATCTGAAGAATGAGCTTCAGACATTTGTTTCACAAGAAGCTTGTGTGATTTTTCATAGCTGCAACAGGCCTACAACGTTTATACGTGGACATTTACTCGATCTGCACATATTGTGATGCTTTCTGGTAAATGTCCGTTGTTTCTTTCAGGTTATTGTTTATGTTGATGGCTTAATGCCATAGATGTTGAGGAGTTTTCATAAATTTGTTCAAAGCCTCTTAGAAGCTTGCCTTTTGATCCACCTGGTCAAATTTTGGTTGCTTTTGAAAGCTGAAAAGCAATTATGTGAAGCAATTTCTTATTGGATTTCCAGCTCAGTAGATAGCCAACATTGTCTTCTTAGCAAGGTACACCTCTCTGCAACACACACACACACACACACACACACACACACACACACACACACACTACTTGACTTGTAGCACCTGATTCCTGAAGGAACAGAGAAGCTGGGCTGAATTCGGAAACACCATCGTATGCACAATTCTTAATCTGCTCAAGGACAGTTTGTAAAATCTTCTGTATGCAATTGCTAATGACAACTTGGAGAGTTACCATATTCGAATAATAGAATATTCTAAGCTTTTCCTTTGAAGCTACTTCTGTTGTATTAATATTGCACACTGATACATTTGAATCATCTAGCATTCATGGTCTTTAGGGTTGGTTCTTTTGCTCTTGTTGCCTCACAAAATTGTACTACTTTTTTACATGAGCATGCCATACACAAACTGCGCGGCAACCTCTTCATATATTTTCATATTTTGAACGACTGCCTTGTTACTTTTTATCTAATCAACTACTGGAAAAATAGGTAAATTATACGTTTTACTTTTGTATGTGTGTGTGTATGATCTATCTTATGAAAATAAAATGATGATGTTTTGTCATGAATGATTTTTGTGCTAGATGTTTGTATTGTCATATCTCAAATTATCTGTAGATGTTCATATTTTGTGAATTGGGATTCATGAACAATGCCAATTATGTAGTCCATAACTGAAAGTAGCGACTAAAGAGGCAAGGAATAATGTAGCGAGTAAGGAGGCAAGGAATAATAGAATATATAGCATTCATCAAAGTAATTTCAACTTCTCACTCTCTAGTAACATGTCTATATTTTTTTAATTTTTAAATACATATATACTTGCCGTATCGCCGTATCCTTATTTTTGCAAAATATTGTATTGCGGTATCGCCTCGCCATATCCTTGTTTTTAACCATGTTTTTCTCATTATGTTGTATATTGAAGCATTGAGTTAAAGTTTCATGTTAATGATATATTTGCGACATACTTTTGTTATACTATTGTGTGGGTATAAATTGACGTTACCTTTAGACTGTTAGCCTTTTAGAGTTCAACCCAAGGCATAACGAAATCTTAGATCCGCCACTACATCGGACCACATCTCACTTAAACCGATTAAGCCACATGGTGCAATCCATCACTTAAACTTCCCTTCAACATTTCCTACCTTCCTAATACCATGCTTGAGCTCATCCATCTCACCCGACATTCTTGATCGTTCTAGATCTTAGCTCCTTTATGAACGTAGCCCTAATCCTCGCGGTTGATCATGGTTGACTCTAAACGATCCTACACATCTAAATACTAAGAAATCGTTTCTAGACACAAGTTCTTCATAAATTTACTCACGTTAGCTGTAGCATGCATCACGCAACACATATACATTGGACTAAGGTCAAACTAAATCATCCCATGACTCAAATTCCCTTAAACCACAATTCAACCAAAATGAAAATGCAACCACCAGGGCTACAGCAAAACTGAAAAATGATTTTTTTTTAGAAATCAAATCCTAAAACCTCCAAAATGATAATGGTTCATCACCACATAAATTTGATCCTTCAAAGCAATACAATGCAGCACATTGAAATCTTCCTACCCACCCTACGGCATTACATCATGAAAGGAAAATTGGCAATCCAGTAATTAGAATAGATAGACAATGTATTCAGGAGAGTGGTGATCATTTGGGCTTTTTTTGGTAGCTTATGACTGAAAAGCATTGTAGCTAGCTGAAAAACATTGTAGCTGACAGAGGCTTATTTAGCATAATTAAATTTTAAAAAAAATAAAAAATATAAAAAATATGTTAGCCCATTACGTATAATACAAACAAATACGGGAAAAAAGAACCGGCAAAAAAGCTTAACAAAAAGACAAAAGTTCAGAAAAGACGAAAATTATGAATAGTGAAAAATAAGCCGAAAGTTAAAAGCTGAAGCCAAAATGATCACCCTAAAAAACTCATCATGTTGAGGAGCCGAGACTTTGAAATTTCAACTAAGCGAGCACAGAGGATGGTATAGTGATCGATTATATTATGGCTAAATTCTTTTGGCCTTTCATGCTTATGGTTTTTTATTTCTACTACAATAATCAATTTTTAAACGGTGTGTTTTTTCAAAACGAAATCTATAGATCGATTACAGTAGACATTATACCAACTTCAGCTATACCGGCTAAAATCATATATGACTCTCTCTTCATACTCTCGCTCACAAACAGATAGAATTCAAAAGTCAAAAGTTATAAGACACAGACCAAAATAACCAAAATAGGTAAATAACCGACCATATATATCATATAGTTGGAGTCTGTCATGGCAAGGGGGGGAACCAATGGAGGAATGCAAGTGCAGAAGCATTGCCAAAAAAAAACAGAAGCATCGCAAATTCGCAATTCCAAATTTGCCAGTACATATAATTTATGCCGGCAATGAATGGCATTCCTCCGGGTCCGCACTAAAATATGCTCCCATAATCCTTTCTTGGGAGAGATGGAGGTAGCCCGCTTGTCGAAAATGAATGCCCACCCGTTCCTCCTGCAGATTAGGCCGTCATGGTTAATATTCTCAGACAAAAATGCTTCTCTAATCCACCAAAAGAAAGAAACAATTAATTACCCCAAGGCATGCCATCACCCAGGCCATAACCAGGCCATGCAGACTGCCCACTGTGCTGACTCCCCATCGGCCGCATATGACTGGAAGCTGCCTGGTTGTACCGCTGCGGAAGAAATGGCTGTCCATGACGACTGTGGAGATTTTGCTGAGGATAATTTGGAGGGTTGTAACCACCATAGTTGATTGGAACAATAGAATGAGTGCTCCCTCCAAGAGATGACGCATGAAATAGTTGATCTGCTCTGTAACCAAAAAAAGAACAGAAGTTATTCGTAATTGACATAACTTTAGAAAGAAAAAGAAGTTGGAGGGTGTCTCATTGTATCTTAGTTACAATTGAAAGACGGAGCAGCTCAAAAAATTATGTCAGATGAGTAAAACAAGGAGTAAAATCACATTTACGATGTTTACTACAAAGTATAAACTGGTTAGGTCTTTGTTTTTGTGGAATAATCACGTCACAACAGATATAGAACACAATACCTTTGGTTTGTTGGTACAGGGTTGGAGCTTGCAAAGATGTGGCTTTGGACTTGGGCTGATCTGATAGATCCACTTGTTTGACCAGTTGCATCTCTAAGGTGAAGACTGCTGCTTAAATCAGCTGACAATGAATTGTCTTCTTGCAATAGTGACTCATCACTGCAACATAGAACACTGTAAATATTAATCTTCAGACAGCCTTTTACAATAAGCAACTTGAGTATGCATTTCCTTACCTATAATTAGGGTCCCAATCAGTAGGGTTCCACTCAGCAGGATCAAGTGTTGATGGAGCTGATGTATCTGGTGGAAGGTCAGACGGGTGCAAATGAGGAGCAACATGTGAACGGAATGCTTGGGAAGGTCCATGACTAGTTGTGGCCTCCAAGGAAAACCCACTCCCGGAACCAATTTGCGGTCTCCAACTAGAATAACCAGAACTAGGTAATGCATTATGAGAGTAGCTGGTATGTCCTCGAACATAGGCATCAGAATGACTAAAACTAACACCATCTCCATGACGTCCTTGTCCATGGTGAGGTGTGTATTCATGCGTTGGCATTGGCAAGCTCCTCCTCTTGCTGTATTGGCCTACCGATGAAACTTTTCCCAATGGGGATCCATGAATGCCACCACTTGCAGGAGAACCGGAACCGTGCTTCCCAGTAGAATTAGCTGGGATTTGCATCTGGTAGTTTGGTGGGGTAAATTGTGATGGACTGGCACCAACAGACATAGGCCCCATACTTCCAGGGCTTAATCGGATGCCTCTATCATGTGAGAGACGAGGTCTCAGTCTAATATCTGGACTAGAGCCAACTTGTGTAAATCCAGAATGACCTAATGGTGAGTAATACATATTGACAGTATTAACATCACCAAAGCTTCCGTAGCTGCTAGCAAGGCCTGCATTACCAGCATAGCTACCATGGCTACCAAAGCTTCCATAACTGCTGCCATAAGAAAAAGGCATTTTTGGAGGATAGGGGTTATTAAGTGGTAGACATCTGTTCGCACTTCCAACCTAGAAAATAAAAAAAAATATAGGACATTTCTGTTAGGAATGGATATGAAAGATGCTATATGATTATTATTTCTACAACTCAACTCAGAAAGTAGCATGCAAACAGCATAAGAGAGTAGTTATCACCTGAGGGGAAAGACCTGCAACTAGCCAGTGGCCTCCTCCAGGATTGTGATCAACTGCTGCAGCACGAGCAACAGGCTACAACACAAATTGAACACCGATTTGTTTTCAGGTTTGAGTAAGAAACAAGAGCTGAATGAACATGCATTTAAAGCTCCAATAAAATCATACGGAATTTTTTTAAAAAAAAAGCTAGAAAGCATGGGGAAAATGTAAGTTTTTTTTCCTACAAAAATTATTGAGAAGGTGCGTCAGAGAGTGTGAGTATGCTCATGCTTCAGACATAATACTCCCCTGTATATAGACAGCATTCTATCAATTGGATAGGTTTGTCGATTAGTGTATAAGAGTGATATAGGAATTAGGAACTTGTGGTCATTATCTGTGGTTCATTGTACTCAATTAGAGAATACACCACATAAATTATTAAATAGTAATAAATTTCTTTATCACTAACTAATTTTATTTTTAGGCAACAAATGTGTCTATATTTGCTATAATTCCCAAGTTAGATACACTTTAACTCCCAAACGGAAGCATATCATCTAGAGTAATTTCAATTTCTTTTAATAAACATGAAGCTACACACTTGAAATAAGACCATACTCACAATTCTTGGAGTCTCAGGGACAGGCTCATACGGACCAGTGAAAGGTTCGCCTTTTATGAATGGATGACATGAAGCCTGAAATAGGTTTTAGTAACAATCAAGCCCTTCCACATGGATATGAATTCATTGCGATGAACAATTTGCGCGTAAGCAGAATAATTGTCGGTTCATGAGTGAAAAACTATCCGAGTTTATTATACTGTTAGATAAAAACAACAATTCATCAGCTTAACCATAACATAGAAAGACTCAAATATGAGAATGAATACATGTATCTTAAACTTTACAATAATGAGAAGGCAATATAACTGTAGTACTGTACCACTAGCATTAACACATACCTGCAATGGTGACCATCGCTTATTTGGATCAAACTCAAGAATCCCCCTCAAGAAATCAACTAATACCACGCGATCTGCCTTTTCTGTCTCTGAATCAAAATGCAAGACCTGAGAACATAATATCAAACTTGCAAGCTTTATTCTAAGAGCTCTATTTTGCAGATTCAAAAGAGCCTCTCTATAATAACTAATAAGTACGCTTTGTTCACAAATTCAAGCAAATACTTCTATAATAGTCTATACTCTATCAATAATCATTAACCCTTTGCCAAGTGACATCTGATTTATCCTTCATTTTTTTTTAGAGAGAACAGTAGAAGGCCATACTATAACAAGTTGTCCTTCGTGACATAAGGGCAACAGATAATGCCTTCAAAACAAAATGCGAAATTACACAAGTCAAGGTGGCACCCACATCATGTTCACAAAAAAAACATAAATATGGTAAACTTGGAACACTATAATTACAGTGGCCACATGGAAAGTAACAAAGAGCGCAAATAAATACATAATAGTGATCTAAGCCTATTCCAAAACAGGGGCTAAGGAGCCAATATCTTATTCACAAAACTAAAGAGAAATATCAAAAAACAAACCTGTCAATTCTGAATTGGTCCACGGATAAGTATATATGAGTTGGTCAATCCTTAGTTGTGGGAAGTACCATTTCCCTATCTTTGGCTTTTTGGACTCCCTCTGTATTTTGTATAGATAGTAAGGTAATGCATTATGATGGGATATAATAAAAAAAAGAATCAGGATTCTTTTAGTGAAATCACAAGAAAACTTACGTCTTCAACCTCTTCTTCACTTAACAATCTGTATGCACTGCCAAGACCATCATGTGCCTCGCTACCAGGATAAATACTTCCAACATGTTTAAAAAATCTTCCAGAGTTTTTAGCTTCCCTTAGCAGGTCATCTGGTGGCTGCCCCCTATAAATGTTGAATTCAAAGATAAAGGAAAAAGAAAAGACTACAAGCATTTTTAATATGGTGAAGTCCAGGTGTGTCAAATTCTTAGCTGAACAAAAGAGCTAAAATTGTAAGATTAACTACATTAAACTCAATAAAGACATTTGCCTTAGCACGCAGCCATGAACATGATTGCATGCAAAATGCAGAGCTAGGAGAGAGAATTATAGGTAAACGGACTTACCCGAGAATTTTTATCATACGCTGAAGCACATCATATTCTGATGCTCCAAGAAACAAGGGCAATCCTAAAAATAGTTCAGCAACTATGCACCCAAATGACCACATATCAATCGCAGTAGTATATCTGTTGACTGTTAAGGTTCAAGCAAGTCACTTGAAAAGGCAGAACAATAACACTTCATTGAAAAAAAAGTCTGTTCGATAAATATAACAGAGCATTCAGAAAATACTGAGCAAGATGCTTATGGTAAATGAAATGAAACAACTGCCCTTAGATATATAGGATACGGATAGCCAAGGAGAACCTCTGGAGACCTGTAATAGCGGCTCTAGCAACATGGAAGGAAAGAATCGAAGTCTTACTTTCAACTAACCGAAATTACTTAAATAACAATCTTCGAAAAAATGTCTGAGAATTTCCAAAACAAAAACCTGAATGTATGAGTATACTGTTTTACCCTCCATGCATGCTGATCCAAAATCAATTACTTTCACTGCTGCAGCTGTTGTGACACTGTAAAATTCATCGTACAGCCATCAAACTACAGCTTGCTTGAAAAATAGTGTCCAAAACCTAACAATGCAAAATCCAATATTCAAAGGGGCAACTCACCTAGGAGCTAAGAGGATATTTTCGGGCTTTAAATCACAATGAATGATGCCAGCATCTCTCATCACAATCATGGCATCCAATATCTGAAAACATAAAACAACAAGATCAGTTAACAAGAATTAAATTGACATTTAATGGTAAATACAGATAGACACCTCACCTGTTTTGAGAAGGCCCGTACATATTTCACTTTCAGACCTCTTAAATGGTTCCTTTTTAATAGCTCATACCTAAAATGTCAAGAGTTAATAGTGCAGTGTGAACAATAACTAATTAAGGGACGAACCTATTAGCAGAAAGTTCTAAAGAAGTTAGCTTACAGGTTTTGACCAAGCATTTCAAAGGCTATACACAGGTGATTTTGGAATAAGAGATAATCAAGCATACGGACAATGTTATGCTGATCATCAGGATCAAATTTCTGATTTAGCTGCAAGCACACCCACAATTGTAATGGTGAGTTGTTGCATATATCGAGCAAAATGAAGTAAGTTCCTAATGGACTATCATACCGATCTCAACAGTGAAACCTCCATGATCGCCTGATGGTAAAAGGCAGGCTGATTTTTTATAACCTTCACAGCAACATAGTCGTTGGTTTCTGTGTCCCAGCATTTGACAACTTGACCAAACGTGCCTTGGCCAAGCATTTCCTTGACAATGAACCTGGGTACCAAAATAAGAAAGAAGGTACAGTTCAACGATATGCTACCAATTGTTCAACATTCCTGAAACTAAGAACAGGGGATGCTGGATGAAAGACAAACAGATCAGATTTATCAACAAAACTTGAACAACTAACAACAAACTTGGACATGATGTCAGTTCATCTAACTTACACATCTACAACCTTCAATTACTTCTCAACAAGCATGCCCTAAGGAATGCCAAGACATTTGTTTATGTTATCACCAATCATCATGCATAATGTCGGTTGCATATAATTGATTCTTGAAGAATAATTCAGTCCAACTAATCTAAGCAATAACAATGCACCAAAAACTGAACAAAAGATGAAACAAAGAAAATGTGCCATATAGAACACCAATTCTGAGAAAAATCAAACCTCCGATTTGATGCCTTGTTGACCAATTCCAAGTTGACATACAATATGAGGTCCGAATTTGCATTATCAAGCCCATCATTGTGAGCTGGAGTTGAAGGATTGGTGAGAAAGCGCTTTAGGTTTAGCGCCTCTGAGTACTTAAACTCAGGGTTGCATCGTTCAAATGTTTGAATGATGTCTGTCGTTAATCTTGCGACAAACTACACAGTAAATAGTGTCAATTGGTAGCAGAACAACAAAAGTACATTGGCTTGAGGTGCATAACTGCATATCGTAGTATATATAATACAAAAGAACAGTTGTAACAAATGAATGATAGGACATTCCCGTGTCTTAATGTGGTATACCAAATCAATAATAGAGCACATTAAACAAACTCATATAATACAAAAGAACAGTTGTGACAAATGAATGATAGGATGTTCCTGTGTCTTAATATGGTATACCAAATCATTAATAGAGCACATTAAACAAACTCATAAGAATGTTCACATAAGTGTTGTGTAATGCTGGAATAGTGTCTTGTTCAAATACTCGTCAAATTTCCCAAAAAAAAAGAATTACCCAAAACATTGCTTAGCTAAACACTAGTTAGGTAAAATGCTAAAGCAACTAGAGGTGAATACTGTCTCACAGAACATTTTTGGTAGATGCGACCAGCTAAAACTGTTCAGCTATGACATTCTTTCTCCCCCATTTGTGGCCTTTCTGCAATTGTACTCATGGCAAAACAATACACGAGCCTACGGAGTAAGCAGGCAAACAACACTACAGTCTTTTATCAAACTCCATCAGCCTAAACCTGTGAGTTCATATAGGCCAGCCTAATGGTGCATGAACAAAGGTCCAAGCAAGGAGCAACAGTTGTGATGGATTGGCTGTCTAACGATCCAAGTCCAAAGCTTTCAGTTGTCCAACAGCACAGCAAGCCGAATTCAGCTACATCAGCTTGCTAATTCCTTGCAATTGTCAGCAATTTCATGATCCACAAGGATCAGAGCAAGGAGGAGGACGAGGTGTACCGGCTTTCTCTTGACCCCGTGAAGGTTGCTTATGCGGGCGGCGACCCCATTGCCCGAGGCCAACGGGGACGGGAACGCCTCCGATGACCGCCCCGAAGCGGCGGCACCCGCGAAACGGCGGAACGCCGTGGCCTCGCCGGGCATCCACGGCGGCGCAGCGTCCTCCTGCCTACCGCTCTCCTCCATACGCGCCAGCTATTCCGCAGCTCTTATTGTTGCTCGGGGAGATCTCCTACCCGCCGCCCACCACCAGCCACCAGCCACCTCCGACTCCAAACCCAGCCTCCCCAATCGCGACGATCACAGCATCCGCAGGAGCAGCCGAGCAGCCGCCGGAGGAATCCAGCTCCATCCTAGGAGGCGGCGGCGGCGGCGGCCATCCCAACGCTCGAATCTCCCCTCCTCCGGCGTGATGTGATGGGCTAATCCTGGACTCTGGAGAGGCGGCAGCAGAACTGGGATTTGGAGCTTGAGATTCCAAGGCGATGGAGGATGGCTAAGACGGTAGGGTCTTATTACAACGCGAATGGAATAGAATTTGCGAACAAAGACTACAGGGTGGATTCCGGATTTGGATTTAGGCTTCGGATTCGGCGCGGCGCGTCTAGAATTAGGGATTTGGGATGGGATTTGGGGAAGAGGGGTTCGATGCGAGGCGAATCAGTCTCAATCCAATCCAATCCCCTTCTCAAACCTCAATCTTTTCCATTTCTTTCCCTCGTTTCTTCCCTCGTTCTCGTCTTTCTCCGCCTATAATTAGGGGAATTTGCTCCCATGCCACACAGTTTAATGACGTTTGTTAAAATGCCCCATGATGTCTCACTGACATGTGGGCCCTGGACCCGCATGTCAGTGAGACATGATGGGGCATTTTAACAAACGTCATTAAACTGTGTGGCATGGGAGCAATTTTTCCCTATAATTATATCCTTTTTCACCCTCTTCCCGGCTAGAAAAAAGATATACTTCCAGAATTAATTAGTTGCTAATCGACTAATTAATGGGAAAGCAGGTTTCAATGTTTTCTCTCTAATAAAAATAGAACTAATTTCAAAATAAAAAATAAATAACATATATTCATCATTTATTATAATTTAAAAATTACGTAAATCACTGTTGATAATAATATTTGTCAGGTTCTTTTGAACTTAAATTTGACTTATACTTGTACTATCTACAGTAACTAATTTTTAAACGGTGTATTTTTCCAAGCGAGTCAATAGAAAGATTGTAGTAAAAAAATATATTAAGTTCAGTTATACCAGTTAAAATCATATGTAACTATTTTTCTCTATATATTGTCTCTTATAAATAGACAAAATTTAAATATTTAAATCATAAACTATAACTCATCGGTGAAAAAGAATCCATCCATAGCCCGTGCCCTCCTGTTACCCTGTTTGTTATCTCCTAAGAGCAAGTATAATAAGAGGCTGTTAGTAGGCTGTATGCTGAGGTGGAGGAGAGAGAAGAGAGGTGGGCTGTAAGTTTACAGCCAGCTGAAGCACAAGAACCAAGAAACTTTGTGAGAGAAAGGGGTGGGTCATACAGCCTTCAGCTGGCTGTAAACTACTATATGAATGGGTTGATAAGTGGACTGTACGTGTCCATACAGCCAGCTGAAGGCTGTATTATTAGCCTTGCTCTAAGCACGGCGGGTTATTTTATTCCGGTTGACTGCGCTGCTCTTTCACCTGTTACCTGTACCCGTGCGACTCTCTCTACGTGTGGGGGCCCAGCAGAATATGTGATCAGAGGGGAGAGATATCAGGGAGGGATGGCAATTCTCTGGGACGACTTATTATATCCTAGCTGCTGAGGGCGGAGGATAAATTTGGGCCTGTTTGGTTCATGATCAGAAGTTGTCTAGCCACAAGTTAGGCGTGCCACAGTTTTTATGTAGCTGTTTGGTTCACTGACGTAACTGTGGCATGCCACACTTTCTTAGCACCCGGCCCCACACGTCATAGACTCAGTTTCTTGCCAAACTTTGCCACAAGTGTGGCTTCGATTTTGTTAGCCATACTTTCTGTGGCAGCCACATATTGCCTAAGCTTAGGCATGGCAAGGTTAGGCACCAACCAAACAGGCCCAAACTCTTTCAAAGGTTCTGTAGGAACCGGAAGATACTAAAATATATTATTTTTATTTTTATATATTATAGTTTTGAAGATGAAATGTGCATTTTTTATATTTAGACTAAATGTGTACCTACATATATTATAAATTATGTTTTAAAGCTATATTTTAAGAAAAATATATATCTAAACACTTATAAAATAATAAAGTTAATCGTATAATATTTTAAAATATACATATAAACTATTTTATAACTTGTATGGGATCCTCGAAGAGACCAGATCTCCATGTGGGATGGAGACAGGGTGTATTATCTTCTGTTAGCCTTCGTAGGGTAGGATAGAGAGAAGATTGACAAAAGTCACAGCATAGGATTACCCTACGTGAAAGGCTATTTTATGAAGGGTCTCATCTGAGACCCTCATCCAAAGGGCCATATAAAGCCTTGTAATACGTAATCTTTTGGATGAGACACGTTATTCATATTAAAGTTTTTGCTCTTGATTCTATTACTTGTGCTACAACGCCTCCAGCAGAATAGGGAGTTTCAATCTGGATATTACCACCGTTCTTCTTGTGATTTCCTCGTGTTTTTGCAGGAAAAACACGTCTGCTTTTGTGTGGCCGAGTAGATGAGGATCGAAGTGTATGGTTGAGGAATTCTTTTGTTGCATGTTGCTATATTGAAATAGAGGTTGGCACCATTGATTCGTCTGGTTACACGGATCCAAAATATTCTTGATCCTACATCATGAAGATCGGACATCTCATATTAACGCAAACACAGGTGTGGCAGTCGCAGCCTCTCTAGCCTTCTTCTATGGCTCTGAGTACGTCCTCGCCGCCGTCTTCCGCGGCCGCCACCACAACGTCACCTCCTCCTGTGAGTGAGCCGTCCACTCTGCCTCTCCGTTCCTCATTTGCCATTTAAGATGGTGCTTGTGAAATTGTCTAGATACAAAAGCGTAAAGGTCCCATTGGTCTTAGAAGGACAATAAGTGACCTAACTTGAAAGTGAAATAGTGAGGGACTCACAAGCTAGCTAAAATCAGATAGTACTATCTGAGTGCATCAATGGAGTAGTTTTTGACAAATGAAACTTTAAGTTAAATACCTAATTACTTCATAAGTCACTATAAATTTCACTAGTTGTATAGAGTTTAAATTAGGGCCAAAATAGTTATGTCAACTTGGCTTGCACAACTTGCATTTTGTTAGCTCATGTAGCCTGGAGTAATAAAATGAGTTATCCATCAGCTCATCATTCTGGTGCAAATGCAAAAACTGTTGTGCTGATGATTTGATGTAAAGTTCAAGCTCCCCCCCCCCCCCCAACCCTCTCAGAGTGATGTCCACTTACAGCTAAATTCGTTAGATTTGAACTGAGATGTTTACTTCTGGACAAGTAGAAGAAACTCCTTATTTTGTTCAATGAAATCTGAAAAGCATTTACTACATTCTGCAGTGTTCACATGTGGTGCGCATATAGGTTTTTTTGTGGCTTATAATTTATTTTGTATTATAGTTGACTTATTTTACACTATAGTTAATGATGGTTTTGTAGTGTAATTAAATTTTTTTTAAAAATAAAATAGAAAAAAACATGTTAGCCATTACGAACAAGGCAAAACAATATGGGAAAAAAATAGCAAAAAAACCTAAAATATCAAAAAACCAAAAAAATGAAAATAAGAAATTAGAAGTCAAGCTGAAACCAAAACTAGTGGGAAAGCCTACGTATGATGCTCTTCTCGGTCCAAATCAAACTGTGAAATCAGTCATTTGCACAGCTTTGGAATATATGTAAACGATTCGGAAGGATGCCATGTTTCTCAGTTATTCGGGCAATAGGAACTCCCCGAAGTTACCTGACAGACGGACGAATCGTATTCTTAGAAGGGATAACGATCAGATTTGTTGATTTGAGAAACTCATCAGTCTCGGCAAGTCAATAGCAGCCAGCAGGTGCCTGGCTAGGGTTGTAGGCCTGGTCCGGTCCAGAAGCTCCAGTGGATGGTCAGGTCTACTCTCCCGTTTCAACCACGCCTTCCATTTCGCACCGTAGCTGTGTTAGGCTCTTTTCTTTTTACCTTCGCAATATCTCTTGACTTGTCTTAATAATAATTATTTATTAAATTAATAAATTATAACTAAAAATTATAAACCATAACTTAAAAACAGACCATAATCCGAGTTTGCTCAGGTCTTCATGCGTCACCAGATTGTGTGATCTCAGGGGACGAGATCTCAGGATTTGGTGCTCGATCCAACGGTGGACAGTGCACGAGCTTGGGAGCGAAGGGCTGGATGCGTGGCCTGCTGGCCCCGCGCGTCAGGCACGTGAAGCTCACGTGATAGGTATGGCTTGCGTGTAAGGCCCATTGCAGCGTTCCGAGGATCCCACGTGTCAATGACGTGCGCGGTCGGGGATGCCACGTCCTTACCTGCCATCCCACTTTGCATCCTTTTAGAGCAAGTTTACAGATAGCTGCTACCTCCAATACATTTCCATATCATCAAAAGATAATGATGCAGTCAACTTATACAATAAGTTGGCTATAAGTTGTCTCCACAAGAGCTCTCAATCATTTAATACATACATGGGTATTGATAATTTAATACATGCATGGGTATAGCAATTAGTTCTATGGGTACATGCATGGATAATGCCTCTTTTTCTGTGCTATAGCCTGACTCTTGCATGGGAGTCGGCTTGGCTCTCTCTCTCCTTTTCTCTCCCCTCCACATAGGACTATGCTGACATGGATTCCCTTATAGCTAGCACAGTCAGCCTTATTAAACTTGCTCTTAGGCCAGTCTCAGTGGAGATTTTATGTCCCAGTTTCCAACACACCCATATTTTGGAAACAGTGCAGAAGAGTTTCATCCCCATGAAACTCTCTCTACTCCCATGAAACTTTTATCATCTCTCTTCATCAATACAATGTCATGTCAGCGTATTTAATGCCCATGAAACTCCATGAAACTCCACTGAGACTGGCCTTATGGAACTGTGCAGGTGAGATGAATAGGAAAAGATGTCCAGGAGAAGATCTTTATTCACGGAGATTTCCACTATCATGGATCTATCAAATCGATGTCACTATACATATTTCTCCAACTTATTATCGTATCGATTGCTCGAGTATGCAATGAAGCAAATCCATGTCGCACATGTTTCCTGAGTTTACCAACTTAGGAACTTTACAGAAATTTCGCAGAAAGCAATATAATTCTTACACAAATTCTACGGAAGTTTCGTATCTCAAATTAGGCATTAGCTTTGTGTGCCAGCTGTGGTTCTTTAGTCACAAAGTGACGAGTAATTTGTCCAAAGCTTCGCAGCGCACACTGCCCAGGGTATCTCTACTTAGTGCATACATCTTATGGCCCTGTTTGTTTAGGCTTAGGCTTTTTGGCTTATAGCTTAAAGCCAGCTTTTTGGCTTAAACAGCTTAAAAGCAGTTAGCTTTTAAGCCAAGTTAGACTATTTGGTATCCTAGCTTTTTGATAGGTTGAATGGTGTGGCTTATTACCAGAAAGTCTGAAATGCCCTTATTATATGTATTGTTGCACTCAAGAGGAGGCCAGCGGGGTCACCGGAGGACGGCAGATTTGTTGGAGGATGGCAGACGAGGCCGGCGGGGTTGCCGGTCACAGGTCGCTGGCGGGGTTTGTCGGAGGACAACGGATGAGGCCAGCAGGGTCGCGGGTCGCCGGCGGGATTTGTCGGAGGCCGGCGGGGTCGCGGGTCGTCGGTCGCTGGCAGGGTTTGTCGGAGGACGGCGGATGAGGCCAGCGAAGTCGCGGGTCGCCGGCGGGATTTGTCGGAGGAAGGCGGATGAGGCCAGTGGGGTCGCGGGTCGCCGGCGGGGTTTGTCAAAGGACGGCGGATGAGGCCAGCGGGGTCGTGGGTCGCCAGCGGGGTCTCGGGTCGCGGGAGGACGGTGGTGTCGTAGGTCGGCGGCGCCGCAACCATAATCACACAATTCGGTTTGGGAGGGATCGGGAGAGGTCTGCCGAACGGGATCGGGAGAGAACGGCCGAACGGCCAACGGTTTATATACCAATGGCATTTGTGTGTAAATCTTTTGAAGTTCAGTGGCAAAACGTTATTTCTATTCCGCATAAGCCAAGAAAAGCTCCTTTCAACTGGCTTTTGGCTTTTAGTTATACAGTGGCTTTTGGCTTTTTAAAAGCCTAGTACAAAAGCCAGCCATTTGTTTAGGCTTAGGCTTTTTTGCTTATAAGCCACTGAAAAAGCCAAAACAAACAGGGCCATATATACACACAATATAATCTTAGAAACTGCCTTTTTGTTGCGACAATCCACGGGGATAAAATCGTTTTTGCCAAACTAATTAATCAGCAGGCCATATGATGTGTATGATGTGGTATCTGTAATTATATAATCAACAATGTAGGCAATCCTAGAATCCATCTCTCTTTGTAGCTCTCAAATCTTATTTCTTGTGAGGAAAGAGGAGGTAAAAGTCAAAGCAAGAGATCACAACGATCACAGTGTCACTACAAGCCTCGTACTAACCTATCCGTATTAGCTTGCTTCACCATTGCTACACCATTACTACTATTTTTTTTCAAATTGGTACCCACAGACGCATATTTGTGGAGTAATTCGGAGTCTAAACAAAACGATAGCTACATGGGTTACTAATTGAGAAATCGAACAAAGATGGTAAAACTATACATCATACCATATTACAATAGTTGCCTAGTCCAACTGATGTGTTATCTACTGCATCTTAGGGGGAAAAACTGTACTGATTTTTTTGTAAGGAAAAACTATGGCTTTTTTTGAGCTGTGGCTGATAGCTTTTAGCTACACTTTTTGAGAAGACAGAGATGTCGATGCAGATAACACATAATTTTAAGCTCAGAAAGTCATCCACTTTAAAAAATCATTCTATTTATTTCAACTTTCGAAGAAATCAAAAACAAAAAAGAACACTCTATACTGACCATGCCTGAAGCTAGAACTGGTAGCACACTTTGGGTTGGGCTGAAAAGATCCTGGCCCTGTCCATTCCGCACCACAGAAGCCGATCATCTTCGTGGGCTAGTCTGCTCGTTTTCCATGGTCCTATGGCCCAAATCTTTTTGTTTTCAGGACAACTCGCCGTACTGTCATTCCTCCTGTTTTCTTTCCCAAGGCGGGAGAACCACTCTTAAGATTGGTCAATTACCCCTGTCACTTACATGTGGGGCCGCCTGAGTAACTGACGATGGGCCAGGGTGGCAAATATGATGCCACTCACCTCATAAGGGTGGCAAAAAGTTAAATTATCCTCCCAAGGCGGCCCGATAGCAGGTCTCTTCTTTTCAGCTGCGGCTTATAATTTTTGGTTAAAATTTTTAAATTTTGATTGTTTACGGTACAGATTACGGAGAGACAGATACTCACTTGTGATTTTGGCTGGTACAGATGTTGAATTTGAAATGTATAGATCGTTTAATTTGTAGACACCGTCTTAAAAAAATACTCTGTTTAAAAGTTAAGTACTATAACAAAGTCAAAAGCCGCCCGCTTTTGAGGTAAAGAACACAGGATACGAACATCTTTGTAAAAGAGTTCAATATATTAGGTTTTGTGCTTCTCCTGTGGTTTGTCTTGTGGTTCCTTCACTCAAGAGCAGGTGTGAAGAATTTTTCTTGAGGCAGTTCTTTGGCTCTGAATATGAGGAATATGTACGGGAAGTGCACTCTGGATTGCCATTTATAAAGTGAATGTTTCAAACTTTCGAAGTATGTTCTTGAGTCCTTGTCTTTTAAGGTTTCATTTGATAGCATGTTTAACAAACTACGATGTTACTTTTTAAAAAAAATTCTTGAATCAGGAGGTTGTCACTCAACACTGGTAGATACCTGCTTTCTCATTAAAGTAAGAAAAAAGTTGAATGTTTTAGTTTCATAATTTTTCTTTAAAGAATGAGTAACTTTTAGTAGTTTGAATGCTTGATTTAGTCTTACCCAGAATCTACCATTTGTGTGGTAGAAATCTTCCTTACCAGAGATACGTCACCTGTTTGTACACAATAACTTCTCACTGCTATGATTTCACATGTAAATCACTTTTGCGCACTAATTTTAAAAGGCATGTTTGGTTCATGATCAAGCCTAGCCTTGTGGCATGGCACACATCTTACACATGGCTTCTATAACAGATGTGGTTTATATTTTTTTTAGCCACATTTGTGGCTACTTTGTGAAGAAAAATGTTAACATCGTGACACATTTGTTCAGGAGACACAAGAAATCAGCTAGTATTTGAAAGAATCTGGCATAACATGTATTGCGGTCTGCCTGTGTGTTTGTCACCATCGAAATATACATTTTGTTCTTTTTCGAATTCAAAGGATGAATCTGGAGCTAGTCAAGATTAATGTTTATGCATGTTTTTTTGTTAGGTATGCTTACCTCCGTCCTCCTGCTGTCATCACCATTGATATGTCAAAGCAAAGCACTTAACAATATGAAATCAAGAGAACATACGAGCGAGCTATGTCATGGATTGCATACAAATACTAGACAAATCTGAATTTTGTAGTTTGGCGTCAAACAGATGAGTTATTCATCAGCTCATCACTCTGGCGGAGATGTGAAAAAAGTTTGTGCTGGTTATTTGATATAAAGCTCGAGCTTTTCCCCCCTTGTAATGATGTTCACTTACAGCTAAATTCATTAGATTTGAACTGAGGTGGTTTCAGGATAATGCTGATTATCCCTTGTAGGCTTGTTGTGCCAAAGCTTTTACAACACAACTATATCAATTGCGTCTAGCGTATACATGTTTATTTTTGGACATGTAGGAGAAATAAACTTTTGTTCCATGAAATCTGAAAAACATTTTTAGTACATGCTGCAGTGTTCTCCTGTGGTGCACAGCTGAGCCCTGTGTATGATTCTCTTCTCGGTCCAAATCGAACTGTGAAATAAGTCATTTGCACAGCTTTGGAATGTGAACAATCCGGAAGCAGGATCCCTGAAGTCACCTGACGGACGGATGAATCATATTCGCAGAAGCGATAACAGTCAGATTTGTTGATTTGAGAAACTTTCGTCAGTCTGAGCAAGTCAACAACAGGTGCCTAGGTTGCTAGGCCTTGTCCGGTCGAAAAGCACCGTGCATCTTGCCTGGTTCGGTCCAAAAGCACCCGTGCATCCTATCAGTCCGGTCCAGTGATGAGTCCACTTCCACGTTTCAATTATGCCGTCCATTTTGTGTCGTGGACACTGGACAAAGCTGCACTTGTGTAGCATGTGACTTGTGTTTAACACCAGTTTGCTCTCAAGCCTCATTCATATGTTCTTTTCGATTGCGTCACTGTGGCTTAATAGCTTTTATCTCTAACACAAGCATTTGTATGAACGAAACGAATATTAATATATCAATATACCGTTTTGAAAATATTATCCCGATAAAATACTTTTAAAATATTATATTGACAAGTCATTTTGAAATGGTGATAAAGAAATTATCTTATTTGTTTAGTTGAAAAAAGTTAAAAATTATAAGTTATTTTTACTATTATAAAAGTGTGAGTTGGTGGTTGATTCATTCTCCCTCATCTCTTCTCAGCCATCCGATTTGATATAGACCATTCGTCTCTCTCTTCCTTCTCTCTCAGGATACAACCGCCCACCCCTCCACTTTTTCCATCTCCTCGCGCATTCTGGCCACCCTTCTATCTCTGTCGCTTGCTCTCTAATGTTTGATGTGTGAAGTTGGTCAGACAGTAGGTTTCGTCATTTTTATAACTTCGTTGTAACACACGGATCTCTAACTAGTAAACTGAAAAGAACAACTATAACTTCATGGTAGGTATGACCGTTTAGAGCATAGACATTTTTTGGCCGATTCATGCAGGGATTAAGCGTCTTGTGAAATTTCAGTGTGTGATTGGAAATGGCTCGCGTACGCAGAGACATGTGCTAATTTTGCACTAACAAATGATCTAAACCTGTGGTAACTTATTAACCTTCGTATATGATTCCAGTGATCTACACCACAGCTTTTGGTTGGTGGGACGGGATGGATAGAATGGGAAAGTGTAGAATTTGGGGGCTGTCCTTGCACTGACAAGTTAGGTCATCGCACCGCATTTCGTTTCATCCCACCGACAAACGCTCGCTTAGTCTCTACTCTCTACCATCGGCATCAAAGCTTGTGAAACAGCTTGTACGCGACCCGCCAACCCGCTTAGAGAAGAACAGAGTGGTCATAGATTTTTATAACTAACCCCCTCAACTTCCTCCAATTCATAAAGTCCCACTCCCACCCCAGCCTACAGTACACTTTCTTCCTCCTCGCCTCACCTATAAATATCCCACCTCCTGCGCCTATTCCCTTTCCTCTCTTCTCCACCCCACCCACTCTCTTCCTCTCGCTCACCTTCTCGCCACTCGAAGTCGAGGGGTTAGTGTTACTGCATTAGGGTTTCCGCACGAGGTCTCGCCGCTGTACGAGCTGGTGGTGGCATGGCCGCCGCCTCCGCGTCCTCGCCGCCCCCGACGCCCACGCCCAAGTCGCCGCAGCCGCCGTCCGTGGAGCGCACCAAGGGCTTCTCCGGCCTCGAGAAGCTCGTGCTTCGCGAGGCGCGCGGCTTCTCCGCGGAGGTAACCAGTTCGCCTTCCACTCCCTCCCGTTCCGAGTCGATTTGATTCGAGGCGCATTTGCGCGGATCCACTGGGTGTTGGCCGATGCGTGTGCAGTTTCTCCCGTGGGGATTGGGTGTTCGGGGTGTGGAATTTTGGTGCGAACGGGCTGTTTTTGTTCTTCGGGCAGATGAATCATTGGTGCTGGCGCATTTCGCGATCCGCGTTGTTATGATTCGCCGTGTGGTTAATTGGAGACGCACTGGCATTTTAACAGCTTAATACTGCGTTCAAAAGCAATTTTTTTTGCTTAACCTTTTTTCGCCCGCAGGTTGTTTTATCGCTTTCTGATTAGAGGATTTAGTGGTGCCGTACGTTATGCCATCCGCCTGTTAATGATGTTCAATCGTTCCATGGTGCTTTTGTAATTAGATTCCGCAAGTCGGCTTTTGTAATTAGGTTCCGCGAGTCGGCTGCTCCAAGGAGAAATGGAGCGGGGATTTTGTGAAATCAAGAGATGTAGTTTTGGTCACACGTCACTATAACATTCACAACTTGATAGCTGGACTGTAAAATGTGATGGTGAAAGACTTAAAATATTACGCGGACAATTCTCTTGTTTTGGAACCTAGTGGAAGAGACGCACCGACTATGCAACTCGAAAGCGAAAGGGCGGTTATCCTCTAATGTTTCCAAGATGGATAACCCGCAATTTGTTGGAATTTGGTCCTATACGCGTTTGATGGCCCTTGTAGGGGAGGTGCTATCCCTTCTTGAGTTCTTTTTGAAAGTCGTGGGAACCGCAGTGAGTTTGTGATTTTAGTTCTGCCGTGTTAGGATGAGTGAAGCATATACCAAATTTAACTTAGATTGATGTGGTTCTTAGTTATGTTTGTAAATATATTGGTGAAGTTGCTCAACGCCTCAACATGAGATGCATGTAAATCCAGTCCAAGCACATAGCATAACATACTTGTTCAAGCTGCTTAGCATGAGAGAATGTTGCTGGACACAGGCACTCAGCTAGACAGCTATTGGAGTTGTTTGAACATGTGAACTCAGCTATGCTAAACATAACTTTAGAATTTCAAGATGAAATTGAGTTTGTGCTGTTTTATTTTCTAGTGATGAATTTATTGGAATGGAGGGCCAAAGATAAAGCCCAGCATTTTTTATGTAAGGCACCTTATTTTCAAACATGAATACTTAAGTTTTCCTTATGTTTTTTCTATGCGACTCTCCCTCCCTCCCTCCCTCCCTCCCTCCCTCCCTCCCTCCCTCTCTCTCTCTCTCTCTCGGATTAACTTTTGCCAAGGCAGCAACTACTTTTGCATACCTCCCTTATAGCTTATTCATAATCAGAAGATGGAAAAAATGGGTGAAATTTGATCTCAATAAAAGTGATTTGCCATTATATGATGTTGTTAAGCATATCAGTGTCAATAAATGGTAAGAAAAACCTGGTTGTGGACTGTGGAACTATCATTACAAAGAAGCTAATGCCAGTAGTAGGTGAATGAATTATGCCATGATGAGTTGGTGAGCTTTTAGTGTTATCCAGCTGGTTAAGTGAATCCTTTTTGACTTTGGTCACAACAGTTGACTTTGTCAGATAAGAGGTCTAAACTTCTGTTTGGTGTCATGCTTTCATGCAAATAGGATTCTGAATTTCTGGTTACCCATTTTAAACTCTGCTGCATTCTTGCTAGTACAACTTTTCACCTTTATTTTTTATATCCAAATCTCAAGGATTACCTATGGAACAAGACAAATATTTATGGTCTGGTCATGGTCCCTACATAAAATATATTATTGTAGCTAATCAATTGTCTTGTCGTTTGCTAGGTTCATCTATATGGAGGGCAAGTAACCTCTTGGAAGAATGACCATGGGGATGAGTTGCTTTTTGTAAGCAGCAAGGTACAGAATCATTCATGAGGTCATGGATGGCCTCATTGATTGAATCGTTAATTTGTTACATAGATAAACTTGTATATGATGCATTGCCGCATCCTTGCCATCCTTGTCCCACTAAATAAGTTTTTTGTTAGTCCCTATTTGACCACAGTCCTATCCCATTCTGAATTAAAGAGTCTTTTCAATCATGGTCATAAACTGCTGCCTCCTTTTCCCATGTCTTGGCTCTTAGCCCTTTTAAAGGCTTTTATTTTCTAGTTGTTTATTTTGCACCGATGGAAGTTTAACCCAATTAAATAGGAAATTCATACTCTAATAGAAACAACTTTTGCTTAATTATTTTATTTTATGTGTGTTGCTGCATTAATTATGGTATCTCTGAATCATGGTTTTGAAATAATTTCCTTTCCTTTCAGGCCATTTCCAAGCCTCCGAAAGCAATTCGTGGTGGCATACCCATTTGCTTTCCCCAAGTATGGTAACTTCGTCTATAATGACTTTTCATAAATTAATGGTAAAAAAAAATTGCCTGCTCCAGTCATCCAAAAGAACCATATAAATGCAGTTCGGCACACATGGAAATCTCGAGAAACATGGATTTGCAAGGAATCGGTTCTGGTCCATTGATGATAATCCTCCACCATTCCCAGTAAACACTGCTATTAAAACTTTTGCTGATCTTATTCTGAAGCCTTCTGAAGAAGATCTCAAGATCTGGCCTCACAGGTTTGTGTTAGACCATCCAGAGATCATGTTCGTGTCCCTTTTTTCATGTTGCACATGTCTGATTCTGCTCCTCATATGTCTTTGACTTACAGCTTTGAATTTCGATTAAGAGTTGCTCTTGGACCTAAAGGAGATTTGATTCTCACTTCTCGAATTAGAAACACTAACATTGATGGAAGACCTTTCTCATTTACATTTGCATGTCACACATACTTCTCTGTATCTGACATAAGGTGTGTGTATGCTTTATGCTTCCTTTTCCTCCTTTCTCAATTTTTAGTCCAGATATTTTAATCTGAAACTTCTCAATGTATTGGAATTGAAACCGTGGATTTTTCTTTGTGTAGGACTTTCAGTGGTACATGTGTTCAAATTTACTTGCTAACACCTTCAATAGGCTTATATACATGATATTTGTGGCATCGGTATTGAACCAATTACCAGCACTAGTAGATTCAATACATTCTTTCTGGAGCAGATGGGAACATATGCTGGTTTTATACTTTTGTTCTCATACTGTTAATGCCAGTATATAGGCTCATATACATGATGTTTGTGGCGTTGGTATTGAGCCAAGCCTAGGTAGATGCAATCAAGGTTCCAAAAACCGGAACCGGAAAAAATCCCGGTCGGAGGCCGGTAACGGTAACCGGGCGGTTACCGGCCGGTTACCGGAAAAACCGGTAAAAAACCGCTCACAATTTAAAAATCAAAATTTGAATTTTGAGATATTTTGAAACCGGTAACCGGAAAAACCGGCCGGTAACCGGAAAAACCGGCCGGTAACCGGAAAACCGGAAAAAAAACCGGCCAAAATTCGAAAAATCAAAAAATTCATACCGGCCGGTTTTTCGGTTACCGGTCTCCACCGGTAAAACCGGTAACCGGCGGTTACCGGCCGGTAACCGCCGGGATTTTGAACCATGGATGCAATACATTTTTGGGGAGCAGATGGGAAAATATGCTGGTTTTATACTCTGGTTCTCATATTGTTAATGCCAACACGTGGCAACTTTTTTAGACAATTAGTTGTGTTTATATCTGTATTCTAGGTTTTTTAGATAAAGGGGAACTGAAAGTATGAGGGTAGAGGAAAGCATGGCTTGAATTATTCTCTAATTTGTTTCTGATAAACATGTTCAACTAATAATTGAAATGTCGCAGAAAAGTAAATGTGTGTTTGGGTGTTAATTTGTTTCCTTTCTATTTGGAGATTCAATCAACAGATAAGAACGAACTAGTAATCTATCCTGGATCTTTTTAGGATACTGTGTCCTCATGCTAACAAAGTGGACATTGTGGAACAAGGTCCTACACTTCTAGTCGAGTTTGCCATAGAGGCATTGATAAATCTGTGATCGTAAGAGCTTTATCTCAGTTCAAGCACACGGGTGCACAGTTGCTGTTGTTGTCAGATAAAACAAATGGTGATTCCAAATGGACATTTTTGTGAATAACATCAAACATTTTCAGTTTTATTATCTATAGCTTCACCTGTTACCATGGTTGAGAATTCAAACTTTACTTATGTGCTTACTCAAACCACAAATTCCTTAGTGAAGTGCGTATTGAAGGGCTGGAGACATTGGACTACTTTGACAACCTGAAGGGAAAAGAGCGAATCACAGAGCAGGGGGATGCTATTGTGTTTGAATCAGAGGTAAGCAAGCCACTTCAATGTTATATATGAAACTGCAGCTGCTGACCTGTAAACTTTTTGCTATAAAGGTTGACAAAATATATCTGGATGCACCATCAAAAATTGCAATTATCGATCATGAGAAGAAAAGAACCTTTGTCCTAAGGAAAGATGGGCTTCCAGATGCTGGTAAGCGTATTTGGTAATTGATTTTTGTACCTATCTGTATCAAGTTTCATTTTTCCACACACAACATGCATACTTTTGTTATCTTTTTTGCCCTTTGTAGTTGTATGGAACCCATGGGACAAGAAGTCAAAAACCCTGCAAGATTTTGGTGATGAAGAATATAAACACATGTTGTGCGTGGAGCCTGCAGCTGTCGAGAAGCCCATTACCTTGAAGCCTGGTGAAGAGTGGAAAGGAAGGCTGGAGCTCTCGGCTGTTCCTTCCAGTTACTGTAGCGGGCAGTTAGATCCGGAAAAGGTTCTTCAGGGTTGAACATTCTCACTTGCTACATCTTGTACAGGTAATTTGTTTTACTCTAGCTGCAACTTAATGGTTGCTAAATGGGAAACTTAGAACTAGTTTTCCTTCGTAATATTACTCTAATCGTCTGGGCAGATAGAGAGAAGTAAAATGAAACTGAATCTTCTGCTATTTTTGCAATTCAATTTGTTTGTGTGCTTGAAAGTGTGGCTTTAGGGAATGTGATAAAAGCTGTAGTTGTAGAATAAATTCAGTTGTACGTATAGTTTTGATTTCACAGTGGGCAATTTGTCTTTGAGCCTTGTTCTTCGTGCCTAACTCTTGCTCCCAGAGATACATGGGGATTTTCAGTGTTCAGGGTCAGAGGAGCTACAAACTAAACTATCAAAGCACACTGCCGTTTATTTCTTTAATGTAGGCAGGCAGCAAATGCAATCAGTGTTGGGCTGTTGGCTGTTGAAGCAGTCTGGCAGGCGCTAATTGCATATAGACATAAATATGACCCTCATGCTTAAGAGCCACGTCAACAAGCAGCTCCACCACTTATGTCATCAAATGGTCCACCCAGTTTTGGGCACATCAGTACAACATACGTGCATCCATAAAATGTCCAAGTATCATTCCCATCCGTATGTAGTATTTGAGTAGCCTTTTGATGATATGCTCTACAGTTCTAGATAGGCATTCCTGATGTCATGCATAGGTGCTGCTTTTGATTCTAATTCGTGACTTGTCGATTTCTGCAGGAACACTTGGTGGCACTTATATTACTTGGTGCTTTGGCCGGTGTTGATGCCGTATCGACTTGCCGGTGTATAGAAGCAGGCAAGGACTGAAATAACAAAACCGCCCTAGCGGCTTTATCTTGGAGCCTGTCCTCATTGAACTCAATTAGTAAATAATAGCGATCATGCCATAGTTTAGTATCGTTTGCTGGCCGTGTGGATAATGGACGATGTATTTGTAACACCCACGCCCTCCCGCTCGGCCCGAAATGCTACCACTATTTTAAACTGTACCATTTACATCTATTGTTGTTAGAATCCGACAGTAACTCCTTTGTTTAACTCAACGACACGGTAAGCACACACCTTACCGATAAGCACTGAAGTAACTGTACAAGTTTACCAATTATCGAGAAAAACGCATGAACCACACAATGCCTAGCATTTCCATTAAGACAGTTTTAATGTTTGACTACCAAAGCGTGTCATCAAAGTCTGTTTATGTCAACTAAAGGTGACCTGTTGTAGGGACCCAGATTTTACAATCCGGATTCCTCTGTGTTTAGCTGCACTATTCCTTAGATCAGTAGATAGTGCACACAGTTACAGTAATGGACATCAAAATACATATCATGCGGAAGCATAAGTATAATAGTAAACTTACTCATGGGCCGTTTAGGCCGAAGTCAATAAATTGCAACAGCGGAAGAACGAAGCACACAGGTGGGACCTTCAGGACATGCCCACAGGCAGCCAACTGGAGGTTCGCGACCTAGACCTTGACATCTTCATCTTCTCGGCCAGCTGGTCCAATCTTGTTGCTGAGGCGACGTGATTTGTGTAACACCCCGCCCATCCTCTGGGCCTAGAGTGCTACCAACACTGCATAATAATACCACTTCTAGTCATCTGCTAAACAATTTAAGCAAACTCTACCTTGATCATGAAGCAACAACCACTTACACCATACCTTTTTTTTAAACGACCTTTCTAACTTACTAGTAGAATTAAATATACTACCAAAAGCTAGATATGTGAAGTGCTGCAAGAACGTGAAGTCATTCATGTGCTACACCCGCCCGTGCCAGACGTCCTCAATAGTTACCTAAAAACAACAACAAAGCAAGGGTGAGTCCAAAGACTCAGCAAGTACATAATAGAACAATAGACACTACCAACATAAGTAAGCATATAAACATAATGCAGATATATCATCATGTTCATAACATCATTCTCATAGCCAAACAATGCAATGCCATCAATGCCATGCCTCATCACTCTACATGCTGATATGCTCTTCACTTTGCAAGTACCGGTACTGCCGAGTGAACACCCGTCGATGTTCACCCATCGTGGGCCCGCCCTCATAGGCACGGGGCCCCTCCACTCCCGTGGAGGCCTACCGAAGTAGGTCTTACTCAAGAGCACTCCGGATTAGTCCACTAGCTTTACTCATAGCTAGGGACTTTCTCACCGCCCTCACTCTTGAGTGCTCCTCATGCAAATGCACATGCCCATGATCATATTCACGCTCATCACTAGCATTACTAGTAGACAAGCATCTTTGCCTACCTCCATCATCATTGCCATCATTTACCATGCAACCTTATGTCAGGTAAATATCATATTTCCACACAGATATCATGTAATCAACGCATTTCTACATAGATATCATCATACCAAATAAACATCGCATATTCATAACCCTTGGTCTACCGCTCTACCATGTACTTGCCTGTTAGCCGAGCGGAGCGGAACGACGTGCGGAAGGCGTCGACTCGCGACCTCCACCTGGGCAAACAAACAGTCCAATTTTAACGCATCATACAAGACCGGAGATTAAATGGACGACGACGATTCTATACGCACATCCCGTTCTGGCGTAGAAACGCACGGGTTTCAGGGATCTGTTGCGCAGGTCCCGAAACCCCCTTTTTCTCTCTCTTTCTTTTTTCTTCTCTTTTTTTTCCTTCCTTACCTCACTTACCCGGCCGGCCTTCTCTCTCCTCCCTATCTCTTTTGGCCGAACCGGCCTGGCCACTTCTTCCCCATTCCCTTTTGGCCACAGGGGCCTTAGCTTCTCCCTCCCAACTCTCTCTCTCTCCCCTATCCTCCTCCTCCTCTCCGCGCGGGGTGGCGCGACCGGCCAGGCGCGGCAGCTTCCCCCGCCGCCCCTTCCTCTCCTCCCCTCCCCCACTATCTCTCTCTCCCTCTCTCCACTCGGCCGAACGGCCTTACCCGGGGCGGCGCGGCGGTGCGCACGGCCGGCCCGGCGTCGCCGGTCCCCCCTCACCGCCGGCGTCCCCCCTCTCCAGCCTCCTCTTGCTCTCCTTCCCCCCACCACATCGGTCTCGCCCGGGGGCGGCGCGGTCGCGCGTGGCCGCCTTGGCGTCACGGCCGCTACCTCACCGTCGGCCCCCCCAGCCCCCTTCTCCTCTCCGCCGGCCACTGGGCCGTCGCCGATCCCCTCCCCCAAACCGGCCGGCCGGCGCCAGATCCGGCCGCCCACGACATCGGCGGCTCCCTCTTCGGCCCCTTCTGCTCCTCCCCGCGTGCTGTGAGGCACGACCACCGCCGGCCGGCACGGCCAACGGCCGCCGGCCGCCTCCTCCTATTGCTACTCCGCCTCCCTCTCTACGTGCAGGTTTGCAAGGCTTGGTGCGGGAAGCATATGCAGCATTGAGTGGAGGCTCACCTCGCACTTACCTTGTGCTGGCCGAAGAGGGGTGGCTATGAGGGCTGGATGACTTAAGAAGGGGCTGGGTGATGACCTTTGCAGGGAGCAAGGCACAGGTGGCATGCATGCACGCTTAGGGCAAACATGCGGCTGCCACATCTCCCTGGCAGGTGGGTGGGGTATTACACTCTACCCCCCTTAACAGAATTCGACCCTGAATTCTGGCATTCAGCAATCGCACGGAAGAACAAAATAAAATAAACTGCACATAACATGACGTTAACTCGTACCCATGGAGAACAAGTCCGGGTACTTCTCGCGCAGTCTGATGTGCCCAAAGCACTATGATATACTTTATCGTTCTATGCCTCAACACCTTCTCTGATTCCTCCAGAATACGAACTGGACAGGACTCGAAGGTGAGGTCTTGCTTTTTGCACCCCGATTCTAACGCAATCTCATGCTCTGGATCTCGCAACTACTTTCTCAACATCGACACATGAAACACATTATGCACTCCATGCATAGACTCAATTCTCATGCCTCGGCATAAGAAAACCTTCAATCATTCAGGAAAAACACTCTCATTGCTTGCACAAAAGAGTCAATGCTACTCTTATTTGCAACAAAGAGAGCTCTTCTCTTTTACAAGAGAAGTATCACGCGACATCATAAAATCAACTCATCCATCCACAAACATCAACCCTTCTCTCAAAACAGAAGGGAATTCGTTCCCCCACGGAAATCATTTCATCACAATAAATCCACTCAGAGTGAAAACCAGACAGGAAATCAATCCTCATCCTAACCAACAACTTTCCACTTAAATCCACTATCCCTCAAAGTAGCCCTGAACGAATTCTCAAATCAGGGGAGCCCAAAATAATCCTTTGACTATTGATCAACCACTTCAGTCATTAACATGAGGGATATTCTAGTTCGTGTTCCTTAAAAAAAATTCGTATTGATCACACATCCATGTGACTAAACCCGCAAGGACAATTCTCACTAACTCTCTTAGCAAGAATAATGGATTCCCATACTTCGAGATATCGAGATATTCCAATTACTCATTAGATGGCCATACAACAATTCATTCTTCCATTGCTCATTATGAGCTACAAGGCCAATTCAATCTTAGGGCAACATTCCCATAAATCTGGGGAAGCTTTAGTATAGTACCTAAGCGAAATCCCCTCACCAACGACACATTTGCCAACAGATAGTCATGCCCCGTTAAAATTGCATTGGTTCCCATCAGTTCAATCCCTTCAGTACCCTTATTTCTAGGGTTTCAGTTCACACTCTATTGATCTTATGATTAATCCCATCAATGGTCGACTTTAACTCATGGAACAGATTATTCCTCTAACTACTTCTTTAAATAATGATCACCAAACATGGTGGATAAAACAAATCATACACCAACTCTCAATCCTCTCACATCCACAAAATGAGGTAAGCTCTATTAGGATCTCATTTAATATCAAATAACTAAATCTTCCAATAGTTCTACTTCATCTTTACCTCAATCTATGTTATGGGAATCAAGCAATCTAAAACATTAACCCCTAACGCTGATTACCTCAAAAACATAAGTCAAGGTAGTTCTTTCACCAAAATCTCATACTCTCATTGCTACCCAGGCTTTACCAGCTTAAATGTGACATCAGTCACCACTATTTCCCATAGACACTACTAGTTGCAAAGACACAATCGACCATTGGGTTCGCCTTTAAGGCCAATTTTTTTTATCCCTAATCAATCTCCCACCAGGATTATGGCATAGGATCAACTCAGAATTCTATTAGCCACACAAGTCTTTATTATCACCCTAGTACCAACATGCCAACCATTTCACTCTAGATCTAGGCCTAATAGAGCTTCACGTTATGAATTTAACATTTGCTTCGAGAACAAGGGATTCCAATCCCTCAGCAACCCTCCAGAGTTAAGAAGTCTACCAAATTTAAACATCCAGAAAACAGAACGAAATCCCAACAACTTTCATTCTCCAACAAAACAGGACTTGAGAATGAGTTCATCACTCACTCCCTCAACACGGGATTCACTCTTTCAATGATGCAACGCCTAGATAAGAGAACCATTCCCTCTGGCCATAGCATCACATCACAACAAACACAATAGGCAATTAACACCAAGAAAATATAGAGATGCAACAAAATCCAAATATTACATTACCCTAGTCGACGCGCCCGGGCCCACTTTAGACTCTCAACTCAAGACAACCGAAATTACATGTTTGGGAAACGCTCAGGACTCATTCTTGAGTACGCCTAGGACTTCGTTCCTAGGTACGCCCGAAACTTATGCGTTCGGGAGTGCCACGGACCACACGTCCGGGAAATCTCATATGCAGATGTGAGGGAAGTCAGGTAACACTCATGACACATGCACATAAATCAATCTGTGTCATGCGGATCTACTGCCGCACCTCTAAGCATTCATCATGGATAGAACTGAACATGACCTCCTTTGAAGTCATAAACCCCAAATGAAATTGCACGCTAAAACACAAAGTTTTTCTTCCAAATACCAACATAGAAACCCATTTAAATTCTCTTTCCCATAACCACAACAAGCCAGTACCTCTTGTACTTCTTACACAGTTTAGCAAATATCAATTTGCTAACACATAAGTTATTGACTTTTAGTATCCCATCTTGAACCTTTCCACGGCTCACCGGATACTCTATTCTTCCATATTTACTCTTTAGTTCATCAAACATTACCACCTTTCTGTACAAAACAACACAATTATAACACCTATCAAGCGCGCATACCACAAGATGTGGTCAAGGCTCTTTGATCAAAAGACCCACTATCAACAAATAATCCCATGAGCACCTAATTCCAAGGCGCTAACTAATCTCCACCAGCTCGACTCTAAGGATGATCAATCACCCGGATTTTTAACACACAACGTATGCACTTTCATAACCCACAATTGCTTTTAAGCATAGAATCCGTCTATTCTACTTCCGTAGGCGTGCACACGATTCCCTACAAAATGCAGTGGCAACTCCACCAACTCATGCTTAAATTTTTTGCCACCAAATCTCACTAGAACATTATTAGCTTTATCGCTCAGAATTTGAGTCTCACTCAACTCTATAACAATTCTTCTCCATTCAATTTAGTCGGAAGGTTTGTCCGACATTAAGATATTCATTCTTATTCTCCTAACTAATCCCACTAGAGTTCTAACATTACAACTATTAGAGTCTTCCAAAACATTGGTCATAATTATAATAATCAATCATGGTGCGGGATTAGCGGACTTAGCTTTATAATCCTTCGCCTATTATCAATTGAAAGGATAACCCCAGGAGGAACTTTCCACCAAAATCATAAATTAGCACACTTCTTAGCATGCCTAGATTGCACGATTGGGCTAATCGATTGGACCATCATGATACCAGTCATTCAATGTGGTTCAACCGTCTAAGCAACTATAATCACCTACTGGTTCACCAATAATTCAATTCCAACTATTAAACAGAAATGGATATGCTTTACACTGCTACTCCTCAGGTTACTACTAAATCCCCATTGGATTCAAATCATCTTTAATCCCACCACCATAACTAAAGTTAATTACTTCCCTAGATTCTCACAATTTAGGATACCACGTCCTACCAACTTGTCACTTTAACCACCATATCCCACATACGCCTAATCCAACACTTCAACCACTATTGGATATTGCCTTCTCTAGAAAAAACTGATCTCATCATGCAAGTTACTCCAATCATTCCTATAATCAAAATTCTCCTGAAAACCAAACTTACATGGAACACCACCCACTATCGGGTAGTTACCAAACAACTCGACGAGTTGCTAACCAAAGGGAACCAACTTCCCAAAACTGAAGCAAAACATCACTACCTCAATGCCACAATTGGCAACATGACCAAGCCTCTCCAGCGGCCACGGTCTCAGTCTCTATTGCATCGCTACATGACACAAACACGACAAAGTCCCTAGGACACACAAATAACCAGTTCAAATGCTTGCTATCAACTCACAAGCATCAACATCAAGCATTGAAAATCAACAATCATGACTAACAGAAGCGAAAATGCAATGCTTGACCCAATCCCATCCTACTATGCACACGTTCGCGTCCTCTAGCTCTCGACACCTCTGTTCAAGACAGATAGCTAATCACACAGCTAGCCCACAAACATCTATTTCAACAGCACAGATCAACATCAAGGCTGCGAAAGCGTAAATGCAATGTAAGACCCATTCCCCATCCTATGGTGCACCAGTGTGTCAAATTTTAATTTAATTATTAGGCCTAAGTCAAATTTTTGTTGAATAATTAACCTAGATTGCCAAATTTCTTTATCACGGACCTAACGCCCGCTCTGATACCAACTGTAACACCCCGCCCATCCTCTGGGCCTAGAGTGCTACCAACACTGCATAATAATACCACTTCTAGTCATCTGCTAAACAATTTAAGCAAACTCTACCTTGATCATGAAGCAACAACCACTTACACCATACCTTTTTTTTAAACGACCTTTCTAACTTACTAGTAGAATTAAATATACTACCAAAAGCTAGATATGTGAAGTGCTGCAAGAACGTGAAGTCATTCATGTGCTACACCCGCCCGTGCCAGACGTCCTCAATAGTTACCTAAAAACAACAACAAAGCAAGGGTGAGTCCAAAGACTCAGCAAGTACATAATAGAACAATAGACACTACCAACATAAGTAAGCATATAAACATAATGCAGATATATCATCATGTTCATAACATCATTCTCATAGCCAAACAATGCAATGCCATCAATGCCATGCCTCATCACTCTACATGCTGATATGCTCTTCACTTTGCAAGTACCGGTACTGCCGAGTGAACACCCGTCGATGTTCACCCATCGTGGGCCCGCCCTCATAGGCACGGGGCCCCTCCACTCCCGTGGAGGCCTACCGAAGTAGGTCTTACTCAAGAGCACTCCGGATTAGTCCACTAGCTTTACTCATAGCTAGGGACTTTCTCACCGCCCTCACTCTTGAGTGCTCCTCATGCAAATGCACATGCCCATGATCATATTCACGCTCATCACTAGCATTACTAGTAGACAAGCATCTTTGCCTACCTCCATCATCATTGCCATCATTTACCATGCAACCTTATGTCAGGTAAATATCATATTTCCACACAGATATCATGTAATCAACGCATTTCTACATAGATATCATCATACCAAATAAACATCGCATATTCATAACCCTTGGTCTACCGCTCTACCATGTACTTGCCTGTTAGCCGAGCGGAGCGGAACGACGTGCGGAAGGCGTCGACTCGCGACCTCCACCTGGGCAAACAAACAGTCCAATTTTAACGCATCATACAAGACCGGAGATTAAATGGACGACGACGATTCTATACGCACATCCCGTTCTGGCGTAGAAACGCACGGGTTTCAGGGATCTGTTGCGCAGGTCCCGAAACCCCCTTTTTCTCTCTCTTTCTTTTTTCTTCTCTTTTTTTTCCTTCCTTACCTCACTTACCCGGCCGGCCTTCTCTCTCCTCCCTATCTCTTTTGGCCGAACCGGCCTGGCCACTTCTTCCCCATTCCCTTTTGGCCACAGGGGCCTTAGCTTCTCCCTCCCAACTCTCTCTCTCTCCCCTATCCTCCTCCTCCTCTCCGCGCGGGGTGGCGCGACCGGCCAGGCGCGGCAGCTTCCCCCGCCGCCCCTTCCTCTCCTCCCCTCCCCCACTATCTCTCTCTCCCTCTCTCCACTCGGCCGAACGGCCTTACCCGGGGCGGCGCGGCGGTGCGCACGGCCGGCCCGGCGTCGCCGGTCCCCCCTCACCGCCGGCGTCCCCCCTCTCCAGCCTCCTCTTGCTCTCCTTCCCCCCACCACATCGGTCTCGCCCGGGGGCGGCGCGGTCGCGCGTGGCCGCCTTGGCGTCACGGCCGCTACCTCACCGTCGGCCCCCCCAGCCCCCTTCTCCTCTCCGCCGGCCACTGGGCCGTCGCCGATCCCCTCCCCCAAACCGGCCGGCCGGCGCCAGATCCGGCCGCCCACGACATCGGCGGCTCCCTCTTCGGCCCCTTCTGCTCCTCCCCGCGTGCTGTGAGGCACGACCACCGCCGGCCGGCACGGCCAACGGCCGCCTCCTCCTATTGCTACTCCGCCTCCCTCTCTACGTGCAGGTTTGCAAGGCTTGGTGCGGGAAGCATATGCAGCATTGAGTGGAGGCTCACCTCGCACTTACCTTGTGCTGGCCGAAGAGGGGTGGCTATGAGGGCTGGATGACTTAAGAAGGGGCTGGGTGATGACCTTTGCAGGGAGCAAGGCACAGGTGGCATGCATGCACGCTTAGGGCAAACATGCGGCTGCCACATCTCCCTGGCAGGTGGGTGGGGTATTACAATTTGACTCCTGATTCTGAATTTTGTTGCAAAAGCGAGTGTGAGCACTCCAACCCCGTGCTCCGCGAGCCAATACACAGAATGCAAATAAATAGTATGCATGGCTTATCAAGGAGAGGCTCGGGTTATTTTATTTGCTAAAAATCTCTTTTAGTAGCATGATTATTAACTCATAGTGTTATTAATTCTACCCAAACTTCACACGGCGATTGCCATAATTGACTAATCCACCAAAGACACTTCCCTTACTGATTGCTGTCTAAGACTCTAAACAGCGCGTGTCATCATTTAACTAATCCACCGATCTTATTCCTTCTATATTGATTACTGCCTAATACTCTAAACTGAGAGCGACATCATTTAATTAATCCACCGATCATACACCCTCTATATGGTTTGCTGTCTAAAACTCCAAACAGCGAATATCATCAATTATTCAATCCACCAATCAAATGCTGCCTAATCCTCAAACAGCGAGTATCATAATCTATATAATCCACCGAGCAATTACTGCCTAAAACTCCAAGCAACTAATGACATTAGTTATCTAATATTACTTATTTAATCCACCAATATCTTTCGTATTCTAAGTTCCTAACAATCCAATCCTTTTATTATTGATCTACAACCATAATTTGCTTTTCCAATATTCAACCTCATCTTCCATTATCTATCTCTACTAATTCACTAGTATACATCCACCAAGATTTTCATGGATCGAGTCTACGATTCACCAGTATATATCCACCAAGAATATCATTGACCAAGTTTATACTCCAAGCATTATTACCTTACCTCCATATTCTTAAAAATCCAATTCATCCATCCAGTATCTGATCAAAGCCTATTAATCCCATTATCGCCAACCACTCCCAGGAATTAATCTAGCAACTACCTTTTCACTCCCTAATTCTCCAATAATCATTTAAATCATCTATATAACCTATATATATATATATATTCATTTTTGACTCCACCAATTTATTTCTCCCACAATTCTCACTATCATTTCCTATTTATGATTGACATGATTCCACCAATATCTTAACTATATACATCCATCTCCTTTACTCACGACTCTATTTACCCTTTCCATATTTAATTTTGTAAGAATAGAAATGCCACTGATTGAAATACAATACATAAAATTTCCTGAGACCTAACAGCTTTGGAACAAAACATAATGTTCAAAGAACATTAACATGATTTTCCATACATATGGCATCACACCATATGCCTAATATCACCATAATTTCTCCATACATACGGCATCACACCGTATAACATCTTTCAGCGTTATAGCCGCTTAACTTACCACTGGGACGACACCCAGGACAACTCAAATCAGGGCCTTTCACTGCCCTCCACTTTTCCATTCCCACCCATAAAGTATTTTGAAATAGAACTATATCTGGTTAAGTTCCCATGTCCGCCCTTAACCGTGGGCATGGTTATTCGAATAGTTTTGACTCTGCAGAGTTTGTACACTTTCACCACAAGAGACAATCAACTTGTTGCCCCACACGATTCCTTAGAAGTGTGGTTGAGCAGACCATCACAGTGACTTTTCAAAGTATCTAGTCTCTTTTGTCATTTCACCCTATGGGCCGTTCCCACTTGCGGTGGGTCCCATACGTTGCACGGGATGTTCCCCACGGCTACTAGCGTACGGGCTCCACTCCCCTCTGCGCTAGTACGACTGGGAAACTTCACCCTCCACTCGGTGTCCCTTTAGGCCTCCCCTTGACCTTGCATATCCACTCCTGTCCACTACCGGTGAGATGAGTCCGGGGGTTTCGATAAATTTACTTAGCCAAGTTGTATTTTACAGACTTGTGGTTGTACTGTTTTACACAGGAGGTCATGACAAGATTCAGTCCTTAGTGGTATCTGAGCGGTTCTACCACACTCCATAATTTGTGCTCCCACCGCACCACATACCAGCCCCCAAACCATCCGCTCAGATATTTAAGCAAGTTAGGATTTTTGGGGAGCATACAATAATCATGTCAAAACATACCAGTCATTCCCACCATGACTGCCCAAACCAGTTTCTCATGATTTAAAATGACAATGATGTTTGGGGCATTTCAGTGCCCCTGAGTATTTATGCAGTACTAAGCATGACATATAATTAGTGACTTATTTTCAAAAGTTACCATTATACTTTTGCTAGGGCGACAAGGTTCACATATTCAAGTATTCCAAAAGAGGTGTAATATTAATCAAGCAAACAATGGACATATAACTAAAATCTTAAATTAAACATGTATTTGCATATAAAATAACATCATGCAATTTGATAATTTCAACAAAAATAATTTGCAGAAAATGTAGGTTCAACATGATCAAAGTATTGACTCGCCTGGCGCGGTTTACCGCGGTCTTGAGCTCACACAGTGATTTCTCCTGAGCTTCTGATCTTTATCTTCACTTCGAGCTTAATCTTGCTGGATCCACTGAATCTTCACGACTCCCAATTTCTAATTACGCGACAACGACTGAATCCAAATGAAAGCAAATAACTCAAAAGATCAAAATAAACCCGAATAAACTCAACTTTTGTATTATTATGAGTTAATGGGTGATTTGAGGCAAGGCTGGTGGTAGAATACGATGACTTGATCTTGTTATTAATAATCGCTTTTATTATTTCTTTGGACCTATGATTCGGGGTGCAAGGTATTTTATATATATATATATATATATATATATATATATATATATATATATATATATATATATATATATATATATATATATATATATATATATATATATATATATATATATATATATATATATATATATAGGAAAATTACATAAGGCACCATGGTGCCTAGGCACCAACATCCGATACACGTGTATGATTGATAATTTTTTTGAGTTTGGGTATGAAAATATTTTATACCCTTGATATATTTATGGTAAGTAAGTTTTGAACTCAGTTCAAATTAGTTTGAACTACTTTTGAGTTCAATGCAACTACAGTGAGTATATACCATAAAAATAGTTCAAACTAATTAAACTGAAGTTGAATTTAAATTTTTTCGGAGTTTGACATCTCAAATATACTTTTTTATGGGTATATGAAGATACCCACATCAAACGTTGCGAATCTCGAAGCAAATCAACGGGTATTGATATTGGTGCCTAGGCACCATGGTGCATGAAACACTCGTCCTATATATATATATATATATATATATATATATATATATATATATATATATATATATATATATATATATATATATATATATATATATATATATATAAGTATGTCTGCAAATTTTAGCTTACCGAGTTAATCATATAGTCTATGTTTATAGTATTTTATGGTATGATATTTTATGTACTTCCAGTATTCACTAGGCTAGGTTTAATTTGAATTAGGGTCTAATTATACGAGTCCCAGCTTGTTATATGCATTTATGATTGGTATTATTATTCCGTTAAAACTAACATTAAGATTTAATTAATATCACTTTTATTATCTTTGCTTTTTTTACTTTAGCTACCATTAGGCTTATCTTCACTTCTAATTTTAGCTTAAACCTAGTTATCTGGGCAAAGCTTGGCCTATAAGGATCACATTTCAATATTTGCTAATTAGCAAAATCTACGGCTGAAATTTATTTAATGGAGACATGTTGATTTTTGGGCATCGATTTTACTTAATTAATGGTAGTCCTTATTAAATCTGAACATTTAACCCAAAAGAAATTTTCTTTATTATTGCCTTTAGTTTATATTTAGTCTTTTAATTCATTTATGCATATCGTATTAACTACTCATATGTGATAACTAACCCAATGCTAGTGACTTTATACCCAAATCATTTGATAGCCAAAGAGGGTTCTCCTAATTGTTTGGGGCATAGAGATGACGCTTATGTTTTAGACCATGCCATGGTTAATTATATATAACTTTTACTAGTATGCCATGGTTTAGGATTTAGTTCTTTAGACCATCCTCTTTTGTTAAGTTGTCATTTCATGTGAGCATAACCTAAACAAGATTATGGCTTTCTATTTTACCCATGTAGTTTATTTTAAACTGTTACGGCACATCTCCTAACACATTCTATGGAGCGACTTGATTCGTCATTCACCTTGCCAACTTTAGCTGGGACTTTTATCCAAATCTGGAAGGCCATAGATCTTGAATGAACAACCTAGTCATTTTGGTTACTCATATTTACTAGCTAATCCATTATTAAACCTCTAATGATCTTCCTTGCACAAGGTTTTATTCCATCTCTATATTTAAAAGCTTACCTCTCATTTTTAAACTTATATTAATTACTTATATCTCGCATAATTATTTCCAAGGTTTATTCAGTTGTTATACTAGAAAATCTTTAACTTAAATTTCAATCATTTAAGTGTTAGTGAGCTAAGCCCAATCTATTTCTCTTATTCACTTAGTTGCCCCTTTTATGCATATAAACTTTATATTCTAATGCATATATGAATTTTATTTGATTTTATACCAATTACCTTAGCTTTCTTGATTCATCTCCTAGTTATTGTCCACAAAAAAAATGGGTATAAGCAAAATAAAAACCAAGATATGCAAAGAGGAGGATCGAACCCAGGACCTCTCGACTGAAACTTTCAACTCGGCGCTGATAACCAATAGACCGCCCGGTGCTTCGTGACTTGTGGGGGAATGAGAATTGATAAGGCGTTCGGGGTTGGGGGATTACCCAGAGGAGCCTCCGGTTGAAAACAGAGGAGGCGGGAATGCACAGCTGGCGACAAGGGCTCCGGTGAGGGGAGGCCAAAGGGGCGGGGTAAGGCGGCAAAACGGGTCCCCGGGGAGGTGTAGAAGCCGGTGGCTGCGGTGGCGCAGCTCAGAACGGCGCGTGTCGGCGGGGCGGCGGGTTGTGCGGCCGGCGGCGGGGTGAGAATGGAGCGGTGGCGCCGTGATGGGGGAGAGTAGGAATCGGCGGGCGCAGGAGCTAGAGGAGGGTACGGGGATCCTTACCATACGGTCGGCCGGGCCGGAGGGGCGCCGAGGTTGGCTGGCGGCTGAGGCCGGGGTCGGGCGGCGGAGGCGCACAGAGCTGGCGGCTTGGAGTGGGGGAGGGGCTTCGGTGACCGTCGGGGGAGCTTAGGGGGGGCTGCGAGGTTGCTCCTCCCGGGAGGAATCGGAGGCGACGTGACTGAGAAGGAGGCGGTGGTGAAAATGGCGGCGGCTACGCACGATGCAGCAAAGGGGGAAAAGATGGGGGAGGAGAAGGAAGAGAAGGTGGGAAGAAGAGGGGAAAGCGCGGGGCTTCTTATGGCCGCTGAGGACGGGGGAGGAGCGGAGGACCGGGTGGAGGCAGCGGACTGGGCAGCGGGGTGGAGAACCGGTGGGCAAGGACCGGGCGGCGGACTCGGCGTGAGGCACGGGGCTCGGCGCGTGCGCAGGGGCAGGACAGGCACGCAGGGTGGCGAGGAGATCCGGGGGAGATTTGGGCATGTCCTCTTGCAGTCGACGCAGAGGAGAGAGGGAAGGGGGAGACGTGGAGGGAGCTCGGCCGCAGAGGAAGGAGGAGGAAGGAGAAAAGAATGGAAGAAGAGGCAGGCATGTGGCGCAGGGGAAAAGAAAGAAAAAGGGGAGGCGCACAGGGGCTGGGGCCCGCAGGACAGTGAGAGAAAAGAGGGAAAGGAATGGGGAAGAAAAGGGAAAAAGCTCAAGCAAATTTTGTTTTTAATTTCTGGATTTTAACTTAAATTTCTTCTCGTGGTTATGATTATTGATTTCAAATTTTTGCATGTCAGTTGAATTTCAAGTTTTTAATCTTGTAACTATTTAGATGTGCGCTTTCAAAATTTCTTTAGCCATTGCTTCTCTTTTATTTAAGTAAATTGGATTTCAATTTCGTATTCCCATTATTTAATAACTAAAATTTTAAATTGTGTGTAGACCCTTTGACTTTCTATTTCTTTTATTAACACCAACTTTGCTTTTAGAGTTGGATATTATTTCTTAATATTTTAATTTAGCATGCCAAAACCTGAAAGATGTAAATATTCAAAAGAAATTTTGAATACCAGCAAAATTTAAGAAAAGCTTTTAAAAGGCATTTCCTAATTTTGAATATCCCAATTTTGGGATGTTACACCTGTGTATTACTGTTTGCATGTGAAATAAATGTGCTACTCCTGTCCAAACATATCTAAAATTCACCAAAAAAACATCAAAGCAAGCGTGAGTTAATAGGCTTAGCAAGTATATAATAAAATAGTAATGATAACATAGTAATTCAGCAAATCATATATCCAAGAGTTGTAAAACATGATCTCTTTAACTGCCAATAATGCCCGTATCTATGAACTGTAAACATTATCTTTGTAACAGTTTTATTGTCTCATGTTTCTTTCATACAATGCAATGTAATGTTCACATGCACCTTTTGAGCTCATATCGATACAGTTGAGTGTTTGCTCTATCGATGAATCACTCTTGCCCCGTCCTCTGGTCTCTACCTGTATAAGTATTATCTAGTCTCAATTCCATAGCGATTCACACACATAGTTGGACAGCATCGTCCCTACGTGTAAACCCGATACAGACAATCCCTTCTCACCGAACGTTTTTCCGTGGTCTCGGTACTCAAACAACCACTATTTAGAGACAGCGACATTTATACTTGTGAATAAAATTTGTTCCCCCTTTATTTTCTTCTTCTTCTTCTCTTCTTCTCTTTCCTTTCTCTCCTTTCCTTTTTTTCTTTTCTCTTCTTTTTTTCCCCTATTCTTGTCTCTTTTTTCTTCTCACCCAATCTCTTTCTCTCTCTCCTTTTCTTTGCACCTAGCCAAACCTTATCTCTTCCCCATTCCCCTCCTCCCCTCACTCTCACTCATGCGACCCCACTGTCACCTCGGGTGCCTTGGGCACGCCGGCTAGGAGTTCATTGCTAGCTATGATCCACCTCTAGCGGTTCCTCCATCCAAACCCCCACGCGCTACTCTTCCTCCTCTTTGATTCATCGGTTGACCAACGCTCCACATCGCTAGGGTTTGCTGACTAGGGCTCGCCGCCGGTGAGTTCCTAGGTGTTTCCCCTAGCTTTCCCTCTATGGCTCCTATCTTAATTTCCAGTGGCTCCCTCGGTTTCCATGGAGGCTGCCGCTGATTTAGGGGCATGTGAACCCGACTCGGTCATGGCTGAGCACCATGGCTTCACTCCTCCCCATGGCTTGCTATGGCTTGGCCGGTTCACCTCCACTCCTCTTCCTTCTCGGGACAATCCATTCTCCCTCCCCCTTATTTTACACATCTCAATTTTAGCTTCTATTTTTGCTTGCTATACTCCTAACTACGCACGATCGGGAAGGCCCACGGTGCCGCCACGACGGGACTTGGTGGGGGCATGCGCTAGGGAGCATGCTCCTCTGTCCAAGGGCTCACGGCAGCCCCTACGGGCTTGCCGTCATTGTCGTTGGTGTGTGTTGTGCGGTTATGTTGCATTATGGACAAAGGAAAGAGGGTTAGGGTTAGGTTGGGTGGGAATGAGAAGGCAATGACGATGGCCATGGTGGTGATGGTGCTCTTCACCCACTTTCCATTGGCCCTTCTCGCCTCCTCCTTGTCCCGGTCTGTGGTTTGGCGTGGTTCCGGTGGTCCTAGGCGGCTTATAGTCATCGTGAACTCCATCTTCACATTGTTAGTCTTCCCCAACTCCCCCAAGATCTCTCCTCACTATATTTGGTGTGGCTGCCTTGAAACTTTGGTGTTGGTTGAGCAATGGATAGAGGGGTTGGTGCTTTGCTTTGCTTTGAGTTGGCTACTTGGCTCTCGGTGTGGGGAAGGAAATGAGCTGAGAGTGAGGTGCTTTGTGGATGGCTTGCTTATGCTGTGTTTTCTCTTGGTACTGGCTTACTTAAGAGGAGGGGCCTTCGGTTGATTTCTGTCTTGGCTATGTGTGTTGTGTTTTGCGAGGGCATTTTGGTGATTTCTCGATTGAGAAAAGAAAGAAATGAAAAAGAAAATAAAAAGGGGTCCACCTTTTGGTAGGACGACTCGAGGAGATAAGGGGAGGAGACCTAGTCTCCATCCCTTATGGCGCTAGGTTTTGGATCTGCTCTTCAGCGATGACAGATCCGGAGGGAAGAGGCGGCGCAGGAGGCACTAGTGCCCCGAGGGCTTTGGCTCCGACCGTTGGTGGTAACCGCACTAGGCTCTATTCCCTCCTCCTCTCGGCTATAAAAGGAGGTCGCCTCACCCGTGAGAAGTATCAAGGGAAAAGGAAATCGAGTGAGCTCTCTCTTCAATCCGTTCTTTTCTTCCTGGTTTGGCTTCAGAGCTTGGTCTTGGGGTTGTTTCTCCACTGCATAACCGTTGTTATCAGTGGTGATCTGCGGTCGTGGTACTCGGTGGTGAGGTGCACTGGGCTGGTGCTTCTCGGTGTTCTTGTGCGGCATCTCCTTCACCTCGACTTTGCTGGTTTTGGTGTGTCCCGAATGGCAAAGGGAGGCATTATATCTCTGACTACCACACCCTGTCACCGTGGCACAGCGGGGTGTTTGGTTTTTTGGGTCAGCACCTTTGGGTGTGCCTTGCCTGTTCTTCTCAGTGGCTTCGAGTGCCATCCGCTCTGTGAGACTCTTGACTAGTCTTTGCGCATTACTTGTTTTGTGAACCGTACTAGTTGATTATATTTTGTGAATTTTCTAGTACTGGGAGACATTACTTGTGATGCTTGTGGGCTGTGGGCTAAATGCTCTATGAAGAAATCTGTCGTATACTGAAATTGATCTGATTATCAAGTTTAGATTTGTGCTCTATTAGTAGAGCTTACTGCTATCATTTGATTCTTAGCAACCTGATAGTTTACTGTTGGTTGTGCTGGTTGTTCTCTTTACAAAGATCCCTAGTTTTTCAGTACTCTGTAGCTTATTCTCGTCTCTTTAGCAAGAGCTCTTGCTGTATTAGATATTCTGTGATCATGTGTTTTTGAAGATGATTATCTAATCTAAAAGCTGTTAAGAGTACTGTTATTAAGGTCATTCCTTTTGTTGGTACCCTGTTAAACCGACAGTAATTTGTGTGAATGCACATTTCTGTGACATCACAGTAAAGCTAATTTTAGAGCTCATAATCTGAATTTTGATTGTCATTTCAATTTGTGAAGAGTATAGACAAAGTGTTGAGAATGCCAAGATTTAGTCTTGAGCAACTCTGCATCTGAGAGCAAACTTTCAATTAAAACTGAGCTTTAGGTTGTTATAATTGATTCCCTAATCATGAAACTGTATTATATGCTCTTTTTAGCAATTATAATGTTTCATGCTTTAAGTATATGCTTTTGCATAAATGACATGAAAGATTCACATGATTGTATGTTAATTATGTCATTTGTTTACTACTGGGTATATGCTTTAATTGTAGCAATTATTGAAATTAAATCTGAATATTTGTTTACATCATATTATTTACAACAATGTGCAATGCTCTGGCTGCTCTTCCCTTATCCGCTTGGCTCTCTCAGCTGGTTGTTTGCTCTTGGACCATTGGTCCATTGGGTGAGCTCAGCACTATTTACTGGCTTTTCTACTGCGGAAGGTAAGATGGTAAAAACGTGGGCATTGGATTTTTCTACTGCCAAATGATGCTGCCCACATAAGCGAGAGGCATCGATCGGCCCCGGACTGTCTAGGAACCTCAATGAGCGATATTCTATTCATCATTTTAAATCTAAGGGTTCTGACAGCAAAACCATTTATTTCTCCCTTAGAATGTTTTTATTCCTCGCTTTTCTTTCCTACTGGTATTACATTATATTATTCTGCATCTCGGGTTAGGACATCTACCAATTATTTGCAGGCTGTTGTCTGTATTTTGCTATTAATCTGTAGATGTGTAAATTTTCTGGGCCTTCATGTCCTGCTCGTGGTACAAGTGCACTCTAAACTTTAGTAACAAACTCCCGATCAATTCTATAGGGATTATGGTATTTCACTATTAATTTATACCCTTCAGAATACTGGAGTAATAAGGAATGACGCCGTTGAGTTTGCACAACATGTTCTGGATACTGGGGAATAAAAATGGTGGGAGTTTGGACGTACGATTTGAAGCAATGACTGCGTCTAAATTCTAATGACCTGAGGTTCTTATGCAAAGAGCAGCCATTATCATAGAGAGGTAAAATTCCGCACCAGCTGCAACTCGTTCCATTTGTTTGCATATGCTTTGATCTAATGGACTGTGATATGATTCGATCACTGGTCAAGCATGAAAGGTATCCTCGCAAAAAAAGGAAAAGTAAAATGAAAAAGAAATATTTCTCTAAAAAAAAAGAAACAAAAGGCGTCTCGCAAGCAGTGTTATTCCTTTGAACAATGCATTCTATCTTTGTCAATCTCTGTATTCGTCAGCGGATGAGATCCATCTATGTCTCCAACCACTTTTCATATTTAATTTCGAAATTTTCTTTTAATTTACGTAAAGGGTAGGGTATAGCCCGTGATTGTACACACGGAAAGTATTAAAGGGTGCAGCTACAATGTGATTGTGCAGAACCCTAGTACTTCTTCCAAGTTCCAGCACGGTCGACAAATTCCGTATCCATACTTATTGCTAACCACCCTTGAAAAAGAGTTAACGATGGCAAGTGTGTATGCTATGTACAACACAAATACTAAAGAACATGCATGGAACACTAACTTCAACAACAGACGAAACCGAGAAAGTGAAATTTACCACTTTTCAAGAATTATTTCCTGTTCCCTTTCCTTGTTTTCACTGCACATTCTGAACTGAATAAAACCAAGAAGTCTGAATGTCCAAACAAATGATTCATACTAAAAGAGTAGAAGAAAATAGAATACAAATTGTGCCTAGACAATCATGGAGAATCTATACACTTGGTTTCTGAAGAAGCGGGCTGCTAGTTGGTAGTATTCAGAGCGACGGATTTGCAGATAGGGCACCAGTTCTTCTTCCGGAGCCAGTGCTTTATGCAGGGGATGTGGTAGTAGTGCTTACATGCCATCTTGCCCACCTCCTCACCGGCTGAGTACTCCTCCTGAGAAATACACTCCGTATGAATCATACTTTTTTTTTGTTTTTTCGTACTTGCAGAAATTTTTGATCGCAAAAAGAAAATTTAGCGTGATGCTGCCGTTACAGCACAATCTACTGATGCAAATGAACTTACCTGGCATATGCTGCACTTTTTGTCACAATCTTCATGGGTCCCTGAAGTTGTGGGCATGTACATGCTTCTGTTCAGACACTTGGATAACGCATCGTCCGAAAGGCCAGTGCTTACAGTGCCGATCCGCTCCCCCAGTGCAAGCAATTCCTACAATGTAAATCCAAAGCATCGCAAATGGTCAAACAGCTGAAAATAAAGCATGCCAAGCAAAAGATGTTGCTGGCTGGAATAGTGGAAGAAGAGAAATTTGTGATGGAAATGAGGAAACAGCGTCGTCAGAGAAAAGGAGCGTGCATACCTCGTAAGACATGCCATCGATGTCCATTCTCATTCCTCTATGCCGATCGTTGAATATGAAGTAGTTATCAAGCTGCAAGGCAGAATGTAATTTCATGATTTACTTTGTCCATATAATTCTCCAAGTCTTTGGGACGATCATTGTGCAATGACAGAATGCTATACCTCTTCGCTTCCTTGCATATCGAAGCGCCAGTATCCATTTGTGTCCTCCATGCCGTCCTCCAAAGATGACAGTCCTCCCTGAAGACTACTTCTGTATCTTGCCAAGAATCCAGAAATAAACGCTTCAGTAGGCGCCTGATCTCTTGCTATCTGCTCAACTAGCAAGAAATCATCGTCGCTCCTCTCTGAATTCCTCCTAGTACCTCCACTGATATCTCTACGCACGCTGTCCGCTCCTGCATTTGCACCTTCATCTGCTTTTCGTATCCGCGAAACTGCCCGATGCGACGGCCTTGAGATCGAGCGGCTACTGCTGGAAGAACTAGCACTGAATCCATTTGGTGATGATGGGCTGTACTCTCTGGTCAACGATCGCTTTCTTGACGCATTGACCCTCTCCTTGAGACGAGCCAGTAAATCACGCCCTGGAGTTTCTCTTGGCCTGTTGTCGTTTTCACTACAGGAACTTGCTGCATTTCTGCTGATGCTGTCAGAAGTGCTACTGCTTCCCTGAGGAGGCTTCCTGAAAAGTTGTGATCTACGGGGGGTTTGTGTTGCTTCCTTGGCTGCTGCTGCCCTCTGCATTTGCCTGTCTTTGTCAGCCAAATGCCTACTGCTGCAACCGAGGCGCGAGCAGCAAGCGGTGGCCTTGCGGCGCGAACTGTCTTCTCTGAACAGAAGAATTGAGCCCCCTTTGGTGAAGAGAAGGCCGCCGACTGTTCGTCTCCCCATGTGTTCATCCATATCAGATAATTGCCTGAAATAAGATATATTCATTACTCATTAGCACATATTAAATCAAGCAGGTAATTTTGGACAGGTAAGAATGGCGAATTGTGATCGCAGGCAATATGCTACTTTTAGAGCTTCCACAACACTACTCAATGATGCAGGCAAGTCCTATGTAATACGCAAGAAGACTGGAATACTAGTTGTACAACAAAATTGCTAAGATTAGCGGGCATGCATAAGAATAAATTATCTCCACGCGCCCTGTAATTGCAATTTGACTAAAACGAACGGAATCAACATCTGCACAGATATCCTACTGATCCTTCAATTAGGTGATTTCTTTTTAAATGACTTTACCTATTAGCCATCGTAATTTTTTTGCAATATGATCCTTGATGTAACTTTACCTATTTGCCATCGGAGTATATTCTTCTTAGTTAATCTTCTTATATGCGTTTCCCCTTACAAAAGTACCAAAATCTCTCAACATGTACCCTTTCTAGTTGAAATTATCGCCTTTTCTGAAAGATCAATTCGTTTATACCCACTCCAGCATGGCATAGCGCAGTACTGTATCAAAAACGAAAGGTGTACAGATTCCGCTTTTTGGATATCAGAATTAAGAGAAGGCAGTTGACATGTACGGAACACATAGGACATTTCATGTTCCAAATGAAATAGTATATGCGTTTTGTAACTGAAAGGAAAACTGGAGAGAAAAAAAACAGAGCAACTGGAATAGAAAATTGTTGGGTTTCAGACCACGCAAGCAATATGAACATGCAGAGAGAAACGTATCCTGTCCATCTTTTTGAGGAAAATATAACCTTTCTTTGGCTAATTTGGAACGCAAGAACAAAAAACAGAGCTTTGTTTGAGGGTGAAGATAAGGATTTTATTGCAGAGAACAAGAAATCAAAATTTCCATGGAGCCTCCAACCTTCCAAATCCCAAGAAAATAATCCAAGGATCAGTACTAAAAAAAACAATCCAATGATCGATCAGTATTGGTTTTCCTAACCTTGCAGTGCTAAAAATCGCAAGGAACCGAGTGCTACAGAAGAACCCCAAAACAAAAAGGCTAAAAGAAGCCATGCAATCGCCTTCCTCTGTCCTCTTGAATTCAAGAGACGAACCACGAGTACGCAGGCCAGTTCATAGAGGGATATGAACAACAAACATCAACCCAGAACGAAATAGACACGAAGACAATCGCACGAACATAGCATCTAGTTCTGAACAAAACACGAGGGAAAAGAAGAGCAACCAACCCTCCTTCCTTCTATAGCCTTCCTCTATTCGACTATTCCTCCAATGAAACAGGCCAGGCCAGAGAGATCAGATTGATTTCCAGAATCGGGAGAGAGAAAGAGAGAGAGAGAGAGGGAGGGATTAGAAGAAGCAGCGGAGTTCTTATTTATACATGCCAGGAAAGAAACCAGAGGAAGGGAAGCTTAAACAGGGGAGAGGAATTGAGGAGAGGAGAAGAGGCAGGGCAGGAGGGGGCGGGGCCCACCCGGGTCGGATCAGGGCCGTCGGATGAGGCGCGAGAGTAGGATCGGACGGGGAGAGATGGCCGGCGCGGGGCCCGCTCAAACGGAACGAGAGGCGAGCGGCTCCGAACCGCCCCCGCCACCGAATTTCCTGCCGATAATTTGCCGCCCGTACATGCATACACGAGTGCTCGTGGACCGGCAGAGGCACTGACAAGTGGGCCCCTCGTCCGTTTTTTCCCCTCTCTTTTCATGAAGCAGTGTCAGTGTTTCCTGCATTGCGTTTGGCCTTTTCGAAGTGCAATAGACCTGCCTGTGTCCGGTTATGATATGGTCCAAGTGCAAACATTATATAGATTTTATTTATAATTTTTTATAGGTTTTTTTACGAAGAGATAGTAGTCCTTGCGGTACACATGCTTATTTTTATGCACTTTTACAAATGTTTTTCTACGGTCCGTACTGTAGATAAATGGGGAAGAAATAATGCAGCTAAAATTTGTTCTATGAAACGATGTTGTGGAATTGTGAATGGCGTGGTTGACATGGCTACAGAAACGTGCTACATAGGAGAAATATGCATCACTTGATGTATTCAATTTTGGGTGGCATGCCATGTTGTAAAGCGAAAAATTGTTGAGCTAGCACTTACTTTTTGTAGTGTGGTCAGGGTGATTGGTTATTTATTTAAGACGATCCGAGCTGTTGGATTACCAACTTGGATTAGGCTGTAAAGTGTAAAGTATCATGCGTACTAATTGTTTTCAGTCGTGCTTACATTTTTTTTTGTGGTTTCTGTTTTCCATAAAATCTGAATGGAGAGGTTGCAAACTGGGATTTCAGCATTGGTGTATCAAAATTCAGATCGATTTCTTAAGTTATAGCAGTATTAATAGTAGTATGATTAACAACTGAGCTTTCATTTGGATGCACACATCACACATACTATTGAAGCGTTGACTCCAAGCCCCGTAAGAGCTTATCAGCAAAGTATTCTAATTGCACAAGGGATAAAGATTGAATGTTGCAGGAAAACAATGGACAATTGGCACTCAATAGATTCTTCAAATGGAAGACGGGGAAAAGGTGGCTTTTTTATGTCCTGTAGTTTGTGGCTCACGACTTGCTCTGACATATACCGCACAAATTCGCTTAGAAATCATTTTCATACGAGTGAGGTGGCTTGTGTAGACGACTCCATGAGCTACATATATACGTCCGTTTTTTTACTTTTATTTTCTGCAACTGTCTAAATATTCAGTCGAAATCGTGAATAAAATCCTACCATCTTAACACCAAAGCTACTATAATTCTTTTTCTAAAAAAACGCGAGAGATGCATTTTCTCTCATTAAGCAGAAAAGGTGATTACAAAAGGTAAAAAACACAGAATTAGCTCCAGACCTTACAAGGCCGATCTCTGAGAGCGACCGGACGAAGATCTGGAAGTCTGGATTTAAGCAGCGAAGACCAAGTAGTAAATTCCTGCTTCGTGTGCGGCACGAACTCCTAAAGATCCAGTTTGCTCTGGTTATGCCAGATTGAACTCATTTCTTTCTTTTCAGATCATCCAAACCAGGAGGATAATTAGGGAATCCACACCTTTGCGCTTGGTGGAAAGCTACTATAATTCGAAACTTGTCGAGTTTAGCTGATAAAAAACCGGTCAATACATAGCGATTTCAGCGAATTAAGGATCGATGTACATGAACGATACATAATGGTTCTTCACTTTATCTTTTGTTTGGTGCAAGTTACTTAAAAGTTAGATAGTGTGTGTGTGTATGTTCGGTCGGCCTGGAGTTGGACTGAACCGTGCCACTAGCAGCGCGATGATGGTGGCGCAGGCCGGCACGAAAGGAAGAAGGCGACCACAGGGAATCGGCAGTTGACGTACGGGAGTTGCCGGCTCGTACTCTTAATTTAACCCGTTTGCTTTTCCTCGTTGATTTGCTTTTGGGCATCCGGTTGACGTGCCAGAAACACATAAATTACGATAGCGAATCAGGATAATACGATTATCAACAAATAACCCACGTAACATGTGTAAACACTCGCGACGGTTAAGTATGAAAGAAGTGGCGTGTATATCATTATCATTACTATTATAAAAGAAACGAGTTGGTGGTCGTACGTCACTTCTTCTCTAATCGCTCTATTCTCAACTTTTCATCACTTTTTATTTTTCAATTGATCAGAGTAGTTCTCTTTCATAGCATGATTCGTTATATATCAATAAATTTCGTTGTAATATTAGCAATAAGACGGTTCGACGGAAAACGGTATCAGTTGGCTGATCTTTTTACGATATGGGTATATGGAGAACTGAAACATACAACGTTTTGTGGCTGTTTTGTACCAATCGTTGGCTTTGAAGTACAGTTCCAACAAGGGTAGTACATGAGCTCCGCCGAACGACCTCTCGCCGTCTCCAGTTGTTGAGTTCGGCAACGGATGTTGATACGGGAATATGCACCCATGATCCAAAGCTACAATGTAAAAAATTTCTCACTTGACTCAGTTTTGAGTTACCTATGTAGTTTTTGCGTCTGTTCTAGCTTGTAAGGCCGACTATATTTTTACTGCCTCCATGCTGAGGTCGACAGTTTTGGAAATTTCACTCAACACTCCTTGCATATATATGCATCATAGCCGCCATGACTTTGAAGCCTTAGGCCTCACTTTTGCGTCTCCTTTGTGTCAACATGATTACAGGAGGAATCAAACAAGCAAGCTACACAATCATAGAACTCGGAGCCCCTTTTTTTATTTTGTACTTTGTGTTAGACAAAGTCGCACACATTGGGAAACCTTTGTCTTTGCTTTACTTTGCATTCTCATGCGGCCCTCGGCCTTCTGAGCACCTTGTACTTATTATATTCACCTCGTGCCTTATCAACATCATACTACCATAATTCTATTCAATTCTTGTTATCATTCATACATACATAGGCCGTCCAAAGTTTCATACATAGGTTGATGGATGGCAATTGACAATTGCTTGTTTTCAATACCGTGGCCTACTAAGCTGCATATCTCTGTAATCACATAATTCAACAATCAAGAGGGCAATTTTTAGGTTTTGTGCTTTGTTTTTGAGAAGAAGTGCCTTTCAGTGTGTTTTGGTGTAATAATTCGACACGGCACGGCGCGATTTCGATGGGAACCATCGTGATCTGCGCGATTTCGATGGGAACCATCGTGATCTTCTCGACCTCTTTGTTTAGTTCTCACAGCATTGAGCTTCACTTCCTCATATCAATCATTCTACCGAGTGCTTGATAGGACATCCTTTCAGTCGCCGCCCCCTTAATCTTCCTATGGGTCGCTTTCTTCCTTAGAAAGCGAAAGGATCAGTGTGTGATGGTATTTAGTCTTGTTAATTAGCGTTTGAACAGAGATGATTTTTTTAAAAAAATACACTGTTGTTTCTTGCTATTTATATGCATCTGATATCTGTTTCTTCAGGCTGTTTGTCCTTGAAAGAAAGATTTAAGGATTTGAGGTATCCGTTTCAGCAAATTTGGAAGCATCGTGCTCGTGCCTGAATATTACTCTTCTTGTCAATAAATAATTTCACTTTCATCAAATCTGCAAGTTCACGCCATGTTGACACACAGTTAAATTCCTCGCAAGAAAAAAGATATACACTCAAAATTTTAAATTGCAATAACCAAAGGGTATAGCCCACAATGATATGTTTCTTATACGCTGCGTATTTCTGTCAACTTCAAGATGAAAAGAACTCGGCAAGTTGTCAAAAATACAGATTAAAGTATCATAAATAAGAACTATGAAAAAAAATAGTTTCTCCATGTTGGGTGTACAACTCATCTTGTTTTGCAGTAGTATAAACGCTTTAGCTTTGACAGTTCCGGAGAATTACAAAATTTCTATCAAATGTATCTGCATGCGCTTCAAATTTTGAGACGAAAATATACTTCTAGTAAAGAAGTCATACTTGAACAAGAAAGCAAATGCTAGTGTGACACTAACGTGCAACATGATGTTGCATGTCGCTATATGTTCATTTTAAAATCACATCATTAAAAGGACTAGTCGATGCATATGCCTGGGTCTCCTCATTGCAAGGAACTCACAACCCAGAAGGCCATAATGTGTTGCTTCTACGGGGTTGCTCAGTTCTGTTAAGTGTCAACTTCTGACATGAAAGAAACCCTGCAAGTTGCACTTGTCATGATCCACTTAAACCCAAAAAACACAGAAAGACAGAACCCTTGAACATATTTGCTACCATTTGGTCTCCTTTATTATGCCATCCTACATAATGTCAATAAAGTAAACTCGGCACATACTAACAATATTTCATTTATAGATTCTTCAACGAAAGGTAAATGGTACATGAATCATAGGTAAATAGGGATGGAATACACTTGAAAAATAAACCCCTCTTGCTCCATCTTTCTCCCGAGTCTGCGAAAGTTCAGCCCAACTGCTATGTAGTATGTACAAACATTCAGACCTTCAGAGCCTTATCACAGAGTTTATAACTTGATGTTGCTGAAATTTTTGCTCTTGTCCCGGACAGACGGGCAGGGGGATGCCTGATGAGTGACCTTAGGCATTAAGTACCGAACTAATAGCTATCAAGAACTAAATTGCTCTTCTGAACTTCTTATTAACGAGTGCCACCAAACCGCCACTCCATGTCTACGTCATGGTCTCTATTGCGCAGCCGCAATCGACGACGACCGGCTGGACCACGCCGACGGCGGCCTCCAGGCCGGCTGCTTGCGCTGTTTCGGAGCGTGCGATTCCTCCAGTCCTGATCTCAGAATCTCAAACATCACCTGTACGTCTTTGTATCCACAGGTTTGCACATCCTCGTGAAGCTTCAGTATGCTGCCTCTACTGCCTGCACGCACGGGTTTCAGATAAGGAATTTGTCACTGTCAGATAAGGATTTTGAACGGGCAAAATTTTTTTTTTGAACGGGCCTGTCAGATAAGGATTTTGTCACTGTCATGGATTGTCCCAAAGAGAAAATGTGAAAGAGCGGGTCATTCCCCCCCCCCCCCCCCCCCCACTTTGTTAGTGGAGAAAAGGCATGAAGTATGCTGGCTACTTTTATACCTTACAACTCTGGGGAGATGAAGGAAATTTGATATTTGGACCATGCGTACAATATGTTTGCGATCAATAATTGGCACTTTGGTTAAGTTGTGTTAAATATGTATATAGTACAGGGTCTCTTTGCATATTGTACATAGACACATATTAGCTTGTTGGGCCTTTTGGAAATCTAAGACTCATTGTAACATGGTATCAGATCCCAGGTTGGGCTTGGGTTCGACCGCCGCCGCCGCCGCCCCAACTGCCTTCCCTCCTCTTCTCCTTCTGCGCTTGGGCTCCTCTCTCCGCGCGTGCGCCGGCTCGTCGCCAGCTCTTCCTAGGCCGTCGCCGCCCCAGGCAACCTCGGATTTGGTCGCCGCCGGTGTCCGCCTGTGCGTGCGCACGCTCGCTCGCCCATGCCCGCTCCAGGGCACCGCCGCCCGTGCGCGGCCCGTCTCCGGCCGCCGTCATCCTAGGTTGTCAACACCGCCCTCAGCCCACCCCTGGCCGACGCCTACCTCAGCCACCCATGCGCTGGTGCACCACAGCTCGTGCGTGGCCCGCTCCGGCCACCGCCGTCTCAGGCCATCTCTGCCCTCGATTGGTCGCCGTCGCTCCCAGCTGCCGCTGGCACCCTACCGGTGTCGACGTCACCCGACCATCCCCGGCCACACAGGCCATTTCTAGGCGTCCCGGCTCCATTTTCTTGACCCGATCTACTCCAGATGGCTACCAGCGGTGGCTCTTTCGTCATCCCGCTCCCCGTACTTAGGTTGGACCTTCTAATTATCCATAAGTATGTAAACTTTATTCTTCACTGGAAATAGATCAAGACTTTGTCTCAATCATGTTCTTATATGCATTCTTGCTTGGTTTTGCTAGTTCTTGAGCTAAATTTGTGATTTTGTATTCATGGAAGTTATAGCTCGATTTCTTACTTAAATTATCTTGTTAGAACATGTGAGAATAGATCTAGAAGACCTCGTGCCTTAGATCCTCACGAGCAAGAAATAATTTGAGTTTTAGTATTTTTGGTGTTCTTGTGACCTAGATTCAATTCTGTGCAATTTAGTAAACCTGAGCCCAAGAACCTCATGATTCTTGATTGGTTTAGGTTCCTAATGTCTTGAACAAGTCTCATATAAAATCTAAAAGTGTTTAGATGAAAATTGAGCAAATTCTTGATATTTGAATTTTATCTCAAGAGTCTTTCAGGTCTGGAAACAGGGGACTGATCAGACTAGCCCTGGATCTGTGGTCAGACTGCCATTGTACTTGTGGTCAAACCAGCCACGATGGTTGGACTGGCCAATCTATGGCGGTCTGACCGGCCTTGTGCTGTTGGTGGCTGATTTTGTTGCTTTAGTACTCTAGGTTTGTTTTGTATAATTTAGTTAGTGTAATATGAATTTGGTGATTCTTATAGTCACTTAACTAAAGATTTTGAATATTATTAGAGAAAAAGGTTTTAAAAATCATTCACCCGTTTGATTATCGGTATCGGTCCTACAACACTCAAGTAAATGGCAAAATACTTCTGCTGGTTGTGTACTTGTATTATTATTTTTTGGTCCTGTCACCTTTCGTAATACTTGTATTATTGGCATCATGGGCCTATGTACTACAGTTTTATATCTATTGGACCTTGGGGCTTAAATACTAATGGCCTTCCACTGGCAATCTAATCGAATTGCTGAGTCAAGGGTGTCTTCTTTTTCTTGAGATAAAAGGCCCGTGTCCTTGCTTGCTCAAGAACACAAGAGCATGACAGAACTCTCTCTCTCTCTCTCTCTCTCTCTCTCTCTCAAGGAGGGGAAAACAAGCATTCTAAATTTGTAATCTTTGCAGGCTCCAGAAACCCAGATACTACATAGACAAAGAAACAGCTCTAAAATGAGGAAGATGAACTAGCATCTCATCCAACAAAAGGTAAAATAAATGGTAAGAGGGGCACTACACTTTCCCACATTCGATATTCTACTGAGACAGCTACCTGTACTCCATCCTTATCTAGACACAGGCCAAAGGAAATCAATCCTCTCGGCTTTTCCTCAACCAAGAACATTCCTTCCTCAGTTCTCACCAAGAAGTTTCTTCACTTCTTGCACTACTGCTAATAACTTTACCTCGAATCCACAGTAACATAAGCCTTTATTCGGTCAGGACCCCCAAGCCCAACCAAGAACGAGTACCGCAATGAGTGACATAGTGGCATAGCTTTATGGCATCATTAACAATCCAAAGGACGGTTGGGGACAAAAAGGAAAGGAGCTCCAGAAAGATGCAAAAGAATGAAATGGCCATCGCTCATCAGCCGTCACACCGCTCCAACAGAAAAGCAGTAGGAGCCATGGGCAATTCGGTGGTTTGCAACGTCCTGCCATGAAATTTAAAGTTGTCCATCCGATGAGAAGTTTAACTGTTTTCCCGGGGCCCCAGTTTGATTTCTGCATGCACTCATAGAGTCTACTAGTACTAGACAGTAAGATCTGTGTGTCCTGCTCCTACCAATACCATAACCATAAGCTGGCCCTGGCTCGAGTTCTAGACAAGTAGGTGGTTAAAAGTTGATGGGTGTACGCGTGGACGGCATTATCTCCTATTAATGGTGTTGTCGCGCGCCACATTGCTGCAGAAAAACGTTCTAACCGCGAGAATCTTTCGGTGCAGATCGGCGGCAGTGGCAGACCACCACTCCTCTGCACCGCCGCAAATGCAAAGCTCAGTTCAGACCGCAAGGGCTGAATTATTGGACAAGATCTGATCAGCAGACAAGCTGCAAGACAACAGAACGGAACAAGCAGAAAAATCCACCTGACATATACTGCTGCTCTTCACTTGAGATTTGCATAGTGTTAAAAGAGGTCTGTGCAGATCTAAGACAACGACTAACCAATTGTACGGCATATTGGATGAGGGTCATTAGTACTACTAATTGACACAGGAAGATACTTGAGAGATGGCACTAATTCGCAGCAGCAGTAGTCGTACTGGTTTGGGACCCAAAAAAATATCCTTGCACCTACTGATCTTCGCTGCACCATCGACCTCGTGACACTTGGCGGCACCTATTGAATAGTGATAGTGCAAGTAGTAGTATAGTACCACTAGGTACTACCAATAACAAGATCTAACTGTGTTGTGATGCTAATTCCTTGCAAGTTGCTGCGAAGTCTCTGTTGTTTTGTACCAACAAGGAGGTTGACTTTCTCAGAAGATCATTTCGTTTGGTGTCTGTGCAAGTTGGAATTGTTGAGTTGCCTATGGAAAAAAATACCTAAACCTTTGAAATTCCAAGGAATTTTTAGCGTGGGTGATTAGCAACCAAAGAAGGTTTAAATAACCAGAGACTTTTCATCTTGGACCCACATGATAGAATAATCAGGGGAACTAGATATTTGGAGAATGTTAGTGGGAGCTGAGGAGGTGAAAAGGAAGATTGTTTCTATATTGAACATTCAAAGCCCGATCCACCTAGCAACATTGCAGTGGAAAAGAGTCACATTCCACCATGGATAAGTCTTGCATATGCGAATGAAATTGACGAATGGTCAACGCCGTAAGGGGAAAGCATTGGTGATAGAATTTCAGAGTAAGCTCTAAACTGCAGAAAATAACATAGAAAATCTATGGTTGCTGAAGGCTGTAAATTGTGTAGATTGAGGATTATCACCTAACCTCTTCGAGAGCATGATCGGGGGGAAAAAATCTAATTTTTGGTACCCATAGAAGAAAATGAGAAGAAAAAAGAGGAGCAGAGAAAAGGATGAATACATTGCCGATTTGCTTGCAAGTAGTATCATGTTTGGTTCAAATAGTTACCGAGTAGTTTCTGAAATTTTGAATGAAAAAGGAAAAGAAGACAATAAGCATGGCTATGGCTGTCCTGTTGAATAACTGCAGTTTTAACCTAAATAAAATTCAGCTACGCTCATGTCACTTATCTAGATGGTGTTTTAGCTAAACGGAGTAGTAAAGGAATCCATAAGTGAATTCCATTACGAACAAGAAAACAGAACAAAAGTAGCCCTCACTCTGTGTGTTCCTGACTGGTAAAATCAAGAACAACTGAACAAACACCGAGATCACGCGTTGCATCCAGAAAAGAAAAGAACACAATGAACACACCCTGACCAAGGAGATCAAATCAGCAACTAACTTGGTTGGGCTCTAAGAAACTTCTCACAAGAACAAGTAGTCCAGTAGCTACGTACTTATAGTATGTATCTCAGTATCTGCGCATTCGTCATACCTATGGATGAAGTCATGCACAAGCAGTCAAGGGTGTGGGAGATGTGCGCAACTGCGTACCTGTCTTGCGCGCGTGGACGCGGGTGGAGACGGCGGCCCACGCGCGGCGCGCCGGGAAGACGATCTTCTTCCGCCACCACCCCATGACCGCGCGCACCGGCGCCGGTATCCTCGCGGCGGCCAGCCTCGACGCCGACGCCCTCGCTCCTCCGGTCCGGGCTTTGATCTCGACTCGAGCGCTCCTCGCTTCCTGCCGCGCGGCTGCGGGCGGACACAGTTTGGCTGTTGTTTGTAGCGTTTGTTACGGGAGTTATTGGCCGCCGTCGGCTGTGCTGCTCTCTTAACGTCCGCTAATTTCCGCTCGCGCTTTTAATTTTTAATTTTTAATTTATTATTTTTAAATTTTATTTTTTTTCTGAACTTTTAGTTTTTAGCTTTTTTGCTAGTTCTTTTTCTGTATTCGTTTATATTGTCTATGATAGACTAATATATATATTTTATTTTTAAAATTTTTTAAATTTAATTACGCTAAATAAATCATCATTAGTTCAAATATAATTTCAATCAATTACAGTATAATTTTAATCATAAACTAATTTATTTTAGCCCAACGGCTCCTAAGATTTCCTGCGTTTTGGATCTGTGTGCTCTGCTTTCTATCCAGTGCCTTTTGTTTGGGGAAACGGTCTAAGGGGAGGGCCTCTCTTAGGATCCATCTCCTAGTAGAATTTGCATCCTTTTTGCTGGGGCTGGTTTGGGTCGGGCCTACTACTCGCACCCGAGCGCTTCCAATTGAGGTTGAGGGTTTGAGACAAGGTTTCGGTTTTACGTCGGATTTCGTGCTAAATTTTGGTAGGTTAATTGGATTTGGTAAGTATTTAATTTATTATTAAACTTTGCAATAAGATTTGGCAAGACTTAGTGAAGTAATTTTGGCATCAAATCAAACAATCCAAATCCCATGATCTTTGTTATAATTGTAAGTTTCAACATTCTGTTATTTTATGGTTTATTGTAAATTATTGTTAGGACTGCTGATTTAACGTTATGATAATTTACATCTACACCTTTGACATGTTAAGTTTTGATCAACTCATCTTGTACTGTCAAAACTAAAGTGAAAATACAATATCATAATCATAATATTTCCGTATAAACTTACGTAGTTGCAAATAATTTTGGCTTGTCCCCGGTAGCTAACCCTTGGGCCCACCTGTCATTGTTGCAAGCCTGAACACCTCAACACCTGGTCCACCTCTCAATTGTGAGCACAACATTTTCAGTAGACCTGGCCCAGGGCCACGCAGCCCATCACACGAGGCATAACCACCGGCAGACCGGCTCCTAAGGTGGCACGTGGGGGACTCCTATTTGTTAAGGATCAACTAAGGCGTACTACTTGCTTTGAGAGCCCCCCATCCCTGTGCAACTTGAATGCTCTTGCCGTCTTTCGTCTCTGACTTCCTCTTTTAAAAAACACCGGAGTAGATATTTCATCTGTGTCTGATTTCCCCTTGTTATACATGTGTCAGTTTGAATGTTTGATCAGTCTGCTAAACCGTGGGACACAGTCCTTCTGGTCACAGATGAAGAAATTTCTTGAAAAACAGTCAACGTATATGGTGTTGGACCGATGAGGTAATAAGAGTGGACGGATAGTTCCTGGAACTTTTTTTAATCGTATTTAAAATATTTACTTAAGTCAAATTTATATTACACCAACTATCCTTCATAAATTAAAGCTCGAAACCTAAACCAACAAAATTAGAGACATTTAACGTAGGGCCGGTTAGACTATCACAATGGATTGGTATGACCGTAGGTCTAGATCCGATCTGACCGGACCCCTGCTTCTGGACTTAAAAACATATCATTCCAAAACTTAAATCTCAAGAATTTGCTCAAATCCCATCCAAACATTTTTAAATTTTGCATGAGACTTATTCAATGTATTAAAAACATAAACAAATCAAGAATCACAAGATTCTTGGGCTTGAGTTCACTAAATTAAAGAAAATGAAATACAAGTCTTAGAACACCCAAAACACTAAAATCCAAATTAGTTTTTGCTCGAAAAGTTTCTAATCAAAAGGGTGATTAGGATCTACTCTAGGCATAGATTCGAGATAAAACTGTCTTAACCTCGAAAACCCAAATTTGAGCCAAAAACAAACAAAATCGGACTTGGTCTTGAATCTTGTCATATGAATGATCTAGATAGGTAAAGATTGATGAACTAGACTCATCTTCTACATCTTACTCATCATATATCATAGCAAGATCAAAAGGAAGCTCGGGAGAAAAGAAATCACATCAAGAACACAAGATATAAGCAAAATTTTAAGACATGAACAATTAGTAATTTAAGAGGTAGGGTTTTATCTTCATTACCACATAGAGAGAAAAGATTACAACAATATCAAGATTGTAAGGTGCTCCAAAAGCATCACTCTTTTCTCTTCAACTCTCTCTCAAACCTTGGAAGGATGCAAGGTGAAAGAGCAAAAACCTCAATCCTAGAATCTCGTGGATATAACACCTCATCTCATCCCCTTTAATAACCAGCCAAAAACCCTAATGGGTTTAACCCATTAAGACAACCAGGGGAACCCGTTAACCTCAACTAACACTAAGTTTTACTCTCTTGCATGTTTCTCAAAGTACACACAACTATTAAATCTGCTAGTGAATCAACACTTAATTCATTTAACATTTTTATCACATCCTTGACCTAAACCACATCGCTTGCACCTCCTCGTATTGTGATTTGAGCAAGCCTCAACTTTCTGGTTTGTGACAAAAAGATTGTTTTGCCCCCAAACCATCTTCCATGAAGCTTCGTGTTTCCTTCACCTTGAAGCAATCTCGTACTTCATCTTCAACTCCATATGACCCTAATGACTTACCACCAAACCTCTCACGCATTTGAATCCCATCGAACAGTCCTTACTTGCAAACTGGTCTAAGTCATTTGGTGCGCCACATGCCTCTCCATACACCATGACACCACCCAGCTTCACTAATTGTTCTGGACCTCAGCTTCTCCCTGAGATTAGTCTCGATCCACCTTGTTATTGATTGTCATATTCACCATCGGCAACTCCCGCTTTGGTTCATTGTCTTCTTGACTTTTAACCACTCCGCTAGCATCAGTCATATTTCGATGTCAATGGCACCTTGATCGTTGTGGACTTTAGTTCCCCTAACTTAGTCACAATCCCTTGACCACTCTGTATCTAAGATTTCCTAGCTTAGCCCAGTCACACCCGTCTTAATATGACTTAGCTCCGGAATCCTACAACCAACACCGACAAGTAAACCATCACGTAGTACAACACAATACACAAAATCATCAATTGACACCATTGATGAGCCAAGAACCCTTACATTCATATCAAAACATCTCTACCCTCTCCAAAGCACTTTGGAAACCCTAGGCATACCCCCTAGATATGTCTGCCCTCTCTTGAACCTCTATCAGTAACAGCGGAGCGGTTTGACAGCAACACCAATGTCGATCAGACCGCCAACAGTTGGCCAGTTAGACTATCACCTCTGGCCGGTCTGACCGCGCCTGCTCAGTGGTTTGGCCTGTCCCACATACGAACTTGACTGATTACATGATAGCCGAATTGAATTTTATTAAAATTTTGTAAAATTAAATTCAACTCAATAAATATGCCAATTATCTTCACTAATTAACCACGGACATGGAATACAGAGCATCACGAAATCTCAAACTTAAGTCAAGAATACAGAGCATTACAAAATCTCAAACTTAAGTCAAGAAATAGGCCGTACGTGAAAGAAAAAAACGAATGCATCGTGGCGGCACACGAATCGAACACTTGTGAGCTACAAGACGCGTCCGTGCGGATGCTTGGACAAGGAATTGACCTCAGTGCGACCCACATCACCTCTACATATTACATATGTATAGCCACACGAGAGAGGGAATTGCTTGGAGACGGCGACGTAAGTCACATAACCTTTGGCCGTATGTTAGCGTCACCGTCCATTCCATCCAGGTTAGGTAAAGTTTGACGCACACTAGTTTCTAATAAGCAGCATCCGTGTGCAGGTCGTAGTTACACTTATAGGCACATTTCTGATCAACATGTACGTACCAAACAATTGGAATGCCCTGTTGATTTGGTATTCAGAGGTTGGTTTGGTATCCACAGTTTTTTTACTTTGGTCGCTAGGATAACCGTTGATCTTGTCCTTTTGAAGAGTGTACGAGTTGGATCATACGACAACGATAAAAGAAAGCGTTGTTGGATGATCGGTTGATAATAGTTTTTCTCCCTTTTTTCCTCTGGAGAAAATTGGCTTCCTGTAGACCACAAGAACTTGTGGACTCTGCATATGCTGCAAAGTTGTGGTTCAATTTCTTTACATCTTCGCAAGCCAAACAAGTCGCATAATGTGAAGCTTTCGACCTAACCAACTTGCATCGGCTAACCAAGCTCTCGACCTAACCAAGTCGCATTTTGTTTTCTCCAATTTGCGAAGATCGTCTCAAATTGATCGGCTAGATGCACTTTTCAGGAAACGCACAAATGATATAGAGGAACTAATGGATGGACACCCGAGCTTAAGGCCCTGATCAATATGACTTCAGCTTCTGGTTTCAGCTTATTTTTGCACTATTCATAAATTTCGTCTTTTTATGAACTTTTGGCTTTTTTGAGTTTTTTTACCGGTTCTTTTTTTTTCCTTGTATTTGTTTACATTATACGTGATGGGCTAATATGTTTTTTTTATTTTTAATTTTTTTTAAATTTAATTATGGTAAATAAGCTTCTATCAGTTACAGTGCTTTTTTCAGCCAGCTACAGTGTTTTCAGCTATAAGCTATGAGGCTTTCAGCCGAACCGATCACCACCTAAATTGAGAGGTCGTTATCTGTAATTACGATTGGCTGCTTTTTTGGTAAAAAAAAAAGAAAGAAAGAAAAGCTGGAGAATTATTCTGTCCACTCAGGGGAGAGTTAAGGATACGACAGAAGCAACGGTTTCAGACATGTCTGGGTGAGCTCCCTTCCACTTAACGGAAGATACTTCTATGCTAGCTAGGCCTAGTAGCAGAATCAAAACCAAATGGACATGATGATGGAGGCGTCCTCCGCCCTACACCTGGCCGAGTAATCTCATCAGAAGTCGTTATACTGCACCGCAACGTCAACAGTGACAGTGTTACACACTTGCCGTCTCGCAGCTCTCGTTTTACGTGACGTTGAAACCTGCACTAGCTAGTGAAAGTTATGGGCTTACCGCTTACGGCGAGTTGCCTCAGCCTCTCCGTTCGCTGGCGCGCCCGGCAGAGCTCGTTCCGGGAGGGAAAACGACGGCCGCACCCATCGGGCCCGAACCAACTTGTACCGAATGGCAGCAGCTCGGCGGCGCGCCGCTCATACGCTGCCTTCGGTCGTCCGCGAACCGCGGCCCACACATGCAGTGACGGAACTAGAAAAATTATAATAAAGATACATATTTTATACGTACAATTTTATAGTTTGATATAATGGTTTTGTAACATTATAACTCCAGTATATAAATTCAAAATTTTCCAAGAGTACGATACAAATCGGCAAATCAAAATAAAAAACTTTGTGGTGCGTGACTGTGTGTCAATGCGTGCCCACCGCAGCGCACGTCGCTGCCTCTCTGTGCCTCTGTGCCGCACTGCCTTTGGCTCTGCTCCCGTCCCACGCCAGCGCCGCGCTGCTCCTCCTCTTTGCGTCGTATCGGCGCCGTGCCCTACCGCCCACCATTGTCTATCTACTCCTGCTCCCTGCTTGGTTGCTCTCAATGGAGAGGTGGAGAGGAGACAAGAGAATTAGGGTCTGAGAATTAAGGAGGAATTGAAAATGAGCTTGGTTGCTCTCAATGGAGAGGAGAGGAGACGAGATAATTAGGGTCTGAGAAGTAAGGAGGAATTGAAAATGAAGGCGGCTATGATTAGGGCCGGCTCTGGGGTAGGCCGGGGGGCGCCGGCCTAAGGCCCCGGGCCAGGGAGGGCCCCCCCAAAAAGGCCCACGCCAGAAGCCTGCATGGCTGCATGCGGAACGTGAACTCCGTCAGAAGGCTGCCTTGCGCGATGCTTGACGCTTCGACTAACCTAACGCCTCGACGCTTCGACGCCGCGCCGAACGCCCGAACGTGAACTCCGTCCGCGGCTTTGACGGGATCCGGTGATCGATGGCCGCATCAAGGCCGCCGTGACGCCGTCAACCGGCCAACGTCGCGTCGCGTGCGGGGGCAACCGGCAACGTCGTCACCAGTCTCCTGCGCGGCTGCGCCGACATCGTGGCCGTGAGGCCGTCGCAGCCCGAGACTCAGACTCCATCCGTGATCCATCCATCGTCGCGGTTCGCTGTTCTGCTCTGCTGCCTCGGCATATTTCCCTTCCTTTCGTAGTTTGTCAATTGAGAAGTGTCCAAAGTTACACTCCATTCCTTGTGTCCAAATCCATAACAGATCTGTCAATTCTTAACTTCGGTAAGCTGAACTTGCCATGCCTGCAGTCTCTTCAGACTTTGAAAGTTCGTAGCCTGAAACAACGCAAGTGCCTTGGCCTTCCAAGTGAACTGTGCTCACTTCAGATGCTAGAGATTACATTGCGACAATCGCTCAAGCATCTCAAGTTCCAAACTTGCCCCAAGTTAAACTGCTTTCAAGACGAGCCACTTCTTGATGCACTTCGAATTGTTGGTATTCATCACAACTGCTATGCACTCAAGAACTGGCGACCAAATGGATTTAAGGAATAAGGAGTGACCTGATGCTAGTAAGGTATGGAGTAAACTACGGTCATCATTTATCTATTTTGCATTCACCATACCTAAAGCTTTTCAATATTATTCTCTCCTTTTTTTTCCGCTCTGCTTTGCAACTTGTAGCCCTTGAATTTAGCTTCTGCGATAATAGGCTGTAGTGAGGTGAAGAGATTATGGTGCATTCTGACTTCAATGGAGCGACCTATCTCAGTGCTAAATGCTAATGCAGTAACGCTGTAGTTAGCATCAACAGATTTGTGTTATTCAGGGCCGGCTCAAAAAATCTTCGACTCACTTTTTAGAACCTCATCCGCCGCATTTTAGAACTATTGATTTGTGTCACTTTAGACAATATAAAATTTAAACTGCATATTTTATAAGTAGAAAAAAAATTTATAGTAAAAGGCCTATAGAACCGAATTCGCCCTAGGGCCCTTGAAAACGTTGAGCCGGCCCTGGCTATGAATTAGTTTGGTGCACATGAACTGGTGCGGGGTCACAAATATGCATTCGTTAATTTTTTTTAATTTCTAGGTGTGCCTGGGCTCCACCCCTGCTCACACGCCCCGCGCGGTCCCCTACTTGGCTCCCCCACCCGCGCGGCCCACGATTACCCTCGCACGCACGCACATAACGGTGTAAGTCGGCGGTTGGCCACGGCCCTGGGCTCCGCGCCACGCGCGCGTGCAGGTCGCGACGGCCGCCCCGCTCCATCCCTCTCGTGCTCGCGTCGGCGCACGAGGTTGTTGTGGTGCCTGTTTAGCGACGTATTGCCTCCCCCACATCGCGCGTCTAGAGATGGCAACGGGCATAAACCCGCTGGGTTTTGCTATCACAAACCCGTGCCCACGAAAGTTGGACGTGCCCGCTAAAAAACCCATGCCCGTGACGGGTGCAAATTTTTGCCCAAACCCATGCCCACTGGGTTAACGGGTACCCATGGGTCGCCCGTCGGGTCAGTAATGTGAGCTGCAACAATGGTTAATGGAGAGGAGGAAGAAGTTCACCGGCCATCTTCGTTGGAGCCGGAGGGCAGCGCCATGGCCAAGGGCCTGCTGCTGTGATGCGTGTTGGCTGCGGCGTGGGGGCGGCGGGCTGAACTGGAAGGCGAGGCGATGGCGAGGGCGTGCGGGAGGACGAGCGTGCGGCGAGAGTGGCGGGAGCCGGAGCGGCGGGACGGGAGGGCGAGCGTGGAGACTGCCAGAGACCGAGCGCGGAGCGCCAGATGCGCCGCCTCTGCGGCGGCTGTTGAATCGGGGTAGGGACTGGGGAGGAGTGAGTAGTGACCGTGGCGAGTGCTAGCTAGGGTTAGCCGTATGGGTAATGGGGCATTGCCGCATTGGATTTGGGGGCTTGGGACTAAATGGCTAATGGGCTATGGGCTGGGCTGGTTTGCCTGGGAGCCTGGGTTTATAACTCCTATAGATCGGGTCTATATTACCCATGGGTTTACGGGTTTGGGTACTATAGGAACGTACCCGAACCCGGCAGACCCGATAGGTTGGACTTTTTGCCCATTAAGAGACCCATGGGTTAGGAAATTAGCTCAGACCCATACCCTAATAGAGTAAAAACCCACCGGGTATCGGGTTTCGGGTACCCATTGCCATCACTACGCGCGTCCAACCAACAGGTGGATCCTGGCGCGCCCACGGCCACGGGGGGCCTCCTAGTCCTTACGACGCGTGCGTCCACGCTGCGCCCAACCGCGGCTGCTGTTTGCCCCCGTACGAGACCGACATGGTGGCTCCTGGCGGCCATCCGCGCCGGCGGCTGTAGACTGCGGGTGCGCGATCCACGGTCTGCCTGTTCGTCGCGGCAGCGGTGGCCCTCGGCGGCAAACGCCTACGCGTCGCACCGGTTCGGCAAAGAAATTATCGAGCTCTGTTGAGGCAAGAAACAAAACCGAATCTGGTGGCTGCGCAGGTTCGGCAATCTCCTGTACATGCTTGCTTGGCGCCATTCCACCACGCTACAACTCATATCAAATTCTCAAATCGCGCGGATCTTTGCTGCCCGGCCGGTACACAAACGTCGACCAAGCCGAAAAAAGAATCAGTACAAAAATGCGAGCACCACAACAAAACCTGTGTGAGCTCTGAATCAATGAAGCAAAAACTCCTGAAAACCTGTTCACTGAAAGAACAAGCAGAGCCTAGGAAAAAGAACAGACTCGAACTAGGTGAAGAGAAGAACCCCACGATGACGTGAAGATTGGTGTATCCTCAAAGTTGGTTGCTGTCCTCAAGAGGAATACGAAGACCAAGGGCCATTCAACAGAGCTGAGCTAAAAGAGTTGGAGATCAGACTTTAGCTTGCTCTGCTTCCACTTGGGAAGCTTGTTGAATGCTGCCCTTGTCATGCCGAACTTCCCTTCGAACTCGGCTGACGATAAGTACACCTGCATTCAGTTGACAACAGTACATCATGTCATCATCGTCTAAAAACAGTATTATAATTACAAGTGGAAGATCAGATGCTCACCTCTCGCTTGGTGACGTCAATGTCGGGGGCAGGATCATCAGCTGTGGTTATCAGACGTTCATATGGGTAGATTGTGCGCCCCTCATCATCTTCGGGCTCATTTTCATTTACATCGGCACTGCCGGCCGTGGCATCTTCCTCATGCCTTGCCTTCTCTGGCTCATGGCTCGCTTAATTTTGCAAAAATCCATAAAGGAGAAATGTAAGACAATAGAACTTTTGCACTCTATTGTTCTAGCAGAATTGGCACTAAATAGTTGTATTGAACATACCTTTTACTGACTTTGGTATTATATTTTTCATGGGACCCTCGAAAGAACTAGTGAGAGCACTGATAGCTGATTGTTTGGACGATGGCTCGGACAGATCATTTCCACCAGATTTTGGGAAAAGCTTTTTAACAGCAGGGGGAGGGGTGGAAAGATTCCTGGTATTAGGTTTCTCAAAGGCAGAAGCTAACGCTGTGAAGGCCGGAGATCTGCCTCGAACATGACGTTCCGGGCTGGTGGACATGCTTCTTGAGCATTGAGATTTATCTTGTCCCGTACTCCTTCCTGAAAATGCTAGTGTTCGCCGTTTTGGTTTCTGACAACATAGAGAGAGTCAGTAAGAGATATTTTTCAGAAAGGTTAGTAAGAGAATTCTTTTTTGTTATTATCGTGTTCGAAAGCAATGTATATAGTACAAGGAACTTCAAGAAAACATATGAGCTATATAACTAGATCATGCATTAACACCAAGTTGCATACTACTCTAGATATTGTAGTTGAAAGCCACTGGTGCCACAATACGTGACCAAACATGCGATTGTACTGAGCAGATGCAATTATGCAACTGAAGAAGAAAAATGAATAATCAACCAATGATCCCACTCAAATGCTATTGTTAGCAACCTTGTAGTCCTTATTTCACACTTATGCTCAGCATGTTGTTAAGACACACTTATGCTCAGCATTGTTAAGGGTATTAGAGATAGAATAGGAATCGGCATATTCCCCTATAATATCCCTTTGTACTCCTATATATATTGCCCATTGGGCCTCTTCAATACATGCACAATATTCATAACATGGTATCAGAGCTTAGGTTAAAACCCTAACCTCGATCTACTTCCGCTGTTGCTGCCCCTGGGAGGATCGATCTCCGATCCCGGGGGCGGCCACCTTGTTGGGCTGCGCTGACCCGCCGCTTCGTCTCTGGTTGTCGCCGCCCTCCTCGTGCTCTCACTCCATCCAGATCCGATCTAGATGGACCGCCCGGATCCGGCCTTCTCCGGCGCGCCGCCGCCCGAGGCCGCCGAGCCATCATCGGCGCCGGCCCTCTCCGCTTCGACACCGCTTCATCTCGGCGCGGATCCGGGCTCCTCGCGTGGATCTGGCCTCGCCCCATCTGGTTCCGGCCGCCTTCGCGCCGAATTCGTCCGCCGCTGCGCCGCTCGGCCCGAATCCGGCCGCATATGGCTGGATCCATCGCTCTCCATCGCCTGGCCTCATCCTCCTCGGTGCTGCAGCCATCAAGAACTCCGGATCCGATCGTCACTGCTTGAGCCGCCGCCCCTCCCTCTTCTTGGACCGCCACCGTCGCTCGGCTCTCTCGACGTTGGCCAGTCGACGCCGGCCTAGCCTCTTCGGACCCTCTTCGAGCCGCCGCCGCTCTTCCCGAGCTGCTGCCTCTTTGCCCGCCGTCGCCTCTTCCAGATCAGGTCGCCGCTGGCCTCGCCTCTCCCGAATCCGGCCGTCTCCACACCAGATCCGGTCGGCCTCTTCTCGTGTTGCGCCGCCCACCGTCGTATTGCTCGAGCCGCCACCACCGTCCTCTCCTTGGACTGCCGCCGCCGCTCGACTCTCTCGACGTCGGTCGGCCGACGCCGGTCTGATTTGGATGCTCCGGCCGCTTTTGGTGATCTTTGCGCCATATCCAGCCTCTACCGTCATCACTGGCTCCCTTCTTCGCCGCATCTCTGTCGCATCCCTCGGCCAGTGGTGAAGAGAGGGGGAGAGAGGTGACGAGAGGGCGTGAGGACTACCAGAGGAGAGCATCGAGTGGCCGAGGAGCATCAAGAGGGGAGAAAAGATAAGGAAGAGTGGAGATTTCTTGTGGGGCCAGTTACTGTGTTGGTGGTTTTCTAGTATCTGTGTTCTTTGAGTGAAGTTCGCTTTACTTCTGTCTTCGTTGAGTCTTCCATTGCGTCCATCCAGGTCCGTAGTTCTAATTTTTAGTTCGTTCAAGCCGTGCGAGTCCACAAATTTATTGTCAATCATAGAAGTGTAGGAATTTTCTTTTTGCATGATAGTAGCCGCCGCTTTTATCTTTGAGCCGCTGCAGGTCGTAGAAGTCTCTATAATGCCGCCGCGCTTCTTTTGCACCACGCCTCCGTTGCGCTTCTTGTGCATTGCGCCGCCGCCATCTCGGGCTTCGATCTGCGCCGTCATGCTTCTATCTATTCCTCTTCAGCTTGATTTGACAGTTTATTCAAAAATTGCACGCAACGACGACATTATCAAGACTCGGACGTCGGATATTTCTTGTTTTAATATTAACCCTTTTTCAAATGCAATGCTATTGCATACGCCTTGCATTTGAGGGGGGTGTTAAGGGTATTAGAGATAGAATAGGAATCGGTATATTCCCCTGTAATATCCCTTTGTACTCCTATATATATTACTCATTGGGCCTTTTCAATACATGCACAATATTCATAACAAGCATGTTGTTAAGACCCATTCATACAGATGTCCAAATGGTTCTATAAATGCTGAAGTTGAACAATGGCTCATTGGTATGACCGTGTGAGAAATAAATGGTCACATCCATATATGCACAGATAAGCACAAATATCCACGATTGCAAGAGTATCAACAGACATGGAGAGATTCAGCCAGCCACTAAGAGAGTAAAGCATCGACGTATAAAAAGATTGCTTACAAGCAATGAAGCACAAAAATCTACTGATACCCACCAAATACAGGAAGATGGTTAGATTAAGACTTACATCCAACAATGGAGTTGGTCCACCCTTTACAATTGCAAGCTTCCTCTGGTATGAACTGCCGTGCATCTGCAACAAAAACAAAGTGGATGTGATGCATTTGTTTTCCAAAACTAAAATAAGTGGTATACTTAGGTGTTCATCTAATCACATAGAAGAGAAACTGCTGTTAAATTCACAACAAGCAGGTCAAATCTACATATCAACTACTTACCAGAGATTTTACTGGGTCCCAGGTGAAGAACCTAGTAAAAAACTGTGGCTCACTTCCTTCCAAAACAGTGAAAATTGGTGTTTCTCGGGAGAGATTTTCCATAAGGAAATCAAGCACAAGAAATTTCTGGCACAGCAGTAGTGAGAAAAGAAAGTAAGAGACCAAACAGAAAATATAATTTCTAATTAGACTATGCAGAGTAAATTTTGTTAATACCTCTCCAATATCCATAGCTTGTGATCTCACTTTGGCATCCACCTCCTGCCCAACCCAAACAAATACGTCCGAATGACAATCTAGAATAAAAACATCCTCTGTCATCAGATCATCCTGAGTAAAGTGGTGTATTTCTTTAACCTGACCAAGTAGATTATAAAAGAAGGTTTAGTATTAGACATTCAAATGGAGAGCACACTCAGCAGCAGAAGCTTGACATCTTTGCTTTCCTTACCTTTACATCGCCTTCATGACCCCCCCAACAGCAATATTGGTAGTGCAAGAAAGAACAAAAGCGTTAGGGGATAATGAATTGCAAATTTCGCTGAGCAGATCCTAAGAAAATCATACAATGTCTTGTTTGTGATTACCTTTGGATAAGATACATGAGAAAAGATGAGGGTCACTTTCATGCTCTCTTCCTATTTTTTGGTTTGAATACTTGGATTTACCACCCAGTAGTTCCCAGAATTGGTCAGTTTCTTTCCCCTCCTTTTGTGACCTGGACGGCAGATCTGGCTGTATAATCAAAAAGGGAAGCACAAAGAAAAGGTTAAATCAATGGATAGGTATACCAAAGTCAAAGCTGTTTCAGAACATAACCAAACAACACAAATCAAATCAACCATGATAGCAAGGAGGGTGATGACAATGATGAGGGATATAAACATCCAATAACTAAAGACAACTATATCTTGATACACAGAAATATAACCCATTTACTCTCATGGGCATTTCTTTCTTTTTCTTTGGCAATTAGAGCACATAATATAAAATGTGAACAAAATCTCTTCTTTAGGCTCAAATATTTAAAGTAAATTAATATGGCAAACCTTTGTAGGGGGTTAATCAAGGCTTTACATTGATACCATGTACCAAGCATCAGAAAGTTTCATGAGTACACAGATTTATATTTGCCATAATAAGGAAGATTATTCACACCTTAATTACATCTAGCTGCCTCTCAACCAAGTCATGATCTAGTGAGGTCGTAAGGTTCCCAGTCCATGTGAACACAGTGTTTCCATCGTGCAGAATATAACAATAGGATGAATTTAACGACGAAGCCACCTAACAAAAATATGATAAGATGAAACAGATGATTGTGAAGATAATAATTATGCTCTCATATATCTTCACATACAAAAATATGACTTTGAACTTACCGCATCAACTTGAATTGCTTGCATGTTTTCTGACCGTGAGCCTTGAATCCGGAATAGGGCAAGCCTGGCTTCAGAGTAAGTGTCATCGTCGATACCATTTTCAGCAATAAAGTTCTTGTATCCAGAGCTAAGACCACCCTACGTTGAAAATTCAAAGGGAGAAAATAGATGTAACGTTCAGCTCAAATTATCTAACAGTGCCAATGTAGATTTTTTTGTGTATGTTATTACTTCACTGATTGTTCAATACACTATTTACATGCTCATGGCATGGGCCATATGGCCCACCTAAAACCCACACACTCAACACTCCCTCTCAAGATGGGTGATAGATATCTATCATCCCCATCTTGTCACATGCCGACAAACACTCCTTAGTTCCCAATCTCTTTGTTAGACAGTCGGCTATTTGTTCTTCGGAGGTTACATAACTCAACTTCAAGGTACATTAATCAAGTCCCTCTTTGATGAAGAACCGATCTATCTCTATATATTTTGTTCGGTCATGCTGAACTAGATTATTTGTAATGTTAATTGCTGACTTGTTGTCACACCAAAGCTTTAACGGTCCACCTGTTAGTAACCTCAACTCCGATAGAAGACTTCTCAACCACAATAGTTCACATAAGCACATTACTATGGATCTGTATTCTGCCTCGGCTGTTGATCGGGACACCACCAATTGCTTCTTGCTCCTCCAAGATACCAAATTTCCTCCCACAAAGATACATTACCCCAATGTTGATCTCCTATCATCAAGGCAATTGGCCCAATCAGCATCACAATAGCCATCAACATCTAGGTGATCATTTATTTTGAACCATAGACCTTTTCCAAGACTTCTCTTTAAATATCATAGGATTCGATGAGCTGCTTCTAGATATCCACTCCTAGGATCATGCACATAGCGGCTCACAACACTCACTGCATAGGAAATGTCAGGCCTTGTGTGACACAAGTAAATAAGATGACCAACAAGCCTCTGGTAGCTCTCCTTGTCAACTGGATCTCCTGACTGAGCACACAACTTATGGTCTTGATCCATTGGGGTCATAGCAGCCCAGCATCCAAGTATTCCTGTATCATTGAGAAGATCAAAGACATACTTGCTTTGACTTCCAGATATCCACTCCTAGGATCATGCACATAGCGGCTCACAACACTCACTGCATAGGAAATGTCAGGCCTTGTGTGACAAGTAAATAAGACGACCAACAAGCCTTTGGTAGCTCTCCTTGTCAACTGGATCTCCTGACTGAGCACATAGCTTATGGTATTGATTCATTGGGGTCATAACAGCCCGGCATTCAAGCATTCATGTATCACTGAGAAGATCCAAGACATACTTGCTTTGTGAGAGAACTATTCCTTTGGGGGACCTCGTGATCTCAATGCCCAGGAAGTACCTCAAATAGCCTAGATCCTTAACCTCAAACTCCTTGCTCAATCTCTGCTTTAGTTGCAACATTTCAACAGCATCATCTCCTGTAATGATGATGTCATCCACAGATACTACAAGGATTGTGGTGTGACCCCCTAAGCGACGATAGAACACAGTGTGATTCCCGTTACACTACCTGTAGCCCATACTACACATAGCACGACGAAATCGATCAAACCACGCTCTTGGAGATTGTTTAAGCCCATACAATGACTTCCTCAATCTACAAATTTTCCCTTTAGTCTGATGTGTACCACAGTTAGGTGGAATTCCATATAAATCTCTTCCTGAAGATCACCATGTAAGAATGCATTCTTCACATCGAGTTGATATAAAGGCCAATTACGATTTGCGGCACAAGATATCAACATTCTCACTGTACTCATTTTGCCACCGGTGCAAAGGTCTTATCATAGTCAATTCCATAGGTCTAACTATAACCCTTTGCAACTAGCCTAGCCTTGTATCTTTCAATCTTCCCACTTGGGTCTTGCTTCACTATGTAGACCCACTTACAATTGACCACCTCCTTCTCTATTGGGAGAGGTACAGCTCCCAAGTTTTATTCTTCTCTAGAGCTGTCAATTCTTCCAACATGGCCTTGCGCCACTTGGGATCTCGCTTCGCAGCTCTCCAATCAGTTGGGACTACCATAGAGTGTAGTGAAGCAATAAAGACTTTGTACTCTGATGACAAAGATTCATATGACACATAGTTCGTTACATCAAACTCGAACCATACCTTAAAGGAGGTTTCCCTGGCCCAGCTCGTGGTTCCTTCCTCAAGGCAATAGGCAGATCCATGGAGTCATTTGTAGTGCATGGCTCATCATTAGATAAGTCAACACCTTCAACAGCCGTCAAAACCTGTTGCTACCTCCTTGAATACACCCTTAGATTTTCTTCATCATTTATCTCCACCAATCATCAGTACTTTCAACAACCGCTGGAATTTGTTGCTGCCTCCTTGAATACACCCTTAGATTTTCTTCCTCATTGACCCTTCTCCACCTATCTCCCCTCATAGGACATGGAATTGAACCAACCACAACCCTCGGTTACTCACCTTCCCCAATCTTTGAAGCTTCAAGCTCCCCCTCTCGACTAGCATCACCCATGCTAGGAGAGTCGAGGTCAAACAGAGAACTCAAATATGTTCTCTCTCCATAGAAGGCCTCTAACTCCCTGAAAGTCACATCCATACTCACAAATGTGTGTCGTTCAAAGGGACTCCAACACTTATATCACTTCTGTCCAGAAGAGTATTCCAGGAAGATACACTAACAGCCTCAGGATCTAGCTTCCCCACTAAGGGTCTGTGATCTATAACGAAGCATGTGCATCCAAGTACCTTCAGAGGGACGATGAACTCATTTTTTCCCTTTCAACATCTCACATGGAGTCTTTATTCCAAGTACTCTTGATGGCATACGATTAATGAGATATGTTGCAGTCATAACTGCTTCACTCCAAAGAAATTTAGGCACATTCATAGTATACATGAGTGACTGGGCTACTTCCACGAGATGACGATTTTTCCTTTCAGCCACTCCATTCTGGGGGGTGTATCTGGACAGGAGGTTTGATGTAAATTCCTTCAGCTGATAAGAAAGTATCAAACTCCTTACTCACATACTTTGTTCTATTATCTGTTCTTATAATTTGGACATGGGTATTGAATTGATTCTTGACATACACATAGAAGTCTTGGAAATACTGGAGCACCTCTGTTTTGTGTCTCATAATATAAATCCAAGTCATACAAGTGTGGTAGTCAATAAAGGTAACAAAATATCTCATGCCACTAATAGAGACAACAGGTGATGTCCATACATTAGAATGCACAAGAACAAAGCGAGACACATTTTGGAGTCCCTTGCTCACATATGAGGATCTAATGTGCTTTCCAAACTCACATGTATCACACATTAGCTTACTCCTGTCTATTTTGTCCATTACATCAAGGAATACTTTACTTATAATTTCAAAAGATATATGGCCCAGTCGACAATGCATAAGCATCACCCTAGCCTCCTCTTCACTTGACATTGCCATCAAAGCAATGCATAGCCCAACATCTTCTCCCCTTGGATCCAAGTACCACAACCCATTACTCCTGATGCTAGTCCCAAGCTTTTTGCCATTCTGTCTCTCCTAAACAAGACAAGTTTCTTGATCAAATATAACCCGGTAATCCAAATGATCAATCAATGAACTTACTGAGATCAAATTTACTGGAAAGGAGGGAGCATGTAAAATTGATGATAGTGTAATAGAGGGACTGTATTGGACAACATTGACACCTTTAATGGGTTGGGATGTTCCATCAGCCGTTTGGATAGTTTCCATGTTTGTGGGTGAGAGTGGAGTATATGATTTAAATTCATTAACATACTTGTAACATGTGTTGATGCACCTGAATCTATAATCCATTTACCTGAATTGGAGTAAGCCAGATTAGCAGAAGCGCTGGATACAATCGCAGTCCTTTCATTTTTGCTTCCTAAATTTTCAACCTTCTTCTTTAGCTGCCTAACTCCTCTAGCTTTGCAACTGAGACCTCCACACGTTCAGGTGACTCTTCTCCAGTCATTGTAAAGTTCACCTTGTAGTGACTCTTGTCTCCCTTGCTTCCACCTCCTTTCTATTCATCCTTAACATAGACTCGATTTTTACCCCGATTAGGCTTGCGGAGATAGGGATAGTTACGGCTCAGGTGACTCATCTCACCACAATTGAAACAATCTCTTGTTTCAGATACTGAAAAAACAGGACAAGCAACTGGCAATGTTGTGTTGTTATCACCTTTAATCTAGTCTCTTCTTGTGCGATAGCAGCAATTGCTTCCTCCAGTGTAGGAAGAGTAGGCTGGTGAAAAATAGCAGCTCGCCTTCCATCAAATTTTGGATTTAGCCCTTTCAAAAATTCAATCACTCGCCTGCGTTCAATCCACTTCTTAACAGTGGATATGGTCTGCATGAGGTAACTCAAGAGGATCGTAGTGATCTAGATCAGCCCACAATCGTTATAGCTCAGCAACATACTCCATCACAGAGCTCTCCCCTGTCTTAGATCACTAACTCTCTCCTGTGTCTCAATTATCAGCATTACATTCCCTTTTCCTCTAGTACAATTTTGACAAAGTTTTTCATACCTCAATTGCATTTGAGATGGTTTCAATAGTTGCAGCAATAGTTGGAGACCCGAACACAATAGCCACGCCACCACTAGTGAGTTGGTAGCACTCCAAGTTCGCCATTCTACACTCATCTTGTCCGCCGGCTCTATTGATTCTCCTTTGGCAAAACTCTCCAGCCTTTTTGTCCTCAGGATCAATAATGCACTCCATGACCAACTCAAATAATTTCTCACACCCTCCAACTTAATATCATTCGGCATCAATTCTATTTTTTGTACTATTTCAGCATGAGGAACAATTGTACTACTTGAAAATGATGTCCCACTCGTCTTCTCTGTGAGAAGATGTGCCAACTTCTCAAGCACATGTTGCAGTCCTTGATTCTCTCCCATTTTCCCTCGATTTCTGCCCTAAGGACTCGCCTCCTTATTTCTACTAGAGAAAACAGTAGCAAGGGAATTGCAATTCACCTCGAGATGAAGAAATTAGCACAACAGTGGAAGCACTAGCCTCAGAAGTGATGGAGAACTAGCAAATCCACCAAATCCTTCACCTCCCCGGCAGAAATCCTCCGCCTCAAAGCCGAAGCCACTGTTGACTCCTCCACCTCAAAGCTGCCTCTTGCCGCTTGAGGAAGATGTTCTCCACCCACTCCGCCTTCTCGTCCATGAAGAGCCCACCGAACGCCTCCGAACAGGACCTTGAATCCACCGACGTCACCGACTCCTACGCTCCCGACACTGTCGATCCCACTGGCTCCACTTCCGCCCTCGCCAGCTCCGCTACGGCCTCATCGCCGTCGAGCTCCTCCACCGACTCTCGACACGCGCCTTCAGCACCTCCAGGACGCCGAGCTCCTCAACTCCGGGAGCTCCCGACCGCTGACAAGAAGAAGATCGAGGCCGCCCTCAAATCCCGCCGCTACATCTCCTCTCTACCGGCTCCCTGGCCAGCGGCAGCAACTCCTCCAGCCGTCGGCTCCTCTACGCCGACTTCTTCCGCTCCCTCCCAGCCGCCACAGCCCGAGTAGCGCGCAGCCGAGCGATGCCATCGCCACCGCCTAGGGTACCGGCTTTGATACCATGTAGATTTTTTGTGTATGATATTACTTTACTGAGTGCTCAATATACTATTTACATGCTCATGGCATAGGCCATATGGACCAGCCTAAGGGTGTGTTTGGTTGAGCTGTGGCTTCTAAAAAACCTGCTGTGAGCTGTAGGCTGTGGAAAAGCTGCTGTAGATTATGAGCTGTGGAAAAGCTGTAAGCTGTTTGGTTCAAACAAGTATAAAACTTACCTCCTATCTCTATTTTCCTTGAAACAACTGTGAAACAGCTCTTTATTTTCACCATTTCAAAAAGCAGAAAGCCAAAAGCCAAAAGCAGGGTCCAAGGTGCTTTCAAAACTGTACTACCCAAAAGTAGCTGCTTCTGGTTTCCACCCCTTTGGTTGGCTTTTGGCTTTTTGAAAGCAAAAGCAGCTCCCAAAAGCTCAACCAAAGGCACCCTAAAGCCCACACACTCAACAGCTAGTCTGTCAGATTAGCTCAAGGATATTGACTGTGAAATAAAATCAAACCTTGAACACTTGGATACTCTGAAATATGACAAAGAACTGAATTGGTTCTTTCCCTTCATAAAGGCGAGCCTGCGTGTAAGCAAGAATAAATTAGAGACCGACAATCTAATTCAATATATAGAAATTTAATGGGTTACCTGCACAGCCTGGAATTTCAAAGCCTGGACCATCTTGCTAGCCAAAGAAATTGCTGACGCCCTCTCCTCCTGAAAGCAATTATGATTATTTGCATGCAGAAACTTGCATGGAGCACGTACTAATTAAACATGTACAGATAATTAACAATTATGAAATTATCCAAATCTCTATTGAGCTATCAATCAAGAAACGGAAAAAAACTAAAAGCTTAAGACTGCTAACCTTCTCTTAGTTCTTACTAACAACTTCACAACAAAATATTCAGTTAGTGCCTAACAAGCTAGCACCTATGTGTATGTCAATTCCAAAGGTAGCTAGAGTTGATTCTGTGCATAGATATTACCTGGACGCTCTTCTTCCCAAACCAAGTTCCAATAAGACATTCCTCCTTGTCATCTCCAGTATATGTGTATTGAAAAATGTAGCAATCTCCGTTGTAAAATTTTGATTGATCACGGGATGGCAAAAGAGTCTTGTCATTCCCATTTACTCGCCAGACCTGATAAGAAAATGTAGGAAATAAAACCATCAACAAACTTACACCAAAATAAAATGGATGAATGTTATGCAAAGAAACTTTTGTGTATGAAGTTTGGTTGGAGGATGGACATCAAAGATAAATACGTGTAGATCAATGGAATGATTGAGTTTGAGGAGTGACCAAGGATCTAGATGACCTTCTTGCATAGATTTCTTACAAGGTTGTTAGTTTCCCTTTATTTTGCATGGATGTATTTGGCAGACTAGAATGGGATATTCAAAAGATACCTAGCATCTTGAAAACAACTCCGCCTATGTAGTTTTCTACATAGCATATCCCAAGCCAGGAAAAAGGAGGGTTGTGTTAGACTTAACAAGCCAGCGTAAAATCATGTTATCTTTTCATGGAATGAAATCCAAAATAGTTTCATTGGGGCGTAACCCTCTTAGCGACACGCCATATCGGAACCCGGGTGTGGTGATAAATGAGTAAGGGCCGAGACGTCACTCCCTTAGTGATGTGCTACGTCGGCGCCCAGATGTAGTGGAAAATGTGCAAGGGTCTTTGTACTTTACTCGACGAGTGCGAGGGGCAAGGAAACTAGCCGAGGAAAGTAGGATTCGTATAGGTAGTTGGAATGTAGGGTCCTTAACAGGTAAATTAAGAGAGGTAGTTGATACGGTAATTAGGAGACGTATAAATATCTTGTGCGTTCAAGAGACTAAATAGGTGGGTCAGAAGGTGAAGGAGGTGGAGCATACTGGCTTCAAGTTATAGTATACTGGAACAGAACGAAACAAGAATAGAGTGGCCATCTTAATCGATAAGCACCACAAGAGCAGAGTTGTTGATGTGAGGAGACAGGGGAAAAGGACTATCCTAGTCAAGCTAATATTTGGTGACTTGATTTTTGAATATTGTTAGTGCATATACTGCACAAGTAGGTCTCTGGGTGAGGCCGCTAAGAGGTAATTTTGAAAAGACCTAGATAATATGGTTAAAAGTGTGCCTAACAACGAGAAAATTTTCATAGGAGGTGATTTCAATAGTTATGTCGATACAACTAGTACGAGGTTTCAAAGGGTGCGTGGGGGTTATGGTTATGGCGATAGGAATCAAGAGGGAGAAAATATTTTAAATTTTGTTGTAGCATATGATCTCATGATAGCTAACACCTTTTTTTAGAAAGAGACATTTCCATTTAGTTAATTTTAGCAGTGGCCAGCATTCTAGCCAAATTGATTTTGTCCTTGTTAGGAGGGAGGACAAACAAGTCTGCATAGACTGTAAAGTTATACCTGGAGAGTGTGTTGTTTAGCAACATAAGTTGGTAGTCTCCGACTTTCGTTTTAGGTTACAGGTTCGACAGGCTAAGGTCGCTAGAGCTAAGAGGACAAAGTGGTGGAAACTTAAAGGGGACACCGCACAGGCATTTAAGGAGAGGATGATTGCGGAAGGGATGTGGAACGTGGGAGAAGCGAATAGTATGTGGACAGAGATGGCAACTCATATTAGGAAGGTGGCTACCGAGGTGCTTGGAGTGACTCGAGGGACAAGATGCGAACCTAAAAACACGTGGTGGTAGAACGAGGAGGTGCAAAAGGCTATCGAGGAGAAGTTATGCTACAAGCACATGCATCATGATAGGAGCGATAACAACGTACAGAAATATACAGTAGCAAAAAGAATGTGAAGAAAGTGGTGAGTGAGGCACGAGGCAAGGCATATGAAGAAATTTACCAGAAGCTAAGTACAAAGGAGGGAGAGAAGGATGTCTACAAGATGGCTAAACTTCGAGAAAGGAAGACGAGAGATTTCAACTAAGTTAAATGCATCAAAGACGACACTAATAGACTTTTGGTGAAAGACGAGGAGACCAAGGATATGTGGAGAGATTACTTCGACAAGCTGTTCAATCATAACAATGATGATAGTATGATTGAACCAGATGATGCTTTTGATAACACCGATAGACAGTTTATTCAAAGAATTCAGGAGTCGGAAGTAAGAGAGGCCCTAAAAAGAATGAAAGTGGGTAAGACGTTGGGGCCTGATAACATCCCTATTGAGATGCTGAAATGCATGGGAGAAGCGACAATTGTTTGGTTAACTAATTTGTTCAATAGCATTTTTAGGTTGAACAAGATGCCAAACGAGTGGCAGAGAAGCACATTAGTACCAATTTTCAAAAATAAAGGAGACATTCAAAGTTGTACTAATTATAGAGGAATTAAGTTCATGAGTCACACAATAATGAAGCTTTGGGAATGAGTGATTGAGCACCATTTAAGAAAAGTGACTAGCGTGACGACAAGCTAAGGTCAACCACGGAGGCGATTTTCTTGCTATGACAGTTGATGAAGAGGTATAAGGAGCAAAAAAGGACCTTCACATGGTGTTTATTGACTTGGAGAAAGCCTATGACAAAGTATCAAAAAAGGTCATGTGGTGGGTGCTCCAAAGAAAAAGGTCCCAACAAAATATATTACCCTAATTAAGGACATGTATAAAGATGTTGTGACTAATATCAGAACATGTGGTAGTGTTACTAGTAAATTTCCAATTAAGATAGGACAACACCAAGGGTCAGCGTTGAGCTCATACATTTTTGCCCTAGTGATAGACGAGGTCACGTGGAACATACAACGAGATATCCTTTGGTGTATGCTTTTTGCTGATAATATTGTGCTAGTTGATGAGGGTAAGATAGATGTTGATAGAAATCTGGAGTTTTGGAACAAGACCTTAGAATTAAAGGGTTTTAGAATTAGTAGGACTAAAACTGAGTATATGAGGTGTATTTTCAGTAGTGTCAGGGCAGATAATGGAGATGTTAAGTTGGACGGGCAAGTAGTGACTAGGAAGGACACGTTTCGTTATTTGGGATCAATACTACAGTGGGATGCTGAGATTGATAAAGACGTGAGCCACAGGATAAGAGCGGGGTGGGTGAAATGGCGCCAAACATCTGGTGCCCCATGTAACAAGAAAGTCCATCAAAACTTAAAGGGTAAGTTCTATAGGACGACAATCAGACCTATAATGCTATATGGAGCAAAATGTTAGGCGATTAAAAGACAACATATACAGAAAATGAGTATAGCAGAGATAGTGATGCTGGAGTGGATATGTGGTCACACAAGGCGAGATCGCATCCACAATGATGATATATGTGATAGGTGGGGATAGCACCAATTGAAAAGAAGCTTGTCCAACATCACTTGAGATAGTTTGGACATCTCCAACGGAGGCCTCTTAAGGTACCGGCATATAGTGGAATTTTAAGACGTACTGAAAACGTAAGAAGAGGCAGAGGTCGACTAAGACTGACATGGAAGGAAGCAGTTAAAAGAGACTTGAGGGATTGGAATGTATTTAAAGTATTAGTTGTGGATAGAAGTGTATGGAAGTTAGCAATCAACATATCGGAATCATAAGAAAGTTTAGGGGTAGTGTTTTAGACTTTTGGCTTAGATGGCAGGATGTACAACTTATGGTTTTAGCATTGTAGATTTTTAAGGTTCACGTCTCTTTAATTTTGAAGAAGTTTTATTTCTAATTTACCTTAACTTATTTAGAACAAAAGACTTTGTTGTTGGTATTGTACCTAGCATCTTGAAAACATGTATGCACAAGGCGGATTTACACTGGTACTGCTCATAACAACACAAATCCATAAAAATTAACCAAAGGAATACCTGTAAATGACCAGTGCAATCAATATAAGGCTGAGGTTCTTCTTTTATAGGAGCAGCTTTCATTAAGCCCTTAACATCTAATCCTTGACTTTTGAGGAGAGCTGTAAGAAGAAAATAACAGAAATGTGTGGAATTTAAAGAACCTTTCAGCAATCCGTTGCACTGGAACTGATAAATCTGTAGACAATAACCTGCAACTTTGCCTCTTCCATCCTCAGCCGATAGTTTCAAATCAGGTGTCGGTGGCCACTCATTAAATTTTGACTTGAACATGACTGTTTCGAATCCCTCAATCACTTTGATAACATGTGATTTTGTTCGGCTACCATCAATAAGTAACTTCTGTATAAAAGTAAAAGAATTTGATCAGACAGCAACACAGAATGTAAACCATGTTTTGAGCATCCAATTAAAAAGATTTTTTTAAAACAAATCAGTAGGATATTTCAACAAGGTGGTACTTTTGCTGAGCAAAGGGATAAATAACCAATATTTTTTTCTTTTTGAGAGGGAAATAAGCAAACCTTCAGAAACTGACTATAATTGACTGAAGGGAACCAACAAGATGTATTACAATATCAACCAGCAAGTGAGACACTCAGCTTCTAATCGTCAGATTCTTCAGCCTTGTATAATATTTTTGAATGAATGTAATGATGATGCAAAAGTAATTTAGGCAAACAAGAAGTTACCTCAGCAGCCTCACTTGCACCCTTTCTCTCTTGCAAAGAAGTACTTCTGCCCATCCAAACATACATTTCAGCACCACAGTCTAACAAGTAGCATTTGTTTGTCTCAAGTAACTCATGTGCCAAGGATTCAAAACTAATATGCTCCATCTTTCCTTGGTTAAAACTGAGAAGTCATAGAAATCATCAACTCAGTTTCATAATTTCAAGAGCAAATCATTATCATAGATGACACCATTTTAATAGCAAATTATTTTCATTGACAACTAACTGCTGTGTTGTGGATATATGGGAATAATGATAGTGATTTACCAAAGTAATTTGACCACAATGTCCCTGTCTTCCCCATTATCCTCTGAAGGTGTCTTCCTTGGAAGAGGAGCAAAGCCACCAAACAAACCCCAAAACTCACCAGCTTCGGCATCAGCCATCAACTTTCCGTCCTCTATGAGAGAGATCCAAATTGTCACATCTTGTACATGTCATTTCAAATATTCAAGGCATATTAACAGAGCTTCTTACCAACAGCTGCAACTTCACACTTGCCCTCATGGAAAGTATCTTTGATATACTGCACGACTTCAAGAGCTTTTGCTCTCTCTTGAATGCACGAGTTGGAGCCATTGAACTGAAAAATTTTGGACTTGGTATCCAAGATAAATATGTCCTCATGATTAAGGGATGAACGAGCAAAAGGAACCTGGTTTGTGAAATAGCAAGCATAATCAAGAAATGAGCAGAGCTTAGGCAGAAAAGGTAGTAGTTTAGATAGTTTGCCTCTTTAACATGAACAACATGCTTTCCTCTGCACACATATAAGCGGGTAACATGCTCCTGCTCATTGACCTCTACATGGTTGAACCCAGAAGCTACCCCTCCTGGCTGCGGCATGATGCATGGTCTAAAATATGACAGAAACTTTTCAGTTTCATTGCCTTGTAATTCCCGGTACTGGACAGCACGTCCTCCAAGGGCAGCATCAAGCTGCACAGCTAAAATTGCAGCAGTTCCAGCTTCATCCTACCAAGAAAAATATTGGGCATTTTGGAAAACTATTAGCTAACATAAAGCCTGTGTTGTAGCTCTGAAAAGCTAAATCAAGTGATGCATTGCCAAAATGATTTGAGAATATACCTGACTAGTATCTTTACCAAGCCAATAATGGATGTCATGACGAAAGGAACCATTTTTCAAGGCTGTTGTCTGTAGGGAGCAAAAAGAACACGAGTAAAAAATTGTTCGATGCAGTAAGCATAATGCAAGAGCTGAGTTCAAGCCTTACACAAACTAAGCAACCAAGATGACAAGTTTATGCATAAATGACCTATCTTGATATGGATAGTGAAGCATATGATGCACCAAAATGATTAAGGCTGGCATTGTTTGATGTAGTAACCGGAAAGAGAAACGGAAAACAAAGGAAATATCTTAGCTCAGGTTTATCATGGACTGCAAAATTTTGTTTCAAGATGAACCAAATCTTCTACCTTTTCAATTGTGCACCAATGATGTTCCAAAAAGAAAAGGGATATGCATAACAAGTCATGAGTACTACCATACCATCAAGACGATATATGAATCACCCACGTAAAATTTTCCATATGAAGATGTTGGAACAGAAACTGGCTTGAAATTTTCAATACGCCATATCTCCAAACCACTGCAATGTTATTAAGGAGTACAATGCAAGTACATGTATGAACAATAACACAGTGTAGGGCTACAATGCTCATGGTTTTACTTTAACTTCATCATTCTTTTTGTTTAGTTTAGTCGCCCTCCAATCCAATGTATCCACTCCAATTTCTTCTAGACAATTAAACATTAGCTTTGTGATAGTTTTCTTTAGCATTTTCTCCATCACTATGACTGCTGGCTAACGCTGAGGACATTTAAATAATTATTACTCATTATGTGCATCGTTTTCAAAATGGAAATGGTGATCCACTATCATATTAAACCTGCACACTAAGCATCTTATCAAAGAATCATCAGTAGTAGTAGTCAGCAATCGCTACCCAAGTGCAACGAAAGACAAAAATGGAAGTGCTCTGTAACAGCTTAGCTGCCAAACAATTTGTGTAAGCTGTCCATATTACTCGGACTAACCAGCAACCACACTATTTAGCCTCTTGGTGGTCAACAATTTTACTGCTACAAACAGTTAACATTTTCTTTGTCTGAAGAATAATCCTTTGATCTCAAAATGCACTTTCTATAAGAATAAGTGGTCAAGCCATGAAGAAATCCTATAATGCAGCGAAAGGATACTCCTTTTGTCCAGCTCCGCGGAAAGCCGGGTCCAAATCTTTCATAGAAATTGACATGCTGGATATTGCGGAAGAACCCTTGCCTGATTTCGTCTCAAAACAACACTAACATTATCCTGGAAACAAGGAACAAAAACCAGATGGATGATACGAGCGCAGTTCAGTGATCAGAAATTACAATCATGCGCAATGCTTCTTTCTTAGCACCAGCGTTATAAGAATGTTCTTGGCGACACAACGATAGCTCAAAAGTCCTTAATGGGACCAGATCGCCACCTTGTGTCTAATCTATTCGCCACGTCGAGCAGCGAAAGGAGCAGGAATTGCAGAAAATTGCAGAGGAAGAAAAAAGACGGATTCCAATTGTGCCTCACCTGGAAGAAGCCCAGGTACTGTTCTTGTCGATCGGATTGGGAAATTCTTGGGGGCTGAGGAGGAGCGATCCGGAGAGAGGTGGAGAGGGGCAAAGTAAATGGCCATCCGCGAAAAACGGGTTCAAGAGGAGGAAGAGGTAAAATGCGAGGGAGAGTGCATGTCTCCATCCATCCATCCATCGGCTTCTTCACACCGTTGGTTCGGCTCGAGCGGAAGCCACTGGCCATTGCTTCTTTGCTCGTCATCTTCCTTTTTTTCTTTTTTGAGAACCTTGGCTCATCATCTTTCATCAGAGCGGACGATATTCTGATGTGTGATGCTATTGGGTAGGTTTTTTTAGACTGTGGCTTATGACTTAAATTTTTTAATTATGTCTTTTCGCGAGAGGCAGTATGCAAAGAAAAATAATCGTATGTGATTTTGGCCGCTATACCTGAACTCAGTACACTTACCGTTAAGTTAGTTACTGTAACATAAGTTATAAGGCATAAGCCATAAGTGAAGAAGAAGGCACCCATATTGAGTCGGACCGGGTAATTAGGTCAGAATATGACCAAATCTAAGTGACTTTGCAAAATAGCTGAATCGACTCATTCAAGGAGAAATATAACAATTGGGCATCTCTTTTAATTCTCGGATTGCCCCGCACCACCAGAGATTAAGCCAGTGCATGCCGTCAGCATGGGAGAGGGAAGCTGGAGCCGCCACAGAGAGAGGTCCTCCATCGCCACCTTCCCATTCACTGCTTACGCTGCACGAGTTGCTTCCCTAGGGGAGCTCTGTCAATATTTATCCAGATGCAAATGTCTCCCTCGCTCTATCCAAATAGCAGGAGCGAATCCAACAGGGGGCTTCATCAAGCTTCAGCTAACCCTCCACTAGAGGAAGCCCCCTAGGGCGCCGAACAGCCTGCCGCCAACCTCAGCCATGTCTCTGCCCTCGGGAGGAACTAAGGAAGAAGAAGAATGAACATGGGCTTTTCTCAATCATTCGGCCCACAAACCAATAACTAGTCCATAAGGCCCACAAGCAATAGTAGCAAATAGCAACCTACATTCATAGTTTGACATCACACATGACAAATGTAGAATAGAATCGCACCTGGGCTCTCAGGTAGTCCTGAATTCATCGGTGGCGCAGCCGCACGGGAAAGGTAGTGTGGCAAAAGACTGCCGGTGGGGCACGAGGATCAGTAGTCGGCACCGTTGTTTGTAGGGACACAAGCACAAATCTGCCAAGGCGGTGCTGGAGGGACACAGGAGGCCGGAGGCGGGAGCATATCTGCTGCGAGCTACTGGCCTAGGCGGCGAACGACGGTCGATGGGCCGCAGGGGCATGAGCCTAGGGTGGCGCACTCCGAGGGAGGGGAGAAGTGTGGGGGGCTGAAGGGAAAAGTGCGGGGGACTACGGACTGAGCTGACCAGCCGATGGGGAGATGTATATACTGTAATTCTCTTAACTCTTGAGTAAACAGTAAACTGTAATTTGTTACTTGTTAGATATTATCTATTAAATTAAATGTTAATTATGTTTATTGTTTAGTGAATTATTATTTATTTTTTAGTATTATTTGTTAATTGTTAGATATCATGTAGTGTCAATGATGAATTCTATAATTTATTTATAGATTTACAAATTGCGATAATGAAAAAATGAACTTTTGCATAACTATTTCACAAATAATTCAAGTTGTACTCCCTAACCGATGCTTGTCAAAACTCAAGTCATAGTAGAGTAGCAAGTTTGCTAAAAAATATGGAATGCTTCAAATTTGTATGTATCATGCATTTCTTAATAACCTTGGTGACATTTACAAATGAGCTATCACTTGCTTTGCAAAGGAAGTATTAAGACATTGTTGAAGCTATATGCTTTATAAAGAATGTGAAAGAACGCTTGTAAGATATGAGTGACAATAGGTGGGTCTTGGTACAGGATGTAAAAGAACGCTTGTAAGATATAAGGGAAAATGGGTGGGAGCCATTGGTCGACCAAGTCAAAATATTTTGTGAGGTATATGGGATTGTTGTGCCAAATATGGATGATACCATTGGAGTTATGGGTAAATTTGTATGTGAGAATCACACGGTGACTCAACATCATTATTACAAAGTTGACATTTTCAATGCTGCTCTTGATGCAACTATGAATGAGATGAATCATCGCTTCAATAAAGTTTCCTCTGAGTTATTGGTATGCATGTCTTGTCTTGATCCGAGCGACTCCTCTAAGTTTGATGTTGATAAACTTATTCGACTTGCTGAAATTTATGTTGATAAGTTCATGTTAGCTTACTGGTTCTTATTAAAAAGTCAACTTTAAACCTTCATTCTTAATCTTAGGGGAAGTGAGGAATTTCATGGATGTCGTGATATGTCAAAACTTGCTCAAATGATGATTAAAACAAAAAAACAATAGAACTTTTCCATTGGTATATCACCTCATCGAGTTGACATTGATCCTTCTGGTGGCAACATCATCTGTTGTGAGAATATTTTTGGCAATGAATATTATCAAAATAGATTTGCACAACAAGATAGCTAATGAGTGGTTCAATGATTTGATAAGGTACTACACTAAGGGAGAGGTATTTAGAAGTATTGATGATGATAGAATCATAAGACGTTTCTTAGGCATGAAATCTCGCAGAATGAATTTGTCTCGTGGTTCATGCTAGCGCCTCCGTGGTATGTTCCATTTATTTTAAATGTTCATGAGTCATGACCACTTACAATTTATATCACTAATTTTGCTAGTTTTGACATACGGATGACAGATCGCTACTCACTAGAAGGGTGAAAGCATATTCATATGTTTTGGGATGCACTTTTTATTACCAAGGTACCTTTATTGCATTTCTCTCTTGTTTCTGTTTCACTTATCAATTTAGATTGCATAAGAGTATAAGACTATGTTTGTCAATTTAACTTAGTTCATTCAGCACACTCTCCATTTTTATCCTGGCTTCACCACTGCCTTATAGCTATGATCTCTGATCACAATTGCAAATCGGTTAGCGTGTTTCAACCAAAAAACCTAGAGCTATGTCAAAGCGACCGTGTTTATTGGGTCACTGCTCCAGCCGCATGGCGAAGTTTGCTTATCAATTTGGATTGCATAAGAGTACAAGACTATGTTTGTCAATTTAGCTTAGTTTATTCCGCATACCCTCCATTTTTATCCTAGCTTCACCACTGCCGAATAGCTATGATCTCCAATCATGATTGCAAATCAGTTAGGGTGTTTTGACCAGAACACCTAGAGCTATGTCAAAGCAGACGTGTTTGTTTGGTCACTGCTCTGGCCACACGGCAAAGCGACCGACACCTCCACGAAAGCAACAATATCTCTATCTACATGATGTTGGATGACTGGGAGGGGTACAACATCTATAGGGTGGGCAAGGACGATTGGACTCTAGCTCTGATGCCGACGCCGATTTGGAGGTGCACATCGCAAGTCCCTGCTCGGCAGCATTGAGGCCAAGCACCCATTCTCGTGGTTTTTTGTTGCCCACGGCACAAAGATCTTGGTGATGCATCGCACAGTGGCTAACTTCGGCATCCCCGTGTTTGGCACCGAGACGTTGGGAGTGATAGTATGCCCTTCGCCCAAGAGCCACGAATTAATTGGAAAACCCTTGTACGTGTCCATCGATGGTAGGCTCTTCACGATGATTTATCCCTTCCTTAAGGTGCTCCCTGCCACCACCCGACAAGGTGGACCTGTAGTCCTGGACCTAACTGGATCCACTCATGTTGTTCGCATCCGACCAAGTCATTTGCCACGCATTGCACCCAAACGAGCGCACCATCTTCATGTCCATGAAGGGCTAGAAGCCCAGCCCTCATAGGACGCTCTCCTATAAAGGCAACCGGCAGAGCAACTTCTCCTTCGACACGGAGAGCCTTAGGTGGAAATACCATAGTGAGTGGCTGCTACCGTTCAAAGGCCAGCCCTACTATGACGGTGACCTAGGGGCGTGGGCCGTATGATGCCCCGTCTTCTGTCTAGTGTGAGACCATACTAGCCTGGTGTAGGATCAAAGATAACCGACTAGAGGGGGTGGATATGATGGTTTTATATTCTTTTGGTTAAAACAAGTTTATAGCAAGTATGAACTTAATTAAAATTATTTTGCACAATCAAGACCTAAATTCTCTATGTTTCACTAAGGCACCACAACTCTAAGTCTATATTAGATATAATTTTAGCTACACAAGATAATCCAATAATTGCTAGAAATATAAATATGAAAAGTAAAGACAAGAGAGATAAACCACAATGAAGACAAGCGATATTTTTCCCATGGTCTCGAAGACTTACCGGTCTTTCCCAATTTACGTTGAGGTAAATCCAAAACAGATTGGACCGGCTCCACAAATTAAGCCTAACCACCTCGATTCCATGAGGGTTGTTGTTCCTCCACTCCGAAGATGGTGAGCACCACACCACTCACAAATGTGTCGAGTGTCTTTACAAGTTTCTTTAAAGAGGTCGCTGCGCAAACTCATCCAAGCTGTCTAGGTGTCGGCAATCACCAAGAGTAACTAGTCACGATGTTTGCTTGAAGGTTTCAAAGTGCCACAATGATCAACTAATGATGCAATGCACTTGAATGCTCTTAACAAGCTCAAAATATGAATTAGCAAATGAGTTGAAGAGAGAGTAGCAAAGGCTCAAGGATATTTAATGAGGTCCAAGAAGAAGCTCTTGTTACTGATGGGAAGGTATTTATAACCTCCATCCACCAGAATAACCGTTGAGCTCGAAATCCCTAAAAATCAAAGGATGTGATACTACCGCCATGTAGTGGCCGCTACAACCATACTTACTCTTAAATGGCTACTTAAGATTCATTAAATGCATGGAAACTAGCCATTAACTTAAATATCGGTAGTACCACATTCGCAGTGCTACCGCACCTTAGCTACGGTAGTACCAATTTTTAGAGGAGAGAAAATATTGCAAAATACACCTTTCTAGAAATTAGCTATCGACAACTAAAGTGCGGTCATGCCACTCTCCAGTAGTACCAGTTTCACCGCGCGGTCAATGCGGTCATGCCACTCTAGGTACTACCACGCAACACATGCGGTAGTACCATTTCTGGCAAAGATCAGAAATGTACCTCTTTGGAAATAAGCTGCTGGCATGTAATGGCCAATAGTATCGATGCAGTGGTATTACTGTCAATAAGGATGCGGTCATACCTGTTTCAATGAAAAATTCAGAGAGGGTTCCAAATAAAGTTTCAAATGCATGCATGAACCATATTTGATCAAAATGGCATAAGGTTAACTTGAAACTACTAGACATAGCCCCTCTTTATAGTATGATATCTATTCTATAAATCCAGTCTTTTCAACCAAACACTGAGACCAGTAAAAATATAAAGAAGTCCTCAGACTAAAATATACATTTGCCTTGAGTTATATCTTGATCCATATTGATCTTTAATCACTTTTGCATGTCTTTTCTATAACGTCATCAAAATTTAGGACTAAACCTTTCAATCATCTTAATAAATAAGTTAGTCTATTTAATCATTGACATCATTAATTACCAAAATCATTTTTAAAGGTCTAGATGCTTCACCTGGAAGCTCAGTAAGGATGAGATCTTTGACGCATGCTCGATGAGGCATCATGGGGCCACACTCATGTACATGGACTACAATGCATTCTGCCTGGTCTGAGTGCCAGGCGCATAAGGATGATAAGGAATTCGCCTACCTGCGCCACCATGTGGTGCAGATGACTGCCTTTGTTCTCAGACGAGGAGGGGGACCTGCGGACCACCAGCCATCGGGCTCGTGCACGGTGCATCCATGTTGTACAAGCTCCGAAAGTCGAAATAAATGGGGTGGCTTTTTCAAACGGTTTCTAAAAGTCATTTCTCCAAATGACTTTTCGAGCCCACTTGTACGTGTGTCATCTATATCAACATCTTTCATGTCCATCACCGTCTTAAAAAGTATAGTTAAAAACCATTAATGGTAGCTAAAAAAAAGATCGGAGGTTGCTCATGAAAAGACTGAGCCGACACTGGACCCTGCGACTTTCTATATATAGCTAGGCTAGGGTAAAAATGGAAGGGACCGAACTTGTTTTTTGTTATGTGGGTTAAAGAGTCACGCACTAATGTATAGCAGTACTTAGTACAGGAGCATGTCGGGCCTCGTCTGGAACATGGGAACTTCTCCCGATTTATGTGGGAATTAACTTGTTTAATATGAAATTTCTATGAAAATCATGTGAAATTTTTGCACCCAAATGGGTCCTCAGGGCATCTTTGATTCACAGTATTCTAAAAACATTGGAATAGGAAAAATACAGAAATAAGATACGAGTACATGTGCTAAATAGAGGATTCAAAAATACAGATTTTTTTTTTAGAATTGGGTGTTTGGAACACGGGAAGAGGAAGAATACAAGAATCATTCCGGGCCCACTTGTCAGCATACCAACCAACCTATCACCCAAAAAATAAGGATGGAGTGAATGTTTTGATTCCTTTGAAATTTCTATGATTTCATAACCTAACGATTCGTTTGACCGGTTCTTTTGAATCGCCAGTCCAAAATTTCTCTCTCTCTCTCTCTCTCTCTCTCTCTTTTTGTTTGAGACGTCCAACCATGCTGTTGAAGCGTCAATGCCAGGTCAAAAGCAGTACAAACTTGCCTAGGTTGCCGGCGCGTTGCCACAGGGCAATCCACCATTTTGTGCCGAACAAACTCGCGCTCAAGTGGTGCTCTAGCAACTCCAGTTGGGTCTTGTGTGCTGTATCACATGCCTCCTGGGCATGCATCATGCATGGTAACTGAAACTCTGAAACCGGAGGGTTCAGCAGAACTGCAGACATGCAGTGATGCTTCCACTTTCCACGGCAGTTAGAAAAGGGAATGCAGAGTTGCAGACATAAAGGCAAGTGGTTAAAGCACAACTATTGTGCAAATGTGTAGTGCAATACAAGCTTAGGCAGTCTATTCGTCGTTTGTTTTTTTCTGTACAGTTATCACACATTCACACTGCACTTAAGTATAGTTCTAGCTGACTTATACAGATCTCGATGCAATTTGTTTAGTGATTTCTATGAAATGGCTTGCTTTGTTTATGCGCAAACTACATGAGCACTGCAACCTCAATACCTCATGCTTTAGACTTCACTCTGTAGGGAACTCAGCAGCTGACACATCCACATTTACTGACTATATAAATATGTGTGAGTTCTGTAATTAATCTCCGCATCGTATATATGGCCAGAAATGGTTGCGCATTTTTGCTAATGTTTTTCTTCCTCGAGAAAAAAAACAAAGAATGAAACAATCTTCCTAAAACATCTCACACCATGCTCGATCACACGCCGAATCATTTCTATCCTAAGGCAGCCCACACTCCTTCGGGTAGCCATCGGGGAACCTCTTGGCGTCAGTGCAGTAGTTGTAGATCATGTACTTGCCCTGCACCTCCTTGAGCTGCTGCTGCTGCTTCGTGTCGTCCACTCCTCCCCCGTCGAACCAGTCGCCGCCGCCGGACGGGGCCTGGCCGCAAACCCACGAGTACGCGCTCGGCACGCAGCCGTAGGCGCTGTAGTTCCGGAAGTAGGCGACGAACGGCGCCTGCGACCAGTCGGTCTTGATGCGCCCGCCCTCCGTCGCCCAGTCGTCGGCGTCCCAGAGGCAGCCGTACAGCCTCATCGGCTGGTAGACCGGGAAGGGGACGCCGGCGTCCCAGTGGTTCTTGAATTGCCGGATCGGTATGCTGTCAACCAGGATCCTGAAACTCACAAGTGACATGTATCTAGCTCAATGTTTACAGGATCCTGAAACACATACAGTAGTGTAGAATCAGGTTAGGCTTGCTTACAGGATCTCATCTGGGTTCCAGATGATGGAGTAGGTGTGGAAGTCTTGAGAAGGATCGAACCAAAGCCGGTACTGCACCTCCCTGCCGCCTTCGCCATTGGCAAAGATGTTGGTGTGCAGGGTGTACGGCTGGCCGGTGACGTTGCCCAGGAACTCGAGGTCGATCTCATCGTGGGTCTTCCAATCCTTTTCGGAAATCAACTGTACCGCACCATATATCATCAGTCAGGGATGCATGCATTACGTACATGGTTGACGACTTGACATGTCAGTGTGCTGTTTCTTGGTCACTTACATATATTGTCGTGACGGTGCCGGCGGAGTTGTCGGCGACGAGCTTGATGTCCATGTCGATCCTTGCAAAGAGGTACGAGGTCTTCGACCGGAAGGCCGACCCCATTACGTGGTCCAGGGTCAGCGCAATGGTCTGGTCGCCGTTGCTATCGTTGAGCAGCATCGTCTGGCCGAACAGTACCTCGAGCCTGTCCGTCAGGCCATCACCGGTCACCGTAGAGGCGGCGGCGATCAACGCAAAAGCCGATAGGCAGGCTAGGAGGTGCGCCCTCGCCAGTGCCATGGCTTCCGGCCGGTGGTATGAAGTGAGTGCAGCGACTGAGTGTAGTGTGTGGGGGGCAGTGAGGCCATGGTCAAGTAAGTGCAGGCTATATGCAGACTGAGGTGAAGGTGCAGGATTACCAGGGTCAAAGTCCACGCAGCCAGATCGATCTCATCGAACTCGGCAACGCATTAGATTCTTGGAAGCTGTAGACAAGTTTGGATTATGGACTGGCTACTGGGGACCCAAGCATAGAAAATGATGGAAAATTCATAGCGAAAGGTAAGCTGAGCTGGGAAAAGAAGCAAGAAGTTGACCTGATTTTGAGTGGTGGTCACACGTCCAGCGAGCGAGCTGCGCTATGCATAGTGGCTTGGCTTCAGACAGAGTATCTCTATGTGACAATGGATGGATGCAAGTGGAGCAGACGTTGGAACGGGGTGGTGAATGGGGGTTTTTTTGTGTCCTAATGGTGCAGATCTTGCTGTCAAATCACTAGATCAACTCGAAAATACGATCACGGTTTTGCCATGCTTGAGGTCGGTGGCGCGATGGCATCCTAGTGTTAATTAGTGTAGACCTTGGACTGTTTCCTAAGGGTGTACAAAATTGTAACATAGGATACGTGCACTAGAACTGACGCGTTTTCCAGGTTCCTTGCATATTCACATGTGTGGCACATCGCATAGTGCATACATACTACGACTGCCTGCGTGATTGGTCTGCATTCTTCTGCAGAGTGCAATATTGTATCGTTAAGAGTACTGAACAGCTGTATCTTGATATTCGCCTGTAAGTTTTTGGTCATGCCATATGACTCAATATATTATTCTTCACTTCTCAATAGCTCAGAAGAACTATGCGTCATTTTCCGGGAACTTGATATCCCCTAAAGATGCACAACACAGATATTTGGTTTTTCGAAACAATTTCTCTACTCCTTTCACTACCGTTGCATTTTAGATTTAAGACAGAGAGTCACAGGTATATCACGCACCTCACTTCCATTACGCAGACGTATCTCTCTCTCACTTTCTTGCCGCTCATGCTTTCTTTTTTAAAGTCACTTCTTTCAGTCACTACTATTCATTTTTAGTTAAAAGTCATCAGCAAAATCCAATATAAATGCTCTTTCTGTCTGGCTTATAAGCCGTAACTTCTAGTTTTTCAACTGTAACAGCTGAAAATACATTGTAGCGGATGTTATCTTTTTCTGACTAATTGAATTTAGAAAAATAAAAAATTTTATATCATAGTGAATAATACAAAAGAAATAAAAAGCAAAAAACCTAAAAATAAAAAGACAAAAAGGGGTAAAATTAAGAAGCCATAGGGTGAAATCGAGCGACGCCTAAACATAACTCGGGTGTACACTGTTTACCGTACAACCACAAACCTTTTGAACAACCTTCTAGCTTCGTCTCCTTTACTGGCTGCGTACGTAATACAGACTTTGGGTTGACTGTGTACTTGAATCTCGATATTGGTACGCATCTTCAGTACTAGTGTATATTTTGGAGTACCGCCGCATTAGTAGAAGCGCAGTAAAACCCAGCGCGAGAGCCGTGAGCAGCGCTGAGCATGTGCCCATTAACTGCTTATATTTCGAAGGCGGTGCAGCCGTTCTGCTCGGCAGATGACCTTTGGCCCCCATTGGTGCTACTTTCCTCAACACACTTTCACGTGTCCTTGGATCATGGCATTAACTATACTACTCCATGCGTGATATGGTGTAGTTTTTACATTACAGTAATTAAAATTATACTACAACAGTTACTCATTTGTTTTAAATAATTTGATTTAAAAAATTAAAAAACATTATATCATCATAGACAATAAAAAATAAGAGAGAGAAAACTAAAAAACTAAAAGACAGACGCGTGTGAAGTGGGCCATCAGGACACGCAAGAACCAACTTGTCGTAATGGCGCTTTCGTTCTCGTTGCTACGACCACCGCGAGGCTGCCTCGATCCAATGCCAGCATGATGAGGTGAAGGCCTTTGTTTTCGCCTTCCGAATGTCTAGGCACATGAGGAGCGTCGAGACCGACGGAATCTGCTCGGCCGGAGCATGGCACGGCATGGACTACCCGGAGCCGGAGGCAGGTGGGTTTTAGTACTTAACGACGATCGAGGATTCGAGGTCCAAAAGTATCTGATTCCTGAATTCTCACTGCTGGAAGCTTCAGATTTTCATTCAGAGGAAGTCCGGAAATTATTCTCAGCTTACCGGACCTGTTTGCGTTACTTAGGGGGTGTTTGGGACTGCTCCACAAACTCTACTGTGGAGCAGCTCCACAAAAAACCTGGAGTTTGTGGAGCACCCCTTTAGGTGCTCTCACAACTCCACCTTTTTTTCCTCGAACAGAGTGCGTGGAGCTGAACCTGTTTGGCTAAAAAATGTGGAGCGGAGCTGAAAAACATGGAGTGGAGCAGTCCCAAACACCCCCTTAAGTGTAAATGGTTGGGGTAATCTGACGGCTGCTGCGGATACCGCACGCGAAGTGAGGATGTTGGTAGGATGCTAGAAACCCTCAGAAAATACATTGGCTAGTAGCAGGCTTGCAACATGCTCCACGTAAAATTACGAGCGGACCTGCAAATCATCTCAGCTAGTGGCAGAGCTAGAAATCAAGGCCCCCATTTAAAGTAGTTTTTTTCCTGGTTTTCAGAAACCGAAAACCATTTTAAACTCGTTGATTTCTTAATACTTTTTTTATATTGTTCGTAAATATATTATGATTTTCTTTATTTTTCTTTAATTAAATGATTATGTAAAAAACTAATAGTTATTGTAGTATCTATTTTAGCCATAAGCCAACAGATAGCTTAGCCCCGCTCGGTTGGGCTAAAAAACTGTGACTTATGGTTGAAATTGCATTGTAGCGGCTGAAATTTTACTGTAGCTGAAGGTGCCTTATTTAACGTAATTAAATTTAAAAAATTAAAAATAGAAAAAATATGTTAGCTTATTACGGACAACGCGAACAAATACGGGAAAAAAGAACCGACAAAAAAGCTAAAAAAACCAAAAGTTCAGAAAAAGACGAAATTTATGAATAGTAAAAAATAAACCAGAAGCTAAAGCTGAAACTGAAATGAGCGGGACCTTAACTATCAGAAAAAACGTTTTGAACGGAGCCCAACACTTCGATGTCTAATACACAGATACAATCATCTTGAGGATAGTTTGTTCAAAAAACATCTTGAACGTATGATATTCACGCTCGTGAGGTCTAATACACAGATGCGAGCATCTTGAGGACAGTTTGTTCTAGAAACATCTTGAACCTATGATATTCTTGTTGCGTGCAGCTTGTAGATTGTGGAGTTTTTGGTATATATGGCACTGCTTTATATTTATATCTATAAAAATAGTAGTACATAGACCGTATTGGCAAAATAGCGCTGTTATCGTTCGGCCACCGGACGGCAACGTCAAATTGCTGACGCGTGGGCCTGCCGCCCCGCCACCTGGCCCACTTTGGTGCACTGCCGTCCTATGGCCAGACAGCAGGTGATTAAGCCGGCTGATTAGCCAACTTAATCACCTCAGTAAATTCTTTTTATATTATTTATTTGAATTTTTAAATATAGCAAATAGGCTCAAAAATTATGAAATTTTATGTATAGTCTCTTGACATAACGTACTTGACTTTGTAATTTTTTTGGTAATTTTATCCGCTATGAATGTGGCTCAAAAATTTAAACAATTTTGATATTTATATGAGTTGTTACATATAGCAAACGAGCCGCATCCACCATTATCAGGCGATAGGCCGCCTACTGCCCAGTCACCATGTGATAAGTCGCCTACCGTCCAGTAACCAAGCGGCTGGTGATTAGCCCTTTAATTACCCTAATGATCGGTTTAGTTACATGTCTTCGAGAATTTTTAGAGAAAGCAAATGGTCATCACAAATTACAAAATTTTTGGGAGAGCTTCCCGAGGTAGCATGCTATGTTGTGCAATTTTCTCATAATTTTTTGTAGTCATTTAAAAATTCTTGGAGTGGTGTGCAATTAAACAGGCAATTAAGCACAAATGGCCAGGGGCTAATGGCTTGCCGCCCAGCCACTGTGCAGCAGGCCTGACCCAGCACAGTGGCTGGATAGCAGGCCATTAGTAATTAATTGCTTGTTTAATTGTGTGTCACTCAAATAATTTTTAGAGGTAGCAAATTGGTGCAAAAAATTACATAAAAATTACACAATGTAGCACACTACATTAGAAAGCTCCATCAAAAATTTTGTAATTTTTCAATACCATTTAGTATCTCTAAAAATTCTTAAAATAGTGCATAACTGGTTAATCGTCTGGTTAATTATCTGTCGCCCCAAGAATTTTTAGAGATAGCAAACGATAGAAAAAATTACAAAAACAGTATACAACATACCACAATGTCTCAGGAAGCTCCACCAAAAAAATTCATAATTTTTGAGCTCATTTCCTATATTTAAAAATTCATACAAATATAACATAAAATAACGAATTTAGGCAAGTAATTAAGCTGGCTTAATCACCTATCATTTTGTGGGCAGACAGCAGGCCACTTGTCATGTGTTGGTCAGATGGCTGGCACCACGTGTAAACTATCGCGCGTTGCCACTGGTGACCGAACGGCAGAAGCGCTATTTTTGTCAATACCGCTCGCATACGGCTATTTCTGTAAATACACATTGAAAAGGCGTTATATATGGCAAAAATTCGTAGAGCGTGGTAGAATAGTAGTACTCTCTTCATCCAAGTTTATAAGATGTATTTTCTCTTGTCACAAAAATCAGGGAAAGAGTAAAACTAGCTATATTACCCCTAATTAATATCTTTAAGCACTTATATTCAATGTATGCATGCAGAGAATAGCAAATAAAGCTGCATATTTATTAGGGATATAAAGAGTGATGAGGATATAATAATCCTCAAATTATTATTTATCTGTAAATGATATTATTATGTCATTATACTCCTTGTGTTTATCCCTTATATCCATAAGGGAGAGACCTAACCATATGGTCATGAGCCCTTCCACGATCGCTTCCTGGTCATGAGCCTTTCCATGACCATTTCATGGTTGTAAATCTTTCTACAGGCATGGTACGGTCGTAAGTCTTTCTACGAGCACGACATAGTCGTAAGTTGTTCTACGACCACCTTGTGGTCATAAACTCTTCTACGACAATATCTAACTTCGACTGACTTGTCTACGATAACCTGCTATATCGTTGGTATCTCCGATAAGGCGTTAGTGTGCGTACTAATTCTCTCGAATAATTGTGTATAACTTCTCTCTGCTCCTGGTGACAACCACCTGACAACAAAGAGGCTTCACATCGCTGACAATAACTCCCACGACGATTACTTATTTGAAACATTAAGGTGTCTCTTGGCATGGAATAACCGACACCTCTTCGTACATTATATAAGGGCTAATGTCAAGAGGAAAGGGGAGGATTTAGAGATAGAAGAGAACTAAAGTAGTACAAGATATTCCGCATTACTTTCTTTCCAGATTGTAATTAGCTCATTAAGTAATAGCCACACAGGAGTAGAGTTGTTATTCTCTTAGGAGAAGACCTGAACCTGTATAAAAATCCATGTGTCTTTTCTTTATGTGATCGTAGCTAGATCTTCAAGAGTTCCTCTGAATCCAAATAATCATACGTAGGGGTGTAATCGAAGTGGATACCTCCCGACCGACCGACCGAACAGCTTTAGATAGTATTTGGGCAAAAAAAATTGGTAACCAACATATTTTATCGGATATGGTGTCGTTATTGGATGTATTTTTCAAAATCGGTATCAGAATTGGGAGAGCAGTTTCCAACGGATTGGAGAATATACAGAAATATATTTGATAATATTTGGTAAATATAATTGGTAATATCCAAAGAGACCCCCAATCCCCACTTCCCAAGCCCAAGCCTGTCTTCTCGATGCCTCATGGCCCAACCATTGGCCCATGGAGACTGAGGCTCAGCACCACACTAGTAGACTCCACTCCCCAGTCCCTCACTCCCCACATGCCACACCGCCACGGCATTGGGGCAAGGCGGCAACCGGTGGGCACCTCCTTTCATCTGTGCAGTGACATTGACTGCACCTGCGCGAGCTCCCCCTGACCTCCAACACAATCTGACGAGCTTCCCCCTCCGGTATCCGCGATGGCATGAGCTCCCCCTTCCGGCCTTCGACACGAGCTCCCTCCCCCCTCCTGCTCTGGCATCATCTTATTCCTCCCTTCTCTCCTCCCCTATTCCTCTCCTATCCTATTCCTCTTTTCCCCATCTGGACAAGGCAACAATGAACAGAAAATTGAGCTAGAGGCGGCGCAAGGGAGCTAGGCTGGTAAGAGCCAGAGAAATGGAGGGAGCAAGAAATTGAAAAGAGAGATGTGAGTTGGGGAAGGAGATAAGGAGGAAGGAGAGCAAGCAGTGAATGGCTATTCGGCCGGTTGGGAAGAAAAAAAAGGAAAGGAGAAGAGAGTGGGGAAGAATGGAAGAAAGAATGAGTGGCTTGGGACATTTGGCCAAATAGTAGATAAACAGTAGGGAGCCGTGAGGAAGACAAATATTAGAGAGAAGAGAGAAAAAGCGCACGCGAGTAAATTCTATTCATGAGTTTTGATACAGAGTATTCCATTGCATTTTTAAATTACTTGATAAATTTTCTGTTAGTCAGATTAAATTATAAAACTCCACTAGGAAATATTCATGGCTATTAATAATACATTAAGTACCGTCCGTAGGCTAAAACTTGTATGCGTACGGATTACATTCATGTACTATCGTCTAAGATCATTTCGGTGCATGCTTAAATACCTAGATATCATTTAAACTATAGAAACCCATTAATAATTATTATGATTATTAAAAGAAATTAAGTGTCGTAATGTCATTTAAATCATTCTGATACAAGCTTAAATAATTAATTAATTTGTTAGTCGCATGTAGATTGTAGAAACCCATTAAGAATTAAAATAGAAACTGAGCCATAAAAATCTACTCATAATGTCCACAATGTTGTCAATATATGCTCATATCCATAATATTTCAATATGATATGTATGTGATATATGCACTCATATGCTAAAGGTCAAGGAGGCACCAGAATCTATATTCATACACTGAAATGTGTGATCTTTGTTTTTGTGTGTTATCCAATAAAATATAGTTACCGTATCGAATCCGGTCCATATTCGTTCCGTATTTATGACCGATATTATTTGTATTTGTATTCGTATCCGGCACTATCCGTGTCCGACTCCGACTCTAACAAAAAACATGGTATATGATACAGGATGAGCGATTACCGACCATATCCATTCCGATTGCAGGGCCTATTCTTTACCTCACAAGCTGGCGGCTTTTAGTTTTTGCTACAGTACTTAACTTTCAAACGGAGTATTTTCTCAAGACGGGGTCTACAAGTTAAACGATCTACACGTTAAAAGCCCAACATCTATACCAGCCAAAATCGCAAGTGAGTATCTGTCTCTCTGTAATCTGTACCGTAAACAGCCAAAATTCAAAAATTTCAGCCAAAAGCCATAAGCCGCAGCCGAAAAGAACAGGCCCGCACTCCCAATCATATGTAAGATTGATATTAAAACACCGATAAAGACAATATCACACTAATTTTGTATTGTAACGTGAAATACATCATATATTATGGATAAGATCATTAAAAATATCCTATAAAATTGTAACATGAAATATATTATATATTTATGGATAAGATTATTAAAATATATATCTTTAAATTGGACAGACTAGGTGGATACGGACTAATTTTTACTCGAACTTTGGATGGGCGGTCAGCCGGATGGGGCCATTTCTAAAGGGCCTCGTGGGTCCGACATTTAGGGTCTGTTCTTTTTGGCTATGGCTTGTGACTTTTGGCTGCAGCTTATGGCTTTTAGGCCCTATTTGTTTTCACTTAAGATTATTATAATCTAGCTTATAGGTGGGGGATTATATAAGCTAGATTATAATAAGCTGGTGGAAAATAAGCTGTCAAGTGTTTGGCAGCCTGGATTATCAGAGTTATGGATTGTTGTATTCGAATGTTTAAAGACTACAATGTCCTTGAGAGAGAGGCAAGGGAGTTGGGGATGGATAAATGGCAAATGTGGGTAATATTCCTAAAGTTTTATGGTCCTTAAGATAAAATGTGGATCTATAAGCTGAAATAAGCTCTTTTTTTGAGCTTATTAGATTACAATAATCTGGGCTATTAGATTATAATAAGTTACCTTATAATCTAGGCTGTTTGTTTCCACTTATAATTATAAGCTAGATTATAATAATCTTAAGTGGAAACAAACAGGGCCTTAGACTGTTTGTACGAGAGATTACATAGTAACAAAAACTCACGTGCGATTTTTGTCGATATAAATGAAGTCAGTAAAATATGTACTACAATTAACTAGTTGATCCTATGTTAAAAAAATACTTCGTTTAAAAGCTAGTTACTATAGAAAAGCTAAAAATAACTTTTAAAAGCTGAAAAGAACAGGGCCAGCCTGGTCCAACGACGGAAAGGAAACGCGTGGGAGCAGCCAATCCTGAGCTGCGCTCCTGATTTCGGCCCGACTACGTGGTATGCATGGGGATACTCTGTTTCTGCTCGAATGCTACAAGTGCCGGTTGAACTATGCAGAGGATGCAAATTGACGTATAATCTAGCCCATTTTGATGTAACCAAGCTACCGGCGCGCGAAACATCAGTTCATACGAATTGCATACACGTAAAGCTACTATTTGTTGCTCCGGTAGCAAGACACAATGGACAGACTCCAACCCATGTTTCCCAGAGAAGCAATACGCTTGACATCACACCAACAAAGCACTCCATGCTCTGCTCCCCCAAAGAAAGAAGTGGCATGCCGACATATAACATCGAGTTCAACCACGCCCACGTATGATTACAATTCAACTAGCAGTTCCAGAATAAACCACCGCTTTCATAAATCTTCTCGACAACACAAGCATATGTATATCTATTCTTTATACATAAAGAATGAATCGATTTAGACAAGAAATGAGGTCAATGCTACGAGTACAATGTATATGTATAACCTGTCCTGACGCTCTATGTATAACCGACTTTGCAATCGAAGTGCATCGACGCGTTAACGAGCAAGTCTCTACGGCATGTAGCACTCGGGCGGGTAGACCTGGGGGAACCGTTTGCTGTCCGCGCAGTAGTCGTACACCATGTAGTTGTCGCGCGCCCACTTCATGGCCTGCTGCGCTGCCGCGTCCATCTCCTGGTCGTCGTACCCCGCGCCGGCGCCCACGGCGGTGAAGTTGCGGTACTGCGCGACGAACGGCGCCTGCGACCAGTCCGTCTTGACGCGGCCGCCCTGAGTGGCCCAGTCCTCGGCGTCCCACAGGCTCCCGTACAGACGCATCCGCTGCGACGACGGGTACGGCACGCCCTGCGCCGCGTGGTTCTTGAAGTCCCGGATCGGCGTCCCGTCCACCAGCACACTGCACGCAATCAATCAATCAATGTCGCGTCTCAATTGTCAGCTTGATGGACATCCATGGATCGATGCTCATGTGCACCGGGGAATTGATATCGGTACACAGTAATGCAACGCGGATATGTACTTACAGGATGTGCTGCGAGCTCCAGACGATGGAGTAGGTGTGGAAGTCGGTGGTCGGATCGAACCAGAGGTGGAACTGCTGCTCTTTGCCGCCGGTGCCGTTGGCGAAGACGTTGGTGTGGAGCGTGTACGGCTGGCCGGTCAGGTTGCCGAGGAACTCGAGGTCGACCTCGTCGTGGACCTCCCATGACCCCTCCGAGATGAACTGCACACACGGACAAAGATTGGAAATCCATTAATTGTCAGCTCGAGCCAAAGGTTGCACATCGATCGACTCGATCATAGCTCGAAACGCATGAATTAATTGCGGGCTTACGTAGCATGTGGTGACCGTGCCGGCGGAGTTGTTGGCGACAAGCTTGATCTGCAGGTCGACGCGCGCAAATAGGTACGTGTCCTTGGAGCGGAAGCCCGAGCCGGAGGTGTGGTCGAGCGACAGCGAGATGACCTGGCCGTCCGGTGAGACGCTCCCGCGGCCGTCGGCGCCCCACGTCACCTCCAGCCCATCGTCGATCCTCCCTACCGCCGCCGCCATCCGCACGCCAATGCAGAGCCCCAAGAGCACCACGAGCACGCAAGTCTTCGCACTAAAAGCAGTTTCCGTCGCCATCGCCTAAGCTTTGCACCTTGCGTAGAGTAGAGTCGCGACGAAGGGAAGAGTTCAAGAGATGGTCGTGTGGTGATCGGTCGGTGTGTGTCTCGCAAGGCTTATATAGAGTTCGGGGGAGGACTGGACTCTGGAGGAGTTAAGTGTGAGAGGTGATGGGTGGTTGGGAGGACGAAGGGCAGCACAGTGCGTGACTGCAGAGGCGAGGCGCACGTTCGTGTCAGGCTCCGGGAAGGAATGCGTCTGGGCTGGCAACGCGCGGAGGACAGCGGGGCTGCGCCTGCCTGTGCGTGTGGGCGGCGTTGGGTGGGAACGGGATAGCGTACGTAGGTTTCGTGAGTAAACAACGCACGCGTTGCAGCTTTGCCATGGTGAGAAGCGGAGACATGACGAAGCGGGCGACACGGTTTCTCATCGTGCTCCTTTCCTCGCGTTGTGCAGCTGAATATGCATTTCAGGCATGCAGCACCGACCCTACCGGCCAGCCAGCCGGCCCCAACGACCGAATTGAATTGAATTGAATTCTGCGCGGATGCCAACTGTAGGCCGCGAGCGAGGTGGTGCCAGGCGTGGCGAAATGCGGAGGTGTTTGAAACCAGCGTTCTGAAACACTCAGTATAGAGTACACGGCAAGATATAAAAAAACAGAATAAAGAATGATCAAAAAGATTTAACGTGAAAAATCTTTACAAGAAAAAACCTCAGACACATAATTGACGATACCACTATATGAGAAGTTGCATAACATTCTTGGCATATTACATATGTACATAACTTGTGTTGTGCGCTCTTCGCTACCATGAGGTTTATTGGGAAATAATAGCCTTAGAACAAGAGTTCTATAACAAGGAAGGAACAGAGTCCTAGTCGGTAATAGAAATCGAGACGTACTCAGAAACTGGAACATTAATATAATTGGAGACGGGAACAACACCCCGCTCGGAGACGAAACAAAGTCTCAAAAGATAGCAGTAAAGAGTAGCCACATTTAATTTCAATCCGTGCAAACACCTTTGAGCATCATGATAGTGCAAGTCGATGTAGAGTCTATCATGAATGTGAAGATGATTCCAATCATAACCTCCAGCTAATTCATATTATTGACCCGTCATACTAGTCAGAATATATATTTGAACGAAATCTGATTGAATCTTTTAAGTGATCGGACATGATCAGATTTGGATCATAAAATAAAACATAACACAAGAAAATTGTTCGGATAAACAAATGTGCTAGTTAGGAGTACTTTTTCATTCTCGTTGATACCGGTCATGTGAGTTTCAAGTTTAATTCATGGGCCATGTTTTTAGATTTTGGTTTTGATTTTTCTGGAAGCCGAAATAAACAGAGCGATTTATTCAAATGGTTTTTCGGAGCAGTTGGCTCATGTACCATATGTGTTAGTGTCTCTATCGTCTGTTAGCATCTCAAAAAACACAGCTAAAAGACGTTGATAGAAGCCCAAAAAGAAAGCATAGCAAAAAGACATCCGTGCAAGCCCAAGAACAGGGTCATGTGCGCGCGACGATATATCAGTTATAACTGACTACTGGTACGGTACCGATTCTTGTACGCTAAACTCGTGCTCAAATTATTACACTGTCACCAAGTCAGTAAACGGGTCTAAGTAGAGAAGACCGCGAGTAAGAATTCGAGTCGAAAGGAACTCAGAAATTTGGGGGAAAATCTGGTCCTTGCGTGATGCTAACTGGTAAGGTCGGATGATGAGATGAAGCTACATTTACCTATTTGCGCTGGTGAATGCTGCACACAATTTCCTACGCCCGCAAGTCTGCAACCTTTTCCGAGCATTTGTGGGGCACCGCCCAGCGCCACCGTCATTTCGGCCGTGTGCGCCGTTTTGCCGGCCTACCCAACCCAACGGGCGGAGTGCTAATTGAACAACGTCATGTATATGATTATGATCACACAGTACCAAGTGTTAATTAAAATTGGTATTACACCGTATAGTTAAATCTACGTTCTCCAAGCCTCCCAAGTAAACACTTGTTTTCTTTTTGCTTAGCAAGTCACCCTTTAACTGGTTCCGTAAGCAGCTTCATCCTCCTAGAACAACCATGCAAATCGTAGCGAGTCAAGCTAAACCAAGTTTTGCAGCAAGTGCTATGTCTACGTATGCCAAATAGAATAATATTTGACAAAGCGGCCAAGCCCACTAGCTAGTCAGGTCACACACTCGACACATCCAGCTTATAAACAAGAACACTGAACACGCATATCCGTTTTCTTATTACTAAGATTTACTGGATGGCGTTTGAGTATCTAGCTGATTCTTGTTAGAAGCTCGCATGTGTATTTTTCCACCGCTCCATTTGCTCTTCGATTCGTGCACTACAGGTTCACCAAACTCTTGATCCTAAATTTACCGCATGCAGCAACTATTTCTTGAAACAAGAACACAGAAGCAACCATGGAGTGATGATTGGTGGCACTGGTCATGGACGCGTTGTTGCCAGTTGATCACTAACCGGGGAGGTGCAGGCAAACGATAGATTAGTACTTTAGTACTACGGGAGGAGCCATCAGACGAAGCCTCAACGCGCCTGAGGAAACAGCGGCAACCAGACCACGAGTATTTTGGTTCGTCTTATCATTTTTTTCCGAAGAAGCAGTTACCTGCTTTTGGTTCATTCAATCGTTAAGACGTTAACCAATTGCCTAGAACAGTGAGAACTGAAAAGTGGGGCAAGGTATAATTTGGCGCATTAATCCAAGCCACACGCATGAATCACACCAAAATTTCAAACCACAAACATGTACAGGTGTTTGTAAAAGGTTGAAACCATGTAGAGCCAGTACCGTGGTGCAATTTGCTCTAGCAGCAATTGCCAATTGGTATGGCAATATATATAGCCATGTTCAATTCAGTTTTTTATTTTAGCTTTTGAATTTTAGCTGAAATGGCACCGTATAGCGCTAGTGGCCGTTAGTTTTTCCTAAAGCATTCAATTAAAGAAAAATAAAGAAAAATGAGAAAAATGAAAAACACAAGTATATCTGCACAGACAATGCAAAGGAAAAAAGAAAAAAAGCCACGTTAAAAAACCAGCGTGTTTCAAACAGCTATTGGCAAAAAAGCCACGTTAAAAAGCCAGCGTGTTTCAAACGGTTATTGGCTTCTGAAAGCTAGAAGACAGAAACTAAAAGCTGTATGTACAGAGTACAAATAATAGGGGCACCATGATACCTTGACTCCTATACTATGAGTCATTCGACTGCTTTAACATTTGCGCAAATCATACCTGTAGATATTTCATAAATGGAAATAAGATCCAATCCGTTAACAATTCTTTTCATAAAATATGCATGCGGCAGATTTACTATGCATATGATCGATTTGCTCTTATTTAATTCTCCAAAGGAAAGAGCTTCATGCGTATTCTCTAATTTATTTGGCCTTTCTAATTACACAAGTTCTTTCCAAATTTGTTAAACGTGCATGTTGCTTTCTTTTATGGTTGACACGTGGATTAATATGTGAGCACCCACTGCCCGACCTTCAAATCAGGATAGAACCCCTCTACAAAGCTTGATTACCGGGTCATTTGCCTGACCGTCAGTATTTTTGCCGACGTCTTCAAAGTTTTATTTCTCGTTCATCATTCCAGGTATGTTTTATGTTTGTTAGCTACACACACATATATATATAAAGTGTATCTAGTGCAAATAGACTATTGGGTACTAATATGCAAACGCAGCTTTGAGCCGTCGGATCTCATGGGGGCGGCCTAGATGCAAGCGGGCGGGATGCCCCTCACACGTATGCTGGTTTTCAAAAAATCCCCCGCATGTGACTCTCACTTTTCTCTCAACCCCCTCTTTTTTCCCCGACCGCCTCAGTCTCCATGCTCAATCCAACGGCTCACCTCCCCCTCCCCTACCCAATGCCGCCCCTCGGCTCCCTCCCTGGCTTCCCTTGGCGCCGCCCTCTCAGGCCTCCCTCGGCACCGCCCATCAGACTCCCCCTGCGCTGCAACACCGTGGCCCGAGATCCTCCCTCCTCCCTGGCCTCCTTGGAGCCAGATCTGACCTCCCCACCACCTTCGACCACCACCACGACCACAACCGCCTTCGATCACAACCACAGTTGCCTTCAACCACGGCCACCATAACCATGACCGCTACGACCACGGCTACCTTCGACCACGATCACGACTGCCTCGCGTTCGACCACGACCACAGTGAGGAGCAGCATCGAGGAGCTCGGATGGTGCTAGGGGGTGGTGGTGTCGGTCGTCGGGTCGAGGCTGGCGGTGGTGCTACAGGGAAAGGGGCGGCACCAAGGAGCCCGACTGGGGCCAGTGAAAGATCAAGTTTCGTTTAAGTTGATTTTGGTGTTAATGACAAATACCATTATAATATTTTGGTAAGAATGACAAATGCATATAAGAGACTAATATGATTGTTTAAGTATATTTATGCCTAGTCTCATTTGAATGAAAAGGTGAAAACATTGAGAGATGCATTTGATATCTTTCTTATATTCTAGTTGCATTTCTCACATCCAAATATATGATTAAATGATAAATCTTCATTGGACTAATATGTTTATGTAAGTATACTATAGTTTAGTCTCATTTGGATGGAAATGTGAAATCAAGAGGTATGCATTTGAAATCACTTTCTTATATACTAATGCATCTCTTAGATCCAAAATATAGATTGAACTCCTCGATTAGTCCAAAATGAATATGTGCATATGTCTTCATTATATACACTTGTATGCACACATTTTGGAGGAGCTATCTCTATGTTTTGGAGTTTCATAAGTATTGATCCATGCTTCTTTTAATATGCATATTTAGGATCTTTACTTTGAAATATATTCTTGAGTATATATAGCTTGTGTAGTTCATATATACTCATATGCAATCGGGTTGTCATCTGACTTCTCCATTATGTGTTAATGGATGGATAATTAATGACAACCGGATAAGTAAGTTATATTTAAAGCTTATCTTAGAGTATATAATTGTTGTGTATAAGTTATATACGCGCAAATCAATTTTTATCTCATTATTTGTTGAGATTATCATGAATTACCAAAAAGGAAAGATTGTTGAATCTAGTCCCTCCATTATGTGTTAATGGTGAAGTTTGGTAACTGATGACAATTGTTTTGTGAACTAACTTTTTCCATGAGTTGCATGAATATGTTAGGTTCCACAAATGAGAATGACTTGGGATAACTTCATGTATTGAAGATCATCAAGTCAAGGTCGAGAAGAAGATAGCTTCATGAGTTGAAGGCTATCAAGAAGAAGATGACTCCATGTGTTGAAAGCCATCAAGAAGAAGATGCATCATGAGTTGATGTATGTCTAAGATGATCATGTTTTGATCAAGTCGAGTGAATACCATCATGTGTTGATGGTGTTGAAGAAAATGATACATCATGAGTTGATGCCTATCAAGACGATGACTCAAGGCAAAAGTATAACTACCTAAGGTTAAGGATGTGTTCTTAGTCTTTTACCAGTCTTGTTTGGTTAGAAGACCGGATTGCTAATATAGGTTGCCATACTATTAAGAGGGGTCATGTCTAGTAGTTTGAGTATTATCATATGTTGATAGCTCAAACCTCACTTGCTCTAGCTCTCCTGACATGCAGCTTGCATTTGCAAATAGTTGAAACTCATGTGTTGAATCCTACTAACATGGGACTTAGGCTTTGCGAATGTGTTTTGCAAATGTGGGAAGTCCATGTACCAATTCCTTGTGTCATGATTTCAAAAGTATGCAAATGTGTTTTGCAACTTATCGGAAATCATGTGTAATCCTTGTGTGTATGATATCGTAGTTTGCAAATGTATTTTGCAAAGTTTGTTGAGATATCTGCACTTCTCAGGAAAATCGGAACTAGTGACTCTGTGTGAGTGGTATTACCGGGTGGCGGTCTGATCGGCCTGCGAAACTTTTGTTCCTCTCGCGGAAACTTTTTTCTAAAGAGCGACTTTGTTGAGTTTCTTAGAAGCGGTCTAACCAGTCCTGTGTGGGCGATCTGACCGGACCTAGCGGTCTGACCAATCCTGTGTAGGCGGTCTGACCGGTTTTTCTGCGCAATGTTATTTTTCTAACCGTTGGTGAGGCGAGCGGAAGTACCGGCCTCTGGCCGGTGGTACTTCCGTTTTCACTGATTTTTCAGGGATTTGGTTTCAACGGCTAGTTTTTGAGTGTGGGGGTATAAATACCACTTGTTGCCGGTTGGAGATGTTGTTGCTTGACCTTTTTTGCTGGTCTTTTGTGCTAGAGTGAGACTCTCCACTTGATTGTGCATGTGTTGCACCTTGTGAAGATGGACAGAGGATCTAGAGTGCATGTGTTGTATCTAGAGGTGGACTTTGTGTCCAAGTGAGCTTATGCATTTGTTGCACGTGGTGAGAATCAAGTAAGAGACTTGACTTGTTACTCTTGGAGTTTCCCGATTCCTAGACGATGTTGGAGGCGTCGTGCGCGGTGATCTTCTCAGAGAAGGTTGTGAGAAGGCTCGGTGAAGTTGTGAAGATTGGAGCTCATCTACCCGGAGCGGGAAAGAGCTACTACTAGTGGAATTGAGGTGGAAGGTTTAATTCGTAGAGCCGGTCCGATTAGTTCGGGCTTATCTCAACGTGGACTAGGGGACACCGGCAAGTCTCCAAACACCACGGTAAAAATAGATTGTGTCTTTTGTGGTTTGTTTTCTTGTGCTCAATTTACTTTCAAGCAATTTACTTACTTAGACTTAATTTGATTGCTTGTATATCTAGGATTGCAAATCTTGATCTATGTTAGAATTATTAGTGCACTTAGGCGCTATTTGTACTAAACCAACTTGAATTTAGGTTCCGCAATGTTTACTTGGTTTAGGCAAATAGGAAAAGTCTTTAAGTATTAGTAATAATTTAAAGAGAATTTTTAGACTGCCTATTCACCCCCTCTAGTCGGCTAGAATTTCGTCTTTTCTGGTTTTTTTGAGATTTTTTACCGGTTTTCCCCATATTCATTTGTATTGTACATAATGAGATAACATGTTTTTTATTTTTAAATTTTTTAAATTTAGTTATGCCAAATAAGCCACCATCGGTTATAACATATTTACAGCCAACTATAGTACGATTTTAACTATAAACCATCTTATGTTAGCTCAGCCAAGCGGTACCACATGCATTAATTCACTGTAGTCACATTAGTGCATGGATGGACCAACTGTGGCTTAATTCGACGTGTTTATTAAAAAAGCTGAGATTGGATTCAGTTGTTTGAAATCACTTTTGGCAGAAATCTAGTACTTTGACTTGTCGTATTATTTTTTCCCATCTTTGATCGATATTTTTTTAGTGAGGCTCAGCTGGCATGTTACCCGTGCGGGCTTCTCATGTGCCTCCTCGCATTTCTCCCCCTTTATTTTAAAAAGAAACTAGTTGCATGTGCTCATGCTTCGAAATATGCGGTCATCGTGTGCCTATCTGCAATTCACGTGTTGTTTTCAGCTCCTAGTTTGGCTTAATTACGTACATAGAAGGTAGCGGCCGAGTCGCCCGGCACGAGCTTCAACAGGAACTGCTCCTTGGACTGGAACCCGGAGCCGGAGGAGCCGTCGAGGGTGAGCGTCACCAGCCGCGCCCGCCGTCGACGACCCCGACGTGGTCATCGCCCCATATCACGTCGAATTTCTCGTAGAAACCGCTACCTGCGCCCGCACTCGAACATGCTGCAGAAGTCGCAACGATCACCACTGCTGCTACTGCCGCTGCAAGCCGAGATCTCCACATGCTGTCCGTTCTCAATGCAGCGTTTGGCTTTTGCAGGTGGCACGAGAGGAACTACAGGAAGTGTGACTGCTTTATATTGTTCAAGCCTTTGAGATGCATGACAAGACGACTGACGAGTCACGCGTGCACGTAATGTATGCACAGACGGTTGGGGTTGCGCATAAGAAAGCACAACCGGTTGCAACCTTTGTCGACTTTCGTGCAGCTACGTTTCTCTGTGCCAATTTAGACAGGGCTGTGGCCTATAAGAACGTACGTATAGTCGTATATGTAGTACTAATCGTTGTGTTAGTTGTCCAGTTTCAATGTGGGGTTAACAAACGCGATGCTTAGATGGTTCGCTTTTTTAGGCTTGCTACAGATGTAAGGATGAGTTAGGAGACTTTCAGAAGCCTCTGAATTCTGATCACGCATGGCTGGCTAGCTGTATATAACTAATAATTGATTTGGGCTGCATTTGCATGCATTGACGTCGCGTGCTGCACCTTATCTTGGTATCTTTCAAATATCGTAGAGGTCTCACTTTCAGATAAGGATGAGATAGAAGTTGCAACTTCTGAACTCCCACGAACAGTTGTTCTAGGTGCCTTACCTGTGGGACAAATCCCACTGTTCTTCCATGGTGATCCGCTCTCTATTCTGATTGCTAGGCCTAGGCCCATGTATATGGTATGGCACCAGGCCTGTTGAATTGCGCCCATGCTGCATGATTTCCATCAGAATATTTGCAGTGACTGTGTGCTGCTTCCACGATTTTCTCTGTGGTAAGCACTGTACTGATAATTCAGGAATCTTAAGCTCATTTTGTCAGGGTACTTGGGGATCAGAATCTGCAGGCCAAACACTGTGGATCCAATGTGCTGAGTAAATAATGGAAGGCTGACACAAAGTTCATCGACCTTGTCTTTCCTCGGACTTGTGGTCAGCAACTTGACACGAGGTCACTTACGAGAGAGCCACTCAAGGCCAGTGCCGCTGCGACAGCTGAACAGTGGATCGATTAGCTGTCAAGGAGTTCACTCATGCCATTCACCAAGCACTGTATAGAGACGCCGGATGAAATTGGGATGCCACTCGATGTTTTTTTACACACAATCGATCAGATGAAAAGAATAGGTCGAGCACTGCATGCACCACTGTTTGGCAGTCTTCCGAAAAGAAAATTATTACGGTATATTTTACTGATAGTAAGAGATTAATAGTAAAAATAAAAGTTGATCATTGAGTTATAAGTATGAAATAGATTTTTATATAAATTTATTTTTTGTAAGAGTATTATAGATTTTTCCTTTGAACCTATTATTAATTCTTTCTGTTGTTGTCGCTGCCATCTCCCATATGCATGCTACTGCGGCGTTTACAAAAATTAATCTTACGTCATATATTTTCTTTACAATTTTACCTCTCTTAGAATTCTACTGCTAATACTATCGGTGGTAGTATAATTAAATTTTAATTAATCGGATCTATTGAATTAAAAAAAATAGATAGCTCACGTCTATTTTAAAGTACCGTAAGAAACCTCTAAAAACACTGTTTGGTGAGAGATTGGAGCGGTACGGTGCTGATTTCTCGAAGAACGATTGGTACACAACGTGTGCCTGAACGGTCCTGTCTCGTTTGGACGCACATGCCTCTGGTCTATCGACACGTTTCAGTGCGCAATGCACTCAAGGGCAGTGCCACAGTACTGCTGTACTTACATGACGTGAACTCGGCGAATAAAATTGACACAAGTTGTTACGAAGCGGCATTCGATCTTTGACAGGACCGCGCTGCTTTCTGCGGTTCCGACGTCTCTTAAGGAAAAGTAAACTGAAGAGTTGCGATGCCTGACAGCCTGACGTCGCAACGTTGGACTGCACATTGAACAACCAGCACAAACCAAGAACAACGACCAACGCATGATGGAGAGAACTTACCGAGACAAGTCAGCATATGTACGGTGATGAATTATGGCGACGTACTAGCAGCTTGATCGGCTGGGTGCATGGAACCATGAATCGTCAGCCGATGTTAGGATGTTACCAGTCCAATGCATGTAAACGAAATGTGATATGTGGTTGACTGCTAGATCTAAACCCTCGGTTCTTTCAAACTGCGTTGTTGTGCTTAGCGTGTTCGTTTTTCAACTCCGTGTGCGTTGAACAGGCTTCGCGTGACAAGAGATACTTCCATTCTTCCCAGGTACTAACTATGCTTTCGGTATGTTCTTTTTTTAGTTTATTTTAGTCTATAACTTACAAATTTACTTGCATAAATAAATAGAATAATTTATCTATCGTTATTTTGAAACGATTTATCGGAATAACCTTTTAGAAACGTCTTATCAACTTTTGATTCATCGTATAAAAATTTATACTAGAGCTAAAAATTATAAATCGTAGTCATAAGGGCATCTGTAGTGTATGAAAAGAGGAGGTCTTAAGCCACCTTAAGGTCAACCTTATACATTACAGGGGTGACCTTAAGCAGACCCTAAGCAAAAAAAGCTTAAGACTGGTCTTCAAGCTAAAGACCTGGCCATAAGCATTAAAATACAATTTTTCTTTATCTGTCATGTGGGACCGTCTTAAGACCCCTTGGGTTATATACACTATGGAGTTGGTCTTAAGGTTTAGATGGGACCCACCTTAAGACCCTTTGGATTATATACACTACAGATGCCCTAAGAGCATCTCCAACAGGTAATGTAAATATCATTCTAATGCTATTTTAGATTATTTAAGGGGTAATTAGTCCTCCAACAGATACTGTACACGTCTGGCTATTTTACCTGGCTCGCTACTCCTTTAGTTCCGCAGTGTATTCCTGGCGTACGACTTCGCTCGCCAGTTGCCTCCTTGCGCGCTCTCCCGGCGAAATCGGCCTCCTCCCGCGTTCCTTCCCGCGCCTCCCCACTGCCCCGCCGCACCCCCTACTCCGTCCCACCCCCACCCCGCCCGCCCCGCCGCGATTCGTGCCTTCCTCCTCCTCCTCCTCCTCCCCCCTCCCCCCGGCCTGCCGCGCCCAGATTCGGCGAGGAGACCAGGCCCTGTCCGCGGCGCCCACCCCCACCCCGCCCGCCCCGCCGCGATTCGGTACGTCCTCCTCCTCCTCCCCCTCCCCCCGGCCTGCCGCGCCCAGATTCGGCGAGGAGACCAGGCCCTGTCCGCGGCGCCCACCCCCACCCCGCCCGCCCCACCGCGATTCGGTACGTCCTCCTCCCCCTCCCCCCTCCCCCCGGCCTGCCGCGCGCAGATTCGGCGAGGAGACCAGGCCCTGTCCGCGGCGTTGCTGCAGTCCGTCGGCATGGGCGACCGGCTAATCAAAGAACTTCTCTGCAGAGCAGTGCGCCGGCGGAGTGAGAGGTACGGCAAGGGCGTCGGGGGTCCGCAGCAGCGCACGGTGCGGAGATGAGGCCATCTGGTTCGTCGCCTTCTGTACATCCACGTTGTCCGACGGCGCGCCGTCGTGTTACGTCCGACGGGGTCCCAACGGCGAGGACGGACGGCGGAATTATGCCTAAACGACGCACGACTATGTCGGTCTTCCGGCCTCCTGCTCCGACGCACGGTTACATCAACTCGACGGCGCCGCAGACCCAACCCAACCAGGTGCCCCAGGCGCGATCGTCCACTATGACGCCAGGAGACATCTATCCTCCCCGGGCGAAAGGACCGATCCAATTTGTGGAGGCCGAAGCGTATGAGGTTGAAGACGGTGGCCAGGACCTCGCAGCCGGCGGCGTGGAGGTCTCATCCCAGTACGGATCATCAATTCCTGAATATGGGGATGGGTATGCAATCCCTAACCAATTTGGAGGTACGATTTGTGCTGATTTTTACGTGGTGAATAGAGTATCTATTATGTGTAGAAAGCAATTTATAATCTTTTGTAGTTTTTGCTGTTACCACAAATCAAGAATGTTGCCGCCCATGCTTATTTGGACACATGCTGCTACAATTTTTGCAGATCCTCAACAAGGGAATGGATGTGTTGCAGGCACTGGAACCTCGTCGGCGGCATGTTACAATCAATTAGCAGGTTAATAGTTCAAAATTAAAAGCTTGAATTTATGACTCGCCTGTTTTATTTTAATTCTGAATGCTGCTCTATCTATTCAATGAGAATTCTACAATTTGGCAACTACAAATACAACTAGACTGGTTAATTTGGATGATCGTGTAGTTCTTCGCAGAGATTATAAAATCCTTCTTTAGTAAGTAAGTGTAACATACAGCCTCAGCCCACTAATGGCTTGGCTTTTAAATCTTCATGTTGCAGAAAACTAAAGAGGCTAGCTCTGCTTTAGAATCACATTTCCATGCGACAAATAACAGGTGCCTTTACAGTGAGATTCCACACTGCATGCAATAATTAAGCACCAAGGTCAGTTCATTTGCAGATGTATTTCTTCATGCGCAGTGATGTTTTGCTTCCTTAATATTCATCTGAGAGTTTTGTTTGCTTTTGGTATGCAAGTTGAGAATGGAGCCGATGCTAATATGAACTTTTATTTGTTTAACTCACAATTTTATGGCCAGATGTGTACTGAAGCACAAGTTTACCTCACTGTGCACGCCAATAAACGATTCATATGCTCTACTGGAGATAATGATGTACTGGTGGTTTGAAATAATTCATGACTGTTCAGAAATTTCTAATGAATAACCGCACTCGAATTGCCTGGCAATTCTTTATTGCACACGTGATACACCTTCTCGATCTGTTACCAAATGATTTGGCAGTCGCTGTTCTACAAGCCGAACATCATATATTCATCTTCTGTTTCTGCTCTGCAATTTCTGTTTTTCTTCTGAGTGGATGGTACTACTATTTTTCTATTTGTACTGCCTTCTGAAAGTAACAATGGTATGCCAAACAATGAATATTATTGCTGTGCTGTTTCAGGTAACATGCCAAACAATGGTTATTTTACCTCTGTGTTGAATCCAGCCAACAACGAGACATTCTTAGAGGAGTTGGTGAATCAAAATGAACCTTCATGTGGGGTCAATGATCAGTCGTCGCAACCAATGCCACAAAGTAGCGTAAATCCTGGAAAAGGATCCAACAAAAGGACCCACAATTTCAACCAAGAGGAGGATGAAATGTTATGCATTACATGGGTGAATGTTTGCATCGACCCTATCCACGGCACCGACCAAAGTTCGACCACATATTGGAATAGAATGCTAGAGTACTACAATGCCCACAAGAAATTTGCTGCTGTCCGTAATGCAAATTCCCTGCAGAATCGATGGTCCGGGATACAGGCTGCTGTGAGCAGATTTTCAGGCTGCTACTCCCAAATTGAGCGGGCTAATCAAAGTGGTGTAGTCATCCAAGACAGGGTAAATAAAGATTGCATGTACGAATATTTAAAATTACGCAATATAATATTATATGTTAATGCTGTTCTATGTTTTCAATAGGTTCTTGAAGCGAATGAGCTTTACAAGAGGACTCATCCCAAGAATGAGACTTTCAAGTTAGAGCATTGCTGGAGATATCTTCGCGATCAACCAAAATGGCAAGACAAGGAGAAAGAGATTTCACAGAATAAAGCACCAAAAAGGAAGAAAATTTCAGTCACAGATGCAACTCCTGTCATCGATCATACAACTGAGCTGGACGAGCCTAGCACTGAACAGCCAGAGGGCAATGCAACACGGCGCCCCATAGGTAATAAGAGGGCAAAAGAAGCTCTGAAAGGTAGTGCATCGAAGGACTGTGTCTTGGCTGCGTTTGAGAGTATATGGGAAAAGAAGAAAGAGGCTGATTCAAAGAGGGATGAGAACTTCAGACTTTTATATGAGCTAGAAAAGGAGGAGTTTGAGCACAAACGAATGTTAGATGACGAGAGGATAATGACAATGGATATTTCAAACATGTCTGAGCATCAACAATCCTTTTACATGCGTTTGAGGGAGGAAATAATTCAGCGCCGTGGGTTAGATGGTGCTGATGTTTAGTTTTATATGCCTGTTAGCAGTATGATATTTTTATCTCGTCCATTTGTTATTTGGTTTGAACTATCAAGTCTTGGGGTCACAGATGAATATTTAGTTACTCAATACCTGTTAAGTAAAGGGCATGTTCCTGTTATATGATTATTCATGCATGTTCCTGACTGAGTAGCTTGTTTCCAGTTTTTTGCGAGTAAACTTCAGATGAGCAACCATTGGAGTTGTTTTTCAGATGAGCTGAGGTGGATGGGCATATCTGACACTTCTAGCAGTTTTTCTCCCCACACTCTGACCATGTTCTCAGAGTTCAGATAGATGAACCAATGCTGTGTTTCCTATACAGCTTGCATTTCTGATCATAATCAGCATTTGGGAGATACTTTGTTTTTTTTTTGTTCCTGCTTAGCTAAAGTGTTTGTTTCTTTTGAATCAAATATTTGGCACACCAGCAATATTATTGTTCCTGATGCGTCTGTATTTGAAAATTCATCCCAAGGGAATTGTCGAATGATCACGCGCAATGTCAGTCTTACCCCATCCATCAAACAAATTTCAATACCGTCGATCGTTGCGAGGCGTGCGACTAGGATTGATGTACACGGCACGCCATGAACGGAACTAAATGAATCCATGGCCAATACGACGATCGAGTACGCACTACCGTGATCAGGTCGCAAATTCGCAGCCGACGATCGAGTCCCGCTGTGACGATATGCTGGCCGTCCTCAACTGCCCAGATGCAACGGTCCAGGCCCGATTTGAAATTGTGATAATCCAAAATAGAAAGGCTGCTGTACAGGGAATGTATAGGAAGAATAGATTAGCCTTTTGACTCTCTAAATATGAAGTTTAGCCTACCTATTATGGATTATCTCTTGGGGATGCTCTAAGCCATATAAGCCATAGAGCGGCTCCTATACCTTAAAACGCCACGTGTTGTGGTCATTTGAAAATTCGATGGTAATTGGTCGTACTCCATGCAAGGTGGCACATGTGCAAGCAATGAAAAACGTAGGTAATCTTCTATACCGATCATTGTTCATGAATCGGATGCCTAAGCTAGCAATAGAAATGACACGTGTTAGGTTCCAATTTCGCTTACCAAATCGTCTAGAATTTAGACAAGAGTTCAACATACACTCACCAACTCCATTGGCGAATTTTTTTTCAAAAGAACTCCGGGCCTGTTTGGCAACGGCTGCGGCTTATGGCTTTTGGCTGAATTTTTTGAATTTTAGCTGTTTACGGTACAGATTACGGAGAAATAGATACTCATTTGCGATTTTGGCTGGTACAGATGTTGGGCTTTTGACATGTAGATCGTTTAACTTGTAGACCCTGTCTTAAGAAAATACTCCGTTTGAAAGTTAGGTACTGTAGCAAAAGCCAAAAGCTGCTAGCTTCGGAGGAAAAGAACAGGCCCTCCATTGACCAAAATGGTCAAACTGGAATAGGCATAGGCGGAGCCAAGGGGTGCCCCGAATGCATGGACACCCTCAAATATTTTAAAAATTATATCTTTATTTTTTATTGTTATATGTTCTAATTTGCATTGAACTTCATTGTAATTTGACAATGCTCGATGGAATTAGATACAAATTGTATTTCATACCTTTTTTTTAGGTTTTGTAAAACAGCCTGGTACATTTGTTTTCTACTTATATGGTACCGTGTGAATGGTATGAAAGTGCTTTATTTTTTTCAATTAGAAAAAAGCCACACACACACGAGTGCATCATTTTAGCACAAGCCTAGAAAGATGCAGACCAGGATAAATTCATAACCTCATAAAATTCCTACTGAACTGTCGGAATTTGAACCCTAACAGATTTGAGTCGTACATCTATAACTCTACCAAGTCACCAAGAGGTGGTTCCCGTGCTTTATTTTTTTTAGCTTTTAGGAATTTTTTTGTTTCTAACTAAAAATTAAGTGTCTGATTCTCTATTTGTTTTGACCATCACGACCATTACTCTAAGTGCATGATTCAAAAGTAATATGAGGTGTCTTATATGACATATTTTACTTACAATTTTGAAGTTATATGTGACATTAATAGTCCACATCAATATTATCATACTAAGTATAGATGTACTAAAAATACTATGTATTTTTCCAGTGGTAGACAATACAAAATGTAATGCATGTTATGTAGTGCATTAATAAAAGTCTATAGAATTTATTTGTTAATGTCAGTATTTGTTATCGTTATGACGCCATAACATTAAATTGGTTTCACAACTAAATATGTAAAGTAGCCAAATAATTAGGATGAAAACACAACTAATATATAGTAACGTTAAAATACCATGTGCATATAATATTCATAATGTATGGTTTACCTAGTGCTAAAATATTTTATTACTCCATCCACTCTTTTTAAGTGATATTTTTATTTTTGACGATCTACGAGACATGACTTCGATCATTACTATTTGCAACTTTATTTTATTACATACTAATAAAAGAATAATATTACGAAACTATTTTTTGCGACAAATCTAGATAGTTTTAAATGTATTAGCAATCAAACTTTAGAAAGTTTGACAGTATGGATTATATGACATAAGTTACAAGAATTATGTGGATGGCACGGCGAGTTAACGACTGCAAGAGAGTGCGCTAGGAGGTGCCCAGCGCCCAAGATGAGGGCATGCATCCAATGAAGTGTGGCACGGTGGTTGGGACACATCCAAGAAGATGCGGCACATGCAATGTGCACATTCAATAAAAATTTTCTAGCTCTACCACTAGAATTAGGGTCCTACTTGCCATACATGCAACTTCTCAATAATAAATCGATATACTCTCGCAAGAAAAAAAAATACAGCCACGGTACAAAAAACGATGAGGCTTAATATTGTTAAAAATTAACGCACACTCTATAAGTTCAATTCTACGAACAATTTTATCGAGGTGATATATTTTCTCTCAAATACTGACCTAGTAGCACCCATAGTTGCATGGCAGGTATGCCAACCACAGAATGCTACACGCCAATATATCGAGCCTAAGTAAACATACACCGATCGATACACAGGATATCCCAACCACAAACGTGTACGTGCAAGCTCGCACACAAATTAACAAGAAAGCAAGCAAAACAAAACCAAAACGATTAAAGCAAAACATATACATGGCGTACAAGTGCACCCCACCACATGTCTACAAATTAGAACAAGTGGAACGAGCTCGCCCAAGTCCAGGGGCGGATCTAGCGGTGGGGCGGGGGGCTCGAGTCCCCCCTATCGTTACCGGACCCTTGGAGCCCCCCTTAAATTTTTAGCCATAGATGTATAATATAGAAGGGGCTGAAGTCGAATTGAAGGTACTTTAGCCCCTCCAAAAATTTTTCCTAGATCCGCCACTGCCCAAGTCAACGAATCTGATTCCAACCAAGAAATTTGGACACTGTTGGATCCTAAAATACCCAAAATTCCGTTTTTGGCCCCCTGTACAAAAAAATTCCACTTTTGGACCCCTTCCCACCGCGGGATCACCCCAGGCCGCCACGTGGCCCGGTCGTGCGGTCGGGGACCGCACGACCGGCCTGCGCCGCTCCCGACCGCGCCATTCGCCTCCCGACCGCGCGACCCCGCTCGCGACCGCGCGTCCCTCCTCCTGAGCGCGCGAACGCTGTGCCGACCGCACGTCCGCCCGCCGGACCGCAGGAAACCCCTCCCGAGCGCGCGTTCACACTGTAGACGGGGAGCGTTAGGGTTTGAATTTCTCGTGGTTTTTGCAAGATTTGATAATTTTGTAGTTATAATCTGGGAATGAATCTGATGAAGTCGTAATAAAAGTTTATGTTCATTGCAAGTTGGACATGCAAAAAAAATTATGCTAAATTTTTTTACCGAAGGATGGAGCGTAGAAATATCGATGCATACAGTAGTAAGTGAATTTTAGGGTTTGGGCTGTTTTTTGGGTTTGCAATCTCCGTGATTGTTTTAAGTTTTGACAATTTTGTAGTTATAAATAGGGTAAAAATCTGATGAAGTTGTAATAAAAGTTTATGTTCATTGCAAGTTGGACATGCAAAAAAAATTATGCTAAATTTTTTTGCCGAAGGATTGAGCGTAGAAATATCGATGCATATAGTGGTAAGTAATATTTCGAAGGTTAGTGAGAATTCGTGTACGGTGAGGAGCGCTATGTTAATATTGTTAAATGAGGTGATACGTGAATCATGGAATGCGAAAATACGAGATATTGAACTTCATAATACAGTTGGGAGTAACATGCCGCGTAGACTTTTATTACATGCATAACATATAGCATGATATGCGACTAACCTACCCAACTGCTCGTACGACCTACTGTGTGGACCAGGGCCACTTTCCCTTCCTTGCTCGCTCGGCGTTGAACTCATCCGCGGCCTCTTTTGCCTTAGCCGCAATTTCCCTCTTTCTCTCGCGCTCCATCTCGCGAGCCTCCCGCTCCCTACGCGTGCACGCTTCAAGATGAGCTTGCGTCTCGCGCTGTATACGCAGGGTGTGCTCGTGCTTGCGGCGCTCCTCCTCCAGCAACTCCTTCTCCTTTGTAATATTCCACTCCTCGAAGTCGAGGGTCCATTGGTCCTCAGGGTGGATCTCAAGATCGATCCATTTGCGGTAGCCACACAGGGGCTCCGGAGACTGTAAATACATGGGAGATATTGTTAGTGCGAGCTGTGAAGGAGAAAAGGTAGGGGAAAAGGAGAAAAGATATTGTTACCGGCTGCCGATAGGTTGCGGTGTCAAAACGGCGGTTGGGGTAGTCACTGGAGTAGTTTGCGCAACCCCAGTAACGCATACCTAGACTGATGCTGTGCTTAGACTTGAAGAACTTGCACACGTCCCCGCACCAACAAAGGGGAGGTGTCTCCCACTCAGGTGGTAGTTGTGGCGAACGCTCGGTGGGGACGTCCGGGATGGGGTTTTTGCTACGCAGGCGCTCTGGGGGACCTTTCATCGTAGCACGATGGGCTTATTCTACCCGGGCCTGTATCGCCCTTATTTTCTCATCGCGTGCGGCATCGCGAGCCGCAGCTGACCGTGCTATGTCACGGGTCTCCTCCCAATCCTTCACCATCTTGTCCCATTGCTTCTTCTTGCCTTTGTCCATCCCGGTTGGGTGAGGGAAGCGCGATGTAGTATGGGGTTTGGATGGGCAATGTTTGCCGCGAAATGGAATGCATACGAATTTATAGGGGCCGTTTTGTCTCTACTCGTACGTCTAAATCTGGTCCGCGTGGTGGTAGCAGTGAGTAAAGATGGGAGTGCTGCGGTATCACTGAAAAAAGGTCATGTTTTGTAATGTCTCTGAGCAAAGCTGCCCTGAGTTGTCATCTCACTGAGCAAAGCTGACCTCTTGTTGTCATGTCACTGAGAAAAGATGCCCTCTTTAGTACTGTCACTGCCCAAAGCTGGCATGTTTTGTCATGTCGCTGCGCAAAGCTGGCATGTTTTGTCATATCACTGAGCAAAGTTGCCCCGTTCTGTCATGTCTCTGAGCAAAGCTGCCCCGTTTTATCATGTCACTGCGCAAAGCTGGCATGTTTTGGCATCTCACTGAGCAAAGCTGCCCCGTTCTGTCATGTCACTGAGCAAAGCTGCCCCGTGTTGTCATGTCACTGAGCAAAGCTGCCCCGTGTTGTCATGTCACTGAGCAAAGCTGCCCCGTTATGTCACGTATGTGCGAAGAACCGTCCTTTGATTCGTTTGAGGGGAATGCAGCAAGTTGTCTCGGTTGGTATAAGTAGCACGGTTGGGGTCCCAGCACATTGTTGAGTCGAACAAAGAAGTACCCTGTCTTTCGTGCTTGAACAAACCATGTCGGAAGACGAGGGGCCAGTGGGATTTGGGTCACCGAAGGACGACATTCCCTTAGAAAGGAGGGATATGTTCGGTCCACAGTACCGATTGATGCCAAGTCGGCGTGCTCAACCAGCGTGGCCGAAGTCGTCCAGATCTTGGATTCCCCGAACGATGGCGGGCGACGTTTCTTCCGATGCTCACGCTCCGGGGTACAATTTAGTAATATTACATTTTTGTATTGCTTATGGACCCTCGAAGTTAACCGTCCTTTTTTTTGCAGATGGCAAAATGCGACTTCTCCCGCTGGATCGACCCTCCTCATGAACGGTATGTGGATCGTTATGTGGATACATTATGGGCTCGAATATGGGACTTGGAGTACCGAATGGAGAGCCTCACTGAGGAGAACAACGACCTCCGCGAACAGATGCAACGCGAGAGGGGCAACGAGGAGGTCGTGAATATAGCAAGCTCTTATGATCCCACATGTTGCTGCGCGAACCCGAGCTACATATGTGCATGCCACTCCCACGACGACCAGCCACGTCCGAGGCGGCCCCCCAGCAATTCTCCATGTGGGTGCCACGAGGCTCGTTTGGCATGTAGGTAACGAGGGTTATTGTTGTGTCGTATTGTTGTTCATGTATGCGTTGAATTAAAATGTTGGGTGTACTACTTTTCATAAATTCAGTATGTGCAATGTATGTGTTGTTTCGTGTTATAAGTGTGTGACGCCTTCATTTTATGTGACCTTCATATGCTGTGGCCTCTTTCCGTAGTGATGTAATGTGCAACGTTGTTAAGTATGTGATGGATTGGTTGTTATCTTCGTGGAGTTGTTATCACAAGCTAGAAAAAATGCAATACTGAGCAAAGATGCCTCGTGTTGTCATCCCACTTGGCAAAGGTGGCCTCTTTTGTCAAGTTACTGCGGAAAGCTGGCCTCTTTTGACATGTCACTGCGGAAAGCTGGCCCGTTTTGTCAAGTCACTGCGCAAAGTTGGCCTGTTTTGTGAAGTCTCTGGGCAAAGCTGCACTGTTTTGTCATGTCACTGGGCAAAGCTGCCCTCTTTTGTCATGTCACTGAGCAAAGCTGCCCCTTTTTTATGAGGTCACTGTGCAAAGCTGGCATGTTTTGTCTCCGCACTGAGCGTGGTGTGGGGTCCAGATTTGTGTTGTATGTGGTCTTTGTGCGTGAGGCTGCCCCCCCCACACAGCCTATAAAACGGAGCCATCCCTCACATACTCCCTGGCCATGTTATCAGTCACCTCCTGAGTTAGTTGTTCACAATCTGTGTAGTTTTCTTTCGTGCTCACTCCCCCAGACTAGGCAATGAGTCAGCTCAGCACGTCTTCATGGGCACCCACGGTGATGTGCCCAAATTGCAACATCTTGGTTAGACGTAGGACATCACAGACGGCCGCGAATCCTGGGCGACACTACTACAAGTGCCCCAATCACTCGGTGAGTCAGATTGTTTCGGGTTCGTTGAAATCATGGTTGTATGTTTAAAAAACTTCTTGTCATGGAATCGCAGGAAGCTCATGGTGGTTGCCGATTCTGGGTGTGGGAGGATGAAATGGGAAATAGGACAGACAGTGTTCGCCGTGAGAGAGTTGTCGTGGGGGGTTGCGACCCCGTCGGGATGCGGCATCGTTTCGACAGACTAGAGTGGAAGATAAATGTTATATTGTGTGGTATTTTGTTTCTTGTGTGTATTGTTATTCTCAAGTTGTAGTGCTGGAGGTTGTCCTCGTGTATGTTCACAATGTTTTACGCTATGTTGTCGTCAAGCTCTTTTGGTAATGTTTTATGTACGGTTGTGTTGTATTTTAGTTGTTGTGTTCGTTGGTGTGTTGGTGGTTGTACTACTTGCTACATGTCATGTATGTGAAATGTATGAGTTGTTTCATGTTGTCTCCCGCTACCCCGTGTTGTCATCTCTCAGTTAGTTGTATGCCGTAGTAAATCAAAAAACTTAGAGCAACCCTTTTATACTGGAAACCATCTTTGAACATCAAACCATCAAGCACGTGAAAAACATCACAAAAATTACAAAAGCACAATTTAAAAAATTCATTCATCATCTCCTCGTCGCCGCCTCGTACGGCGCATATGATCCTCTGAGAAGGTGAACCTACTAGGGGAGCGTGGTGCATCGCGAAGATCGTAGTGCGAGGGGTGTGGCCGAGGCGGCGGTGGGTACAACTCTGTGGACTGTTGCGACGGCTGGTCATAAAGCATAGAGCTCACCCAATCGGAGGAGGTGGCTACGTCCTGCTTAGATGGTACAACTGAATTAGGCAATGGAAAGTACGAAAATTGTTCATAATGAAATACACCTGTTTAGCTTACAATGTTAGTGCATACCGGGGTATGTGGCTGGTGAAATGAGGATGTCGACGGGTAGTCCCCCATGTACTCGTGCGATGTCATGCCTTGATAGGTCGGCACAACCCACCTGTCCCGGTCATACAGGTTGGTTTGCACCTGTCCCGGGAGATACGAGGGCATCTGCCCCTCTGGTTGGTCCGGCGAGTCAGGGGCACTGTCTGGAGTGGGCCCCCGTCGTCCTGGAGAGCGCGGTCGCTCGTCCGTCGGCCTCCGTGATGACGATGCCCGTCGCGACGTGCTATCCCGTCGCATTTGCTGCAAGACGAACATGTGGTTAGACATAAATGGTAAATGAGTGCATGAACAAATAGTTGACAATTGTCGAACCGCCGGGCCGAAGCGCGTGGAGGCCGAGCGACCGTAGCTTGGACGACTCTCGGACGGCCCCTCTGGTTCGTGCGGCGATGTCGACCTCCGTGATGGCGTCGCCCTCCGTAGCAGCGTGCTATCCTGTCGCAATTGCTGCAAGACGAACATGTGGTTAGACATAAATGGTAAATGAGTGCATAAACAAATAGTTGACAATTGTCGAACCGCCGGACCGAAGCGCGTGGAGGCCGAGGATGGCCGTGCTGATCCTGGTGCTGACGGAGGCGCGGAGGGAGGTGGTGGTCTCTGGCCACGTCCGCCACCGCGTGTAGCAACAACATCATCTCGGTGGCGTCCGCAACTCAAGCCCCGTATCGCACCCCTTGCCCTTTCGCTGATGCTGCGCATATAACTTACCCACCGAGATTCGGTATTTGACTTCCTATGTCGTATAGCCTCATTAGCCTCGATGTCGATACGATGTAGCCGGTCCACCTGCAGTGAAACAAATAGTCACTTCAAATGTAATCCTGCATTGCGTAAGGACACAGTACTCTCATACCGCCTCGTCGACCCGTGCCGCTAGATGACGGTCTGGACCTTCCTGTATAGCCGCCTCGTGAACAGCATGAAGTGGAGGTTGTGGCGGCTCCCCTGCAATAAGCCTACAGCGGGTGCGTGGAGCGTACCAGTCAAGGTACGCCCTGTACGGCGCGGGGTCGTCCGGGTCGTACGGCCGTGTCTCATCCACAAGCATCGTATGCGCATGGTCAGACCACATGTCTGTCCACGTCCGCTGTGTGGCTCTCCAGTCTTCGGTCGCTCGCCCTCTCCTCGATTGCCTGCAAGTCCATTGAGACATTACACAATCAGTACGGTACTGACATTGACAGTAATGCAGTAATTAAATTTAGGGTGTACTGACATACCGGTGGAACTCCTCCGCAAGAGGGCGTCTTGCCATGGGAGGGACATGCTGGTACAGCCCGAACTGTCTCATGACTCGGTGTGGGCTGTACGGCTCGACGCAGTGCGCGAACACCAAGTGGCAGGTCGTCATCCAGTACCTCTGATCTCGCTCGCACTGGTATGACAACCCGTGGGGGGCCGTGTTCGCAATGAACTGTGGAGACCATGGCCACCAGTCTACGTCGCCAAACGCCAGAAGCTCGAACCTCTAGTGGAAATCCGAGTACGCACGTCTCGGTCTCTCCCTGGCCCACCTCAACTGACCATGCGTCCAACGTGTACCCATTGTGGGCGCATCAACGGGGTCGTCACCACCATACAACTGCGGGATGAGGTCATAAGGGTGCACACGACGACCAAAGTCAGGCCTGCCAACGGGGAAGTGTTCCCATGACCACAACTCAAGGAGAAGGTAGCAGGCGGCTAGGACCGGCTCGCTGGCCGCGGTGCGCTGCGAGGCGTCACACAAGCCTCGGTATGTGGAGCTAAGGACTGCTGATCCCCAGCTATACTGTGGCTGCTGACCAGGCCAGCCATCCGCCAAGCACTCCGCTAGCGGTATGTAGCTAGGCTGCACGGAGTCTCCACTCGTGCTAGGGAACAAGACGTACCCAAACAGATATAGCAGGTATGCAACGAAGTGCGTCCGCACCGCGACCTCATCTGCGTCTGCAGGACAGGTCATGAAGCGACGAAGCCATCCATGTGGCACCCCAGCTGCGTTGTCTCGGATCGCATGACCGAACCGGTTACCCAGACGGACCTTCCAATCTGCTGCCTTCGGGGGTGGCACCAAAGCAGCACCACGGAGGGGTAGACCTGTAATCATCGTGACGTCCTGCAGAGTAACCGTCATCTCCCCCCACCGGAAGTGGAAGGTGTGAGTCTCCAGCCTCCATCGATCAACGAGAGCTGACAACAGTGGTGCATCGTACTGGAACCCATGCGGTAGATCCAACATGCGAACAATGGGCAGCAGACCGGTGTCCCGCAGTAGTGGGATGTACCGATGGTCGAGACGCCAGTTCTCTCGGGGGCCCCTAAGGACGAAGCAAGGAGGCCCCTGTGCGGGTGCCGACAACCACACATGGCATCGGTGGTGCTGGTCTCAACGGGGCTCTAGCAGCTCGAACGCCATGTCCTGCCAAAGAAGGACAACAAGTTAGTGTACATTACAACAAAATGTGCAACAAATAACAACATAATTAACAACAAATGTTATGACAGGGAAACGTACGGAATGTACAAAAACATACATAAAATGTGCACACGAATATGACCCACAGACAAGGAAACATATGGAATGTGCGAAAATATACATAACATGGAAATGTGCAATACATAGCTACACCATCGAGCCAACAATTAAGCGTACACCTCCTGAATAATACATTACATATGGATTGTGGTTGGTACTACGGAGCGTTGCTTGATGCCGGCCTGTTTGGGCACTGACTGAGGGAGTGGCCAAAGGTCTTGCATAGCCTACACTTCGGGCGCCGAACACGATCCCCTCGCTGGCTCTCATCCATGTCGTTGCGGATGCGACGGCTTTGTCGTCTTCCACGACCGACATGCTTCAGTGCATCGTTGGGCACCCACTTTATCTCCCCCGGCCATAATTCCCTGTAGTGCATGTCTACCCCGTAGGAATGGAACTCTGCACTCCAGGTTGCATACAAGTGCTGCATGTCGTAGTACTTGGAGATGTACTGTGTCGATGCCTGGTTCCATACAGCGCAGGCCGCGTACACATGGGAGCATGGCTTGTGCAGAAGCTGGGGCTTGTTGCAGGTGCAAGATGCTTCATCACCAATCGTGCATACCTGCTTGCGCTCCCCTCTAATGTGACCCATGACATACTTCTGCCTTAGGCGGACCTCAAACTTCCTCCTTAAGCCATCAATGGGCTGAGCAATGTGGGTTCGAGCCTTCTCCATCTTCCTGTCCATGAAGGCCTGCATGACCTCAGAGTATTGCTTATTTTCCTCAACGTGCTTCTACGCCATCCTGGCTCTATTCACAAAGTACCCGACGGTACAGTTCCAGGTCTCGGCCACAATTGCCGTGATCGGCAGGGATCTGACGCCCTTCAATACACCATTGTAAACCTCGGACATGTTGGTTGTCATGATCCCATACCTCGCCCCACCGGTGTCGTGCAACAAAGACCACATTTCCAAGTCAGGTGCATTGGACTGGACCCATTGTGAGAATACCCCGACTCTTGTGGAGCCTCCCTCCACGGCCCCTGCTTCTGCATGCACATGCTTCGTAGCCTCCTGATCGAGCTGCTTCCGCAGGGCGTCGAACTTCCGCTTCTGGTTCTGCATGCATAGCTTCTTGAACATCTTCATGAGGTCTTTGCTACGGAACCTTCTGTGGAAGTTCGCTGCAATATGCCTCATGCACCAGCGGTTCTTCACATCAGTCCACTGGACGGGGACCTGCGTCCCATTCTGCAACGTTCGCAACGCAGACAGCAAGCCTGCATTGCGGTCGGAGATAAGGCACACTTCAGGCCTGTCTTGCACTACGGCATTCTTCAAATTGCAAAGAAACCAAAGCCAGCTATCTGTATTCTCGTTCTCCACAATTGCAAATGCCACTGGGAGTAACTGGTCATTTGCATCGGCTGCAACTGCGGTAAGGATAGTGCCCTTGTACTTACCGGATAGGAACGTCCCATCTACGGTTAGCACTGGACGGCACCACCTGAACCCTTGTATCGCCTGATGGAAGGCCCAGAACACTCTGTCAAGAATGAAACAGTTCGGGCCCTCCGTAGGATGGACCCTCTCCTGCCTGTTTATGTAAGTGCCTGGGTTTGATTGTGCAATTTGATCCAGCATTCTTGGGACCAGGTCGTACGCCTCCTCGTACGTCCCATACATACCGTGCAGCACCTTTCGCTTCGCCCGCCACACCTTCTTGTAGCTCACTTCGTACCCCGCCGTGTTCGCTACTTCTGCCATCAGAACCTTCGGGGTAATTGACACATCCGCCTGGACGAGGTGCGTGACCACCTCCGCAACATAATGTGATGTCATGTTGCGGTGCCTATGTACTGGCCCCGCAAGCTCGCAACTGTGATCTTGGAGCACCGTTATCCGGAACTCCGTGCCAACGCCCTTGTACCGTTGTGCACGGACTTTGCCACCACATGACCCGTCAACACACTTCACAACGTACGTGTCCGGCTTTGACTTGTGGACCCGATACGTCCGGCTTATGTTGACGGCATGTCTAACAAAAGCCTGCTGGACAGCACTCTTATTACGGAAGCACTGCCCCAAATACAGTGCGCCCTCGCTGAACCCCCATTCTCCCTCCTCCGCCTGTGGCAGAACTAGGACTGCCGCTGCGATGTCGTCCATTCTGGACGACACGTACGCACCGTCCGTGGTCACAACACGACCTACCACCCCTCCAGTTGCACCTTCGGCATCCTCGTCCTCTCCAGAGCTGCCTGTGTCAACCTCCTCATCCTCCTCGCTGTCCTCTTCTTCCACCCGGTCCCCAAGATACTCATGACAGTCAATACGGGCGGCCCACCACCTGTCGTGCACACCTTCGTTGGGCTGGAAATTCTGCGCACGCCTCCTGTCGTCTTCATCACCCACTTCCTCGCCCACATGTTCTCCCGCAGAAGGGTCTTCATGATCACCGGCCACTTCATCTCCACCAGCGGCATCTGAACCAACCATGGCTGATGATTCTGCCCTCTCCACGAACTCGACATACACCATTGGCCTCCCATATATCGCAGCATCAGGGTTGCGCACGACCTCCATGTAGTTCGCCCATGAGGCGTCATTGGTCACCTTCAGAAGTTGCCATATGCTCCCCCTTCCGTCATCCACCATTGAGGCATAGACTGCCTCGATCCGTAACTTCTTCCTTGCGGTCTGTCGATCGAACGCTGAACGGACACACCTCCGTAGCTCAGACAAGCTCATGGCGCTCAGACCGGGTGCCCGGATCACGGTCCGCTCGCAATTTGACAGGTCCGCCCCATATGGCCCATCACGTACGAGACCACTCCCATAAAACACCATCAATTGTTCAATGCCAGCCATTGCGTACCTAACATAAGTGCATAATCAACCATTTTAGTACACAGCATGTAACAATCGTACCATCTAATTAACAATTTCGATTAGTATATGTTTTGTATTTCTAAATCTACGATGTATTTGTAACTATTTTACTTTCAGATTGTACCATACATCAAATTAAATATTCATATCATTTTTATTTCCATACTACGGTCATTCACTAATCACACTAATTATACAAATTATCTCTAATCTACAAATTTACCACCTACAAATGCTCCAACATAAATATTTACTTTTTCAACACATACACATTATTTACACTACAATCTTTTCTAACTTTTACTTAATATAGTATTTATGTAGCTCTACTATAACTTTCTATGACTGCTATTATATTTTATTTCTAATCTACCAAATTTATTTGTAATTTCTTTTTACCACATACCGCACTGTATGTAGTTCTTCCCTAAGCGTACTAATCATATGCTTCTAATCCTACTACTATTGTTATCACCTACAATTGCTCTAACATAAATATATATTTTCTCAACATCTACACACTACAAATTCGTATTTTCCACCTAACTGAAACTACTCTACAGTACGTATGTTCACTACAAAGGAAAACACTACATACACTACAATACATTATGCCTAACATATGCATGATTTGCTATACATACATAGCGTATAAAAGATTCGCATAAAATAACAGTAACACAAGATGGCTTGCTTAATTAAAGGCTAATGACATACATAAAATGATAGTTGCACGGGCACAAAACTTACCTCTTCTTGAAGCTCACGAGACGATCTACAACTTTTGTACTTGCCAAATCCGTTGATTCCAAACGAAAACAACTGAAATCTTACGGCTTTCGCTCCTCACTTTTCTTCAGTTCCTCCCTCGCGCTCGCTCGGTCTTCACTCAAAAAAAAAAGCAAATGAGCTTCCTGGATGTCCATACACGCATGAAGCTCGATTTTATCTCTGCATTCATCCATGAGTGAGGGGCCATGCGAGCTAGGTGATGACGCGTGTGTTACTTGTGCTGCTGGGGGTGAAAAAACCAAAAAAACGCTGCTACTTTCGGCGCCGATTGGACAGAGCCAAACGCGCGGTCGGGAATCAATCCCGCGGTCAAATCATCGGTCACGCGGTCAAATCATCGGTCACGCGGTGGGCAAGCGGACGCGCGGTCGGGTCGTGCGCTCGGGCAAAGGGACGCGCGGTCGCGAGCGGGGTCGCGCGGTCGGGAGGCGAATGGCGCGGTCGGGAGCGGCGCAGGCCGGTCGTGCGGTCCCCGACCGCACGACCGGGCCACGTGGCGGCCTGGGGTGATCCCGCGGTGGGAAGGGGTCCAAAAGTGGAATTTTTTTGTACAAGGGGCCAAAAACAGAATTTTGGGTATTTTAGGGTCCAACAGTGTCCAAATTTCTCCAACCAACGCGCGCGCACTTGTAGCTGGGCGCGCGCTAGCTTTTTTTTTCGCCCATGCACTGCTCGTGGTGAACGCAATGTCAAGGCTTGAGGAACGAGGCATCTTCCTTCACCTGTAGATCTCGAATCTAGCCATCCAAGCAGTGATTAAACCGATTTGTCTAAACAAGTTTTGCTCGCCGGCAAATAAACTAAACCTTCGTTAATTAGCTAGTTGCTTCTGGAACGGTATGGACGAAGCTTCAAATTTGGTTGGAAGACAAATCATGGAGTAGTGTACAGATTAACAAAGTTGGACGCACGATTAGGTTTGACTTGCCTGTTTGTTTAAACTAGTAGTGCATAATGGTTCCTAGTATTTGTTTAAAGATGAAGACGGGGTCAACGGATGCGATCTTATCCGGCGTTTTTAATACTTGCCCAAAAGTCTTAAACTTTTCCGTAAAATCCCCCAGAATTTCCAACAAAGCGGGGACGAGACGTGTGGGAACGGATGCAGAGTTGACTCTTCGTATGCTTTGATTCAAATATTTAATACCAGAATAATTAGTTACTAATATTATTGTCTTCCCTTATTTTTATGTTGTACACTGCCATCTGTATAATTTACCCTCTTCATTTCGCTGTCATGATCTTGAGAGTATCTGTTTTAATATATTTGTTTATTGAAAAATCTAAAGGATAGTTATTGTACTTTTTTACTTTCTACTTCTACTTGAATGTCTTGAAAGAAGTTAATTGGTTATGTTATATCATTTAATAGAATATTTACGGTCATTTCTCATTGAATATTTATTAGTTGCGGTGCTTCTTTTCAGTGCACATAGTGTATGTATGTATGTATGTATTTCATATGAAAGTATGAAACTAAAACTGATGTGTGGACTTCACTACAGAACTTAATGGATATATGAATTGTTGAAACACTTTCACACAAAGAATGGATATCAAGCTATTTGCAATTTTGACAATCTACTTATTTTTCAAGCTTGTTGTTTACTCCGTTTTCCTGGCTGCAGCGTGAACACGACGAGTACACGACACAGTTTTGCATACGGCAAAATCATTTACAGCCTTACAGGTCCACAACCCGTCATGCAGAAAGACAAAGCGGGAAAGCAATGCAGCCTCGGTCCTAACGCCCCGTTTACTTCCTCAATCCCAGCAACGCGACGCCGCCGCGGGCCCCACCGCCCTCGGTCAAACACATCGCATCGGACGGATCAGCTTTCCTCACTCCCTGATCAGGCGGCCATATTTGTCCTGGCCCCATGCATGCGTGCCTAGCTAGTACTTGCCATCGTAACCACGCCTGCTTTCCTTTTTTTTTTAACTGCTTGCTCCGATTGCTTTTTCACTTTGGCTTTATTTTAAGTGCTTCTCTCTCGATGACTCGACTCCCATCTCTCGCTCTCTTCTTTCTAGAAAGAGAATTGCTTCTGCGAATGCGAGCAAAAGCGAACTCGGCATCCTCAGATTTTGCTCGACGATGTCCGCTTTGTTGTTTAGAATCAAGATCCATGCCAATGGACACCAAACGATCTGAGATCAGTTGTTGAAAACAACTTTGCCAGCTTGATGGAGCATACAAATTGTAACGCCCCCGTTTCCAAGGGCGCGTACGGACACGGCATTCCGCAACTATTCACGCATGAACAGTCATGGAATGTCGCGCAAGAGTATACCAATGCATGCTTACAACAAAAATCCAGTATATAATTCACATATGGACTAACATCCAGTTTTGACAGCGGGGCGTGCAAACCCAAAGTATAATTACATTACAAAAGCTCCAAGATCCGCTTGAGCGCGGCGAAGACCTAAAGCCACGGATCCTTGTCGAATAAGAGATCCTCTGGGATATCCTTGACGGGGAGACCTTTCTTAACACAAAATCTTGAATTGCCTTCTTTTCTTCTGGTATCTGTGAAGTTTTGCAAGTCTGAGTACTCCAACCCCGTACTCAGCAATTCAAAAGGGAAATCCTAACTTACTACTTGCACGGATCAACAAAGGAAGGGAGTATACTTGGTTTATTAACTTTGAATGGATGCAGTTTTATTTGCAAATATTTTGATAAAACGGACCCAAAACTACTCCTTAAGATCTCAGGGGTTTTCATGAAAAGTTAATTAACCAACTGGATAAGTTAAAGCATGTACAAATCTACTTAAGCTTTGCTGCTGGAATCACCCAAGTGACACAGCTCCAATAACCGGGAGCACGGCGTATTCGAATACCATTTATTTGACTCTGCAGAGTTTGCTCAGCTTTACCCACACGATCCCTTAACTCCCGTGACAGAGTTAAGAAAGTCAGGTCGTTGCACTGCTCAACTCTTTATATAGGCTCTACCCGGTAGAATCCACTCGGGTCTGGCTCACACACACACAAACGTCCGCTTCGAGTGAACTCTACCGTTGTTAGGTACCCGCAGCACGGCCTGCCTAACCTTGTTACCCAAACACCTACTCCACAACACCTGTAGAGTTTCAATCAAGTTGAGCAGCTACTAAACCAGTGTTGACAAGTCAACTCCTGTGGTTGAGCGGTTACCATGTCATTTGCTCAGCGTAAGGGTCTGGTCCTTATATTTTTTTCCTCAGGGGCCCGCAACCCCTGCCAGGTCCGCGACCTGCAACCTAGGGTAAGAGGCGGGCGAAAACCGTCTTGCGGCGCACCACAGCCCCCCTTCCCTATCCTGCGCATGCCGACAATCTCCGCCCTAGGGCACGGTGTCCCAAACCACCCTGCCCTAGGGTCGGGTTTTCCAAATTCTATTGGCCCGCAGCCACAACCTTATTAGTGTAAAGACTTTGAGTGATAATAATAATCTACGCTTATCTAGATTAACAGATAATTATTTCTAGGGTTACAAAGGCATGGTTACAAGTTTAACATGGCATTTGTCGATGGTAGGATTAACTACATATCATGTCATTCTAAACATTTTATTTTACTTTGAACTAACCTTTCAGAACTAGCTTAATGCCAATAGCATAATAACATAATTTAAATGGCATGGGATTTCAACATGGCCAAGGACTTGTGACTTGCCGTGAATCTGGACGATCTTGGCGAGCTCGAACGTAGAAGCTTCTGGATCCTGGGACTGCTCTTGAATTTCCGGCGACAGCAAGGGCTCCCGACGGCCAAGGAGGGCATCACCGGGTAGGATTTTGCTTGGGGAGTTCGATTGGGGGAGTTGGGGCTTGCGAAGATCAATGAGAAGGGTGGGAGGCAGAGAGGGGGAGTTCGGCTATTCGGCGGCGAGGGAGGTCACCGGCGGGAGTTAGTTCAATTGGCGGGAGTTACATGCTCAGGGGAGTGAGGAGGTCACGTTGGTGGCGGAGTTGGGAGCTGGGGTGCTGTGGAGTAGCCTGGCCACGGAGGGGGTGCTTCGGCCGGCGGCGACCTTCGACGCCGGAGCTCCTCGGGGCTTCTCCTGGCCAGAGACAAGCACCAACGAGTTCAGGGGAGAAGGGTGAAGCTTTTGGCGAATGCAATTGGAAAATGAGGGGGAAATGGGGAAGATTCGCTCACGGGTGTCGTCGGCATAGGGGAGGGCGGCGACGGCGCTGGGGACGACGAGGCTTCAATTGGGCGCTTCTGGGGGTTCTCTGGGGTGGTAGGAAGTACTTAAGAGTGATGGGGGAGCTCGGGAAGCAAAGAGGAGTGAGGAGACCGGAGTGGGGTTTTATACCCGAGCGGGTGAAGGGATTCCGTGGGGGAGAAGTCTCGGGCGGTCATGGCGGTCAGCGAGGAGGACTGGGCGACGACCGGGCTGCGGGGAGAGAGGAGGGAAGGGGGAGGCTGCAGGTGGGGCTGAGCGGAGGAGCGGCGACGCGCGGCGCGGGAGGAAGGCGGGGCGAAGCTACGGCGAAGACCGGGCGCGACTCGGTCGCCCAACGTGCGGCGCGTGCGTGAAGAAGAAGGCGGGGAGGGAGGAAGACGCGATCGGGAGAGGAGAGCGGGGACGGCGTCTGGGAAGGAGGGAGGCGGGGAGGGGAGCGGAGCCAAAGGGGAGGAGGGGAAAGGGGAAACGAGGGAGGCGTTGGGGAGAGGGAGAAAGCGGGGAATGGCGAGGCGCCAAAGGAAGAGGGAGGTGCCTGGCCGAAAAGGGAAAGCGGCAGCCGGGGTGACTTTCCAAAAAGGGAAAGTTCCCGAAAACACTCAAAAATCCAGCAAAAATTAAGGAAAAAATTGGTTTGAAAATTTGGGGCTTTTCACAAATTAATGGTGTATTGCATAAATAAAATCGTTTTGGTGAGAAAGCCGGGGTTTAGCAGGAGTTTTGTAAGTTTTAGGTTTTGCTTTTTTGCCCCAATGAGGTGCCAGATCTTTAACAGCCTGTTTGAACACTTCAGTAATCCTGCTAATTATCAACAGGGTGTAATCTACTTGAGTTCTAAAAAAACACAGCATTTGTTTTTTGGTACCAAACAACGATGGAGAGATCTGAATCTACTGCTGTGGTCATATTACAATTGTACACACTTATAAACCATTAGTTCACTATTATTTAATTTCATCTTTTTGTGATTTTAATTTTTTAAGTTTTTTCTTTTTTCTTTTTTTTCTGTATTCGTTTGCATTGTACATGATAGGCTAACATATTTTTTATTTTTAATTTTTTAAATTTGATTATGCTAAAAAGACACCTGCAGTTGCAGTGTAAAATAAGTCATAAGCCAATTTATTTCAGCCGAACGAAGCGCTCCTTGAAGATGGACGAAACGGATATATCGTCACTTGAAATAAAGGCAATTGTTGTTGTTGTTAATGGAAGTCCTCAGTAAAACATCAATTGCATAGCCCTCAATATCTAGAAACAAGACTATAGTTGTAGTTGCAAACTCGCAACGATTACAACTTTGCATATTTGCGTTATCACCTCGAATGCCTTCCCTTTTGCTACCGCAATAGGTTAAGTACTTTCAAGATTGGTCCACCTGTACCCTATTTTGTTCTTTTGCAATTTGGCATATTTGTTGGGAAAATTCTACACAAGGTGGATTTTCGATTCTTAGCATAAATACTTATTTCTTAAGCTGTAAAAATTGCGAAGCTTCAATTTGCATCGTGTGAACGCAATGTGTTGGTAAAATAACAGATTTATTCATGAAGCAAGTGCAACATCTTGCACCCTTTTGCAAAAATAATCATTTGGCCACTTGCCACATTAACATAAGATACTAACACTAGCACACAATCTTTTATTATACTATTAAAGTAGAAACAAAAGAAGCTGCTACATTCACTCTCATGGATAGAAATTACTATGTTAATTGGTAGAAAAAGAGAAAGATCCTCACTATTGATCGTAGGAGTTCATATTATAACGACCTAGATTAAAAAAGAGTTTATGTGAAGTATAATTCAGAAAAAACTTAAATTAGGGATAAAAATAAAATAAAATTAGCAATTTATTTCCCATATGAATTTGTTGTGTATAATCATTAAATAAATATAATTTGGAATGAAATAAAAAAATAAGCAATTTAATTTCAATATGAATTCAAAGTAAAATCCCTAAATTACTATAATTTGGAATAAAATTAAAGAAAACAAGCGATTATATTTGTGTATGAATTGCAACACAAATTGAAATTCTAAATAAAAAATAAAGGAAAAATTATAATTTGATTCCATTACGAATTCCAAAGTAAAATATGTAAATAATAACAATTTTATTTGCATACAATTCATAAGTAAAAAACTTAAATAAATATAATTTAGCATACAAATAAAATAAAATTAACAATTTAATTTTGATACAAATTCTAAAGTAAATCCCTAAATAACTGTAATATGGGATAAATTAAAGAAAATTTAGCAATTGGATTTGTAGGTGAATTTAAACAAAAAATAATTGAAATTTGGAATAAAAAAGTTATAATTTGATTTCCTCTAAATAATAGAAAAACATAATAAATTAAAGAAATCTAGCCATTTGATTTGTATACGAACTTCAATAAACAAAATAACTAAAATTTTAAATAAAAATAAAAGTTATAACCAGGACAACATGAATAATGCCGGAGGAGACCATGAAAGAGTGCAACGGCATCGATCTATCTAGCAAGAAGATATTGATCTATGGGAAAGCGAAGAGCTGATGTGATGATAACGGAGATGAGGACAACGTTGTGCAGCTCACCTTATCCGTTTTGACGAGGGCAATGTTGTGTTGCTAGCGGGAGTCGTTGAAGAGAAATGCCAGAATTGAAGAAGCTACAGATCGCAATGACGAATTGTAAGCATTGATGTTATTAAAAAAAATCAGTGGCCAAAGAAAGCTCAATGATGGGAAAGTTGTGGCATAGAGAAGATAAAAGCTTTGCATTGAATATTGGCTATGGATGATATGAGGCCATTAGGTAGCTAGGAGTGTGCCATCGCCGGTGAAGAGCACAACATCACCAGCAATGGTGAGAAGGCTCTTTGTATCGTTGTTGTTGGAGGTTGAAGCAAAAAAAAAATGCTGCGACAATGAAAAGAGATAAAAAAAATACACAGCTCGGTGGGGCAGTTGACACCGTGTGAGTGAAGATAAGCTTAAGGTAGGTTGCTCATGGTGCATCAGTGTTTGTGCGAGCAAAGCATTTTAATATCATATAAACTAATAAAATAATTTACCACACACATAATCAATGTATTCCTTGAAATGGGTTGCTCATTTGAGTTTTTTTGTGGCTTATGGCTTATTTTGTACTGTAGTTGACTTATTTTACATTGTAGTTGCTAGTTGCTTTTTTGGCGTAATTAAATTTAAAAAATTAAAATAGAAAAATAGGTTAGGCTATCACGAACAATGCAAACGAATGCAGAGAAAAGGAAAAAGGCAAAAAAGCCCCAAAAAACCAAAAAATCGGAAAAAAACGACGAAATTAAAGAATAGTGAACTAGAAACCAAAATCCAGAAGCTGAAGCCAAAATAGGCGGGGTACATGTGTTTGCATATATTTTAGAAAATATTAATTAACAGAAGAAGAATATGGGCATGCAGCTATATGATCTATGCATGATAGAGAGCGGTTACGTTTCTAATAACCTCAATAACTTATTATAGTCAATGATATTCTTCAATCAAACTCACACTTCAATTATGTTCCTCAGTTGTATTTCCCTTCAATATGTTATTGTATTTCTCTTCAAATTTCTATATGTCATTTTCAATATTTTTGATGTCTTAAAATTTTAAATAGCTTACAAGGCACATAAATATATTATCAAGCGGAGTAAGTTATATTAATTAATATTACAAAATTTAAAACAATTCCTGCCATGTATTTGCACGGATCACCTTGCTAACTATGTGGAAAATAATTCAACTCCTGATCACCCCAGATATGCCAGCTCTTATAGACAGTCTGTCAACGGGCTAGACAAACAGAAAGAGAATGCGTCCGAAAGTTCTCAAAGCAGCCGTGCAAATTGCGTACCAATTTATCAATGAAAATTAGAAGGGGGCAATATCTCAAGGGGTACTAGGAAGGAAATAATCTGCTTTTTTTTCATCCATCATGCCCCGCTTTTTTAAATCTAAAATAAAACGCACACTTCATTATTCCCAGAACCTCACCTAGTCACCTCTGTCCAGTTGACTTCTAAGCCAACACACATATGCCTATATTTCTCTCTCTGATGCTAGCAATAAAGGCATTAAAAATTGATTTATTTCCATCTGCAAAGTCTACTTTCTCATGGCCAAGAAGATGTCATTGTCACACCCCCATTGGGCATTTTTACACAAGAGGCCTCAGCTTTTCTCCATTATGGAAAACACAGCTCGGTTGCAACGGTGAACAAGCTATGGTGGTGATCGGTTCGGTTGAAAAGCTCATGGCTTATGGCTGAAAACACTGTAGCTGGCTGAAAAAGCATTATAGCTGACAGAGGCTTATTTAGTATAATTAAATTTAAAAAAATTTAAAAATGTAAAAAAAATATGTTAGCCCATTACGTATAATACAAACAAATACGGGAAAAAAAGAACCGGCAAAAAAGCTCAACACAAAACAAAAGTTCAGAAAAAGATGAAACTTATGAATAGTGAAAAATAAGCCAGAAGCCGAAGCGGTTTAGACTGTAGACCATCCCATATAAAGAGATCCACTGATCAAATCAAACGTAATGAGAAAATAGGTTCTTTTCATCCTTTTACTATTAGATTCTTTACTGAAAATTCATATACTTCCTTGATGCACAATTTCTCTTCCTAGTGCGAATCTAGCTACATATCCATCAGCTAAAACACTTTCACCTCATCTAATTTGAGTATACTACTACTTTCTCCAGGCGCAAATCATCCCAGATTTGCTTTGTTTTTGTCCTCTAAATTTGGAAGCTATATTTTCAGAATACTTTGAGACTATACTTTAATATTAAGATCTAATAGTAGACTACACTTTACTAGAAAAATAGTTCAGTGAGGCTTGGAACTTCGCCAAATAAGACAGGGGGAGTATATCTCTAATTATGAAGGAAACTAGTGGGCTTTCCGAAAATGTCACAGTCCGCATTGACTAGCATCATCGCCTCCTCTCCCCATTTCCACCTATAAAGGGAGCTATTTGCCTCTGGCCACACCTTCACCTCCCGGCCAAAACAAGAACCCAAGCCGAGATCTGCACGGGCACCGGCGAACTCCTCCGGCGACCATGGCCGTGGACCTGATGGGCTGCTATGCGCCGCGCCGCGCCGACGACCAGCTCGCCATCCAGGAGGCGGCCGCCGCCGGCCTCCACAGTCTGGAGCTCCTGGTGTCGTCCCTCTCCGCCGCGCCCCACAAGGCCCCGCAGCAGCAGCAGCCGTTCGGCGAGATCGCCGACCATGCCATCTCCAAGTTCCGCAAGGTGATATCCATCCTCGACCGCACCGGCCACGCCCGCTTCCGCCGCGGCCCCGTCGAGTCGCCTCCTCCCGCTCCTGTTGCTCCCCCTCCACCGCCGCCCGCTCCTGTGACCGCCGTTGCCCCCGTGGCGGTGGCGCCGACCTCGCAGCCTCAGAGCCTGACGCTTGACTTCACGAAGCCGAACCTGACCATGTCGGCCGCGACGTCGGTGACCTCCACGTCGTTCTTCTCGTCGGTGACAGCTGGCGAGGGCAGCGTGTCCAAGGGCCGGAGCCTGCTCTCCTCCGGTAAGCCGCCACTGTCCGGGCACAAGAGGAAGCCCTGCGCCGGCGCGCACTCCGAGGCCAACACCAACGGCAGCCGATGCCACTGCTCCAAGAAAAGGTATCACCCATGTCCCAGCTCGTAAAAGATCAGTTCCATTTATGGCAATTTTCTCTCTGTGAAGAGTTCTTCTAACTGTGGATTGGATTCTTTCTAATTTTGCAGGAAGAACCGGGTGAAGAGGCCTATCAGAGTGCCGGCGATCAGCTCCAAGATCGCCGACATCCCGACGGACGAGTACTCGTGGAGGAAGTACGGCCAGAAGCCCATCAAGGGCTCCCCTTACCCACGGTAAATCTCTTCCCCGGTTATGATTCGCAAGATTAAGCGCAAGTATTTCCGTGTGTGCGCAAGGATCTGATGGATTGTACGGCGTGGTTTCAGGGGCTACTACAAGTGCAGCACGGTGAGGGGGTGCCCGGCGAGGAAGCACGTGGAGCGCGCCACCGACGACCCGGCGATGCTCGTGGTGACCTACGAGGGTGAGCACCGCCACACGCCGGGACCCTTGGTGGCGCCCTCTCTGGCGGCGATGCCGGTGGTCGCTGCCGTAGCTAGCGTTTCTGCCGGCAGCGGACTTACCTAGCTTTGATTAGTCTGTTTCGTTCGTTTTTTTTGAGTGGCTTCTCAATCAGATGTGCGTGTAAAAAAAGATTGTAGAAATTTAAGAGGGAGAGGAAAACTTGCAGCCAGAGATTTACCATCTCCAGCCTCCCAGCTCGTGTTCTGCTTTCATTTTCCATCTTCTCAGTGTTTGCGAAATCACGACGTCGCTTCAGTACCTGTGGTCTCCGGTTTTGACCTTCAGATCTGAGTAGTAGTGTTTACACGCATGATTGGGAAGAAATCAAGAAATTTCTTCTCAGTAAAACTGTCCACTCACTTGTAGCCGTGTACGACATGGAAATTGAAGACGTCAATAACACCACACCGATTTGGTAGGGGTAATTGTCATTCGCTGGTTCTGCCGTTCCTCTGGTTGGTCACAGTTAATAACGACGGAATGATTTTTGACTCTTATTGATCGATTGCAATATTGGGAGGGTCTTTCGGTGTGTCTCATGATTTTTGTTTAAATTTTTAAATTTTAATTATTTATATTTATATTTAGATTAAAATTTTGAATTTTGATTATTTATAAAAAATAGTACGAAGAGAGAAACATTCATATGTAATTTTGGTTAAATATGACAATGTCTATTATAATTAATGTATAGACATTGCACAAGCTAAATGCTATAAGCCTAAAATAACCTAGACAATACATTATGCGCTCATCTAATCGAATTTTTGGCACATATAGCTTTTTGGAGTTTGTATTTATAAGAATGTTAGTATGCGCGCGATAATAGTGAAAATGTCTGTTTTGTCCTAAGCTCTCCTACGACCGTATGATCATAAGTCTTACTATGATCGTATGATCATAAGTCTTACTATGACCATATGGTCGTAAGCTGTCATGCAACTTCCTTATGGTCGCGGACCTTCCTGAGCAGCCCGGACACACCATCGGCCTTACAGAAAATTTTCACGTATATCTTATCACAAAGCCAAAAAAATAATGAACAACCTGAGCTGCGGCCGATCAACGGACCATGCCGTGCGCATCGGGCACCAATGGGGGCACTGTGCTCACCTGCCAGGTCATCACGACCTAGCAAGTCCGGCTGGCCATTGCGACCTACCATGTCTGGCCAGCTTCATAGTACTAGCCATCGATCATTCGCGGACCAGGTCGACAAGGTGGTAACTTACGTATAAACCTTTCTGTATGTCTTACATTCCGTTAACATCATGGTGTTCTCCCGCGCGCGGGTTCATCGTTGAGATGCATCACTTTTACCCTCCGCACACCCTACACGGACTACCGCTCTCCATCGGTCATCTTCGCTGCACATCTTAGAGGTACGAGATTCGTATTCTACATTCGAAAATACTTATTGTGACTAATATCATTTTATCTTGTAGTCTTCAATTCAACGTAGGGTTGACGGCCAGTCGACCAATGATGATACGGGCCTCATGGCTACTTTTAGGGAGCGGTATACAACACCAGAGTTTACAACGTACGTAGATCAGAGCTTATCGTTCACACCATATGCATAGTTTGAAGACTTCGATGGGTAGAGCTCCTCCGGCATCATAGGCACATCGTACGGTGAAGGCTAGGGCTCCTCCGCACAACGAGGATTTCTAGAGTCTCTCGTTCACGACTTCATCTCTGGCTGGCCCCAATTCGGCATGTCTTGGGAAGAGCACATCAATGCTTACCACTAGACACGGTCTACCGTATCTCAGCCTACTAAACCACCGCTAGTTACTCAATAGACAGAACGATTTTCATACCTCCTCTGATCTGACACGAATGCTCTAGACCAACTATCGTACCCCACGGGACATGTTTAACGAAAGACAAGGCCATGCACGCGGAGGCAAATGCGACGAGGAGATAGAGTAGCTTAGATGTTTGAGCCATATAATATCCCGTGTGATGTGCTTTTTTTTTGCTATATCCCGTGCAATGCGTTTTTTTAGTACTATATGTACTCCTTGCGTAATTGAGTAAAAAATTACATCATTAAGCCTATTGCTATATTTTTTGATCTCATTTTCTATATTCAGAAATTCCTACAAATAGTTTACGTAAATGAAGTTTTGTGTAAAATTTATAACGAAAAAATTACGAACAAATTATACAATGAACTACGCTGCGTCGGGAAGCTCCATATAAATTTCATAATTTTTGGTGCTCATTTGCTATATCTAAAAAATTATACGACCAGCGTGTGTTAAATTTTCTAATCATGTAGTTAAACAAATTAATTACGGTGCTAAATACCTAGAGCTTGATGGCCGGACAGTAGGCCACCTAGAGCCCGGTGGCTGGTGGACAGATCCGTGCCGTATGGCCACGGGCTCAGGTACCACATGTCATCTCTACAGCATCGTCGTCTAGTGACCGAGCGATGAAATATATATTTTTGCTATTATCATACGTATACTATTATTTTATAAATATAAGTTTAAAATATACTATTTATACCAAAAACTCCATCTAATCCACTACTCGTAGTCTTGGGCTTTTTTGGTGGTTTATGGCTGAAAAGCACTGTAGCTAACTGAAAAAGCACTGTAGCTGACAGAGCCTTATTTAGCATATTTAAATTTAAAAAAATTTAAAAAATATGTTAGCCCATTACGTATAATAGAAACAAATACGGGAAAAAAGAATCGATAAAAAAGCTCAACAAAAAGCCAAAAGGTTAAAAAAACAAAATTTATAAATAATAAAAAATAAATCGAAGCCAAAACAATCACACCGTACAAAGAACGGAGGAAAAACATCTCATCAGACGTAGCTGCTTAGGCCCTGATCAATATGGCTTCAGCTTATTTTTGCACTATTCATAAATTTCGTTTTTTCTGAACTTTTGGTTTTTTTGAGTTTTTTTACCGGTTCTTTTTTTCCTCGTATTTGTTTACATTATACGTGATGGGCTAATATGTTTTTTCTATTTTTAAATTTTTTAAAATTTAATTATGATAAATAAGCTTCTGTCAGCTACAGTGCTTTTTTCAGCAAGCTACAGTGTTTTCAGTCATAAGCCTCATGGCGCCATGAGGCTTTGAGCCAAACCGATCACCACCTAAACCTAGCGCAATAATTCAGCGTTGTCCTGGGGCGCGCTGTGCAGAGGTCAAGGTGGCCATCGATTTGTTTTGTGCCTTTACTTTTCTTCATCTCTCTCTCCGGCTTTCTCTCTCCTCTGGAGGCGGGTGGGGCCCGCGTGATGGGCTCCCGGTCAAAGGTGACGGGTGAGGGGTCGCTTTCTTGGCTGCACCCCGTAGTTGACCGCGGCGCTCTCATCGGTCTAGAGGACCGTAGCGAGAGAGAGTAGGAGCACCTCTCCTCTTCCTCCTCCCGTACTCTGTGATTCTTTTGGTCTTGTCTCAAAGGGAGGGCGTTGGTGGGGCCCGCACCGCACTAGGCCAAACGAAAAGAGGAGTAGTCATGGACTCGGGCTCCCTCCGCCCTCGATTTGCTCGCCCGCCTGCCCCGCCTCTTTCGTCGTCGTCGTCGTCGTTGTTTCTGGAGGAGCCTCGCCTCGCCTCCGTCCGATCCGTTGACCTCCTTCGGTGCGGAGCCGTGCGGTGCGGCCAAGCCTTCCTTCGCAGCTACGCCTGTCTAATCTGTTCCCTCTTGCGCAAGTGCTAGTGTAGTAGATTCGGTGGTACGTAAGTTGACTTATACTTTTATCTTTTAGGTTTATTTAGTATTATTAATAATGATTTAGTTGTTTTCGCACTTGTAAATTTTTTTACGTAACTAAAATTTTAAAATATTTTAAAAAATAGGTTCTTTCGTCTCAAACATGCAAAGGAATACGAGAAAAAGAAGAAAAAAACCAGAAGATACATATCTTGTCATTTTGCTTAATGACGAGTGTGAAGGGGGAGCAAAACAGAGAATTCTAGCGACTAATTTCAGGATTATCACCATTAGTGGTAGTGTTGGTGAGATGCCATTCAGAGATACGGGAGTACGGGGAGGGGATGACGGTTGCAACTTGCAACTTGAAAGGCCAAGTTTCGCCGAATGCCAAGCCAAACAGTTATAAGACGACCCATCAATAGGTTTAGCAAAGCATTTATAAGACGACCCAAGTAAGCCTCGCTCAAACAATTTTTTTCCCACATGATGTACGAAATTTGCACGGTTCACCCGAAATTTTCCACCTTCAATTGTTTATCTAAGATGAGTTGGAACGGTGCACCGTGCACTTCAGCTGGATCTGTGCTTAACTCCACTAGCATCGAAGCACAACGAATAAACTCACAGTTGCTATATTTATTTATAGTCTATCGAGCTGCGCATAAATTAAAGAAACATTAATATTAAGAAATAGTTAATAAGAAATGGCCATACATAACTCTATTAAATAACACATCACAACTAGTTAATCTCATCTAAAATATTTAAGTAGGAATAGAGAGTAAAAATTGAAATAACTACACTTTAAATTTTTTCAATATGCAAATATAGTAAAATGAATGCTCTTGAATCTATGAACAAATATAACGAAACATATGTAGTGGCGTATACTGCACTCATGATGGTTAATTGGTGCCACTAATTTACTTGTACCGCAATCAATTTTTACCTTTTGTGCGAAGTGGCCATAGTTAAGACTTGTATATCCTACTCTACCATTACAAAGTCAATGCTGCTAGTAGTAATATAATTGTGAGGACTTTGCCTAGCTAGGTTATAAATCCATTGTTGATGCTTTTATTTGAGGCGAACGTGGCCGGTGGAGGGAGGTGAAAGCAGAGTTTTTTGAAAGGGTATATGGTTGGATACTTAGCTCACACCACACTCGTAACACGTAAGTGTATGTGTCACTACATATGTTGAGAATTTTTATAAAAGTACAGGATCTCGTGGAGTGTGAACATACGTTTTTCACTGAACATACATACTTTATTTCTAATTTATTCAAATAAAGGTCAGTCTCAGTGAAGGTTTCATGTTCCAGTTTTCAACACACCCATATTTTGGAAACAGTGCAGAGGAGTTTCATCCCCATGAAACTCTCTACTCCCATGAAACTTTTATCATCTCTCTCTTCATCAATACAGTGCCATGTCAGCGTATTTAATGCCCATGAAACTCCATGAAACCCCACTGAGACTGGCCTAAGGTCATTCTCAGTGGAGAGTTTCATGGCGTTGTTTCCAAGACTGCCACATCATGTAAAATAAAATGAAACATGGATGAAACATCCATCCTCAATACATAGTTTCATTCTATTGTTTCATAGACATTTAATTTTATGACTCATATAGAGTTGGTAATCGTGCCAAGAGAGTTTCATCTAGATGAAACTCAATTCTTCTCTCTCTTCTTAAAAATATTACCATATCATCAAAAATGCCTATGTGGCAGCTTATTAAATACAGATGAAACTCCCACTGAGACTAGCCTAAGGTGCACAGGATTCAAACCCGTTGCATGCTCAAGGTGCACGTCCTGGGAGAAAGGAGAGTTGGACAGCTAGAACATTCTGCCCCCACTTTTAGCCTATCACACTGTGAAATCCCATCCCATTTCTTTATATACTCCCTCCGGTTTAATAAATATTTTAAACATTGACGTGATTTTCAAAATACAATATTGATCACTAATTATTATTATTATAATATAGTTATAAAATCTAACAAAATTATAATATTATAAAAGTACTTTTGGGGACGTATCTATATATATGATTTTTATATGTCTAATCCAAATATTTAAGAGATTAATAATAAAAGTTTCTAAAGTTTAATTGTACGTATTCTAAAATGATTTGTTTTTGAGCTGGATGGAGTGCTCCACTAGTAATCCCTGGGTGAACCAGTTTCCTTCCTTGATTGGATCAACCAATGCAAGATTTCTCCCCTCTCCCTGGGTGAGCTGTCCAAGTGAACTTCCGTCATGGGCTTGGTGTGACCTAAAGCTAGAGCGCGAGTGATCATGTTTTAAGTATTGCAAGCTTAATAAGGTGTCATGTAGGGAGCAATATACTAGTAGCAGTTAGGTTTGATGCCACATCTGATCTATCAGCCAAAATGTTAGTGCCACACATTTTGGTGCTTGTTTGTAGTGTCCTGGCTTGTCTGGTCATAGACAGCCCTTTCTTCTGCGGCGCAGTGAGTCACTGTGTACTGCAGCTGACATGTGAGTGGCATCCCATACTGCAGCTTAATTGCGTCAGTATATCGTGTGGTTTATGTGCTCATGGTGCCATGACTTTTTGCAAAGAAGACTAGGATGAAAAAAAAGAGTCCTCCTCAAAGCGGAGATGGAATTGTTAAAAGCTGGGGGCACGTAGAATATTGGACTTTTGGTGGTCTTCTCCACTAAGCTCTCCATCGAGAGGCTTTTAATTAGTAACTAGTACTAATGGTCTAGCGCCACATGTTTTTGACTAATCACCATGGTTTTGGTGCCTAATGGGGGAAGACCTATCTGCTCGGAGACTCGTCCGTTGATTTCTTCAATCAAATAATGCCTCGACGGAATGCGAACAATTGGATGGACCAAATGGATGCCATTTCCATCTGGATACTATACACTGATTTGATCATGAGCAGGGGACAGATTGCAGTGTTAAAGGTTATTATTAGCGAAAGGGGTCGCCAGACAACTCGCAGAGGATGGTGTGCCCCATCATCTCGCAACAAGTTGCATGCTCTTTAGTGTTTGCTGGTCATGTTCTTGATCTGGGATTCGGATCCTCCCATCATGTTGAGGTCAAACGGCACCGATCCTGCCTCTTTCCGTGTGTGACAACTGAAAACAACTGCTCAATTGACAAGGCGGTGGATGTCAAAGCGGGCGAGGAATTCTAAACACCACCATTTCTTTAAGAGTTAGCAGTGGTAGTAACTTACTAAGTCGAAACGTTATTTTCTCATCAAACGTTCCGCTTGTGTGTCTTGTTTATGAGGGGGGAGGTTTTTCGAAGGCAGCAGTGGAACTTGGCAAAAGTACAGTAACGACTAACGGGTCGTGAAGAACCTGTCCATGCACAAACGAATTCATGATATATCTGGACCCCTGAACACCCAAAATTTTATTTTTGGACCCCAAACGAAAAAAATTCTGAATCCAGACCCCCCGTCGAGCGTGCGTTCTCCTCGCGCCGCCACCTGTCCGGTCGTGCGGTGTGGTACCGCACGACCGCACTGTAGCACGGGTCGTGCGGTACCACACCGCACGACCGCCCCGTTTTGCGCACCGGCCACACGACCCGCCTCCCGACCGCACGTTTAGTTTTTCCGACCGCACGATTGTTATCCGAGCGTTTTGAAATCGAATGCAGTGAGTTGAGTGTCCTGGATGACAAGATCTTAGCATTCAATAATTTAAAGGACATAACATCTTTGGGCGTATAAAATTTCGGGTGTTCAGGGGTCCAGATGTGTCCAAAATTCTGCACAAACGGGCAGGACAGGAGAAACATCAGCGCGACAGCCGATTTACCCAAACCGAACGGGCGCGCGGACTGAAGCATTTCAAGCAGCGGCGGAACGGGGATTTGATTATGTCTCCAGTTCAGTGTTAAAATGAACTAAGTTATCTGAGCTGGATTATAAAAATATTATCTAGACTGGACTGAATTTATTCAAACTGTACACTAGATATTTTTTATAGCTTAAACTGAAATTTACCCTATTCGAGGTGTGGTTTCACACCCTTATCCCAAGCGTGGTTCGGCGCCAAGAATCCGCCATCGTGCAGTGTACAAATTCTCGGCACTGCGCACTTGACCAGCGGCGGGCACAGGCGGCGTCGCTGCGGTTGCATCGCGGGGACGTGGAAGAGGACGCGGGGCGGCGGCTCACGAGTCCGAGACGCGCCCGCGCCGCTTCCACGAACGTGCGGAAGCTGAGGAGCAGCCCATCGTCCCACCTCGGCGGTCCGCGTGATGGGCAGCCACCAGCTCTCCAAACAGGCAGCCCAAAAGTGGGTTTTCGCCGTTGGGCGTTGGGAATTGGCCCGACTGTACACAGGTTGGCCTCGGCCACTTGTCTGTGGTTTTATGGTCCAATTGGCGGCCTAGAATACGTGTGAATAGTCGCAAATAGTATGGGCCATATTTAGAGTAAGCCTAGCTTGCTCGGCCCATCTCGCTTGCTTCCTGCTGGAGATCTTAGGTTAGATTTATGAGTTATGGTTTAAATATTTGAATTCTAATTGTTCGTAAGAAGTAATATGTACAGAAAATAGTCATATATGATTTTAACCGATATAGCTAAACTCAGTATACTTTTTACAAAGCAAGTAAACTTCGACTTTAAGTAGTGTGTACTTTGATCCTACATCATTTACCTTTTGTTATCTGTAAAGGAGGCCATTATATCCCCCCCCCCCCCCCCCCCGCATTAATCCTTGTATTGATCTGGAGCGCTTTCTGTATATGGGTAACATTGGAGGTGAAAGTCTGCACTACCTGGCATCGCTGCACTACCAATCCTTGTAGGTATTGGGGATACAAAAAATGCTATTTGTCATCGAGTAAGTCATTATTAATTCTGGATTGCGTTGTTGCTATCGTAAATACAAGTTTTGGTTGACCAAAGTGAGCAGAAAAATACTCCAAACCTCAAACTTTATGATCACTCGACATCTAGAGGATACAATTACTCAGAAACACTGCACCTGCAGAAGCATCCGTAGGGAGTAAACAAAAATACAGAAGGAAACAAAAACACCCTTCTTATGTACATCAATGCCCTATTGTACTACCATATATACCTCTTCAGAACATATACACACCTGCAGTAGCAGCAGCTTAATTTTCCTACGAGCATATCATCTGAAGCAGCAAGCAGTACACAAAGCTGGATCACCCTTGCTAATGCTTGGGTGAATTCCTCCGCGGCGAGAAGAGCCGCCGTGGCGACAACATGGTGAGGAACCTCGGCGAGGCGATTCCGTTGAGCCACCGGTAATCCGACATCAGGAGGCCCTCCGAGTTCTCATGGACCCTCGTGCGGCCAGGCGTCATCCCCGCGGAGAAGGTGCTGTACTTGATCAGCTTCTTGGGCAGCCACGCCTTCTTCTTGGCGTTGGCGCCGGTGCCGTTCATCCGGGCGCTGAGGTAGGCGCGCATGGCATCGAGGCTCTGCTCGACGACGTCCATGGGCGGACAGACGAGCGGGTTCCCGACGGCGCTGAACTTGACGAGCTTGGTGAGGCAAGCCATGGAGTCCGGGAGCACGGCGATGGAGTTGTAGCTGACGTCGAGCTCCCTGAGCGAGTGCAGGAGCCCCACGGCGTAGGGCAGCTCCCGCAGGAAATGGAAGTTCTGGCTGACGTTGAGAGTCTCGAGGTTGATGAGGTTCTCGAGGCCGTCGGGGAGGGCGCGGAGGCAGTTGAGGCGCGCGTCGAGGGAGAACAACGCCGTCATGTGGGAGGTGGAGAAGGGGAGCTGCGCGAGCTTGTTGGAGTTGACGGAGAGCTTGCGGAGGCTGTGGAGCTCGAAGCCGAGCGTGTCCGGCAGCTTCGTCAGCTGGTTGAAGTTGGCGTTCAGCTCCTCCAACGCACTGTCAATGTTGAACACAAGTTGATCACAAGAATCCTTTCATCTCTGAATTAAACTGTACCTGTCAACCATTTCTACGTGTGTTGGTGAGTGGAAATCACGGCGACTTACCGGCATTCCTCGATGGTGGCCGGCAGGGACTCGAGCAGGTTGCCGGAGACGTTGAGGACCTTGAGCTTGGAGAGACACCCGATGGAGTTGGGCAGCGACTTCAGCTGGTTCGAGTGCACGTCTAGCACCACCACGTTCAGCAGCCGCGCGATCATTGACTCTGGAATGCTCTGCATTTTTTTTTTGAGAAAACTATCAGCGCTTCTTTTTTCATTGAAAACTTCCTAAAGAAAAAATTTGTCCTTTTGATGTTCGCGTTGTTTATTTAATTGAAGGTCAGTTTTCAGGGGTATATTTGAAAAAAAAGAGCATGTTGGGCCTCTGCATGATTTTTTCCGGTACACTGCAAGTACTACCGTTTTTGCCTCCAGGAAAGAATTTATTTGCACTTAGTACGTTGCACAAATAAGTCAAGCAGAAGTATGAAAAGAAATATGTTCATTCTGCAGTAGTTCTTCAGGTGTGATGGTGCAGCTAACTTGCAAGTACGTTCTGCTTCTCTAAGACCGAGTTCCTACTGCATGTGTGTAGTTTCAGAATATTCTTGGCACTCAGCTGAGAGTCATCATGGTATTTTTGGTCCTCACAACTTGCAAGAGCCAGCGCAAGCGTCGTAGCAAAAAATAAGAGATTGCCATGAGTGACGGCTAACCTTCATGTATTAGTAATATGCCATGCTTATCTAGTAGAATTGCAGTTAATTAACCTATCACTATGATATAAAAAAATGGCACTGCCGTTTCAATATAAGTTCTGCTAGTTATCCATTCGAATAGAGGGAAGAAGAAACAAAGATGATCATTCTATATGACAATACAATGGAAGTAAAATGACAAGAAAAAAGTTGATCTTTTGCCCTCTTACATCATAGATGTTTCATCTGATACCCTTTATGCGTATCAACCCTTATATTGAATTAGAGTTTGTGAGATACGGCATAAACGTACATGGTATCAAGAACGGAGAAGTTAAATCTTGTAGAGAGAACAAAAATAATGGCGTTGAAGTAACCACAATGAAAGAATTTTTTTTTGCAAAACTGACCAAAATTTTCTTAAGTATAATCTTTAAAAAGTACAAAAGATTATAGCTAGCTCACAACCTTATGGAATCTTTTAAGACTTTTGGATCCTTACTCTATACAAGAATCTAGTGCTAAAAAATATTCTAGCATCTAATCATCTCTTGCGTCTTTTTCTTTAGATGAGGAGGCTTGATTGCTATGTTGCTCCTTCTTTTCTCTATAGTCACTCCTCATGGTTTATATAGTTTGTCCTACCTCTTCTTCAATTTATAATAGTAATCCTAATCTAAATAAGAATAGAAATCCTAATCTTAGCAGAATTTATCTAGAACTCTTTATAGCATATATTTTTAAATTTTAAAAGACTAAATATAAGTTACGCTAACTCAGAGATAAAAACTGTCAACGAAGCACTTCGTGATAGTTGTAACACAAGGAAAAAGATGTATTATTGGATCAAAAGTAGAAGCAATATACAAAACCTACCTCGAGATTGTTGTTGGAGAGATCCAAGGTGGTGATGTGGCCAAGAGACATGGTGAGATGTGGGAGTGTGTCCATGCACATGCCGCTCATGTCTAGCTTCGATTCCTTGTGCTTCTCCTCATGATGCTCTACATGCACTCCTCCAAACCCAACAACATTAACATGTCCACGCCTCCTCTTCTCTCCCATGTCCCTCATGTTTCCTAGCTTCTCCACTTCTAATTATATCTAACTAAATGGCAAGAAATTGTGCCATTAGTAAGCAGATAGGAGGAGCGATAACAGCCATATATAATTAACATTATTGACTGTACGTCCAACACGTATGCAACACTAATTAAGATTGAGACATAAGGGAGGCCCATATTAACAAGAAAACACTAAGGAAGACAAAGCATTAACTACATGTTGCAATCAGAAAAGCTATGGCTAATCATCGAAGAAAGAAAGAAAAAGAAAAAAAAATGACATGGCTAAGAAGAGAGAGGGTTGGTGAGAGATTAGTAGCACCATGGGGTAATGTGCTCACAGCCTCACAGTAGAGGTGATAGAAAAAGATGCTTTCTAACTGTAGAATTTCTTGCTGTAGGGGCTAGGCAACTCAGCTGCCTAGAACGACATGAAAATCATGCTGTTCTTGTGATGAGTTGGCCAAGAGCAAGAAAAATTGGAACGAACACTGAAGAGAATACTCCTACATCACCAAAGGAGAGCGTTGAAACCATGAAGAGAAGAGCCAACTAACTAAACAAGAACACTACTCATAAGAAACAATGGAGCTGGTTAGCAGCAGCAAGATATTTAACCGTATAAAGGCGTTCTCTTCCTATGTGTGTGTCTGAACCAAACTTACAAAGCCTAGCTAGAACAAGAATGCGAGGTAACTTGAATAAACCAAGAGAACAGTACAGAAACAGAAGAGAAAATCACAACAAGCACTAGGCGTACGTATGTTGCTTTTATAATAGTACACAGTTGAAAAAAAAAGCGAAAAAATCCAACAAGAGAAACCATCACAAGAATGGCGACTTGCATATCAATCTGTCCTCTCAGCGCAAGAAATTGATAAGAGAAAACAAGCTACCATGCAAGGAAAGAGAACGGAAAGAACAAGTAGGTTTAATTAGAGGGGAAAAAAGATATGAAAAGCTACCTAAACAAGAACACCGCAGATTCATGCATGGATGCATGCAAGTAAAAAAAAAATCATCAAATTAAGATCGAAGCAGCAGTAAATTAAGCAAACAAACCTCTCACTTCAAGTGGGTTCTCTTCGGAGGTCGACTCTGCAGTTGCAAGCAGCAGCTAGCTGGAGGCAAGAGGAAAGTTGGGGAAGGAGCTGACCCGACCCTTGGAACGAAGAGAAGCCCTGATATATAGCTAGCGAGAGGTAGAGAGACGGGGAGGCAGACGCACGGGGAGCTGACCCTGCGACCCTTCCCACACGGTACAGCGCGTGTAATTATCTATGCTGATTTATAAAAGTTCACTGAATTAGAAGAGTAGCAGGCGCCTACGTGGCACAGGCACTCCAGGTCAAGGCCGCCACGGTACGTCCGTACGTACCGACCAGCCGGGCTCACAGATCCGTTTGGGCGGCTGGTTGATTTGGAAGGTCAAATGCATCGGTTAACGGAAAACATGGAGGAAGCCAAGATGAGCTGCGGAGGCGCCGCTCCATCAGACGTTCATCAATGGCGAGCCGCGAGGGGTGCGGCTCAGGTGCTGGGGGCACCGCAGTTAGCGCGTGCGGGGGTGCCCCCAGCACCCGCCACGTGTCCCGCAAATCCCCAAAAAATTCCAAAAAATTCAAAAAAAATACTTACAAAATCCGAAAATTTGTAAAAAATGCTTTTTGTAAAAGTACTTTTATTAAAAAGTATTTTCAAGTACTTAAAAAAATACTTTTTAATGAAAAGTATAAATCAAAAAAAATTTAAGTACTTACAAAAAAATACTTTTTATACTTAAAAAAGTACTTTTTACAAATTTTCGGATTTTGTAAGTATTTTTTTAAATTTTTTGGAATTTTTTGGGGATTTGCGGGACACGTGGCGGGTGCTGGGGGCACCCCCGCACGCGCTAACTGCGGTGCCCCCAGCACCTGAGCCGCACCCAGCCGCGAGCTAGCAGTAGACAGTAGTACGGTATGAGAAGGGCTGGAGGTGTAATCCCTCGTTTTCACTTTTCACGGTGCAAGGACTCCGTACGTCTTCGAGTCAAATCTCTATAAATAAAATACACCACTACAAAAAAGACAAATACTAAAAGCTATACCGCATATGGTTAATTAAAACCGTCAGTGTTAAATATAATCATAAACAATTTTAGTTTAAAGACCGTCTGTATTGCTGCTAGCATTAAAAACTGTTTGTGAAGAGATAACATCACAGACGGTTCATGGTGAAAACCGCCTGTGAAGTATCACAGACGGTTATCAACAAGAACCATCTGTGATATTACCAAATATTATAGACAATTTTTTCTTTGAACCATCTATGATACTTCATAGATGGTTTGTATTAAAAAACCGTTTGTGATAATTAAGTCATCACAAACAGTTTGTATTAAAAACTATTTGTAATAATTTCATTATATTAATTGCAGACCTGTTGACACTCACAGATCCGTCTTAAATTCTAGATCTGTTCTCACAGGCTACTGCTTTGAGGAGGTGGGGCTTTGAGACCATTTGGTGAAAGAAGGCTGCGAATTTGGCAAGAGTGATTATAGATCCATTAAGTTCTTGACTATCCATAGTTAGTAATTTATTTCTAATTGTATTATATTTTAGATCTAGCTTTTTGGTGAAAGGTGAATTAAAGATGGTTTAGATCTAGCTTGATGTAGAGACAATACTATTTACATCTACTACGATTTAGGGTTTAGCCAATTCATAGTCTATTTCTACTTAATTTAATTAATTATTCTTGCTACATATAGCTACTTTAGATTATATATATATATATATATATATCTAGTATACTAATTAATTGTTTCCCTAAAAAAGTATACTAATTAATTAATTCAATATTTAATACTAAATTGTTATATGCGTAACGTAGGACCAAAGTTCGATCTACGCGAATCGTGTTAGTGAATAGCACATTAATATCGTCTCTGATTTTATAAGAGCTATCGAGAAGGATATGTTGAACAAGGGGGTGGAATATATGTATGTATGTATGTATGTATGTATGTATGTATGTATGTATGTACGTACGTACGTACGTACGTACGTACGTATGTGTGTGTGTGTGTGCGCGTATGGTGACTCAAGCCAGATTAACGAAATCATCGGTAGGTTTTTTTTCGACCCACACTTGTCTCCATGGATATCATCAAGAAGAATGCATCCTTTTTTGAGAATTACATGCTGAAGGCATTCATGGCTCATCACAACAAGGAATTCATATTTATACCCTACAACCAAGGGTAAGTGCTACACTAGTTCTATACTTGTGGATTCGTACTTTATAAGCAATACGAATCTAGGTTTATTGACCATGATGACATACCTATATAAGTTCCACTGGATTCTAATTGTAGTTATACTAAAATAGAACAGGGTAATATATCTTGATTCTATAAAGAAAGCTAAAACCGACTTCATAGTTGTCTAACAATTAATCGACAGGTAAACACATTTTCTCCATAGATAACTCTATTGTATTTTTCCTTCCTTCGTAATGACTAAGGCTAATTTTTTCGAATCACATAGGTCGCTTGCCTCATACGTTGCTACTGTACGAAAATCCAAGGATGTCAACACCCTGTGACACAATCTAGATTTCCTGGCACTCGCTAGTACACATTAATCATATATATAACACTTTATAGTAATGACTCTCTAACTAATAAATTCTATTTTTGAAGTGCCACCAGCAGCTACCGATCAACACCTGTGGATTCTATATTTGCCACAACATGGAACTACTCGGTTTCACGAAGACCAATGCTCATCAAGTTTGTCAATTTTGCAATAATTATTTCATACTTATCAATTTATATGTATATACATGATATTGATTTTCCTATCCACAGGTTGCGTCCATCACTACAACTGCGTTGGATCAGGCCAAACTCCAACAAATTCAAGAACATTGTACGTACTTTTTGATGTCTCAGGTCACAAACCAAGATGGGGAGTTCCATAATGTAGAATGAATTTGATTGAGATAAGATTGAGCTTAATTGTACATGTGTGTATTTGTTCATGGATGGTTAATTTATTTCATTTCAGTTGATTAATTTGTGAAATTGATGTTCTTGTTTTTGAAATGAATGTGAATTGGATGCATACATATACTTGTTATGTTTCTACTTGTTTCAGAGGGCATGACTAGCATTTTCTCAGGATAGCCAACAAACAAAAATAGATTGGGAATACAAAATAATATTACAGATAGTTTGTAATAGAAACCGTCTGTGATATCTTATGAATCATAGACGGTTTCAACTATAAACCATCTGTGATAGTCAACTATCACAGATGGTTATGAGTCAATAACCGCCTGTGATAGTCAACTATCATAGACAGTTTGAAAACTGTCGGTGATAATCTCATGTCTTTACTGACCCATAAACTTGGACAGCTCATGAAACCGTGTGTGATAACATTTTTGAACCGTCTATGATAATCTTTTTTGCAGTAGTGATAACCGGTGATATTCAAGACATCTTATTTGTTTTGAGGGTAAGAAAATCTCACAGTAAACCTAAAAAGGAAAAAGCTAAAAATTCTAACATTAATCAAAAGAAAAAAGAAGAAGAATCTCTACCACTTATTTGTTAAGTCCGGATTATAACAGTGCAGATTAATCATATATAGATATTAGAGTTATAAAACAAATATAATTGTATTTCGATTATAGGAAGTAGAGTTGTATATCAAAGATAACTGTATCATAATATCTAGTCGTGCAACTGTGTGGGTACATTTTGCCTGTTCAATATAGGTGCTAGATATTTATCGGATGGATTGAAAGGAAGATTAGAAGTAAGCAGCCTTTTTAATACGGATTATAATATTAGAAGGAGAATCTTACCTTGTTCTTGATGTATACCTCGATCTACCGAGATCAAGTTGATGTAAAGTGATTGATGTAAAACCTAATTTGCTGAGATTTGTTTGATGCGAATGCTATTTTTTCAGCAGGGTTGTGATTTGATACAATGTGTAAGCCATGTTTGTATAATAAGATAGAAAACCTACCGAACGGTATATCGTTCTCACGGAATACCATCCCTCTCTCTCATGCCGCTGCTCCCTTCCACTTGTTCTCCCTTTCGCTTCCGTCCGCCACTTCCTCCCTCCTCCTCGTCTTCGTCCCCTCTCTCTCTCCTCCGTCGCTGGATTTGGCTCTCCTGCTCGAGTTCACTCTTCCCCCCAAACATGGAAGGAGGTGGGCGACGGCGGGGGTGATGGGCGGTGTAGGAAAGCGGTGGCAGCGACGACTGTGGTAGTTAGGTTGGACAGGATGGGCGGCGGGGAGGGGTTGGGGACTGCGTACCGCGACTAGTGGTGGAGAGGGCGGGGGGAGATGGAGGTGGAGCGTGGAGCTGAGTCGGCTCCAAAGAATGCGAGGACGGTGGCGCTGAGAAGAGAAGAAAGGAGAGGGAAGCAGCGGAGAAGAATGCGGAGGAGTGACGCTGAATGAATGCTATACCGTTTGGATCGATCCGAACGGTATGGCATGACATAGTAGTGCTCAATACGGTAATAATCGTGTAAGAGTACGAGTCCATCTCATAGTATTTGTTCAGCTACCCTATACGCACATGCTGATTAAGAAAACTATATACTAATTAACGGAATTGAACTATGCTTATCTCGTATTAGACGATGCATTTCGACCGGTCAGTATATTTCACGTCGTTAATAACAGGACAAAAGTTTGTGAAAGAGATGGAATGGTTCGAGTACAATAATTTACAGTCGTACGTACTACTTAACTACTCCGCATGACATCCTAGGAGTATATGAATAAACCTAACATTTATTTACAAAAAACACTTCTTTATCTGGACGCATGTCAGCGTGTTGTTGCGAAAACTGCGTGGTAATTAATTTAAGGGGTAACACTATGCCTGCTTACGTGTTGCATTATAAAATACGAGGTGTTGGGTTTAGGAGCTCTCCAGAAACATCTGGCGAGTTCATCTGCTAAAGATCTACCAAAAAGATCTACCAAAGAAACACACCTGCCTGTTCAACACCAGAAGCTAAAACCTATAGCGATCGATTCGATCGATGTCAACGACGAAAAAAATGTGGTGCTCAATCGAAGTTCTTAGCCAATTGAAGAGATCTTGCTCTTTCGGTGCGCTCTCCAATTAATAGCAGCGAATTGAGAGGTGCTGACAGAGCTGTCTTGTCTAGACGCGCTTGTGCTTATGCGTTTCCTGAATTTTAGCAAGTAAATGCTAAAATCTCACGCAGGACCGTTGCTGTTATCTTGGAGGCCCTAGGACATGATAAAAATATGACCCTTTATTCTAATATAGATATGTAACAATACGCTTTATATTAGTTGTAAAAGGTAAAGTTCGATACAGTAACCATTAGACAGTACGTCACAAAATACAAAGTACTTATTGGCAACATTAAGCTTAATACATTACAAAATATAAAGTACTCATTGTTGACAGAATGCATGTATACATACTAACATATATGGACTAAGAGCCCCAAATTTTTATGGACCCTAAGCGATCGCTCTTACTGCCTAGGCCCAGGGCCGGCCCTGATCTCACGCAGATTCACCACAGCCTAAAGCAGCAAATTGCTAGCGATGGATAGAGCGAACAGATACGTTAGCTAGGGTTCCGAGTCAATTCGAGCGCGACATGCAATACATCGATTTCCACGTGTACATACGTACGTGTGGTTAATCAGCTGCAAATTAAATGCGATCGGCAAGCAAGCTCGCGACGTGCCAACACATCCGTGTTGCTTGTACTATAAGCAAGTATTTCCAGCTTCTGACTTTTGCCGCATCTTAGTAACCAAAGCAGAATATACGAAATGCAGAAATAAGTACAGAGTTGAAAGAAAAGTTCAGGGTTTGTTTATATTGGCTTCTGTTAAGCTAATATAAACACTCAAGATTCTATAAACCACCTCTATCGGTTATTATTATTTATCAGCCACTACTTTTTATATTCATATATTGTAATGTACTTTATATTTTATTATATTAGAATTCCGTAAGTCGTATGACGATACGGATGCTGTACTGCCTTTTGTTGCACTGTCTTTTTTATATAAAGCACTACTATTCATTAGTCGCTTCTATTAGTTACTACTATTGTCATGTTATTAGTCACAGTCAAAAGCTATTAGTAAACTCTAATATGAACAGGTCCTCAGTGTCTTCTCGTCAGGTTACATGTATTCTGTAGTGCCAGAAGAACAGATGCCGCATTTTTATTATCGGCTATTTCTCTAAAAAAAATATACAGTACATATAGTATGTTTGTACCATGAAGACCTGCCTGTATATATAGAATCACAACTAGATTAATTAAACTTGTTTGTGTTTTCTCATCCTGAAGACTAGATTAAAGAGGTTAAACTCTGAAACCAGTTTCTTCAACGGGGGGACAAGCAACAATTTAAGAGCAGTGGACTCGTGAAGCAATTAAGCTACTATCTACCATGTATGTACCCAGAAGAACAGCGACCCGGATTTTAGTTAAATTTTAAGTAGTAATTATATTGTTAATCATCTCTAATTAAGTAATTAACTACATTAGCAAGTAAAAATACATCACAGCCAAAATCACAAAAGAATTAATAAAGTTCATGATAGTCCCAGTTATACAAATTAGTACACTATCTAGTGTACGTCTTTTGATAACACAAATATAATTGGATTACAATGAGGGAAAATACTCAAAATTACTACCCGTACTACATATAGAGGTACATCCTTGATAAAAAATACATCAATAGTAAAATACAAGAGGCATAGTACACTTTGACCACTACAAAAGAGACAACACGACAAGTAGAAGTTAAATTGTTAGTATAAGTGCTGTCAGACCCAAGTTGCCGTTTAGCATCTGTTCTTTTAGTTCACTGAGATACCAGAATCATTCGGGGCCAGTCAACACCTCTCACTGATATAGGGATCATCATTCGGCTAATCACAAATAAACTAGTCTCAAACCATCATCAGACAACCAAACCCAATACCATACCTTTTTTTGGCAAAGTCAACTCAGTTGCAACAAACCACACAAGGTTACCAGCATAGTCAAGGAAGCCATTGGAATTTATATTCCTCATTTGATAACCATTCTCATGCCATATCCAATAAGCCATACCTGGGATAGAACTGAGGAGTTTACAACCTTAGCCAGCCCAAACAAATATAAGCAAATGATCAATTGAGGGCCCTCCATTCCCTAACCAGCTAATAAGAGCTCAACAACATAGTCATGATAGGCCAAGAGCCAATGAAAAATTGATAGTAGCAAGAGGCAGCAGAGGGATGAGAGGAGTCGAGAGATAAAGACCAAGCCAACAAGGAAGAGAGGTGTAGGGACCCAGATTTTACAATCCGGATTCCTCTGTGATTTTCTGCACTATTCCCTGGATCAGTAGATAGTGCTCACAGTTACAGTAATGAATATCAAAATACATATCATGCGGAAGCGTAAATATAATAGTAGACTTACTCATGGGCCGATTAGGTCGAAATCATTAAATTGCAGCAGCGGAAGAACGAAGCACACAGGTGGGACCTTCAGGACATGTCCACAGGCAGCCAACTGGAGGTTCGCCACCTAGCCCTTGACATCTTCATCTTCTCGGCCAGCGTGTCCAATCTTGTTGCTGAGGCGAGGTGATTTGATTCTTGATTCTGAATTTTGTCGCAAAAGCGAGAGTGAGCACTCCAACCCCGTGCTCCGCGAGCCAATACACAGAATGCAATTAAATAGTATGCATGGCTTGTCAAAGGAGAGGCTCAGGTTATCTTATTTGCCATAAATCGCTTTTAGTAGCATTTCTGTTATTAAATCATATTGTTGTTTTTGCAACCTAAAAACTCCTCACCGCGATTGACATCATTGACTTAATCCACCAAAGATTCACTCTCATTGTTAGCTGCTGTCTAAGACTCCAAACAATGAGTGACATCATTTAATTAATCCACCGGACATTCTCATCAAGATTTTCTAACAATCCAATCCTTTTTATTATTGATTCAAATCCACCAAGAATATCATTGATCAAGCCTACGATTCAATATTATATATCCACCAAGAATATCATTGATCAATTCTACGATTCACCATTATATATCCACCAAGAATATCATTGATTAATTCTACGATCCACTAGTATCCTCCCACCAAGTAAATCACTAATCAGGAGCTATAATCCAATACTTGTATTACTCCTCCAAATTCCCAAAAATTCAATTGACTCATCTAGTAACCGAATCTATTAATTCCAATATTGTCATCTCCCAAGAATTTATTTTTTTGTGTCGTAATCCAACAATTATCTGTGCAAGCCTTAAATCTCCAAAAATCTTTTAAATCATCTATCTAGCCTATCTATTCAGCTAGACTCCACCAATTTATTTCTCCCAGAACCCACACTATCATTTCTTATTTATGATCGACATGAATCCACCAATACCTTTATGTGTACACTACAAACATCTATTTCCTTTACTCACGACCCTGCTTATTCTTTCCATATTTTATTTTGTAGGAATAGAAATGCCACTATTTGAAATACAATACATAAAATTTCCTGAGACCTAGCAGTTTTGAACAAAAGCATAATGTTCAAGAAAACGCAATAATAATAGCGATCCAGATTCCATCCACCGTTTCATGGCATCTGCACCATATGCTAACATTTCAGCGTTATAACCGCTTACATTACCACTGGGACGACACCAAGGACAACTCAAATCAGGGCTTTCCACTGCCCTTCCACTTTTTCCATTCCCATTCATAAAATATTTTGAAATAGAACTATATCTGGTTAAGTTCCCATGTCTGCCCATGACCGTGGGCACGGCTATTCGAATAGTTTAGACTCTGCAGAGTTGTACACTTTCACCACAAGAGACAATCAACTCATTGCCCCACACGATTCCTTACAAGTGTGGTTGAGCAGACCATCACAGTGACTTTTCTAAATATCTAGTCCCTTCTGTCATCTCACTTTATGGGCTTCTCCCACTTGCGGTGGGTCCCATCTATGCGCGGGATGTTCCCCACAGTTACTAACGCAGCCGGGCTTCTCAACTCCCCGCAACGTCTAGAACAGCTGGGCGAACTTCACCCTCCACTGGTGTCCCTTCAGGCCCCCTTGCCATAGCATAACACTTCTATCCACTACCGGTGAGATGACTCCGGGGTTTCGATAAATTTACTTAGCCAAGTTGTATTTTACAGACTTGTGGTTGTACGGTTTTACACGGGGTGACATGACAAGATTCAGTCCTTAGTGGTATCTGGGCGGTCTACCACTAACCCACTTTGTGCATCCACTGCACCACACTCACACCCTCAAACCAATCCGCCCAGATATTTAAGCAAGTTGGGGATTTTGGGAGCATAAAATAATCATGTTCAAATATATACCAGTCATTCCCACCATGACTGTCCAAACCAATTTCTCATGATTAAAAAAATGACAATGATGCTTGGGGCATTTCAGCGCCCCTTGAGTATCTATGCAGTACTAAGCATAGCATATAATTAGAGACTTATTTTTGAAATGTTACTATTATAATTTTGCTAGGGTGACAAGGTTCACACATTCAAATATTCCAAAGGAGGGGTAATATTATTCAAGGTAAACAATGGGCATATAACTAGAGTATTAAATTAACATGTATTTGCATATAAAGTAACAGCATGCAATTTGATAATTTAAAACAAAGTAATTTGCAGAAAATATAGGTTCAACATGATCAAAGTATTGACTCGCCTGACGCGGTTTACCGCGGTCTTGAGCTCACACGATGCTTTCCCTTGAGCTTCTATTCTTTATCTTCACTTTGCTCTGACCACACTTGATTCGTGGAATCTTCAGGACTCTAATTTCTAATTACGCGATAAACGACTGAATCCAAATAAAAGCAAATAACTCAAAAGATCCAATAAATCCGAATAAACTCAATTTAGTTTTACTTTGAGTTAATGGGTGATTCGTGTGACTTGAGGCAGGACCGATGGTAGAATACGATGACTTGATCTTGTTATTAATAATCGCTTTTATTATTTCTTTGGATCTATGAATCGGGGTGCAAGTCTAGCTGGGTATTATTTTGTCGAGCGTTAATTTTCAGGTCATATGATATATGTATATGTCAGGAAATTTTAGCTTACCAAGTTAGTCTTATAGTCTATGTTTATAGCATTTTATGGTATGATATTTTATGCACCTCTTTTTATCGCTAGGTTAAGTTTATTTTAAATTAGGTTCTATTTATACGGATCCAAGCTTGTTATATAAATTTATGCTCAGTATCGTTATTCATTTAAAACTAATATTAAAATTTAATCAATGTCACTTTTATTCTCTTGCTTTTACTTTGGCTACTATTAGGCCTATCTTTACCCCTAATTTTAGTTTAAACTTAGCTATCTGGGCAAAACTTGGTATGTAGCATTTTATGCGACCCTGTTTACTCGTGTTATTGGTTACACGTTCCATTTAGAGTATTTATATGTCCACGCTATTATTTTGAATCTTGATGACCTAGGGCTATTATATTAAAATATGTTACCGGGGCTTGTTTAATTGTGACATGATAGCTATTGGGCATATATGCTTACATGTTAATTAAGGGCCACCTTTATTAAATATATACTTTTATCCAAAGGCTGCTTCTCCTCATTAATGTCTTAATGTATAATTAGATTTACAATGCAAATATTAAAGTTACACTAATTATTTATCATGACATCTAATCCGAATTTAAATCATACATAAACTCCATAAAGCCTTATTTCAATTTTATTAGCTTCCATAGATTATCCCTAACTTTTCCTAAGTCTTTACTTTAATTTTAGGATTAGATTTAAAATGGATGCTAAGGGCATACTAGTCATGATATTAACTAATCCTTGATTAGACATGTATCAAGCTCATGTATATCCTAATAGATTTTCTACCTTCTATGGATGTATTTTTTAATTAAAATTTTTATTAACTTTGGGTTTTTAAGCTAAACTATGTTTTATTCATGGCTTTAATTTGTAATTAAACCTCAATTAAATATTTACACTATATTAGTTACTCATGCATCAAATAACCAGATTTTAGATGTTAAGTAATCTTTTTTTTACATTCTAATTAAATTTACTGCACTCTCTAGATTATTTCCCCCAATTTCTCCTTGATTTTTATTGATTAACACGAGCTACAAAATGACAATAAAATGTGGGTGAAAAGTTGCGGCCGACCGGAATCGAGCCCAAGACCTCGGGCTGGGACATGTTAACGTGCATTTGGCTAACCAAGTGACCGATCGGTGTTTCTTGTCTTTTTGGGGAAGGAGTGAACTCATAAAGCAACGGGACTGAGGACTCACCGGGGAAACCACCGGCCGAAAACAGAGGAGACGGGGGTGCACGGCCATTGGCGTTGCCGCCGGCAAGGATCGGCCGGGAAGGCATCGGAGACCCGCAAAATGGGTTCCCCCGCAGATGGTGAAGGTGTTGGTGGGGTCCACAGGGGCCGTGGTGGCGTCGGGGTGGCCGATGTCGACGCGAGCGGCCGGAGGCGGGGACGGATCGGGGCGCCGGCGACCAGGAAGGAGAGGGGAGGGATTAGCACGCGCATGAGCGAGAGAGAGGTGGGTGAAGGCTTACCGCGCGACGGGCTGAGCCGGGGAGTCACCGAGGCGCGCCGGTGGCGTGAGGCGGGGTCGTGCGGTGGTGGCGCACGGCGCCAGCGAGCTGGGGCGGGCCGCAGCTCCGGCCGTGGCGGGGAAAAGCTTCAAGGCATCGTGATGAAGCTCCCACAACAAAGAATCGGGGAAAGCTCGCACGAGGAAGAATCGACGGTGGAAATGGCGGTGATAGCCGGCGATGGGGATGAACGGCCGGTGCGCGTGCTCTGGTGGGCGAAATTTCAATCAGCTTGAAGAGGGGGCAGAGGGGAGGCGCATACACGCTGTGACGCGGGTGGTTTATGGGAAGATGGCCGGAGCAGCTGGGGCGGCGTGGAGGCGCGGCGGCCGGTGCGGGCATGCGCACGGTGGGTGAAGTAAGGGGGAAGTGCGGAGAGGAGTGACGCGCGCAGGGGTTTAGGGAGACCGAGCGGCTATTTAGGGATGGCAAGGGAGGCGCGGAATGCGGTGGCGGGGACCGGACAGAGCGGGGGAAGGACCACCGGGCAAGGCGCCGAGCAGGGCTCGACGTGCGGAGGCTCGGGGCTCGGCGCATGGCAGGGGCGACGACAAGACAAGGCGGCCACACGGCAATGATGGCGAGCAGGGGCGCAGAGCTGTGCGAAGGAAAGAGAGAGACGCGGAGGGAGGAGATGACGTGGAGTGCTCACAGCCATGAGAAGGGAGGGAGAAGGGGGAAAGAAGGAAGACAGTGGGCGCAGGGGCCGGGAGGAAAAAGAGAGGAAGAGGGGGAAAGAAATGGGGGCCCACATGGAAGGGAGATGAACTAAGAGAAAAAGAAGGAAAAGAGAAAAAGAATTGCTCAGGCCAAATTTTTTGTAGTTTGGATTTTTGTCTCACATTAGCATTTATTGATCTTGATTTTAGACTCGAGATTTTTAGTGTTGTGATTCTTAGGGCCTTAAACTCCCCAAAATTATTTCTCATTATTAATATTATTGTCACACTTCTTATTTGTATTTGAGATTTATTTCCAGTTATTACTTGCCCAGGCACAGAATTCAGGAAAACCCAAATAAGATTTTGCACAAAAACTCAAATGCTAGTAAGATGCAAATAAAAGTTTTTAAATTAATCCAAATTTCAAGCTTTAAAAATTTAGGATGTTACAAGAGGCCAAGGGATAAGACCAAGCAACAGAGGAGAGAGCCAACAATCCCTCTCCTTAAGAAAACCAACAGAGAGAAGCCAAGCACTCCATCGCCACACACTCCCTTCCTATTTCCCATTTCCATTTCCCTGTCCAAACCAAAACCAAGCAAACAAAGAGAGCCAAGACAAAGCAATAGGTAAACATAGAGAGGGAGCAGAGAGAGGAAGCCAGGATGGCGAGGAACCCAAAGGAGTTGGGGAAGATCGATGGAGCAAGGACCATGACCACAACAGCGTAGGAAGGAGGATGCATGCGTAGGGAGAGGACTGGCTGGGGAGTCAAGCTGGGCACAAGTAGGGGAGGCCGGAGGCGGGCAACACCGAACGGTCGGTGGATAATAGGGAGCCAGCGAGAGGAAAGAACTGAGTGATGAAGTCGAGATAAGGGATAGAGAGAGGGGAGAGCATAGGTAGTGGGCCAGCCCAAGCTAGTCGGCTGGGTGGATGAGGAGAGAGAGTACTAATTGCTCCGTTACATATTACCTAGTTAATTTTGTAAGTAGTATTTAAATTGCAAAATCTATTAATAATTATTCATGATTATTAAACTGAACTAACTGCAATCAGTAGACAAAAAATTGCATGGCGGTTTAAATAGGAATTAAGTTATAAAAATGTAAAATTGGCTAGATTAAATTCGGGGATAACACTGGAACACATCGATATATTTTATTTTTCTGTATCTGTAAATTGAACTGTAGCGTATGCGTTAATTGTAGGAAAAGAACCAGATCCAGAGGATGAGTTTCACGCGAAAGAATCTGAAACTGAGGTTTCTGACCCATACTCAGGCAAGCATTCCTTTGATCATTGAACTAGTGTAATTTTGCCGAAAAGTTATTTTTATGCTAAGTTAATATCACTCCATGTATAAAATGAATTTTAAAAGGAAATCACATGCTTGCTGATGATAGTGAGGATTATGTGCTTGAGATTAATAATGATGATGAATATAAAAAGGTATGCAGTTGAAGAAGCCATTGTACTGTATTACCGATAAATAAGAGGTGGGTGGAAGGTGACCTGGAAAGAAATGATAGTGGTAGATGTGGGGCTCTCTGTATATGGTTATTATATAAGGATAAACTAATTCTCACTCGTGCAACAGGCCGTATTAATCGTATCGACCATAGCCTCATCTAAGACAGGCAAAACTCAATTACCTTACCAAGTTACTATACATTCTACATGGGTAAGGAGTACATAATTGTGAGGATAGGGTAAGGCCAGAGATGACAAGACCCGGACGCCTATAAGTAGCGTGGTGGAGTGTTGGGTGAAGGCGAGTCCAATCTGACCAATGACTAGCTCATTGTCGGGTAGGTGTCGAGCGAGGGTAAGAAATCGCCCCGAGCCAACAACTATGGCTAGCTGGGGGGAGGTATAGTATATGAAAAATAAGAGAAACGACTTTGATTTGAGTGTCGCATATAAGGAAATGCAAGAAAACTGATGGCAATCAAAGTCAGAGTAGCTATGGGTAAAGTGATACCAACCTGCACAGGGTTTAAATCATGATTCATGCCTATCTCTTGGACTAGAGGCTATGGAAGCGTATCGGTGGCCTTTTCTCTGAATACGAGTGATTAGTATATTTATATATTATAATTGGACCTTTTTACCATATAAAAACTTATTTTTGAAACGACGATGAATAAGATAGAATTGTTGAGATGAGGAATTGTTGGCATGGAATTGCATGTTGCTATTAATATTTGCTGAGTAATTTTGTGCTCACCACTATTATTTGTCTTATTTAGAAGTAGATCAGTATAGAGATTTACTCAATTCGGGCGAAGTCTATGTGGAGGACAACTACCACGTGGAAAGGAGTACAAAGGACCCTGAGTACGATGAATGCGAGATGGACGCCTCGTATGGAGGTCAAGATGAGTAGGCGGCGGCCGGGAGCCATTTCGGTGAACCCAAGTATAGTAGTGTATAGCTATTTACTCATCTTTATATAATTATTAGTTAGAAGAATTTCTTTTTCAAGTATTGTGATATTTAGGTAGAACTTGCTAACCCCTATTTCAAGCAGTAGTTCTATATGGCAATATTATAGTAATGATGTTATATCATTTGTTTGAGCGGTATTTTACTAAACAAATAGATAATAATTTATTAACTAGTACTATTTCTTAGTAATGATATGGTAGTCACAGCAACTCTATGCATGCATGGTTACCCTGCTTAAGTAGTAGAGCCTTATAATTAGCCATTTGGCGTATCCCTGTATCGTACAGAAAAGGAAATGATTGATGTTTCTGCCTAAACAAACGGCGGCCCATCACCAAAAGTCTCTGCATGCTCACACTTCGAAAATTCTATTGACGTTGTACACCTGTACGTCTGTACTTGCAGCAGACATGCACGACGTTTAACTGAGATATTGAATTGGAAGGTCAGAACAGTAGGTATGGTACTGTGCTTTTATTGAGAAGAAAAGAACTTTTTTAGAGTACAAATAATGGAAATCTATCATTCCGTGCGCCATATCCAATTAATTCTTTTTATTTTTTGCTCCTCCAACATAAGAACGTCTGATTGGTTGCTGTGCAAATGCCTACAATTCACTACCTACTTAATTAATGTATGTTTTTACTCAAATCAATAAGAAAAAAGCAGAGGGAATCATTACCTTGAATTTGCTCTTGGAATTATACTGATTTGCTCTCAAACTTATCTTGAATTTGCTTATCAAATTTATCCCAATTTTGCTTTTGAATTTTATATTTGATTTGCTCTCAAAATTATCCTAAGTTTTGCTTTTCGAAAATATCTTGAATTTACTTTTGAAATTATATTGATTTACTCTAAAATTTATCTTGAATTTTGCTCTATGAATTATTCTGATTGCTCTCAAACTTATAACAATTTGCCCTTAACATTATCTTGAGATTGCTTGCTTCTTGAATTGACCAGCCAACGGGAAATTAGCTACTGTGTGTATGGAATTGACATAATAAAAGGATTGGATGGAAAGAGATGTGGATTTTATTTAATATTTTCTTCTATAAATTATACGTCTTCCTTTCTATTTTATCGTTTAGCTGTTTAATTTATAAAGTGTATGTCTGTAGCCACGTTCTACAAATAAAGACACACTCACACACATGAATACACCCTACGAACTAACGAGGTTTAGATAAATTCAGGACCAAATGGTGCACGGGCAGCTGTCTACCACTGAATGCACACATTTATGTTGTACTTAAAATTGAGGTGAGAAGCGTGGGAAAGAACCCTGAAAAAAGGGGCAGTATTACATATTGCAATGGAACATATGTTTTTTTTGGAACTCCTGGAACATACGTGGTCTGATTTGTGGAGTTTTTTTTGAGATTTGCTTTCTATTGCCGGTCTAACATTGGTAAAATGAGAATAACTAGGTATCTAGCTTATAAATCGATTAATCAATCGCAAAAAACAGTCGATTAACGGCCAGTTTGTGGTTATTGTGCTACACTGTGTTGCAGAATCTAGTCTGGACGAATCTTTACCAATTTTCAGTAAAATTCAGCTGCATGTTATGCATCCGAAAAGCATGTTTCCAGCTAACTGTTATATCCTTAAAAGTAGAGAAACATAAGCACTTTTCAAAAGCTATCGCAATACCAAACGGACTCTAAGTGGGTCATTTGATGTAACCAAAATAGGTCAACGTGTCTTCGAATGCTTATCAGGGCATGTTGCAGACGACATACTAGTTGACATGCATGGCTAGCTAGCTCATCTCATAGCCTTCTTGAAGAACGACAAAAGCTAAAGCCTACAGGTCCATTTTATTTTCTCTCGTCAAAACTCAGAAATAGAAGCACAGTGTAGATACATATTTCTTCCAAGAGTTCTTTAATTACCATGTACTAGATCGAGAACAGACCGGACTGCTAGATATGGTAGAGGATCGGCTATATGAGTCACAACTGCATATAAATGGCTTGTATGATCAAGTTTAATTTAGATGGTTTGGATGAAAAATAAATTGCACCTGCGATTTTTCTACATTGGCCAATCCAGAGCACTGATATATATGATTATTCATCGATCGATTGCCTGCAGCTAGAATCCACTTCAACCAATCCGCTTCCGTAGAAAAGCTGCTAGTTACCACATATATGACACAAGTTAGGTCAAGTTCAATGAACCTATACTCAATTACTTGAAGAAAAAATAGCAATAAAACAAGGTTTATTATTATAATCTCCTTTGCAAGGACTTGCTAGCTCGGTGGCTAGCACGAGAAAAACTACTTCAATGATGAAACCAGCTAGTTGAAATAAAAAAACAGTAGCTAGGACTAAATTTAAAATGTGATATTTGAGACGAGGAATAAGTTAGTGCTTCGACGACATTGTTATCCATTATCTTCTCTGCTTAGATCAGCCGCCCATGTGATCGGACTAGCCGATTATAACGAACGAACGATAAGTATACGCCAGTGATAAGATGGTGGTACAAGTCATTGCGTCACCCCTAGACAACCTGGACTACTCACACAACTGCTCCAACTCACAAGCAATTGAATCCAATTTATGCATGTTTGGTTTCTTTGTCATGGCACTATATATATTGCTTGCAGTTGTAAATTACTCGCGTGCAAATTGACTAAATCGATCTAGTAATTGCAGCCTGCAAGATCCATTCACGCACTGCTATTAAACATGCGCATTCTCCTCATGATTGAAAATGAGCTTTCTTATCTAGCAATAATATGAAAATTAGTGTGCTAATGTCTAACAAGTGTCCTCTTTAAAATTTGCGAAAAGTGTATGCTCGTTGCACAAAAATTTGCGTAAGCTCAATTCAGATTTTAAAGTCTACTACTATTGAACATGCAAATTGTAAATCAGCCTAGTAATAACGAATAAACAAGCAGCTAACAAACAGACAAAACGGGCAGATCTTAAAGAGATTAGAAATCTCAAGGTCCATGTCACTCTGATCTGTATGCCTCGACCGATACATCAAACTCTGAATTATTTATCTGCCTCTGTCTGGTCCAAACTGATGTTCAGCGCTGCCGCACTTAGTCATAGATTCTCTCCTGAACCAATCTACTGCTACAATATTAGCAGCAGTTTTGTCTCATATAGGTTAGCCAATTACTTACTACTACCTTGCCATCATGGTTTGCCAGCTGCTAATCTTACATAACCATATATAAAAACGTAACATCACGAAGTCTCTGTAAGAAATTTGCTGAGATGTAAAAAGTCTGGCCAAGTTGAAGTTTTTGTAAAGGATAAGCTCTCCTATAGAGAAGTTGACCTTTTGATTGTTCGTGTGGGCCACTACTCCATGTTGCTTACTTCCAGCACATGCATGCATGCTAGCTTGGTTTTGTACGGGCAAAGGACAGTTGACCTTCGTAGCAACTGGCCGTTACATGATCTGCCAGTTAGTTGAACACAAATGGAACAGTACCGTCCGTATATCCATGTGTTGGTTCGCAGTTAGCACAACCAAACATGCATGATTATAAACCATAATGCAACCTTAATCTATTGGATTATCTTATGTTTTGGTAAACGCCAATAAATCTCGAGGAATCAAAGTACAAGTACGTAAGGCTGCATCGAGCACTTTACAACATGTCCTGGTTTTCCTTAAAAAATCATAGTTTGAATTTGCTAATATATGTGCATCTTCCATTGCATTTTCAAATGTAAACCAGTCCTATTAAATTGCATTTTTGGATTTGTCTGCTAGCTCATCAAATAATAATTTTTATAGACTTCAACTCATCAATAATTCTGATTGGTTACAATGTCATTAGCCATTAGGTGTCATCCCTGTTGGAAAGTCTCTCTTTTATATGTAACCATGCTACACATTTTGTCATGATCATAGCCTGATACATAATCGTCATCGAGAGCTAAAAAAATTGTTTATTGCCGGTGAGTTCCACAAGCTAAAACTAAGAAGAGAAAATTAGCTCGGTATCGTCACAAAGATGTATAAATTAGAAAATACTATCATATACGAGGTTGATAAGTGAGCCCTAAAACCACATGTCAATGACATATTGATGGTATTTTCCAACTCAAATGATCTTTGGCCCCGTTTAATTTTGTGGTGGCTGATGACTTTTAGCTTTCAGCTAAAATGTCACTGTAGCTATTGTTAGTTTTTGGTTAAGACATTCAATTAAAGAAAAATAAAAAACCGTTATATCTCTATAGATAATACAAAGGTAAATGAAAAGTGAAAAAAATACCGTGTTAAAGAGACAACACGTTCAAAACGGTTTCTAGTTTTCGAAAGCTAGAAGCCAGAAGCCAAACTTGTTTGAAAATTTTAATTTTAAGAAGCAATTTGTCCCAACTAAGAATCATTGGTCCATTTTGGTTAGTTTATTTTTCGAAAATATTTTGATTAGTTTATTGCTCAATGCATCTGTCCGTTTTTGACTTGTGCACTAAGCACTCCTCGATTGACTTACAGATTGCGACGTCTAATTGTTGCCCTCCCATCTTTCCTAGCCCAAGAAGAAAAAGAAAAAAATATGTACAACATGATTTAGAACTTGAGTAAGTAACTACAGACGCGCCGTACATGCAGAGCACTTGCGACGATCGCTCGCAAAGTCAAAGCAGCAGCAAGTCGTGTTACGTGAAAGACAGAGTCAGCCAGTCTCTGGGTGGCGTGCAGCTATGTGCATGCAAACGGGGAGCTCTGAATTAGTACCAGTTTCCGTGGGAAAATTTAATTATTTGCCACTCTTATGAGTCCAGTAGCAACAGATTTGTCACTCTGGTCCATTGTCAGTGACTCAGGTGACCCCACATGTAAGTGACAGAGTGAATTGGTCAATCTTAAGAGTGGCAAAAAATTGAATCTCCCGTTTCCATGCGATAGCTAGCATGTTTGTGCAACTATGGCCCACTCGTTTCAGCTTCTGGTTTCTGTTTTATTTTTTTATTATTCATAAATTTCTTCTTTTTCTTGGCTTTTTTTTTGAGTTTTTTTGCCGGTTCTTTTTTTCCGTATCCGTTTGCGTTGTCCGTAATGAGCTAGCATATTTTTCTTCTATTTTTAAATTTTTTAAATTTAATTACGTCAAATAAGCCACCTTCAGTTACAGTGAAATTTCAGCCGCTACAGTGTAATTTCAGTCATAAGCCATAGCTTTTCAGCGCAACCGAGCGGGGCCATGTTGACTGCCAGCTAATCAAGCGTAGCTGCAGATCGATCGTTCGATCGGGAGTTCAGGATCGACTAAGCATTACGGTGTACCGTCACGGACAAAGAATGTGCAAAGCATGCAAGAATCGAGAGTGCCAATTGTCCATTGTTTTCCTGCAACATTCAATCTTTATCCCTTGTGCAATTGGCCATTAGCTGGTCCGGGAACGAGAAGCAGGCAAAACAGGAGCGCTCTCGCCTGCCTAAATCTCGCATTCTCACCGTCGCCGGAGCGCGCCACCGGTCGCCGGTGGCCGCAAGGAGGGCGGCGGCGGGGCGTTTTTCCTCCTCTTGGGCCTCTCCTCTCATCCCGCAGTGGGCAGCCCTCCCCTGCCCGGATCCCGCTTCCTCGCCGTCGCCGGAGTGTTCCCTGGCAGCGGCTCCCCTCGCCGGCGGCGGATCCGGCGGCCTGGTGGCCGGATCTGGAGTCTCTCAGCCTAGATCTGCGGGGTGGAGAGGCGGCGGGCGTCCTGGGGCTGGAGGCGCGCTCCTAGGGCGCGAGCGCGCGGAGGCGGCCTCGGGCGCGTGTGCGGTGGCGGCGGGCCGTTGCCGGCGGGTGAAGCCGAGTGGTCGGTGGCCGAGCGCCGCGGCGACGCGGCCCACTGCTATCTCGCCGTCGCCGGCGAGGCTCCCACCGGGGAGCAGCTGGACCGCCTGGTGGCCACCAGGCGGAGCCGGCGCCGCAGGCGCCGTCGCGGCGGTGCGGGCGGCCATGCTGTCCTCGTCGGAGGCGGAGGAGGTGGAGGGCGGGCCCCTGGAGCTGCAGCAGCTGTTCCTGGACTTGGCCGCGCTGGTGGAGTCCCAGGGTGTGCGCGTGGGCGACGTCGAGCGACACGTCGCGGCAGCGGCGGAGGAGGATGTGGCTTATCGTGGGGCGCGTGGCACTGCTGCTCGTCACACTGGCCGTCGTGGTGGCCCTCGCGCTGGTCGCCGGTGGGGAAGTCCGGGCGGCGGCGGGCTTGTCTTCGTTTGGCTGCGGTGGGTCGCCTTCAGTCGGCGGCGGCTTCCTCTGCAATGCCTTTTCAGTGCTTGTCCTGTCGTGCGGCAGGCGGTTCGGATGCTGGGTTCCTGAGGCTTCCCACGGCGGCCGGAGCAGGCTAAACTGGCATTGGTGTTTGGAATCCGGCGCGGCAGCGATTAGTACTCGGTCGTGGCGTTCCGTCCAGGGAGCCATGGTGTGGCGTTTGCTCGAGCAGGAGGCCATGGCGCGAAGTTGTTGCATTGTGATTGCTTTAGGATTGATCCGTGGTTTGTGCTCCTAGATCTGCTCAGTGGTGGCGCATAGGCGTCGCGTAGTGGTTTCTTCAGAGGCGAACTTTGCAGGAAGCGGCTCATCGTGGAGTGCCATGGCTTTGAGGCGTGCTGGACTCCGGTGTGTTGGTGGCGGTCTATTTTGTGTGTGGGTAGTGTGTGGGGTGCTGTGGAAGTGCTGGCGAAAGTCTTGCCGGTATTCTTACCGATCTCGACAACGTTGACGCCTTCGAGCGCTATTTTCCTTCATGGAGGAGTTGTCATGGCACTCCATAGCACTCATGTTTGCTGATCTCCGGGTGAAAACTTTGGCTCGGTGAGGCGGGCGGCGTCGGCGACCCTAGTCGCCTCCTTGGAGGCGTCGCCTCGGAGGTCCTTCTTCACGCAAAGTAGACCGAAGTTTGGATGACACAGTCGGATGGGGATAAGGATTTCGTTGAAAGCAAGGACGAAGAAGAAGTTCTGAAGCTTAGTCTTTCTAGCTTTTTTCTTAGTCCTTAACTATCTTTTTTGTTGTTTTTTGCTCCTCAGTTTTGAGGATTTGAGCCTAAGAGTTCGTGTATTTTTTGGTTGTATATATCCCACGTGGATATAGAGGCCGGATTTTATATAATCCGTGATCTAAAAAAAATCCTGATCCTGATCACGACGGAGTCATATGTACCCTGAAAAAAAAAAGAGTACAGTATCCTTGGATCCGTTACCTGTCCTGTCCGCACAGTGCGCACGTACAATTAGTCCACAATGCGATTTAATCACGGTCGTATCCAACCTGCTTGCTTACATCAATTCATTGCGGTTCATGCAATCTCTGGCATCTCCATTAATGGTTTCTCGCCCGGCCAAGATACACCTCCGGATCGTCGAAGGCTAAAGAAAACGACCGGCCGACCGACGCAACTGGCCGGGTGGTCTCCGGCCCCTCAGACGAGCCCGCCGCGCGCGAGCTTAAGTCTGTGCTAGTTTTGGTTTCAGATTTTAGCTTTTGGTTTATTTTTTACTATTTATAAATTTCGTCTTTTTTAAACTTTTAGCTTTTTGTTGAGCTTTTTTTCCGGTTCTTTTTTTCTCGTATTTGTTTGTTTTATACGTAATGGGCTAACATATTTTATATATTTTTTAATTTTTTAAATTTAATTATGCTGAATAAGCCTCTTTCAGCTACAGTATTTTTTCAGCCAGCTACAGTGCTTTTCAGCTATAAACCACTTAAAAAAGCCCAAATGAGTACCACCAATTTGACGCCGTAACCGCAGTCCGCGACTTCCACAAATCCATGGCGCTCATACATGCATGATCCATCTCCCGTAACCACCGTGATTACGCGCGTCGAGACTCGAGAGTCCGAACGAAACTTAGACGGAAAGGAAGAAGTTTTCAATGCGAGACTCGAGACGGAGCACCGCCGGCCGCGCGCGCGATGGATCATGCGCAGGTGTGAACGGCAAGACATCAACGACAGGGGTCGTGAGGTGACGCGACAACGAGGTGTCGCCGGTACGCCGTCGCCTTCGCCTCCCCCCTCTCGTGCCGTCGCCGTCCGCGGAGCTGTCGCTGGTGGCGAAGTGTGAACCCCGCATTCAATGCCCGCGGAATTTCCTGCGTGCGCGGCCGGCCGCTGTCCGTGGGACCGCGCGGTTAGCCGGAGCGCGCGCGAGCGTACGTCCGCCCGTGCGGTGCAGGCGATGCCTGGTGGAGGCGGCGCCAGAACAGAACCCGTCATCCGTTGAGGATGGTTACATGGCATCTCGTGGGAGGAAGAGAGGGCGCCACAGGCCACGGCCACACTGTTTGGGTCGTCATCACCGCAGCAAAACACAGGGTTTTGTATGTGTGTGCCGGAGGTGTTACGTGCGCGCGACAAAACTGCACACACATTCTCTCTCAGAGCCACAGACAAGCGCTCCCTTGTAATGTTGTGTTCCTAGCGAGAGAAAGGGTTATGATTCGTGGAGATAACGAGGGTTGCGATCAGAAACTGTTGTGCCTAGTGCTTAGCATGTTCCTGTCCATGGAGGATATGCGAGGCACAGCTGTTTCTTTCCTGTTTGGCTTATGACTCTTTCTTAAGAAATAAACATGACAGCTTTTTACTGTTGTTTTCAAGTGGTTTATCGGAAGAATTTTTTTAAGATGGTTTGTCAGCATTCAGTCGTGCTAAAATCAAAAGCCATCAGACATAGCCGAAAAGAACGGTTTCAAATTCACTGCTACGAAACTATAAAAACACTCGATTGCCAAGCGAAAGAAGTCGCGAGTACGTTTTACACCTTAGACGTTTGCAGACTCGCAGTCCGTCCCGGCAGGGACAAGGAATAGTCTGAAACTCGGGCAGAAGCGAGTGCAAGTTCATTACCAGGCGTCAATATGGCGATGTTTGAAAGGGTTAAAACTAAAATGTTCAGATTAGGATGGACGCTGCGTTTATGAGAATAGACCGAAACGACGTAGGTGGTGACTTAGATCAGTTCGAGGGCTCCCATCTTCGACTTTTCCCGTGAAAATCTAGAGCTGTTAAAACGTCAACAATTGCTGTGAGGTCCGGCTGCTACTACACTGCATTTCTTGGTCTGTTTTCCCCGTGGATTAGAGCATCTCCAGCAGGGCCCCTACTTGAGCCCTCAAAACCAAATTTGAAGGCTTGAGGCAAAAATAGAGGTCCAGCAGGGCCCCTACTAGAGCCCTCAAATTTGAGGGGCCCCTTAAATCCCCCCTTCAGCCCTCATTCCTAGGGGGCCCCTACTCCGGCCCTCATTTTTCAGCTTTCCTCGTTTTTCCCGTACGAATGAAACAAATTTAAATTCGGAACAAATTTGAATATTCGGCATAAATTTGAATTTAAATTTGAATATTCGGAATAAATTTGAATTTAAATTTGCATATTCGGAACAAATTTAAATTCAAATTTGGATATTCGGAACAAATTTGAATATTCGAAACAAATTTGAATTTAAATTTGAATATTCAGAACAAATTTGAATTTAAATTTGAATATTCGAAACAAATTTGAATTTAAATTTGAATATTCGGAACAAATTTAAATTCAAATTTGGATATTCGAAACAAATTTGAATTGAAATTTGAATATTCGGAACAAATTTGAATTTAAATTTGAATATTCAGAATAAATTTGAATTTAAATTTGGAACAATAAAATTCGAAACAAATTTGAATTTAAATTTGAATATTCATATTTGAATTCATAAATTTAAATATTGTCCCTCATTTTGAAATCATAAATATTTTATTGTGTATTGTGCTTTTGTCTCATACATATGCATATAGTGTGTGAGGAAATAGAGGGAATTGAGAAGTAGGGGCCCTGTTTTGAGGGCTCCTGCTGGAGTGCAGCCCAGAAAATAGGGCCCTCAAAAGTAGAGGGAGCCCTCAAATTAAAAGTAGGGGGCCTGTTTTGAGGGCTCCTGCTGGAGATGCCCTTACCCAACGGCGGCGCCACTTTATGCGTAAGCAATTAGTCTCCTCTGTGGTGTTCATCACCTTCCCATCTTTTCATAGCAAAATCGTCAATAAAACCTGTAGATTCTTGACGCTGTCTGCTGTGCCGGAGAGCTGAAAAAAAGAGAGAAGAAAATATCGCAAGCGTGATAGAGTTAACCTAATTGTTTTCAGGTTCTACGATCACGTTCTACGACCACGGCAGATTACGACCACGTTCAAGTTCTGTAATAGTCATAAATCGCATAGACTGTAGCAGTTGTAAGTTGAGTCAGAGTCTATTTAGATTCAGAGTTGGAAAGTCGGGTTGTTTCCGTATTGGATTCCAGTGCAGTATGTCGTGTTGGTTTCAAAGTCGTGTATATTGCTCCTCTATATAAGAAAGAAGAAAATGACGCAGACGTATCGCATTGCATCGCGTCGCAAAATTCAACTTGTGTCTACTTGCGTTTCGCGCGTGTGTGATCGCAAGAGGTTGACGACCATCGCTCGTCTAGACTCCCTAGGCGATTTCACACAATAATTGGTATCAGAGCTTTAGAGGACGAAGCGATGGTCAGCAACATGAGTAACCCGTTGAAGTCAGGAGAGCTCATCAAGACCCGGGCGATGTACTCGATCCATTGAAGATAGGCGTGCTAGTCAAGCCAACGATAAGAAGTGCCACAATGCCGATTCAATACCCAATGTTAAGCGAAACAAACTACGGCATATGGGCCATCAAGATGAAGTTAATCTTGTGTTCGTTAGGGGTTTGGTTGGCGGTCGAAGATGGAGATGACGACGGCGACAAGGATCAAGGCGCGATGGTGGCCATCTCGCAAGCTGTGCCAGATGACGTGATGATGTCAATCACTAAGAAGCAGACGGCGAAAGAAGCCTGGAGCGCACTCAGGAAGATGCGAATAGGCAAGAATCACGCCAAGAGTACTCCATGAAACTCACCACGCTGGTGGGTGAGATCCGTTCGCTCGACTTGAAGCTGGAAGAAAGTGACGTGGTCGAAAAGCTGTTTAGCTCAGTACCAGACTAATTCCTTCATATATCGGCACAATTGAACAGTTTGGAGATGTTGAAATGACGTCGGTATTAAAAGTGATCGGTCATCTCAGAACTTTCGATGAAGGACTTAAGGGCCAACGGAACTCGAAGGACGGAGGAGACAAGCTACTCTTTGCCAAAAACAAGAGGGAAGAGAGGAGCTCAAAGACTAATAAGAATGAGGGCTCGAGCTACGCTCAAAGAGGTGGTCGTAACGGAAGAGGACAGGGACGCGGTCATTTTTAAGGCGATGGCTGAGGAGATGGCAATCGAGGTGGTGATGAATGATTACCGCCAGACTTCAACAAGACCAATGTCAAATGCTTTAACTGTAACGAGTATGAGTACTTTGCGAAAGAGTGTCCAATCCAAACCGAAGAGCAAGGGCGGATCTTGTAGCGAAACAGAACGACAATGACCCCCAGCTGCTGATGATCGAAATGTGTGAACTCGTCCATACAGTCACAATGCCTGAAGAAAAAGTGTTTCTGCATGAAGAGAAGGTGACGTCGAAGTTGAGTGGCACCCAAAACAAGGCATGGTATCTAGATACCAGCGCGAGCAACCACATGACCGGATGCATTGAAAAGTTTGCTGAGATTGACACAAAAATAGAAGGTTCGGTTAAATGTGGAGATGGTTCAGCTGTGGAGATACAAGGAAGGGCTCAATACTGTTGGAGTGTTCCATGGGTGAATATCGTATTCTCACGATTGTTTACTACATCCCAAGGATAAGAACAATATCATCAGCCTCGGATAGCTGGCTGAAAATGGCTGCAAGATCATAGTTGAAGGAGGAGTAATGTCTATCCTAGACAAAACTCAACGGCTGTTGGCCAAGGTGAACAAATCAAGGAACCGGATGCATGTATTGAACATCAATCTGGCTCTTCCAAAGTGTCTTCTAGCAAGGAACACGGAAGAAGCATGGAGATGGCACACTAGGTACAGGCATGTTAACTCCATGCTTTAAAAGATCTGGTTCACAAGAAGATAGTGCAAGGCATGCCCATGATCGAGTACATGGATTGCATCTGCGATGGTTGTCTGATCAGCAAGCAACATCAGAACCCATTTTCGACCACGTCTCTATATCAAGCAGTCGTGCCTCACGAGTTATGGCACGGTGACATATGCGGGCCAATCACTCCGACCACACATGGCGGAAATAGTTATTTCCCGTTGCTAGTTGATGACTATACAAGGTATATGTGACTGGCGTTACTCTGAAATAAAGACAAAGTCGAGCCATTCAAGAAGATTAAGGCTACAGCCGAGATGGAAAAGCATCAAAGAAAGCTCTGCACGCCAACCGCGATGATGAGTTTACCTCGAACGAGTTCAACGACTACTGTGAGATGCTGGGAATTAGGTGCTATTTGACAGCGCCTTACTCGTCCAAACAAAATGGAGTGGTCGAAAGTAGGAAACAGATGGTGGTCGGTATGGCGAGGAGTCTTTTGAAGAGCATCGGTGTCCCAAGAGATTTTTTGGAGGAAGCGGTCTAGACTGCCGTTTATCTCTTAAATCGAGTGCCAACAAAAAGCATCATTGGCAAAACTCCCTATGAAGCCTATTACGACCGCAAGCCAAGTGTGGGTCATCTCTGCACTTTCGGGTGTGTCACACATGTAAAGATGACAACATCTCACCTCTCCAAGCTGGCAGATCGAAACAAGCCAATAGTGTTCATTGGGGTGATTTGAAGACAAAAGGCTATCGGATGTTTGATCCGACGACACGACGAGTCATAGTGACTCGTGACGCTGTGTTTGAGGAGAGGAAGTGGGAGTGGAGCAGAGATCCCTCGGTAGAGGTACGACCTATAGAAGACATCTTCACGGTGCATTATTCTCCTAACTCTGATGCTAGTCTCGATGACTATATAACCGAGGTTACGACCACGATGGGTGAAGTCGGAGGACATGACCACGTTGTAGAATCTCCAGATACGATGCTTACCCAGCTCGACTACACCACGCACTCCAATAGTGACGGTGAGGGCCCCGGTCTCTCGTAGTGCTCTGCGAAGATTAGAACGTGATACGAGGTTGCCTGAAGGACCTCGATGGGAGCGTGACATCAAAAGCCTCTAGGATGCCATATCCTCGATCGAGCTAGAAAACTCCGAGTATTGCTTGCTCGAAGAGGAGCCAGCAAACCTCGAAGAAGGAAAAAAGCCAGAGTGGAGACGAGCGATGTAGGAGGAAATATCCTCTATCCAAGAAAATAAAATTTGGTAGCTTGTTCCATTTCCAGTCAATCACAAGCCGATTGGACTGAAGTGGGTGTATAAGGTGAAGAAGGACACCCAAGGTGTAGTCATAAAACACAAGGCGAGGCTAGTTACAAAAGAGTATGTTCAATGACAAGTAGTTGATTTCGACGAAGTCTTTGCCCCTGTATGCAACAAAAGTGCTAGATAAATGCGGTATGAAGGATTGTAATTCAATGCAAACTCTGATGGAACCCCGCCGAAGATGAGCAAAGACAGCACAAACCCGCCCGTAGACAAGACTTTGTACAGAAGCATGATCGGAAGCTTGAGGTACTTGCTACACACACAATCGGATCTGATGTTCTCTGCTGTGATGGTGAGCAGGTACATGGATAATCCGACAACAGAGCATATGGGTGCAGTAAAATGCATCTTGAGGTATATCAAGGAAACACTGAATTATGGGTGTATCTACAAGAAGAAGGAAGAAGGTTTGGAGCTAGTTGGTTATTCAGACAGTGATCTAGCTGGTGATACAGATGACCGGAAGAGTACTTCAGGCGTGGTGTTTTTCTTGGGGTCCAACTCAGTCAACTGGTTTTCGTAGAAGCAGAAGGAGATCACATTGTCATCGTGTGAATCATAGTACATTGCAGCTTGTGCGGTGGTCTGTCAAGGGGTATGGCTGGGTCTGTTGTTGGCTGACATATTGAAGACAAAGGCTAAGAAGGTAACCTTGAAGATTAATAATCAGTTGGCAATTATGTTGTGCAAAAACCCAGCCTACCATGAGAGAAGCAAACACATTGACACTCGGTTCCATTACATAAGAGAATGTGTAGAGTCGAAGGTGATCAAAGTGCAACATATCTGCAAAGAGGATTAACTCACAGACATCCTGACCAAATCACTCGGAAGAAAGAATTTCGTGGTGATGAGGAAGAAGATCGGTGTGCGAAACATCAAAGATGGAAGACAACAAGCTTAAGGAGGAGATTGATAGAGTTAACCTAGTTATGTTCAGGTTCTACGACCACGTTAAAGTTCTGTAATGGTCGTAAGTCGTATGGACTGTAGCAGTTGTAAGTCGAGTCAGAGTCTGTTTAGATTCAGAGTTGGAAAGTTGGGTTGTTTCCGTATTGGAATTTAGCGCAGTATGCTGTGTTATTTTCAAAGTCGTGTATGTTGCTTCTAGAAAATGACACAGACACATCGTATTGCATCACATCGTAAAATTTGACTTGTGTCTACTTATATTTCACGTGTATGTGATCGCAAGAAATCAACAACCACCGTTCATTTAGACCCCCTAGATTTCACGCAACAGAGCGAGCGTGTGTCGTCAGTAGGAAAGAAAGAGATCCCTTCCCGGAACGGTACGGCCAACGTGTCAGCACATAACATCTGAACCCAAATTTTCAACGACGCATGCGCGCGGTACGTAGCAGCACATGACATGGACACATGCATAGGAACCCAAACCACCGAAGTGTAGTAAAATTCTATGAACCTTCAGCGTTGTATACTTGTACTCCTATCATGTCACATCGAACCAGATTAGCCGCCGTCTTGTTTCGGTTACGAAAAACCAAAAGCATCACTTCTTTAACGGCAGCTGCTTCTCTTGCCATAAGCGAGTCAAACAGGTATTTCTGTTCGTTTGCTTAACGAGCCGAGTCCAAACTAACTTACTGAGTTGCTCGTTAGGCTCGATCAAATTAAAACCCAACCGGCCAGCCCAGCAATACTCCCATCAACCCTAATTCAACGCAATACAGGGTAGGCGCACAGCACAAGCCAAGGGCAAGTGTGAAGGCATCCAGGTAGAGCATATTGAAACGCCCGTGCAAAGCTTCCTGCAGCAGCTGCTGCTAAATTCCAGCTTCCAAGCCTGCTGTCAGGTATCAAGACGCATGGTTAAGAGAGCGTGGCAAATTTCCAAAAGTGTCCCCCCCCCCCCTATCCATGTGAAGCCGAGTGTATTTACAATCCCAATCACAGATAATTACAGCCCGATCATGTTACCCTGGCAAAAAAAAAACGCATAAGGTCCTCGATGCAGACCCATTGCTTCATACATCGCTGTGCTCGCCGCTGTCTTCATTCGCATCAGCAGCTGCACAAAATGGAATTAATGTTAGGCATGTGCGATGGAAGGTGCAAAGAGGTAAGTGGCATAGAACCAAAATCAGGCAAAAAAGCGAGTGCAAGTTCATTTAGTAGGCATCAAAATGGCGGTGCTTGAAAGGGTTAAAACTAAAATGTTCAGATAAGGATGGACGCTGCGTTTATGAGAACAGACCGAAAGGTGGTGACTTAGATCAGGTGGAGGGCTCCCATCTTCGTCTTTTCCTGTGAAAAACTAAAATATAGAGCTGTTAAAACGTCAACAATTGCTGTGAGGTCCGGCTGCTACTACACTGCGTTTCTTGGTCAGTTTTCCCCGTGAATTACTCAACGTCGCGCTACTTTATGGTTAAGCAATTAGTCTCCTCTGTATGGTGTTCATCACCTTCTTCCCATCTTTCCATAGCAAAGTCGTCAACAAATCCTGTAGATTCTTGACGCTGTCTGCTGTTGCCCGGAGTTCTGACCCTTGAGCAGAACGACGAACAAGCTTGTAGGCGCTGAAAGTGCAGGAGAGCTGGGAAAAAGGAGAGATGACAAATATCGCGATCGAGCGTGTCGTCAGTGGGAAAGAAAGAGATCCCTTCACGGAACGGTACGGCCAACGTGTCAGCAACCCAATTTTCCAACGACGCCATGCGCGTGATACGTAGCAGCATGTGGACACATGCATCAGAACCCAAAAGCACCGAAGGGTAGTAAAATTCTGCGAACCTTCAGCGCCGTACATTTGTACTCCTATCATATCACATCGAACTAGATTAGCCTCCGTCTTGTCTAGGTTACGAAAAGCCAAAAGCATCATTGTTGGAAGGGTCCACGCTATCTCGAGTCCACAACCAATTCAAAGCGATATTGCTTGTGGGAAGGTTTACCTCGAGCCATTTTTAGAGTTAACTCTGGACGAGATACGCAAGACCAATCCTGAAAAGGTCCGAAGGCGACTCTAGACGAGGTACACAAAACCAACCTCGGAGGGATCTAAGGCTGACCTTAGGCGAGGTACACAGGATCAATCCCGAGCAAGGTACACAAAACCAACCCTGAAGGGACCCAACCCCAGACGAGGTGTGCGAGACTAACCCTGGAGGGGTCTAAGGCCAACCCCAGGTGACACAAAACCAACCCCAGGCGAAATCCGAGGCTGACCCTGAGCGGAGCCTGAAGCTGGCCACGAACTAACCCCGAAGTCCCGGATATGGCGGGGCCTGCACGGGGCAAATGACGTAGATACCTCTAAGAATAAGTTGTCCCGAGAGCAAACTTGTAACTTCACTCGTCTTCCTCTTCTCCTCTATAAATAGGACGTCATGTAATGGAAGAGTGGAAGACCATTTGTAACTCTAAACACACATATTGAATACACTTATCATTCTTATACTTCTCCTTAAATCTCTCCGCGTCCTCGGTGATCTCCACATCTATCCAGAATGCTTTTAAGTTTACTATCTGGATTCGTATTGATAACAATCACATTATTTAATGGCAGCTGCTTCTCTTTGACTGGTCCATACTAATTGCTGGGGTGAAAAACAATCTCGAAGCTCACAACATACTTGGCTCGAGCTGGTGCCATAAGCAAGTCGAGTCAAATAGGTACTCGTGTTTGTTTGCTTAACGAGTTAAGTCCGAGCTACAGCTCACAAGTTGCTCGTCAGGCTCAGATCAAATTAAAACCCACCTGGCCAGCCTAGGACAGCAACAGATTTAGCCCAACAGCACTTGGGCCCATGGCCCAGCAATACTCCCATTAACCCCGACCCAACGCAGCAAAGGACAGGCGCACAGCCGTAGCACAGGCCGCGGGCGACGACGCCGATGCCGCCTACCGCCTCCGCCCACCCCGTGTTCCGACCCTCCTCATCCGACCTCCAGCATCCTCGCCCCCTCAGCCTTCAGCGTCCATGTTTGACCGTTGATGAATGATGAGTTGATGGCTTTACTCATTATGGGTTATTTTTCCTTTTTTGGATGCATAAACCTTTTAATTCATGAATACATCATGCATGCAATTGGCGAATTTGAGTTGTATACTTCCAGGTGCTCATTACATGGTGTTCGTTTTCTGCTCATTTGCCGGTGTCGAACGAGCTTGGGCTGAGCGTAGCCGAGCCAGCCTGTCATCCACACCCCTACATGGGAGAGACGAATTGATGCCAAACAAACGCAGCAAGTCCCTTGTCTCTCTCTCGTCTTTGTACGTGAAACAACAGATGTCTCAGGTTGCAAATCAAAACCATTCCCAGATGCCAGGGGCGGATCTACTGTAGTCCATGAGTGTTCAGCTGAACACCCAAATTTTTTAACAAAAAACCTAGTATATATGAGGTATAATACATGTATATATGTATAGTTGGGCTAAGTCAGTTGCTTATATCCACAATTTGGCCCGAGAGGCCGAGAGAAACGTAGCAGCCCGCCAGGCCGCGACCGCGCGTGAAGCCCAGCCGGCCCATCTTCTGTCGCGCGGCCTGCCTATCCCCCGCCCCAGGTCCCTGTCCCCCCTCCCCCCGATCCCATTGGCAAATCGAGCGACCCTAACCTTAGCCCGCCTCCGCTCCGCCTCGCCGCCTCCGCCCTCCGCTCTGCCAGTGACCGTGCCTCACCGCCTCCGCCCTCCGGCTAGATCTGGGCGCCTCGCTTGTGCCGGCTTGCTTCCTGGAGCTGGACCAGTTCGCCGCCTCCCCGTCCTTCTGCGTCGGCGTCACCACCGCCAAGGAGTACGCGGCCATCGTTGGGAACAAGTCAGTCACCGCCCTGGACTCCGCCTACGGTCCGATCTGTCCCCATCGGCCCGCTCCTCAACAAGGCTGGTCGTTTTTTTCTGAGTTTGGGTTTGACATGTCTGGCACGCATATTGCTGACAATCGTTATCTCACATGTTTCTTAAGTGTGGCAGCTGAAATGGATCTGGATTGGGCTATTTGGGCTCTGCAAGGGAGTTACTATATCAGAGAGGGTATTCTAGCTTAATGATGAATCATATGGTTTGCTATCATGGGATTGGTGTACAACTAGAAACCCGGGATTTATTAAAAGGATCAATTCCCTGCAATCACCATTTCAAGGTTTGCACCTCACCTATCTCAGTAGTCAGTATTATTCTTACCTAGCAACATTGTCAGAAACAACTTTTGAGATATTCAGAATTGTGCTATTTATTATACATTTTGATCTGGAACCTTCTTTTGCTGAACCAATACATAGGCCTTCACATATTTCATTATTTGGATAGGACCTAATTGAGTCTTCAACAGGTTACTATTCCGGTTGTTGAATTTTTGCCAGAAATTTGATGGCATGAGTTCTGGATCAATTAGCAGTATGTATGAATTGATTTAACCCTCGTAAACTGATCATAAAATGTAGCTTCTAAAGAAAACACTTTGATAAAACATATAGACAGGCTGGTTTGCAAGAAATTAAGCAAAACTAAACTCCATGGAATGTAAAAATCCACTAAATTTTGATTATGCCGATCTGTAGTGAACTTTTGCAGTTGTTTTGTAATTTCTTTATATTATTTGACATGTTATCCCTAGTACGAACAATTGTATGTTAACTATTATTACTGTAGATCTTTATGTTTTGTACTGAAAAATATTTTTACAACTTCAAACACCTGTTCCAAAATTCCTGCGTCCGCCATTGCTAGATGCTATGGCTCCCAACAGACGGCAACCAGACAACAGCATATTAAAATGAACATACCCTATCCATGTGAAGCCGAGTGTATTTACAATCCCAATCACATAATTATAGCCCGATCATTAAGGTCCTCGATGCCGACCCATTGCTTCATACATCGCTGTGCTCGCCGCTGTCTTCCTTCGCATCAGCAGCTGCACAAAATGGAATTAATGTTAGGCATGTGCAAAATGGACGGAAGGTGCAGAGAGGTAAGTGGCATAGAACCAAAATTTCCGAGTATGTACTATACTCCTAATACTAATAGTCCCACACACCAATGTGCCTAGGCAAAGCTACTACACGATGTCAAAACACAATGCAGTACATACCTGTTTTCCTCCCTGGGCAGCAACATGCAAAGAAATCTCCGAATGGACGGTCTGGAACAGGAATAAGCTTTCCCAAGAATGCCAATGGCCAACTGAACAAAGCAAAGGAAAATCAACCAGGTACCTTAAAGTAACAAAGTTTTCTCAGATATTTAATGTTTCATTATACCAGAAAGCACATCTTACGAGTTAGTTAAGAGATTCTTACCTAAAAAAAGCAAGACCTATTGATACCAACCACAGCTGCCAGCTTAGCCTGACTGTTGACGTGAACTTGCCAAGGAACTCAATGATAAGAACCTGCATGTAAACAGGAATAAGCGTATGGCAATAACAAACCTACAACATTTCATGTGCAGTACAAAAATAATTATTGTAGTGGTTTTCTACCTGGAGTACAACCGTTATCGCTACAATGGCCATGAAGAGGTGATTCCCTGTAATGCCCTTGAATATATTCAGCTCATCTGGTTTCCGAGAGTTAAACTCATTGAACACCTGAGGACGAAATTGCATGATATGTTTAGCCCCACTGCATCAGTTGTATAAATGTCCCAAGTCACACATTAGACCAAAAGGTAGTAACTCACTTGACAAAGAACAAATGTGTTGAATATGAAGGTATTTTTCACTGTATCTGCATGTGCAGGGTTGTCATTTTTCAACTGCAAAAGGCTCTTGCCCCTGAAGTTCAGAGCAAGAAGTACCGAAACTTGAAACAAAGCCTGAAGGAAGAACAGGTAGTCAATAGAAAGATATCAAATATTTAAATAAAAAAATGTCGAATACAGTGACATAAGTAGCATACCATTATGATTAAGTTTCTCCACATGATATTTGTTATCAAAGGCTCCCTGAAAACAAGGAGGTTGAGACACCTTCAGCATGCAGAAAGCAAACTATTTTTGACATTTAATTGCAGAATGGAAAATATTGGTGATACATGATACAGATGCACAGAGTATCCTGCAGCCAACACTGTAGTATCTACACACAAATGTATTGGCAGATATTTAGGAAAAGTACATGCAATCATGAACATAATCTTATGACATACAATCAATATGATCTAACAACGAAAATTATCAACGGTCTCATATTTCTAATTCTTCACAAGATTGATTGTGTACAATCACTAGTGCCGTTAGGTCCACTAAACATATTTTTATCAAGCCTAGAAGAAAGATGGCAAGTAACTCCAAATCTGTAAAGTTTGCCGGTCAGATCAACAAAAATATCTCCAGAAACCAACCAAGATAGTTGAGCAACAATAGCACAAGAACAAACCTCCGTCCAACCGGTGGTCTCTGCATAAGATGGTCGGTTGGTGGCTCAGTCGCCAATGCAAGAGCACCCAAAGTGTCCATGATTAGATTAACCCAGAGCAACTGTCAACCAAGGGGGCAAAAACAACAAAAAAATATCACCCATCAGTATAGAAACTATAACGAGCAATTCATATCTTATAAATACTTGCAAGCATGAGCACAAAAGAGATTCTCTTCAACCAAGTAAATTGAGAAGTAAAGAAACAGGTTAACAGCACAACCAAATATTGAACCTATACATGATATAGTAGCGAGGCATATCAACCTGGACAGCATTCAGTGGCACGTCACCAGAACTGACAGCAGCAACTACATTAATTATCAAGGCTGCGACGTTGACAGTTAGTTGGAACTGTATGAATTTCTGGATGTTTGCATAAACTGAACGACCCCATCTGACAACCTAAGGCAACAAACATATATCAGAAGTTGCAGTGGCGGAAGGCTGATAAAAGAACACATTGTACATACCCTCACAACTGATGCAAAATTGTCATCCAAGATAATGATATCAGAACTCTCCTTGGCAACTTCAGTTCCCTGAATACCCATTGAGAGACCAATATCGGCCTATAAATCGAAAATTGCATAAGTAATACTGGATGATGGTTCTTGAACATGTGCACAAGGTTTGCTTGTTTCACAACTTGATGGACATTTTATTGAGATTAGTGATAACAAACCTCATGCAATGCTGGGGCATCGTTTGTGCCATCTCCAGTTACAGCAACAACGTGACATCTGCTCCTCAGTGCCTTAACAAGTAAAAGCTTATCATTTGGTGAAGACCTCCCCATCACCTGTAACCATTTATAGTGAGTATACTTAATTGTAAAGGTAAAAATGAGTATACTTAATTGTAAAGGTAAAAATACTGATTATATGCAAACATAAAGCAAATCGGTATAAACTACAGTTTGAACACATCAATTTTAAAAGGAATAGCATAATAGATACAATCATAAAGAAAACCCTATTCATTTGTACTATCATGGTTGTATTAATTTATTATTTGTTTATAGTGCTACTTCATGTCAAGGGTCAAAAACCTTTTTGCGATATAAATAGTGAATAGTAGTAATCATGGTAAGGGGTGTTTTCCACATGAAAAGAGTTGGAACCAACAATTGCATCATCTAATTATTTGTTAATCATGAATCCGGGGGGGGGGGGGGGAGGAAAATCATGACTTTCTACCCACATTTATATCTTTTTAAAAGAAGAACCAAGGGCATAAACAAAATCAAAACAAAGATAAGCCTACAACGTACACAATGCAGTATAAGTCAATGTAGGTAAACTAGGGACTATGCTCTTTAGTAGACTTCGCAAACTTCGGTTAATTTCTACACAGCTGACGCAAATCATCTGCATACTGCCTTCTCTTGGTTTTTGGTGCCATACATCTCATTTTCCAATTCCATGCCATGGGGATTAAGACATGGTAGAAACAAACACAAACACTCTTTTGGATTTTTCTACATGCATCTGAAAGTTGCGGGTTGGTATAACATTTCATGGTTTGTCGAGTAATTCACACCACCACATATACTGCTACTTGTATATTATGTACTTACAGTCCTTGAAAAGATAATGTTACCAATGAATGTTTAGCAAATGCAAAGAGAACACACATACAGAAATTTTTTCAGCAGCTTCCTCCCTTTCCAAATCTGACAATGCCCGAAAAGCCTTTCCTTCAATGATGAAGGGCTCTGACACATTGGGATCAGTAAGTATTCCACACTCCAAGGCAATGGCTCTGGCGGTTTGAAGATTATCTCCGGTGACCATGCGAACCTAACAATTCAATAATGAGCTGAATAGAAGTGACCAGAAAGAACTTTTGGCTAACATCCCTAGATGAAGCAAATGCATGGATCTCAGCAGAAGGATAAGCCATCTCATCTACATTAATCAGGTACTAAGATATAGCAGAAAGTAGTATACTGTCACTGCCTCACTGAAGGATGAATTCACAATATGCAAAAATTACCTTAATGCCAGCTGCAGTACATAAGCGAACGGAATCTTGAACTCCTGGGCGGCAGGGATCCTGCAAGGTGAACCAGTTGTAAATTATTCGCAAACTAATGCAGTCATAGATGGCTTACAAAGGCTGCTGCAAGCTGTCAGCAAATGGCACAATAATCACTAAGCAATAAAAAAGGGAATGATCTTGTGCAGTTCATAAAATTGCTAATACCACTTGTAAATTTGTTACTAGCACATTCTTCTTGTGCAGTACTAAAGCAAATTTTACAGAATTAAAGAGCAATCAAGTTGCTGGAGTATTTAATTGTACAATATGAGGGTCTGAAGTAGGGAAAAAACTTATGCAATGGTTTTGTAGCAGTACATTTTCTAGAGAGAATACTTGTCATTTGAGCATGTACTTGTGTGAGTTGACTAGTTTATTGTTGAATAATTGGGTACAAGAAACAGAGAACTAAACCAACCAATCAGAGGTATGCAGCCATAAGAGGGTGTCATAGACGTGGGCCTTAGGCCTAGTCGGTTCATTATTAGGAATTAGAGATTATATTCTATTTGGGTTAGAGATTAGTTTCCATTGTTAGGGATATAATTAGAGATAGGATATGAGTTTCCATATTATTAAAGATAGGATTGGAATTAGATTCGATCTGTTAGAGGGAGCCCATCTAGGTAAGAGGGCTACCGCATGCTATTGAGAGCAATCAGGGAAATATCGCCATCTTCTTGGTGGTGTTAACCCCGGTTCATAACAATTTGGTATCAGAGCCGTCGATCCCTTCCCACGACTTCTGCTACCATGGGTTCTGCGATTCCTCCCATTGCCGAGTCATTGGCCATAATGAAAGCTAGCGCTAAGAAGATGGCCAGCGGCAACCTCATCAAAGGGTTGGGGGAAGCCTTCCTCAACCTGCATGCTGTGTTAGAGAAGATCTTGAAGGAGCGGGAGGAGGCGCAACAAGAGGCCGCTCGCAGAGCAGAGGAGACGGCAGATATTGATCTGCCGGCTGTTGGCGACGAGGAGAACGAGGCCAATCCTCTGCCTCTTGCGCTTCTGCCTCTCTCGTCTCTATCTGGTCGTAGATCCGTTCCAGCGGCGAGAAGAAGTGGCCAATGTCATAGACGTGGGCCTTAGGCCTAGTCGGTTCATTATTAGGAATTAGAGATTATATTCTATTTGGGTTAGAGATTAGTTTCCATTGTTAGGGATATAATTAGAGATAGGATATGAGTTTCCATATTATTAGAGATAGGATTGGAATTAGATTCGATCTGTTAGGGGGAGCCCATCTATATAAGAGGGCTACCGCATGCTATTGAGAGCAATCAGGGAAATATCGCCATCTTCTTGGTGGTGTTTACCCCGGTTCATAACAATTTGGTATCAGAGCCGTCGATCCCTTCCCACGACTTCTGCTACCATGGGTTCTGCGATTCCTCCCATTGCCGAGTCATTGGCCATAATGAAAGCTAGCGCTGAGAAGATGGCCAGCGGCAACCTCATCAAAGGGTTGGGGGAAGCCTTCCTCAACCTGCATGCTGTATTAGAGAAGATCTTGAAGGAGCGGGAGGAGGCGCAGCAAGAGGCCGCTCGCAGAGCAGAGGAGACGGCAGATATTGATCTGCCGGCTGTTGGCGACGAGGAGAACGAGGCCAATCCTCTGCCTCTTGCGCTTCTGCCTCTCTCGTCTCTATCTGGTCGTAGATCCGTTCCAGCGGCGAGAAGAAGTGGCCATCGCTGCAGCGCCGCGCCTCCGTCCATCGCTAGTCGCCCGCCGAAAGGCCTCGCCGGAATCCTTCTCGGCCGCCGTCGGCGGCAGCCCTGCTCCTGGCAGCCTCGACGCCGTGCGGCTCGAGGTCGTCGTCTGCTTCCAGCCGTCGTCGTCGTCGGCGCGGTCCGCGGCCGCCGGCTGTCTTCACCGCGGGGCTCCGCCACCGTTGACGGGAACCGCAGCAGAAGTCCATCCCGTGGCGGCCGCCACCGGATCCGGCGTTCTACGCCGTCGATTCGCCGCTCTCCGCGCCGCCGTCTCCGTCCGCTCGAGCCACCGCCACCCGTGCCGCCGTCGCCCGGGCCACCTCCACCGCGCCCCCTCTGCCGCCGCCGCCGGGTCCGCCTCCGCCCGAGCCGCCGCCGTCGGATCCGCCTCCGCCCGAACCGCCGCCGCCGGATCCGCCTCCGCCCGCCGCCCGGATCCACCCCGCACCGGCCGCCGCTCAGCCGCAGCCGCTCCGCTCGGGAGATCCTCACCCACACCAGATCGGCCGCCGCCGCTCGGGAAATCCGCACCAGATCGGTCCGCCGCCGCTCGGGAGATCCTCACCCACACCAGATCGGCCGCCGCCGCTCGGGAAATCCGCACCAGATCGGCCGCGTCGTCGCTCGGGAGATCTTCGGGCCGCCGCTCGGGAGCCATCTTCTTGCCGCCGCCGCCGGCTCCCGATCGCGGTCGTCTCGCGCGCCCGAGGCTGTCGAGCAGGGTCGCCACTCGGGAGTTGGGCCGCCGCTCGGGAACCCATCTTCGCGCCGTCGCCGGCGGCTCCCGATCGAGGACGACGCTGTCGCCACCGCCGCCCCCGACTCCACCGACTTCTGCCGCCGCTCCCGCCGACCCGCCGACCGCCGACCCGCCGACCGCCGTCGCAGATCCTCTGTCGTCGACTCCTCTGTCTTTGAGTCTCGGTCGGGTTGGGTTGGAGACTTTAGTCTCGATCGGTTTTGATTGTAAACCGATTTGGGAAAAAAATATATCAAAAAAAATCAAAAAAAATCAAAAAAAAAATAAAAACTTCTTTTGCAGGCATTATATACAGAAGGTGCTACACTTCGTCTAGCCTTGTCCCGCTTGGATCTGGCCGGTCGTCTTCATCCGCTGCAAGACCCCACCATCGTTCGTCTTCTACATCGGCGTCGAAGGTCTTCCATTGACGTCATGACCGCTACCTAGCAGCTCGAGGACGAGCTGCATGTCCAGGAGGGGTGTAATGTCATAGACGTGGGCCTTAGGCCTAGTCGGTTCATTATTAGGAATTAGAGATTATATTCTATTTGGGTTAGAGATTAGTTTCCATTGTTAGGGATATAATTAGAGATAGGATATGAGTTTCCATATTATTAGAGATAGGATTGGAATTAGATTCGATCTGTTAGGGGGAGCCCATCTATATAAGAGGGCTACCGCATGCTATTGAGAGCAATCAGGGAAATATCGCCATCTTCTTGGTGGTGTTTACCCCGGTTCATAACAGAGGGAGTAACACTGTAACAGTGTAATTAATCAGAGGCATGCAGAGAAGTATATCAAGAAATCAAGAATTTACATACAAGTCATACAAATATGCAGCAATGCTACCACATATGTCAACCACTAATAACAACATCGGGAGAGATGCATGGCACAGTTATCAAAATAATTCATTAACAGAAGTAGGCAGTAGCTAAAAGCATAAAATGCATATTTTCTATTTACCTTTATTCCCACAATACCGAGCATAATCAAGCTATCTTCGGGCAATATCCAGTCAGCCCTCTGATCCTCATTTGGAACGTCATCCATCGCATAAGTTCTATAGGCAAAGGCAACACACCGAAGGCTAGCAGCAGCCATATCTTCTATAAACTTTTTAAATTCACCAACCTGCAACATTAATTAATTAGTTACAATGCCATATTATACTTAAGCAAATGAATAAAGATTGAACAAGAAAATTACTTTCTGGGGGGTCATTGCGTTTTTTGAACCATCTGCATCAAGCCAGCTTGTGCATGAATCCAAAATAATTTCAGCAGCTCCTTTCCAGTGTACATGAACATCAGAGCCACCCTCCAGAAGTAGAAAAATAGAGCATTAATTAAACCATGAAAATACAGAGAAAATAAATCAAGTGATATCAGAGAAAACAGATTAGCAAACTAACAGAACATATCTGCCTATGGTCAAATCTCATTTCATATGTGTTCAAGCCTTCAAGGCAAGGATGTAAATGATTAATTAGGTGTATTGCAGGTAATAATTTGGGATACATTTAACCTGTTGACAGAACCTTACTACGTGCAAATTACAATGCACAGTTATATATGACAAATGAAGGGGGCTGACAGAAACAGGTACTATTTCAACAATTGAAGCCATTAGCAGTGCATGATAACTATCAAGACATACCCAGAGAGCGGGCGGAGATGCTGTTAGTCTATTATTATAAGGCAGATTGAGTAAGATGTAATGCAATATTGTGGTCCACTCAAAAGGTCACAACCAACAAAAATTTGCAAAATATATCATAAACAGTTACCAATAAGGAATTTGTAACTGCTGCAGATAAAATGAATTACCAGATGCACCGCAACACCGCCCCGCTTTTTCTCCGAATTGAATGGGAAGACTTGAAGAATGGAGGACTTTGATCTTATTTCGTTGAATCTCATACCAAGCTGTAGAAATTTGCAGATCATGGTCACCAAGCAGAACCCATTGAAAGAATCTAGGCCGAGAATACTAAAAGGCGTATACGTACCTTCAGCCCCCAAGACAGTATAGCCTTTTCGGTTGGCGATCCAGTCACCTCTGGATCTTGACCACCCTGCTGAAACATTGAAAAAATGTCAGTAGCCACCAAGCTGATCCATAACATGAGAAAGAAAACAAATGCTGGTTGAAAAAATTGAAAAGGTGCATGTTACATAAATGCCAAGCGGGAATAATCAATTGAACATCAAAGGGAAATAAATAAATAAAAGTATAGACTGACCTCAGGCTCAAATATGCTTCCAGATGTATTCTGAGCAATTCCTTCAATAATCAATGACGAGACAGTAGCAGATAACATCTGAGCGTTATCTGGAGGATCCATCTTCTTTCCACCAAAGTAAGCCTTAACAACAGTCATCTTAACAATGACCAGGAAAAGAGAGAGAACAAGTCATGGCCAAGCACATTTCAGAGATCACAAATCATGCTCTGGAACCTGCATGTATTAAGTGAACAATACTGAGAAAACAATAACAGCATTCCACCTGATTTAAAGTCAAGGTGCCAGTCTTGTCGCTGCAAATTGTTGTGGCCGAGCCCATTGTTTCACATGCTGAAAGCCTCCTGACCTATTTGCATTAACCCAGTTAAGATAATGCATCACATAGGCTGTTACACCAAGTAGCACAATACAACCAAGCAACAGGAATATACCAGAGCTTTGTCCCTCATCATTTTGCGCATTGAAAAGGCAAGCCTGAGACAAATATGTAGGGTGAGTGATTGATAATACTGTTCAGAGTAAATTACACAGTAAAATCATGCTTACGTCAACGTGACAGCCAATGGTAGTCCTTCAGGAACAGCCACAACCACAATTGTGACCTAATTACGTCCCAAAATGGTGAGATACCAGAAAATGCAAATACCGAATCAGCAGCCATGAATAGGGAAGCTAATACCTACCGCCACAGTGAAGATTTTAACTACTCCACGTATTGTCGCGCCTACACCCATCTTTCCTCTCACATACTGCACAGACCCATCAGGATTGTAGGTATGCCCAGTGAAGTACCTAGAAGAAAACAAGGTGACACAGATAAACAAAACAGGTAGTTGGCCAAATTAAAAACACACCAATTATACCTGGCCAAAAGAACAACAAGAACTGCAACTGCAACAGAAAGTCCAACCATTCCGATGAAGGTAGCAACACCATTCAAGCGAACCTACTCCAGAACAATAAATGCATGTCAACTCATGAGCTGAACCTACTACAGAAGTCAAAACTCATGAACTCATGAAAAGGCTAGCAACAATTACGAGATCAAACCTGCAAAGGTGTTTCTTCACCAGAATCTTCAGATATGCTTGCCATTAGGAGCCCCCATTCAGTGTTAATACCAACAGCGGTCACCTGGGCATTATAATAGTAGGATTCCCATGATCAATGCCCTATTGCATAAAAGACATCACCAGCTCTCTGTTCTGGCCAATTATATAGATTAAAGAGCTAGTGAAACATGCATAAGTTATTTTGACACCCAAAAATAACCACCACCTGAGCTAAGGCTCACCAAGATTGCCTTGGAAGGGACTAGCCTGGCTATTATGTATTGACAGAAAAGTGTTACACGGTTTTTCTTATGGGAAAAATGTTACACAGTGATTCAACTCTATTTAAAATATTGATCTAGAACTCCATTCAAGGTTCGGATTTACACATTTAAATCATAACACTCTACCAATTTCCATATATTTAGTTTATATATGAGATGGGAATAAAGTTTTAATAGCAGCAAATATTATTTGCCTACAATAGACCTACAAAATCAGCAGATATTGCCAACAATTACAGCATCAAGATACCTTTGGATTACTTTTACAAAGCAAAATAGTTTCAAGCAACATCAGTTAAACAATGTAATGTATATTCAAGATGGATCAGCATAGAAAGCTGATTCAGTACTTGGTATTGAGGCTACTCCATTTCTACTTCAAAAAGTGAAAGAACAAATAATAAGAAACTGATAGCGGTACATTCTCTCCATTCAGTACGTAGACACTGAAACTCACCAGCATAATGCCATATCCATCAGCAACTTTGCAACCGGACATTAGAAACGGTGACTTCTGGTCTTTGCGTACCTTCAATTAAACCACCACATAGCAGTGTCAGCTTAAAACCTCAAGTAAATTAGTTCCAAAAGTAGTGTCTGCGAGTAACTCACGATTTTACTTTCTCCGGTCATACTCGATTCATCTATGGAAAGGGAGTGACCACTGATAAGGATGCCATCAGCAGGGACCTGACAAAGAAAGTAGATTAGCCCCTTATATATAAAAATTGCTAGCAGACACTTGATTCAAAATGAAGCTTGATTCAAAATGAAGCTCAATGACCTCTGTACCTGGTCACCAATATTGAGAGGGATAATATCACCAACAACCAAATCATATATTGATACCATGATTCGCCTTCCACCTCTAACTACCTGAATAAGAAACATTCACAACGCTATTTAGGAAACAAGAAACAATTTTACAGCAAGATGTTCCTGAAATTTTAACCTCCAGATGAATGTTCTGTTTCTCCTCATTCAAATTTTGGAATTGGAGAGACTGCTTGTAATCGCTGGTAGCTGAAATAAAACGGCAGCCATTAATAGTGAAGCCAATAAAGAGGTTTTGGACAACTTTGAAGTTTGAGGAATACATATTGCAGTTGGACTACATCACTTTAAAGCACCACTCATTTTGTATATAATCATGTAGTGGCCCATATTGTCGAGGGCTTTGACACTTACTGCTCGATGCCCTTCTAAAGGTTGGTGGGTACTACAATTGTTCACAGAAATAATCAGAAATAGGAAAGATGATTGTGGTAACACACCTGTGACAAATACAACTAGGAGAACAGCAAAGGCAATGCTCGCTCCATCGTACCAGCCTTCTTTTATTCCCTACACACCACAAAAAAGTTACCAGTCCATACGTATCTGCAAGCATAATGAAAGTTATTCAACCATAACCAGAAATGAGATAAAAGAATAGTGATGAACAGTCCAATTAATGGTAAGCGGCTGGGCAAATAGCAAAAGGAAAATGGAAAATTAAGAATGGTTTTGATTCAGAATTGCAAGTCAATGATAACTGAAGAAATCTAGGCAGATTCAAAATATGTAATGATATACCAGGTGAACAGCAAAAGGAGGGAAAACAAATTACTCATACAGTAAGAGAAATGATATTTTACCAATTCAGGAATTCAAGAACTTAAGGTGCAATGCCTACCTCTGTTGTTATGCCCAAGGCCAGTGAAATAGCAGCGGCGACCATGAGGATGATGAGTGTCAAATCTTTACAAGCATCCCATACGAAAGCCTAAATAAAAGTGACAATACACAGAGAATGAGCATCCCAAAGAAAAGAGAGCAATTATGCCATACAGATATAAGAGAACCCTCAACATACCAAGAAGCTTCTTCCTTTCTTACGGGGGTATGTATTCGACCCAAATGCATTTCTTCTTGCCATCAAATCTGAATCATCTCCACTGATTCCCTTCTCGGGATCTGTCTTGAGCATACTTGCTACCCCTGCAATCTGTAGAGGAAGTTACAAGGTGGAAACTATAAGAGACACACGTCAAAGGACAATGATACCAGAATTAGCTCACCCCTCTGTACTGTTGTAGAGCAGAGTAGTTGTGATCTCTTGTCAGCGCAGTAAGCTGATCTTCTTTAATTCCAAAGCCAAACGCGTCATCATGTGGTGCTGCAGAAGTCAGCATTGAAGCAAAAATATTAAATGATTGCAAGAGCGAATTGCATATCACTTTCATAAGACTTATGTTCTGAATTCTGATCACCAGTATCGAATCACATAGCATAGTACATATTAGCAACAGTGCTCCTACAACGTATTAATATAGGCTCTGCTCGGAATACATGAATATAGCAAACCACAAGGATAAGCATAGAAAGCAGATGAATAAATGTAACACCTACAGACTCGATAAATATGACAGGCTATGATGCAGAAAGTGTAAGCGCTTGGTATTGTTAGATATGTATACATAGCTGTGTATTTTACCCTATTGTGTGAGGGGTTTTCTGCATATTTACCACACCTGTACATTTATATATATTGGCATATTAGTCTCATAATGAATAGAGGCGTTATTTATAACATGGTACCTAGGGTTTCGTTATACCTAAGGTTTTGCTTGGTTTGCCGTTGTCGCCGCACTGCCATCTGCTCGGGCTTCTTCTGCCGTCGCCGTTCGGGCTCCTGCTGTCCGGATCGATCGGATCTCAGCTCCTCCCGGCCGCTTGTCGCTTGGAGCTTTTCCACCAACGTCTCCGCCCAAAACTGCCGCCGACTTCGCCCGAGGTTGTCGCCGGCTTCGTGTGACGCCGACGCCTGGACGTCGGGTCGGGTCTCTCCTCTTGAGGTCGCACCGCCGCAAGCTCGTCCGGTCGCCGACGCCGGGCCGCCGCTCGGATCTGCCGCCGGATTAGCCGGATCTGCCGCTCTTGACTGGTGTCGGCCGCCGCTGCCTAGACGTCGGGTCAGGACGAGCCCGCGCCGGACCGGCCGCCACTCCGCCGCTCCGCCGCCCGCTGCGCTACTTTGGCTGGTGCGGAGGGAGTGGTCACCGGCCGCCGCTGCCTGGACGTTGGATCGGGACGAGCTCGCGCAACCGGCCACCGCTCCGCCGCTCGCCGCCCCGTTGGTCGCCGCTCCGCCGCCCACTGCACTGCTTCGGCTGGTGCAGAGGGAGTGGTAACCGACCACTCGGTCGATTTGTAAGCTGACCGACCGACCGAAAGAAAAAAAGAAGAAAAAGCAAAAAAAATGTCTTCTTTTGCAGGCACCGTTTCTGTTCCTCGTTGCCCGATGATCTTCGATGGTCTCAATTATCTAGACTGATTTCAGCATATGCGCCTCCACATGCGTGGTCAGCGCCTTTGGGATTTTCTTACTGGCGAGTTACCTTGCCCGTCTCATCCTACTCCACCTGTTGAGCCTGTACTCCTGAGGGATGCTTCTGAAGACGCTTGTACAAAGGATTCTGAGGCTTTTGAGGATGCCATGGAGACTTTTCAGACTCAGTATGCTGCTTACAAGACTTGGATTGATGAAGATGCTCGTGTCTCTGCTATTTTGGTTGCTAGCATGGAGGTGCATCTCACTGGTGATGTTGTTAGATTGGCTTCCGCACATGCGATGTGGACGCATCTGCGTAGCCGCTATGAGGCATCTGGTAATTCCTTATACCTTACTGTTGTGTGAGAAGCAGTCGCTGCAGCAGGGAGATGCCACTGTGGATGAGTTCTTTGGGGCTAGATGTTTGCCGCACCTGTCAGTGTTGTCAGCGTCAGCAGTCTCACATGGAGCTTCGCCGCATCTACGATTTTTTGACACGTCTTCGGTCTGAGTTTGAGCAAACCGTGCTCAATTGCTGGCTCGTCACCCTCATGTGACTTTGTTGGAGACCCTTGCAGCTGTTCGTACTGAAGAGATTCGACTTCGTGGAGCGGGTCTGCTATCATCATCATCACTTCCTTCGGTTTTAGTGGCTTCTCCGGCTTCTACACCCGCTGTGCCTTTGGTTACTCCTTCCTTAGTTGTGCCTTCACCAGTGACAGCTGTTGTTGGTAAGGGCCTTCACTGCACCTATTGCAACAAGGATGGACATGTGGAACAGTTTTGCTACAAGAAGAAGAAGGATCTTCGTCGTGATGCTCGTCCTCCAAGGGGCACTGAAGGTTCCTCCTCTCAGCAGAGTTCTGGTACCTCTGACACTCAACAGCTTCTCACATTGCTAGGCCGCATGGTTGCTTCTGCATCGTCTGGTTCTGCTGGTTCTGCTGCTCAGTCTTCCGGTGAGAGACCACCTTCTACTTCTCCTTCCTCAGGTACATCACCTTGGATTCTTGATTCTGGTGCTTCTTTTCATATGACATCTGATTCCACCTTACTTCCATTAGGGCATCCATAGTGTATATAATCCAAGGGGTCTTAAGGTGGGTCCCATCTAAACCTTAAGGCCGACTCCATAGTGTATATAACCTAAGGGGCCTTAAGACGGTCCCGCTCGGCAGATAAAGAAAAATTGTATTTTAATGCTTGTGACCAGGTCTTTAGCTTGAGGACCAGTCTTAAGTCTTTTTTGCTTATAGCCTGCTTAAGGTCACCCCTGTAATGTATAAGGTTGACCTTAAGGTGGCTTAAGACCCTCTATTTTCATACACTACAGATGCCCTTAGTTCTTTAGCTGCTCCTATCACTGTCCACACAGCAGATGGTACCTCTTTCTGTCACAGGACGCCTCTTTGAAGTGCTCCCATGTAGGCATGTTGTAGTCACGCTAAAACTGGAGATACCAATTCTACACGTCCTCCGTCAGATGATAGGCCACCAACCAGACCTTGTCTACCTCCATCGTGCGTTGTCCCCGAAAGAACTACTAGTACTCGCATCGGTTGAGCCACCCGAGAGGATCGATGGAGCCGTTGTAGGTGGGAAACTCGAGCTTGTGGTATTTAGGCGCAGCCGAACTAGCACCCATATGCAGACTCGGTTGTTCGGCTTGGGGCGAGGGAGTGTAGCTGGATGGAGGTGGTGGGAAGTATGGGCGTTGGGGAGGTGGTTGGGCCGAGTAGGGTGGCTGAAATTGTGGGAAGGGGAGAAGGTTGGCCGAGGTGTTGTGGAGGGTGGTAGTTCAGGAGGGTTGATAGTGGTGGTGGCTAAGATTGGAGGAAGATGGAGGGTGGTCGTAGCGCTGCGAAAAAACAGGCAGCAGGGGCGGCATATAGCTTGATGGTGGTGTCGGTGCACTACCACACAAGCACCGCCATTTCTTCCCACACAAGCTGCTTCTCCACGGCCGCAAGTTTGCACAGTACATCACTCATCAATGTGCGGTCCTCTAGGCGATCTTGCACGAAGTTCTCCAATTGCTTGGTGATGACTTGTAGTGTGTCCTCCATGCGTGGTGGCGGAACAGGGCTCTCGCTCCTAGACATGAACCTGGGCCTGATACCAACCTGGTATCAGCCGAGCCTCTAGAAAGATTTAATCTACTTCCAAGGAACTAGAGAATTGAAATAGCTTTTTTATTTCTTCATTGCCTCTTTGATAAACAGGAGATGCGGCTTATATAGAGCCAGCTACATCTTGAGGAAAAGAAAGGCATAACTTATTTGGAAAGAGATAATCTGAGGTAATCTCTAAAAGATGGAAGGGAATAGAACCTTCCTAGTAATAGATAGCTTCCAAATAACACACCTTATTCCTACTTTGCCGCAACCTTTGAACTAGGCTTACGGCGCTGGTATGTGATACCCCACGCAACAGCAGTTGTGAAACTAATAAGCAAATAGGTAAAAACAGAAATAATACCTGTTATAAAAATAGAAATAATACCTGTTATAAAAATAGAAATAATACCTGTTATCTCCTTGGGCTGAATGACTCGACCTGCTTCTTGAAAGCGGAATGCAGCCTAAAGAAGGAAATAAAGATATCAGCTGACACCAACAAAAAAAAAGAAAATGATGAGAAAATACCCTTATAACATGAGCTTGTGCACGAATTTTTCTGATGACTTCCTCCTTTTGTTCCTCTCTTTTCAAGTCCAACGTGTACCTAAAGCGCCTTGCCGCATTCAGCACAAGAGTTGCTTGCTGCAGTAGACAAAAGACAAAAAAAGATTATATTCCAAATAGGCTAAAAGATCAGCACTCTGACTCAATAGCAGAAAGAATCATTGTATCCAGTCTCTTCAAAGAAAAACTCCGGCAGCTGACAGTGCCCAGCAAAGCACAAATCCCACTAGTCACTAGCCTGAAGTACACTACAACATGTCAACGTCCATGTTTTCTCGATGACCCAAAACACCACGATATCATCTTATTAAAATCTTTTTTTTTTTGCCAAGATCTTATTAAGATCTTGACATGGCAAATAGAAGGCTGTTCCACCAGCACAAACAAACTTAGGGCCTGTTTGGTTGATGTCTAACCTTGTCATGCCTAAACTTAGGCAATATGTGGCTGCCACAGAAAGTGTGGCTAACAAAATCGAAGCCACACTTGTGGCAAAGTTTGGCAAGAAACTGAGTCTATGACGTGTGGGGTCGGGTGCTAAGAAAGTGTGGCATGCCACAGTTACGTCAGTGAACCAAACAGCTACCTAAAAACTGTGGCACGCCTAACTTGTGGCTAGGCAACTTCTGGTCATGAATCAAACAAACCCTTAGTTCGGCATGCTGGGATATTAAGACTGTAAGGCCATACGTGGCGTCAGAAACGTTTTGAGGAGATCCACCACAATGGTAGTTAGGCCCAAACACAACAGGACATGCAAAAGAAACTTTTAAGAAAATGGAAACTACCACAAACCCTAATGGCCCAGCAACCACTTGTGCATGAGGCTGCTAGGGGCCTTAGTGGGGATCCAGCTACATCCACTTGTTTCAAACAAGTCCAGCTAATTCCTCCACTTCTTTATTAAAATAGTGAACGAGGTGCAGAAGATGTGGTCCCAAATCAAATCTGGAGGAATCGCAGATGACAACAGCAGATTATGTCCTTTTACGGTGTTTGGGAGTCTGGGATAACTAAGCAACGTAAATACAAAGAAATTGTGAAGGATTGTCAATCAGACAAGTTACAACATTTTTTCCGACAGGAATGACGAAACCAAAATTAGCCAATCTAACAGCAAATAAATACTATTAGTCAATCCCTCATCGGCAGCATTCGGACCCCTAGAGCGGTAAGTCAACCCAGATATCCATAACAGTAGAAAATTATGTAGAGCACAGGAGTGTAAGACTGGGACATCAACAGCTCAACACCGCCGCAATTCGCCCCGTGGCTACTCCAGAATATTCCACAGACTACATGAGTGCATCTACAGTGCTAGACAATATCCGTATTACAAAACATTAAAGCGCGCGTATCTCTGGATAAGAGAACAGCCATCCAAATCTAACGCAGCTTCCAGTAGCGTCAAAAGCAGAGAACAATTAGAAAGTAATAGGGGAAAAAAAACAAGTGAACGCACGAACAAATCCCAATCAAATCCGATGGGCGAGGGCGTTACCCAAAAAGCATCTGTTCAGAATAAAATCTGAAGCAAATGGCTTGTTGCTTTTACGCTCACTGGCCGCAGGCCAAATCGAATTTACGCTACGACGAACATACGCAACGACCGATGCACCATCCACTCAAAAGCGCAACGGTGAAACGAGGGAGCACAAACTCATGCATCTGAATTCGTTAGATGAAACCGTCCCGGTGAGGGCGGCAGAAATCTCGTATAAACGGAACTGGAAGCTAGTAACTGCCAAATCTGAAGGCAAGCACGAATGCCTCTTGAGAATGGAAGCGTCGAAGGGAGAAAACCCACACTCGACTCGCTAAACAACCATCAAAAAGGGCAAAGCCACTGAATCATCTTCAGACGCAACCTCAACTCGAAAATGTCGAGACAAAACCTCGACAAGCCTGAACTCTGAGCACATGCACATGATATCTAACTCACCAAACCAAAACAAAAACTAAGCCACAAAGGGCTAAGCGCAAACAGAAATTTCTCCCAAAAAAATCGTCAACTCTGAAGGAAGAACGCGAGCTCCAGCGCCTAACAGAAGCCCCCGCATCCTGTAACAAATGACCACCTCGGCGCTCAAAAGGCTTCCCAAAACACACCGTTTCAGGCCAAGTAAAACGCAAACGAACGATACGGTGCTTCGAAACCAGTCATGTCATGGTGAAGCCGAATCGGTTGAACACACCACATTCATCACAGCTACACGTCACATCGCCCGAGCGCGCCGACATCATCAACACGTAGCTGAAAAAGCTAGAGAGGATGAGCGGCTTACCCGCCACTTTTTCAGCCGCTCGAGGGGGGCGCCTTTGGCAGGGATGTCGAAGGGGTCGGAGGCGCCGCCGCCCCCGCTGCGCCGCCGCGCCCTCGCGGCGCCTGACGACGGGGACTCCATCCGCAGGAGAGATGCCGCGGCCGAACAAACCCCTAAACCCCAGCACGTGGCCTCCGGTGTGCAGGGTTGTGGGGTGAGGAAGCTTTTCCCGGCGAGGGGAGGGGGCTTTTGGGATGTTGAGCAGTTTCTGGCGAAAGTTCTAGCGGAGTAGCGGTTCACAAAAGCCAAAAAGCGTGATGACGCTGCTCGCCTTTTTATCGGAAGAAGCATCCCGTCCTTCTATGGTGTTTATATTTTGATTTTACTGATGCTTTTAATTTTAATTTATAAATAATAATGAGTTTATAGATAAGTTTATATAGAGATATTTGTATATAATTTTTATCGATATAAATAAAGTTAATATTTACTACAATTTTTATTACAATTAACTAGTAAATTTTATTTTAAAAATATTTTATTTAAAAATTAAGTACTATAAAAAACGAATTTTAGAACTCTGGGCTTACTTTTGTTGTTGCAACCAGTCCGGCTAAGGTGCTATAAAACTGGGCTTTTTGTTGTTGCAACCTGCCCGGCTCAGGTGCCACTGCAGTGGTCTCGATGCCAATTTAGGCACTGTCCAGCTGTATCTTTAGACGGCAATTCGATATGGGCGTGCTTGTGAATTTTATTAGATCCATCTCTTATTGTACTAGCTGACAGAGGCTTATTTAGCATAATTAAATTTAAAAAAATTAAAAATATAAAAAATATGTTAGCCCATTACGTATAATACAAACGAATACGGAAAAAAAAAACCGGCAAAAAAGCTCAACAAAAAGCCAAAAGTTCAAAAAAAGACGAAATTTATGAATAGTGAAAAATAAGACAGGAGCTAGAAGCTCAAACCGAATTGATCAGGTAGTGGTACCTTGGATCGTGCGAGGACACGTGCATGTTTCCAACTTTACGTGAATTGAACTTGGAAACTACGTGAACAATAGTACGTACGTACTAGCGTTTGATTGGTTTAGCTTGGCGTATGCACTAGCGTTTGCTATTAGTATATTGCCGTTTGCATGAAACGGTGATGGCAATGTGTATAAAAAAACAGTTTTACGTTTCTTTTTCAGAAAGGTTGCTAGATTGCTGGTATGTTTCTTTCGGAGAAGTTTGGACAAAAATGTACGGTTACTTCTAAAAATACTGGATGTGGCCTTTAAACTAGTGTAATTCTGTTTTTAGCCCTCTCTCCTACCACATGATTTTCTAACGCCGACATATGGCAATCGTGTGGTCGAGGACCGCACGACACCGAAATCGTGCAGTCCCCGACTGCACGACCACTATTTCATCCGAGTTGTGCGGTCCCCGACCGTACGACTTGCATGCTACAATGTTTGTTGCTCAGCTGGTGTGTTTGCTGCTTATAATGAAGTCTAAAATTATCATTTTTGTAATTTTTACAATGTAGCATGCTAGTGGTTGTGCGATCCTTGACCGCACGATTAACCCATGAACAGTAGTCGTGCGATTCCCGATCGCACGATTGCCACATGTCGGCGCTAGGAAATCGTGTGGTGGGGAGAGGGTTAGAAACAAAACTGCGCTGGTTTAGAGACTACATATGGTATTTTTAGGAGCAACCCTGCCATTTGTGTCCAAACTTAAGAATCAGATGTACTCTCTCTCTCAACTTTGATAGCAGTCTTTCGCTGTTACAAAGACAAGTTGGTGACGCATTGCAGATATAGCACACATTTTCTGTCTCCAATCCCTGGTTGACTAAAGGAGAGAGAGGAGTCTAAAAATTTTCGTAAACACCACATTGGAGTCAGCGACTGTCAACCGACCATCCCACCATCGAGTCTCATACAGAGTTACGAATACGATTCATTTTTAACGTTTGGTGTTAATCTAGTCACTTATGCTTAGATTTCCGTTGCCGCTACTGCATGTGCTGGCAGGATCCGATCCAACCGACCAATCCAATCAATACATGTGACCGCTCGTGGGGAAGCATGCATATATGCAGGCCCAAGGTGAACACATGAACTGGATCGATCGATGTACCATGCACTCCAGTTAATCCAACGCATACTCGCATGGAAAGGCGAAAGCAGAACGTGCCTTGTTCTCTCTCTGGATCATTGGTCCTCATGCATGCATGATCCCATAAAGGCTTATCGTGCACTTCAGTTTTCAACAAGTACGTACGTAATTGTGGTATAAGCACGATCAATTCGAATGCTTGCACTTAGTTACTCCCTTGGTCATAAAAGAGTGATGCTCCCATGCAGTCAAATCCTATAAATTTTCACCGAGGCCATTTTAAAAATGTTTGATTTCGATATATAAAAATGATACTAGTGAATTTGTCATAAAAAAATAATTTTATAATATTGTATTTTTACAACTTTTTTGAATATATAATAAGATAATTTAGTAAGTCACAAAAGCACCTCGTTGAATTTGGTGACAGGAGTCAGAACTTTGTAGTTAAGCACGCGTACGTCTGAACTTCGAAACAAGGTAAAGGCTGGAATTGGAGTAGAATGACGACTTCTTTATATATTTTTTTACGCTCCTTTTCTGATAAACACAGTTTCTTTTCTACCGAAGGCATGTAGTGTTTCTACTTGCCAAGGAAAGCATTAGCATGCGAGTCGTCTGCTTTTCTAGATATGCTGACACTTATACAACTAGTAAAGTCGTATTAGTCATTGGTGCGAATAGTTGATTCATCTAATGTAGCTCATGTTCACCTCGAATCTCATGCTTCTTTTCTTTGATCTATGTGTTTTGCGGGAGTCGTGTTTGCTTTCTTTCGGTGGCCGTTACTTGAACCTTCCAAAACCGGCCGGCAAAACGAAAAGAACCTGCAATAGTCTTAGACTCCATCGAGAGCTTTTCCGTAACAGCAGAGAGAAGGCACAAAGCTAAACTTAAAAGAGAACAAGAAGACGCACATTCAAAAAGGGGAACAGTAGGTGCAACAAATCAAAAGCCCAAAGTTAGTTTAACTACATATGTAAAGATCACACAGCTCGATCGGCTTGGTACGTACGAAAAGCAGTAGTGCCGAAGCAATGTGCATCCTATTCTTTTCGGTTTGTTAGTATGTTTTTAGTTTCGATTTCTATACCGATACTATTTATTATTTATCAGGCCTACTAGTCATAACAAAAAAAAATCATCAATTATAATCTAAAAGAATAAGCTACAACGATTGATGGGAATATTCAATGACGCGGAATCGTATCGCCAACGAGATAGGTATGGTCCTTCGGGAAAGAACTGGTCGTGGCGGTCCTAATGCTGACGGCGCGAATCGAACCGACTGTGAACTCAGAAGATAGGAAAGGGAAATGCTGCTAGCTCACGGCCGGATATATGCCTTCAGTACGTAAGAACGATGTATCTTGTTCTAATTTCTGAGATGGCCCAGACGAGAAAGCTAGCTAGTTATAGCATTCATATTGCTTGCTACCGGCTAGAACTCCCGGAGCTGGCTAGCTTCGATCGAATCCTTGCGACGTGGCTCTGGAGTACGAAAAACGCGTCCACATGTAAACAAACGCAAAGGATCACACAGGTAACACCAATCGTCGTCGCCCGGTCGTTTTGCGTGGGCCAGAAGAGCTTTCGCGCTGCTAAAATAATTGCGATTAATCATGATAAGCGAAGGTTTCTTGCCCGTGAGTATTCTAGAGCTAGCATTATTGTTTGCTAATTAAGGACATGTATGATGGTATAGATAATCGTTATCTATAGTATTTCTCTGTGTTATTTATAGACAACATTAAAGATAGTTTTTATAATAGAGTGTTTATTATATATCTCTATAGACAACTTCTCTATGTACAATATGTCTTTTTCTTATGTTACAGTTGACTGTTGTATGACAGACTGCTCAATTCTCTATGCTCTCTTCTTACTTCCACATTATCTCATGTCCTATGTAACAAGATTTACAGATAATCGACATCACACTATTGTATGTGCTCCGATCATTGAACTGGAGTATAGTTGTTGATGTGCTAGGCACTACAAGTATATGGGCATGGCAATATTCTTTTATGTTGTGGTTGATATCTTTTAGTTTTAACGTGAGTTTTTGTGTGAATGAACCGTACGTCGATAAGTCATCTCAAAATAATTGTCCTAATAAAATGATTTAAAAAGGTGGTGAAAAAACTACCTGATTTGTTTGTTCGAGGAAAAATCATAAGCCATAAACGATAAGTTTATAGACATGTTCTGTTGAGCTGTGGCTTATAATTTTTACTATAATTTATGAGTCTAATAAATATTGATTATTGAAAGAAGCTGAAAGGAAAAACGGTGGGAAAGTCGAAAAGAACGATCCTAATTGAGGAGTGCCGACGGTAACGGGCGTACGTGGCGTAGAGCATGGCACATAAATGTAAAGCCGGTCGTACGTGGCCTTTTGGTTAGTGAGACAGGACAACAGCGGAAATCAGAATATATGCGAAGGAATGGGTCCATCCATCCTGGCTTGTGGTGAGCAGGATAGAGAGCAGACAGGCAGAAGGATGGGGAAGTACGTTTTAGAAGGTACTACTATGAACACTTGTTTGTCACTAATCCGAAGAAACGCTTCTGTGCTGGCTTTTGCCAAACCAGCAGGTCGACCATCATGGCCAACCAGTTGACAACGAATGTACGTACGTGGCGATCCGGCGAGGAGTTGTCCCAAAAAGGCCGCGCGTAGTCTGCTGCACGGCTGAGGTAGGCCGCGAGAGATCACGACCTTGGACCGCACAGCAACAAACAAAGGAGTAGGAAGCTCAAAACGCGACGTACGTGTCGTGTGCCAGGAGAGGCGCGCGTACCGCCTTTTTTCCCGCGTTTCTTCCTTGCGGTTCGGTGTGGGAAGCGTGTCGAGCATGTAGGTAGGGTGGCAAGTAAGCCAGAGATCACGATTTTTTTAATAATCAATTTTTAATTTCAAATTACAGTATTATATATGAATCTTTTATTTTGCAAAAATGGTCATCTATCGCTCCACGGTTGAACAACCTGAACAAATCATCCAGCCATTGCGTGACACGAGGCCAAATAGCCTGATGGTTGGGCGACCAACCGTGCGGCGACGGTGGAGCGGTTATTTGCTGTCAGCTCATCCTTTTCTCTTTTGACTCGACCACCTCATGGGCACTTTCAGTATTTCTCTCACGAGAAAACGATAGGAGCTCGAGAGAGGAGAAAAAAGAGGGAGAGAAGGAGAGAGGAAGTGAAGAGGAGAAGGTCGCAAAGAAGCTCGGGAGGGGAAGAGAAGGAGAGAGTGTGAAGTAGAGGAGCTCGGGAGAGAGAAGGAGAAAAGAGGAGTTTGGGAGAGGGAGTGAAGGAGAGGAGAGCAGCTCGGGAGAAGAAGATAAGAAGAGGAGAGGAGCTCATGAGGTTAGAGAGAAAGACAAAGAAAGCTCGTTAATAAGAAGAAAAGGTCTTCACGTGAAGGTAATAGCTTCATCCGTTCTAGTTCTCATCCGAATGTAGGCAACATGTAGGTACGTATTTGGTTAGCACGTATTTAGTGAACGCATGTTGACAAATGGTAATATTTGCAGTGAGAAATCAATCATATCGGAACCCACAACATTGAAAGTGCATTACGGTGTTGGTACCATTCGTGAAGGTTCATACGGTGTTGACGTAAGCAATTTCTCGCAAGTCGGTATGGTACTTCTGGACGTGAAGAATGCTTTAATCAGAGATGTCCTGGACTGGCTCACACGCAGCTTTTCTTTGGACTCCGAGGTGTGCATTGTCGTCCTACATAGGCTTTGGAATCGGTCTATCACAGACATTCGGTGGGAGTTGAGGAGACTGATGTCATGGTTGCGTAGAAGGATTTTGTGAAAGGCTGTCAGTGATGTGGTTACGAATGCGTGCTACTCGTGCAACCATGTCCGAAGGAAAATCACAAGCGTCCGGTTGTTGGGAGCAACTCGGGCGCATAGCACACGGTTCATCAAGAGGACGCGGTGGGTGATGTTGCGTCGATAAAACTGGAATATCACACATCGCACACTGAGCCCACCCAACAGGCCGATGCAAATGTTGTTGAGGCACCCACTGGACAGGCGGACACAGGGGAGTATGTCGGCAGAATAGTGCGTCAGATGGAGACCAATGACCAGACGGCCTGGCCCGAGGAGGAAGCTTTATAAGAGGATGATGATAACTCTTTCGATGAGGACGAAGGTCCCATCCCTCAAGCATGGAATATGGTGGATGCTGAGAGTATTTCTGTGCACGACAAGCATGAATTACTATGGGAGCACTATGCTACGGAGGTTCGGCTTCATGCAATGTTAAGTTGTGGGCATTGTTCATGCAACGAATGTTTCGGGTCCTAAAATCTAGCCCAGAGCAGTATACCATGGTCTGCGAGTAGGTTGGCTATCCTTGGCGTGTGCACGCACGCGGAGCTAAGTACGAGACACACTGGATTGTCTCGAAGGTGGAGCCGCACTCTTGCGTCCTTAGTAGTGTTTTGCCAAGCATCGCAACTCAACTTCCACTGTCGTAGCTAATCTCATGTACGGTGAGATACTGAAGAAGAAGGACCTGGAGGCCAAGCACATCACAGTGGCTATTGAGCAAAAATTCAAGTATAATATTAGCAACGCCAAGGCATGGTGTGTGAAGCAGAAGGCTTTGGAAAGGAGGTTTGGTTCTTTCAAAGCGGCTTACGACAACTTTTCTCGTATGCTTGAGGTGCTACGGGACAGGAACTCGGGCACACACATTGCTATGAAGGACAAGTTATCCATAAGACCGCCCGGTTACTAGGTTTTGCGGAGGGCTTTCTTAACTTTTGATGCCTGCATCGACAATTTCAGGCACATGTTACTAGCGATCTTAATCAACGGAATATTTTTAATAGGGAAATATAAGGGGCAGATCCTAACAGCAATTGGCATTGATGGTAACAATCAAATTCTATCCTTGGCCATCGCATTCGTCGAAAGTGAAAATTTCTATAGCTGGTTGTGGTTCCTTCGATATGTGGAGGGAGTAGTTGGTCACGTTCTGTTGTCTGTATAATCCATGATCGCCACCCTGGGATGATGAAGGCCATAAGAAACTTCAACAAGACCTGGAGGAGCCATTCCCCTGACCAGACATGAGGAACACATGGTGCATTCGCCATCTAGGGGGTCCAACTTCTTCAAGCAGTTATCGCATTAACCGTAGATGAAGTTGTTCAAGAGGCTAGCCATGCAGAACCAGCAACGTAAATTCGATGCGTTGTGGGAGATGTTGGAGGACCACACCAGGAAGCACTTTGTCGAGAGGAATAAGCGGCCAGCCATTCCTGGGGCGGCGCAACCCAAACACCACGCACCATTACCAGAGCTTAACCCTCCCAATGTGACGTGGAGAACCTCGAGGAATATCAAATTGTTGTGGCTACAGACCAAACAGAGAGAGATGGTAGTGGAGAGTGATGAAGATGAATGTAATGGCCTGGGTCCTCCCCATGGCTTGTACTCATATATATATATACACATGAGGAGTGCTTTTACAGTTATGCCCTTACATCTGGTTATCCCCTCTGGGGGCAGTTATGTCATTACACATGGCCTATTCTGGGCCTTATAATCTCCTACCAGGCCTGCTGGGCTTAGGTGGGGGCCACCCCTACGACAGGAGCCTCTCATGGTGAAGGGCTTCACAGGGCCGAAGCCATGCTGCCGAGTCCTTTGGCCCCCTCCGTCCCCTGCGGCCTGTGAATTTCGCCAAGCTTGTGGCTGGGGAGCCTGAGGTCTGGGATGGAAGGTGCCTTATTGCAGCATACGCGCGCGCTCCGTCGTAGGCACACGCGCTCCGTCCCCTATCCTCCGAACGGGTGGCAGCGGAGGCTGGCGCCCGAGTCGAAGCCGAGGCGCGCGCGCTCCGTCCCCTACCCCTCGAACGGGTGGCAGCGGAGGCTGACGCCTAGCTCGACGTAGACGCGTGCGCGCTCCGTCCCCTACCCTTCAAACGGGTGGCAGCGGAGGCTGGCGCCTAAGTCGAAGCCGAGGCGTGCGCGCTCCGTCCCCTACCCTTCGAACGGGTGGCAGCGGAGGCTGGCGCCTAGCTCGAAGTAGACGCGCGCGTGCTCCGTCCCCTACCCTTCGAACGGGTAGCAGCGGAGGCTGGCGCCTAGCTCGAAGTAGACGCGCGCGCGCTCCGCCCCTAGCCTTCGAACGGGTGGCAGCGTAGACTGGCGCCTAAGTCGAAGCCGAGGCGCGCTCGCTACGTCCCCTACCCCTCGAACGGGTGGCAGCGGAGGCTGGCGCCCGAGTCGAAGCCGAGGAGCGCGCGCTCCGTCCCCTACCCCTCGAACAGGTGGCAGCGGAGGCTGGCGCCTAGCTCGACGTAGACGCGCGCGCGCTCCGTCCCCTACCCCTCGAATGGGTGGCAGCGTAGACTGGCGTCTAGCTCGACGTAGACGTGCCCGCGCTCCGTCCCCTACCCTTCGAACGGGTGGCAGCGGAGGCTGGCGCCTAGCTCGAAGTAGACGCGCGCGCGCTCCGTCCCCTACCCTTCGAACAGGTGGCAGCGGAGGCTGGCGCCTAGCTCGAAGTTGACGCGTGCGCTCCGTCCCCTACCCCTCGAACGGGTGGCAGCGGAGGCTGGCGCCTAGCTCGACGTAGACGCGTGCGCGCTCCGAGTAGACGCGCGCGCGCTCCGTCCCCTACCCTTCGAACGGGTGGCAGCGGAGGCTGGCGCCTAGCTCGAAGTAGACGCGCGCGCTCCGTCCCCTACCCCTCGAACGGGTGGCAGCGGAGGCTGGCGCCTAGCTCGAAGTAGACGCGCGCACGCTCCGTCCCCGCGCTGAGATTGGAGCTTGGCGCCGGTATGGTTGCGCTCCGGGGCTGTTGTGACCTTGCAGTCTGGTAGTGCGCTTTTAATGGCGGCTGGAATCACGCCGACGCCTGCTCGGTCCGGATGTTACCCTTGTTGCCCTCCTGACGGAAAGTGACCGGAAGGGACACTGCCCCAAGGCTTGCAGCGGTTGACCCCCGAAACCTTGAAGTGGAGCTCCTGGCTGCTCTAGCCGGCTTCGTGGGATCCCCATACGGTCGAGGGCCTCTGCGAACAAGATATTCGCGGAGCTTCCCCCGTCAACAAGGACGCGCCTGACGTCACAACGTGCTATGTGGGCCTGGATGACTAGGGGGTCTTGGTGAGGGTACTCCACACCCCGGGCGTCGTTCAAGTCGAAGGTGATGTTGCGGGGCGGCATCTACAGTTGCTGCTGCTTCCCGGGAGCTTTTAAGGAGGAGCCTCCGGTGATGACGTTGACGGTGCGATGCTGCGCGCCCTCCATTGGGGGCGGAGCCCGAGACCCGGCCGGCACCCCCCGCAGCTCCATGACTGCAGCGCATGCCCTTGTGTAATGATCGCCGTAGCCGTGCACCTCGCACCACTTGCCATAGTGCAGGAGCTCTTGTTCTGCTTGGGGTTGGCTGTCGTAACCGAGTCCGCCTTCCGACCCCCGGTCTCCCCTCCGTGAGGCAGGGTCGGGTCCTCGGTGGGTGCCCTCGGTGTCGCGGACATGATGGGCCGCCTGTGTCCTGCGCTGGCGGCGCCGAGGCTTACGCCCGCTCCTTGAAGAGCCTTCCTGTACCTCGGTGTCGCCGCCTCGGGGAGGGCCTCCGCGAGGTTCTCGGCCGCGGCCCAGCTTCGATGGGGGCCCACCCGCCCCCGCCTTGCGCGGGGGGCGCTCCCCCTGGACGAGGTCGAGGGCGGTGATGCTGCGTCTTCGCGCATCCTCCTCCGCCCGCGCATACTCGTCCATTTTGTCGAAGAGCTTGACGACTGTCTTGATTGGCCTCCGCGCGTTGTACTCGGGCATCAGGCTCGGACGAAGGCCCTGTATGGCTGCATTAACGACGGTGGTTTCATTAATGTCTTTCACGTGGCATCGAATCTTGGCGAAGCGCTGGAAGTAGTCCCGGAGCTTCTCCGAGGGTCCTTGCTTCACAGCGAAGAGCTGGTCCGCATCGACTCGCTCGACATAGTTTCCTTGGAAGTTGCTTTGAAGGCGGTCGCGAAGCTGCTCCCACGCGTAGATGGAGCCCGGCTCTATGGTAAAAAACCAAGAGAGGGTCACTCCTTGCAGCGCGAGGGGGAGTCCCTTCGCCTTCGTGGTGTCGTCTCCACCCGCGGCTTCGATCGCGGTTTCGTACACGAGCACGAACTCGCGGGGGTCTGTGTTGCCTTTGTACGAGTCGATGGCGCTAGGAAACTTGAAGTCTTCGGGCCATGCCGCTTGCTGCAGCCCCGCTGAAAGCGAGGACTTCGGATCTACGCGCCGCAGAGGCACGCGGCTAGACGTGGGGGCTTCGCGACTGGCCGCCCTCTCCGGCGTGGGCTCGGGCGCGATTACTGGCGCGGCCTGCTGGCTCCGAGCCTCTTGCATATCTCGGACGGCTCCACGAAGGTCCCCTAGCTCCCGCTGGAACGCGTTGAGGGCCGCCAGCAGGGCGCTTTCTGCCGCCTGTGCAGGCGGGGTCGCCGGTACTCCCAACGGGCGGATCGGCGCGGGCACGACCGCGTCGCGAGGCCCCGAGCTGCCGGTCGCTCCGTCGTGGCTACCTCGAACCGCCCGGTCCGCGCTGCCGGCGAGGGTTGCGGCGGGGGCGGCGAGGTCGGCTGTCGTTGCGTCGGCGGGGTCGGTTGTCGCCGCACCAGCGTCGACGTCTTCGACCGCGGGGTCCGTCCCCGCGACGCCGGTGCCGGTGACGGTGACGGGGTTGGTCGTCACCGCGCGGACGTCGACGTCTTCGGCCACCGCGCCTGCGTCGCTACCCGCGCCCGCCGTTGCCGATGCCGAAGCCCTGGTACTCATACGACGCTCCGGCCCGGCCGCCTTCTTTCCCTTCGCCGCCGCTGACGAAGCTTTTTTCGGTGCCATCCTTCTTCTTCGGTCTTCAGGCTTGTCCCTGTCCTCCCCACGGACGGCGCCAACTGTTGTGGCTACAGACCAAACAGAGAGAGAGATGGTAGTGGAGAGTGATGAAGATGAATGTAATGGTCTGGGTCCTCCCCATGGCTTGTACTCATATATATATACACATGAGGAGTGCTTTTACAGTTATGCCCTTACATCTGGTTATCCCCTCTGGGGCAGTTATGTCATTACACATGGCCTATTCTGGGCCTTATAATCTCCTACCAGGCCTGCTGGGCTTAGGTGGGGGCCACCCCTACGACACAAATGCTTCTCCCATTGGATTGAGGCCGAGCCTTTGGAGAAGTGATCCTTGTTGCACGACACGGACGATGTAAGGTATGACATAATGATCACTAACCTTGCGGAGAAAAAGTCATGCAAATATAGCACTTCATACAGTCAACTCACATACATCGTACTGCTCAAAGATCACAACATACTTGTAGGCCAAGATTGAGAAGGGTCAGTCACACACGGTCTATGTGATGGGCAATACAGAGCATCGTTTTAATGTGCTCATTTGGGACAGAGCTGGATTTGGGACTGCTCACTCTCTTGTTACCCATGAGGTGTGCCTTGGAGATCATATGAATGAACTTAGCTGTACATGCAATAAGCCAAAGCTTCTTCATAAACCATACTCTTATATCCTCTCCGCATGTAAGATTATCAACATGGACCCATCGAACAGAGTACTTCATGAAGGAGAGAGTACTGCAGACGTGGTGCGGTGAGGTAAGAAGCTTCAGGGTTGTAAGCAACTTTGCTATGTCAGATATTGTACAAAGGGCTTGGATTTTGGATCTGACCTATTGAAGGGTGGGAAGGGCCATCGACAGAGTCATCGCATTAAGAACGATATGGATGAAGGACAAGCTGGATCGGCGAGTAGATGTTTTGGCCACTGTGATCAGGAAGGCCACACTACGAGACGTTATAAGGTGCTTGCCGACGAGTAGGAACACCGGCGTCAAGTGTCATGCGCCTTGTTGTTGTGTGCGTACTGCTATTATAATTACAAATGCTATCATATTCTAACTTCATTTGTAGTGTTAGTCCATGAAGTGCAGCACCATTTCTTCTTGTGTGTGTACTGGTACTAGTAGTACAAATGCTATCAGGTTGTAACTTCATTTGCAAACTATAACTTCATTTGTAGTGTAAGTTCGTGAAGTGCAGCACCATTTCTTCTTGTGTGTGTGCTCGTACTAATAGTATAAATGCTATCAGGTTGTAACTTCACTTGCGAACTTTAACTTTATTTGCCAACCTTGTGCAGTGACAAGACCAAATAAGATAGTCTTGCATAGCGACAGGACCAAACGAGACAACCTTGCGCAGTAACAATGATGCATACACCATTCAGTTACATACATTAGGAGATTGAACAAACCATGAACAACAGGGGAGAGTACAATAGTACAAGTTTCTCTGTAAGTGGCTACTAGTAGAATGTACCTCGCGCTACCCCATGGAGTGTTGTAGAGGGGGCGCCTCGGACGTGGCTGGTCGTCATTGTAATAGCGCACACATATGCAGCTAGGGTTCGCGCAGCAGCATGTGGGATCATAGGAATTTCCTATGTTGACGACCTCCTTATTGCCCCTCTCGCGCTGTATCTGTTAGCAGATGTCTTCGTTTTTCTCATTGAGATTGTTAATCCGTACCTCCAACTCTAAGATTTGGTCCCAAAATGTATCCACGTATATCTCAACATGGCGTTCATGGGGAGGATCAATGTAGCGGATAAAGTCGCATTTTGTTATATGCTGGAAAGGAAAGTTAAGATAGAAGCTCTATTTGCAGTAATAGATATATAAACTATTAGCTAATTGTACCACAGAGTGTGGGCATCAGAAGAAATGTTATCCACCTTCGAAATGGCAGTTCGTGACCTACACGATTGTATCATCCCTGTGTCTGCGTTTCGGTCATACTGGTTGAGCACGCTTGTCTGGCATTAAGCAGAAGTTAGGACTGAGTCCTCCCTCCTTTTCATGGGAAGGTCTTGTATTGGCGACACCAGTTGGACTGGCCCCTTAGCGTCTGCCATGGTATGTTACTGTAGGACGAAGAAAGTTGTTCTTCCTACGGTTGGCACGGTCGAGTGCTCCTACTTTAAGTGGGCGGGGCGTGCATTTTATAGCCCATGGGGGAAGGCAGCGTGCTTTCTGATAAAGTGGGTCGTGTGTTAGCTTTGTGCAGCTTTGCGTAGTGAGTACACCAGATGGGGCAGCTTTGTGCAGTGAGTAGACCGAACATAAAAGCTTTGTACAATGACTAGACTAGATATGCCAGCTTTGTGCGGTGACAAGACCAAACGTGGCAGCTTTAAACAATGACAAGACCAAAAAAGACAACATTGTATAGTGATAAGACCAAATGGATCAGCTTTGCGCAGTGACAAGGCCAAAGTAGTCATCCTTGCGTAGTGACAACACCAAACAGGGTATCTTTACACAGTGAAAGAGACCAAAGGGGGTAGCTTTGTGCAACGACGTGATCATCTAGCGTGCCGCTACCTCACAGATGCGAAGTTGCCCAAATCAAAGCAGACTTGTAAAACGTACACCTCGTCGGCTAAGCCTATAAGTACTGTCCCTTCCGCAACGTGTTTTCCTCCACCACGACTGCAACACTATATCGCTAGTATGGAAATGCAATGGAAGGAGATCACCCGACTCGCAAGAGCTGCTACAGCCCGGGTGGAACAAGCGGAGCGTGCTAGGAGGCACCTCCCCCAAGCGAAGTCCCTCGTACCTCCAACCCCAACCTACACCTCAACATTCCCACCGAGCGTTCATTGCAAGACCCATCCATGGGGAAGACGCCCCCCTTGCTGGCGTAGGGAAGTATACAAGTTCTTCAAGTCCAATGACCGATTGAGCTTGGGCATGTGTTACTGGGGTTGCGATAACTACGCCTAGGACTACCCCGACCAGCGTTGGGACATAGCCCACTACTGCCAGCCGGTAAGAACGGGTTACAATACATTCCCTTACCAGTTCTCTTCTATGGCACGCATTAACAAGCTCTCCCCTCTTCCCGTAGTCTCCGCTCATGAGGAGGAGCGCGAGAGAAAGCGCGAATGGGCGGCCAAGGCCATGGTTGACTGTGAGGACTGCAACGACAAGCTAGGCCGCAAGGGCAAACGGCCACATTCCACATAGTAGTTCGACACATTTCGTTCATATATCCCATGTATTTCTAATTTTCTAAAGGCATGCATGTACCATCCTTGGTTCCTTAGCCTGCGTACCATGTAAACCCATTGTTGGATGATCAGTCATGTTATTTTCCTTATGTCATTTATCCAAAGTTCTCCATGTATGAAATCCCGGTTGTGTCGTAATATCACTTACCTTCATACTTATGAATCATTGCTATCTCAATCATCCCCACACTTTTTTCAAAAATTTATCGCACTACAACAATATACGTCAATTGCTAAATATTATTGCGAGTTTAACAGATTTAATACCATTCATAATTTACAAAAATTACAAACGGATCAATCGATATTTTTTGCCCTTTTATCCAAAAAACAACTTACAAATAATATTTTCTAAATGTTACCTATTTACAGTAATTACCATTTATCCCCACAATTAATTCCATCGGATTAATGATATAATAATTTAAAATAACCGTTCAATGGTTGGACGATTATATAGGATTATCGTCCAACCGTTTGGGTGACTTACGCTCTTGTCACTCCATGGTTGGACGACATGGTTTAGTCGCTCAACGGTTAAATGACTTGGCCATGTATCGTCCAACCGTATGAGCTATCAAAGTTGCAAAAAATAAAAAATAAGTATAATATTATTATTTCAAATTAAAAATTGTTTATTTTAATAAAATTTCAGAGATCAGGGTGGGCGGTGGCGTCGGCACGGAGACCAAGGCAGGCACGCTGCTGTCCCAGTCTAGCTGCCATCTGCCGAGGCAGCCGAGTGCCAGCGCTGCCGCCCCTGCGCGAAGTGTCCGCGCGATCGCTCTCTCTCTCTCTCCTGCCGACACGCGGACACGCGGTCAAGGCGCATGAGGCCCTTAGCTTGACTCTTACTAGCAGGGCGTGTTCCGTAATCTTCGGATCCTAGCTTCTCAGCGGGAGTTCGTGAGCAAGGAGAAGCGGAGCTGAAAATGAACTAACGGGGTAGAGTGATCTTGGAGTACACTCACGTGGAGGCGGAAAGCCAGACCATCCAAAACAGTGTTTCTTGAAGTTGCCAGTAAAATATCATTGCTATGGGCCTGTTTGTTTTGGCTGCACTTTATAACTTTTGGTTGAAATTTTTGTGTTTACGGTACAGATTACGGAGAGACCGATACTCACTTACAATTTTGGCTGGTACAGATGTTGGACTTTTAACGTGTACAACGTTTAATTTGTAGACCCCGTTTTGAAAAAATACTCCGTTTGAAAGTTATGTACTGTAGCAAAAGCCAAAAGCCGGCCGGCTTGTTGCTTGCCAAACAGGCCCTATATATAGTGCTGTCCAAAACAGTGCGAAATGAAGACTCCAGCCGGCTACTCGAGCTTACATAGTGCTGTCCAAATCAGCTTAGATTTCTAGCTTTTGTTTAAAATACTTTAAAAAACCGTCGGCTCGTCTTCGGCGTTATCCCTATATCTATATATTCTAAAAGTTATTTTTCAAATTTTATTCTAATAACTACTTTTAGTCGATGTTATTCTATTTCACCCAAAAGTATAATTAAAAGCAATCAATTTCAGCCGAATAAAATACTAACATAGAGTAGACACCGAGGTAAATACTGTTGGCCATGAACTAGTGGAGGAGCAAAACGAACTCAACATTGCTACCGCGACGTAGTCGCTTATGATCCACAGGGTATTCCTGGGAAAGCTCGAATTATTATTTTCTTTTTGACAAGACAAGTACCCTAAGAAGAAGAGACTGGGGCCGCCTCCGAGTGCTGCGGCCGTGTTGTGGCAATACGAGAGTTTTGGCTCTTGCAGAGCTAGCCGAATCGTAGACTATGTCTAATGTTGTGTTTTAATTAGTTTAAAAGAAAAGAGAGAAGACATTGAATCGATTCAATATATTAGAAAAATCATAATATAACTTTAAACTAATATCAGTTTAATACACTTAAGATGCTCTACTCCTAGAGAAGGCTACAGAGAAAAATAGAGAGCAATAACCAATTGGAGTAGTAGTAGATAGGGATGTTCCTAGTCAATTGGAGTAGTGGATAGGAGAGTTTTTTTCATAAATAATTTATTTTTTATTGAAAAATACATAAATATACTCGTATTTTAATTTTTCATAGAAATAACCTCTATTCACCCAACCGTGAGTGACTGGACCCTGTTGCCCAACGGCCGAGTGACACGCAGGCAGCAGGTGGACCGTTGGGCGATATGAATGCAGTGTCCAACAATCGAGTGACTAGACCATGTCGTCCAACCGTTGGGTGACTGGGCCTCCTGTTGCCCGAGGGTACAGCGACTGAACACCATATATAATCGACCGCTCGGCCGAGTGGCCAAGCGCAACCTCCATCCGCCAACAGCGAGTGAACAAAAGAGAAAGAAGATAAGGGAAAGAAAGAACAAGAGAGGAGAGAGAGGAGAGAGGAAGTTCCGCTACTTCTGTGAGGTAAAATTTTTGCTATGTTTTAATCAATTTTTTGTATTAAGTAAATAGTTTACTTAGTGTAAATTAATATTTGTAGAAAATTATAGCTGTAAAAAAGAATAGTATAACTTTGGTTAGATGAATTAACCCTATTAGAGGAAATACCAGACAGAAGACAGGAGGAAAAAAGAGGAGAAACGCGCGTGTATTTAATTTATTTCGTTGCGACTATTTAACTGGGAGGATCCCGTGGCATGTTAGAGTAGTGGGAAAACTTTAGTTAGTCATGTAAATATGCAAAACATTATTAGACAACATTTATGATTAATTACAAATGAATTTAATGTCGTAAGTACATTGAAAAATCACACATACCATTAAAACTGGTATATTTGCATTTCAATCAGTATGTTGCATACTTAATTAATTTTGTTAATGTCATATAAAGTCTCGCAACCTATTAGGAATTATTTACAGTAAGAGAGAGCTCGAGCAAAGGGAGAAGAGCAGTGTCGGTGTGCGTGGGAGCAGATAGAGAGTTGATGTGTATTGGGGCGGAGGAAAAGGAGTGGTGGGAGCAGAGAGACACGCAGGCAGTAGGTGGACCATTTGTTCGAGTGTGCAAAATGGCTCCAAAATTACAAATTATTGTACACTGTCATCTATACTTTGTTAGTTGCTATATTTGATGTACGTAGTGCCGTAGTAAATATATTGTACGCTGCATGTAATGTTTATGTAACTGGTCATGTAATATTTATGTAACTGGTATGATATTATCTCCTTTTGAATATTGTTGTAAGTATTGTCTTGTAGCCTAGTACTGTTTTGTTTATAAGTTAAATTTACTTCTACTTTACATTCAATTTTTTTGTTCCACGTAAATGCCAACTTGAAGTCATTTTGTAGGTATGGCTCATCGATCGGATTGGCCTTTCACCCTCCTAGATGAGTGCATCGACCGGCTACATCACGCATCGCATCATGTTCCACATCCTGCGGCCGTGGACGATGCGACTGAGTTGGGGGTGGTCCGTACATGCACACCTCGAGTGGCTTGGAGGCTGACCCATGCTGGACAGATAGGTTTGCACTCGGTGGCATTGTCTTCTTGCCTTACGTAGGTTTCGTACTGGCCTTTTTTTTGCTTTGCGGGCTCAGCAATGTTAGTCTACTATCTCTCCCTTTTAATATAATGAGATTGATAGAAAGCCCTCTATCAATATTTCCCCATCTACTATGCATTTTTTCTGGGTTCAATAGGTTTTCAATTTTCAGATCACACTAGCTAGATGACTTACCATGTCAGCGAATTCAATTTTCAAGTATTTCCTTCTGATACAGTCAGGCTGCAGTTCCAGGTTGTCGCGACCAGCTTTTCCTCTCTTTCTTCAATCCTATAACATTAGAAGCAGTAAATAAAAGAAAAGAGTAAACACACTGCAGTACTATTTCAGGTTTGTGGTTTACTCGGGCTTCAAGACTTCTCCAATGGTTGATGAGGCGCACCCAATAGTCTACACAAACTCTTTCATCACGCATAGCAAGAAGTTCCAAATCGCTCTTTGTATTATCAAAATACGCTTTCCTTAAATATCTCTTGAAATCCCCCATTTCTAGCAGCAGTTGCCATAACCTAGTCCTTCACGGTTTCATTCACCTGAAAGTACAGCTGATTGCAAATAGAGACAGAAATTCAGAACAAATCAACAATTTCTATGTCAATATGCCAGCTGATTAAAACATTTGAATATTATTGGAGTACTTGTGGTCATCAAACAACTTTTAACTTTTTTTCTCTACATCGACCCACCTGATCCAATTGTGATCCCCAGCAGGAAATTCTTGGCTCTTATAGGGCCTGTTTGGGAGAGCTCCACCACCTCCAGATTCACGAAAAACAGATCCGGATCCACTTTTCCAAGCTAAACAGTTCTAGCTCCAGCAGCTCCACCGTGGATCTGCTCCACCAAAACCATGGATCTGGCTCCAGATCCACCAAATCCATGGAGCACCTCAAGGGGTGCTCCACCAAACTCAAGTTGGTGGAGTTGGGGAAAATTACCCACCATGCCACTGATTACACACAAAAAAACGTTTCGTTCTTTTTATTTCTCGTCGCTGCGCCGTCCTCTCCACCGCGCCCGCCCCTTGGCCGGCCGGCGCGCCGTCTCCACCCCCTCCACCGCGCCCGCCCCTTGGCCGGCCGCCGCCGCCTCCGGCCAGCCGCCTCACCGCCCCCCAGCCGCCGCTCCGCCTCCTCCTCTGCCGCGCGCCGTGCCCGCCCTCGGCCAGCCGCCGCGCCGCCCCCGACCACGGGAGCACCACCAGGGCACCCCGAGCACGTCCCCAACCCCGCCGGACCCTGCCGCTCTCCCCAGCGAGCCGCCGCCGTCTTCACCCTCGCCGCCAAGCCCCCTCTCGCCGCCGGCCCGCCCTGCTCCACCTCGGCCACAGCTAGCGCTCTAGATGAGTTCAAGAAGGCCAGTAGATGCTTCTCCGTCAAGGAATCGAACTCCAATGGCCCGAGCTGCCGGCGCCCTTGCTCCCCTGTCTCGGCCGCCGCCCGGTTCGCCGCCGGTCACTGCCGGACGAATCCGTCCGATTCCTCTCTCCCCAAGGAGCGGCCGACGCCCTGGAATCCGTTTTGGTCGGTTCCGTCGCGCCGCCATGGCCGTTCCGCCGCCGGCTGGCCCCGTCTCCCTCGCGGCTGGGATGAGCCCAGGTGTGGAACCTGACGTGTGGGCCCCATGCCGGGAATATGACGTGTGGGCCCCAGGTGTCAGTGAGATAGAGGAGAGCAAACTCAGAGCTAGAGCTGTACCAAACACTTGGATGAAACCCAGATCCACGGTGGAGCTGCTCCACGGTGGATTTAGGTGGATCTGGTGAATCTGGGTGGATCTGGAGCTGATGGAGCTCTCCCAAACAGGCCCATAAGTACCCTATAGAGTTAGCAGATACACAGGCACTGCCCCCAACAGGTTCTCTGAGAGACTATATGGATATCTATACCAATTTGTGATAAACAATTAACAGTTAGTTTAAGTTGAACATAAGGTTTTATAAAGAGTTTGCAATTCTCTGAAAATTAAGATTATTGTTAGGATTCACACAGTAGTACCAGCCTAACAATGACGATAATACTAGTTTGGTGATAGCGATAGTACCGAGTATGAACAGAAGTACATACCATAGGTACGGTATGATTGGTCTCTCGATAACGGTAACTATGACCTGTTTGGATTTACATCTCGTATAGTCGTATGTATGTACGTAGGGGGCTTTGCACGCACTCTGATAGGCGTAGGCCACACGAGATGCGAAAAACCGTGGTCCGGTCGCCGTGGGCGGCATCAGCCAGACGCAGCCGAGGCGATGGATCGGCAGGGCGGCATGCAGCATGGGCAGACATGCATGCAGATCTAGCCGTTGCGCCGTGCGGAGACCATCGAAGGGCTGTTACGTTGTTCGCCTCCTCGGAGTGATACGCATCTGATCTTGCGTGCCCGTCACAAGTGGCGGGGGACGGGGTCCTCGTCTTGCGACACACGACGTGCCGGTTGTTGCAGCGCCTGGTCCTCTCGGCACGTGATATGGCCAAATTAACGTACATGTACACAATGTGTTGGCGTGTATTACGACATGACATCAGTGGTACGTAGAGACAAGCCCCCACCACAACTGCTATTGTTCTTGTGACCGATAAAAAACTGAATATCAATAAACTATTTTGAAAAAATTATGTTAATAAATTATTTTAAAATAGTGACAACGAAACCGTCCTATTATTAATTCAAAAAAATTATAAATCATAAATTATAAGTTAAAAATAACTGAATGTTTATTCACATCCATTTCTCCTCGTTCCTTTTAGACTTTGCAATCTACTCTGTTTTTCGAGGCAATATGTGGCAATTAACCTAGCTACTTGTCAATGGTAAAAGATGGACGGTAAATTGGTAACAATGTTGTTTGTCTCTGTCGACAAGCAGGAGCGTTGGATCTATTTGTGTATTGGCCTGTAGTACGTGGATGCTCGCTTGTCGTGTAACTAGAAAACTAGTTGCCTTGCATTTGTCTAATCAGCTTCAGTTGTACGGTGTACCGGTGTTGTGCAATTGTGTTTATCATGTGATTCCTTTAAGAAAAACTCGACAATTCACTAAAGCTCATCATTAGCAGTGTATATAAGAGCATTACAAACAGAATTTGTACGATAAGTTTTAATTCACGAGCGTGGCCAGGGCTTGGAAATGAATTCCACAATTCGTGCTAGTAGTTGAACCGAGAGACGAGAAAGATTTCTTGCTTCTCACGTGTGACTTCTTACAATTTCAGCAAGAAAGCTGCAGAAGCACAAAATTTTCATACAAAAGGATAGCTATGATGTTGAGGTGCGCCATTACATAATCGAGCAACGATGTCTCGAGGGACAAACTATTCAAAAATGCCGTTTCATCTGGAAATCTTTTCCATGGCTTGCTTTGGTCACACGTTCTTTGCAGTTTCGAAACGACATACAAGGACTAGGCAATGCTGGAACTTTGCAGTCTAAATGTGACAGGACACGCGAAATGTTATGCATTGGTTGTTAGTCTCCAATGCGGTAGATTCACTGGAATATACCGTGGAAGGGGAGAAATGGTTAGACATACTTCTTCCCTTGATCCAAATGATTTCTTACGGGGAACTAGGCAAATTAGAGAAGACTAGGCATCCTCGTTACAAGACCTTACTGAACCAAAGACAAGGTGTTCCTAGCCAAAAAAAAAAAAAAGAAAAAGAAAAAAAGACAAGGTGTTTCTAGGTACAGGCTTCCTCTAGAGGAAATTAATATACCTCACCACATGAGTGCTGCGGGAGAAAAACAATGGCGAAACCTTGGGAGCTACCCTACCAAAACATCCTCCGGCCTCCGGGATGTTTAAGTTGAGGGAAATGTACTTTAAAGCCCGGTTTTAAAGATGTAGTTAATTCCCTTACAAGGTATATCACACGCATTTGTTGTTGACCATTGCTGTCTAAGAGTAGGTACAATATGGTGATATAAGACATCTATAATTCGTCATATAAGACATCTGATAATATAAATGAAAGAGAATAAACAGAGAGAAAGAAGCTGTTTAACATGCAACAAATGATCTACAAATGTATTTTGTAGCTGCGTTTTGTAGGTTTTATGTAGACAACTTGAGACAATTCACCGTATGTTGTCTTTACTTTTATATAGATGATATGAAAAGTAATACAGATAACGGTCCTCCGTACAATTTGTCCCGCTTTTTCGGGCCCATAACCCGAGGCTCCCAGTGCCAGCATACCAGGGGCAAAGCACGCAAGCTCATCCATCTGTGTTCGTCAGAACTTTTAAACGAGAATGCAAGATAAGCCTCAGCAAGCATCCTGCTGACAATAGTCAACCGAATGGGGATTCTTTACCTTGTCAGACAATGCGCCACCATTCTTCTCACATATGCAGTAGTAACTAGACGGTGTAGTTTTCTTGGTCAAGCTTATTAGACCTTCCATTGATGTCGCCCACATTTGTCTAAGTTAAGCACCACAAATAAAATTATCGATCATATTACAGAGCAGAATGTATAAACTTTGCACTAAAAAATAGGTGAAGGGAATATGACAAATTGTGAAGCCAGGGTGGTAATAGGCCTGAACCTGTCATGCTTTAAACGCTCGGTTTTATTCCCCTGAATCCAGACCTTGAGCAAGTGCTCATAGAAGCTGAAAAATAAAAAAGCAGTTAATTCTTTTTTTATCTTTTGGGGATGATAGCAACTAGGGTCTGCAACAGAAAACAGAACAATGATCCAATAAGACAGAGCGACTGCAACAGAAAACAGAACAATGATCCAATAAGATAGAGCGAACTCACTTAAAGAATTGTGAAAATTTACATGGAGCAGTACTTGTGTTGAATGGCAAAACAGAGCACCACAATTTCAGGAAAATAAATTGGATGGAATACGCAAGGACAAACGGCATTACCTATCTCCCATAGCACCGAATGTAATTGTGGAGTATGATGCAGTTCCTGAATGAGGATTTATGTAGATAGAAAGTAAGCCATCGCTTGGATATATCTTCTGAAGCTGTCTTATGACATTTTCCGCTAAAATTGTATTGTATCAGCTCATTATCTTAACTGAGAGTTCAATAAGAAAAAGGAAGCAAAAATAGATATCCAGGCAGGATTTTAATATGTAAACATGCTAAATTAACATAGGGCATTTTATTAGCAAAATATAACTGTCAATTGGGATCAAAACCATCCAAGCATCCAACAAGAGAACTTCCCATTCTCGATACTATCGCCTAGCAGATCGGGAATTGATCGCTGGGGCTAGGAGTTTATCTATAGACTCCATGGCGGCGAGTGGAAGAGGACCAGAGGAGGCGGCGCATCGCGTCCACTGCGTGGAAAAGGAGAGAAGCTAGAAAGCGTGGGATTTATGGGCTTCAGTTGGATTTTGAGAACCTGGAAAATCGCCAAAACCGCGCAACTTCAGAACAGGCTCTGAACGACAAAGAGGCACACGGATTTGAATCCTCAGATCGATGCTGCCACAGCATCGCATTCTGTGCTGTTATTTAACTCCCATCTCACAGAAACAAGAGAGAAGAAGTCGATGACAACACAATCTCCGAGCTTTTCAGCCTCCGCGCAAATCAAAGGTACTTGCGGGCGGATTCTTAAACTCGGCACGATCATACAGCCTTGCAGTAGGAATTTGGTCACTAAAAAAAACTGTTTGATTCATGACTAGAAGTTGCGTAGCCACAAGTTAGACGTGTCATAGTTTTTAGGTAGCTGTTTGGTTCACTGACGTAACTGTGGTATGCCACACTTTCTTAGCACCCGGCCCCACACGTCATAGACTCAATTTCTTGCCAAACTTTGCCACAAGTGTGGCTTCGATTTTGTTAGCCACACTTTCTGTGGCAGCCACATATTGACTAAGCTTAGGCATGGCAAGGTTAGGCACCAACCAAACAGGCCTTTAGTGTTTCAAGAGCAGCAGAATCGAAAAAAGTGTTTGCCGATACATATACATCGAGAATCTCGGAAAATTTGCTTGCCTGTAATTTATTTCAACGTTTAGTAACAACAGTGAAACAAATGAAATAACTAGTGAGGGAAGCAAATTCAGAATAAGAGTAGTAGTTTCAGGCTACCTTTTCACTGTGAGATCATGTGATGTCGTATACGTTGTTGATTATGAATAATTGACATTTAGTTTTATTAGAATTTGTGTTTATGAAAGTTCTGGTCGATACACTTCTGTGTTTGAGTTTTCAGGCTGGCAAAATGATCACGTCTGGTTCTGACCACAGACGGTAGTCCGATCAGTCTTATGATGGCTGGTCTGATCGGCAGGTCCGAACCGTAGATGAGTAATTTCGATCACGGCTTCAATCATGGTAAGTCGATCACTGCAGGTTTCGACCAAGTCAAGCTTCGACTACGGCGATTTGACTATGGTATTTTCGATCATGTCTGGCTTCAACCATGACTGATTTTGACCATGTCCGGTTTCGATCACGGCAGACTTTGACCACGTCAAACTTCGACCACATCCAGCTTCGACCATGTCAGATCGACCACGGTATTTTCACCACGGCAGAATGACCACGGCAGGTAATTGTAGATCTCTACCTCGAAAAGTGAACTGGTTGTAAGCAACATTTCACCAGTCGTAAGCGACAGTGAACTGACCTTAATTACAGTGAATCGGTTGAAGTTCGTAAGGTCATTAGCTACTGTAAATGATCGATGGTCGTAGCTACAATACTTTTTTATGGTCGTAACTATAGTACCTAATCGAGGCTGGGCGTCCGAGTAATGACAGAGTCAATGAATTGACTGGGTCTTTTGGGTAATACGTGATGTGCGCAAATCGTGGAGTCATAATACGCGGTGTGCACAAGTCGTGGAAGGTAAAACTGGATCACAATGTCTATTTATAATGTTTATTTATACATTTGTAATCAGTCTGTAAAGTGTGGTGAATAATAGAAAAAAGAAAAACAACGCAAGCCAAGTTCGCGTCGAAAAAAAATACTCTACTATTTATCGTCTTCTCTGTGTAGTATATATCCACGGATAAATCAAGAGTGTGATTTCTATATGTATCTAACATCTACTACGTCTTCCCCCTAGCGCCGCCGTCGTCGGCATTAGTGGGAGCGGAGTAGTGAGACGGCACAGTTAGGAGGAAACATATATGCATAAGATGGTGGTTCCGTCGAGTAGACTCCTTGCAGCTCTCGCTCATCTCCTCATCGCTTGTCCTTGCTTCGTGTTGTGCCGAGCCGAGCTGGGTGGGCCACAGACGCAGCGATGTCAAAAGCGCTTTTCCCAAAGCAGCTTTCCTTATTTAGTAGTCCGAGCCGAGCCGGGTGAGCCATTGACGTAGCGATGTCAGAAGCATTTGTCCAGAAGCCGCTTTCCTTATTTAGTAGTGTCTACCTCTCTCTACCTGAATCTATACCGTTTAATTCGGATATAACGGCTAATATAAGAAGATATTGGATGGATTATGACGTGTAATTTTGGTTGGCCAAGTCGGGGAGCCGGCGAAGTCCGTTATCCAAATTTGGATCGCGATTTTTGTTTGTGATCTAAATTTGGATGGGATCTTGTAGGCCGCAGGTTCCATCCAGTCAACCACACTATGGTGGATTCTTTTTTTTTTCCCTATAGTTGATAGTTTAGACCTGTGACCGATAGTTTTTATTCTAGCGTGAGCGCTTACACGAACGAACCGAATGCTAATAAGTTGATAAGTCACTTCAAAAAGACCATTCTGGTAAGCCGCTTTAGAAAAACGACAGAGAAACCATTCCGTTTGTTTGTTTGTTTAAGAGAGCTCTAAGCTGAAAAGAATAGGTTATATTTTGCCTATATCACTTATCCGCATTTACCTTGGCCGTGCAAATTTGATCCAACAGTTAACAGAAAACTAACAGTTTGGTCCGCTATGCATGGCTGCAAACACGTTTAAGCAAAGCTACACTTCTCTTTATCCTTTACCTTTTTTTTAACCTTCTTACAAGCTTTAGCCTCAAAATGCAACACGCTAGTACAGTAAACCTATTATATTTACTAGTAATGGCGTAACGTCCTTGTGTTACTGTAGATCTCAAATAAATATGACATATTTTTATTTAAAAATACAATAATAATAATTTTAAATTTTAAAAAACAAAAACAATTATCCTTATATTTAAAAATACATACATAATTCACATCACATCAACCGACCATATGCATATGCGCATATACAAACGGTGCAATCCTATATATAGCGCACACATGTTCACGTAGACGAATTCACAAAAAAACTTTTGAGAGCGGAGAGGGATGGTAGAACTACCACCAACCCTTTTTTTTAATATGAATACTAGTTATATATCTGTGCGTTGCAACGAAATTTAGTGTATTACAACAAAATTCATTGTATATATAGAGAATTATGCTATGGAAGGGAATTGTTCTAATCGGTTGAAAAATAGAGAATGATGAGAAGTCAAAGAAATAGAACGGTTGGAGAACGGATGTACGACCAGCAACTCGTTCTTTTATAATAGTAATGGTAATAAAGATTTAAGTTCGTGATAGTCGACTTTGAGTGGTTGCAAACTTGCTACGCTTGTAGCTTCGCATACATATGCCAAATCTCCAGCTGACATGAAGTCACATAAAACTCACTGCCTCCAAAGGAAACACCTCACATCCTCAAAAAGGGGAAATTGGTGGTGCTGAAAGGAAAACACAACCCATTTTTATAGATCATATTTCAAAAGGTAGCAACTTGGGGCAAATAATGAGAATACAACTCCAGAAAGCCCCAGGCAAGCAACAACATATGGACACTGAGATGTATGCTACAAATCAATAAGCAAGTTCAAAGATGAAAACTTTCATGGGGCTATTGATCTTCGATTATACTCTGGAAGTCCGAAGGTCTATATTTCCCAGATTATCTCATCGTGCTCTACCTATAATTTTGTTACCTAAATAGCCTAATGCCGCGATTTGCAACCTTTACAGCTTCAGGAAGAAACTCCCCTCATGTCAGCACATCTTTCATCAGGCAGGTCAAAATCAGACGGCAGATGCAAAAATCCTGTGCTCCATAGTTCAAGCCTACTCATGTTTTCCCTGCTTCCTCCCGAACGGCCGGACCACGGGTGTTGCAATGTCAGCCGAGCCGGCTTTGCTATCGCGCATGGGAACAATTCTCAATGGGTGAGCTTCGGTGTTGAAGACCCACTCATCGAATGATATGACTGATGGAGGGGAGAACAGCAGGTAGAGGTACTTGAGCGTCTCTGCTAGGAAGAAACTCTGCATCATGTTGTCCTTTTCACCAGTGTTCACCTGGAGATCGATATGTTTCAGCAAGATTTGTGTAAGGCACTGTTTTCAGTAGAAATTTGAGGATGGAAGCCATTGTTAAGACTTACATCTCTCAGTCCCACATATCCAGATTCTATACGGGAGTTCTTCTCAAATGCCTGGAATATGTCCCACCCCCAATCTTGGTATGTTTTGTTACCCGTAAGGCGCCACAGGTACACGAGTGATTCAACAGTCTCTGGTCTCAGGATATTCCATGATGTGCCCACATTCATATCCTAAAGTAGGAAAATACCATTTAGAATTGATGGCATGGTATGGGATTACTAGAAAGAAGAAAAATAAGAGCTTCCATACTACCTGTCCAGCATGGAAAAAATAGTTCTCTCCAGCCATCTTTGTGGGAGTTGTTTGGTAGAAATTATAACAGGTCCAAGCTAGCTATGAAGAGTTAAAAAAAAGATCAACAAACAGAACAAAACCAGGTATGTTCTTCCTCAATTTGAATATAGTAGTAATCACATTTCACACAGCAGATTAAACATGATGAAAAGTGTTGTGGTTAACTATATCAATTTATAATTAATGTCCAGCTATGCAGTCCCGAAAAAATTATTATCAAGCTAAAAAGAAATACTATGTAATAAGCAAGGACTTGAGATTTTGACTACAAAAAATAGAATTCCCTAGAGGATTGACCTCTTTTGCAAGATTCATAATTTGTTCTGCTTTTTCAGGCCCATAACCCGAGGCTCCCAGTGCCAGCATACCAGGGGCAAAGCACGCAAGCTCATCCATCTGTGTTAAGTCATAAGCTGAACCAGTCAGAGCTTTAAAAAGAGAATGTAAGATAAACTGTAGCAAGCATCCTGCTGACAATAGTCAACCGAATGGGGATTCTTTACCTTGTCAGACAATGAGCCACCATCCTTCTCACAGATGTAGTAGTAACTAGACGGTGTAGTTTTCTTAGTCAAGCTTATTAGACCTTCCATTGATGTCTCCCACATTTGTCTGAGTTAAGCACCACAAATGGAATTATTAATCATATTACAGAGCAGAATGTATAAACTTTTCACTAAAAAATAGGTGAAGGGAATATGACAAATTGTGAAGCCAGGGTGGTAATAGGCCAGAACCTGTAATGTTTTACACTCTCGGTTTTATTCCCCTGAATCCAGACCTTGAGCAAGTACTCATAGAAGCTGAAAAATAAAAAAAAAGGCAGTTAGTTCTTTTTTAATCTTTTGGGGCTGATAGCAACTAGGGTCTGCAACAGAAAACAGAGCAATGATCCAATAAGATAGAGCAAACTCACTTAAAGATTTGTGAAAATTTACATCGAACAGTACTAGTGTTGAATGGCAAAACAGAGCACCAAAATTTCAGGAAAATAAATTGGATGGAATACGCAAGGACAAATGACATTACCTATCTCCCATAGCACCGAATGTAATTGTGGAGTATGATGCAGTTCCTGAATGAGGATTTATGTAGATAGGAAGTAAGCCATCGCTTGGATATATCTTCTGAAGCTGTCTTACGACATTTTCCGCCTAAGATTGTATTGTAGCAACTCATTAGATCAACTGAGAGTTCAATATAAGAAAAAGGGAGCAAAAAAAGATATCCAGGCAGGATTTGAATATGTAAATATGCTAAATTAACATAGGGCATTTTATTAGCAAAATATAACTGTCAATTGGGATCAAAATCATCCAAGCGTCCAACAAGAGAACTTCCCATTATTGATAAAGGAATACACGTATAAACTTCGACTAAGAAGGAAATGACAAAACCTTCTGCTGATACTTCTGATCCCCGGTCCTTTGAGACAAAGCTATAAATTCAAGTTGCTCTGTGCCAGAATCTGCAAGGATACTATCACCCTGCAGAAATAACAAGGCATTAATTCATCATCCAAGGGAGAGAAAATATTTTCAGGTGGAAGTGTTAAAAAAAACTAATTTAGCAATTCTCAATGGCAAATGGTTTTGCAAAGATCAATGGTCAGTAGCATGTTAAATACTTCTGTATTTGAGCACTGTGGCAATCAGGAACAGAAACAAATTACAAACATAATCATAAAGGAGATGTCTGTGATGAGATGGAATTCAAAGCCTTGGCATAAAATCAAAGCATAATGGGATGCTGTGGATAAGGTTAATACACTTGACTATAAGCTTTCACATGTTGTAGAAGGAACTTGAAATGGCAGTGGGTACTTAATGGCAAATAGAACATCAGTTACTCACGTTGGTCCATCCAGGATTATGGGCTCGGCCATGAGCTAGATTGATTCTATTATAAGGGATACCAGATGTTGTATCCCAAGCAGGTAGCAATCGATCAGTAATATCCTTAGCCTTCTCGAGAAATACTTTGTCACCAGACAAATCATATGCACTGAGGAGACCTCCAACAACCCTGAATATAAATAAATAAATAAAACATAATCTTAGACAAGCTAGCTATACATAGGTTTTCTATTAAAATCATAATGTTGATGTGGCTACAATACATAGCATCGACATATGCAGCCAAATATCTGCAAGAAGAAATACTACAACAAAGGTAAACCTTATAATGCAACCTTATGGTCGTTTCAAAAACACTTGCGTCATAGTCCTTGTCAAAGCTTAATGACTCTGCCACCCAGCTGTTATCATGAAATAGATACTAGTCAGATCAGGAGTATAACATAAACCACAGTAGGGTATTCAAATCATCAAATGGTTGCAAGGAATACTATGATGTGAAATGATAGCAAGGATGCATAACTAGATGCAGCTAATATAACTATATAAGTAACAAAAACGGCATGTCTCTCCCCTCCGCAACCCTCCACCCTCCTGGCGCCTCAGCTTCCCAGTGCCCCACGTCGGCAGCCACCCCGGTGCCGGCGGCCACCCTCAAGACCGTTCCTCTCCCCGGGCTCGTCACCCAGTCCCCCCTGGCGCCGGGTTCTCCTTCCCGCTCCCCTGCCCCTTCCGGCCGCTCTAAGGCGCAGAGGTGGAGGGACTCAAGTCCTGCCCCTTCGGTCTTGGTTGGAGGCTCTAGGGTCCCTGGCCAGGCTAGTTATCGTGACGTGCTTATCTCCCCCAAGCCCACCGACGGATGGAAGGTTTTTGAAAGCCGGCGGACCCGCCGGAGGCGTCTTCGACCGCCGCGTCATCCCCGTCGGCCAGTTCCTGAGGTTTTGAGAGGAAAGTGTTTCAACTGTCTGTCTCCGTCGCACCTTGCCGCCGTGTGCCGTCGTCCCACGCGCTGCCTGCGCTGCCGGGCTCCTGGGCATCGTTCTGCGACGTGCCCTCGCCGGTCGGCTGCTGCTGCGCGTCCTGCTCCCACTCGGCCGGCGACGAAGATGGTTTGGCGTCGCGTTGTGCCCCTGCTTGCCAGTGGGCAGCCTTCCCCCGCGCCGACCGCTGGTGAGGCTGCAGGGCCGGTGCATGATGGCTGCAAGGGCGTGGTCGGGGATCGCGGCCGCAGGAAGCGTCGTCGGTCTCGTCGGCGTCGTTCTGGTGGCCGTGGCGAGCACCCCCCTTCCCCGGCTCGTTCTTCCAGTGCTGAAGATGATGCTGCTTCCCCGCTCCCGGTGTCCTTTGGTGACGTCGTGGGCCGGGTGGAGGCGGTTACTTCGGGAAGGATACCTCAGCGTGTCATCGTTCGTTCGTCTGGTCTGGATAGCATGGAGGATGATCTCCGCTGTGCCCTCGTTGTCACTGTCGTGGGTGAGTGCTCTGGCCTTTCAGTTGAGCTCCTCACGACGCAGATCGCCTCAAGGTTTAACCTAGTGGAGGAGGAGTTGATCGTGCGGCGGAACTCGTCTTCAAGTTTTCTCCTCATCCTCCCGGATATGGCCTCTGCTGATCGCGTCTACAACGGCGGGCAACCTTTCATCTCGCCCTCCCTCAGGCTCCATATCATGCGCTGGTCCCGTTTATTCCGCTCCAATGGTCTGGTTTGCGCCAGCGAGGTGGACGTCGCGATCTGTGGCATCCCGGCGCACGCCTAGGAGTTGGCCATGGCTGTGCAGCTTCTCGACGAGTTCTGCCTGGTTCTCGAAGTCTATCCTGACACGTTTGATCAGCGGGACGTCTTCCGCCTGCGGGCCTGGTGCACGAGACCTAAGCTCGTTCCTCCGGTCATGGAGCTGCTCGTCGAAGAACCGTCCCTGTCCCACGGGAGTGTTCCGCAAGTGCTCAGGACCTTGTCGTACCCCGTTGAGATCAAGGTCTCGTTTGCCTCCCCGACATCCGTGGCGGCTCCCCCTCCGTCACCGCCCCCCGCCCCGGCTGGTGATGGCGATGGTGGCGGTGGTTCTCTGCAGCGTCATGGTGGCCTGGTTGCCCCCTCCCCGTCGCAAGCTTCTGGGACCGGGTCGGTGCCCCTCAGCGGCGGTCCTCGGGCGCCAGTCCACTCTCGGTTGGGCCCACGTCCGGCTGGTGCATGCGTCACGGCGACTTCCCCGGTGCTGAGGCGCCTCGGGTCAGGCGCTTCTCCCGCGTCATCGTCACCCGTTGACGATTCGGGGCGCATGCCAGGCATTGATGTGGTGCCGGCGGTTGGCCTCCCCCAGGAGCATTCCTCCTTCCCCAGGGAGGATGTGGGCCTTGACTGCGGTGTGATGTCTCTTGCGGTTGCGGCCTCCCTCGAACCCGGTGCAGATGAGATCTCCGCCGCTTCTGGTGGATCCCCTGCAGCTTTTGCGTTTTTTGCCGCCCCGGTCCCTGGTGGTGGGTTGGGTGGTCAGCTTCCTGAGGTTGAGCCTCCCGAGCGGACTCCCTCTGTTGATGGGCCGGTTTCTCATGGCGCTGGGCCCTCTGAGGTTGAGCCACTTGGGTTGGCTCCCTTGGATGGCAGTGCTAATCCTCAAGCCTCTGGACCGGCTGCTTTGGCTAGGCCGGACCCGGTGGTTGCGCAGCTGATTGCCTCGGATGGACCTGCTCAGGCTGCTCCGGTCACGGCGACTGCCTCCTCGGACACCTCGCGGGTGCCTGCGGTCTCCATCCGTCCGCGGCCTCTCTTGGTCTACTCCAGGCGACGCCGGCGCTCCAGGTCTCCCTCTCAGTCTGCCGCCGGGGATGGAGCCGCTCTGCAGCAGTTCATCTCCAGCATCACCAAGCCCGTGCAGCAGCTGCTGCCTCGGCCAGCCGTTCGTAAGGGGCGCTCTAGGCCTCGTCCCCCTGCGTCCCTCCCCCGACGAAGCCGGCGCGTTGCTGGGGTTGGGCCTTGCTACCCGGGGCCAGTTCTGAATGATGCCCAGAGGCGGGTGCTCAAGTGCCTTGGGATTTCTTCGCATGCAGAGAAGGTTGGACATGAAGATCTGGATAGATACAGCAAGCTTTTCGAGAACCCCCTCACCGACGCTCACCTCTCTGCTTTGGCGGCTCTCTTCGGCTGGAAGGTGGAGGACGGTGATCAGGTTCGTGCTGCGGATGTCCTGTCTGTCTCTTGCTGATCCTTCTTGTGGTCGTCCCCGTCAAGTTTTTTTTACCAATGAATCCCTCTTCAATCCTTGTCTGGAACACGCGGGGCCTTAATCAGCAGGGCCGTCGCATTGCTGTTCGGGATGTTATTCTATCTGTTAATGCTGATATAGTGTGCCTTCAAGAAACGAAGATTGCTGTCATGTCTCATGGGATTTTTCTCTCTGTTTTTGGTTCTTGCTACGACAAATTTTTTGCTCTGCCTGCACACGGCACTAGAGGGGGTGTTCTGATCGCTTGGAAAAGCTCTGTTTGTCAAGCCCTGGCCTCTCGGATCGATCTCTTCTCGGTTTCCATCCTCTTCTCTGAACAAGAGGGGCGAAACTGGTGGTTTACTGGTGTGTATGGTCCTCAAGATGATGAGGAGAAGGTGTTGTTCCTCCAGGAGCTGAGAGATGTGCGTGCCTTGTGTGCGGGCCCTTGGCTGGTCGCTGGTGATTTCAACTTAATTTATCAGGCAATTGACAAGAATAATGCAAATCTGAATCGGGCCTTCATGGGAAGATTTCGTCGCTTCTTGGATGACACTGAGGTTATGGAAATTCCTCTGCTAGGGCGGAAGTTTACTTGGTCAAATGAAAGAGCTTCTCCTACTTTGGTGAGGCTTGATCGGGCCTTTTGCTGTTCTGATTGGGATGCTATCTTTCCGGATTCCGTTCTTCAGAGTTCTGCGTCAACCGTTTCAGATCACTGCCCCCTCATTTTGGGTCTGAAGGTCGCTACCCGTGGCAAGCGGCGTTTCCACTTTGAGAGTTTCTGGCCAAAGCTCCCGGGATTCTTTGAGGCGGTGCAACAAAGCTGGTCAGCTCCTGTGCAATCTCTTTGCGCGGTGGAGCGGGTGTTCCTCAAGTTGCAGAGGCTCTCCAGAGGCCTTCAAAAATGGAGTCAAAGAAAGGTCGGCAATATTAAGCTTCAGCTTGAAATGGCCAAGGAGGTCTTGCATCGTCTTGAAATCGCCAGAGATTCCAGGAATCTCGACCCGGGGGAGGAATGGCTGAGGAAGAAGCTCAAGTTGCATTGTCTTGGTCTCGCATCTCTGGAGCGTTCTGTTGCCCGGCTGCGTTCTAGGATCCTCTACCTGCGGGAAGGCGATGCTAATACATCCTTTTTCCACCGGCAGGCCCGTTACAGAAAGAAGAAGAACTTTATCCCCAAATTTCATATTGGCGACTCTGTGGTCTCTTCGCAAGAAGACAAGCTTGCTGCTGCTTCTGGGTTTTATGAGCGTCTCCTTGGTTCGGCAGTGGAGAGATCTTACAGCCTGAACCTTCCTGCTTTCCTTCAGCATCAGCAGGATCTGTCGGCCCTGGATACGTTCTTCTCCATGGATGAGGTTTGGGCTGCTATCAAATCCTTGCCTTCGGAGAAGGCCCCCGGACCGGATGGTTTCACAGGAAGATTCTATAAATCCTGTTGGGAAATTCTAAAAGATGACATATTGCAGGCCCTAGAGGCCATTCAGAGGGGTCATGTGTCCAAATTCAGATTGCTTAACACCGCTTTCATCACCCTTCTACCCAAAAAGGCTGATCCTTTGCAGGTCAAGGATTATAGACCCATTAGTCTCATTCATAGCTTTGCCAAACTGGTTGCGAAGATCATGGCTAACCGTCCGGCTCCGATTCTCCCTGATTTGGTCTCCAAAAATCAGAGTGCTTTTGTCAAAGGGAGGAATATTCAAGACAACTTCTTGCTTGTGCAGCAGCTGGCCAAATGTTTGCACAAGAAAAAAGAGCCTCACATCCTTCTCAAGTTGGACATTTCGAAGGCCTTTGATTCGGTCTCTTGGCCTTTCCTGCTGGACGTGCTGCAGCAGCTTGGATTTGGTCGCCATTGGTGTAATCTGCTTTGTTTGCTGTTATCTACTGCATCAACTCGTGTTCTGGTCAATGCTGAGCCTGGGGATTTAATCCACCATCAGCGGGGCCTTAGGCAAGGTGATCCCCTGTCTCCAATGCTTTTTATTCTCGTCATGGATGTTCTAAACTCTTTGATCAGTCATGCCTCTTGTGAGGACCTGCTGCAGCCCTTGGCGGTTCCTCAGGTGCAGCACAGGATTTCTTTTTATGCGGATGACGTTATCCTGTTCCTTCGGCCGGCAAGTAATGATATATGTCTGATTAAGCAATTGCTGGAGGTTTTTGGTCATGCCTCCGGCCTCAACACCAATTTGGAGAAGAGCTCGGTAACTCCTATTCAGTGCTCCGATGCTGAGATTGCAGTAATTTCAGACTTGGTGCCTTGTGAGATTAAGAACTTCCCTATCAATTATCTTGGTATTCCACTCAATATCCGCAAGCCTTCTAAATCTGAATTGCAGCCCCTTGTTGACAAGGTTGCCAACAACCTCCCTTCCTGGAAAGCGTCGCTAATGAATAAGGCTGGCAGACTTATTACAGTGAAGGTGGTCCTTTCTGCTATCCCTATCTATCTCTTGATCGCCCTCGACTTGCCTAAATGGGTTTTCAAGGCCCTGGACAAGAGGAGGCGTGGGTTCCTTTGGAAGGGGCAAGAGCAGGCGAACGGTGGTAACTGTTTGGTTGCTTGGAGCAAAGTCCAGCTACCGTTACAGTTTGGGGGTCTCGACATTCTTAATTTGGAAGTTTTGGGATGGGCGCTGCGTATCCGGTGGCTTTGGCATCAAAAAACTGATCCCTCTAAGCCTTGGGTGGGATTGCCAATTCAAATTCCACGGATCGCTCAGGCTCTGTTTGATGTTGCTATTGAGTCTCTGGTTGGCAATGGTGAAGGCACCAAATTTTGGGCTGACCGGTGGCTTCAAGGAAAATCTATCCCGGAATTGGCTCCTAACTTGATCAAGTTGGTTACTAAGAGAACTTCCAAGAAGAGAACAGTAAAGGAGGCGCTGAATAATAGAAGATGGGTATTTGATATCAAAGGCGCCTTAACTGTCCAGGTGATTCTTGAATATTTGACCATTTTGTGTCAGGTGGATGACTTGGTCTTGGATCCTGTTATTTCTGATCAGCACTCTTGGCGCCTCTCTAAGAATGGCAGCTACAGCAGCAAATCTGCCTATGAGGCCTTCTTCATTGGTTCTGTCAGGTTTGCTCCTTGGAAGAGAATTTGGAAGAGTTGGGCTCCCCTGAAATGCAAGTTCTTCATTTGGCTTGCTCTCAACAACAGATGCTGGACGGCAGACCGTCTTGCAAAGCGTGGCTTGCCTCATCCCGCTGCGTGCCTTCTTTGTGATCAGGTCGGGGAGACCATCCAGCATATTTTGACGTCCTGTGTCTTCTCTAGGCAAGTTTGGACAGTCATTCTTCTGAAGCTGGGGCTGGTTTCCATGTCCCCCCAACCATCTGATACTCAGTTTTCTAGCTGGTGGTGTAAGTCCATAAAAGGCTTGCCTAAAGATCCTAAGAAGGGCCTAAATAGCCTGATAATTCTAGTGGCATGGGAGCTTTGGAAGCACAGAAATTTTTGTGTTTTTGAGGGAGGCTCCCCAAGTATCCAGCTGGTTCTTCAAAATGTGAAAGAGGAATGTGGACTTTGGTGTTCGGCTGGTGCTCGAAGTCTTTCCAAGTTGGTCCCCTCAGGTTTTCCGTGCTAAGTCGAGGGAGGTTTTGGCAGTACCTTGTTGTTCTTGTTTAGGTGTGTGTGGGTGCAGTGGGCTGGGGTTGATGGCTAGGTCTCTTGACCTCTACTGTGTAGCCCATTTGTTTTGTTGGGTTTAACCCGTTTTATTTCTTCTTCTTAATGAAATGACACGCAGCTCTCCTGCGTCGTTCGAGAAAAAAAATGATAGCAATACAGAAACAAATTAGAATGCTAAAGATTTAATAAATTCATAAAGGTCCTTTATCACATGGACCAGATGAAACTAACAGCATGCCCAATAGATAAAAAAGTCAATTAGAAATTCTAATATTCCTATATCATAGGGGGAATAGAGAGACATTCATGGATAAAATACCTCAATGCTCATTGCCCAATAAGTTTACTTTCTAAATTCAGGGAATTTTATATTTAAACATAATATAATATAAAAGGGTGATCCAGGCATTGAATATTCATACAAGCAAATTAAAATCAAATGCTTGCTTTCAGTAAGGGACCAAACGAAAGCACCAGAGAAAGCATGGTCAAAAACAAGTGGAACTCACTCTCTGGCCTTCTGAAATTCATCTTTTAGGCCCATTATATACAGCGTATCGAGCGAGTCCACAAGGGTTGCCCCGAGACCACCAAAGCTATTGATACCATTCTTTGATTGTGGCTGGAAATTGGGGTGAACAAATCAAAAGGGGAAAGGTTTTAGAGTTTGTTCAGACAATTGATAAGGGCAAAACAGATTATTGATCAGAATGGCTAAAACAAACCTGAAGCTCATCCATTCCCCACGCATACTTTACATAGGAATTCCAAGCATGGAGCATAGCCTCCTTAACCTTTTCCCTCCTTTCATTATTGATAGGATCGATTTCTACAAGATCTTTTCTGGTAATTTTTTCACTTACTGGATTTTCATTCAGATGAACTCCAGCCTTTCTTAGCTACAGAAAAGACAGCAAAAGTTTGAAGATTGATTTTTCAAAAAAGAAAAGAAAATGAAAAATGGACTAAAAGAAACAAGTAAACTGGCATGACACTTCAAAGAAAACTTGCAATTGTATTTACCTGGTCATGCAACTGATTTATTTCATCATCCAATCGGGAAATCTCAGACTGCAATTGAAGAAAACCAAAAACAAAATCAATATCGTAAACAACTTTGTATTGCTGCTGCTTTGAAGCCATCAAGAATGGAGAACTAAAATGGCAATTGCAATGTCTTCAACAAAAAATTGTGGAAGCTGAACTGCATGCTTACAGAGTTGAGGTGATATCAAATAATAACAAAAGAAGTGGTGAGAAGCATGTATCAATTGCATCTCAAAATCTACCATTTCTGTTTTCATTCACATTTACCAGCTTTAGGATCAAGCCAGCAAGTAAAATTCAAAGAAGAGCTTGCAAAAGAACCTTACACTTTTACTAGTACAGTTTAAACTATGGGAGGTGCTTCTATGCATCACTATTTCAAATACTACTCTTAAACTATTCATTTGTAGAAGTTCAGAATGCAAAATTCAAGTTGGTGACAGGCTGCTTTTGGATAGCATTAGTTATAGCTTCTGTTCAGGTTCTTAAGTTCTACATTGTGCAAGGCTGCAAGGAACTCAAGTGATAGAGTCAATAGAGGAATGTCAAAAGTATATGAATATTCTAAGGAAGATATATGAGTTGACTTGAACCAAAATAAACGTGTCAACATACATGTGCAACTCCCAACCAGACCCACTAATCACAGTATCACTGAACATGAACTACAACAATCAAATCACACGACAAGCATAGTTATGTAATCTGCAATGGCATCAAAGATACAAGTCGTTACCAAAATTTCTTGCCCTGATACTATACCTTCATTCACTCTCACATTAACGAAATTAGAGAAAAGAAACTAATAAATAAAATCACTTTTCTCTTAACTAGCAGATGAATTATCCCCCTTACTTGCAGGTCATATTTCGCTCATCTATTATTGAAGAGTTGGATTGACTTACCAAATCCAATAGATGGCAACTTGCTGAAATTTATAATCGCAGCTCATGAGTCACATGCCTCAAATTATTTGATTACCACCAACAAGTCTAATTGAACAAGCGGGAAATCACAACCTAACCTTAATTTCACCTCTTGCTTAGGTTAAATTGATCTGGGACTATATACATAACATAATAGGGGGTTCACAATGACTATGGTTCCTCAAAACTCAACAGATATTTATCAAAATTTTCAGAACTATACCATTCTAAGCCATTTTGCTACAAACCAAAACAACAAAGATGCATGTGCCCTATAAAAGATTCTAACTAGAATTGAGTCATCCAAATATACACCTTCCAATAATCCCAAAACACAGCAAGGTTCAAATTATTCCCTCAAATGAGAAACGGTTCAGAACTTCCCACCTTTACCCTACAACTTAAGAGAAATCAAAGCTAATAAAATACCTCACTATACCCATACACCTCCCGCTAATCCCAGAACTGAAAGGTTCCAAACTTCTTCACCAAATAATACTCAAAGCTGGATAGAAATCCAAGATAATCAAAATTATCGTTACATACGTAGAGTTGTAGTCTTGTAGACCCTCACGCCACCACTAATCTGGCAGCTCAAAAGATCCAAACTCGAACGAAAATCGTCAAGATTCTTACAGAAAGCCAAATCCTCGACATAATATCTCACAAATGAATCCCAGATATACCATAGCCTACACCCAACCATCCCGAGTCCTAAAACTATCGCAGTAAGTTCCTGCTTAAACCACAAGTTCTCTCTACAGTCAGATCCAGCGACCAGTCAGCGCAGCAACAAATTCGAAATCCGAAGGTAGGTGGCAGCAACCAACCAGATCCCTGCCGTTTCAATCCGGATCAGGGGAGTTCGCGCGGCGAGAGGGGCGCACCTCGTACTCGCGGACGAGTGACTGGCGGTCCCAGAAGGCGAAGGTGGCGGCGACAAAGACGAAGAAGAGGAGGGCGAGGCGCTTCGGCCGCTTGAGGTAGTACGCGGGGTTCAGGTACCGCCACGCCCCCGACGACGAGGATGACGACCGACGAGCCATGGACGGCACCTACGGCGCTGCCTCCGATGAGAAGATCGCCGCAATCCAAGCTCGCCGCCGCCTCCGGTGAGGTCCTCGGCGGTTCGAGCGTGCGCGCTCTGTCCCCGCGTGGACGTGTGTTTGGGTCTCGGTCATCGCCAAACGGGGCCTACTACCGGAACTAGTACAGTAGTGCTAGTGGTGGTGCCCATTTGGCCTTCGGTTTTTCACCATAACTGTTATTAACTTTTTTTAATATAATTAAATTTTAAAAAAATAAAAAATATATCATCATGAACAATAAAAAATAAGAAAAAAAATACAAGAAAATTAAAAAGAAAAAAAAACAAAATTAAGAAGTTAGAAGCCAGAAGCTCTGATGAGAAAAACCACTTGAATTATTGAACAGACTTGTCTAATTGAGTGGTCTAGCACGGTGTAGATAAATAGACTATGTCGTGCCTGTCTATAGGCTCAGTCATGGACCAAAGTGTGATTTGATAAGATCACGGGTCATGCCTTTTGACCTCCGGCACGTTTAGCCCGATAAGCTAGGATAAGCCTGTTTAGCTTATTTCAACCTAAATTTTTTAAAAAATCAATAATTCCAAAAAATGTAGAACTCAAAAATAGAAATTAAAAATTACAAAAAGAATCTATACCATGAAAGGAGACAAAAATATATTGAAATATAATAAATAGCTTTATTAATGTTACCGTGACTAAATGAGTTAAACAAGTCGTGTTGTGCCGTGCCTAAATACGAATCGGTCTGTTGGGCGTGGTGCTGATCCAAACATGTCACAACCAACTTCTACTTGGCCATTAGTAGCGTGCCTCGGGTGGGGTCGGCTAGCATGGCCCGTTTGGGCACCTCTACTATTGAACATTATTTACCATTTTCTTGAAAGAGAGAATGATCTCTGGATTATGAAGCAGTGCTAGAAAAATGTTGGGTTGGGATATCTATGATTTTAACTTCCACGCCAAGTTTAAAATTGAATTTAAGTCGCTCGAAATTCTTGCTTTCCAAATTATTTCTACCAAATGTTTGAGCATATGTTTTCTTAGTTAAGGGCAGTATACAGATAAAGATGGCAATGGGTCTATACCCATTGGGTTTCACCACCCCAAAACCACCTCCATTAAGCAAAAATATCCCTGCTGGAGGACCCAATAACACAGGCGGGTACAACATTTCCCCCAAACCCATACCTGCGCGGGTGAAATAAACCCGGCGGGTGACCCATACCCGAGACATGATATACAAGATTAAGGATCAAATCACCGACTGTCGTCGTTCGTCGAGCCGGAGAGTGCCGCCATGGGCGTCGGCGGCTTGGCAGATGGGCGACGGCGGCTTGGCAGATGGGTGACGGCAGCGGCTTGGCAGAGTGCGGCGGCGGCGGCGGCTTGGCAGAGGGTGGCGAGGATGGCTTGGAGAGCGGCGGCATCGAACGGCGAGGGGGGCAGCGGCGCCGAACGGCTTGGAGGGCGGCGGCGGCGGCTTGGAGGGCGCCCGAAGCCCCGAACGGCTTGGAGGCTGTGAAATGGGGAATTGGGGTTTGGCGGCCGTCTGGGGAATAGGGTTAGGGTTTTAGTTTACATCTATTGGGCTGGGCCAAATATAATTATTTGTTGTGTGGGCTGGGCTACAAATAGATGGCCCATAAATACTCGGGTATCCATTGGGTAATGGGTATGGGTAGTGTCAAACCATACCCACACCCGCGTACCCATTGTGTCCTATTTTTCTCCATTAGTAGACCCATGGGTAGACATTTTAACCCATATATGTACCCTAATGGGGTAATTACCCATCGGGTTTCGGGTTATGGGTACCCATTGCCATCTTTATATACAGAGCTTTGGATTTTTCTACCTTGCAGTCACCTGCACAGAGAATTTCCTGCGGGCACACGTGATATTGTGATATGTGGACACTATGATGCAGGTTTAGATCCCCCGTATGTGACATGTCACCCCCGAAGGCTTCGCACCTTGCTCGAGTTGAGGGGAAGGGGTTTGTATTGATTTTATTTAGAGAAATGGAAGTTAATATAAATATCTAGTTTTTTGAAGCGATTTTTTTACTTCTCTTGTTTTTGTCTTGTTATGAGATAAAGCAGAGGGTCACGGACGCATCACACACCCCACTCCTCCTGCTCCCGTCTCCCGCACACATCTCTCCATCAATTTTTCCAACACTCGCACCCTTATTATAAAACTCACTTTCTTTTGACTACTACTATTTATTTTCAACCAAAATCCATTAGCCACAGTCAATACGAAGTCCGTTAACTCCCTTCCCTTTTCCTCCTCACTACCTACCATCACCTCCCCCTTCTCACACGTGGTGCCACCTTCGCCGCCCGTTCTCCTTCTATTTCCCCATTTCCTCCTCACCGCACCACCGCCTCCACCGTTTGGTGCGGGCAAGCCAATGGTGGAGCTCGGAGCATCGCCCAAACCCTAAAGCCCCTTGCTGATGTTGCCTCCACGATGGCACCCTTGCCAAATGAAAGTCTGATTCAGAGCAGTTGAAAGTTGATTTGTTTTGGAGTTGAGATCTGTTAGATCAAGTTGAAAGTTCTTCCTATTGAGTTGAATTTTTGTCGAATCGAGTTGATTTTTTTGGAGAGAGGGGGCGAGTTGACTTTTTGTTCAATGGAGGTGAGTTACCTCCGAATCGAGTTGAAAGTTTTTGGTTTCGAGTTGATGCTTGTTGAATCAGTTGAAGCAGGGGCGGACGCACCATGGGACATGGGGGTACAGTTGTACCCCCAAATTTTTTTTGCAAAAAATCAACTATATATAATATATATTTCATATATATATATATATAAAAACTAGAAGTGCAGGTAATTTAGCAAATTCAGCCCACTAGCCAAAAGGCCTAATTGGCATTTTCTAACATAACCCTAGCCTCCTGGCTCCTGCCTCTGCCTGGCTGCCTCCCACGCCGCCTCCTCTCCATCTCTGCGCGCCCCTGGCCTCCTCTCCATCTCTACGCGCCCCTGGCCTCCTCTCCATCTCTGCGCGCCCCTGGCCTCCTCGGCTTCGGCGACGCGGCGACCGGCGGGCTCCTGCCTCTGCCTGGCTGCCTCCCACGCCGCCTCCTGCCTTGCTCCGTGCCTGCCTCCTCTCCATCTCTCTTGCACAGCCGCCACAGCCTACAGCACGCCCCTGACCTCCTCGTCTCCGGCGACCGGCAAACGGCTGCCGGCGGCGGCGCGGCGTCGGGCACCCACACCCAATGGCCGACACGGCGTCGACGGCGAAGAAGTCCCCACGGCCAGGCGGCCCATGCGGCGGCGGCAGCTCCTCCCCTATTCCAGCTTGAACAGCGGCGGCGCTCCCGACGGCCATGCCGCCCCTGCACACAAGGTTTATTTGATTAACTATATGAGATATACATATTATGTGTATCAAAATTCTCTATTTTATATATATACTCCGTAGATTCTTAACTTCGTACCCCCATCTCAAAAATCCTGGGTCCGCCACTGAGTTGAAGCCTGTTTTAATTTTAGGTTGGAACGGGTAGGGGGTTGAGGCGATGGGAGGGGCATGGAAGCTGGCATTTGTAGGAGGTTAAGAAGAGTGGGCGTTCGTGACGCCTATGGAATGGAAGCAGATTCTCTGCTGTGAAGGTATAAAGGTTGAGAGAGCACAACATCCTGCCTTATTTGATATCAATTTTAATGGCCCAGGTAAATCTCTGAGTGGAAAAATTGCTTGGGAGTTTTTTTTCTTCAATAGAGCCTTCGAAATGGACCTTGATTTCTTGATTGATGGTTAAGGGGTGATCATTTGGGCTTTTTTGGTGATTTATGGCTGAAAAGCACTGTAGCTGGCTGAAAAAATAATGTGGCTGACAGAGGCTTATTTAGCATAATTAAATCTAAAAAAATTAAAAAATATGTTAGCCCATTACGTATAATACAAACAAATATGGGAAAAAAATCGGCAAAAAAGCTCAAAAAAAAACCAAAAATTCAGAAAAAGACGAAATTTATGAATAGTGAAAAATAAGTCAGAAGCCAAAAGCTGAAGCTCTTTTGATCACCACTAAGAAATCAGGGCAACGTCGCATCCACTATATGTATCTTATTTTACTGACCTAAGTATGTTATGGCACTCGAAAATCGCACGCTTGCACATTGTTTTTATATACCCAACCATGGTTCAAGAAAAGAGAAAAAGGATATACCGTCCATGTATTGCGCCCTTGGTTTTCTCGTCTGCTATTTCGTAGAGACGACCATGTCGTACGAGGAACAGGCGCAACTAGGTGGTCGGATCACGGAACACATTGGCTTTGGGCTTTGCGTTTGGCCGGGTCTCGATTCCGGCCGCTGGTCAAAGCCAACACTCATACCAAAAGTTATTATTTTTTATATATATAGATGGCGTGGCTGTACACCGCAGCTGCAATTGCATCCGACCCGACCCGCGCAGCCGCGCGCCAACCATGGACCTGCCCGGCAGCTCCGTCGACCGGGCGAGGTCGGTGGATTCCATCGCACGCCTGGAACTGCCGCCGTGGCGACACATCCAAGCTGGCCGCAGCCACCGAGTTCATCCAATGTCCCACGGCCACTGGGCGCGCTCGTTCGTTGGTGGGCCTGAACATCCAACAACCGTGCCGCGGTCTGGCAGTTTGACAGATCGGTGGTTTTTTGTTTCCTGAGTCGAAGGTTTAGTCCATGCAGGCGTATTGGAAGTGTTTTTTTCTTCGGTTTTAACTTTTGGTTTATAGTTTTGGAATTCTGATTGTTTATGAGGAAAAATAGTCACATACAATTTTAACCGGTATAGTTGATCTCGCTACAGTGCATACTACAGACTACCTATAGATTCCATCTTTAAAAGACGTATTATTTAAAAGTTAGTTATTGTAACAGAAAATGATAAACTAAAAGTTGAGCCCGGTTGAATCCATCCATTGCATAGTTCTTTTTAGCTTATATCTTATGACTTATACCTTTCACTGAATAAGCAAATGTGATGGTTTCTTTATCGCTGTTTCGAAGTGGCTTATCAGGATAATCCTTTTAAAGCGGGCTTATTAGTTTATTGTTATTCGATTCGTTCACACAAACATTTGTATTAGAATCAGAAATCATTAGCATAATCATAATCCATTAGTCCCAGTTGAAAAAAGCATGGACTATACATGCTACCTTTTTCGTTGTCATATACCGTCGCAAATGCAAGCGTATGCATGTACATCAAATCACAAAATTATGTCAGAGAGGTGCTAACTCTACTTTTGCCGAGCAAGTTGCCACTCGCACGCACATCAAGGATGTCCATTCCCAGGGGATTGGGCTCAGGTGCAGGTCCCTGCACTTAGTGCCGGTGAAAATAGGACATATGTTCCAAAAAATTCAAAAAAATATTTAAAAATCTAAAAAATAAAAAAGTATTTTTTAAGTACTTAAAAAATACATTTTAGCGCAACATGTGTCCAAAAAATACTTAAAAATTTAAAAGTTTTTTATACTTAAAAATTATTTTTAATTACCTAAAAAAATACTTTTTTATTTTTGATTTTTTAAGTATTTTTTCGAATTTTTTTGGGACATTTTCACCGGCCCTGCACGGCGCTAAGTGCAGGCCCTGCACCTGAGCCCAATCCATTCCCAGGCAGGTGAGAGACAGCCTTCCAGCCTCTACCGAAACAACCATTTAGGTACTGATCAAACGTACTATTTAAATACCATTTCAACAGTATATTACCAGGATTGCTTTGTCGATCATTGGCTTCCTGTGGTTGACTTCAGCTCAATAAACAACCGAGAATGATTTCACAATGCAATACTATATTTTCGGAGGTACTTGATTGGGGGATGTAGACTGTAGAAATGCAACAACCCAAGATCGGAAGTTAGGAAAAAAATGATGAATGTTGTCACCTTTTCTTTCTTTCTTTTTTCAAGTAAGACGAACTGTTCAACTGCAATTGAATATTGAAATATAATCTGGTGACAATAAAATTCTTCCTCCACCCCTAAATCCCTAATCATACGCCATTTTATAACTCCTCTATAAAACTTAAAACCATTGGGAAATTCAGAGAGAACAACGCATCACCTCGTCCTCCTGCCTCTGCCTCTGATCATTTGCGCGCTCCGTCCTCCCCAGCTCCTGCAGCTTCTTGACAGCCTCTTCCTCCCGGTCCCCACCCCAAATCATACGCCATTTTAGAACTCCTCTATCACTCAAAACCATCGGGAAATTGAGAGAGAGAGAGAGAGAGAGAGAGAGAGAGAGAGAGAGAGATGGCTGAGATTGTCGTGAGCTTGGTTGAGCGTCTGAACCCCATGGTCGCCTCTATAGTTACCAAAGAGGTGAATTTGTGGTGTGGGGCGTGACGAAAGATGCCAGGTACGCAATCCTGCATCCCTAATAGTACTGTTCTTATGTCAAAAGACACAATCTACACGTAGATTTTAATACGGAGTATCCAAAGATTCATTCCTTCCCCTTGGTTGCTTTGTATTTCGGAGCACTCTCAGGAATTTTGAAAACCAAAGTTGCATATAATTGCTCCAATCCGTATCTTGCAATGCCTGGTATAAAGGTATTCTCTTACCTGCAAAGAGAAACTTGTCATAGACTCAAAAGCATACAGCGTGTTTCCCAATAGATTATACAGAACAACTTGCAATTAACTGTAGCAACCTGGTGGAAAGAAGTAAAGTTGATATTGCACTTATCAAGAGATTTAATTGAAAATGTTCTTTTGAAATGAAGTGGTAAATTGGGGAGTCGGAGACTCAAAGAACAACGTAAGGTATACCATGTCGAAACCCTGGGCCGAGCAAGTGCGGGATTTGGCTTACGACATCGAAGATTACCTCGAGGAGTACCTTGTTCGCTTTCCGCGCCTGAGCGTCTCCCAGCAGCTACTCAGCTATGTACCTCTCCGTTGTCATGCCGAGCCAAGGTTAACATTTTCGACGAAATTTTAGGAATTTCGTCCCTTTCATTGCTTAACGAAATAGCTGTGTTTCGGTCAAAAATTTTGTGTGCATTTGAATTTTGGGAGCTGGCTGGCCGACGCAATGCATACAAGCCAGGCCAGTCCCCCCCCAACGCGACAGCCTACACGGCAACTCCACAACCCAAGCTCAGCTCCTCAGTCCGCTCCACGCTGACTTTAGTGGCTGATCGGTGAATGGTAACTCAACCCTAACCCCATTCCTCCGCAGTCCCCATCTCCAGCCTCCACTGAGCGGTGGGCAGCTGCCAAGTTGTGGAAGAGCGGCAGGCGGTAGCCAAGGTGTGGAAGAGTGGCGGGCGGCGGTTAAGGCGTGGAAGAGCAACGGCTGCAGGCTATAAGGACTAAGACATTCGTATACATACCCTTTTTCCATGAGCGCTTACACTTATCGCTGAATTTCTTTTGTCTCCTCCGGATTGTGCGGTACGGCGGCCGGTTGGGAGGTGGAGCTCTCGGTACCAAGTCAATTTGATATTCGATGTCTCGAATGGGTGATAGACCAACAAGTACCTCCTCCGAAAAGACATCTTCATAAGTCTGTGACACTTGAGAAATCACACCAGAAAGAAAGGTTAAGTCATGAGTAGAAAGTAAAACATCTTTATACAGTAATATCAAATGCTCCAAAGTGGGATCATCTCTCATCTCTCTCAAATCAGATTTAGTGACTATCATGACTAACTTTTTCTCCCCCTCATCCTTTCTTTTCCCACTCAATTTTAGCTTGTGCCTCTCACTCACCTTTTGTGGAATTATACTCTTTTGTTCATTTCCGTTCTCACTCTCCACTTTCACCTCAACCTTTTGAATGTTATCACGTATAATTTGAGAAGGATTTAATGGTCGTAGCACTATTTCTTTATTGTTCCACATGAATTTGTATTGATTAGTTCTTCCATTATGAATCACAGAACAATCATATTGCCATGGCCTGCCTAATATCAAGTGACATATTTTCATAGACACAACATCACATTCTACAGTATCATGATAAGAACCAATCTGAAAGCTAACATCAACTGTATACCCAACATTCATTGATCCATTATTATTTAACCATGGAATTTGATATGGATGTGGGTGTTTCTTATATTTCAAACCAAGTTTAGAACAAAGCTCCTTACTAGATAAATTGTGGCAACTTCTACCATAAATAATAACTTTGCAACACTTATTATCTTTACTCACCTGAGCCCGTGTTTAGAAAAGATTGCATAGCCTCGGGATCACAAACACCATCTTCATTCGCTTCCTCACCTTGTTCTTCCTCATGTACGTCTCCAAATCTTTCAAAATCAGTAAGGACCTCACCTTTCTCCTCGCTAGTAGAGTCATATTCTCCATTTTCCAATAGCAACATGACTTTGTTATTTGAATAATCCTTTTTTGCATATAGCCTCGTCTAAGATATTTGAAGCATTGAATGGAGCTACTCTTGGCTGTAGAACCCACGGAAGATGATGAAGTAGGTGCTGGACTCTTCTTGACAATTAATGTTGTAGTACTCTTTCTGTTTGGTGTAGCACGTGTGCTAGGAACAGAACTTCCACTAGATGTGTTAGCTTTAAAAGAATTAAAACGAGATGTGGTTTTACTTCCTGTAGGTGCTGAACGGGGCATGTAGGATGGTATTCTTGTTGCTCTCATGTCGTGTTGCACTTGTCTTTCAGCCTTGGTTGCTTGATGTACCAATTCTATGATGTTGTTGTAAGGCTGAAATTCAGTGATGCGCTTAATAGAAGGGTGCAAACCAGTAAGGAATCGGGCCATTGTTTGTTCTTCTTGTTCATATACATTAGCTCGAATCATGGCCATTTTTATCCCTTTATAGTACTCCTCCACTGTGAGAATTTCTTGCTTCATTTACTGCAATTTATCAAATAAATCATGTTTATAATGTTTGGTAACAAACATTGATCTCATGTGGTACTTCATGTCTTCCCATGTAGTGATGGGAGACTCATCATACTTTCTCCTTTGATTTTGCACTTGTTCCCACCATATAAGTGCATAATCAGTGAATTCAAGCGCAGCCATGTGTATCTTCTTCTCTTCAGAGTAATTGTGTAGACGGAATACCTTGTCCACCTTGAGCTCCCAAGTGAGGTAATCTTTAGGGTCATATGTACCTGAAAATATTGATATAGTAAATTTAAGTTTACCAAACTTCTCCTCATTTGGTCGAACATCGTCGTAGTGGTTACGGCGACGGTAGCCGTCGTCGTAGTGAAGAAAGTCATCGTCGTCGAAGCGATGTGCTCCTCCACCATGGCCTCCATGTCCATGTCCCCTCCTCGAACCATGGAAGTCGCCCCCTTCACCTCTCCCAAGTGGGGTGGACGAATGGCATTTGCCACCACTCGATCTCGCCTTTGTTGAGCTTTTTGACCTCCTCAGACAACGGCCACTCCCTCATCACGTGGAGGAAGGGTAGCTGCAAAATGAGCGTTTCTTTCTTCTTGTTGTGGTCAAAGTGCTTGCATAACGTCGTTTACAATGTTCTCGCGTAACACGTTCATCTGTTGATTGAGCTCAATACGGAGATCCTGCATATCCACTTTGAGTTCAATACGGAGATTCTGTATATCTGACTTGAGTTGTTCCTCCATTGTAGTGATACCAGTTACAAATTCTTGTTGCAATGTATTTCTCAATACCTGATGTTGAAAGCGAGTCACTGGGGCATTAAGATTCACTTCATGCCCCTCATCATAGTTATCTTCTCCACCTAACATGGTTAGATTGTGCAAAGAAAACACGAAGCAATAACAAAGTATATGGAGAATTAGTATAAATCACTCGATCTGACTCTTTTCTCTCGCAAGTAAATTTTTCACCTTTCCGAAGTGAATTAAGGCTAATAAAAAATTACACTTGGTAGAAGTTACAATAGCAACATGATGATCAAGCGAATGTAAGAGTGTTCACAATTGCGGTTATTTGGTGAAACTTATGATGGAAGTGTATATCCTATGTAATCTAAAATTCTTGATGTTGTAAAGTTAAGTAATAATCCAAGTTAGAATGCTTTGCCTAAGTGCTGATCCAGTAGGTTTAAGTGAAGTGTATGAACGCACACGCAAAGATCAATTTGACTCAATACAAACAAAGAAATGAACTAAATAAAGATGATCTGAAATTGAAAATTAATTAGCTCATTTTGCACCAAGTACTAGGAAAGACGTTAGCCAATTGCAATAATATGAATAAAAGGGCACAAGATTACTCAAGAAATTAAATTACAAAATCTGAATTTCTGGACTAAGAATTCACCTAAATTTGGCCGATGCTTTTTTTTTTGCTCAAGACATGGCTTCTTTTTTTTTAATCGGCTGTTTTTTTTTCAAATGTCAAACTAGGTTTAGTTGTCTCTTTGATTTTGCACTAGTCACAAATATTTAATAAGGTGTAAAATACTTAAGAACAGTCCTAGATGCAATATTCAACAGCTAGTTTCAGTTGATGAATAAAAATTTATGTGAAGCTGGATAGCAGCAATGCTCTCGGCTGGTCCCAGTTAGCGCAGGACAAAAGAAAACCAACTTCAGCCGCAAACTTCTACTTGTTTTTCTAGAGGTGCAGTTGTGCTGAAATGCCAACTAGAAACTGAAAGCCACTGGTTCGGATGTAGTTGATGAACCGCACACAACTCTCAGCCGCAAGCCTATGGACAAACAAAAACAAAAACAGCTGCCGCAATTTGGATCGGTGGAAGAAGCTGTTAATTTCAGACTTTTCCCAAGTGTTCGGATGGCACACTAGAATCGGCCAGATCCTTCAACGAGAGGTCACGGACAGATCAACTAGAAAGTAAATTGGATGTAATCTGTGCACGTACGTGGAACTTGGACGCAACTTGTAGTGAGTTCATTCGGCTAGCAGGCTGATACAAGTATTCTGGATGGCAGATCGAACAGAACTTGTAGGAGACTTGCTAGGAAATACGGCCGGACAGCAAAGCGATTTTTTTTTGGTTTTACGTGGACACAACGAATAAGCGATGCAAAGAAACACGACGATCAGTATCTAAATAAAAAATTTAATGGACGAGAATTTAATAAAACTCACAAAATTAATAGATACAAAAACTAGAGTTTAGATTTTTGTTTTTGCATTTTCAGTTTAATGGACTATATGACAGAAATAAATCAATAAAAAATAAGGATAAATAATCCTACCGAGAAAATTGTGTTCTGATACCAAGATGATGCAGGGTCGTCCGATCTTCTTGACTTAGGATTAGATACTCACGTGTCCTTTTTTGAATCGTAGCGATCCTCTATTGCTAATGCAAGAACGAATGCTTTTTAATTTACAAGATCATACACGTTAGAATTCACGACCACCAAGCGAAAGCTCTGTTGCGCTCCTAATTCCCAGCGAAAAGATTGAACGATCTCAATTTGTAAGAATTCACAAATCTTCTAATGAATTTAATTAGCTAAACAAAACTAAAAAATTGTGCACAAAGTAATCATCCCATCTCTCGTTTCTAGTTGGCTCCTGTTCATCTCTTTGTTTTCTAGTGGCTTTTCTCCTCCCCTATTTTATACGGCGGCTGCATCTTATGTAGTATTTCGTTCCGTCCGCACATGGGCCTTGGCCGGTTTTGAAGCTCCGAGCCATGCTCCTAGTTTGGCCAAACAAATCGAGTATAAATTTTAGTAGATTTCTGTGTTCGAATATGACTTAATAAATAAGATTACATAGCAGTTTCGGCCAATATATGGCACGCAGGCCATGACTTGATCTCCCGCTGCATGTGATTAGTCTTGGATGTGGCCGCACGGTCTTGTTCCTCCCTGATGCTCTTCCAATGCCGGGGTCTCAGTTTTCTCCTCATATTTAAGTATACAAAAATCACTAGAATCAGGTAGTATCAAATTCTCATCAATACAAGAAAATTCGTTAGGAAACAAATTCACTTGTTTATTTAAAAATTTGACTCTCGCTCTAGTCATTAGATCTTTTGGTGCTTCATAAATACTTGAGAAAGTTGATGATATGGTAGTAGTAAAGATGTCCTCATCAAATCCTCTTGGTCCATGGTTACTAGTAATTAGCTTACTTCTGTGACGTGTACAGTTCATCATCCATACGCATGTTACTGTGTACATTAATGCCGCGGTAACGGGACCGACTGCTGTTTGGATCATCTGCCGTTTGGGACCGTTTCAGGGATGATTGTCGGATCATGAATTCAGAAAAAAGAACTCCTGTTCTGATCTGCTTTGTGACAGCTAGGGGCCCTGCAAGATCTGCCTTCAGCACCAAGATCACCAATGAGGGGAAGCTCTGAAGGATTTGCCCCTTGATTTGGGTCTGAGCTGGTGCCTTTATTATCTTGTTTTTATCTTCTGAGTAATTGTGTTTGTCGATTATTGATGGACTGCACCTGCTCTGCATGTTCCTTCTTGTAGATTCTCAACTAAATCTCCATGTTTGCTGCTAACTTGTGCCACTGTACAATGGTAAAATTGCAGGCTGAAAAGCCTGAAACATACCTGAAAGATTGCTTCTCCTCTATGCCAATTGTCCTGAATAAGACAAGTCATAAAGACTACATAAATGTGAAAAAGGAGACATTAGAAAGATCTAACAGCATGTGACTTGTTTGCATTAACTTAAAAAGTAGAAAAAAGGTGAAATTTTGAAATGATGTGAAACGGACCTGTCCTAAGTTCTAACCATTGAGAGAGGAATAGCTATGCTTTCTATTTTTGTCACATGATATCCAGTTCCATTTGTTCAGTAATTTCAGGGAAGGCGAGGCTGGAAAATTGTTCATTATTAGTCCTAGATATTCAAACCTTTGCATGGCCGCCCTTCGCCTCTGCATCCATCCCTCCACCGCATCCACCACCAGCGTTCTACCCCATCGCCGCCCAAATCCTTCCCCTGCTCCACCGCTAGCGCCACCGCCATCTCCCCTCACCTCTGCTGCCGCTCAGCTCTACACAACAACCGAAGCTCCACCTCCCATTCCACTCCCTCCTCTCTCCGCATCGTCGTCGCCGAGATCCAGAGAGCGCTGCCGGGATCGACTCCGACGAGCTCCCGCCATCCTCCTACTGCTACTGCTTCGTGGTGTACCGCACCAACGCCGACCGCTCGAACGCTTCGCCGTCGATGCCACCGTGTAAAACGTCGTTGGCTTTTTTGCGATCACCGTGTAAAATGTTCTTGAAGCTACAGCAACTTGCATGGCCAGGGGACCAGGTCCCCAGTGTCGTGGACAAGTCGCCCGGCTGTTGTCCATGATGAGAGTATGTCGAATGCAGGTGTTTAGAGAGATGCTTGGTAATAAAAAATTGATTTTTCTTACCACATAGGATAGATAAAGTGCTTATTTTGAAGTATCGATGCTTAAATAAGCACCGATGCTTAGTAGATGCTTATGTGTATAACTATATCTATTAATAGATAATATAGCATCTAAGCACATATGGAAGAGATGTTTGCATTAGAGGAAATAACTTTTGCATAGATGCTTGATGATGTGGTTATATTTTCTCTCTTTAAACACTCATATATAAGCATCTTGCATTGTAAAGTACGAACCGTGTGGCTGCCGCTTTCTCGCATGCCATTTTGAAGTAAATGCAGTACGGCACAGCACCAGTAAATTAGCCAAGGCCTATGATGCTTACTGCTCTGAACTCTGAAGAGATTGCTGTGGCCTAGACGCCGAAGTCTGGAACTCTGGAGGATGGTGTAGCCAACTAGCCATGTCGATCTCGCTCGCTTAATGATCAATGCCAAGATTGGACAGATCAATTAACCCCGCAGAAGGCGGGGATGGCCTGAATCTAGACGAAGACCTGAACCCTGAAGTAGTAAGTTCAGCATTGCTCCTATGGAATGCACCACCGTTTTGAGCAATTCCCTTACCACCATCCCAGCTCATATTGCCATGCCCGTTCATTAGGTTAAAATGCAGGTGTTCATGGGGCCACATTGTTGCTTACAGCTAGGGAAACCAGAAGTTCAGAACATGAGGGGCAAAACAGCAAATTTGGATCAACCAACAGGGAAGGTGTGGAGGATGGCACAGCAGTTGGTCCTAGTCTTTTCAGCTTCTAAAAGTTGTTTTTCGGCTTTTCTACAGTAACTAGCTTTTAAACGGAGTATTTTTCAAAATAGGGTCTACTAGTTAATTGTAGTACACACTGTACCGACTTCATTTATATTTGCAAAAACTGCACATGAGTTTCTATTACTCTATAATCTCTCGAACAAACAGCCCAAAAGCCAAAAACTGTAGCCAAAATTCATAAGCCGCAGCAAAAAAGAACAGGCCTACAAAATAAATAGATTCACACACTTCTACAAGAAGCCGAAGCCAAAAGTCACCCGAAAAATCAAAAAATCCAGGGCATATAACTATACTGTACTTATCTTTAAGCTATTGACAAACTAAGATTATGCCAAAAACTCGCTGGAAAATAGAACATGGGTGCTACTCCTTCAAACTTCTAAACAAAAATAAAGTTCATGGAGGTCAGATCTTGAGATCTTAATTGTCAAGAAATGGACAAGAAGATACAGGAACTCCACGGGATCCCGATCCAACTTTGCCACATGAACAAACTACTACTTGCCGACCAAATGGTAGGTCAATCAATCAAGGCAGGAGTGTGTTTGCATCACCGAGCAGACAGTGAGGGTTATTTGAAACAGGAAAGTGGGGGGAAAGGAAAAAAGTGGGATTGCCAGCTTCTGCAAGCATATGGAACCTACAGGATTTGTTGCCATGTCTCTTTTTCCGATTCATCAGCTCACGCCTCACCCAAAGGAAAAGGCAAAAAAGTGATCTTTCTGCCTCAAATCAATCCACATCATAAGCAAGCAAATTAGAGATTACCACATGCTTTCTGAGAATAAAATTGTTGCTTGAACAATAATCAAACATGACATAAAATTGAGATGAAGTACATACATAATGTAGTTACGTAGATGCAGAAGTGGAACACGCAAGAGCTTTAGCAGCAGTGCTAGAAATCCGGCTCGAAAAATATATGAACTCAATCCACTAAATCTTCAAACAGCCCCATGGTAGTAATCAAGCCATCATGTTACACAAGTATTCAGAACTCATAACCCAAAAAAGGGGGAAAAGAAAGGACAAAATACATTAAAAAGAAAGACTATACAGCCAGACCCCAGATTAACCAGCCACCCTCGATCTTTTACTAGCCATAATCACACCCAGCATTTGTACATTTTTCTCAATTCTAACATTCCACGGAACAAACCCAACCCAAATTAAAAAAGATTTAAAAAGCACTTTTTCTTCAGCAGCAACTCTTCTAGCACCCATCTTGCTAAACTGGTATCACATCGATATTTGAAGTATCCTCACATCTCAAGACTAGTCCATCAAGGTTCGTTGGGAGGACGCACTTGGCCCACTGGCAACCAGTCGAGATGGGCTCCGATGGAGGAACTATCATCAACACGCTTTCATTCTTTTGAACAACCCCCATCACACTCACAGTGCTTCCTTCCTTAATGTATCTGCAGGTACAAGATGAAGTAAAATGTAATGATTCATTAATATCTTTTGGCAGATCTTTGAAAAAAGGTGGTAATTTCTAGCTTGTGCATTCCAGGTGCAAAACCAACTGAAAGAAAAGAATACCCTTCTTTTAAGCGCATTATTCGATCATCATTTGATAGGTTTCTTTCCCGTAGCCAACTTAGAAATTCAGGAGACATGTCCTTCTTGTCAGGCTTTATGTCAATTACTACAGATTCATCGACATATGGGGCCACACTTGCACCATATCCTGTTTTCACCAATGCTCGAAGCCCAGATTGAAAATCTGAGATGTAGAAATCAACCACATGTCGCTGTCATAGTTGCAGGGGAAATGTCAGAGGTTAAGGTCAGTTAGGATCAAAGTAATATGATTGCCAAAGTTGGACATTTCAAGGAAGTATTTATAATATGATGTAATTGACTGAGAGAATTTATTTTAAATATCAATTTTCTAGATATGTCCACCATTCATGAAAAAACTCACCTCCATTGAACGTAATCCCCAGGTAAACCGGCGATGCTGGGTGTTGGCAGCTTTTGAGTCCCAACCCCTATACTCATACAAGCTAGTTGAAGTATACACACATCTTGGAACCCTTTGAAATGAGGACTCAAGGGGGAAATTGCCACAGGTAACAACCTGTGAAGTTTACAGATGGTTACTGAATGCTAACTGATAACAGAACAAGCAAATGCTTGAAGTAGTATGCTCTCAGAATATAAAAGAATATGCACTGAAGTACTGAACCTATAGATAAACATCAGCAATATCATAAATTGGAAAAGAATAATGCTTAATGTGGAAATGAAGTGATTATAAGAATCCAGTTACAAATTTACAACTACCAGGCGCAATGGCACATTTTACCAAGAACAGTAAATCAAAATACAGTAGTTTGGTGATATATTGCTAAATTATGTGCTAATATAGAGGTCCAAAGCACGTAAGTGACAGAAAAGAACACGAAAGGAAAATTACAGGACATCAGATAATATAGACTTGCCAACCCAAAGTCCAAACAAGAACAATTTAATTATCAACTATGTTCAGGATAGTGTTATTAACCAACAGTGCAATAGAATTAACGTATGCTTAGAAGAAATAGGATGAATAATGACATTGCACAGCAATTGATCGAAGGGAAGATAATAAGAATAAATCGAACAAGATCACCAGGATTTCACATACCCCTGTAACCTTTACATACTGTCCATCTTTTGCAGTTCTGAGATCAGCATCGGGATAGCGGCTGACAAACCCAATCACACCTCTATTTCCCCACCAAGCATTCCAAATCACAAGTGAAGCAGCAAAACCAAATACCACCACAACAACTATCAGCAAAATTGCATTGTGAACAGCGCCAAGAATGAAGCCACCTGCTATGAATCCCATCACAAAGAGCAGAATCACTACCCAGAGTATAAGCTTTGGAAAGCTTCCCTTAATTGAGAAACCATCTTCAGTGGTGAGATTGGTGACAGCCTGGTTGTGAGCAAAGGATGTGGCCCTCATCTTCATGGATGCAGCAGAATCAAGAGGTCCAGACACTTTTCTTGGAGCACCAGACGAATTCAGTGGTCCGGAGGAGATAGGCCCAGATGTGATAAGCCCAGTCGTAGGAAGCATAGGAGGGAGAGGGCCAGAATTCTGGCGAGCCATTGGGGTCACTCCTCCAGACTGGGGACCGGATGACCTCTTTACCGGTTCTCCATGCTTATTGAGCGGCCCGGAGTTAGATTTTGCCCTTGCTGATCCACCGGCACCAGGAACTGAAGATGAAAGAGAACCAGAGTAGTTGGACCGACCACCAGCATTAGAGACAGGTCCAGAGTTTGAAGCAGCACCTCCAAATGAAGCATTCCTCGAAGGCGCATTGCCCAGAGGACCAGATTTTCTAGACTTTTCAACATGGAGATCAAACATCTTCCCAAGCTCACCAGATTTCTTGATGTCACCACCGGTGTATGGCATTGCAGTGGAGCAAATGGTTGGGGCCTTCTCCTTAGGTTGCTCAGGTCGACCAGATACATACAGGCCATTGCTCAGCTGATGTGATGGAAACCTCGAATTCATGTTTTGAACCAGCAGAATCAGCTATATCTTAGTGTTCAACCACGCGTAGTGTAATCAAGTGAGGCTATATTTGATTCTTGATGTGCACAGGCACAGCTATCCTTCTCATGGTACAACCTACAGTCCTACACCTCGCATCAGCTCCTGAAAAAGGACATCAAATAAAAAAGCTAATGCATGTCAGATACATTTTTTGGCATTATGTGATCAGGAGATAATCAATTTAGAACAAATAGCATACATATGAAAGAAACTTAATGATGGTAAGAACCACACAAATACCGATCACGAAAGATCAAGGAAATTTCAGATGAAAGGTCTTTTGATACATCATAGCGGGTCAACTATAGTAAAAATACGAGCTACTTAGAAATTTAAAATTTGATGCATGGGACACCGCAACAAAAACATATTCGAACAAGAACCAACTCTTGACAGAAAATTTTGTGTAGCATACAGTTTTTTTCCACTTTGAAGTTTATCATGGCCGAGTGCTAACAGACTAACAGCTATTGCTAAGAAGATTCACTAATTCTTCGCTATTTCCATTTCTGGCAACAGAGCAAAAACATGCAGAACCAAAAAAAATCATGAACAGAGAACAATGAAATAGTGCCTTCATGATTCAAAATGTCTATCTCAATCAATCGCACAAGTTATTGAAATAAAAGCGCATTAAAGGTGATGTAGGAAAGGAAATGAGCGCCATGTCTCATACCATAATTTAAGCAGGGTAACATGTTTTGAGTACCAAAAACTTTACTGTGGTGGTGGTAACTAAACAAAACACACATTAAGGGAAAGATTTAGCCCTAGTAGCCTATTACAAGTTTCAGATCCCTAGATCCCAAGGAACACACCAGGAACCACTAAAGCCGCCACCTTTCGATGCAAAAAGGCATTTTTGCAGGCATTCCCTCGCCTATTTCAGCATTTCCCCTCCCCACGAAACCACGTAACAAATTTGCAGATGCAAACAAATTCCTGGTGCTCATCGAAAGCAAGAAACAGGCGCAAAGAACAGTGATATCGAGGAACCCGGCAATGACGCGTCAAAGGATCAAGAAATCGTTGAAAAAAGAGCGGTTTGGGGTGGGAGAAACACCTCTGCATACCTCTGGAGAATGGCAAGCACGTTGCTGTCTCCTATAGCTTCTCTTAAAAAATATCGCGGGAGGGAAGCGTGAGTTTTGCTTGTACGGCAACAGAATGGGGAGGAAGGGGAAGGGAAGGGAGAACGGGGAGAGAGCGCACACGGAGGAAGCAGACAGAGGGACAGAGTAGGAAGAGGGGGGCGGGGGGAAGAATAAAGTGGGAGGTGGGGGGAGAGAATAATGCAAGAGAGTGGGGATGGTGGGAGCAGAGCACAACTTTCAGCCAGACATGGCCAAGTGGGCGGCCGGCACGGTCCGGTACGCGTTCGTTCGTCTAGGTTCGATTCATATTATTTTTAAAAACTGTTTTTTATAATAAATAATTTTGTATAGTATTTAACTTTTAAATATAGCTGTTGTGGTTACAGACCAAACAGAGAGAGTGTGAGTGGTGGAGAGTTTAGCAAATGAATGGCTTAGTCCTCTTTCCTCATGGCCTATGTCTTATATATCTACATCCACATGGGGAGTGCCTTTACAATTATACCCTTACACATGAGTCCTCCCTCAGGGGTACCTATGTCACTATACATGTCCCATTCTGGACCTTACACTCCCTTAACAGCCCTGCTGGGCTTAGGTGGGGGCCACCCCTACAACAATAGCGTTTTTTAAGACGGGTTCTATCAATAGATTGTAGTATACACCGTAACGATTTTGTTTATATAGACCAAGCTTCTCTACAAACTATTAGTATTTATAAGCCAAAGCCAAAAGACTATATGAACGGACCCTAAAGACACGGCCCGGTTAGTCTGGCTAATTAAACGGATTGTGCCATGTCGGTCCACGAATTCAATCTTGGACCAAGGCACGCCCAAGGGGTTACGGGTTGTGCCGTGTCGGCCCAGGCACGTTAAACCCAATAGGCCACGATAGACCCATTTAGCCTGCGTGGACCTCGGCAGCAACGGCGTGGACAAGGATCAAATCTGGTTGACAGGGAAGACGAGGATTGGATCCTGCTGACGCCAACAATGGGAGGCTTGGACTTGCCAGTGGCACAGACGAGGACTTCATCCTACCCATGCAGACGATGCTTGACATGACTGAGGGTCAGATCTGGCCAGCAACGAAGACTAGGACCGGATCCCAACGGCACTAAAGAGAGCGAGCCCTGGATTTAGCCAGCGGTGAGGACGCTGTGTCCTCCATGCTCGCTGAGAGGCATCATTGTTGCCACGGGCTTCTCCTTGCTTGCCGATTGCTGGTCGTCGGCCATCTCAAAGGTGTTGCCCCTGTCACCAGAGGAGGGTTGAGGGAAGTGAGAAGTCAAAGAGAGAGGAGGCGATGAGGAGAGAGGAGCCGACGAACGGTGGGGATAGGGAGCGGTAGCCTAGAGAGGGAGGGAAGGGGGCGGCGGGGCACAGGGGAGGGGGACGAGCTGGCTAAAGAGAGGAGCTAGAGCTTAGAGAGGGAGGGGAGAGGCGCTAAGCACGGCTAAAAGAGAGGGAGGGGAGAGGCCGGCTGGGCAGTGCCTAACCAAACACGATACTGTTCGTGCCATGTCAGACTAGCTCATCGTGCCGAGGTACCCAACCAAGCACGATACGGCTGGTCAGGCTAGGCTGGCATGACTTGTTTAGCCATGAGTCATTATGTGCCTAAGCCGTGCAACAGTACCATGCTTCAGGCTGGTACGGTTAGCCCGACCCATTTGGACAACTCTTCTTTCAGCTTCTCTCTCTGTTACAACAATCTCCCCCCTCTCATGTTGCCACCATTACTGTGACATTTGTTTACTGCATGCTAATATTACTGGCAGGAAATGACTGTAATCCTCTAGGGCTGTGCTGTGTTGAGAAGAAATTTTTTTTTGTACTAGTCGTATATGGGTTTTAAAAGGGCAAAATTGCAAACAAAAGCCCGCAAGTAAAAATTGTGTTAGTTTCGTATTTTCAAAAATTGTGGTTGTAAAATTTTAATTTTTTTATAAAAACTGCAATAGTTTTTTCTCTCTCATCCATGTAGTTCGGTAGTGTCAATTGATTAGGTGGCACTAACATTTAGGAAATGATTGGCATGGTACGTGCTGCGGTTTTCCATTCACAGTGCGTGTTTGGTGCTTGTCTGTTGTTTTGTGATGTTATTTGTAAGTAAAATTTTAATAATTTGTACAATAAATTTATCGTTTTGTGAAATTTACTTGTTTTTTTGAAACCCATGGTAGTTATTGCTGTTTTCCATATTCTCATAAATGTTTCGTTAGTTTTCATTTGTTTTTTTGCAAAACATTTCATTTTATTTGTGACGAACAGCTCCCACTATAGCCAAAGGTGCTCGTATTAGGCCCCCTTCCCCTTTTCATGTATAATAAAATATATATCTCATCTTTTTTTTTCTTCGCACAATAATACCAAATGAAGTATTTTTGTGATTTTTTTCAAAAAAAAAAACTACATAAACATAGCATATATGTGTTCGTCTATTAGATGCTCCCTCTATCGAGTTTTCTTACAAGGCAAGGAGATTAATTGATATTCATCACTGAGTACCCCTTATCTTTACGTGGAAAAAAATCCTATGATGTCAGTCGCTAAGTTTACTTTTTCAAGCATGCAGCCCCACAGCACGATCCTGGCAGCATTAAGTTTCTCAAAAGGAAAAATAAAACGAGAAGCTCGCTATGCTTGCACCATATATATGACCCGTTTAGAACTAAGAATTTTCTTAAGAATTCAATTTTTCATTATAAATTTTTTGCATTCCAAACGTGACAGTTAAAAACAGATTGAGCTCTAACCTCCGAACTCCATGCTTTATAATGGATGGGTTCTTTTTATACTACTACAAAATAAGCTATACTAGACGGCTCATTACAGACGGTTAACTAAAACCGTCAGTATTAAATACAATCATAGACAGTTTTAATACAAACCATCTATAAAGAGAAATATCACAGACGGTTCATGGTAAGTATCACAGACAGTTCTTACCAAGAATCGTTTATGATATTGCCAAATATCACAGACGGGTTTTTGTATAAACCGTCTGTGATACTTTACAGACGGTTTATATTAAAAACTGTCTGTGATATTTTCCCGCCTCACAATCCTCCAAAATTTCATAATCCCCCACCTAAATCTGAGTATGATTCCATTCCATGACACCTTTAGTAAAATAAGCATAACTTTTACATATGGTATCCGTTTTCGACGTTTTTGTACTCGTTGGAAAGTTAATGACGAGCCCAATCCAAAATAATGGTCAGCTTGCGCTAGTTGCCCTTTAAGACCCCTCAAAATTTGTCATCTTTGGCCCTAAATTTGCATCATAAGTTTTTGGTTTTGGTTTTTATCTTTTCTCTTGGTCTTCCCTTCTGAATTTGGGTTTTGCCTCAACTGCAAAGTTGTAGATCTCATGAAACCTTTTAAACGAGCATATATAAGTCATACAAAACTTTACTATTTTACCTTTTAAGACTAACTGTTTACATTGCACCGATATATTATATTTGAATTGTGATCTACCGTCTGGCCATTACATCGACGGTTTTTAATAAGAATCGTCTGTTATATTTTCTGTTATCATAGATGGTTTTTGTTAAGAACCGTCTGTGATGGCTCTATCACAGACGGTTTGTAATTCGAACTGCCTATGATAATCCCCCACCACGTCACTGATCCGTGGCATCTCCCCTAGGATCCCGATCTCACTCGTCCATTCTCTCCACATCGAATGACAGGCACCGGTCTCCTCCCCACCTCTCGCCCCTTATTAATCTCCTTTTCCCTACTCCAAGAACCAACACCGCCAGAACCAACACCACCAGTACTACTCTACCTCGTTTGTGTGCGGTAAGGGAGGGAAGGGGTTCGATAAGGACGGTTGAATATTCACTTGAAGTAAGATGGAATGGAAGAAGGCAATGGCAGATCTGCACTATTCCAAGTCGTCGGCATCAGCAGGGGGCTTCTGCTTGTTACACCCTAAAAGTGTGGCATTCTGTTGATTTTGGCATAGAATCTGAAAATGGTGTTCATTGCCTTTTTGTTTCTACTACTTAAAATTTTTTCCGCTTCACTTGTTTTAGATTGTAGGTTAATGAATGATGTGTGAGTCTAGCTTATATTAGCCTAAAGTTTCTTATAGTGTTAAGCGTTTTTCTGAATTTTTAACTACGAAACTTATATTTATAAAATTGTATGTGTCCTCTTGTGTTATGCTGTAATGGTGGGTTCTAATATTAAGGGAAATAGAATGTGTTATTGTGTTTGTGTTGTATTTACTTATTTTCAAAGGGCATAGCTAACATTTCTTGAGGCTAGCCAAACAAAAAAATTAGGTGTAAAATAAACTATCACTGACGATTTTGTGGTATAAACCATCTATAAAGAACTATCACAGATAGCTCGAACCAAAAACTGTCTGTGATACTCGCACATCACAAACGGTTCTATCTATTAACCGTCTGTGATGGGAAAGAATCACAGACGGTTATATATACCAACCGTCTGTGATACTCGCCCATCACAAATGGTTGGTAGTTAGAACCGTCTGTGATGTGTGAGTATCACAGACGGTTTTTGGCTCGAGCCGTCTGTGATAGTGTTCTTCACAGACGGTTCTAGTTACAAATCATCTGTGTTGTATTTATCACAAACGGCTAACAAACTATCTGTAATAACTTCTGATTATTACTGACACATAAATTTAGACGGTTCAGAAAACCGTCTGTGATGACCCTTTTGTAGTAGTGTCAGGTGCAGTTATGGTTTTGGCTCTAGCATGAGCGCTTATATGAATGAAATGAATGCCGATAAACCGCTTCAAAAAGGCTGCTCCGATAAGTCGTTTCAAACTGGTGACAGAGAAGCCATTCCATTTGTTTGTTTGAGGGAAGACATAAGGCATAATCTGAAAAAAAAACTCAGCCAATAGCTTACATACTATGTCTCGAAAATGATCAAAGATTAGCCCTATTCTTTTAGACTACAACTGATGGCTTTTGGTTTTTGTTTGCGTTTTTCGAGATGACAATGGACAGCGGAGACGCCGACATGGACGGCATACACAGTTTTAAATTTAGAAAGCCCTTTGAAGAATCCATTTTAAGAAACCATCTCACTTATTTTGTATGTTGGAAAAGCCAAAAGTCCAGAAGAACAGGGCCATTAAGTGCTTCTGAAATGATTAATCGATAATCACTTGCATTCTGTCAAAAACCCTTAAATCATATCAGGTACAAAACGTGTTTAATCACGCTGTGGTCTTTGAGTAGATTGCACTGAAAGTCTGGAAAATGCCACACCTCCATGAACCAGCAGCCTCACAACTACTAGTATATACGGTCGTTACAAATGAGTCAGAGGTCGATCGATACTCGCCCTCAGCCTCTCGCTTTGTCAAACGCACGTATGGTACGCACTTACGAACGAACAGTCGATCGAGCTGGGCAGGTTGCAACTCGATCATTAAGAAGAGAATTATGCGTGCGTGCGTGCGCGCGCGCGCGCTGGTAACCAACGGTCGGTTCTTGTCGACCCCAACTGCACGTGATGCTGGCTCGCGTGTGACGAGCATGCATGCATGGTCCCTTTTCAGGGTGTGCGTGTGTCCATACGCGATCCTCTTACCTGCATTGTGCGCAAGGATACAAGTAGGCCACACACTGATCCATCCATCCTACTTAATTAGTTGTTTGCTTCATGTACATGGTAAAGTAAAAGGATTAGACCCATCCCACTTACGCTCTGCTAATTTCGGCCTTGAGCTTCTGGCTTATTTTTTTACTATTTATAAATTTCATTTTTTCTGAGCTTTTGGTTTTTTTGAGCTTTTTGCCGGTTCTTTTTTTCCATATTCGTTTGCATTGTCTGCGATGAGCTAATATTTTTTTCTATTTTTAATTTTTTTTAATTTAATTACGCTAAATAAGCTATCTTCAGTTACAGTGTAATTTCAGCCTGCTATAGTGCAATTTCAGCCATAAACAACTATTTTTTAGCCCAACCGAGCGGGGCTTTAGGCTTCGTTTTGCGTCGTGATGGATTGTGGTAATCTCGTTTGGTCGAATAGCTTTTAGGTCTTTGGGCGTTTGGCTAGCTAGTTTTTTTTCTTAATTAAGTAGCAAACAAATACTTTATTGTGTTCTAAAACATATGAGATAAGATGTGAGAGGACAATCATTGGATAACAGGATTTATCTAACTTCAATCTAATTTACCAAACAAAGTAATAGACATTTCACAACTTATTTTTAACAGCAGTTATAAAAATAAGCACAACAACCGTAAACTGAGCCTTGCTTAGTGGTTCACATGCACATGATCCGTACATTATGATGCAAAATGAAAATAGGTTGTCTCTAAATCCTCAACCTTAATAGAGAACCTTACACATTTTCAGTTTATATTTCACCGATTCATTGTTGCGGCATTGTAATTACTTGATACATAAAAAGCAACTAATGTGTTGCTTGACCGACCATACATAGATGGGCAGATGTACAGAGGAAATGGAGGACATTCCAAACTGCCATAGGAGTTAGGGTATTCAACTCCACATGGCTAGGGGTGTGGGGCGCCTATCATCACCCTCTCATGAATGGCCTGGTTGGTGCGACCTAATTTGGCATCAACTCTCATCAACTAAACTAGCTAGCCCCACATACAACTCTCATCACTCGGCCCTGTTTGTTTTGTACTACGGTCCATGATATTTTGCTACGATCGATAGTTTTTTGTTTTGTTTTTTGAAACAGTCGTAAACGACAAAAACGCTGACGCGTACAACGTCTATGTTTTGGAATTGAAAAACCGTTTGAAGAAGCATTTTAGAGAAGTCGACCCATTTGTTTTAGCTTCCGAAAAAGTTAAAGCCATAAGCCACAAAAGCCAAAAAAAAAACATGACCATACACACAATGCATGCCTTATGCACAAAAAAAACACACACACACAAATATATGTGTACATCTTGAAGAGAGAGAAGGATTTTCTGAAGTTTGTCTTCGGCTTCTTGATTAAGACAGGTAAGTTGTGTTCCAGTCCCGAAGATTTCAGACCACACCATGCAAGGCTCTCCAACATGCATGGTGGTGGAGCCTGCCATCAGTAGGCAGTAGCTAAAAACTTGTGGCATGTGTTTGCAGGCCTATACTTTTTAGTCTATGATTTATGATGTTCTTCGAGCAAATAAATAGGATAGTTTCTTCACCACCGTTTTGAAGCGGTTCATCCAAATAGTCTTTTAAAAGTGGCTTATTGACTTTCGATTCTTTCATACGAGTATTCATATTAGGACAAAAAAATCATAAACTATAGCTATAAACCACAGCCAAAAAACAGGCCAGCATGTTCCGAGGTTCCTGGTTCTAAATGGAAAAATTAAACTAATCATCTCTCCCCCTCGTCTAAATATGTTGTCAGACATTGGCAAGGTTGCCGATTGGTTGAACTAAAATAAGCTGGCTTATGGCTGAAATTGCACTGTAGATGACTGAAATTATATTGTAACTGATAGTGGCTTATTTGGTGTAACTAAATTAAATAAATTTAAAAATAAAAAACAGGTTAGCACATCATGGACAATGCAAACGAATACAGGAAAAAAGAATTGGCAAAAAGCTAAAAAAACTAAAAAACCAGAAAAATGAAATTTAGAAATAGTAAAAAAAATAAGCCAGAAACTCAAGCCGAAATGAGCAGAGCCTTAAAGAAGACCTCATGAAAGTCACATTAATGAGAAAGAGTGCACGTAGTGCATTTGCAGTGGATAGAATTTTGCAGTGGAGGGAAAAAGTGGTCTTAGAAGTAGAGGACGAGCAGTGAGTAAAGTGAGGAGAAAATACGTGCGCAAGATAAAAAGAGAGAAGTGGAGTATGTGACACGTCTGTGATGTCCTACTTTATTTTTAGAATGACACGGGAGCAATAGAAGTAAAAAAGCCGCTTCGAAAATCGAGTATTTATATTAGCTTATGATTTCTTTAAACAGAAACAAAAAATAAAACCTAATATAAAGAGGCTCTAAGTACATGCTTTCTACTCTTAAAATAATAGTACGCACTACTACATGCTCGCATGCTGAGTAGTAGGTCCTACAGGTTTGTTAATTTCTTCAAAAGAACATATTAGAGGAAACGATAAGGGAAGAAAGGCAGGCAGGACAAGTAGTACTACTTGTGGGAGTGATCGTTCTTTTCTTTTAAATTTGCTATGTAGTACTCCTATTATCCACCGACTAGTACATGACATAATTCATAATGATCGATCGATCTCTGCCTCCGAGCAACTCGTGCTTTAATTAATTTGGTTGTAGCTAAACAAACTAGCTCAAATTTTCTTTATGATTAACGTACGTAGCAATGCAGGACGGCTAGCTACTATGAGATCTTAAAGAACACAAAACACACCGGTCGGTCGCAAGTAGGCTAGCTAGCCGATGATCTCAACAAGGAGACCTTTCGTGACTCGCTCCACCAGTGGCTAAGCCAGGACAATAATAGAGGATAGACCTAAAACATCAAAGAACAAAGTTAGATTCATATAAACATAATATTTATTCTTATCAATTTCAAATTCATATATAGATAGAAGATAAACAAAGTACAAAAAGAGATAAATACAATGAAAATATCTTAGTAATAGAAAACGTATCTCGAAAATGTATAAATATACTTTCAGTGAGTAGAGATTAGTCATCTGCGTATCAAAAATAGCAAAATTAGTGATACGAATAGGAAAGTTTTATCTTTTAGCATGAGTAAATACAGTCTACCAATAACAAAAGAGTAATAAGATAAATATCAGACAATTGAGACAAATGAAAAAATAGGAGCATAAATTCAGTGAAGGAAATACTTGTTATTTAGAACCAAAATACCATGTCTCATGCTATAGTTCAAAACATCATTCTATCAAGTCCTAAGCTCCTAATTACTTATGTAATAGGAACCCCAGTCACAACACATACTAGGTGAAATAATGAATACCACTGGCAATCTCGATAACATAGATGACATCAGCTATTGATTGAAAAGCCTATTGATTCAGCAAGCCATTATGGCAAAAGAGGAACTAGGTATAGAGCAATCGCTCTTGCCCCCCATCAGTTAGATTAAATGGTAAGTATAAGAAATATTTATAACCATAACCTCAACAACATAATCGTCATTTTGACCAACATTTGTACTGCATCATACAATAAATAGTAAAAATGCTAACAGACATTAATGCAAAAGAGTTGGCTGCATTTAGCTCTTACGATCCCCGGTCAACGTCAAGTAAAATGTGCCATATATTCAAACTACGTTTTCATTTCATAAAAAAGGCAAGCTATTGGGATTTGGGAATGAACTAATTTTAATGGTATGTGATCAAGCAATAACTGAGGTGGCATGAATTACAACTCTTACTGGTCTGTTCATGACACCGTATCTCTTTCAAAAAGTGGTATGCTACGCTTCTCAAGTTACTACAACACACATTGAGATCCAAACATAATGTGCATATAATCATCTGCAGTTTATCACATGCAGTGCAGAACAATCACCAAAAGTCATAACTAGGTTAGATTCATACGTCAGTCTGAACTTTTGTATAAATAAAATGAGAACTATTATAGAAATCGTGCTAATAGTAACAACAATCCAAGAGGCAATGATACGTGGTGCCTAATCTTCACGACGTAAGATTAAGATTAACTTTGGATTCGTGCAACCTGACGAACCGATGGCGCCAACCACTGTTTCAATACAGCAACCTACGACGAAAAAAATCGCCCAACCACACACTTCGATCCTCGTCTACTCGACCACGCAAAAGTAGACGTGACGTTCTTCCTGCAAAACATGAGGAATCACAAGAATAACAGGGTACAAAATGCCCAATTCCCCTCTAGGTTGCATCTGTGTGTCAAACCATAGGAAGAACAAGCGTATAACTCTATCTAAAAATAATAAATTGATTCATGGTGGTCTTCATCTTTTACGTGACGCATACTGCCTTATATAGCTGAACAAATGGCCCTAATGGCACAAATCGACTTGAACTCTAACCGCTATTGGGCTTGGCTAAACAAAATAGGCACGATACAAGCGGACTCAATAGAGTTGACGATAGTCGCAGATGTCTTGAGAATCTCGGAAAAACTGGTTTGATTTTCTTGAGATCTTTTATCTATCTAGCTGGCCAAATACTTTCTTTTTAGCGCATGTAGCACAAATACATGCAGCACACTTCTCTTTCCAACTTTCCTGTGCATGCATGCAATCTCTTCTTTCTCCTTCTCTTTGGCCACACACAACACATGCATGCAGCATATGTTTCCCTTTTCTCTCATATGACGATCTGCATACACCAAAGAAATAGGTGTTCCCTTCCTTTCATGCACACGCCTAGCAAACCTACACGTGGGGTCTCTCATGCATGCTAAGTGCTCGGCCCAATCTACATGTAACTTTAGGCGATAAACAATAAAATCAACACAATTTGAAAACTAAGAATCCATGTAACTTTCGATCTGATTATCCACATAACTTAAAAACTTGGTATGCACCTTCTCTAAGATATCACGAACTTATTCCAATCAATGATCAGGAGAATCATTGCAAAAGTTGTGACATTTTTCTATTTGAAAAAAGATTGCACCAAAACTGGACAAAAGAGGGAAACCTCGATTTGCTCTTCCTCGTGAGTCCTAGATAATCTAGATGACCTTAGATGGGTTCTCACATATCATAGCAAACTAAACCACAGAATGAATTCAATCCAAAACACCCACAAGAGTAAAACCCCAAAATCATCTCTCTCTTGAGGAAAACCGGGCAAACTTAATAACTTCCACTAGAAGGTGTCTAGATGGATGAGATCTGATCTCCAAGAGACTTCTTCACCTTTTACATGTCCTTGATACCAGGAAAGATCAAGAAGAGAGAAATCCAAATAAGAAAGCCAAACAAATCAAAAAGCACAAAAGGGGATCCATGGTATAACTTACTTGGCTAAACTTTAAATGTTCATTTCACTTAGAGAGAGATATTTTACAGCCAATTCCTCTGAATAGCAAAGTTCTAAGTCTATAGCATACACACAATAGGCTCCACACTTGAAAACCCTAACCATAGGAATCTTAGAGAGACTTACCTCTCACAACCCAACACAAGACTTAGTGAAAGATTCCACTTCACACAAAACTAGCCACTTCTTAGTAGATCACACCACTTACATATAAGAAAACTCAGTAACCCACATACACATGTGTTTACTCTCTCATACACTTACAAGTTTTCAAAGCGTGATTTCCCAAAAGTTTCAATAGCCCGATAAGACATTCCAACCATACAGATGTGACCTAAACCACTTAGGCCAGCTCTATGGTTTTGCAAACACCACTCCACCTGATATTGGATAATTTTTTGAATTGCCACCTACCGGTCTTCATGAAGATGGGATGCCCATGACTTGTTGCCAAGATCGTACGCCTATGCCAAGACCGTCACCACTTGAAATACCTAAGTCCCATGGCGCACCGATATTACACCATAGTCCATGATGCCCAATGCTTGCCGCCAAGATCGTACATCTACTCCGAAAACCATCACCACTTGAAACACACAAGACTAATTGGCACACTACATGCATGCATTGCTTCCTTGTGATCCTTGTCTTTCTCCTGTGCTCTTGTCTTGAGATGATGCTCCACCCAGATTTACACGACACTCCATGGCCACTAAGCCCCGGTCATGTCACTAGCTGTAATCCATCATCAAAGCACATGTACATCAAAGATAAAGCAATTGATCCGAGCACAAATGACATGCACTTAACTCTCAATTAGTAAACATATGTACAGACCTATGCCATGACTCACACATGCATGGACACACCATGGATAACACTTGCACGGACTTCCGTCATGACTAACACCACAAGAAACAACTCAAAACCGACTCCTTTCAAAAACAAGGGTTAGTATGACTGTGGCACACATGCTGGTCAGACCGCCCAAACCACTCTAGTCAGACCACTACCTTGACTGTTCAGACCACAACCGAGACCCACCGGTCTGATCGCCACCTCTAGCCGGTCTGACTACAAACGCATGTCGGTTAGAATGCCACCCCAAGCCGGTCTAACCGGTGCTACTAGAAAAGCACATGTCAAAATATAAATTCACAAAAATCAAACTCAATTAACAAAAGCAAAGCATAAGCAATGTCAAATACTCACCACTCTCATGGGGCTATAACCACATGGTCTTATAATCTCTTCTTTGATAAGTAATTTGACAAACACCCCCAAAGTCAAGAATTTGGGTTTGAATTTTGGAAATTTGAAGCACATAAGTTGCAAGAGCTACTAGTGGTATATATTTAAGAGAAGGAAGGAATATGACCACAATGGTAAGATGTGAAATAGTTCCAAGACACAAAAAGAGCAAGTTTTCAACAAAAACTCCATCCACACCTCAAATCCTTCAAATATCATAATCTTGTTCATAGTCCAAATAAAAAACAATTGTTCATCTCGACTATTATCATAGCAAGACACAACACCATTTTGCTCATCATTGATCAAAGCAAGGTTAAGAAGGGAGAAAGAAACACCAAAAATCAAGCCAAATTAAGATTTTAATATTTAAGCAAAGAGGAGAAATATTTGGATAAATTTTAAATATATATTGATACGTAGAGATGAATATTTATAGCCACCCATAAAACCTAAGGATGACAAAAGCTCAAGCGTAAGAGCCATACCTCATCTCTAAAGATTTCTCTCCAAGAAATCCTAACTAGAGAGCTTACACTAACTCTCTCAACTTACACTCCTTATATAGTGGAGGCTTATTAGAAACCTTAACTAGCACCTCTAGTTGGGTTTCATCCTTTTCTTATATGGACTAACCCGTTAAACTAACACTATACTGGACTCTACACTTATACATACATGCTTATCAAAACACGACATGCACTTGGCTTCAAAAGCCCGAATTCGCCATTTCATGTCCTTAATGAAGACTCCTTGACGTAATCCACTTAGGCCACCATCGCGGTTTTGCACACTACCACTTTTTGTATTAGAAAATTTATGAAAATACCCCTGTACCATTCTTCTACGAAGCTTCATGCTTCCTTCGTCTTGAAGCAACCCCGTGTTTCATTTCAACTCCATGTGGCCCCAATAACTTACCGACAAGCCTCTCACATGTATGGATCCCACTAAACCATCATCGCCTGCAAACGGGCTCAAGTCACTTCGTGCACCACATGCCTCTCCATGCACCATGACAACACCCAGCTTCTATGACCGTTCTGGACCTCAGCTACTCCGTGAACTTCGTCTCGATTCACCTTGTCATTTTCCATCATATCCACTACCAATAGCTCTTGCTCCGGTTTCTTGTCTTCCCGGCTTGTAACCACTCCATTAGCCTCAGTCATCTTTCAGCGACCCTTAATCATTCTGAACCTCATTTTCCCTAATTTAGTCTCGATCCCTTGACCACTTTGGACCTAAGCTCTCCTATCTTAGTCCCAGTCTCGTCTATCTCACCACGACCTAACTCTGAAGTCCTACAACCAACATCAACAAGCAAACCATCACGTAGCACCGCACAATACACAAAATCATCAATTGGCATAATTGATGAGCCAAGAACACTTACCTTTAAAGCTTCACTCCAGAAAGTATCACCAAGCCATATAGCCATCTTATGGCTCTCAAAGCATCTCTGTATGTTTTGACACGTAGCTTGTGGCGCCTAATAACTTTACCGTTAAGTCTTCACGCATTCGATCTCCCTTGGACCGTCTCTACTTGCATTGGCCCACGTCACTTGACGCACCACATGCACTAACTCGCCTCTTCACGATCCTTGTTTTTTATGTTCCTCCTGCTTAAGCCATGTAGCCTCACCCAAACATATCTGACCGCACGGATATCATCTCTCCTGCCTCATTCTCACCACTTGCCATTGACCGCTAACGTTCTCTAAGCCACCTACATATTGAAAGACCAAGTATATATCTAGAGCATAAGTCCCATGCACTTACTCACGTTAGTCAAAACAATACATCATGCAACACAACACAACCAACCAATGGCTCCTATACCATGCATATACTCAAACCAACTCAGCTCAACTCAAATCGTGCTCTAAACCTTCAGAGCATGTCCGACCACCAACTACAAGTCGATCAGACCACCCAACATCTCTCAACCTCTGCTCCGGTAACAAGTGACCGGTCTGACTGCTGGCCCAACGCCGGTTAGAACACCCGGTTGTATTGCCGCACAAAGCCTGCTATTATTGAACCCAGTGTTCACTCAAAATCATCATGGTTCGTCCAACCATATCACACATAGCTTCCACATGCACCTCACAGCATGTAGGCAAAACCCTATAGGCATCACACTCCTTAAACATACTCATATCCAATCGCATCAACAACCCAAGACATGTCTTGAGTACCCTAAACATATTTGCACTCTCTAGTACCTCTCTGAAAATCCCAGACATGTCTAAGGTGACCCCAGACATATCTGCCCTTGAGCCACCAGTCCGGCCACTATGCCACAGCCGATCAGACCGTCTTGCACTGGTCTTACCACTGTCCCAATGCAGGTCAGACCGCACACACCTTACTTGGCCACACTTAGCTCGACTTCGGTCTAACCGCCGTGCGAGGACTGGTCAGACCACTCACGCCTAATGGTCTGACTGCTGCTTTAAATCAGTCAGACCGGCAATACATTAACAACAACTCTAAACATTGCAAACGCTTAAAATCGAACTCAAATTTCAACAATATTTACACAAGATCAAATACTCTCATATACCATATGGTGACCTCCACGTAGTGGGATAACGTTGGAGATCTGAAATTGTTCTTAAATATTTAGATCTGAAATTGTTCTTAAATATCAATGAATATATTAGTAGATAACTGGCCTGGGGGTGGACAGTTGTGCAATGGAATCACACGTTTTTCATCATTCCAGCAATACTGAATCATGCACCGACAATAAATAAAGTACAATATCTATTGAGCCTAGCTATGACCAATGCATCTCATTTAATTAATCATAGGTTTTCTTCCCCAGAAACCAGGCAACCAGTGTATGACACATGGTAGAGTCAAAGTTTTCTTTAAAAAAAAAAACTACCATGGTTACCGTCTTATTGATTATTTGTTCATTTTGTACATGTTGCATCAATACACATGCATTTGTAACTAAAAAATTGACACGACCGACAAGTTTCCAACTAAACTTTCTCCCCTCTAAAATTTGAAGAGCAACGGTAAGAGTAAAGAGTATACAAAGACTAGTAATTATACATTAACGGCCAAAAGATGATGCCAATGGCATTGCCACAAACAAACAAGAACAAATGTCAAGTAAATAAGGGCAAAAGCCAACCTATTTATTATGCCATACCCAAGATCAAACAAGGAGAAACTTAGAAAGAAGCCTCACTAAAAAAAAGAATTGGGAGGTGTTTCTATATTTTCTTCGACAGTGATTTGTATAATTTTTGAAACATGATAAATGATAGATAGATGTTACTTAACTATTCATTTGTTTTGAGATTTGTTAGAGAAAAAAAGTATAGAACCACTACTCGAAAGAACTGCATGCAGCTGCTGAGAGCAAGTTTAATAGTACAGATAGCTGCTACCTCCAATACATTTCCATATCATCAAAAGATAATGATGCAGTCAACTCATACAATAAGCTGGCTATAAGTTGTCTCCACAAGAGCTCTCAATCATTTAATACATACATGGGTATTGATAATTTAATACATGCATGGGTATAGCAATTAGTTCTATGGGTACATGCATGGATAATGCCTCTTTTCCTGTGCTATAGCCTGACTCTTGCATGGGAGTCGGCTTGGCTCTCTCTCTCTCTCTCCTTTTCTCTCCCCTCCACATAGGACTATGCTGACATGGATTCCCTTATAGCTAGCACAGTCAGCCTTATTAAACTTGCTCTGAGTATGACCCCGTTTGGCAGAGCTCTAGCTCTAGGAAATCTGTAGATTTCTTAGAGCTGGTCATCTGTAGCTCTAGGAAATCCTGGATCTAGAGTTGCAGGCATGTTAAGTGCATTTACATGATTCATTTCATTTATATTATATATTAAATAAAAATATTTAAATCACTTTAATTTAGTCAACAAACTACAGATCCAGCATAGATCTCGGAGCTAGAGCTGTGCCAAACGGGGTCTAAGTTGAGTGCAGTTAATTTATCAAGTCTACAGATTGAGCAAAGAACAGGGAGGCTCACATGTAGTGATGCCCTAGTGTCAAATACTTTGGTTGTTACCTCAGGAAAAGGACAGATGAGAGGGGAGCACTGGCAGGCAGGTGATTCTCAAATTGGGTCGGAAGAGATCAGGAACATGCTCAGACTTCAGATTTTTTTTAGAAAAAGTTTATTGCAATTCTTTTCTACACCCTTGGCCATCTTAATCATGTAGCTCTACAAATTAAGGATTATGTGAGTACTTGGGGCATTTCTTGAGCTATTTGGAAAGAGAGAAAAAGAAGCAGAAAAAAACTGAACTAAACTAAACTGACGGAGGGTTGGTAGGGAGAAAACGAAAGCTCTACAGAAACAGCTGCCAGGTGCAGTATTGAATTCGATGTCTACCCCTACAAAACGAACAGTGTCTCCTCCAGCACATGCGACCAATAGAAAAAAAAAGAGATAAGATTGGATAAAGACAGATAGGACACAAGTTAGTCTCCTTGGATGCATACATCATGCAGGCTATGCATGCATTGGAAAAAGGGACATTTCACCAAATATATGTAGAAATCTCGTAATCTTTAAATTTTAGTGAGTAGCACATTGGATTGATATGCCAGCTATCGGAACTGAAGCCAAATAGAAAAGGCCTGTAGACCTGTGCCCAATGTGCATCTATTGGGGGATGTGAAGTTGTGAACACTGGAGAGTCGAGACGCAATACAAATAGAGAATTGTGGACAGTGTAGGCATTGGTCCATTACAAGGAAACAGCACAAGGGCTCTAGCCTTAAGGACATTGGTGTTCTACTGTAGGGTGATTAGCTATATGCGTTATTGGTCGTATAGAGTGGTGTCTCAATTTTCTTCAAAATGTAGACCTTCCACTCTCAGCAAAATGATTAGACCTGAAAAAAAATATAAAATTGGACGAGAACACAATGAGAAAAGTGAGGAAAAGAGGCATATTATAGTGCAAGGTACTCATCATGCAATGGCCCATTCAACTGTTTGGCTTTCAGGTACCGTAAACTTAATTCTTTTCAAATCTTTTTGCCTTTTCACATTCAGAACGATTCAATCCATGATTGAATCAACAACAACTAAAGAGAAAAGTGCGAGAGACAGCAACACTGTAAGAGAACATGGCACCAGCGTCCCGTCCCAGCTAGCTCTCATAGCAAGCCCATGATGCATGCATGTACTATTACAGAGAGAAAATGGTAAGACTCGAGACTGATGCCATTGCCATTTCCAAGCCATGTCATATCATAATATACAAGAGACACTAGATCGAAGTGAAAGATGTGCAAGCAATAATGACCTGGATATAACGTCAAAATGGGACATAATGTGAGATTCGAGCGAACGTATGACCATTGCCACAGATACCTGATGTTTTCCCAACGCATATTTCGCTAGGTTGATGCATGCATGGTTCGTTCGATGAACTCTGAGCCTTTCGTCGTCCTGAACTACATGTAGAATCCCATGTAACATCCCCCAAATTTTTTCATAAATTTGAAAAACAATTCAATTCCCAAATCTGGTTGCAAAATCTCAAATGTGAGTCTAATCCACACCAATCTCAAGCAAAATTTTCACCAATCTCCAAGCAAGCTCTGCCCTACACATGTTTTTTTCGCGCAACACTGTAGCATCCGAAAATATCCCCCGCCGCCTGCGCCCTTCTGCCACCGCGCCTCCTTCTGGCTCCTCCCCACGCCAGCGCGCCGTGCCAGCTGCTGCCGCTCCCCCTCGTCACCCCTTCCACCTCGCCCGCGCTTAATTGCTGCCCGGCCAGCTACCGCTGCCCCCCCTCTCCGTGCCCCTGCCCTACCGTTGCCCTCCCCTCTCGGCGCCAACCGACTTCCGCCCCCTAAATGAAGCCCCACTCCCCTCCAGGAGCTTCCCCCAGCCCCCAGCAAGCCCTCCCCCATCTCCAATTGCCCTAAAAGCCGCCAGATAACCGCCGACACCACAAACCCTAGAAATGAGCCCATATTGCAATTCGACCTAGCCGACCGATTAAAACTCAATTGCTCCCGTTCATAGACTCCTCAGGATCCCAGGAACTTGTCCAAGCCGTCACCTTTAGCTCCCGAGCCTTCTCCTTCCCCGCCTTCGAGTTCTTCCGCCCGGTCATGGCACTCCACCGTGGCCAGCCCTCTGTAAGTCTCCCTAGCGCAAACCGCCACCACCATCACCTCCTTGGCCGTCCCTAGATGGTTAATCAGTCGCCAAATCCGAAAATGGCCTCTCCTAGAGCTCCCAAGCCACCAAAAACCGCCCCGAGATCACTGGCTCACCGCTGGCGATTGCCGCCTCCCCGGCCGGTGCCGACCCCAAAAACGGGTTCCCGGCATCCCCCTGAGTCCAACGGTGGTCCCCGTTCCCGTCGCCGTTCGCCGTAGCACCGTCGGCCGCCACCGCCGTCTTGCTCTGCTTCCGGCGCGCGCGTGCGATCGGTTGAGGAAGAAGCACAGTAACGGTTCATTACTGTTCCTCCGACCGAGCCAAGCGACGCGACTGAGCCGGACCGCTTCGCCTGCGCCGGATCCGAACCAGCCGAGCCCGAGGAACAGTACCGCACCCGGGGCGACGCGGTTCGACCGAGTCAGCTCGCCGCGCCTGGTCCGAACCCGGTGAACAGTAACCGACCGAGCCCAGTGAACAGTGCTTGACCCAAACTCAAAAATACATATTTATACTCCCTAGATCCGTTTCGAGCCCGCCAACCCATTTCTTAGCTCCAAATATTCATATCAAGCCTCCAAAAATCCCAAACCTATTTTATTTGAATTTTAATTGAATTTATTTTGTTGTTTACGTTTCTTTATTCCTAGCTCATTTTTCGTCGAGCGTGGAATTAAATTAATTTTATTTACTTTGCGCTAGCACGTGACGTCGAGGAGCAGTTGATTCAAGAATACGAAGCTTCAGATCAAGATCAAGGCCCAGAAATTGAAGAATACGAAATTGTCAAAATCATAAGTCCGTAAGGCAAGTCACATGTTTTTGATCATATTGAATCCCATTAAATTACATTATTTATTTAATGTATTTTCATTATTGATAGTGGCGAACTGATAATTGCTTAAAATAAAGATTTAGAATGGCATGCTATCTAGATAATCCTACCACTGATAAATAGCCCTGTTTACCTTGATGGCCATATTCACCTTGACAACCTTAGTAAGAATTAACCTATGATATAAATGTATACAAGATCATTTCATTCAGTATGATACACTACTAAGGGACTCTGGCCGTTGGCCGGTAGGTTTGAAAAACCCGGATCTAGGGTAGGGTGGTATGGGACGCCGTGCCCTAGACCGGAAATGCTGGTGGGCAGTGTGGGGTAAAGGTGATGCGCGAAATCGTGCGGCGGTTTCGCCCACTGCTGTACCCTTCAACATGTCACACTACTAAGGTGTGAGCCGTGGGCTAATAGAATTGAAAAACCCAGAGAGGGTAGGGTGGTATGGGACATCGTACCCTAGGCCGGTGATGCTGGTGGGTAAAAATGGTGTGGAGGTCCGTGTAGGACTTCGTCCACCGCCTTACCCTGAGCCTGAGGCTGCGGACCTCAGGAAAAGTATAAGGGCAAGAACCTTGTGCCAAGTAAAAGACACAGAAATCGCCCAACCACAAGTGTTGATACGTCAACCCTGGTCTAGTAGCTGCTCAAGTTCGATTGAACCTCTACAGACGCAGTCTGGAGGCACCGTGCGAGTCCATACGGAAGGGGCTGAGTAGGGCCGTATGGAAGTTGGTTATGTTATGTGAACAATCTGACCGATCGATCTGAACCTCGATCATGTGTTATGTGAGCCGCACAATAGTAGACTGAGATAAGTCAGAGGTATTTTGAGCTTACTGGTGTAAGTCAGAAGTGGCCTGGGCTTATTGAGGAAGTCTACTAGGTAGAGGCTATATAAAGAATTGAGCAGCGAAAAGCCATGTTTTCTTAATGTCAGACGTGGAATTAAGAAATCTTGTGGGTAAAGCAGGGCAGCTCTGCAGAGTGAAATAAATGGTATTCGAATACGCCGTGCTTCCGGTTAATGAAGCTGTGTTAATTGGGTGATTCCAAAAACAAGGCATAAGTAGTGTTTCTGATGTTGTTAAATTGAGTAATGATGAGATTTTATCTGATAACAGAAAACCCCTGATCTTAAGAAGAAAATGTTTTACTTTTAATTGTTTGCAAATAAAACTGCATCCACCTCATAATAAAACCACTATACACCCTCCACCCAAGAACCCTGGCAATTAGTTATATAGTATTTTCACATGTGATTTGCTGAGTACGGGGTAGGAGTACTCAGGCTTGCCGAATTTTCCCCCAACAGATACCAGAAGAAAAAGGAAGCAATTCAAGATTTCGCATTAGGGTTACGACCGCACTCAAGCGTTCCTGTGGAGTTTTCTTCGGCTCTTTTGTATGTAAGTTAAGTTTTGGGCTTGAATGCCGCATTGTCATTAAAGCTGGCCATTAGGTCTTACTTTAATCCAATTAACTCTTTTTAAATGGCTTGTAAGCAGGCATGATACACTGTTAAGTCGCAACAGAACTCCTGGGCTGTTGCAGGCCGTACGATGTCCCTGTACCCAAAAATTAGGGGCGTTACATCCCATGGATGTACAGAGACTCGATCTGAAAGTGTTTTAAGGTGAAGTCGGCAGGGCAGCGCGCTGTGATTCATGGCCGTCACCTTTCAGCGCCGACCGGTGTTTACACCGGATGTCACCTCACCAGTCAGTCAGTCACACATCCATCACCATACTCCTAATCATATTCGTTCGTTGAAGAATCACACTCCAAGGGATTTTATATTTTTCAGCACAGGGAGTTCTTGACTGGAGCAGCTAGCTGGGGTGGAGCTAAGCAAATATGGCATTTTGTTCAGTGAAATGTCGCATCGGATTATTTTATTTTTTTAAAAAAAAATGTATTGCATGCTTAGTCTTTCGGACGATCGAACTTAAGGTCGTGAGCAAGAGCAACCATTGTTTTCTGCAGTAAGTTTCGGTACGTTCAGTGACGTTGCTTCAAGGAAACGGTTAGGCCGGCCATTTCTTTCGTTTCAAGCATTTCGAGGGCTAATTACGTTCAAGCTACGGCAAGGTAGCGAACATTTCGGTGCTCCCAGAATACGAGCAGCAATGACAGCGATCCTGTCAAAATCAACACAAACTCTTAGGCGAGTACTGAGCGATGTGATGCGCCACCCACCTCAGATAAAAATCTTATTTATAGACTATTAGAGTCTGAATGGGAACCCACCAACCTTAAGCTAATTCAGAAAGCAAACTATCGTAATTAGAAAAAAAAATATAACATCAACATCACCTTTAACGGTCGCAATACACAATTTAAGATTCATTTTAAGAAATTTTTTGATACAGACGTAATGCACCTTCATCTACAAACATTCTTAAAATAAAGGGTAAAGTGCATATTATTCCTGGAATTATCACGTTCGCCTAATTGCAACCCTGAACTAACAAACCGTCAAATTTTCACTCCCCAACTATTAAAATCGACGCAAAAAATACCTCCACGGTAGTTTTAGAGATGGTGCAGCGGGCGTTAATATCATCTAAGCTTGCAATGTTGGCAGGCCCTCTCCCTCGTTCTTCCCCTTCGTGCATCCTCGTTGCCATGGCCAAGGGCCCAAGACAAAGCACTGCCTCAAACCTATCCTCTCCGCTGGTAGGTAAATATGCAAATTCCAGAAAGAAAGGATGTTGATAAACATCATCTAGATATTTTCTTTCTAAACATCATCTAAATTTGTGATTATTGAATTAGAAATCCAACAGTTATGAATTCTCCTCCCACTCCCTCCAAAAAAAACCCTCTCTTCCAAAAAAAAAAGGGGCCGTTGGATCTTTAATCTAACGGTCTCAAATCTAGATGATTGTTAGGAAGAAAATATCCAAGTAATACCTAGACACACCCCAGAAAGCCTAATAGAAAATACGCAAACTCGAGGTCGTCATCAACCATTAAAACTGTTTATTTCTACAGTAAGACGCACCATACACAGGTCAGGCAGTAAACTAATGTACAGTAAGAAATTCATAGTGATTACCCATTGATCGCGAGAATCCAATGAGCTGAGAGCAGCCACAGCCTGTCCTGTGCCACAAGCATTCAGCTCATCCCATGTTTTTATTCAAAGGCGATAACATTGTACGAAGACTCGGTCGGCACATGACTACATTATACGCTACAACTTCTGAGAGAGCAGTCCAGGGCGCAGGGCAGTAGGTTGCGCGAAATACACGGAATCATATTCATGCGTAGTAAGCATGAATGATCTTCCGAAGAAGTGACGGATGGGACTACTTGTTGCTTGCATCCCTAGCCGTCTATATGTAGAACTATCAGCGGAGTTTTACAGATCCGAGCTAATTCTTCCTGTATGGTCGTATGGACCTGCGCAACAAAACAGTTTAGGCTAAGATTTGTTTCTGAATAAGGTTGAACAGACAAAGCTCATTCAGGTTATCCAGTAGTAGAGTCAATCATTCCTTATCAAACTACTAGTAGGTACAATTCAACCACCAGTTCAGAATGTTAGCTCACAAGTCATGTTCTCCTACTACTAAAATGTTTATACTGTATTCTTGGACAAGTGTTTTCTAACAGACTGAAGTTATGTGTTGTCAACCAGCAAGGGGCCCTAGCCACGTTATGCATGAATAGGATAATATTGGGTGCAGATGGCAACAGAATTTTACAACAATAAGACGAGCTACCGAAAGTTCAAATGATGGCATAAAAGCAGTCACAATTAGAACAATATAATGATTATTAAGCATTTTCTTGAGGAATGTGAATCAACATACCCCACGTAAACTAGCACGGACAAATTATCTTTCCCCATCATCAGTCTTGAGTAGCATCATTCCTTGACCTCGTCACTGGATGTGGAAATTTTCCTTTTAACAGAATTAATTATTAGACTACCAAGTAATGCTGAGAGTAGAGTAAAAACGGGGAAGTCCCAATCTAACAATCAAGGTCTGGGACGCACACCTATTGGGAAAAACAGAAACATATGCTTATTGGTTAATCCCTCAAGATGATTTGTTTTACATTATAAGGTAGATACACATGCACACACACCACCACACACACGTACCACACACGAGTGCACCCCATAGCACACGCCTAGAATCCTCAAGGTGATCTCAAATGCAGAGCGAAGATCTTAATGGCCTAAAGACATAGAAAGGCTTTGTTTGAATAGAACAACCAATCAGGACGAGCTTAGAAGTCATAACACCATAACAGTTAGAACAATATAATGATTATTAAGCATTTTCTTGAGGAATGTGAATCAACTTACCCCCGGTAAACTAGCACGGACAAATTAGCTTTCCTCATCATCAGTCTGAGTAGCATCATTCCTTGGCATCTTCACTGGATGTGGAAATTTTCCTTTTAACATAATTAATTATTAGACTACCAAATAATGCTAAGAGTAGAGTAAAACGGGGAAGTCCCAATCTTACAATCAAGGTCTGGGATGCACACGTATTGGGGAAAACAGAAACATATGCTTATTGGTTAATCCCTCAAGATGATCTTTTTTTTTACATTATAAGGTAAATGCACATGCACACACACCACCACGCACACGTACCACATGCACACACACATGCGAGTGCACCCCATAGCACATGCCTAGAATCCTCAAGGTGATCTCAAATGCAGAGCGAAGATCTCAATGGCCTAAAGAAATAGAGAGGCTTCGTTTCAATAGAATAAATGAATCAGGATCAGCTTCGAAGTCATAACACCATAAGAGTATGATATTCTCAAATAAAAATCAAGTACATCCAGTAAAACTACATATGAATGAAAAATACAAGACCCATTGATACTGGTTAAATACAGCCAAACAATACTGAACTGCTGACAAACATTTCTGGTACAAGACAATTGCAACCATTTTGGGCCTAAGGGGAGCAATATATAGCTCAGTGCAGAACCATTCTATACCCTACATAACAATATTTTGTCATAATGGAACCCAGCATCAAACAATCCCAACAGCCATATATATCAAACAACAGATCCTTAAGTTATCAAACATATGAACTAACCCAGCCCATTTTTCTTTATACCTTAGAAAATCATCTTAACTGAACCAAGAACTATTGATTAAGGCACCACTCCTGGCCCTAGTTTCTACTAGTAACTTGCAAGGCAGACTAGGAAGACGACTGTTCATGTGCTAATGCAGAGAGGTCATAGAATATGCATTTGTTGCATACATTAGGTCAAAATAACTCTTTGTTAAGACGAACGCTTCACAAACAAATTAATTGAAAGTTTCATTTTCTAATATTTATGTGGAGGAATCCAGAACTAACGTCTGCATGAGTTACAGTCATGGTAGAACTGACCTTTCTACACTGCTTTGAGTTTGACTGAACTAATTTGCTTCAAGCATAAATAAGATGACGGGTGGATCAAGGAATCTCCTAATCCAAAATTAGGTGCAGAATTCTGGTTGACAAAACTTGCAAAGGCACAGGCTAATTAATCTAAAACTGCATAAAAAGTACAATCAGCTAGAAGAATCATCATGTCAGGCATAGACATAGCAGACAAAGTATCGATCTTAACCAAAAAAAGGAAAACAATCGTTGTCACTATGTAATCGAAATTGTTGGACAACAAAACAGAACAATACTGGCAAGGAAACAACATGAAAATAGAACAGGACAAATCACAAATGATATGTCTGTTGTCTTCTATATCCCAGAAACTATGTTATCCACTATGGAATGAACCTAATAATTTTATACAACTATCAAAACAGATTATTGTTACAAGTGGCATCAGGTAGCATATCTTTCACTTTCATCCTAACTTTCACTATTTCACATGATGAAAGAAGCAATACCGTAGAAATAGAATTGTTTAGCCTGAACTAAAATCTCTACTACTTAAAAATACAAGTTGGTGGTGGTCCGTTCTCTCTCACCTCTATTCAGTCGTCCGATCTAGCCACGATATAGGATCTAGGCCATCCATCTCGTGCCCCTCCCCACCTACCCCCATCATCTGTGCAAGGCTCCTCTGGAATACATGAGCGCGAATGGGTGGCTGACTACTCTCCAAATCCACCGGGCCATCTCCAACGATCTTTGAAGTAAAATTGAAAGCAAAAATCCCGTAACATCTCCCATGATCTCCTCTTTCCTAATCTTGGGTTGCTTCTAACCGCTGCCTTGTTCCTTTCTCTCTCTCCTCTCACCAACAATAGCGACTCCAGTCCAGGAAAAAAAGGAATGCTGGTAGCATACTAGCATGTCAGGCCGCAGGGGCTAAGTGACCAGCGCCGGCCACAAATACACGTGACAACGACGTCTCGGTGAAGCTGATTGGGTTATGTCAATATTTATGTACTGGAGTAAACTATGAAAATGTTTTTTGTTACTTGTTCATCTACATAATTGTCACATTGAGTGCTTGTTCTATCGTGTTACCTGAATGTGATGCTCGTGGATTATGTATCACCCTCTAATTTAGTGTAACCAAAAATGTATGTTTACAATTTGATTTATTTACTCACTTGCAAGGATATGTTTCGTTTGATATGTGTGTGACATAAAATTGATATTTATTGTACAATATATGATCCTGTCTTATATTTATGTACCACTCTGTTTTGGGATTCTGTTGCAACGCATGAACACCCTAGACCCTACTATATTCAATACATACAAGTGTTCCCTGCGAACAGTTCATCAGAATTTGCATCATATATACCAAGGCTAATAATATGTATTGTCGCCCATTGTACGTTGGGATTTCACTTGTGAAAGAAACCACTAGAATTCTAAGAGCATGTTACGAAGCGCAGGATCCTCCATAACTGCAAGAGCTCAAGTTTCCCACTAGAGGATAGAGCTCTCCAATACATATGCGGTTTGAACTTGTGTTAAGACACAGACAGACATAACTTTCGACGTGCTTCAACTTTTGGGCTAGGCGGCTTAGCCTATTTCTAAAACTTATTTTGCATACTAGAGGTAGAGGCGCTATAACCTCAGGTGAATTCCCAATGCTTCACGAAAAAGCAAACATGGCAGCTCGCCCATAAGGCCATAACCAAAACTACGCATCATAACACAGCATCATTTCGCAATCCCAACAACATGCTAACTTAATCTAGCAACCTAACTTCGAAGCAGACAACTCTTATCCACCTCACCTTCGACTAAGTACGCCAGCGATGGCCACCCCCGCACGGTGGTGAAGCACATCGCCTCCTCTTCCGTCATCACCGCCGCCCCGCGGCACCTCTCGAGGTGTAGACGACCGTGCCGACAAGGTTGGACACCCCGAGCGGCCGCCGCGTCGGCGGCACCCAGTATGATCCCCCCGGCACGAAGGGAAGCCACTCCAGCGCGTCCCACCGCACGAGCATCCCGTGGATGGCGTCCTCCAGGCGCCGCATCCCCATCGCTTCCACCGTGGAGTCACCCGCGACGCCGGATGAGGAGGACGAGGAGGGGGAGTCCTCGGACAGGTCGATCTCGATCAACTCCACCTTGTCGGAGAGCGCGCAGGGCGGGCGGAGCTAGGAGGGCGAAGCGGCGGGGCGCGCTAGGGTTAGGGTTAGCGCGAGGAGGCGAGCCATGGCAGAGCGGGAGGAAAAAGCTTCGGATTGACATGGATGGCGCTAAGGGAAGAGATGCGCATCGGGCCCCAGTGTCAGTGGGCATAGGGTTGCGTGGGGTACTGGAGTGAGGGAATCGGTGGCTGACCCGTGGGGCCCGTATCTGTGGCACGAAGGTTCATGGCTCACATGTCAGTGTATGGTTTTCCATTGTGGGGCCACCTGTCAGAGAACGTGGCCCGAGGCAGTTCGTTTACATTTCTGGGAAGAAATTCTCGACACGGAAGAGCTACGCAAAGTTCTACCCTGCTCCACGATCGGACGGTCCACGCCGCTCTTTTGACGTGCACTCGTGAATCTGGGCCGTCCATTCAGCCAAGAAGAGGAGGATGCCTGAGTCGCCCAGATCGTACCTGCAGCACGGACCTCTCCCCCTCGTCTCCCATGGCGGAAGCCGACGCCCAACGCCAGAGCCTCGCCCACGCCCACTCGCCGGCGGCACCGCCGCCGACGGAGGCAGCCGATGAACCGATCCGGTCGCCCCAGGTTAGTAACCTTGTCCCCAGGACCGTTAATTTTTGTCCGAGGTCACCGTGTGGAACTGTAGCGGAGACCGGTTATTGCTCCATGGCGCTTAGATTCAGGGTATGTTCGTGTTCTGGAGGCGGATTAGGAGGTTTTGAGGTGTAAATTTGATGGGTTTTGTGTGAAATGCAGCGCCTTTGGGGAATTTCCAGGTCTTTTGAGTCGTTCTGGTGGCAGTCGGTGCATAAGTTAGTCTCCTTTTGGTCTCTTTTCCGTAGGATTTAACCCGCATCGGATAATTTCAGTGGGTGGTAAGATTATTGAAAATTTGAGATTCCAGGGGAAAACTTCTAGTTTCAGTGAAGGGTTGAATTAGTTTTAGTGAATGTTTTACAATATTTTTTCCCGATTAAGGAGGTAAAGTTAGAAGATATTTTTACAGTGTCTTTTCTTCTTTTTTGGAAATATCCTGTGCTCTGTACTGCCTTATGATGATATTGCTATTATGGCCGCTGATGACAACGCAGGTGGGTGCTCCAAATGCTGCTTCTCCGGTGCTCATGTACCCCGTTTTGGTGACTGGAATGTACTCCCAGCAGTGTGTGGATGATCAGGCTCAGGGTCCAGGGATATATGCCATACAGCAGAATCAATTCATGGGGGCGGCGATGGGAGGCTATACTCCAAATACACTCATACCAATCACTTACAAGATCCCAACGTACGTTGTTTCCTTCTGATACTGAACAATCTGTTATGCACAATAATTTGTTATCCCCAGCATTGTTTTGGTGAAGTTGCTTCACATACCATCATAGTAACCAACGTAACTATTCGATTCAAGTCCCATTTGATCATTAATGTCATGCTGTTGAAAGCTTTGAACGATTTAGGGTGAAAATATTGAATTAGTGTGATAAAGGGTCTGCAAGATCTATCTTGAGATCCAGGTGATTAATTTGTTGTCTTGGGTAGACATTTAAGAACAAAAGAATGAGCTTTGACAACAGTACATGCTACAATATTATGTTTAAGGATGACAGTATCTTTAGATCTTCAGTGAATTATACTTCATGAAAGAGTTAATTAACTTTTTGTGATGCTTTATTCATGAATTCTTTACGCATTCTGCTTCTTTATTCACGAATAAACTTTGGTTAGTGCACAACTGAGCAACTTGGCATCTACAAAATCTCTTGCAATTGTCATAACTCATAAGGAATCAGAGGCAGGATGAAGAACTTCAGTTGTCTTTCTTATGTTATCTAGAGACGTTCAGGCAAGAATGTAGTCTGTCGTAGAACATAGAGTGACTTTACTGTTGGATAACCTGGATAAGTATAAGCCATATTATATCTTGCCGCTAACTTCTAAAATAGTGGCATATTTTGCCTTCATTACAACGACACTTGCCACAATTGACTAATCTGATCTATAATTCCAGCAGCACTGCAACATATTATTTGCTCGAGTAAATTTACTTGAACCTTGCTTAAGTGCTTCTTTCGATGCTGAAATTTCAATTGAACCTGCATAAAACATTCACGCACGATTACACATGTGAGAAGTTCCTGAAAAAATGCTTTTTGTTGCGAAAATGACAGAGCCTATGCAGTTTGCTACTATATTGCATTGCCTTCTCATGCTGATTTGGGAATAATATCTGGGACCAGTGGAAAGCATTATGACATCTTCCATACAGTTAAGTTCATACTCTCCTTACTTGTTTGTCACATCCTTTTGTGAAGGGAAAGCGTCGGTGCATTGGCTGGTGAGGAGCAAGGACAGGATGCTAGGCAGCAAAACGATCCTCAAAGACAAGTTGTTGTGAGGAGGTTTCACTTTGCTTTTCAGCTTGACCTGGCCCTAATCATCAAGTTAGCAGCGGTGGTCTTTCTGTTTAGCCAGGAAGGGTCAAAACAAAGGCTGTTTCTTCTTATATTTTTTGCCTCGATGATTTACTTGTGAGTTTTTTGCTTACTTCTGCTTTGTTGTGCTTGTTATTTTTTCACATTTTGCTCTTCATTTCTTGTATAGCCTCTTTTATGTTGTTAGATAACCTTGTGGTTCCATCTCTTGTAGATATCAAACTGGAGCAATTACACCTTTACTAAGATGGCTGCAGCGAGTGGGAGGTGCGGCCGCCCGACCACCACAGGCTCCTGCTCGGGCGGAGAATCGTGCTCCTCTGGCTGCCCAGGATGATGGCAATGATCACCCACCTGGTAGCTGTTACTACACTGCATATTATATTTGCCACTATGCATTTTGTCGGTGGTGTTGCAATCACCGGATTCACCACTTGAATCTGTAGACACCATCATACCTTTCAGTTCCTTAGTGGAGGTTTGTACTGTTAGTTTACTGTTTACCTGGCAAAAACATTTTCCAATACTTGCGTTCTCTAAAAGTATATAAATATTGCAAATGCCCATTAGTAGCACCGACAAATCGGATGGATGTTGAAGCTGTCTTATCTTGTCGATCCCTTGGTTCATGAAATGGTGTTTCCTGCTAGTCTGTTAGATTGCTTTCTGCCTGTTGGGCAGTATCAATAATTAACATTTCTCATTTGGCAGGCAGTATCGATAATTAATAATTCTCATTTAGTAGGTAATATCATTGTATAATTATTCTTACATAAAATCACTTTCTGCTTCTCAGGGGTGAATCTTGCAGACCCTGCAAACCTTGACCAAGCTGCAGAGAACCAGGAACCTGGAGCAGCAGCTGGCAATGAGAACCAGCAAGAGGCAGATGGAGAAGGAAACAGGCGCAATTGGCTTGGCGGCATCTTGAAAGAGATCCAGCTGGTTGTTGTAGGGTTTGTTGCATCACTTCTTCCAGGATTTCAGCACAATGATTAGGACAGATCTTGTTGCTGCGGAATCGGCTATTGGCAATGTAACTATATATTGTGACATAGGGAGAAACAAGGAAAGGATATGAAGTGGCGCAAGGAAGACTTTTGTTTGTTATAGAACCAAATGCAGTGTTATTGCTAATATTGTTTTCTTTCAAGTGCTTTTTTGTTCTCTGAGTGATTTTTCATGCGGTATATGAACTTCTTGAAGTTGTTTCGGTGGGCAAAAGTGACTAGCTATTCTGCAAAACTGACAGCTCATACATGATACATGTAAAAACTAGCCAAAGTGCCAAACGCCTGACCGGAAGAAAGGAACTGTTTATGAGCTGATCATTATGGGGTTGCTTTGGCAACGGCTGTGGTTTATGGCTTTTGGCTGAAATTTTTGAATTTTAGCTGTTTACGGTACATATTACGGAGAGGTACTCATTTGCGATTTTGGCTAGTACAGATGTTGGGCTTTTAACGTGTACATCGTTTAACTTGTAGACCCCGTCTTAAGAAAATACTCCGTTTGAAAATTAGGTATTGTAGCAAAAGCTAGAAGCCGTCAGTTTCGGAGGAAAAGAACATGCCCTATGTTTTCTGTTATACTGTTGAAAATAGTCAGTAAGCTGAAGAGTGCAAAGGGATTCTTCACGGCTGAAACATTAGTTTATGACATTTACTTTGCATCCATGACAGGTACAAATTACAAAGCCAGTTGTGCATCTTATATTAGCAGAAGACTGGCAGGAGATCTATGTCAGGGTGAAAATGCTGCAATTGTTGCTTTGTTCTTGGTTTAAGAGTGCGAAGTGCAAACAAAAACGCACAAGCCAAGAAAGGCTCTTCTGTTAGTATTACAGAACACAAAAGAAAAATTAGTGTGACACAGCGAACAACTGAAAAATAAATATATAAAAGATATGGGGCTTAAGGCCCTCGTTTTCAAGCGAAATGGTGATTTTGCCCTCAATTTTTTAACTTTGTGATTTTACCCCTGTGTTTTTGAACTGAAGGGAGAGTCTGCCCCTATTCCGTTAAAGCCAGTTAACAGTGTTAACTTTTGCACGAATAGACAAGTTTGCCCATGTGATTTTACCCCTGTTTTGTTAGAGAACTTTGTGATTTTACCCCTATTTCGAAATTGAAGTTTTGACATATTTGGTAGGAATGTTGTCAACAGAATTAGACACAAATTTATGCATTCGTTTTATTAATATAAATCTAGACAAAATTTGTCAAATTTTGCAAACATCACATTCAACCATTAAGACCTAACAAACTAGCAAGTCTCCCAGCATATGGATGATTCTACTCCACACATATGGATGATTCTCATCCAACCATTCAATGGCCTTAGGATCCTTCTCCTCTATTTTCCCCGTGAAGTAGTTGAAGTTGAAAATTGTGAAGTTCTTGGCAGCACACCACATATTCAAGCCATTCCAGTAGAGAGGTGTCAAACCCTTGGCCTATCACATCATCATTATCAAATGATTGAGTTGCAATCAGATTGCAACTCAATCATACAAATAATAGGGATAAGAGATGTTGCAACCACATTATTATCAGAAAATATAAGCAAAAGCTACAGGGTAAAATTATTGCCGGATATACTTTGAGAATATCATCTTACATATAGGGCACCCTTAACAGCTGCACAGCGGCAGAAAGCTTGGGGCAGCTCACCATGCCCATACATAGGATAAATGAAAGCACCTTCTGCATTAGAAAACCTGTTACAGTAAAAAAAAATGGCAGATTTAGAATTTTAGAGCCACAGCAAGGCACTTATTTAAAACCTCACATGTTATATTACATATCTGTAAAACTAATCGAAAATTAGTTGATTACTCAACAAAGTATTTACATGATGGAAGATAAGTATTTTCATAGTGGATAAAAAAAGTTCAAGAAAGCTAAATGACCTCCCAATGGACGAGGAGTAAAGAGCAATGGTCGCGATTCCCTCTCTTGTTGTTAGCAACTTCCCACAAGAGCCTGCACCATCTTGATCATAATCTGCCATGGCAATTGCATACAACACAACCCTGCAAATAAGGCGCAGAAGCCAGTCTTAGTCACATTGCTACAAAACAGAGTATACTGAACCAGTTCAGGATTCCCAGTAGAGGAGGCTGCCCCCCTCCACGCTCTTGAACTCCACATGGTGGCTCCCCCTGATCTCAGGAGGAGATCCACGGCCTCGTCGGCGCAGTACAGCACCCTGGGACCCACCAGGTCGACCGTGAAGCGCCTGGACGGCTCCGGCACCGTCCAGAGATCTCAATCTCTGAGTACAAGCTGCGGCACTGGAGATTGACGGCGGTGTATGAATCGGAGGAGGAGGTTGCGGCGGCGGAGGACAACGAGGGGCTGCATGAGTCAGTGGAGAGGAAAGAGGGGAGGGAAGGGAGCGGGAGGGAGGAGAAGAGGGAGCCGTAGAAGGGGTTGGGGTCGACGTGGAGGACGGTCTTCCCGGCGGCCGCGCAGGCGGCGGCGAGGACGGACTCCGGGAGGCCGGTGCCGCAGAGGACAACGTCGAAAGAGGTGGGGTCGATGGTGGGGTAGTCGTGCGCGGCGGCAGAGGCGGCGGGCGCGTCCGCCATGGTCACCGGCAAATCTTGGGATTAGACGGCAACCACCACCTCCTGAAGAGCGGAAAACTCACAAGATTTAGTGCATCGAAGCGAGCAAGCGCATCCACTTGTGCGTTAAAGCGAACACGTTCGAGCGCGCGCGCGACACGGGTTCAGAGAGTGGAAGCTCACCGTGCGTGCCAACCACGCGCGCCTTAGCTAGCCGAAGACCGCCGCCTCCTCCCGGCGAAGCACCCTGCTGCCCGACGCGCTGCCAACTTAGTCCGTGGCGGCAGCGAAGATGGCATCGCGAGAGCGAGGCCGTGCAGCGGCTCTTGGTTGGGTCGCCGGAGCCGCGCCTGGGGGCCGGCCGCGCCGCTCCTGGAGGCCGCCGCACGCCGCGCCTGGGGATAAAATACTTATATTTTTATATTTTTCATAAAAATACTTATATTTTTCATAAACTCTTTTTATGCCTTAAATTAATTTTTGCGATAAAATCGCTTCCTAGACTGCCTTAGGTCTCAACCTACGGTCAAAGAGCCTGCTCTGATACCACTTCTTGTAACGCCCCCGTTTCCAGGGGCGCGTACGGACACGGCATTCCGTAACTATTCAAACATGAACAGTTATGGAGTGTCGCGCAAGAGTATACCATTGCATGCTTACTACAAAAGACCAGCATATATTTGACATACGGATTAACATCCAGTTTTTACAGCGGGGCGTGCAAGCCCAAAGTATAATACATTACAAAAGGCTCCAGAAACTGCTTCGAGCGCGGCGGAGACCTACAGCCAAGGATCCTCGTCGAAGAAAAGATCCTCTGGGACTTCTTCAACGGGGAGCCCTTCTCCTTCGTCTTGAACCTCTAAAAGAGTGGATTAAGCAAGCCGTGAGCCAAACAACCGGCTCAGCAAATCCCAAAGGGATCCTAACTTACTACATGCACGGAAACCTCAAAGAAAGGGAGTATACTTGGTTTATTACATTTGGTGGATGCAGTTTTATTTGCAATTCAATTTGATAAGACCGACTCAAAACTTACTCCTTAAGAACTCAGGGTTTTTCAACAAGAGTTCATTAACCAACTAACCAAGTTAAAGTATGTACAAATCTACTTAAGCTTTGCTGCTGGAATCACCCAAGTGACACAGCTCCAATAACCGGGAGCACGGCGTATTCGAATACCATTTATTTGACTCTGCAGAGTTTGCTCAGCTTTACCCACACGATCTCTCAACTCCCGCTAAAGAGTTAAGAAAGCCAGGTCTTTTCACTGCTCGACTCTTTGTATAGGCTCTACCCAGTAGAATTCACTCGGGTCTGGCTCACATCCACACACACACACACACACACACACACAAGAGGACAACGTCCGCTTCGAGTGAATTCCACCGTTGTTAGGCATCCGTAGCACGGCCTGCCTAACCTCACTGCTACCCTCCTGTAGAGTTTCAATCGAGTTGAGCAGCTAAAAGACAAGGGTTGACAAGTCAACTCCTGTGGTTGAGCGATCACTGTGACATTTGCTCAGCGTAAGGGTTTCAGTCCTTATATTTTCACATGGCCCGCAACCTCGCCAGGTCCGCGACCCAAACTAAGGTAAGCGGTGGGCGTAGACCGTCCCGCGGTTTCCCACTCACCCTTACCCTACTCCAGCCCTAGGATAAGAGGTGGGCAAAGACCGTCTCGCGGCTCTCCCCCAACCCTTACCCTACCTTGTGCACGCCGGCACTCTCCGCTCTAAGATACGGTGTCCCATACCACCCTACCTTAGAGTCGGGTTTTCCAGATTCTAAAATTGGTCCGCAACCACAACCTTATTAGTGTAACATTTTGCATGATAATCATAGCCTACAATTACTAAGATTAACAGATAAATATTTCTAGGGTTTCAATGGCATGGCTACAAATTAAACATGGCATTTAGCGGTGGTAGGACTAACTAATACACAAGTCATTCTAAACATTTTATTTTTATTTTCGAACTAACATTTCAGAACTAGCACAATGCAAATAACATATTAGCATATTTAAACATTATGGGATACAACATGATCAAAGGATTTGGGACTTGCCGTCTATCCGGACGATCTCAGCAAGCTCGAACGTCGAAGCACCTGGATCCTGAGTCTGCTCCTGAATCTCCGGGATCTCCGATACTAGCGCAAACACGTAAAATAAATTAAATCCAGCTTGCAACTAATCAAGCGAGGAAAAATAATCTAATTAAAAAGGAATAAAATGCATAAACACTCCAAATGGAATTTTAGGAATTTTTCTAGGAAGAATCTGTGGAAATGGATTTCACCAGAGTGTTTGGAATAATATTTGGGGCAATGTGGTGAAATTTGGGAATTTTTGGGATTTTCTGTGATTTTCTAGGATTTATTTGAGTTTTCTGGAATTTTAGAAATTAACAAATTGCTGGAAAATCGAGTGAACAGTGCTAGGCCGGCCCAAAGCCACAGCGCAGCCCAGCACTGTGCAGCCCGCGCGGCCGAACGGCCGGCGCGGCCCGCGAGCGACGCGCGGCCCGCAAGCGCGCGCTCGGGCGGAGGCACGGGCCGGGGAGGCGGCCCACGCTCGCGCGCGCCCACGCCGTCTAGATGCGCGACGCGTGGAGCTGGCGGACGGGGAAGATCTAGCGAAACGGGCGGATGGGATGCGGTGGCGGGAAGATCGGACGGCTGAGATTCAAGGGAGCGGGTGAAACGGTACGGGGAGATCCGACGGTCGACGTTAGAAGGTGGAGGTTGAATCGGTCGGCGGAGAAGAGGCCACGTCGTCGTCGTCTTCCTCCGGCCGCGACAGTGCAGCCGCGGTAGAGTAACGGTGGCGACGGCGGTCCGGGCGCTAGGGGGCTCGTCGGCGACCATCGAGGGTACCGGCGGGTAGAGGGGACTGCGGGGAACCCATTTCGGGTGGTTAGCGTCTGCGGGGACCAATGGGGAGAGAGGGAGGGAGAAGGGGGTGGTTCGGGGATCTCGCGGTGGAGGGGGTCACCGGCGGCGAGAGGGGCCAATCGGCCGGGCTTACACCATCTACGGGGTTGGGAGCTCACGTTGGTGGTGGCGGCTGAAGCTCAGGGCCTCCGGAGTGAGCTGGCCACGGAGAGGTGGGTGCGGCCGGCGGAGGTCGACGGTGACAGAGCTCCTCGAAGGTCCTCCTGTCCAGGGAAGAGCATGGGGAGGGTCAGTGAGCTGAGGGGAAGCTCGGGGAGCAAAGGAATTGGAGAATGAGGGAGGGGAGTAGGAGATTGACTCCAGGGGGTCGTCGGCGCAGGGGGAGGCGGTGGCGGAGCTACGGGCGGCGGGAGCTCAATCGGACGCTCGGGGAGGGGCTCTGGGGGATGGGGAGGGGAATGGTAGTGTTTGGGGAGCTCGGAAAGAAAAGGGGAAGAAATGGCAGGGGGAGGGAGCTTTATACCCGCGCGGAGGGGAGGGGGTTTCTTCGGGGAGAAGCCAGCGGCGGGGCTCCGGCCGGCAGGGAAGTGACGGGGCTGTCAAGGGCGTTTAATCCCGCACAGTGGAGGGGGCGGGGTGACGCGAGGCGCTGTGCGAGGAGTGGCGACGCGACGGGAGCAGGTAGCGGCGCAGGGGCGAGGGCGCGTCCGCGCGCGAGAGAGAGGGAGGAGGCGGCGGCTGCCAGGTGGGGTCGGCGCGAAGGCGGGCGACGTGGCGCGAGGGCGGCCACTCCTCCGGACCCGGAGGCTGTCGGGGCGGCGGAGGCGCGAGGGAGGGCCGGGGCGGCGCGGGGACGGGCGCGGCGCAGGCGCGGCCACGGCGCAGCGCGCAGCGCACGCGCGTGCGCGAGGTGAAGGCGGGGAGGGAGCCGGGCGCTTGCGGCTGAGGGGAGCGGAGGGAGGCGCTGGGCGACGGGGAAGGCGGAAGAAGAGGCGGCGCCAGCGGGAGACGCGGGCGCGGGGCGCGCGAGAGAAAGGGAGGCGGAAAGGAGGCGAGGCGCCACCGGAAGAAGAAAGCGGAAAGGCCGAGAAAGGAAAGCGCATTTCCGACGAAACTTTCCCGAAACGGAAAGTTTTCAAAATTCACTCAAAAATGCAGCAAAAATTTGAAATTTTTATTTTTGAATTTTTCAGGGCTTTTCAAGTATCCACAAAAGAGGAAAAAGGAGGGACAGATGTCTTAAAATGTTTGGTCTGAATGTTGGGCACTCGTGTGTGTCAATAAGGAGGCAAAAAGGCAGTTCATGTGCAGATAGCAGATGTATGCTCCTTGGTAAGCCTGCCAAGGTGTTTCTTGTTTGTGACAACTCTGAGAAGAAGGTAACAATCGGTGAATCATCGACCAAAAATGCATCGTGTGCGTAAAGTGTCCATGGTTCACTACAAAGTACAAAGCTGATGATCATCAGGTAAAGAACAAGCAAGTAATTCATTTTGGGCACTGTGGTGGTTTTATAGTGAAATGAAAATGCAAATATGAGTTCCTGCGCATTATACCTGCAAATTTTTACATTTATGATCATTAGTTTCTTAGTTTAAATCTGTTCAAATAACACGAGATGATGCTGGTGCAACTTAAATCGAGTGGTGATATTTCTGTCCTTTGATTATAGTCCACGCCCTGCAAATTAAGTGACCAATAATGAACGATTGATATCACAATTACTATTTACAAAGAAATCGTGTGTTCATGATTGTTTTCAATGGAAGTGTTACTGTACCTGTCTTACACCATTTGGTGCATAGATTATAGAGTTGGTTCATTGGAATTATCAAAGCAGATTAAAACGCAGAAATGACATCAGAGAGGCTCATTGTTCACCTGTATAGCTGCTCCATTAGAACTACTAAAGCAACTTGATGATTCAAAACCAGTGAGGACAGCCTAAGTGTTGCATCTGCGCGCTCTCGCATTTGTACCCCAAGACCATATGGCCCACCAATACAAAATGTGAGCCTCGACAATCCCTAAAACATTTGAAAAACACATTTTGACATATCTGTTCAACCTAGAAATTTCCAGCAGTTTGAGCTTTAAATCAAATGGTTGATGATCAAAGGATATATCGGCATTTGATGAACCAAGGTGCAGAGCATACAGTGTTGCCAGCATCCCCAATCAGATCAGCTATCTGCTCAGACATGGCATCCTTCCCGTTTTCATCCAACACAACAACGTAAGCATGCACACAAACATCATATAGAGAGATAAAGCTAGGGGAAAGGCAGAGCACATATGATCAAGATATGAGCTAAAGATAGGAAGGCACTAAAACATACAAAATCTTCAGGCTTGAGTTGCTACATCATAGCCGTGTCTTCTGCCTCAACTTGCCTTAACATCACTGAAGAAAGCATCAGAGGTCGGTACCAATAATCAACTTCATGAGGAGGCACAAATTGTATTTTATTTTTTTCTCGAACACGCAGGAGAACTGCATATCATTTCAATAAGAAGATGAAAGGAAAACAAAAGGGGAAGGAAACCCCAAACACACACACACACACAACAACCACTAGCAAACTACAAAAACCCCCCAACGACCCAACTAAGACTGCTAGAGCCTAAGAACCAAACAAAGATCACTGGCCTCTAGCAAAAGCCTTAGCAAGCAACTCCTGAAGACCTTTAGCACTAGCTGTGCACCATAAAAAACATTCATTAGAGATAGCCTGCAGCAAGGAAGAGATGCTTGGGCTAGTGCCATTAAAGACGCAGTCATTTCGGTGCTTCCAGATTTCCCAAGAGACAAGGATGATCAAGCTATTGATCCCTTTCCGACAGTCTTTTGGAACATCCTTCACAGCTTGACACCACCAGCTTGAAAACTTGTTGGAGGAAGGCTGAGGAACAATAGAGGCCAGTCCAAGCTTCTGAAGGATAATAAACCAAACCTGACGGGAAAAGACGCAGGAGACAGCAAGTGTTGCATAGCTTCATTTTCTTGGTCGCAAAGGGGGCAAGCAACGGGGTGAGGGAGACCTCTTTTGGCAAGCCGATCGGCTGTCCAACAGCGATTCTTAATAGCAAGCCAGATGAAGAATTTGCAGCGAAGGGGGGCCCAAGACTTCCAAACTCTCTTCCATGGTGCAAACCGAATAGTGCCAAGGAAGAAAGCCTCATAAGCTGATTTACTAGTATAGGTTCCAGATTTGGAGAGCTTCCAATGATGCTGATCAGCCACCTCCGGTTGTAATTGGAAGGCCTCAACCAGGTCCCAGATCAGAAGATACTCATGAAGCACAGGGACCGACAGAGCACCCGGTTGTAATTGTATTTTATTGTACATGCCAGATTACCAATATCAGGAACATTCTCTTCTTCGAAGAGCATATCAGGATTCAGGAACAATCTCACAGTACAAGAACACAATATAGTGAAACCATGCATACAAGTATCCATACATCAGTGCAAGATAGCCTCTGGGGATGTATATACCATTGTGTTCATAGCATCACAAAACGATGTCCTACCTTGTAAGTTTTGGGTTGGATCTGATAAGGGTGTCCTCAACATCGCAGCAGTAACCGAGCTTCTTGTATTCTTCAACAAGAAGCTGCGTCCCTCGAGACCCCTTCTTTCCAACTGTCAACACACGAATAGGCATTGCTCTCTACAAACATGGACAGAAATACATCAAAATCACAAACCTGATCTAACACATTTGGCCGATATGAACACTCTTTATGGACGACGACTGACAACTATGCATGGGTTCAAACCCTTCACATGTACTGTAATACACAAATACTACAGAATACATCTTTCTGAAAGCATTTTCCTATTGCTCTTGCTTTGTTCAATAAAACACTAAAATGATAAAAATCCTATGAAGGTATGTCCACTTAGAACAAGCAGCATGGCCTCCAGGTAGGGCTGCTAATGAGTTTAAACCTAACTCAAAATCAACTCAATCCAAATGAAATAAACCCAACTTCCTATTCCAATCCAACCCGCAAAAGATTTTTCACAACCTCACCCAAACCAAACCAAACCACTTTCTACTTAAACTCAAACCACTTTCCACTTAAATCCAACCCAACTCGAATTCATGGGTTCAACCCACTTCCCAACCCATTTACCAATCTACTTATTTGTAAACTTCGGTATTTGAAATTTTAACCTCACGTTCACATTATAAATTTTTTTACGAAATCAATTGAAATTTATTGCAAATGATTCTGCGTGTACGGGAGCTACTCTGTGCAAATTAGCATTAGACACACATGTGGCCCTGCATGCATTTATAGGAAATTTTCGTAAAACTTGGGTATTTGAAATTTCAACCTCGCGTTCACACTATAAAAGTTTCTTGAAATCAATTAAAAGTTATTGGAGATGATTATGCGTATAGAGGAGCTACTTTATATAAATTGATAGGGCTAGATGCACACATGGCCCCACATGCTTTTATAGTAAGCTTTCGTAAAATTTCGGTATTTGAAATTTCAATCTCGTGTTCACACTACAAAAAATTTACGAAGTTGATTGAAATTAGTTGCAAATGATTCTGCGTGAAGGGAACCTACTTTGTGCAAATTGGCAAAGCTAAGCGTACACGTGAGTTCTACATGCTTTTTATAGGAAGTTTCCATAAAACTTCAGTATTTAGAATTTCTACTTCGTGTTCACACCAAAAAAAGTTTCTTGAAATCAATTAAAATTTATTAGAGATGATTCTGCGTGTAGGGGAGCTACTCTATGCAGATTGGCAGAGCTAGGCATACACATAGGCCCCACATGTTTTTATAGGAAGTTTTCGTAAAACTTCGGTATTTGGAATTTCAACATCGCGTTCACATTACAAAAGTTTTATGAAATCGATTGAACTTTGTTGCAAATGATTCTGTATGTATGGAGCTACTCTGTGCAAATTAGCAGACACATGTACACATGTGACACTCATATGCTTTTATAGAAAGTTATAACTAAGTATGGTAGTCCAAGTCTATGGACAATCCAAGTGCCACCCTATTAGGCCACGCCACGGGTTGAACCCGATCTTAACCCGAAATTTCTAAACACACCCCACCCCAACCCAACCCTTTTTATGAGGTAACCCAACCCAACCCATTCACTCTTCCAACCCGTTTCCACCCATCCAAAGCCAACCCAATTAAGAACCCACCCTGTTTAACTCGTTTAAACCCAACCCATTAGCACCCTTACCTCCAAAAACCAGCCAAGAAATCAACAATGCAAAAAATTGAATACTTCTCCTTGAGGAGAAAGCACTCTGTTGTGGGGGTGGTCCAGCCCAAACGACTTGGCCTTGCTGCAGGTCTAATAGTATAAAAGAATGTACCAGTGCATCTCTACCTTTTGTAATTATTAAGAGGTAAGATAAGAATTTCTCATCCTACCCCCACTCATGTATATAAGCCCCCAAGAGGGTACGAGGAGTCCAAGTCCACTCATTCTTGCCACTAGCTCTCTCTCCTTCTAGTTCTCTTGGTGCTATGTCTCTTATAGAGAAGGGTACCCTGCACCCCTGTTGTAGCTATGCTACAGCAGTTGGCGCCATCCATGGAGGCTGCATAAGAAGTTGCGCAAGGGGGGGCTAGAGAAGGTTACCGTCGGAGGGACTTTCCTATGCTAAATAGTTGCTTGCGTTGCGAGCGCCCCAGGTAAGTTCATCTTGACGTTTATGACTTCATAATGATATACAAATGTTGTTATACCCAGAGCTGCTTCCAGCGATTGCCCCCTCTCACCTGTAGAAGTGGAGCGGTGTCGTATTTAGCAACCTCATCCATGGTGTTCTACTGCGCCTGCTCGAACCTCAGCGGTATCTACAGCACATCCTTCATCGTCGACCATGCGGACAACTGAGTGCCGGTGCATGCGACGCCAAGCTTGAACACGATCGACCCCAATGTCATCATCGTTTTAACTGCATGGGGTCCGGATGTAACAAGAGTCAGACGTGCAAGCTGCTCCTCATCATTGTTGAGTGCCCTCGTAGTCGCCACTGCCTTCCACATTGGCTGCCTCTGTGTCGAGCCCTCGAGCTGTCATCTCAACACCCGGGAGTCGGCCTCCGCACGCCCTCCTTGGGAGATCTCTGTATGCATGAGTACAATTGTCAACCATAGCGCATCGATTAGTATGCATGCATTCACTGCGCCAAGCCTCCGTGAGCCCCCACGTCGGGCCTCTGGGCCTAATAGTGCCGGCAATTGCCGAGCCTCGCTGCCCATGTCTTCGGTGGGGACTTCACATTGCCTCTGTTGGCTTTTGCACCCTCCGGCCCTCGTCAGCCTCCGCTCCACACCTCCGACCTTGTCGGCCTCTGTTCCACGCCTCCAACCTCGTTAGCCTCGATTCCGCACTTCCTACCTCGTCAGCCATGGCTCCGCACCTCTAACTTCGTCAGCCTCGGCTCCATCGGACTCCACCGGCGTCGTGGCATCGTGTGCACTGCGCGTTGTGTACGTACCTTTCCTATGAACCAGCCTACGAACATGCTATGGTCAGTTGCCTTGGCATGACCACTGCATGATCGTATTCTTCACTACCAACATGATAGGGTCATGAGCTTTGCCACGACCACTTCATGCTCATAGGCATCTTCTACAAACATGCTATGGTTGGTTGCCCTAGCACGACCGTTGCATGATCGTAATCTTTCCTACGAATATGATAGGGTCATGAGCCTTGCAACGACCACATCATGCTCATAGGCACCTCCTACGAACATGCTATAGTCGGTTGCCTCGGCACGACCGCTACATGATCATAATCTTCTCTACGAACATGATAGAGTCGTGAGCCCTGCCATGACCACTCTGTGCTCGTGGGCACCTCCTATGAACATGCTATGGTCGGTTGCCTTGGCACAATCGCAATCTTCCCTATGAACACGATAGGGTCGTGAGCCCTACCACGACCACTTTGTGCTCGTGGGTACCTCCTACGAATATACTATGGTTAGTTGCCTTGGTACGACTGCTGCATGATCACAATCTTTCCTACAAACACGATAGGGTCGTGAGCATTGCCATGACCACTTCGTGATCGTACGCACCTTTTGCAAGCATGCTTTGGTCGTCTACCTCGCCACGACTGCTGCATGATCGCAACCTGTTCTATGAACACGATAGGGTCATGAGCCTTGCCATGACCACTTCATAATCATAAGCGCCTTTTGCGAACATGCTTTGATCGTCTGCCTCACCACGACCGCTGCATGATCGACCTTTTATACGAGCACGATAGGGTCATGAGTCTTGCCACGACCACTTCGTGATCGTAGGCCCTCTCTGCAACCATGATATGGTTGTGTGCCTTGTCACAATCACTTCATGGTCATAGGCACCTCCTATGAACATGATATGGTCGTTTGCCTCACCACAACCGCTGCATGATCGTAGTCCATCTCTCGGCCATTTCCTAGTCACCTGAGTCTAGAACCGAGATATCGTGTGTCCCGGGCAACTCTACGGAGTATAAAAAATCGCATGGTGGTCTCGTGCCCTAGCGTACTTTACGGAGTATAAAGCGTCGGGAACTTAGCCATCCCGGGGCAACTCTACAGAGTATAAAATAAAACAAATCGCACGGTGGCCTCATGCCCCGGTGTACTCTATGGCATATAAACAAATCGTACAGTGGCCTTGTGCCCCGGCGTAGTCCGCGGTGTATAAGGCGCTGTCAACTTAGCTGTCCTAAGCAACTCTACAGAGTATAAACAAATCCTGGGATAGCTGGAAGAATTATAAAGAACATCAAAAAATCTAGGGTCAAACAAATTCAGAGAAAAAAATAGAGTTCCAGGACAGTTCGACTGGAGAAGCAGCAAAATGGAAAAATAATGGATAGAGGCGCCAAGACAGAGCTTGTACCATGAGGAGGAGGAGGAGGCGCCGGTGCACCTCTGTTCTTGCAGAGGGAAGGGCTCGGCCCATAGCGGCAGCTCCATGACAAGACCTCCATGAGGAGACGAGAGAGAGGACTGAGAGAGGGTTACGACGTCGAAGGTCGGGGAGGCGCACCCGTTGTTCGGCCAAGGAGAGGGAGAAGAAGAACAAGACGTGTTTCTGCATTGAGAGGCGTCTTTCTCATGTGTAGCGTGTAGAGTCGTTTGGGCCCTACAGAGTACATTACCACACGTCAGAAGGCTTAAGGCCCCGCTCGGTTGGGCTGAAAAATAGTGGCTTATGGTTGAAATTGCACTGTAGCTGGCTGAAATTACACTGTAGTTGAAGGTGGCTTATTTGGCATAATTAAATTTAAAAATATAAAAAAAATATGTTAGCTCATTACGGACAACGCAAACAAATACGGGGAAAAAGAACCGGCAAAAAAGCTCAAAAAAGCCAAAAGTTCAGAAAAAGATGAAATTTATAAATAGTGAAAAATAAACTAAAAGTCAGAAGCTCAAACTGAAATGAGCAGGGCGTTAGCCCAATTCATTTGGCTGCAGTTTATGTTTTATCTATATTTTTTAAAATGACAGAAACTGTAGAGATATTGATGTAGACAGCATATACGATTTCTATTTCAAAAAAATCGCTCTGTTTATTTCGAGTTTTGGAGAAGCAAAAAAAAGCCCAAAAGAATGGGTGTGTAATCCAAGCCCTTGCAACGCCCATAGGAAGTCTCCTCCAGCTTTCCGTTCTGACTAAAATCCAAACCTTCACTTGCGCGTCGGTAGATTCAACCTGTGAGGTGCATCAGTTCATTCATCAGATGGGCCAAATTTCTTCAACAGATCGGTGTGCCCAGGCTTAAAACAAGCACATGCTCATCCCAATCAATCTTCAGGAGAACATTTCAATCAACAATTGTTCGACCAGAAAACCCTGTCTCAAATTAATGATAGTGCATGAAGTCACGAATACTAGTACTAGTAGTGCAAGCATTTTCGTTCACACCGACAAGGCAATTCTCTAATCTGAATTCTGAAGAACATTGATAAACAAGTTGCCCTCTGAATTTTACATATGAATACAATATTGTACAGACGACCAATATCTGTGCTATCCATTGTGGTCTCAAGCACATGCAGTGGAACGTGCACGCCTGCCCTTCTATCCTCGTCTCAGGAAGACGAAGAGCGAACCTCTGGATCCTTTTCCTAGCCTGATCTTCTCGTCGACATAAGTGATTTCCAGCTTAACTTCGCTCTCACCACCATATTGAAACCCCAAGGAGCCTACCTTCAGTTCTGGGGGTTCAAATATGACCTGAATCCACTTACTGTCCAATACAGTCAGCTTACCTGCATGGCCAACACAGGAAGAACTTCATGAAATCAAATTATAAGATTGCTGGCACATAATGCGCAATCGATTTTTTGTGGAAATACGGCCGGCTTAAAGCCAGCCTGAACTTTTATTACCAACATTATGCGCATTTTGAATGGAATGAGCTGACAACAAGTGTTCATTTACCTTTCAAAGATACTTCGCCATTGAGACCAAAGACGGAGAAGGACACCTTGTTCCTGACGATGTCAGGGGCTTCCACCACCTGAATCATTTCGTCAGTTTTAAACACCAGGCGACCGAGAGGAGTCCGGTAGAGTCCTCCTGGGGATGTCGGCACCGAGCAATACAGAACCTCCCACTCTGGCCAGGTGCATCACACAAGCAACTTAATTAGGATGGCATGAAGCATGAACGAGATATAACACTACACCATCTAATGCGCAGTACAAGTATACAACGCATGTATCTCTCTTCCATTGCTGCAAGTTTCCCTTTCACATATGGATGGTTGCAAGATTTTAGATCTGTTTTCTACAGTGTGATATTGATTGACACGACACCAGATGAAACTACGATTTGGCAAACCAAGCAGGTAAGGGAATCACCTCCAAATATAAGTGGGGATTTGACGGGCTCGTCTATACAGTACTTCCCCAGCTGCAGCGCGACATCAGCAACTTCCTGATGGCCATCTTTAGGCAGCAACACTCCCCGGTCGGTTCCCTTCACCTGTTGGTATCATGCTAAGGCATCACGTTAACATGCTGGTAGATGAGTAATTGCATGAGTTGCGAGACAAAAACAGGAGCAGAAGGGGAAAAGCTCAAGTTGTTGAATGCAAAACTAATTGAGACTGAGACACACCAGAAATCGAAGCTTCTTGTAAGAAGCAAACTAATTGAGGATAAATTTAGCATGAAACACCAACATTTGATAGCTTCTTGGCCTATATGTTTTGAAATGCTAAGCAGGATTGCAAAAACAGTGCAGTAACTAGCTAGGGAGCTGGGAGTGGACCAAGAAGCAAAAGGAATATGTTGATGTCAGTATATATCACCTTGGAGAGGATGGAGTCGACGAGCTCCGGCGGCGCCCGGAGACCGGGCGAGGCGGCGAGGGAGCATCGGACAGACGGGATGCACCGGCGGCGTGGCCGGTGGAGAGTGGTCAGTGGAGGTGCGGCGGAGGAGAGGCGGATGCAAGAGGGCGCAGCAGAAGCTGACATTTTCTCCTTTGTGTGGTGATAGCTGGAGCCTCGCTCGTATTTCTTTTTTTTAAAAAAAAATCCTGTGTGTTGTTTCCTGAACTATTTGAGACGCTGCTCTCATAATACTCCGGATATTAAAGTTGGGGACTCTCCGGTCGGGGAGCTATGCCACATCACATTTTTTGCGAAAAAGTCTTTGTGTTTTGTGAAATCGCGTAGAGGTCTTCTGTTCTCGCAAACAGGTCCTGCCAGGTTTTTTTAAGCACCCTCCACTTCACCGATAGCACTCCGCAGTTTCCAAAATTATGTATAGGTCCTTATTTAGTTACGTACAGGTCCTTGCAAGTCCTTGTTTTTTTTGCGAAAAAATACTTTGGTTTTTCCGAAATTACGCATGCGTTCTCGATTTTTTTTAAGAAACGTCTCACGAATTATCTTCTCTTTTACTTCAGTCCACACGGTGGCTAGCGCGGCGTAACGTCGCACTTATGTAGTTAGTACCTATATTATAGCCGGGGGACTTCCCCGGCTATGAGCTGTGCCACGTCAGCTTTTTTACGAAAAAGTCTCTGCAATTTTCACAAATACATAAAGGTCCTCCGTTCTTGCAAAAAGGTCCCTACCAGGTTTTTTTTCCCGAAAAGCACCCTCTACTTCACCGAAATTGTGTATCCTTTGTTGGGTGGCACCTCGTGGCTTTCTAAAATTACGTACAGGTCCTCATTTAGTTACGTAGAGGTCCTTGCAGGTCCTCAATTTTTTGCGAAAAAGGCCTTCGATTTTCTTGAAATTACGTGTGTGTCCTCAATTTTTTTAAAGAAACTCCTCGCGAATTGCCGTCTCTTTTACTTTGGTCCACACGGTAGCTAGCGCGGCGTGGCGCCGCGCTTACGCAGCTAGTTTTATTTTATTGCCTGCAGGCTAGAGCCACTGGAGGTGGTTCTGTTCTTTTTCAATTTTTGATTTCTACTTTTAATTTTTTTTATAGTAACTAACTTTTAAATAGAATATCTTTTTAAAATGAGATATACTAGTTAATTATAGTACGACTTTATTTATATCGGCAAAAACTGCACGTGAGTTTCTGTTATTCTATAATCTCTCATACGAATAGCCCAAAAGTCACAAACCACAACCAAAAACCATAAATCTCAGCCAAAAAGAACAGATTCATCGTTAATTAGTTCCGATTTTGCAACAAGATATTTTGTGATTTCAGAACTTGGCACGAACCCTTACCTGAGTGTACAAAACTACTTGCAATAATATCCTCACCGTTTACCATGATACCGTCTAATGTAAGTACGAACAACTCAGTAATCTTCTGAGACATGCTCATTTTTACCGTCAGTTTACAGTTGTTCAGAAATCAGAAGCAATTATACCCTTATCAAACGCCTATTCCATCGCCCGCCTCCCAAAACGTGGATGACTGAACAGATAAACTAGAGCTTTGGGTAAGCTTATGTATAAAATCAAGGACAGGATCTCATATAATTTGGCTTTTCCGTGTTACAATATGCTTGGTATACATGGCAAAAACTGCAGCTAAAATCAAGAGAGAGAATAGGAAAAACAAGGTGAACCTAAAGAAGTCGAGCTCAGGAGTGGCAATGTCCTGACGTGGAAATCGGAACAACTCTATTGCTGCAGCGAATGCCTTCTCCTCCCCTATTTCTATTTCTATAGGAACTGCTACATGACGACATAATATTAAAAACATTTCTAATGATATAAAATTTCACTAAATTTTATCAAGTTTTATTTCTCCTCCCTCAACCTCCTCCGTCGCTCCCCCTCCCCACCTTCTTCTCTGGCGTTGGCTACAGCTCCGCGCTCCTCTCCGTCTTCCCCTGCCCCTCCTCCTTGTTGGCTACCAGTGATGACAACCTCACCACCTGGTCACACCGCTATCTCTATCGCCGCCACCTCGTCATGCCTCCCTCCCTCGCCGCCCACAGCTAGACCACCACTTCCTGGCCTCCCTCTACATGAGTGTGGTGAACACATCGGTAGCCACACCACTGCTCCTCTCACTGGAGCTCGAGAAGACAGGAGAGAGAGCTAGAGCGCTGGGTGAGGGATGTACCGTCGAGGATGAAGCTTGGGCGGTCGATCAACCTCACCCCGCCGAGGTACGACTGCATTTGGCAACACCATGGTTAGAGATAGTGATACACGACGACACTATGACCAGAGACGATGGATCTGACAGTAGAAGCCCCCATCAGCATGAGGGAGAGAGAAGAGAACGCACGAGAGAGATCGAACGGTAGACAACTATCCCATTGTTGTTGAGTGGAATGGTATAACATTCTTTAATTTTTCTCTATTTCTATACCTGGTTACTGTCAATAAATCTGCTGTTCTTCTCCAATGTACTACAAAGGTTTCTATGTATTCCTATAGTATGGGGAGCGTCGAGTGTGTGATACCCGTGCACTCCGTGAAACTCAAAAAAGGTTGTTCGAGAATAAGTTCATGACATTGTTTATGGATTCAGGGTAGAACTTCCTCGCAAACAAGTAGCATGGTCTCTTCACTCCATTCCATAAGCAAGGGTTCTGCGTGACCACTTTCTGCAAGAACATGGAAAATTTTTGGAGTATTAGTGCTTGACTGCTTTCTATCCATCTCCTTAAGTATGTAAAGATGCATGTCAACCATTGTGACTGTCCAAGGAAAGGAGAAGTTGGTGGCAGTGGACTGACATTATCCAAAACTAAACTACTAGTATAGTATCATTTTTGTGACTTTAGGAGTAAAGTATGCATAATTTGCTGTGTGAAAAGGACCAGGGGTATAAGATCCTTTCCTGGAGAATGTAATTTGCATTGTAATTACACTAGAAACACATAAATTACAGGATTCCTTGTTTTGTAGCTGCACAATCCATTTCGTGTAAATCCAATTTAATGTGATGTGGATCATAATTCACAGACCAAGTTAGCAACGAACATGTATGGTAATTAACGGATAATTCTCGTAAGATGCAATAAAGCCAGTACTCATGAGATGAGAGAGACCTTGCTATCACTGGTGACATGGTAACTCTTGTCAATTGACTGCAGCAAGATCAAGTATTGAAGTTAGTATTGAAGTTAAAAGCATGCTATAGATGGAACTTAAAGGACCTTTTAACAAATAAACATAAGACAAAAACATACTGTAATATTCTTGAGAAGCTCGTAAGTTACATCCTTTGCCATATAAGCTTTTGGATGCCATTTTCCTTCAGACCAGTCAACATGGGTCACAGACCAATTAGCAATTCCATTTGGATCCATCATCTGGGTGATACAAATATAAGTTCACAACATCAAAAGTGCTGCAGTGGATATAACTGATGATGACAAATTAGCATATAAAAGGTAATTGTGTACTGACATGGAATAGTGTCGGCAAATAATGCTCATCAGCGTAGCAATTGCGGCCATCTTCCATCCCCGGCTGCAAAAAGAGCAAAGGAAAAAGCACCATCAAATATGTTACACAGATACATATTATAGCAGACAATACAGGGTCACTAAATCCATTGTGATAAGGAAAGGAAGTGCACTAAATCCATTGATGTTAATAAATTAGCACATAATAATCCAAAACACATGCACAAAAACAATGGAAAACAACTATAGGACCTACACAAAGTCACAGCTGTTTTTTAGTAAAAAATTTGTCGTCTGTGGATAGAAGAGACAAACAAGCATTTCCTTGGTATAAAAGCAAATATAAGTGCAACCTTGTGGCAATGGATAGTTCAAAAACATATATTGTCCAGCGACAAACATCAAACTAGCAAAGAATGAATATGGATATAGTGGTACATGATCCTCAAGTTTGAGAAAAATGGATGGTCACCCGAAGAAGACAAAAATCAGGTCTAGTATATAGTGTATATATCGAATCTTATATGCCGAGTTTATACGGAAACAGGGAAAAGATATATTTGACACTTGTACTGTATAAAGAAAATAGTGATAAAACATGGCATCTTACCTTACAATAAAGCTTGAACTTAGCATAGTAAAGACTGTCCGCAATTATCAGCAATGCATGTTGACGCTTGACTGAGAACCACTGAAATATTCAGAAATTTTGTTAAAATCCATTCTTCCAGACGAGAATAACTATCAACAAAACAAAATAGAAGAAAAGAAAAGGATGGTCCAATATTAAAATTTATGTGAAGTTACAACTCCAAAAGGTTCAATTATTTTTCTCAAAAGTTGAAAATGCATGGGTTGCAAGATTAATGTCTGGTGAACAATTGATTAAGAGCTTAAAGTTCAGACATAAATTGGTGTCTTCAAGCATCAAGTGCACAAAATATTTCAAGAAACACACCATCAGGAAAATTTTGGATTTTATTGGAAGTGAGAAGGGTCCTGAACAACAAGTAGCCCATCAACTTAGTTTGTGAACATGTAAGTGAGAATTATAAGCTTACCTGTGAACCCTTCCTGAAGTCAGTCTCTCTGACCTCAGGTAACATATTTTTCGAATATCTAAAATTTCCATGTGGTCCAGGATCATAAAAGCTGACCAAGAAAACAGAAGAGAATGTAAGCAAAATAAATAGTAACTCTTGATAATATTACTGAGCCACTGACAATATGTGAAGAGGAAAGACAAGTTCTGCTGAAAACTCAACAATATCATCCAATGTTGAAGTCAGTTTAAGAGCTAATGCATGAAAACATAAATGAGAGTTTTGAGACAAGTCCTCAAAAAACAAAAAAAAGGGATTTGAGACAAAGAAACTGACTTACGAGTCAATAAAACTGAGATTTGTTCCCATCAGATAATCATACACGTAGTCAAAATTGTGCAAAGGTACACAACTGTAACCAGACACAAGAATTGAGATCAGATAAAACTTATCATGAAAGAAAATGGAATGAAAGCAAACCAGGATTTGTGGACCTGTCAGAAAGCAACACAAAATGCTGATTGTCAATGTCTTCTAGTGCATTTGCCAACAACCTCCTCTCTGCATCAACCATAGAAATCTTACCCCATACTACCTGCAATGAAAACAAAACCATAGTAACTATCATCTAATGTGCTTTTTTAGCTTCCAATCACAATGGGGAAACATGATTTATATGGAAAATACCGTATATCAATCTAGGAAACATAGTAGAGAAATTTGTCAAAAACATAATGCTGAAATAAATCTGCATTTTCGTTTTTCACTTTTTCTAGCTCTTAAATGAATATGGAGTTATGGACAGCACATGCCTTATTATTAATAGGTACTGAACATGTGCATTTACAATATCATTACCTTTTCACTGTGAATGTCTTGACCAATAAATAAGGGACTGACATGTTCTGGCTTCTCCCTTGAGGCATGAACATATATGGTATATCTTCCCTCATGGCCCTGCAGAAACAACAGAATTAGACATGGAAAAACAACTTTGAGCAAAAAGTGATAACACAGGAATTATGATATCCCTTCAACGATTGATAGTTCTAGCCTCCCTTACACAAACAAAATGGTCAGAAAGTACTGTTATAACTCTTAACAAAATGCAGCTACGACAAAAGGTCCTAAATTCCAGTGCAATACCATGGACAATCAAATATATTCAAATAGCATGATATTAGTTATCACTTCAGATTATATTAGCCATGGAAAGCACTAGAGGAGAGCAACAAATGTGCATCAAGACAAAGCAATCCAATTCATCTTGCTTATTAGGTAGCTGTAAATGATTATGTCCTTCAATTATTTACATCTGTACTGTAGAAATGCCAGTTTTCTATTATGTTTTGAGGTAGTTAAACTGAAAGCCTTTTTTCACCTGGATACAGTATACCAGATGAAGAAGCCAATAACAAAGCTACTCATATGAGAACGAAAATTGACAAAAAAATGCATGAATCTGCATAGAGAAGAAACAAAAGTGATGCACACCTCAAAGAATTTCTCCCATAATCTTTCAAATGGCAATGTGCCTGGAGTCAAGAACATGAAAGCAATTTTCGGCCTCCTGGAGGGAGCAGGAGGTGTTGTTAGGATCTGTCTGAAAACAACACTTGAGGCCCTCTCTTGATCAGTCAATTCCCTGGCAGGTTCCGCAGGAAGCCAATCTCTCATAGGAGATGTGTAATGCTGGGGTGGATAGAGATAAGCCCAGACTGTTCCAATGGAGATAAAAGCTGCAACAACAAGTATCCACACACGATTTTTTGGAGAAGTTCTTGGGCGAGGCAGTGGAACAACCTTCATATCCTTGATGCCTAACTGCCACACTTGATAAGCCTTCATCTATTTAACCTTCACAATGAAGGCCTAACCCCCATTACTCTCAGACTTCACCAGATTTTGTAAAATGACTTATGGCAGATAACCACAGCGAAAATTGAGATAATCACCTCCCCACTCTTATAAATTCTTCTGCAAAAATATAACAGGAAGGTTGATCAAAATGACAGTACCAGGCTACATAGGTGGGTAACTTGTGTACTTAAGACCCACTGGCTAAAGCTACTTATAATATTAGTAACAAATGTATGAGCTGATTGCCCTGGGTGTAGCAATCTACTGAAATACATATATGACAGGAACCAAAATTTTGAAACTTTCCAACTCCACGAGTAAGAACTGCTGTTTAAAATTTTGTATCCCATGGCAGTATCAAGAACTACACCAAATAAAGTGAAATTCGCAGTGTTTTTCTCCATCGTAGAAGAAAAGTCGATCTCCTTGCAACAGGCAAATTGACCAGAACAAGTTGGCGTCAATTACCTACAAAGCAAGTAATCCCGCGCCTCGAGAAGATCAAAACTCCTCGAATCAAACAAACCGTCTCAAGGTTTTTCCGCTAATGAACAAACCAATCGAACAAAGGTGACACGAGATCACCAAAAGCTTGGAATTTTATGCATCGAAGACGTCAGAACTTCTCAAATTTGACAAGAATTTCACCGGACGACGGTCTAGAACGTGCAAAAGATTTCTCCCTTAGCCGCACAAAATTACAGCACCGAAAAATTACCAATCGAATTGGTCAGGGACTCCCTTAGTAGCACAAAATTACAGCACCGAAAAAATTACCAATCGAATTGGTCAGGGACTCATCCCAAGAACACAACAAACAGCGCAATACAGTTCTTTCCGTCCACGTCGAGCAAGAATGTAATGAAATCAAATCGCCAGGAAAGGAGAAAAGTCTCTCGTACCTCGATGGAGCCCGCGCGAGATCCGAATCGATAAACCGCCGAGAGCTAGCTAGAAGAGATGCGAATACCCGAAGAAGAAAGGACGATATTCGCGTGCAAGGAACCAAAATTGGCGAGGCACCGCGTGCTCCGAAGGAGGAAGAACGGCAAGGAATCAGAAATTAATCGTGGGAACTAGGAATTCATTGATTGATTTATATGGAACGGGTGGGGAGAACGCGGCTACGACCCGCGACGAGTCAGTAAATGGAAAGGTTGGGAAGGAAAAGAACGAAAGGAACAAGAGGGTTTACTTCGTTTATTTAATTATTTATTTCCCTTCTTTTTCGGTGCGTCCGTGTGTCGTTGCACGGTTGTTGGTTTCCACCACTGCCGTTTTGGCGTTTGTTTATGCTGCATCTTGGAACGGTGAAAAGGTTAGAATATCTCCAAGAGACTCTTTATTTTGCATTTTTTCTGTAAATTAGATGATCCAAGGAAAAAAAACACCCTCCAACAGCTCTTTTATCATGTTATCTATTTTGCAGTGGAGCCGAATTCCACCGTCTCGCTCGCGAAACCTGGCATCGCGGCTCGCTAGCTGCTTTCCTCCCGCTCATTTTTTCTATTTTCCCACGCTAGTCGGTCGTCTTCCCACGCGGAATCCCTCCCTCTCGCGCCCCCTCCCGCGTCGAAGCCTCCCCCGCGTCGAAGCCTCCCGCGGCGCCCTTTCCCCCCTCCCCCCTGCGGGCGCAGGATTGGAGGCGCCCGCACGCCTCTGCGTGGTCCCGGCGGCGCCCGGCGGTGCCCGGCCGGCCCCGCAAGCTCCCGGCGGGTCGCATCCCATTCTTCGTTTGCTCCACTGACATTCGTTTGCTCCGCAAGCTTGTGATGTGTAAAACACTACAGTACAGACCAATATAAACGGCACATATATTTTGCCCTTTATCTAAGTAAGTGTCTTGGAATGCTTTTCGAGGGCACATAGATAACCACGACAGTTATATGTGCCTTTATTTCCTAATGAAAGCCGGCACATGCTATATGCCGCGATGACAATTCACGGCATATATATGTGCCCCTGTATTCAAAGATAGCTAAAATAGAGAGTCTGCTAGAGTTGGAGGAACAAAATATAAAAAAAGGGTTGGGATGACTCTTCAAAATACATTATAGATGTCTCTATTTTAACAAGACTCTTGGAGTTGCTCTTACATTCTCCAAGAATTTTGCTAGGGAGAATTATACAATGGTTTTTTCTCTATCTTACTCCGGCCCAATTGAGCTCCTCTGCTTGATTTTCGATTTTCGTCGATCTAATGTGTCTCTGAACAAACGATCTAAAATGTCTCGAGTATTCAATCACTCAGTTTTGTTCAGATGAAACACTGTACTTCAATTTTCTCTTGTTCTTTTGGACTACGACAGAAGACCTTTGGCTGCGCTTTTTTAAGACGGTGGTGGACAACGAAGACGCTGATGCAGATGACACATGTATTGGTAAGCTCAGAAAGCCAAGTAGCTTTGAAAAATTACTTGAGAAACTGTCCTGAAACCCTTTAGTAGATATGTGCAGATGACCTTGTTCAAAGACGAACGCACATAGAGCAGTGATTGATTTTCATCAGAGGAAAAACCAGGTTATTAAAGAATATTATTCAAATTCATGTAAGAATTTCACTGTTCATATAAATTTCTGATAGGTGAATCACCTCGTCCTTTTCATCATATCATCCCAAACGATCCATAGCTAACACCTACACTCTTTTTTTTGGTTTTTGAGGTTATTGGCTTCATTTTATTTTGAAACCAAAATAAATATAATGCTTCTTTAAACGTCTTTCTAAATCTAAAATCATTTATATCGGAGAAGCACCGCGTATCAAAATATAATGACAAAGGTAATTAACCTTAGCACTGACGAAAGGTGTAGATGGATACGTCCATGCAAAGCTTCTCACGCACGCTACCCTCAACAAACAGGAAGCGTCCGTCGCCGCCAGCGCGAAAACTCCCGAGAAGACGCGACCGTCAGCCGCCAAATGGCACGTAAACACATGGTTTACCGCTAGCGAAAGGGACAGGCCGCTTGCCGGTACCCATCGTAATCGACTCGAGCACTCGACCGTTCGCCCATTCCCAATTTCCGAGCCTGACAGCTCCTTCCTCCATCGCGCGACAGCCACTAACGACTCGCGGAGTCAACTTCAGACTACTATGTGCGGCCGGTGATCATGTCATTACTCATGGTGTTACCCGTTTATTCCATAGAATACCGCTTTAACAAATAATAAATTCATAAAAATAATTATAGTAGAATAATAATTAGAGACTAAAAATATTTTATTAATTACAAGCCAGCAAGGCATAAGGTCTATACATACAGATATCCTGAGTTATTACAATATTTACTGTTCATCACCGTACAGGATACTAAATAGTAATAAGCATATATACATATATTATAGTACTCGTCCGACCTTGTACGGCAAGCTATAGGTCGTTAAGTCCTCCCAACTACCGTATTTTTCACTATTCATAAATTTCGTCTTTTTCTAAACTTTTGGCTTTTTTGAGCTTTTTTGCTGATTCTTTTTTCCCATATTCGTTCACGTTGTCCATAATGAGCTAACATATTTTTTCTATTTTTAAATTTTTAAAATTTAATTACGCTAAATAAGCCACCTTCAGCTACAGTCAAATTTCAGCTGCTATAGTGCGATTTCAGCCATAAGCTACAGTTTTTCAGCCCAACCGAGCGGGGCCAAAGCCTCCACATTGTCGTACTCCTAGTCAGCCTTAGCTTCATATCCCTAAGTGCCTTCATTATCAACTCTACGCTTGTCAATTCTCAAGTATACTCTAGCTGAATATGGCTCTGCAAAAAGGAGATTTAGTAGCAAGAGTGAGCACAAAACACTTAGCAAGTTCTTAAATAATGATACACATTTGTCCTTACATTTATCCGGTTCTTACTTGATCTGTTATTTAGAAAATCCATTAATTAACATTTTGAAGAGTTTGCAAGATTTTAGCTTCTGAAATTGCTCTAACAACCATTATAGGGAAGAGATAAATCCAGTGATTTACGTAGACTCTTATCTAAGATACGGACATGAATTCATGATTTATTAAGTATTGCGTAGACTTGTATCACTTTACCTATAGTTATTCTAAATTCTTATGGATATTGGGTCATTCACATTTCCTTTGATACGATCCTAAATTCAAAATACAGAATATTTTCTCAATTCTTATTACTATATCTCCATCCGACTATTTTAAATAGTCGTTAATCAAGCGGGTCTGAATACTCAACACTCCACATACGCTAATATAAGCGCCTTGTAACTCCTGGGTCCTATACCGGTCCTAGTTCCTCTCCTAGTTTATATTACTTACACATGATGGAGATATCAACAACAAAAGAGAGTAACATGTTTCGCCCGTCCGACATGGGAAATATGGTTGATACTGTTTTACGGCTCATCCCAGAATGAACATTGTTTTCTAGTTCTTATATTATATCCGTATGTAAAGGGTCTTACCTGCCTTTGAAATCTCTATTAGAGCACCATCTATCTTCCTTTACTATTTTCTTTGCGGCCCACTTCTTCTTCTGTGGTTTTGCTCCCTTTATTTTCTTATCTTGTTATCCTGCTTTTGGTCACTTTTATTTTTTTAGAAATTACTTTTAATGCAATATAATCATAGAAAATAACCGTGTCCAAAAATATTTCAAGTACCATAGCTTGCTTAAAAGCTTGCTTTACATGCCTGATTCATAGGTAGCGGTCTCAGTGCTGGTCTAGACGGTCTCCTCCTCTGGAATCAAATCTTCTGCTGTATTATTTTAGACTAGAATTCATTTTCAAAATTTCAGCTATATTTTAGATGAAGCAATAACCCTTGTTGAGTATATATAGACTTATTTTTACAGGCTTTTCTATCATTCGAGTACTCATATTTTATTATTTTTCTTTAGTAACATTTCTATTTTCGTCGGGTTTTTGGGTAATTTATTTATTATGTTTATGATGACAGTTATTTTCTTGTGTCTTCTTTAAAATTTTATTTTTTATTCTTTGTTTAGTTCATGGCCTATTTACTGTACTCTTGGCCCACTGGCCCATTGCCGAGCATCAGCCTTTTGAGCTGGCCGAAGGCCTGACTCTCCTCTTTTCAACCATTTTGGCTCCCTCTCTCTTTCTTACCCGTTATGCACTTATTCGACCACTGGTGTTTCACTCGTTCTATTCAGTTCACCTTCTCCTTTCTCGTCGCCTTTGTTTAGCTTGGTCTTGTCGGTCATGGCGCTGCCACCGAAGAGCCCCCCTCGCGCTGCACCTCCTCTCGACGTCCCCTCTTGCCTCTTCCCTCGGGCGCTGCTGTGTTTCGGCTCGCCTGGTGTTCTCGCCGCCTCCCTATTTGCCACCGATCCAGATCCAGTCGTCCCCCTTGTGATTTGAGGGTTTGACTTCTTGGATCTACTAAGAGGTGAGTGGATTTGTATGCTTCGATTGGATTTTCTCCCTCCCCTTTTTCCACTGTGTACCTCGCGCGTGACTCTTTAGTGTACCGTACTTCGTCGTGGTTCTTTGGACTGTTGGCGCTATGCACCCGGCCGTTGTTGCCACTGCATGCCCTTGCGGAGCCGAAGCCTTGCTGACGTTGTTCGGTTACTACAACCCTTCTTCCACCTAATGGCTACTTAAGGAAGTGGTGTTTTGCCGATGTGTGGACTTCCTACCAACCGCCAGTGTTATGCTCCGGTGCCCTTGGTTCGCCTTCTGGCTACCTTCTGTTGGCGCCGTGTGCCTCGGTAGCCACCAGCCACCGACGCATGGTCCTTGCTTCATGACTCCCCGGTTACTTCTTATTCTTTAGTCTTACCTTACTGTATTCTTTCTAGTTCTGTTTTGGTGATGTTCATTCTATCTCCAGCTTATATGTGGAATGTGGTGCATTACTCGATGGTTACCCGTAGGAGTGATTTGAGGTTTGGGTAGTAGTGGGTGAGAAATCATGTGGGAGCTGGGTATTGGCATGCACCGGAGAGCATTGCCAATGCTCGGGAGCTCATGGACTGCCACCACCACCCTTTCCTCTAGTATTAATAGCTGAAAGCAGTGTTTGCCTTGGCTCTATTGGGCAACTCTAGTGTTACCAAGAAGAGATGTAGTTTATGTTCTTATCTCACTAGTGTTGTTGGCTTGGGTTAGATGTGAGGGGATACACTTGTTCTCACTAGGCTATGCTCTCTTGATTTGGCTAAGTGATGTGGAATATCATCTTGTGGAGGTGTTCCCTGGCAGTGGTACTTTTCGGTGGTCCTTCAGTCTTAGCTTGATTTTCTCTTTCAACTATGTTAGCGTTCTTGTGTGGATATGGGGGTTTTAAATGGGTTGTGCTACTTTTCTTTGGTTGTCTGTTTGCTGGTGGTGTCTCATGAGTATTATATGTTGTGATGAGATAGTGTGATGCAGTGGTGATTGTTGGGGTTCCTATGAGTAGTGATGAAGGATGACTGCTTCCTGTTTGTTAGTTAGGGCAGTGAGCCTTTGTGGTAGCGACCTAGCAGCGGGCTATGGCAGTGAAGCGAGCTCACTAGAGGCTATGGGCGGTGGTATTGTTGGCTTCCTCCTTTCACTTCTTTGCTGAATCTTGATGGCTTTACTTATGGTATTGGTTGGCTATGGTGATGACTAGTGGCTTCTAACATGGCTTGTGTATGACACTAGATGGTCTGACTCATCAAAAACAGTATAAAAGGTAAAGGAAAAAAAGGTAAGAATGGGGGATTTTACTGCCGAATGATAAAAACCTAAATTTCGGTGAGCGAGTGCCCTTATGCAGTATTATCGAAAATTGGGTTTTGACAACAATATAATATTTGAATCCAATTTAGATTTATGTTTGTGGTTTTGTCTAACATGTTTGTATAGGTATTCTAATTTGGCTGGCTGCGAAGACATGGATTTCTTTATATGAAATTTGATATAATACTTGTATGGTTTCATTCTTGTATGAGATGAAATTGAAGTTTGTAACATTATTTTGTAAGCTTTTACCTTTTGTAAATCCTGATATGGTATCCTGTACATTGAACGTGTATGTGGTTAAAGTTAAATGGATGCGGGATTAGATTCTTATAATTAGATTTTCTATAATTCAGACTTTTGATTTTAATAAATTCTCCTTTTGTTCCAGTGCTGACTGTTTTAATTGTTAATCTTTCTCTTTTAATATTAATGTTTTTATTAGTGTGAGAATACCTTCTAAACTGTGTGTTTTTGGTAGGGTTATCACATCGTGAGTCAAATTCAGGCGTGCGTAGCACTGCCCCGCGGAGAAAACAAACAGGAGACAGCGACATACGTTTGCATTGTACATGTACAGTAGATCAAGCAAAATTACGCCTTACCCGTCGTCGTATCACACCAAAGCCTGCGAGGCCGTATCGCGGGAGGCCGGAGCCGTGTCAAAGATGGAAGATAAAACCATGTACTGGATACCGTGTCAGACAGAATAACAGCATGGACTGCAGAAACTACAGGCAATATACAGATAGCTATATGCGTGTATGCACAACAGCTAGATCATCATGCTTTTACACCGTCAAATTTACAGTGTAGCCCTAGTATCTGAAATACATGGAAGAGGCTTTCAGAGTTCTACAGGGAGGAAGCTTCGGCTGTTCAGAATCCGGGGAAAATCAGCTGCAAAAAACAAAGGGTTTCAGATCATTTAGCATGGCGCCCAGCCCAGTATTATCTGTTTCAGGCTTGCAGATTCTGAAGAGAGAGAGAGAGATAGGTCGGAAACTCTGAATTGTAGTCTAATGAGACAGCATGACCATTACGCCATGTTCTGGTCCGTGTCTAACATTGCCAAGAGGAACGGTGACAGGAGGAAGAGATAGACCAGCTCTATACTTGTGTAAAGACATTCAATTCACACCTTGTGATTGTGATTCGTCCCTACTTGTCGACTCTGCGCTTCTGCTTGCGGTTAGAAGATCTGCTTCTGCCTTTGTCCCGTGTTCCCTGAATCTTCTTACTGCAGAGAAGTATGCCAGAACCATGAGGGCAATGGATTAGTCAGGGGAACGTCACTGTATGCCATAATTGCGCTATGAATGGTCAAATTAGGAAGCTATATATGGATGCAAACTGACCATATAGTAGCTGAGAAGATCTTATAAACAGAGAACATCGGTAGCGCAAACAAAGCGGATGCCTGCAAACATGCAGCAAACCGGTGAGTATTGGAAGCATGGTAAATTTGAGCCATGCGGATTACGCTACCGGAGAATTTACCATGAACCATGCCAGCCTATCAGCTGAAACAGGTTTCAGTAGTTCATTATCCTCCAGGAAGTGCCTGACTCCTTTCTGAAACTGTATAGCATCAGTGATAAGTCCTGAGATTTATTAACAAAAGAGCTGAGGGGGAGACTAGTAATAGTAGAAGGCTGTACCTGACGATGGTATACCCTTCCTGACATGACAAGCCTTCTCCATGCGGACGTTACAGGCCTCAGGTAAGGTTCAAGAACTACAATTACTCTAGAAAGATGAGGTTCAGATGCTGCTACAACCTGAGTGATGTATGGCTTGTAGAACTTCTTGGATTTCTAAATGAGTAAAATCGTTCAGATTCAGAATGAGAGGTCAGTAGGACAACCATACAATGAGATGAAAATGCTGCTATGCACCATCACCTGCCAATAGTGATCTGCAAATTCTTGTGCCTTCACCATTGATGGTTGGATGGCATCTCTGCAAACTCTGTAGGCTGTGGTACTACTAGTAGCTACTGCCGATACATATAGCTCGGTAGTATTCTTCAGTGAGTTGAGATGTACTTTGGCAACATGAACCAATTTCTTCAAGAGGTAAAAGATTGCGAGTCAGAAAGTCCAAGAAAAGTGAAGGCAAGTGCTTCAGCTCAACTAAACAATGCTTTACCATTTTGTCCCTACGATCATGAATGATGTTTATGCTCATCAAAAACCAGCAAATAGTGTTATATATAACAATGAAAACAAGCAGTTTTTAGGTCTCCGACATATCGTCTGTACACCACATCTTCCTTTCTGTGAAGAAAAAAAAGATGAGAAATATTAGGTATACAGAAACGGAAACCTACATTTTGTGTAGTCTGCAAGTGTGGCTCCACTAATATTTGAGCATGTGTCAACTTCTCAGCAACCTGCCCAATTGACATAATAAGCCAACATTTGAATTTAGAAACGCTAGCAAGTTGTAGTAGTAGTACTAACTCTCTAGGAATAGTTAATTAAATATGCAAATGTAACAAACCTTTTGCATCAAAGCATCAAGCAGAGGTTTCCCGTGGAGCTGCCATTTGGCAGATGCCACTCCCTGCAAATGCATAAAATAAACCCAAATTAAAGTTGAAAACTACAGGAATTTCCCCAACACTCTGGTGAATCCACCTATACCTGACAATGTACCAAACGCATTGCAAACCAATATGGAAGCCACATGCCATGAACCTGAAAATGAACCATAGTGCCTTAGTATCCTTTCTGAATATAATAAAGGGGGAGGCAGAATGTACAAATAAGCATGTCAGGCAACAAAGATAGCATATTGGATTTCTACCTAGAACTAAATAGTTTACATACCTTCGTCAACTCTTCAGCCTTCAATTTTGCTTCTCTTTCCACTTCAGAAAGTTTATCCTGAACAAATCACATGAAGCACAAATCAACACATTAGAGTGGAAGGTTTTTTGTCTTCCATTCCTTCTCTTTGTGTACCAACATTCGCGTGCTGAAGATTATGGTTGAGCTCCTCAATTTTCTGCCTCTGCTCAATATTTATCTTCTCAACCTGAAGATGATGTGAACTACGTTACGAATCTGTGAACAACCCAGTATCACAACATATCCCAGCACACTAGGATATGTACTTACACACTCCAACTTGCGAGTAAGTTCAAGCAAGCTTTTCTCTGCTTCGCTAGCCCGGGCTTCTAATGATTCCCCTTTCTTAACTTGGCATTCCAAATCATTACCCAGCCTCTCAATCTGTTTGTGTTATATGTTAATTTTGTTTCCACCTTTGGGGAAGTGTAATTCCAATATCACCTTTTGAAATTCTGATCTCGTACCTCTTTCGCGAGCATCTCATTATGCGTGTTTGCCTTCATCACAGATTCATCATCAACCACATTTGTCACCTGATCCGAGAGAGTCCAACGAAAATTAAGATAACAAAGAAGAGATAACTAAAAAAAGATTAGGCAGGACTAAATCTGAAGTTATATTCGAACAATTAACAATTCTATCTGTTTACCCACTTTTTTCAGTCACTGAAACTGGGCACTCCTATTCAAAGCAGCACTTATATTAACTTAGTAATGCTGCACGATCCACCTACAGCTAGTTTCTAAAGTGGCGAGTTCAACTAGCAGTCAAATAATTTTGTGCCATAATCGGTCAGTTAATCACAGTAGTTTTCCAAACCAAGCGTAAATGCTTTCTTATGAAACAGTACTAACAAATTAACATGGCACGCTGGTACCGCCTTCAAGATATTTGTCATATATATGCAACTCCCTAACAATGTTCAACTTCAAGTTCAAGCGTGCAAAATACAGCTACATGACCTGATCAACTCGGCTTCGGCTTCGGCTTCTGGCTTATTTTTCACTATTCATAAGTTTCGTCTTTTTCTGAACTTTTGGCTTTTTGTTGAGCTTTTTTGCCGGTTCTTTTTTTCCCGTATTTGTTTGTATTATACATAATGGGCTAACATATTTTTTATTTTTAAATTTTTTTAAATTTAATTATGCTAAATAAGTCTCTGTCAGCTACAGTGCTTTTTTCAGCCAGCTACAGTGTTTTAACAGACATACGAAAAGAAAAAAAATAAAAACCATATCGTCTCACCTGTAGAACTTCTAGCTCGCCTACCAATGCCGCAATCTGTGCCGTCTTCTCCCTGACAACACCCTCCAGCAGCAAGGTCTCGTCCTTCCTCCCGCTGATCTCGTCCTCTAAATCCAAAGAAATTAATTCTTTCACCCAGTAAAGTAAACAACAAGGAATCAGGTAAATCTTCCTTTGCACAGATAAGCTAGGATCTATGGGGTTCTGGCAACAAGAATCAAGAAAAATAAAAGGGAAAAAAGTTACAGATAAACAATCTTCTACTAAATAACTCACCTAAGGATGCAACCTTGGACCTGAGCTTCTGAATTTCTTGTTCTTGTTCTTGCTCGGGCGACGCCGACGGAGAGACAGGGACCGCATAGCACCGGATCCGCACAAAGCATAAGCAGAGGATGGCGGCGATCAGAGCCTTGCAGTTTACCATGGCTCGCTCAAATTAATCCTCGAGAATCGAGGTAGTACTCTGCCGTCTCGTTCCTGTTTTTTCACGAACCTTCAGGTAATCAGGTTTGTTCATGGGAGCAACCTCTGGCTTGTTCTCCGTCAGATATAAGATTTTAGCGGGAGCGGCGCGCCAGTATCCGATTTTGCGTACAGGTGCTTCCGTTGCCTGCTATTAGGAGACCGCAACTCCATGGAAGTTCATGGACTATTTTGAGAGAAGTCCTATGTGAGTTTAATTTACACGCTGTTCGTCGGTAGGCCTGGGCGTTCGGGTTACCCGAATTTTTCGGGTCGGGTAGTTCGAAATTCGGGTAATGAAAACTGCTACCCGATATTAGCCCCAAAAAAACACTACCCGCAATTTCGGGTACCCGATAATTCGGGTTCGGGTATACCCGATATACCCGAATTTACAGGATACCAGCTAATTTCCCGACAATTCGGGTAATTTACAGACAATTTCCCGACAATTCGGGTAATTTACAGACAATTCGGGTAGTTCGGGTACCGGGGGATATTACCCGAACTACCCAAACTAATTTCGGGTAATCAGAATCGCTATCCGAATTTGGGATCGGGTACCTCGGGTTCGGATATTTCGGGTTCGGGTAATTCGGGTACGGGTAACGAATAGCGGGTATTTTGCCCAGGCCTATTCGTCGGGACGAGGCCTAAAACGAACATAGTAAGAGCAAGTATAATAAATGGTCTTATAGTCAAGCTAGTCAGCATTTTTGCTGATGTGGAGGAGAGAAGAGAGGAGAGAGATGAGAGCTTGGCTCTCATGCAAGCAACAAGCTGGGCACGGGAGCCTATGCAGTGGTGGGCCAAGATAATAAATGTATGTAAGGAGGAATATGAAAGAGAATGTGAGACATGGTACCACATAATAATAAAAAACCTTTTTGTAGACAAATAGAAGATAAATTATCGTATAACTTGGCTATTATAACTTGACTTATAGCCAAACACTTGGTTCTATTATTGGACTTGCTCTAATGGGTTGAAGTTTGCAGCTCCCTTCTTTTCAGTTTGTGCATAGGCGGAGCCACCTCCGGCGACTACCTAGGTCACCGGTGAATAAGTCTATTAAACTCCGTTAAACGCATACTGATATTCTGCCACACAGCGGTTGGCGTTGTCGGCTAACTCTCTTACTGAGCTTATGTTTTATGATTTTCATCGATAAATAAATAAGATATTTTTTATTATCTTTTCAAAGTAGCTTATCGAGATAATCTTTTTTAGTGTCTTATCAACTTATCAACATTTAATTCATTTGTACAAGCGTTTTTGCTAGAGCTAAAAGTCTAAGAGGGTGGAAACGTAAATAAGTGAAACTGGGAGGGGGTGGTTCGATACCAGCTGGTGTCGTAGTGCGTGGCTGCACAGTGGCAAAGCTACGGTGCACACGTGGCCTTCGAAACATGGGGAGCTGATGACACGTGGGGAAGGAGATCTGATCCTGTACCAAAAGCTTCGGGAGCACCGCCTCTCTAGAGTCTAGATGCTAGGATGCTGCGTTAGTCAGGGAATTTTTTTGTGCCCTTTCTTTGTCTTAGGACTTAGGAGGCAAACTTTCTTAGGATGCTGCGTTTAGTTGTTTTTTTTAATTCGGAGCAATCTATCCGGCAACTAAAGTCTGGAGTAATATGTCAACAATCAAGATCACTGGGTAACAAATGATAACAAACGACATAGACACTTTAACCCCTATAAATTGAAATTCGACGCTGACATGGAAGAGGGACATTTATATCTCTATTGCCGTTACTTGACTCATACATTGGATTCGAACATAGTAGTTGGGATTGATTGGAGCATCATAGCAATTTTCAAGTACTAGGGCAATAACTTGGAGCACTAGACCTTAGCTTTTGGTTTTTTTATCTAATGCTTAGAAGTGAAAAAAATAGCACGACATTATTTGCACTCCCATTACAAAATACAATGGTAGAGCCGGAGAGGATATGAATCCACAGGAAGTGGATACAAGTGAAACATACATATAAGAGCAACTCCAGCAGTAGCCCTCAAAACAGGGCCCCTACTTTTCATTTGAGGGCTCCCCCTACTTTTGAGGGCCCTGTTTTCTGGGCTGCACTCCAGCAGGAGCCCTCAAAACAGGCCCCCTACTTCTCAATTCCCTCTATTTCCTCACACACTATATGCATATGTATGGGACAAAAGCACAATACACAATAAAATATTTATGATTTCACAATGAGGAACAATATTTAAATATATGAATTCAAATACGAATATTCAAATTTAAATTCAAATTTGTTCCGAATTTAAATTGAAAACACAAAGTTCATCACATAACATTCAAATTTGTTCCGAATTCAAATATGAATTCAAATACGAATATTCAAATTTAAATTCAAATTTATTCCGAATTTAAATTGAAAGCACAAATATGAATTCAAATACGAATATTCAAATTTAAATTCAAATTTGGTCCGAATTTAAATCGAAAGCACAAAGTTCATCACATAACATTCAAATTTAAATTCAAATTTGTTCCGAATTCAAATACGAATTCAAATACGAATATTCAAATTTAAATTCAAATTTGTTCAGAATTTAAATTGAAAGCACAAAGTTCATCACATAACATTCAAATTTAAATTCAAATTTGTTCCGAATTTAAATACGAATATTCAAATTTAAATTCAAATTTGTTCCGAATGTAAATTGCACAAAGTTCATCACATAACATTCAAATTTAAATTCAAATTTGTTCCAAATTCAAATATGAATTCAAATACGAATATTCAAATTTAAATTCAAATCTGTTCCGAATTTAAATTGAAAGCACAAATGTTCCACAAAAAACGAGGAAAGCTGAAAAATGAGAGCCGGAGTAGGGGGCCCCTGGGAATGAGGGCTTGGAGACCTCATTTGAGAGGCCTCCTATTTTTGAGAGCCAAGTAGGGGCCCTGCTGGAGTTCAGTTTTTTTGCTCTGACTCTCAAATATGAGGTTTGACGGCTCAAGTAGGGGCCCTGCTGGAGTTGCTCTAACAAGCACCCAACAGCAGAATTGCAAAGGAAACTTTCTTCAAGGGCTTTTACGTAAAACTGACAGAACCCAAAAGGCCATCCCCTGCCCATCCCACTCCCTTGTTTACACGTCTCGCGCCAACGCCACCGAAACCCTTCTCTCGAACCCCCGGTCGGGCGGTCGGCGTGAATTGGAGGTATTCGACGGCTGGCTAGTCGGCGTCCGTTTGGTCGCGTGGTTTGCCGCTCTTCCAGCGCCGCGGCGGCCGCACGAGAAGGAGCGTGCGCGATGCGGGCGCAAGCGGATGGGCAACGCGGCGCGTCGCGGCGGCGGCGGCGAGCAGATCCTCCAGGTGTGTCTCCCACTCTCCCTGCCCCTCCCCTCTCATACGAGCGCGCGTGCACGCGCACGCGCGACCACGACGTGCGCGTGTGATGGGTTGGATCGGCGCAACTGGTGTGACGTTCCCGGCGCGATTGCGGTGCTTTTGCGCGTGGTGAGTTGGATTTGTGCGGATTGTTCGGCGCAAACCGTGAGAAATTTCCCCCAGGGCGCGTCGATCTGGTAAGGCCACACGGGCGAGCACATTGCACACACGCACTCACGCGATCGAAGGCGTGCGCGCTTGGTGAGTGTCTTGAGTGGTACGTGTTTGGATGAGACGATCGGAGCGATTCGTGAGAGTTTTGAGGCCGCTTCGATCAATTGATCTTATGAGGCAGATGGGTGAACACGGGCTCACGAGCGCGCGTGGCTAATTGGGTTTTTATTACGGGATGGGTGGAGCCAATTGCTTTGGTTTTTCGGCCCAATTGTTTCGTTTTTTAGATCCAATTGGATGTATAGAAATTGCGGGTGGTGCCAGGCATCTCCTCCAGGCCTCTCAATTGCTCGACACTATGCGCGTTTGCCGCAAATTGGCTCTGGTGGTCAGTTTCAGCAACAGTAATGGTTCTAATTAGTCTGGTTTTTACGAAAAAGTAAGTTACGAGTTGATCGTTGTGTAGGTTCTGTTAGTTGATCGCTCGCTGTGTAGGTTCTGTTAATTTGACAACCACAATTTGTCCACGAGCTATGTTCACCATTGGAATTGCTGTTTGAATATTAGAGGAGCGTGCATTAAAACATTAGATATGCTGCCTCCTCTGGTTTCTCGAGCTTTTTTCTATTAGCTCTTTTGCTACCAGATATGTTCTGTGTAGGTATCTTTAATGATTTTGCTGTACTCTGTGGACTATGAACTGGATTTATTGATAATAAAACAGGGGTTAATGCCCTTGGTCTAGAAGGAGTATAATTTGCATATGCCTTTTAAGCTATTTTTAGTTTGTACAATCTCCGTGTTAAGGACTTCTTATTCTTTGTGTTAGTTTATATAATTGATTGGTAAACATTTCTTTTTTTAGTCAAAGCAACAACTACCCATGCACAAAACTACTATTTTTTAAGGCTAGCCTGTTCTTTTTCTTTTTTTAAAGGAAAGATGCATCTTGACGTGGCTACATTGCTATACTAGTTTGGTGAAGCGTTCCTAGTAATACAGTGTGTTGGATATTTGCCTTCTCCCTGCTTGGCACGTCACAATTATAATCTTATTTTAACTGCCAGCATAATGTATCCGTAGGATCGGTTACAACAGATGGCGGCGAATAAAATTTTTCTTAGGTATTCAACATCTTTTCACTCTAATAGCTATAAAAAGCTAAGAAAATCAAGATCTACCTCATCCACACAACGGAAACATACCCGACAGACTTAGTGCAAACTTAACTAACTCGGATGATCTGGGCTGAATCGGATAATCCAAGTGAGGCGGATTATCTGGGACACACAGCGAGAAAAACAACAGTATAGCCTAAGACAAAAACAAACACAACTTCTAAACCAAAGCTCCGAACGACTCGAGATTGCGCAAGTAACAAGACAAACACCGTAGGAACCTAGAACAATTGGAGATATAGCAAAACCAATCCAAAGTTGAGACCTTCCTTCGATTCAAGCCATGTGCACCAAAATCGAGTCAAAACCAAAATATATGATTTCGAGATGCTCATGGGGTGGGAACTTGTCCAGGTGCCTCAAGTCATATTCCCACTTGTCATAGCACTCTAAATCATAGCAAAAATCAAGACAAAAACCTTCCAAGAACTAGAACCCCCAAAATCACCTTTTCTTACACAAAAACGAGGAACCAAAAGAACTTGCTAAGAGAGCTCTCTAGATGGATGGGAACCACATTCTTGCTTGGCCTTAACCAATTGTATCTTCCATGGTCCTTGTTTATCTTGCACCTTGGTTAAGTCCAGCCATCTCACCTAGCTTCCATTAGCGCTTTGGACCTTGGTTCTTTGGACCAAGTCCTGGTTCTCTTTACTATTGACCATAGTTGATTTCGAAACCACCTGCACAATAATTGACCAAGAAACCATTTTGGACACAAGTTCATTCCAAAATGATTCACATTAGTCTATAAATGCATCATGCAACACATATGCATTATCCCATGCTCGCAAATTCGTCGTCTTTGCTCAATATGCACCTATATGCACCATAACACAACCAAAACATTGCATAGCATAATATCATCATAAACAACTCACCATTAGCCCAAAAACATCATCAATAGACTTATCTCGAAGTCCTCTACAAAAGATGTTAAGGCCCTATGGCCATCGGATTGACTGAACACCTCAAAATGGTTCAAAACACAAAAAATATGCTTGCTAGAACAATGGTACGCCCCAATGGTATGGGTGACCCGGATGATCTGCCCCCAATGGTACACCTCAATGGTACGGGTGACTCGGATGATCTGCCCCCAATGGTACACCTCAATGGTACGGGTGACCTGGATCATACATCCCTCGCTCGTTTCAACTCGTGAATTCTCTGTACTAATGATATGCCCGACCTGGATCATCATTCTCTGTGTATATTTTTGAAGAGCGCAGATAAACACTTTCTAGATCAATGGTATGCCATACGCCTGACCTAGATTATACTCGGATAATTAGGTTCAAAAACAACCTCGAATCTTTTTGACTTTCCAGAAACAAACTTCGAAGTCCAAATCCAATCCAATCAAACTATGAATTACTCATCACAACACAGGGGATGATTTTTACATGGTCTCACAGTATCTCCTAGAGTGTTTCAACATCATCATTCATCACTCAGATCACTGTGTAAATAAAGGCATATAACTTCTTCAGCCTGGCATCCGAAGGGACATTGAGTAAACTTCTTCAGCCTGTGAGTCCCAGGTTCGGGATGTTTTGTTATGCAGGTGATTGTGTGTAGTTGGTGATTCTTGGGTGTTTATCCCCTTGGTGAGTTCACCTGGTACGGGTGATGTATCTTTTCTACTCTTTCCTCTCTTTAATGAATGGGCAGAGCTCTTGCCATCCGTTTTTTTTCAAAGAAGTAATATAACAAATATCAATTATGTTTTTTTCCAATCGTTTTAGCATCCATGTTGCCTGACAAAAGGGTAGGATTTGAATCCCACAAACTTCATGTTGAGGGGGATTATTTGTGGAATTTTCCCTATTTGATTCCGTGACCTCTCTATTGCTGAGTATATAAAGATAACTAGCTAAGTATATTGCGCTTACCAGTTACCAGTTGTATAGATACTACTCCAAAACACTCTAATTGCAAAGTCCAAAATTATGAAAATTCCACAAATAAACAAACAACTCTAATTTTATGCCATTGCAGTCTATTTTCTGCCGTATTGTCATTAAGAATCTAGAGAATGTTATTAGTCTATTTTTCTGAATTATAATTATACCGTATCTTTGGATTCTGTCTTCTCCAAATCCCCTATATTCATGCACAAACTCTGGAGGTGACTATTCACATCCCATTGCTATCGTCAGCCCTGACCACTGGGTGGCCCAAGCTCTAGTGCATGTAAGGTCCGTAATGATCGCAGTGGTCACGTTCAGCAACCACTGGCATGCATAAGGATGAGGCCTAGCATCTCGACCATTGAGTGCTCCCAAGGAAGGCAGAGGGGGAATGTGACTGTCATGTCACCTTTTCATCTATTTGTGTGATTCTCTTGGTGTAAAGTACAGATGAAGTGGGCTAGTGGCAATTTCGGGCTGTTCTTTTTTGCTGAGATTTATGGCTTTTAGCTGCGGTTTGTGATTTTTGGGTTGCTCGTACGAGAGATTATAAGGTAACAGAAACTCAGGTGCGGTTTTTACCGATATAAATGAAATCGGTACAACATGTACTACAATTAATTAGTAGACCTTATTTTGAAAAGACACTCCGTTTAAAAGTTAGTTCCTGTAGAAAAGTCAAAAGCAAAAGACAAAAGCTGAAAAAGAACCGGGCCTTCATCTGTTTGTACATCTAAGCACCGACACCGTTGCATATTTATATCTATTTTTCCTTGTGGCAATTGCCATGTCAAAAGTTTAGCTTGAATACATGGAATTGGAGATTAATTGACCCATGTAACATGTATCATGTTTACTATGTAACTTAAGTTCCCTCCAGTTGTAAAAATGTTACAGTCTAACAGAAGCTTCTTGCACCAATAAGATTATATAGATTTCCTCCATTTCTTTCAATAGAAGGGTACAATCATCATTGTTTGCATGAAAGGCTAGTGTGTCATAAATATAAGAGTCGCTGTTTGAGTGGTATTTCTATAGTCTTTTTTGTTGGAATAGTCGCATTATTGATATTACACGGTGCATGTATACATTTTTTCCTTTTGTTTTTGGCAGGGTGACCGCATAAACATCTCTCATTCAGCAAGATCTGAGTTATCCCAAAAGGGATTGTGTGCCATCCTCTTATTGTTGTGTCTGTTTTGGGGTTTACTTGACACATACTAATCCCTGGGTCAAGACCCTCGTCACTTTCACTCTCAATGAAACATTTAGATACTTCATAAAGGTCTGCCTATTCATTAAAAAAATAAAGGTCTGCCTAGCTTAAGACCCTGTTTTCAGTTTTTTTAGGGAAGACCCTGTTTTCATTTGCATTGTCATTTATATTTACTTAACTAAGCTCTTCCATAAGTTGTTGCAATCCTGTTAAAATTCTCTTCTTGCTAGCTTAGTCTGCTTGTAACTTGAATATTCCACCTTGCAGTTCTGTTTAAGCTCCTTTCTGCAAGTCAGCAAGTGTGCTTTTAACTTGATTGTTCCATCCATTTTGGCGGCATTGTGAGGCAACTGTGACATGTATTTCTGCAGTATGGTAGAAAAGACATGGGTATCTACAGGTCTACTCTAAGCCAAAATTATGTACATTTTCCATTTTATTGCCACCTAACTGCGTTCAATTAATTCATGTTCTTTCTTATTCGATTCCAGATGCGGTAGCGGTCTGTTATGTTGAGTTGGGTGGATTAGTCCCAATACATTATTGTAGACAAAGGTTTTTTCATCTCTTCATTATTTGTGTGAAGCTTATGTGCAAATTTAAGTGTTACTTATCAGGTTTGTTGTTCAGGGTTCTTAATTCCAAATCAACATTACTGAGGCTGAGGCATACCTTTTCCTGGGCAGCAAGGTAATCTGCTTCCCAACTTTCTTTTTTCCTTTTCACAAACATATATGGTGACTTGCATAGAGCTTCTTGAACACCTGTTAATAGTTTTGTTGAGGATTACCAAACAACTCCCTAGAAAAGGCAGAGCCCGTTAAGGATGCCCGTGAGCCTTCTCGTCCCTCGGTTCCAAGGGAAGTGGCATGGGGTCCTGTAAGGTTTTCGCTCGGGAAGGCTCAACTACAGGGGTTTACCACATCGATTCTATGCCTTCCACGACCCCTTGTAGATGTCAGGAGTATTATCTAGGGTCGAATCTATATGAAGGATGCATCCATCCCTGGCAGGTCCCACAAGACGAATGGGCCCATTGGCCTAAGAACATGCCCTAAGGCATGGGGTGACTTACCGTACAGCCTTGCAAGTATGGTGCGACCAACGACTGATTATATAGTATACAGATCAAAGAGCTATTTGTTGTGTCTGGAAAGGACAATAATACCCTTTACTTCTACTTATAGATTAGCTATCTCCATGAGGGGTATTTTGGTCATTTGTATAGGCCCAAGATGCCTCTTAGACATCTTTTTGGTTCTCTCAGACTCAACCCCCGACATGGTCTCGACCTTGTGTGCTCGTACACGAGGAAAACATGGTCTCGTAAGAGACTTCATCCCAGCGGTGTTTAGGGCGCATGGCCTCAGCAACCTCCCCTATCAAAGTCCTAGGTGGCTTAGGCGTCCGTTACCTCCACTTGGGTGGTTATGTCTTCTTGGACCTAGGACACGAGCGACAACTTGGGTTTGAACCCAAGCTCACGGATGTGCTAAGGACTCGTCCCCCTAGGCCACGCGCCGAATGACCTCCAGGTCACCGCTCGCCTTGCTTCATTGCTTGGCAAAGGCTAACCATTCTCATGCATTCCCAACTGTCAGGGAAAAACACCCACCTACGGGGTAAAAGGGCTCCACAGCCTTCATACTTCATGGAGACAGAGAGACATCCCCTTCCCAGGGGCTTGGGCATTGGTCCTTACCACTTTCGTGTTGTGGACAGCTATGGCCTCTGTAAGGTGAAGCTGTTGTGCAATGCCTAACGTGTCCCTGACCAAGTCACATGCCCACACACCCATGAGATGGCAAGGAAGAACCCTTCCCTCGCCCCTCAAGGGCGTGCAAGCTCACCTTTCGATGACTTTGGGCACAAAAAAAATGATTATCTTCTTGAAGCCCCTCCAAGGCGCACCATGAGTCTCATGGGCAAAGGCTTAGTCTCATGGGCGCCCCCTAAGTCCACCAAGGGCAATAACCCCTTGTGGCCATTTCGTGCCCCCATGATTTAGTCTCATGGGCACCTCTCCAAGGTGCAACTCTCCAAGGTGCATGTGACTTAGTCTCATGGGCGCCCCAAGCCCACTAGGGACTTACCACCTCTGTTGACCATTTGGTGCCCCATAACTCAATCTCATGGGTATCCCACAAGCCCATTGGCGGGTTACCAACCCCAATGGTAGTGTGTTGTCTCGATTATTTTTTAATCCCTGTTCTAAGAAATTGGGAATCACCATGTTGTGATAATAGATGATTCCACTTGTCCCTTGATGCTTCCACTGTCACATCCAGGGAAAGGGGGCTAGTGGCACATCCAATAGGAAGATGACATGACAACCAAAGCCTTGCCATGGTAGCACTTTCATCATGGCAGGTCTTGAGCACCCGTGCATCGATCACTTAGGCCTTGCTTCGAGCATCTGGCATGTCCATCGTGTTCAGCTTGTTGTGCTTGAGCACAACAATTGTCGAGCTAGTGAAGCTATGGTTGCCGCCAGGAATGGAACAACGAAAACACACCACATAAAGGGCCAACGAGAAGCAGAAATTTGGCACCCATTCTCGCGTGAAACCCTCACACGACATCCTCACGCAGGACCCCGCGTGCCCATTGAGCCAAAATTTGGCTAAGTCATGGGTGCCATCGTGCAGATCCCTCCAGCCTCGTGCCTCGCAAGGAGCCATGGCCCCTTGCATGAAGCACTTGCGTGGCATCAAGCTGAATTTGGCTAAGTCTTGGGCACCCGCGTGCCCATCGAGCCAAAATTCGGTCATGTCCGAATCCCAGCCAGCAGGCAATACCGATAACGACAAAATCCAGAAAAAACCGTTAAAAATTCGTGAATCAAAAATTTTAATTTGGGTAGTTTGAAAACCGATAACTGTTCCGGTAACCGGAAAACCGCTTAAAAAAGGGAAAATCGCTAAAAAAAGTGAAAAAACCAAGTTGGATGTATAATAATTGAAGCATATTTAACTCATATAATAGGTAATATAGCATAAAAAGGCTCTAAACCAACCTAGGAAATGCATTAGACCTAAAAGTAACCCAGTCGGGTTTTTCTACCGGTTCCCACCGATAAATCCGGTTACTGGCCAATAACCATCGGTTTTTGAACCTTGGTTATGTCATAGGTGCCCCCGCTGTGAGGACACCCTGACGAGGGCACTTGCGTTCCCGTCAAGTTGAAATTTGGCTAAGTCGGTGCCCTGGAAAGTGTAGCAACCTTGTTTTCAGTGCATTTTTTAAGCTTTTAAAATAAAAATAACCACTTGGATTTTTCTTGAATTAATTAAAGCTTAATACGAATTTTAGAACTTAAAAAAATCTAATATGAATAGTGTAAATATCAATTAAATCAAAACTAGTTTTATTTGGATTCCTTGTGTTACAAGGAATTTTTTATTTTCCTAGTTTTTTGGAGTTCATTTGCTATTTATTGGAGCTCAATTTAATTTATCCCATTTTCTAAAAATAAGAAATTCCTTGAACCTTTTGAAAAGCCTCGTAGGCCAAGTTCTTTCTCTCTTGGCCCGGTCCAGTCCCCTTCAGCCCAGTCTTTTTCCCGCGCGCTAGCCCACATGCCGTGGCCCAGCCCAACTTCAGTGCCATAGCCCAGCTTCCCTCCGTTGCCTTGCGTCGGCCTGCCAACCCAACCCACCTTTTTCTTTCTCCCTTCTCGCCGACACTTGGGCCTCACCAGTCAGTAGCGAATCGTGTCGAAGCCGTCTTCTTCCTCACATCGGCTTTGTCCTGGACTTAAGAGTCCGGCTCGTCCACGCCGCCGTCGCCGTCTTGCACATGGACGCCTCCCATGCTATAAAAGGACACCGAGACCCCTGAAATCAAGCACACCGAGCCGCTCCTTCCTCACCCTACTCTTGCCATCGCCAATTCGCCGTCCTAGCGCGGAATTCGAAGCTCAAGTCACCGCCTTCCCGCAACTCCGGTGAGAAATAGCCTTGCCTTTGGTGAGTCGACTCACCGAAGGAATCGACTCCAACCGCCCTTCCTTCGGTGAGTCGACTCCAACCATTGGTCTTCGCGCCAAAGCCGAATCACACCACGTTGCTTCTAGGAGCCTTTTGCGCACCACATTGACCCAAGCTGAGGCTTGCCTCGTCGAAACCACCACTTCCCGAGCATTGCTGCCGCCCCTCTCGTCGCCAATCAACTTGCCGACCTCTACGGCCAAATCCGAGTCGCTAGTTAGCTTTGTCGTGACGAGAGGAAGCTGGAACCAACCTCCCCGACTCATTGCTCACCGTCGTTGCTGTTGCCGAAGATGAATGCCGTCGGCCGTCGATTCGTCTCAGTCTGCCATCCACGTCAGCTGCCACCTCACCATCCCCATCAGCGTCAAAGCCCGTGTGTCCGTCGTGTCATTTGCCATGTAGGCAACGCCTCCTTAGCCTAGCCCTAGATCCAGATTGGTTGGTGGACATGATCTGCCACTGCCATGAACCGATTGGAATACCCCTCAGTAGCGGTATCCAGATCACTAGGTCCTTTGCAGTAACAGCAAAATGAACAACCTGCGTGCCTCATTTAGCTGCCGGCATCAACAGTGAGCATCTTAGGGCCTATTTGGGAGAGCTCCACCAGCTCCAGATCCACGAAAAACAGCTCCACTCCACGAAATTTTACCCAAACGCTCCAGCTCTGCGAAATCTGGATCCACCAAAATCCTGGATCTGAGGGCCAGATCCATGGATTTCATGGAGCTCCTCAAGGGGTGCTCTAAAAACGCTGGTTTCGTACCTCCTCGTGGAGTTGGGTGGTAATTACCCACCAATGCCACTGGTTACAAATCAATATGAACAAAACAGGTGTGCTATATAGAAAAAAAATATATCATACAATCCTAAGGGCAAAAGTGGTCATTCCCACCAAAACCTCAATTTCGTGGATCTGGAGCTGCTGTACAAGCCAAACAGTTTGTCCAGCTCCATGGTGGGATCCCAGATCCACGGTGGAGCTGCTCCATAGTGAAGCTACTGCTCCAGATCCACGTTTTCAGTGGTGGAGCTCTCCCAAACATGCCCTTACTACTAAGTACCACCTTTACTGCTGCGCTGTCCTCGGCGCCCTGGCGCTGGAGCCGTCGCTTGCAGGCTCGAGGGGATTAGCCAACCTCACAGGCGATTCTAGCAAAGACGACCGCCGCTACTGATGTCCAACGCCCTGGCATGCTCGCGCCCAGGCAAGAAAGCCCGCGCCCTGGCAAGAAGGCCTTGCACCCTGGCAAGAAGGCCATGCGCCCTGGCAGGAAGCCCTTGCGCCCAGGAACGGCCTCTTGGCGCGCCCCGACGCGTTCGTCGGCGCCCTGTTGCCAGCGAACGTCTTCGCACCTAGCTGCCAAGGCGCCCCGAAGCCACACCACGCATCCAACTTCCACACGTGCTGTCACCCGCGCTGCGCCCTGGCACCGCGTCCTGGCATCGGCGCCCTGGCAGCCAGCGCCCAGCGGCCCGCACATTGCCCTGGCGGCGCCCAAACTCCCTGGCACCGCCCATCCGAGCGCCCTGGCACCGCTCTGATGCCCTGGCGGCTCCCGACGCCCTGCCACCCTCGCGCGCGCACCCAAGCACCCATAAACTCAGGCAGCCGCACATCGGCGACTCACACATTCAACACTTAACTCGGACTAATTCGCGGAACGAAGGAGGGGGGCAAGGACTCTTTAAGAATCCGGCAAGAAAAACAAGGGCCTACCTTCCCTAAGCTCGCCAAGGGGTTGCTGTCACGGCGTGCGCAGGGGGCTTAAATAGCCCCTAGGTACCTCTCTGTTCGAGTCGTATGGACCACCTGTCCACTTGGCTCGCCTCCAGTGGCGGCGGCGTTCCTGCCTTCGCCGCCCCTGCTGCCGGCCACGACCGAGCGGCGCACGAAGGCGCCGGACGAGCTTCGCCCGCCTGAGCACAGCACCTCCGAAACCTAGGCTTTGGCTTGCCGTGGGAAACCCCGAGCTCGCGGCTTCCTTCTCCTCTTCCCTGTAAATGGCGCTCGGCGCTTTTTGCTTCTCACCAAGAAGCCGGCGGCTACCAAGAGGTCCAAGAGCCAGGGGCAGCTAGGACACCCTCACGCATTCCCTCTTCTGTGCGCAAGCTGGGCCTTCGCCTTTCTGTGCGCGAGTTGGGCCAGCCAATATGCAAGTTGGGCCGTTCCCCCTTCTGTGCGCGGGTTGGGCTGGCTAATAGGCCCATAGGGGAATCGACTTAAACAGGGGCCGGTTGAACTACAAGAATACCAATCCAAATTATTGACAGATGCAATACCTCTTCACAAGACAAGTCAGGCAACCCAATGTCCGGCCCAATTGCTCAAGAAACCCAGGTGACCTTTTGATATGGCCTAGGGCCTGATTTTAAGCACGACCATAGCTGGGATCCACCATGCCCTGACTAAATGTCAACCTTGGTATGGCAATCAGAACAATTCGAAGTTGCCCCTTCGGGTGCTTCTTCTAGCACCAAGGGGTAAAGGGGCTAGTGTTGGAGAAATAATTCATCTCTTTACTAACGGGACCTGTTCGGCATCCATATACAGGTCCAAGAAATACGATCATGCTTAGAAAAGACAATTATACCCCTCATTTGTACTCATAAGCTAATTATTTCACTAAGGGGTATTTCCGCTATTTGTATAAGCCTAAGAGTTTATAAATACCCCATGTATCCCTCACTTGTAAGGAGAGCTCACAAGAAATACAAAAAGACATTCAAATTGATACACCTCCGGGAGGAACCCTTGAAACTCCCATAGGCCACCAACAGGAGTAGGGCGGTCCTCTCGATAGGGGTGGGAAACGGTAACGGATAATCCATTTATCCGATATTCGTATCTGAGAAAACGCGAATGTGGTAAACAAAATCCGTATTCAAAAATGTTCATATTCGTATTTGAGAATATTCGTATCCGTATTTGAGAATATTCGTATTCATATTTGAGACTATTCGATTCATATTTAATTCGTTTCCGGAACCTGGGAAAAACCTAGATGAATTTTGTGATTCGAAATTTGAATTTGGGTGGTTTGAAACTGGTAACCGGTCAAAAACTAGTGAAAAAACCGGCAAAACCGCTAGGAATTTGTTCTTCCGAGACTTGTTATAGAAGTTGTAAGAAGATATTCGTATTCGACCGAATTAAGTACATATTCGACTCAAATTCGTATCTGTTACGACATTTAATTCATATTCGTATTCGAGAATATTCGAATTCATATTCGTATTCATTTTAAAAATATGGATTCATATTTGTGTTTGCGACTATTCAATCATATCCGATCCGTTTTTGTCCCTACCTCTCGGACCTCCGAACCTGTATAAATTCTTGTGTCGCTTTCACTCTCGTGGACGTTGACCCATGGCATGGCTGACGTCCACCCCCTCACTCGTGTTTGGTTTTTCACACCTACAACTATATATGGTAGTGCTAATTTGTTTGAGTAATTATTCTTTAGCAGTATCTGTAATTTACCATATGCAGTGTTTTTTCACAGAGCATTTCCATTGCTGTAGGAATAATCTTCTGACAAGTATGTTTTCAGCACAAACTACCATTATTGCTTTTCATCCTATATGACTTCTGGCAGTATCAGATATGATTTGGATTAGTACCGCCTTGTTGTCACAGGCTCACAGCTTATGTGAAACTGTCTCAGCGTAGTGGACCTGTTTCCAAGGTGATTATGATTGTTAGAAGTATATGTATAGTCCTTTGTATAAGGGGTTTTCTACTATTTTTGCTCATGCCTTGTATATGCTTATTATGGCCCTTTTGGCCCATGGAATTGATATGAGTTCATTCCAAAACAATAATGAGTACCAATCTTACTCAAGGGTCTTTTTTTTAAAAGAAAATTTTACTCTCGAGGGTTGTCAATTATGTATATATGCATTTTGGAATTAGTGTTTTCCTAGTACCATTTTAATATTGTGTTGTTAAATGGCAATTTCCCCATATTATTCACTGTTCACAAAAATGGCATATGTGGACTTCCTTAAGAGTAAATTAATATATGTATTCATTGCAAAAGGAAATGAAAAATCAATTATGTTATCACTCAGCAGATGTATGTCATTATTCCGTAATTCCATGGCATGGGCAAAAAAAAACCATTATATAAGGTTCACATTAGATAGGGAATGGAAAATGGCGGTACTCAAGATCTTCCTTATATATGACTACCTAACAATCACTTGACTTTCCTTTGTAGTATGTGCCACTTCTTTTATGGATGGGCATATCAGCAAAGGAGCTGGTTTCTCCTGAGCCTTTCTTTTTATTATTATGTGAAAAAAGTACATGCACATTTGGTCAAATTACACTAACTAGAAAATAATATAGTTTGAGTTGAACTATTTTTAGGTGGTACTTAGTAGGACCATATTTCTCTCACTTTGGTTTTTCCCTTCTAGGTCCTTTGTTGGTTTACAACTGGCAATTTATGAAATGCTCTTATCTCCTGTGATGAAATCATGAAACTTGTTTGCCATCTTTATACTGCTACAGTTCTACTGCTAGCCTGACTAGTGTAAACTAGGCAAATGAAGGCATTGCACCTTGTTTAGAATATTTTTTTAAAAAAATCTGTTTGAACTAAGGTTGTAGTTGTTCTGTATTGGATGCCCAAAATTAAACTGCATAGATTTTAGAGTAGCATAAATTGTGCTTGTTGTAGGGATGGTCCCCACCTAAGCCCAGCAGGCCTGTTAGAAAGTTGTAAGGCCCAAAATGGGACATGTATAATGGCATAAGTACCCCTGAGGGGATACTCAAATGTAAGGGTACTATTGTAAAAACACTCCCCATGTGGATATGTATATACGATACCGGCCATGGGAAAAACCCTAAGCACTTGCTCACCTAACTCTCCACTACCATACTCTCTGTTTGGTCTGTAGCCACAACAGTTGGCGCCGTCCGTGGGGAGGACAAGAGCAAGCCTCAAGATCTGAAGAAGGATGGCACCGAAGAAGGCTTCATCGTCGGCGACGAAGAAGAAGAAGGCGGGCGCGACAGTCTCGCGTCAACACCAGGGCTTCGGCGTTGGCAGTCGCAGGCGTGGACGGCGACGCAGGCGTGACAGTCACGAACATCGGCGTTCACGACACGACGATCGACCCCGCCACCACTGTCACGACGATCGACCCTGCCACCGCTGCTACGACGGTCGACCCCGCCACCGCTGCCACGACGGTCGACACCGCCCCGCGCATGACGGGTGATCCCACCGCGGGCATGGCGACAATCGCCGGCAGCACCGACCGGGTGGTCGGGGGCGGGCGAACGGTGCCATCTCTGCCGCGGTCAAGAAGCGTCTTGTCGGGCTACCAAAGGGCAAGTGGCTAGGCGAGCTCCACAGTGTCCTCTGGTCCCTCCGCACAACGGTGACGCGCCCGACGGGATTCACGCCGTTCAAACTCCTCTTCGGCGATGAGGCAGTGACGCCCGAGGAAATTAAGGTCGGCTCGAGAAGGGTCCTCGTTCAGGCGCCGGAAGAAGAGCGCCAATTGTCCCTAGACCTCGATGGAGAGCGAGCAAGCGCAACCCAGCACGTCATAAAGTACGCGCGGCAGATGGTGCGCACTTGTGGTCGCTCCATATACCCGCGAGAATTCCAGCCTGGCGACCTCATCCTCAAGATGGTACTCCATGCGGAGACGGTCGGCAAGCTGGAATCCAAATGGGAAGGCCCGTACGTTGTCGCGGAAGCTCTGCAGAAGGGAGCATACCGCCTCGCCACGTTAAAGGACAGACACTTCACCATACATGGAACGCAGACAGGCTGCGACGGTATTATGTCTAGGATGAAAGGGAAGCATGTAGCAACATTGGCACCTTGCCCAATGTAAGACGCTCGCCCGCGCAAACGGGAGATTAATAAAGCCGATCCTCTACCAAGCTTTCATCTCGAGGCATACCTCCGTGCGCACTCTACGGAGTATAAATAAGACGCAGCGTCGAGGCATACCTCCGTGCGCACTCTACGGAGTATAAATAAGACGCAGCGTCGAGGCTTACCTCCGTGCGCACTCTACGGAGTATAAATAAGACGCAGCATCGAGGCATACCTCCGCACGCACTCTACGGAGTATAAATAAGACGTAATGTCGAGGCCCGCCTCCGCACGCACTCTACGGAGTATAAATAAGACGCAGCGTCGAGGCCCGCCTCCGCACGCACTCCAGGAGTATAAATAAGATGCAGCGTCGAGGCATACCTCCGTGCGCACTCTACGGAGTATAAATAAGACGCAGCATCGAGGCATACCTCCGTGCGCACTCTACGGAGTATAAATAAGACGCAGCGTCGAGGCATACCTCCGTGCGCACTCTGCGGAGTATAAATAAGACGCAGCGTCGAGGCATACCTCCGTGCGCACTCTGCGGAGTATAAATAAGACGCAGCGTCGAGGTAGGGGACGGAGTGCTCGCGCGTCCACTTCGACTAGGCGCCAGCTCCGTTGCCACCACTTCGAAGGGTAGGGGTTGGAGCGCTCGCGCGTCTACTTCGGCTAGGCGCCAGCTCCGCTGCCACCACTTCGAAGGGTAGGGGACGGAGCGCTCGCGCGCCTACTTCGGCTAGGCGCCAGCTCCGCTGCCACCACTTCGAAGGGTATGGGACGGAGCGCTCGCGCATCTACTTCGGCTAGGCGCCAGCTCCGCGGCCACCATTTCGAAGGGTATGGGACGGAGCGCTCGTGCGTCTACTTCGGCTACTACTATCGATAAGCGAGGCGAGGCGGCCGAGCACGAGAACCTGACCTTTGCATGGCACACCCGCCCAGAGCAAAATAATATGCAACGACAGAAGATCTTGGGCAAGTGTTGTTTCATTTATATAAAGAAGAGGCTGCAAGGCAACCGTACAGCTAGGCGTACATGACACAACACACCCAACCCTGGCATCACACCTATGGGTTCGCGCCACCTTCGTTGCGCCGGGGAACTTCCTCGAGCCATTGGAGGAAGTCCCCCTCCTGATGCAGCGTTCGCCGCAGCGCGACCTTGGCCGCATCCTCCCCGACGTAGCCCCAGATTCGGCTATGGAAAGCCCGGAGGGCGGGCTGGATGAAGCGGATGGCATCGGACATCGCCCCGGGCTCAGCCGGCAGATCCAGCTGAGAATTTGCCAGCTCATTGACGTGTCCACACCCCCGGGTGTGAACCATGGCGAAGGCGAGGCAAGCACTGATGAAGCCGCAGTGATCGCCGAAGGCTCTGGCACTGTCGGAGGGCGAGGCTCGAGGCCTCTTCAATTCGCTCAAGCGTCTGTGTCAGATCCTCGGGGCCATGCGTAACGTCTGGCACGTCAACGGAAAGGTCCTGGAGGGCCCGTTCCAAAGACTCCATCGCCCTCCACGCTGACATAGACGCATCATCCAAGGTCCGGTTCCTCTCCGCAAGGGACGCGGCGAGCTGGGCCTTCTCCTTCTCCAGCGCGGAGATTTGCTGAAGAAAGGCGGTGCGCTCCTCCACCGTGGCGTGCCGGACCTCCTCCGTGGCGCATTGCGCCACCGCCACGGCGTCCTCCGCGTTGGAAACCAACCTCGCGTTTTCTGCCCCCAGCGCGCGAATACGCTCATCCTTGGCGGCGTGAGCCTCGTCCGTTGCACGAAGTTGGCCCTCCAGCACCCTCCGCTCGCGGACGCGAATCTCCTCCAGGGCTTGGCGGAGAGCAAGAGTCTGAAAGAAACTGCGGGGGTTAGCTATGCACTGGACAGCGGCCTAGGCCGCAAACCTAGCCACTTACCCTTATCTCCGAGGCACCGAGCGCTAGAAGGTCTCCCCCGCACGTTGACAGCACCTGTCTATCCAAGCTGCCGCCGACGCGCCCCGCAACCTCGTTAAGAACGCGAAGCATCTCCGATCGAGGGATGAAATCGGCGACGACGGGCCTCGGTCCCTCTGCGCCAGCGGCTTCGGCAGCACCGGACGCCCACGTCGCGCCCTGCGCAACAAGGTCGGAGACTTCGCGCACACCCCCGTTGCTCGATCCTTGACCGCGTCCGGGAGACCTCGTCTCGCCAGCTTCGACACCCTCTACCAAGGCACGGAAAGGTGTCCGCTCAGCCTCCATCCAAGGTATGGGGGCTTCGTCGGACCGAGGAGCGACGACTTCTTCCTCAGCCTCGACGGCTTCCCCGCTGGGCGCCAGGAGCCCGGTGACAACGCCCGCCACATTGAATCGCCCCCTCAAGGGCGGAGGCGACTGTACCCGGGGGCGCTTCGCCCTCAGGGATGCGGGTGACACTTCCTCAGCCGCTCCAGTGGCCGCAATAGCTGGCACGGGCGGCAAGTCCTCGGTGGCCGTTGCAGGCGACGAGACCTCATCTTCAGAGGCAACGACACCAGGGCCTGTCGCCTCGCCGCCGTCTAAGGCCTCCTCATCAGGGGCAACGTGCCCCCCGAACCGGCGGCTTCAGACCCAGCGTCGGTCGTACCCCCCGTCTTGACGGTACAGGCCGGTGACACGGCCGATGGGCTGGATGCGACGGCGTCAGATCGGGCCTTGCGTCGAGAGGGCGGCGCCCCCACTTAGCCATCGCCATCGCGGCGGCTTGGGACCTCCGCTGGCACCACACGCTCGGGTACGGGAATCCCCAGGACCTCGCACACCCGATTTATCCGCCCCTGCTTCGCCGAGGCGGTCGCGGCCTCACGCAGCTTGTGCTCCTTGGCCGTGTATGGCCCGAGGAGCGCAACGACCGCGCGCTCCGCGTCTTCCTGCCGGGGCACTGCACACAAAAGTGGGGCATCGCTCATAGTCATACGACTACGTGAACGGGCGCGCAGCCCAAGGCCGAAGGACTTACAAGGAGCGGAGGGTTTTAGAAGGCAAGATGCTGTCGGATGGACGCCATCCTTCTGGGTACTGCCCCGTCGCTCGTAGGGGCGCCACCCCGTACATGGTGAACTCTTCAGCGAGGTCACGCATGTTAAACCGGCGGCGACACCGGCAAGCCTCCGCGCCTTCTGCGCGTCGTCGGCCTTTGGCTTCACATCTGGCGAGCTGTTGAACGATATCGGCTGTCCCCAACACAACAGACCGCTCGTGCTTGTCACGTGGTAGTAAAACCACCGTCGCATCCAACCGGACTCCCACTTCCCTCGCGTAGCCAACGCGGGGAAGAGCCCTGCACACTGCTTCCTCAGCACAAAGTTGACGCTGCCGAAGTTCGATAGCACTCCTTCGACTTTCTTCGGTTGGCAACGCGCATCGTGCAGAATGGCGAACAGGCTCGCGCTGGGACGACGACCTTCTGTTCGCGTCGCCCAAGCGAAGACAGCCAGGCGAACTATTGCGTTGAGGGTCAGCTGCGCCAGCTCCAACCCGTAAACCCGCAGGACCTCGCCGACGAAGAGCGTCGAGGGCATCGGAAGCCCGGCATCAAAGAATGCGACAAAGACAATCGTCTCCGTCTCCGCCGGGTGTGGCTCCGTCTCATCAGGGCCGGGCAGGCGAGCCCCGGCACGCTCCTCCATCTTTTTCTCCCGGATGAGTCTCTGGAGCATCTCCTCAGTAACGCGACTCCGTCCCAACACACGGGAGCAACGGCCTCCCGAGTGCTCCATGGTGTCCCACTGCTTGTTAACTTGCGTTGATCCTCGCACCACCAGAGGATACTCCGCCGGGGGAGGCGACAAACCGCGCCGGCTGGACGAGGTGCTACCACTGAGCCGACGAGCGGGATCGTCGCGACAAGCCATTCCTCCGAGGTGGGGCGCTAAAAAACAGGAGCAGGGGTGGATTGTGCTAGCAGCAGAAGAAAGGAGGCAGGGCTAAGCGACCAACGGAGAAGAGCGTTCCCATGCCGGTGGTGACGCCTTATAAAGCCTGCTCACCTCCCCCACGAGCGGAAGCGCAACCGGCGGGAGCCCAGCGGTTCGGCTACACACGACCGAGAAGCGCAACCGCTGATAGTTGGGGGCGCGCAGCGGTAGGTGGGCGGACAGCGCACGACGCGCCAGTAGCATCCTGCCACACGTCCTGCCCCTCTAGGGAAGGGGTGAGTGGCCGCGGTCGTGCGACTGCTGACAGCCCACGATGCGCCAATCGCGGCCCGCCGCGTGTACCCTCCCGGCGGGACAACGCGTACGGCTGCAGCACCCTGTTGCTGACAACTCAGGGGTCAGCGCGATTCCAAGTGCCATTAAGGCGCACTACCGGACCGCGGATCCGCCCGACCATGTCGACATCAGACCAGGCGGAGCCCCTCACCCTACTTGACCGCCTGAGGCTATGCGCGGGAGCCTCACCCACCTCGCGCCCAGGAGAATCCGTGGCGCGAGGTTTGTCTCCACTCCGACTTTGACTCCGCCACCCAAGGAACCTGCGGTCGAGGGTGGCCCGGGCAACCAGGTCGTGGCCACATCTTGGACTTAGCCGGTAGGCCCGCCGAAGATGCCCGACTCCGCCCCGCTCCCGCCTCACTTAGGCGGCTCCACCGACATCTTCAACCTCGCCAGCACCTTCGCCTCCGCAGCTAAGCAGATCCAAGGGCAAAAAACACCTCCCACAGCGAGTCTGGCCCCCATATCATCAGTGCGAGAGCAGGCTACACCGGCACGGAACGGTCTTGTTTAAGATCATTGAGGGCCACAGGCCGCAGGGACGGAGGGGGCTAAAGGGCTCGGCAATATGGCTTCGGCCCGTGAAACCCTTCACCATGAGAGGCTCCTGTTGTAGGGATGGCCCCCACGTAAGCCCAGCAGGCCTGTTAGAAGGTTGTAAGGCCCAAAATGGGACATGTATAATGACATAAGTACTCCTGAGGGGGATACTCAAATGTAAGGGTACTATTGTAAAAACACTCCCCATGTGGATATATATATATATACGATACCGGCCATGGGGAAAACCCTAAGCACTTGCTCACCTAACTCTCCACTACCATACTCTCTCTCTCTCTCTGTTTGGTCTGTAGCCACAACAGTGCTCTTTTTGTATTTTCTGATGGATAGTTTCATGCTCATCTTATCTCCTGGAATGTAAGAACGATTTTGAGTATAAACTTAGGAACCCAATTTGGCACCCTGGTACATCCACAGTTCCAAAACTTTAGCTAGTTAAGGAATTCCTGTTAGATGTGTATTATTAGCTATGTATTTTCTATGTTGTATAAGGGATTTTCTGTATATATGTCATACCTACACTTACATATATATTGGCTCATTGGCTTCATGATGAATATAAGCGCTATTCATAACATGATATCAGAGAAAACCTAGGGTTTCATGCCGCTGGTTCATCTTCTCCAGTCGCCGCCTAGCTTTGCCGTCTCCACCACGCTCGCCGGTGTCAAGCCACTGGTTCTACTCCAGTCGCCGCGGCCACCTGGTTTTTCCACCGTCCCTATTGCTGGCTCATCTTCACCAAGCCGCCGCTGTCTCGATTGATGCCGCCGCCTAGATCCGTCGTCGTCTTCCCGCTCGTAGTGAGGTTCCCCTATCTTCCACCGCTAGCTGTTGGAGTCGCCGACTGTCGGAACTGCCAGCTGACGAAGTAGTCAATCACTGGAATCGATAGCCGCTAGATTGGTTCTAGGCCCCTTGGATCGGGCCAGATCGACTACGGACGGTTTTAAGAAAAAAATATCTATGATATTTAGTAATATTAAGAACCGTCTGTGATACTTCACAGACGGTGTTCAACATGAACTGTCCATGATATTACCTCTTTACAGACAGATTTTAATGCCGACAGCAACACAGACAGTTTCTAAACTAAAATCATCTATGATTATATTTTATACTGACGGTTTTGGTCAATCGTCTGTGATGAGGCATCCAATATTACTCTTTTTGTAGTTGTGTTAGTCAGTGGAGTGTTTTTTGGGCTATAGCACTAAGCATAAATGATATCATTATTGGGATCCTTTGGTCGATGAATGCAGATTTCTCAGGATGTTACTTTTGATGAATTTCGTCTTTTCTACCCTTGTCCTTCTCCTTCCTCCACTTCAACATCTCTCGTTGAGTCACTTTCTTTCCTGACTTTTGCTGCCACTCCTATAGTTACCACACCATCACTACAAATTCCGGCCTCTGGTGCCCCCTTCGCTGTCGGCGCCTCCTTCACCACTGGCGCCTAACATATCGATTTTGTTTGCATATGTTTAGGATTGGAAGTTTAATTAGTCTTGTCTTAAGTTGATGATTAGATGGTATAAATGGGCAATGGGACTAGCTTATACCTTGTTAATTCATTACTCAATATGTATGCTACTTACAGTTTGAATCTGACTTAAATGAACACATGTTTATCTTGCTTCTTCTACCATATGTTGGTTCCTTATGGTGACACTGACGTTACACAATGGTTTTTATGCTACACCAAAAAGAAAACTGCGACAGCTTCTGGGCTTTTCCAATTATGATCTACACGTACCTATAGCTATCTAAAGGTGCTTTTAGCATCTGTGATGTTTGCTATTTATTTTTTTGTTATGTAAGCTATGCCAATTTAATCTAATTTACTGTGGTACCATACTTTTCATTAGAAACTATACTCATGTGTATAGCTTAGCACATTTTGTATGTAAACTGTGCATATGGTTTATGGAGGGAAGAAAATAATAGAAGGTGCTCCCTTAAACCGAGTATCAGGGATCTGTCTCTAATTAATCTATAACTTCAGATATTCATCAACTCAAATATATAGACAAGTAGTGGCGCAGTACGCATTTTGCAAAGAACAAATCAGCTCTATGATTACGTAGAGAACATTCATGATTTCATTTAATGTACATAAAATCTCAATTCTCACAGATCTGCAACCACCAACATATCTATAGAAATGCCTATGTACTACACATCATCTCACAGATCATGCTGGAATGGCATTGCTGCAAGCCTGCAACTGAATGTTTTGGCATGTTTTAGCTTCTTTTCACACTTTTGATGCAAAGCTGTGCTGTTAGATTTATCCACATAATACTTTTCTTTTTAAATTAATGATGATCCATGGTCAACATGATGCTTTACTCGTCTTTCTGAGTACTGCATGTCAACAGCATGCAGTTCATTTCTATTGGCATCACATGAAGTTTATGTTTAATGTTATTCCATGCACATACATGGAATTTTTTGTACGGATAACCCATTTTTTATTCGAAAATACAGAAATATACCCGCGACAAATTTTTTTACACAAATAGGCTCCAGTCGCCCAACCATTGGGCGACTAGAGCTTGTCGCCCAACCAAAAAGTGACTGATGAAGAATCTGGTAACCGTTGGGCGATTAAATGCGATCGCCTCCCCGTTGGGCAATTAAATGCAATCGCCTCCCCGTTGGGCGACAGAGAGCGAGTTGCCCAACGGGGGGGGGGGACTGCATGTGAATACAGCCCGACGGCCAAGGCCTCTTTTCTTCCCCACGCCTGCTCGCCAATCTACTCTCGGCCGTAGAAATAATTTTCTATACGAAAAGAAGAGATAATAGCATTGTTTGAATTTAAATGAACTTTATAATATAACGCAGTAACATACCGCGTATTTATCCATTACATGCATGACATACACCCCTCACTCCCCACCCTAAGGTGCTCCGTCACCGCGCCCGCGTCCTCCCATACGGCCCCGCTTGGCCGTCCTCCGGTGCAACGGATTACGAGGCGGGTGACGAGGGTCCGAAAAGGTAAAACGATCAGGTGGGTTTCGCACCCGCGGCTACGCCGGTGGAGTCAGCTGCACCTCTGGCTGTGTGGCCTCCGGTGCACCGGGGAGGCCACTGCCGGAGAGAACCTCCGGTGCTGCGTCGGAGGACGGCCCAGGCCAGTCCGCAAAAAACTGGTCCACCTCGATGTGGCCCGGGGAGAAGCGTCCCTGCTGCTGGTAAGGACCTGCAATAGTAATATCGTTAGTTCGTTGCATGTCGTCTTAGGATAAAAACAAGATCGGACGATGCGTACCCGTACATGGCGCCATGAAATCATCCGTGTGGAAGCCGGGGATGTACGTAGGAGGTGTATGAGGCCGTGACCAAGCAGAACTCCCTGGCTGCTCCGGGGGAGGTGGACGTGTCCACGTACTACCTCCGGAGTAGTGCCACGCTGGTCGGGGTGGCACTGGTGGTCGGGGTGCACTGGGCGTAGGCTGACGATACGTCTACACCCGGCCTCCATCCGTCGCGCAAAGCTGACGGTCTCCTCGCGGGTCAACTCCCCACCTGTGCCCCACCTCTGCACTAGTGCGGAGGACTTCGACCACATCGCAACACCGACGTCAGCCTGGACAAAAAGACATAGAATGGTCCATCATCGAAATGATATTGCCATTTGAGAATTTTTGAAATTACAAGTTACGTACCGCGATGTGAGCATCGCGTGCGAAGTGCGCAGGGTACGCGTCTGTCGGTGCGGCGACGTGTGGGGCAGGTGGGTCAACGACATGTACCAGCCTGGTACGAGTGCGCCCCTGGTACCAGATGAGGTACTCCGCGTAGTCGGCTATGTCGTATGGCCGGTCCTCCTCCATGCGGTCATCCAGCGCACCCTCCCACTGCGCAATCCAGGGCTGCATCCTCCTGGACCAGTCCGTGCCTTTTTTGACGCCCTTCGTGTTGTGCCTGTTTATGGAACCATTACGTAATGTAAGTACTTGCGATCACAATAGTAAGTACGTTCAAAAATATCAGAAGCGATCACTCACGCGTGCACGCGCGGCGGAATCGGCGGCCCGACTGGTACAGGAAGTGCCTGCCGCAGCTCAAACTGCCGCATGACTCGCTGCGGTGCGTAGTCCTCAACGTAGATGCCGTACACTAGCTTCCGGCGGGTTATCCAGAAAGCCTGGTCACGCCAGCACAGTGCAGACAGCCCGTTAGGAGCACGAGCCTGCACTGCCTCCTCTGCGTAAGGCTCCCAGCGCACGTCGGAGTTTGCGAGGTGGTCGAACTGCTCCATGAAGGGGTGGTACGCCCGCGTGACCTGCACGTGCGCGAACTGTACCTGCAAGAAAGGCAAATTGTTTAGTACGACGATCGTTAATAAGTTGACTATGATAAAATAAAACTCACTCGTCGACGACACCAAATAGAACCCATTGTCGGCCGGTCGATGTCTCCCCCCGGGTACATCTCGGCCCCGTAGGGACCCATGTCGTCTAGTACAGGTCGTCCGAGACTGAAGCGCTCGAACGACCACAACTGCAGCAGCAGGGGACATCCCGTGAGGATTGAGTTCGCCTTAATCCTCGTGCACGCATCGCACAGGCCGCGGTACGTCGCGGCAAGTGCGGCCGATCCCCAGCTGATCTGGTCGGCCTCGCCGTCGGCAATCGCCCTCGCATAAGCGATAAGGCGCGCGTCAACGGTGTTGCCGTGGCTGGTGGTGCAGAGCACCCAACCAAACAGCCACAGCACGTAAGCCTCCAGGTGGCGCGCGACCTGGTAATCGTCAGCATCTGCAACCATGCGCTCAACCTGAATGCGAACAAGTTCTTATTAGTATGTAATTGCACAAATAAGAGTTTCGAAGACGCGATCGACTTGAAACACCACGTACCCGGTACTGTGCCAGCCACCTCAGCGTCGGTCCATGCTTCTGCCTCTCGTCGAAGATGTGGCGGTGACCGGCCGGTGGAAGGACCCCCTGGAATCTGCCGAGCAGGTCATCGTGCTACTCGGCGGGAGCCTCCGGTAGGAAGGCAGCGTCTCCCGCGACCGGAAGGCCAAGGAGTAGGGACACGTCCTGCAGGGTCGGCGCCATCTCCCCGACTGGTAGGTGGAAAGTGTGCGTCTCGGGCCGCCAACGGTCCACCAAAGCCGTCAGCAGGGAATGGTCGAACGGGAAGCGTCGTGATCGCTCCACGCCCGCCTCGTCCCCCTCCCCGGCCAAGGCACCTCCGTCCTCATCCGTGGCCTGCACCATCCGGGCAAGAGGGAGAAGTCCGGCATCCCGCAGCCTGCAAATAAAGTGAAAGTCAGCATTAAATGTTCTTATGGTAATACTAAAACGTTGGCGTAGTGCAAACCTGGCAGTCCAACGGGGGTCGAGTCCCCAGGCCACACGAGGTGTGCGTGTCCGGACCACTCCCAGCTCAGTCAACTCGTCCGTGCTCCCCGGTGGCGGCGTACGACGGGAAGCGCGGTGCACGCGGTCCAAGTGCTCGTCCAACAGCGGGTACCGCCAGTCACCGGTCATAACTGCAAAATTATCTAAATGTAAATTTGTACACCACATTTTCTACAATAATACATGAAAAATAGTATACAAAATTTCGACACAATAATTTTCTACATTTAAATTTTGTAAACTGCATCTACATTTGTACATTGAATGATCTACAATAAATTTCTAAAGTAAATTTTCCACAATAATGCATTACAAATATTATACAAAAAACTATATTTTTCTACATTTAAATTTGTAAATCTAAATTTGTAAACTGCATCTACATTTCTAAATTTAATGTTCTAAACTAAATTTTCTAAACTAAATATCTAAACTAATTTTCTAAACTAATTTTCTAAACTAATTTTCTAAACTAAATATCTCAACTAAATATCTAAACTAAATTTGTAAACTAAATATCTACACTAAATTTTCTAAACTAAATTTATCTAAACAAATTTTCTAAAATAAATTTTCTAAAATTAGAAAAATACCTGCAAATCCCGCGGCTTCTTCTCCTCTCTCTCTCCTTCTCTTCTTCCCTCTGCTTCTCTTCTTCCCTCTCCTCCCCCTCTGCTTCTCTTCTTCCCCTCTCCTCCTCTTCCTTCCTCTCTTCTGCTTCTCTCTTCCTCGCTGACTGAGAGTAGATTGGCGAGCAGGCGTGGGGAAGAAAAGAGGCCTTGGCCGTCGGGCTGTATTCACATGCAGTCGCCCCCCCCCCCCCCCCCCCCCGTTGGGCGACTCGCTCTCTGTCGCCCAACGGGGGGGGGGCGATTGCGTTTAATCGCCCAACGGGGAGGCGATTGCATTTAATCGCCCAACGGTTACCAGATTCTTTATAAGTCGCTTTTTGGTTGGGCGACAAGCTCTAGTCGCCCAATGGTTGGGCGACTGGAGCCTATTTGTGTAAAAAATTTTGTCGCGGGTATATTTCTGTATTTTCGAATAAAAAATGGGTTATCCGTACAAAAATTTCCACATACATGCATGAATTTGTTCCAAGCCTGGCTGTTGATAGTTCCCTAAGATATGAATAGTCTTACCTCTATGGTGTTACTCGCTGGAGTCTTGCTGTTGGTGATAGCAAGATCCTTACTCTCATCGAGAGGATGACACTTGGGGATGGGGCAATTTTCTTGCTTATTTCTCACACAATGCCATGCCAACCTGAGGGGTTGGGGATACAAATTTATAGGCTGCTAACCAGCCAAGCATATGCTAAGATGCTAGTCCTAGATGCTAGTCAAAAGCTGTCCTAAAGCTAGTCTAAGATGCTAGTCTAAAGCTGTCCTAAAGCTAGTCTAAGATGCTAGTCTAAAGCTGTCCTAAAGCTCAAGATGCTAGTCTAAAGCTGCTGTACAAGAACCATGTGCCCACCCCACAAAGACCACAGTACAGGGACTTATTCATCATTCTCCCCCTAAGTCTTGTGCGTCGTCTTGTGGGAAAGTTGAACCATCCCGATCCTAGAACAGAGCTCGAGGGATTTGACCCTCCCAAGAGGCTTGGTGAGCAGGTCCGCAAGCTGATCCGTGGTGTTGATGTAGCTCGCCTTGATGCTGCCTTCATCCAAACAGCCTCGGATGAAGTGGTACTTCACCCGGATGTGCTTGCTCCGTTCGTGGAAAACAGGGTTCTTTGCCAGAGCCAGAGCGGACTTGCTGTCCACCCTGAGCGCCACTGCTTCAGTGTCTCTGCCGAGGAGATCACCAAGCAGTCGAGCGAGCCAGAGCGCCTGAGTCGAAGCGGTGGAAGCCGCTATGTACTCGGCCTCACAGCTGGACAGGGCCACCACCTGCTGCTTGACTGACTGCCAGCTAACGAGGCACTTGCCGAGGAAGAAGAGAATCCCGCTTGTGCTCTTGCTGGTGTCGATGTCGCCTGCGTGGTCGCTGTCGCTGTACCCGATGAAGTGCGCCGCGCCGGGACACCTCGGGTAGTGCAAGCCGTAGTCGGAGGTGCCCGCAACGTAGCGGAGGATCCTCTTCACGGCCTGCTGATGCTCCGTCGTCGGTCGCTGCATGAACCGACTGACGTAGCCTACGGCGAACGCCAAATCTGGACGCGTGTGGACGAGGTAGCGAAGGCTGCCCACAATGCGCCGGTACTGCGTCGCGTCCACCTCCTCCGCCGTGCTCTCACGACTCAGCTTCAGCCTCTCCTCCATAGGAGTGTGGGCTGGGTTGCAGTCAGTGAGCCCGCCCAGCTCGACGGTGCGCTTGGCGTAGGCGGTCTGACGAAGGGAGATACCGGAGCTGTCCTGGTGGACCTCGATCCCCAGGTAGAAGGAGAGGAGCCCCAAGTCGCTCATCTGGAAGGCGGTCTTCATCTCCGCCTTGAACGCCTCGACCTCGGCCTCCTTGGAGCCGGTGATCACCAGGTCGTCGACGTAGACGCCCACCAGCAGGGCGTTGCCGCCTTTGCCCCGCCGGTAGACCGCAGCCTCGTGTGCGCTCTGCTGGAACCCCATTTGCTTGAGGGTGGAGTCCAGCTTAGCGTTCCAGGCTCGTGGTGCCTGCCGCAAGCCGTAGAGGGCCTTGCGCAGGCGGAGAACCTTGCCCTCCTTGCCGGGGATGACGAATCCTGGCAGCTGACGGACGTAGGCCTCCTCCTTCAAGTCGCCGTTGAGGAAGGCGGACTTGACGTCCATGTGATGGACGCGCCAATCCTCCTGGGCTGCAAGTGCGAGGAGAAGACGAACGGACTCCATGCGCGCGACGGGTGCGAAGGCGTCATCGAAGTCGACCCCCTCCTGCTGCACGAAGCCTCGTGCCACCAAGCGAGCCTTGTGCTTGACGATGGCGCCGGCTTCATCCCGCTTCAGCTTGAACACCCACTTAAGGGTGATCGCGCGGTGACCGGCAGGAAGATCCGCCAGCTCCCACGTCCGGTTCCGCACGACGGCGTCCATCTCCTGCTTCATCGCGACACGCCACGCCGCGTCTCCCTCCGCCTCAGCGAAGGAGCGGGGCTCGCCGTCGTTGCACGCCAAGTGCAGCTCCGCCTCGAAGTCGTGCTGCGCCAGTCCAGGGACGGGCAGCTCGCCGAGGATGTTGTCCATGGTACGATAGCGCAGAGGCTCGTCGTCGTGGTAGGCGTCGACGCGGTCCTCGTCGTGAGACAGCGGAGTAGCGAACTCCACCATGCGCTGCTCGTCGTGGACCGAAGCTGTTGGGGCCGATCCCGGTGGTGTGGCCGCCGGTGCAGGAGAGTGGTGAGCCGGTGCGGGAGAGAGTGGAGTGGCCGGTGGTGAAGAGTGGGGCGTAGCCGGTGCCGAAGGTGGTGGAGCACTCGCCGGAGCTAGTGGCGAGCAAGGTGTCGAGGTGGACGAGCTCGGTGAAGACGAGCTGCTAGCTCCCCCGGCTCTCTCGAAGTGGACGTAGTCGACAACAAAGTCCCTGAGAGTCGAAGTCGAACCGTCGTCCACCGCCTTGTCCCACGTCCAGCCTCGCCCTTTGTCGAACACAACGTCACGCGAGATGCGGACGCGCTGTGTGACAGGGTCGAGGATGCGGTAGGCCTTCGAACCCTCTGCGTAGCCGATGAACACTCCCGGAGTGCTCCTGTCGTCGAGCTTACCGATGTGGCCAAGCTCCTTGGCGAACGCGAGGGAGCTGAAGACCCGCAAGTGGGAGATCGCCGGCTTGCGCCCATGCCAAGCCTCGTACGGCGTCCTGCCGTCGAGCACCTTGGTAGGCGAGCGGTTGAGGATGTAGACGGCCGTCACCACCGCCTCTCCCCAGAAGACAGCCGGCATCCCCCTCTGCTTGAGGAGAGCCCGAGCCATCCCCACAACCGTCTGGTTGCGCCGCTCGACGACGCCGTTCTGCTGCGGGCTGTACGGCGCAGAGTAGTGGCGCTGAATGCCCTCATCAGCGCAGTACGACGCGAATTCAGCCGCCGTGAATTCGCCGCCGTTGTCTGTGCGCAGCACGCGCAGCTTGCGGCCGCACTCCGCCTCCGCAGCAGCCTGCGTGCGCCTGATGGCGTCCGCAGCCTCTCCCTTGCTGCCGAGGACCATCACCCACATGTAGCGGGAGAGGTCGTCGACAAGCAGCAGGAAGTAGCGTCGTCCTCCCGGTGTGGCCGGTGTCACCGGGCCACACAAGTCCCCGTGCACGAGCTCGAGCCTCTCCTTGGCTCGGAAACTCGCCCGCTGGGGAAAGGGGAATCGCCTCTGCTTCGTCAACACGCAGACGTCGCAGAACTGCTCCACATGGTCAAGGCACGGCAGGCCTCGCACCATTTCCGTGGCACTGAGCCGCTTCAGGGCCTCGAAGTGAAGGTGCCCAAAGCGCTCGTGCCACTGCCACGCCTCGTCGTCCCGACGAGCAGCGAGACAGAGGGGTTGTGCCACCTGCACGTGAAGAATGTAGAGTCGATTTGCGCCTCTGGTTACCTTGGCAAGAAGGCGGCGGCGAAGATCCCAAATCCGTAGCACCCCGTGCTCGATCTCGACACGCGAGCCGTTCTCATCCAGCTGTCCCAAGCTGATGATGGAGTTCCGCAGATCGGGGATGTAGTAGACGCCGGTGAGCAGCCTGTGCTCACCAGACACGGTGGTGAAGATGACGGAGCCGACGCCCTTGATTTCCACGCCGGAGGCGTCCCCAAACTTGACGGAGCCTCGGACGCTAGAGTCAAACTCGGCGAAGAGCTCCCGTCGACCGGTCATGTGATGGGTGGCGCTGGTGTCGAGGCACCACCCGTCAGTCTTGTCGTTGCCGGAGCCGTAGCCGAGGAGGGCATGTGCTTTTGGCTCGTCAAGGTGGAGGAGAGCCACTGCGGCCGGTGCCGCTGGAGGTAATTCGATGCTCGCATGAGCAATGAACAGAGGCGGCTGCTCCTCCTCCGCCTGCGCGACGTGGGCCTGGCCGCGTCGTGGCTGTCGACAATCCCTGGCCCAATGACCAAGCTTGCCGCAGTTGTGGCAAGAGTCGTCTCGTGCCGGCTTTTGTTTGCCAGCGGCGCCGCCCTGGGCGCCTCCACGGTCATCACCCTCGGCACGTCCTCGCGCCCCTGCCTGGGCGTCTTTGCGTGGCTTGCCGTGCTTGCCACGCTTGCGGCCGCCTGTCGTGGAAGAAGGCTCCCCCTTCTTCCTGTCACCTTGGCCGGCAGCCCACTGCTCCCGAGTGAGGAGGAGCTTCCCGCCAATGGTGAGGGGTCCCGAGAGGCGCTGTGGCTCATCGCTGTCAACGACCTTGAGGCGACCCAACGCCTCCTCGATCGTCATCGTGGAGAGGTCCAGCAGAGACTCGATCGAGCGAGCCATCTGCTTGTACTTCTCGGGGACGCAGCGGAAGAGCTTCTCCACAGCTCTCTCTTCGCTGTAGGTGTCGTCACCGAACTGCACCAACTTCTGCAACAGAGTGTTGAGACGGAGAGCAAAGTCATCAACGTCCTCACCTGGCTTGAAGGCCAGGTTCTCCCACTCCGTGCGTAGTGCCTGCAATGTAGACTTGCGGGTGCGGTCGCTGCCGATGCGTGCTGCAGCGATGGCGTCCCAAGCCTCTTTGGCAGTCCGCTTGTTGGTAAGCGAGACCTGCATCTCGGGCGGGACTGCAGCGATGAGAGCATCCAGCGCCCGTCGATCCTGGTCGTAGTCGACGTCGCCGTACCGGACTGCGTCCCACATATGCCGCACCTGGAGCTTTACCCTCATCACCGCAGCCCACTCGACATAGTTGGTCTTGGTGAGGGTAGGCCACCCACCGTCGGGGCCGACGTCCCTGACGACAGCCTGGTACTCGTGGTGACCACGGTACCGAACCGGGGAGAGAGAGCCGCGTCGCCTGTGAAGGCCGCGCTCTCCGTCGACCCGTACGCCGCCGCCGTGCGCGCCTCCTCCAGGAGCGTCACCGGCGCGTCCGCGCCTGTCTGGGCTGCCGCCGCGCTCGTGGGCGTGCGCGGCTGCCCACTGCGCCGCTCGCCCTCGCGCTGCCTCCCTCTCCAGCGGCTCAAGATCCGCGTCGGCGCTGTCATCAGCAGAGATGGAGCTGCTGTTGCTGCCGCGCAGAACCTTGACCTCCGCTGCTGCCGCACGCGCTGCATCTGCCGCCGCCGCCGCTTCCACCTCCGCTCTGGCTGCTGCCAGCTCCGCCGCTACCAGCCTTGACGCCCTTTCCGCCGCCGCAGCGGTCTCTGCCGCCGCTCACTCGCGCTGCTCTGCTGCGGCGAGCTCGGCCGTCTGCTGACGCCGCGTGCTCGAGGCGACCGAGCGCTGAGACTGCCCTGCGGACATGGCGCGCTACTGGGGGGCTGTTGCGTGGAGAGAGGGCTGCTTCTGACGAGCTGCTGCCCGTCTCCGGAGAGGAGTGAGCGGGGACAGCCGGAGCTGCTGCTGCTACCGGCTGGGGCTGCTGCGAGGCCGAAGAAGGAGATGAGCAGGAGATGCTCAGGCTACAGGATAGTATAGCTCTGATACCACTTGTTACTCGCTGGAGTCTTGCTGTTGGTGATAGCAAGATCCTTACTCTCATCGAGAGGATGACACTTGGGGATGGGGCAATTTTCTTGCTTATTTCTCACACAATGCCATGCCAACCTGAGGGGTTGGGGATACAAATTTATAGGCTGCTAACCAACCAAGCATATGCTAAGATGCTAGTCCTAGATGCTAGTCTAAAGCTGTCCTAAAGCTAGTCTAAGATGCTAGTCTAAAACTGTCCTAAAGCTAGTCTAAGATGCTAGTCTAAAGCTGTCCTAAAGCTCAAGATGCTAGTCTAAAGCTGCTGTACAAAAACCATGTGCCCACCCCACAAAGACCACAGTAAACTCAAGATGCTAGTCTAAAGCTGCTGTACAAGAACCATGTGCCCACCCCACAAAGACCACAGTACAGAGACTTATTCATCATATGGAAGCAGAGCCATTGGGCAAATCCAAGTTTTCTCCAGGTCATGCAAGAGCAATACATGGGAGGTGGAGAGCAAGGTGTAGCCAAGGACGGACTTGCCGGGCAACTGGCAACCATGTTGAGATTACCTCCTCGTTTTGTGGTGCCGGCAAGTCATCCTTGGTACTTTTTTTTTGAACGCAAGGGTCAATACTTGCAAAGTATCAACACCTGATATATATTGTTGTTATTGATCAGTCAGAAGTTGGCTGTTTACTTGTGGTCTTTCTTTCTGAAGTTTTCAATTTGTTGTTCTGATCTTGGACAATTTTGCATTTGCTAGTAGTCATTATAATCGTTGGTTTATCAGGAAAGAACCGAAGCTGAATTTGTAACACCTCTTGCTGACCTATCATGAATTAGCAGTATAAATTGTCCTTTTCTCACATTGACAGCATGATCTATTTTTGTTGTTAGTTCACGATGATACTTGCATATGAACATCTTATTCTTCTGCATTATCACATGATTTGTTAGCACACTATTCAACTTGACATTGGTAATGGAACTACATTAATTATCGTCATCTGGTGCATCAAAAAGATTATTGCCTGGTCTCACTATTTTGTTCAAGATTTTATCCGCTGACTTCTTGTGTAATGTCCCAGAAAAAAGTTCGTCTACAAAATTTACCTTGTGTTCACTGTGTACATACGGTACTTTTAGATTCATCAGGCAAATGTCATGGAGGGTTGTTGTGGCCTTGCGATCTAGCTGTCTATGTCAGTGTTAACATGAAACTTACCTATTGAGTCCAATGAAATATGTGTCAGCATCTATTAACCAACCAACTTTGAGGTAATGAAGAATACCTTAAAATGAAACTTGTTTACATCGTCATTTGTCACTTCTGATACAATTCACACAGACAAGTTTAATCCAGTATCATCATAATTTTCTATTGAAATAGAAGTTAAAGATAGAGCCTTGCTACCCCCATTAATTGTTCTCTTTAAAAGGGGATGCTGATCATCATGATGTAATGATGCTGAGCATTTGCCCATGATACCTTATGTGGGGACAAATAGCTGTTGTCTATGTGCTAATAGTGAGATAAGGATCTCAACGTAATGCTACTGTGGTGATGTGCACTTTTAGGCTTTTAGCCATCTAACCTGTTAATTATAAAGTAAATTGGTTTATTCAGAGGACATGAAGAAGGACCGCTAACACTGATCAATGTAGGAATGGGGTACATCTTTTCTTTCTTATCTATTCATTTTTCTTTTGAATAAGCACTGCAGCACTTTCTTAACATAGCTACATCGTCAATGTACGTTCTACTTCAGTCGACTGCCGTACATGTTTAAAATTTTCTTTCGTATACACAATCTTTGTCGACTGTTGTGCTAGCTTGAGTTGCAGACTTTTTATGCTTTGCATACTTACTTGTTCATGCATTTCCATAATGAAAGTTGACAGAAATGAAGATATTGGAGAGCCAGCTCTTGACGATGCTTGAGGGCCAAACACCAGAAGAAGAGAGCTAGGTGTAGCCAAGGACGGACTTGCCGGCTAACTCTCAGGCTCAACAAAGCTGAGATTTCCCCAACACCAGGAGCCGGCAAGTCATCCTTGGCTGCATCCTGTTCTCTGCCTCTTAGCGCATGGCAACCCAGCAGAAGCCTCCCCAGTAGGTTCTAACACTACAGGTACTGCTTCCTCCTCCCTCCACTCCTTCCCTCCCCTACCATGACTGCTTTGCTATCGAGTGGTATGGTCTGCAAGTGTGCATTTCTATTGGGTGGGATGGTGTGTGCTTTTATAGGCACGAGCAAGTTGGGTTTGGAATAATATGGAGATCACTATCCAACGAATTCTTTATTATAAATATTTTCACCATAAAGTTTGCCATTTTTGGGATGTGATGTGGTGAGTCACTAATTGGTTGGCGTGGGTCTGATTTTCATTTCTAAATTGATTTAGTGGGCCCTGTGGATCCGGCATCTTCTGGATGGGCTGTTACTGGGGAGCTTCGTTGATTGGTTGGGGACTTGGGGGACTTGGGATTGAGCATTTGAGCTGTGCTGCATGTGGACGTGGTGCGGCCGTGCGGCTCTTGGCATAGCCGAATTTTATAACTATCTCAAGAGTTCTTCGTGGTCCATTTCCAAATTTCTTAGAACTGCAAGAGCTAGGTAGCTTGTATTGGACAATTGTAGATCCATGAATGGTAAGCACTCTCCCTTCGTTTTATCTCAATTCCAGGAAATGGATGGGAGTATTTGGTATCTTGCATAAGAATCAAATAGTTACATCAACAAAATTATCTAGTATGCATGGCACTGTGCATGCTTTTATTAATTGCATCATTTTTCAAAGAAGAATTATTTGCATTATACTTCTGTGAAAACCATTTAGTATCCAAATGATATTCTTAATATGGTATAAGTGTGAACAATTTATGGACAAAATAATGTTTGAATGGTGCATAATAATATTACGCTTGAATCACAGATATAATCAGTAGATATGTTGGAAAATATACTCCATTTCCACAAGGAAATTCAGGGAACTTTGTTTCAATTTTTGCAATATTTTATGAAACCTTTGTCATAGTGTTATGGAACTGTATAATTAACTAGGACACTATGGTGCATGAGCACCATAATCTAAAATATGTATTTTTTATGTATCATGTGTAAAAAAATTTAAAATTTTTTAGATGTCATGTTTAACTAGTTTACTAACTAGTTTAAACAAGTTTGAACTGAAATTCGAACTGTAGTTGTCTTTTTTTATGATAGTTTGAGTATAGATATGTGTTGATTATATATATAAATCATTAAAGCATGTTATCTAAATTCATTCGAAACTTTAAAATCTAGTATATTTTTTAAAAGTATATGTTTCATTTGAATTGTTATAGATGAGTATATACCCTAAAATTGATATTTTCAAAAAATACACCTGAATTTGGGTTGAATTCATGCATTTGAAATCACACACACTTGTCATTTGTCATCATGGTGGCAGAGTGACTGGAGTCAGCATTTCAAAGCCTGGTGGGGCTGGGGTAGAGAACTATGGATGCAGTACCCTGTGAAACTTGTTACAATGACTTTTTTTGGTGTTGCTTATCTAGTTTGAAGCTACTGTTGCACTTGCACAGCCATATTGTTGTTCAACTGAAATGTTTCAAAAATTTTGTATAGTTAGAATGTTAATCAAGGTAAGTTTTTTTGCCAGTTTTGATTTTTGAGGTTTAAAATTTGCTGTTGCTCTTTTTCTTTAGAGAAAAAATAATTACCCTTTTTCTTTCTGAAATAAATAGCATTAGCCATTTATGATAATACACCTTTAATCCGCTGTTAGTGTTTCCAGTGAGCCAATTAATGAGTCCCCAATCCTGTAAGTTACTAGAAAAGAATTCTCTGTGTTCTTGCGGGGCCCTACAAAGAGGTATGGTGGTGATAGTGCTGTCGGTGGCCGTCGTTCTTCTACCATCATTCTTTACCATATACAGCTTGAGACATCACTGGTGACTGGTGAGCATCTGGCAATTGGACATTTTGGCAGTATCTTTTCGGTGGGGTCCCTTCTCGCTTGATTTGATGCCCTTCGTATCTCAATTGGATTTTGTGGTCTCCCCCCTCCCTCCCTCTCCTTAGTGATTGGTGGGCAACCTCGTAGGATAACTGGCCTTAAGCACACACGATATAGGACATTTCATTAATTGCTAGTATGAAGACATAAATCGAATACCAAGTACCTTCGCAATTGCTCCCAAAACTTACCGGTTCTCTAGGGTTTATCAAGCACAATGCTAGATTTCTTTTGAGTGGTGCAGGTAGGAGCAAAATAGGATAAGGAAGAACTTCGAATCTAGCGTTGATGCAAACCAGTGGTCCAAATTAAGTTTCTCCTGCTCTTGCTTGCAACCATGTATTCAATTGTCCGCATCATATTATTCTCTTGAGCCATATGATGTTTTTTGAGAGCAATCCATATGATCATATGAATAGATGATGATTTGTTGGCTGTTGCTAGTTTTACTCTGATAATGTAATGCTGCAGTTGAGGTGATCAGTTATTGCAACAACAGATGACGATATGAAACGACAGTGACATTTAATATTGCTGGCGAGTATGATAGAAATGCAGTAGCTGGGGCATGCTAGACATGTAGTACAATTGTAGTACTCCACAACTGTTGGGCTAGGACATCTCTCCAAAAAGAACTGTTTTACGTTTACATGGGTCCATCACCAGCATTATGTTACTGAGTTGTGTAATTCAATTACTGAAGCTAACTTGCTTCCCTGTAGGCAATCTTCATACTTACAAGTTGATGAGGAAAGTTGGACAGCACAGATCAGCCGCCATGGCAAAACTAAAATCGATTATGTCCGCTCCTGAAAACTGACTGCTGGTGAATTTCAGAGCTAATGCTGCGGAACCCCGGGTTCTCTAATTAGCAAAGGACTACATGCTGAGTTTCTGCAGTGAATATTTACTAAGGTCCACTTCAGTCTGAATAGTGGGCAGAGGCGCCCATCGCATCGCAGACAGCTCGAACAAGTTGATGTCCACATGCACTATGAGTGGCCCCCTGTATTAACAATGAGCTTTTTGTCCGAAAAGAAGTTTGAACATGAACTTTGTGTTGGAATAATGATAGTTCAGTAACATAAGCTTCAATCATTAAACAGAAAATTGGTACTCAAATAAATGTTCTTTGGGGAAAAGATTTATAGGTCTACAAACTATTTTGGAGGAAAAATAAGGTGTTATATATCAGGAAGAGATAATATTTTTATAGTAACTAAGCACTGAGGATGCGACACAGTCAGGATATGCTAAAAGAATGCTACTACTAGTTAAGTGTTAGGTTTTGTCGTCCCAATTGCATCTGCTAACAATTGTTCAATTTCAACTGGAATTATGCTTGTGAGATCCAAGATCTTGCTAGCCCTTCACTCTCTCTTTGTTGGCGCAGGGAAGGAGGATGTTAGTATGGATGCCTGTTTTAACACCGCTTGGTCGGCAAATTCAATACTTTTTTATGTTCGTCGGGACTTATGATTTATGGTTTTTTTCAAATAAATAAATGAACATCTTCTATATCTCTATTTTGAAGTAGCTTATTGAGACTTATGATTTATGATATTTTTTTCAAATAAATAAACGGAACATCTTCTATATCGTTATTTTAAAGTAATTTATCAAGATAGTTTTTTAAAGATTTATTGACATTCAGTTCATTCGTATAACTGTTTGCGCTAGTGTTAAAAACTATCGACCACGGCTCTAAACTATTAGCTACAGCAAAACAGAAAAAAAAAACTCGACCTGCAGGGGTACAAGACACCCCCCGGCATTAGCTTAAGAAGAAGGATCCTCTCACAGATCGAGAAAATCCCCGAACCCTTGCCCCACCCTGACACAGCGGCATCAGCCCATGTGAGAGCGCCTAGGGGAGCTAACGCTCGGCCCAGACGACCTGGGCCCTGACTCTAACGACCAGCGACTGGGCGAGCCTTTAGACCTGTGCTTTGGCTTATGGGGCAAGCGAGGGGATTTTTTTGCCCCCAGCCTGAGTCGAACCCAGGATCTGAGGGGTGCTACTAGAGCGCTCTACCACTACGATAGAAGCTCGTTCGCGCTACAGCAAAATAGAACACTCCAAATCTCATGACGCGATGCCCTAGATCTTTATATCGTAATAAAACAAACCACGGCTCTAAACTTTTAGCTGCAGCAAAATAGCACACTCCAAATCTCATGGTGCGATGCCCTAGAATTCCATATCGTACTAAAGCAGTCCACTCATGAATGGCTTTCTGGTCTGGTGCCGTTCAACTTGGACACGTCTTGAGGGGCAGATTGATGTCAAGGTACAACAAAAGGTATGTAAGGTTCGTGTGCAATAGTCTACGTGTCTGTCCGCGGCCTCGATCGGAACGACGACTCTGCATTTTTGGGCTGGCACGTAGAAATCGTTTAAGCAAGATGTAGAGGCAATAGATGAAGAGAGTAACAAATGGAATAATTAACAGTTGTAAAAGGCACATGCATGCATGATTGATTGCTAGACTTCTAGTCCAGTCCAAAATATGTGTTGCTCCCATCTTGTACTGCCTGCACTGCATGAATGTTAACTGAAAAAAAATATAGGACGGATACATAGAATAAGAATTACTTGCATATAAGGAACCGAGCGCTGCTCTGGATGTCTACCTTCTTTCTTAGAGAACATTAGGGCTCTTGGCCAATTTTTTTTAAAAGGAGACTGCCCTGATCAACTCGGTTTCTGACTTCTGACTTATTTTTTACTATTCATAAGTTTCATCTTTTTCTGAACTTTTGGCTTTTTGTTGAGCTTTTTTGCCGGTTCTTTTTTCCCGTATTTGTTTGTATTATACGTAATGGGTTAACATATTTTTTTATATTTTTAAATTTTTTTAAATTTAATTATGCTAAATAAGTCTCTGTCAGCTACAGTGCTTTTTTCAGCCAGCTACAGTGTTTTCAGCTATAAGCCATGAGCTTTTCAGCCGAGCCGATCATACTTGCATATGATAAAGGGAATTGCTACTGTACATATGTTTGAAATAATAAAACGCGTTGTACGCTTCCTGCCCACTCACTTCTTATCTATTCACCCTTCGACAAAACTTTTTTTCTCCTTGGTGCCATTCTTCTCTTCCTTATTCATGCTGCTATCATCCTCTTCTTTAAAGCACCATCATTTTCCTCATTGGAGGGTGGAGGTGGGATCAGTGGCTAGAGATCACGAGGAAGCTCCCCACTGCGTGCGACCTCATTGGCTACAAGCGCATCACCGAGGGCGTGGTAGCCCCACTCCTCCTAGCGTCGACGAGCTCCTCACCGCTGCTGACGTCCTCCTCGCCTCCCAAACTCTCCTTCTGAAGCGGGATCCATGCCTCGCACACCACCTTCCTGTCGCCCGTCGCCGCCGCACCCGAGGCCTCACTGCCGCTTGCCATAGAGTTAGGTGTTTGTTTTGTTGCAACATTTTGATTTCATGTGTGCAATATTTTTTATTTTATATGTGGAACATTTTGATTTTATGTATGCATTTTTTTATTTCATGTGTGTAACATTGAGATTTTTATCATTTTTTTGTTACATACATGACCAAGAAATGTTGCATATATAGCTGAGAAATGCTACACTTACAACCGACTGTACGAAGCTAGCGTTCGAATCGAATATCCGGGCGCTAGCAAATCTCTATGATAAATGGATACTCCCTCTGTAGGGTACGCCGAGATTTTAGCTGCTTTTTTCAGTAGTAGTGCCGCTTTTTCAGTCCTCTTTCAGTGTGCGTTCATTGCTTATCTTTATAGTGATCGACGTGGTACTGTCGGTTTATTGACTGGTTTAGTTTTGGTGCTGTTGATTATTTAAGTTTAGTTTAGGTTATCTAGAGTAGTTATTTTTGACAATGTTCGTTTCACATTGTAATTTCGACTGCATGCACAACCTGATGGTACAAATTGGCTAGAATCAGCAATCGCAACCAGCATGAGCAGGCCGACAGCACATGAGCGATTATTTGGGGGTGGACCGCGGGTAGGGATGGCAATTCCCCTAGGGCAGGACCTCGTGGGGAATATATCCATGGGGCGGGGCATGATCTCCCCGTGCGGGGGAACGGGGCGGGCCCCGCTATGCTAATGGGGTGGGAATAGGTCATCCTCCTCCCGCGGGGCCCATGGTGACCCGTAAAAATAAATATTTTGATAATAAATTATAGTTTTTAATATAAAATATTGTTTTTTTGAATTTATATGTTAGAATATATATTTTGAAGCTATATTTTAAAAATATGTTTAAGTAATTATAAATTAATAAATAAAATCAAACTATTATTTTTAAAAATAGATTTAGTTTTTTTTTTATCTTCGCGAAGATCCTATAAGAATCACGTCTCCAGAGACGGGGCCATCTCCCTGGAGGCTTAGCGAGGCGGCCCCGTTGCCATCCCTGGTCCGCGGAGTTGCACAGCCGCATTGTTGTGGTTGCGTTAGCGTTACTGGCAAGTGTCAACGTGGATGCTGAAGTCGTCCATGCCAGGTGCAACGGACATGAAATCTCACTTTTCTTGTCTTAGCCTTGCCTTGCCTTACTGCATCACTCAGGAATCAAGGGTGTTCTTCGTGAAATCTCGAGACTGTCAGCCCTGCATTTCTACGACGGACACTTGGGCGCGTGTCAAGAATTTCCCTAAGAGGGCCGAGCATAGTCTCTTTTTTCCCCATGGCCCATATGAACAGTCCGCATGGCCTCATTGCTTATGGCCCAGACTGTGTGGGTTGGTCACTGTCATAGAGATACTCTCGAACCTAGCACAAACTAGCAGTGAAGTGCCTTCGTTTCGTCTAAATGAGGCGACCACAGCGACGGCGATGCCGGCGGTGGAAGGCGGTGTCGCTGCAGGTGGTGTCCTTGGAGCTGGACATGACCTTGCAGCGGTGAGGAGCGGGAGCACGGTCTCCCTCGCAGATGGCGGCCTCCTCTGCTTCGCATCCATATGTAACGATTCCGTTTTTTTGGAACAGGGTCGTCGTACGTCTTGCAACAGCTCAGAAGTTTAGTTGCAGACAGAAAGAGTATTATACCTGCTCACGAACATTTCAAAAGGGTTAATTTGACTAAAATAAGACCTAACAGTTAATTTTAATAACTTTAAGGGCGTCCAAGCCCAAAACTTATAGTAAGAAAATCTGAAGAAAATTCCCACATGAACATTTGAATGCGGTCATAACTCTAACACGAAAACTTATAATATTTTTTCTTCTCTTGATCTCTGTGAGATTTAAAATAAAGCAAGACTGAGTACAAATAACCATACTCAACAAGTCACATGGGGAAATGCTATATAACTACTGGCCAGGATTTCCAAGGAATGGGAATATATGTGTTTGATTAAGTAGTTGTGGTTTGATTAAATAGTTGTGGATGCAGTTTTATTTGTAAACATTTTTAAACACAAAAGAATAATAACTTCTTAAGGAATTGGAGTTTCAAAACTTGATTAGTAGACTTCAACATTTTCAAATCATTTCCAAATCTACTTATGCTTCGCTATTGGAAATTAGGAAAAACGGAATAAATCAATCAGGTAAAAATAAATAGTTCTACCAAAACCCTTGGAGGAATAGCATTGGGTAATTAAGCTCATAGAGATACTAGATCGTCTGAGGCCAATCAACACCTCTCGCAACTATCGGGTTTCATCATCTGGTGTAATACAAGTCTGAACCAACCCAGAGTAGAACACAGAACATTTTTCCTAACACTAGCCAAGCATAGTAAATGCAATTCATTGGAACACATAGTATATCACCAGCTACTGTAAGTTTTCACCATCCCAAATCACGCCGTGCATAAGCAAAAAGGATAAGAATGAGCGAGCGACCAAGAGAGAGAGAAAATATAGCCCTCTAGACCCATAGCTCACTAGAGCAAGAACATGCAAATCATCCCCTTAGCTCCACCCACACTTTTCCCAAATCCAACCGGTCGAAGCAAGGGATCAAGAAGATGGGAACTTGAACCTAAATGCGTCCAGGTCGGGGAAGGAGCTAAGGGGGAGAAGGCAGCCACACACTCGGGGAGAGCACTTAGGGGGGAAGGGAACACAAGCTAGTACCAAATTGAGCCTGACTAGACCTGGGACTTGGGCCAGGTCTGGACAGCATGGCACAGGCCTGGTGGGTCATGGGCCAGGACCATGCCATGTCGGTCTAACATAGCCAAGCCGATCCAGCACAACCAACCCGCCGTGCCATGCTAGCACGGCCCACCTCACCTTCAGCGAGCCCAAGCACGGCCAACTAGCATGCTAGGCCACCATGTCATGCTAGCCCAGGCTTGGCCCTTTTGCACTGTGGCAGGGTGGCAACTAGGGTTAGAGGGAGTAGGGTGGTGGGCACCTGGGCTAGGCTACCGTCACCGTGTAGGTTGTTGAGAATGGCCACACCCACCTACAGGAGAGTGGCGGGTAGAGGAAAAAGGAGTGATCCGAACGGCCAGACCCGTGACCTCCATGGCCATTGGCAAAGAGGTTGGGGTAGCAGTGGAGGTGAGTACGGTGGAAGTAGGGGTGGGTGTGGTGGAGGAGGGTGGCGATGGTGAGGTGGGGTGGTGGTAGTGGGAGTGCGCGCTCCGTGGCGGCCAGGGAGGAGCACACGCCGACGACACGGGTTGGGGCGTAGAGATGATGGATGTGGGCAACAGGGGAGTGAAAGGCCAGTGACCATGAAAGAGGAAAGGGAAGGGGAAAGAATAGGGGAAAGGGGGGAATGAAAGGAGTGGAAGGAATAGGAAAAATGTAAAAAAAAGGAGGGGAAAGGAAAAAGTGGGAAAAGGAAAGATGGTATAGAAAATGAAAAATAAAATTAATTATGTATAATTGTTGGGGGAAAGTAACTAAATTTGGGGAAAAAGTAACTAAATTTTATTAATTGTTTGGTACAGATACGAAGTTACTGTCTCATTAAAGCCTTACACCTCAGTATGGGGTACCCTCGGTAAGGAAAAGAGTACAATAACTACACTCGCATACTGACAGAAACTGAGAGGGAGCACTCACATCATGAGCACAAAGAGTACGAGGATGGCCGGCGCAAGGGTGGAGAGGTCGAGGGTGGACTCGCCGGCGTGTCGGGAGTTCACAGCGAGGAACAGCGCGTTCGCCACCTTCTCCCACCCGCTCATCCCCTGTAGTGCGCCGCCCCACTCCATGGCGCAGACCAGCGCCACCTGCACGGCGATGAACCCGGCCACCGTCGCGGCCAGCATCCAGCACCGCCACGCCGGGAGCAGGTGGTAGTACCCCGTCACCTCCCTGCCCTTCCTCGCCAACTCCGCGAGATCCTCCCGATGCGTCGCCGCGGCCGCGGCCCACAAGCACGCGGCCAGCAGTGGCGGGCAGGGCCGGCCCTGAGGGGGGCGAGAGGGGCGGTCGCCCCGGGTCCCCAAAATCCAGGGCCCCCCATATACTATGTAGAGTATATATATGCAACAAATAGAAGGCATGGTTAAATACTTTAATACTTATAGAAATGAAGGGTTTGCTTTGAGTATGATCATTGCCAAAGATATTGCAGCTCAAATGAATGTAGAGCCATCATTTTCAGTTAAGCGGCGTGTTCTTAGGAAGAAACAGTTTGATGAAATTGATTGTGATGAAGCAGTTTTGCAAGCTGAGAAGGAATTTGAAGTTAATTATTTTTTTGTTATGGTTGATATGGCAATCAATTCATTGAAAAGTAGATTTCAAGAACTCTAAACATTCGGAAGTATATTTGGATTTTTAATGAGTTCAACAACATTGAAGTCATTGGATCGAACTGAATTAAAAGAATGTTGTACAAAATTTGCAGAAATTTTCTCTCTAGATGGTTCCTCTGATGTTGAGTTAAATGATCTAATTTCTGAGTTAAGTGTTATGTAATTGACTTTATCAGATAAACCAATGTCTGCTATGGAGATCTTTGAGTTTGTCAGAGAAGCGGATTGTTATCCTAATATTTCTATTGCTTATCGGATTTTATTTACTATGCCTGTGACCGTGGCATCAGCTGAAAGAAGCTTTTCAAAGTTGAAATTGTTAAAGAATCATTTAAGGTCAACAATGTCTCAAGAGAGGTTAAACGGTTTGGCAACTTTATGTATTGAGAAGAAATTATTGGATGAGATTGATATCAATACCATCATCAATGACTTCGCATCTAGAAATGTTAGAAGAAATTTTAAGGTAATATCTATGAACTCTTTGATGTGAATTTTTCTTTAATTAAGTGTTTGTTGGTAAAATTATATATATATATATGTGTGTGTAGATTTATATTTAGATATTTATACTAAGGCCCCTATTTCTAGTTTCGTTCCGGGCCTCTAAAATCCTAGGACCGGCCCTGGTGGCGGGAACAGCATGTTGCCCACAAGCGCCTGCGGCACGAGCAGCAGCTGCAGCGCGTTGTCTTTCTTGAACACCGCCATGTTCTCGTTCGTCGGCATGTACCCGCAGCTCGAGAACGTCGACACCGTCGTGAACACCGCGAAGGTCCACACGTTCAGGGCCTTGCTCCGCAGCGTCCGCCTCGCGCCCGGCGACGCGTAGACGTACGCGGCGACGGCGACGGCGCCGAGGACGTGCACCACCAGGAGGATGGCGAGGACGACGTAGAACAGCGAGCACACCGCATTGTGCGCCAGCCTCTTCGCGTTCATCGGGCCGCTCATCTCTTCGGCGATAGACGTTATCGACGTCGAGTAGTTGATGTCGGCGGTGGAGGCGATCGGAGGCGCCTCAAGCTCGATCTCGTCGTGGCTCTCGACGCGCCGGGATTTGTTTATAGTCTGGCTCCTCAGCTTGGACCATTTGTTCGCGAGACCTACGAGTGATATGAACACCTCGCCTCCGATGAACATGAGCACGGTGAGGACCAGGAGCTGTCCATTGGAGAACACCTCCATCTCGACGGTGGACATGCTCGACACCGTCGTGGCCGAGACGGCGGTGAAGAACAGGTCGATGCCGCGGGGCCTCCTGTCGGGCGCCCGCACCTTGAGTTCCGCGAGGAGAAGGTACCCGACGCAGGAGATGGCGAGGAAGTAGAGCACGTGGACGAGGAGGCTCGCGGTCACCGCGCGGCGCCACACCGGCCCGGCTCTGCACCGGAGAGCGCGCCGCGACGGTGTCACACGCTCCGTGACCTGGTGCTGCGCGTTGGCCTTGGAGAGCGAGCACAGGATGGACATTGTCTTGTCGAGCACGGCCGCCGTGCACCGGCGCAGATGGTGCAAGAGTTCGCCGAGCTTATGAGCTCCGGCCATCGGGTTGGCGCTGTGTGTGTGTGTGTGTGTGTGTGTGTGTGTGTGTGTGTGTGTGTGTGTGTGTGTGTGTGTGTGTGTGGACGTGCGAGCTATAAGCTTTACGCACTTGTCATGAAATGCGCATGCGCGAGCTGCGTGTTTGGGTGCTTGAGAGTCGAGACGCCCAACACCTGTATATACAGCTAGGGATATGGGGTGTTTCGTTTATGCTTTGATTAGCAAGTGCAACACGTCGAAATTCAACAGTTGGGCTCGATTTTTTCTCCTTTTTTATGCCATGAAGATGGCTAGAGAGGTAGCATAGTTGTTGGGCTCAACCATGTTTCACCTGCTAATATGATTTTTATACTTGTGTATTTTTAAGAAAATATTTTCAAACTTACCTTAGAAGATGATACATGGTAAAAGTTTACGAAAAAGTATAGTTTTTTTAGAGGATGAAAAGGTATAGTTGTCATTTGTTATGATTTCTTTTGCCTTGTGCTGAGTGAATATTTGGAGTTCCGCGGTCGGGCTAGCATGACGTATCCCTGCCACAGCTACGGTACTGAAAACTCGCGTGCTCTTACTCATGCATGTTGCAATCACTCCACTGATCTTTTACCTAAGAATGGAAAGAAGAAGTGCAAGATTTGAGAATATCAACAAGTACCTAACAATGGTAGCAACCAAGGTGAGTAAAGGACAAGTAATTGACATAGATTAATGCAAGGTGACTAAGTTACCGGAAACACTGATAAAGTCAGACATGGAGGTAACAAGAATAGTGAAATAAAAGATAATCATTATTTAGCAAGTTATGTCAATGGCACCGACAATTACTTCCCACATACCCGATTATACGAGAGTAGTTAGGAACAACACTGTCCTCGACTGTATAACCGCAAACAGGGTGTAATATCATGAGTAACGAAAATGTATAGCCCCCGTACGTTACCAGGTGGGAGAAAATCTCCCCTATAGGTGGATAACCTCAAGTCAGATAATTGTTATATTGTTAACAAGTTATATGGTGTGAATTTAAGGGAACTAGGGAAATGCTAAGATAAGATTATGATAAGTAAAATGATTTGCTAAGGTTGAAAATGGATAAATATAATTCCTGATGTGAGGGCGATGTGGAATGATAATATGGTGATAGTAATATAAAAACTATTCTAAAGAGGTATTATAATATAACTCACACAAGAGTTGGTAACCATCTAAGCTTTATTGCGTGATGAGTGATTATTAATCAGATTAACTGGTATTATATACATCAGTCATGACTCACATACAAAATCATACAAGTAATGGATCATGATATCAGAAAAAATAAACGCAACAACCCTAATGTTAAAAGATTGCTAGTAGTTTAAACCTAAATTTGAAACATATTCATATGCTACCCCCATTAATGATTTAAGCTTGAATTATAAAACATTAATTAAAAGCATGAATTCTAGAACATTATTAACTGAGTATTCTAATAAACCTAAAAGCATATGAAACAAGATAACCTAGAACATTATGGTTTGAACACAATATTAGAAGTCTATAACCAGGCAAGCATTAATAATACGATAATAACCAGACAAATATTAGTAATATGATAATAACCAGGCAAGCATTAATGATATGATAATAATCAGATAAGTTTTAGTGATATAATAATAATCAGACAAATATGAGTAATATGATAATAACCAGACAAGCATTAGTGATATGATAATAACTAGATAAGTTTTACTGATATGATAATAATCAGGCAAGCATGAGTGATATGATAATAACCAGGCAACCATTAGTGATATGATAACTGTACTCAATGGCAGTGGTAATAGATAATCATGGAAGATGTGGAATGTGAAACGGAGAGGTTATAGCTGTGAGATACTTGCCTTGAGCACGTTCGGCGGACTCGCTGCACGAAGGATCAGAAGTGCGCAACTGCCCAAACGTTCCCTCAAAGGCCAAGCGTGAACCTACAAGGTAGAACAGAGATGAATTAGATCAGGGTTAAGGTAAACTTGTGGAAAGACGGGAGAAGTGCGTTCGGCCGAAAAAGATTGCGTATGCTAAGCCCTCATCATGCGCATCGCTATTTGGTCGCGCGATTCATTGTTTGGCCATGCGAACCACATCCTGCTGCACAACCCAAAAAAATATTGTGTGAAACATGATTCGGTTGCGGCCCTCGACCAACCGAATCACATGGCCTTGGAAATCGGTCACCACCGGCAACTGCTGGCCGCCGCACCACCATGCCACACGGCCACCCATGCCATGCGGCCGTGTGGCCGTGCCGCCTCCATTGGCTACCTCAACCGCACGCCCACACCGCCGCTAGCCACCACATAGCAGCCGACGCCTCTCATAAATGATGCATTTTTCAGGACGAAGTCTACAAGTCGATTGTAATGGACATTGTACCGACCAAAATTACATGCGATCATATCCCTCTTCATAATATCTCTCACGAATAATCAAAATTCAAAAGCCAAAAACCACAGCCCAAAAGAATCCACCGTCTAAAGCTACCGCAGTTGTTTCCTGGAGCTATTTCATTTCTCATGATTGTGCGTAGTTAAATTCAGCATACTACACGCCGTATGTCTAGGTGTGCAAACGGTACGGGGTAATCCCGACCGATCCGGTATCGAATCCGGTCAGTACCAAATATGGGAAGATAATTTAGTATTCGGTACCGAATCCAGTTGATACTGGATAGTTGTTGCCGGATACGGTAGCAAAAATAGGAGAGCTAAAATCCGACCGAATAGCGTTGGTAAATGGTAAACTAGATACTATCTGACCGGTTATCTGACAAGCAAGTTAGTACCCCAATCAGCCTAATCCATCAACTATCATTGACACCAACCGGTCTAGATTTTACCTAAATCCTAACTTAATTCCAGAGCCCAGTCACTCTAGCCAGTCACCACTAATCCTCCCCGCTTATGTTGAACTTGCCGATGGAGGTGCCGTGCCCGGGCCGCTCGTCTCAAACACGCCCAACACCGGCCGAAACGTCGACCTGCCTGGTCGGCCACTCGGCTCATGATGTGGCCGGCCGTTTCGCTGCCGTCGTGGTCCGGCCGTGCTGGACGAACCAATTGATCGAGCTTGTCCAAGCCGTTTCCAGATTCCCATCCAGTACCAGGTGCCCGACGTCCATCTCACCGTGCATGCAGGCGTTCAGCTAGCGTATGTACCCGAACTACCGCCCGATCCATAATCAAAAGCTCGATCATGCCGTTTTGAATATGAGCGAATATGCGCGGTTCATCGATGATGACGCTAGCTTCCCGGTCAAAACACGGCATGAATGAATGAATGAATGGTGGCTTAAGGATGTTGCACATGACATGACATGACTCGATCGTCGATCGCTCTGTTCCCCGATGTCAAATTAAGCTTGAGGGGTCGCACAGAATGAGATGTAGAATATGATCAATCAGTGTGTCCGTCGCATGATTGCATAAAAGAAACAAGGTCTGCTTACACTAGTTTTTCTCGATCGGGTTGGATTTGCAGGACCGACGAGTGTCCATGTGGCTCTATCCGTCCGTCCATAGGCGTGCCCTTCATTTTCAATGTTAGATCTGAAAACGTACGATGATTTGTACGCTACACTGTCCCACCGTATAATACGGAAGGATTATTTCCGGCAATTATTGCCACAAAGAATTCAGTAACACTGTTTTTGGCTTGTTGACTTGTTTTTGTGGGGCAGCATTAGATCCTATTGTCAGTTTGAGTTTCCCACCACCGTAGCTACCCTCGCACAGCAAGAAATGTCACATAATCAAATTCTTAAAAAAAAGTAGTGTGCTGTTAGTGGGACATGAATCATCGTCGTAGAGTCCGTTCATATTAACTTTTGTCTTTGATTTATAAATAGTAATAACTTATAGAGAGAAATACCCGTATATGCTTTTAGCCGATATAAATAAAGTCATAATAGTGTGTATTACAATTGACTAATAGATCCCGTCTTGAGAAGAAACTCTGTTTGAAAATTAGATACTGTAGAAAACATATTTATTATAGAAAATAGTTTTTAGAAATCAATACAAATATGACATACTCTTAGTTACGTAACGCTGTTGTCACACCGATTGGTTAGACAAATTTTTTGTACGGATAATCTATTTTTTATTCGAAATTACAGAAATATACCCGCGGAAAATTTTTTACAAAAATATGCTCCAGTCGCCCAATGGTTGGGCGATTGGAGCCTTTCGCCCAACCCAACAGCGACAACTGGAAAATCTCCCAACCGTTGGGCGATTAATTATAGTCGCCCCACCATTAAGCGACTTTCCTCCAGTCGCCCTCCCATTGGGCGACTTTGATGCAGTCGCCCAATGGTTGGGCGACTGCATTCAGATCTTCGCCAAAAATAGTGAAAATTGGTGGAGCTGTTCTTCATACATCCAAAAGTCTCCAGAAAAGAATTTGAGCAAGTTCGGCCACGGGATCAAAAGTTATAGCAGTTTCAATCGAGGTCGAAACGAATTTGAGTCCGTTTCCGACACACCTTCAGTAAAACGGGCATAACTTTTGCATACGGTGTCCGTTTTCGACGTTCTTGTACTCGTTGGAAAACTAACGACAAACCCGTTTATGTTCATTACATATTTTAGGTGTGTAAAAAAATTTGGAATTTTTTTTAAGAACGATTGACCGTAGAACGATCAGTACATACGATGGTAATGATATTTTGATGTTACTGAGAATTCATGTCTCTGGGCTAGGATTGGGTTGAGGACATTGACGGGTCCAACGGTCAGATTATCACAAACGGTTCTACATACAAACCGTCTGTAATACTCCCTATCACAAGTTTTATATATCGATGCAATATAAATAACTAGTCTGAAAAGATAAAATAACTAAGTTTTATATAGCTTATATATACTCATTTGAAAGGTTTCGACAAAATCTACAACTTTTCAGTTGAAGCAAAATTCAAATTCCGAAAGGAAGACTAAGAAAAAGGGCAAAAACAGAAACCAAAAACTTGCGACGCAGGTTTAGGTCCAAAGATGACCGATTTTTGGGGTCTTGGAGGGTAATGAGCGCAAGCTGGTCATTTTTTTGGATCGGGCTTGTCGTTAGCTTTCCAACGAGTACAAGAACGTCGAAAACGGATACCGTATGCAAAAGTTATGCCCGTTTTACTGAAGGTGTGTCGGAAACGGACTCAAATTCGTTTCGGCCTCGATTGAAACTGCTATAACTTTTGATCCCGTAGCCAAAATTGCTCAATTTTTTCTGAAGACTTTTGGATGTATGAAGAACAGCTGCACCAATTTTCACTATTTTTGGCGAAGATCTGAATGCAGTCGCCCAACCATTGGGCGACTGCATGAAAGTCACCCAATGGGAGGGCGACTGGAGGAAAGTCGCCCAACGGTGGGGCGACTGCAATTAATCGCCCAACGGTTGGGAGATTTTTCAGTTGTCGCTGTTGGGTTGGGCGAAAGGCTCCAATCGCCCAACCATTGAGCGATTAGAGTATATTTTTGTAAAAAATTTTCCCACGGGTATATTTCTGTAATTTCGAATAAAAATAGATTATTCGTACAAAAAATTCTTGGTTAGACTAGCCACCGGTTGGCTACCGTACATGCACGAGATTCTACATTTGATTTTCATTGCGTATTTGCGTTAGCAACGACAAACCAAAGAATTAGGAAAAGCGAATGATTCAAGCGACTTCGTGATAGATAAAGCACCAGTTGCCTGCCGTTCTTTATGCTCAATAATGATTTAAGTTCTACACCAACACTACCCGTCATGGTGGTTTAAAAAAACTAATTGTCATGCTTAACTGATACCGTGCATTTGTAGTATATATCATGAAGCTTCAATAATTGAGTAAAGTACGATGAAGAATTGAGGTGGTGAGTACTATGTTGAATTTAGGCGAGGACATCCTTTTCTTGAATTAGGTCGAAACTTATCGAGATTTCAGTGCTCACCGGTCACCAAAGCAATATGGTTGCGACACCTCGGAACTCCGAAATTCGTGGCCATCCTTTTCTAGGACAGGCTAATGATAATTAAATTGGTTTGAACCAACTATAGTCAGGCAGGAGTAATAATTGAGCAAGTGTTGTTTCAGCATAGTCAGGCAGGAGTCATAGTAGTACTCAATGTTTCAGCATGGACCAGTTTAGTGCAGGTATGTTAGGGACAGAGAGGCCATGCTAGCACATCGGGGTAAATTCATAATAACCCATCCAACATAGCTACATATGATCGGTGAGATATGAGCCCAAACTTTCAATTGGGGAAAAAAAGAATATATGGGAGACTAGGTATCTTTGATTTAAGGGAGTTGCTAAATAATACTCGAGTGTTTTTTAGACTAAGAGCACTCAGATTTCTTTTCCATATATGCACCTCTCTAAAAAAAATATAAGTACTTCGAACCACAAAAAATACTCTAACCTCCTCCGAAGTATGCATCCCTCCAAAAAAATATGAGAGTTCTGAACCATAAAAAAACACTCAAATCTCCCTTCTCCTATGTATATAGCCCCTTTAAAAAATTAAGTACTCTAAATCATAAAAAAAATACTCAAGTGTTATTTAGCAATTTCCTAGTTCTGAATCCTTTAGCAATTCCCGAGTTCTGAATCCATCACCTTAATCATCACAGCCTTGTGCTCTAAGTTGCATGGGTGTTTCCTGAACCCAAACTTTTAGATGGAGTGTGCATTACAAATGACACACCATCTGAACTGGATTACTTCACTTTGACCAACAGGAGCTAACTGGGCGAAACTAATGTTCCCTCCCCCCGGAAGAACAAGAGAGCGGGCATATACCTTAACTACTCCAGTACTTAACTGAGCATTATTGCATAGTTAATGAGTTGAGTTCACCGTTGTCACTAATTAACTGAGCATTATTGCATAGCCAATGACTTGGTGTCAGAAAATGGTGGTTTAGACGGCTCTCTCTCTCTCTCTCTCTCAGCAACCATATGTGTTGTGGTTACAGACCAAACAGAGAGAGATGGTAGTGGAGAGTGTGGAGTGTAATGTGTCTCTGGGTCTCCCCATGGCCTGTGTCTTATATATATATATATATATATATATATATATATATATATATATATATATATATATATATATATGGAACGTATCTAGTGCTAATGCACTATTCGGTGCTAACATGTGAACTCCGCGTGTGGACCATCGGATGCACCCCAAACGGCCTAGATCCTTGAAGGTGGAAGCACCCAATCCACTTAAACGTTTTTGCAAACAACACCCTACCGGTTCGCACTGTTTTTTCCTCCCCGCCTCCCCGTTCCCCTCAGCGCGACGCCTGACATCCTCGTCGCCTGATCTGCCGCTCACGCCCTCCTCGCGCGACGGCGCCTGTCTCCCTCGCGACCCGACGTTCCGCGCCGTTTGGTATCACCCCGTGCCATCCCGCGCCGTTTGGAATCACCCCACGCCGTCCCGCGCGAGCTACCTGATTGTGCCATCCCGCGTCCCGTTTGCAATCAGATCTAGCGATCTGTCTGTGTGGAGATACATCCGATTCAGGTACAGCACTATTTTTTTTGCATGCATGTCCCGCGCGAGCATCCAGATTGGGTACAACACTTTTGTTTTTTGCTCCGTTTTTTGCTGATCTTCAACTCATTCCGATTTAGACCTCAATTCAATTTTTCTCGTTCGGGTAAAGCTAAAAAGTCCACTGACAAAGGTAACTTCGCTAAAAAGCTTGCCGGATGCAGACTATATTCATATATTGTCATCAAGGTTGGCCAGACCAATGAATCAGATGTTAGTTTTTGTGACAGTAGAATAAATTGCAGAACAGTAGATGATCTGATAGACAAACAATTAAATTACAAGATGAACCTCAGACAATTAGTGATCACAAATTTTGAAAAGATCCAACCAGATCATAACAAACGAGAGGTTGGCAGAATCTGATCTAGACTTTCAGATGGGATGCAGTCAATTATCTGCATCAATTATCTGTGTCATATTATGTTAGGAAATGTATGTTTAGCAAATATTACATACATACAAAAAGGAACTTCTTGTAAGTTGCTGCCATTGTTACCCCATGACCATTGCCCAGTCAAAACAACATGCCATAATTTGGTCCCATGACCATTGCCCACTCCAGGACCATGCCAGAAAATTTCTCCCTGTTGCACACACACTGATTTCAACTCGGTTATTAAGCAAGCATATAGTCATGCTTCTTGTTTCTAGCACACCCGAATCCCCTGCCTGCTGCATACAACAAATTGCTTCAAGCTTACATTTTTCAGAAAAAAAGTTCAAGACATACACCGCGTTGCTAAGGCCTGAACGCATACAACTGTAAATGGTGAGCTCGACTTAATTATATAAGACTATTTGCACTTACAAGTTTACATCTGGCATGTATCTCTAACAAACATTTTCACGCTCGTTAAGAAGAACTAATATTGGTAAAGCTTCAGATCCAATTTATGTGGCACAAACCAGTAACCTCAACATTACACAGTAACCTCAACAAGCTTCAGATCCTATGAGTCATGCATCGATGACTGATGAATGAACATAAGTAAAGAGAGGATACAACGGCTGCCTGGGGGTCCTTGATTGACTTCACAATATCAACGGCTTCCTGGTTCTTCATTACCTTCATTCAGCAAAGGTGTAGGTTTAGGAACTGATTTGCAAACATATTTTTAAGAACTGTATTCTCAAATACAGGTGAATCACCCTGGAAACAGAATCATACGATAAACAAACAAGAAACTAGAAGATGTACAACTCTAACTAACTGCTGGAAACAGAATCATACGATAAACAAACAAACAAGAAGCAGCAAACATATTTTTGGGATCTTGTTTAACCTTTTTGGGGTGGGAGCAGCAGAGGAGGGCATTGCCGACGACACTGCTGGGAAGGTGCGGAGGGAGGCGGCGGGGAGGCTGGTGAGTTCGGATCCGGTGGCATCGTCCACCAGCAGGGTTAGATCCAGCAGTATGGAGGCTGGGGAGGTCGGATCTGGGCGCCGTTCTCGTCTCCGGTGACAGGATCCGGTCATCTTCCTCGACAGGCACCAAGAGGGAGCGCGGAGGAGGGCAGCGGCGGAGGGGCTCGGCGCGGAGGGGCAGCGACGCTGGGAGATTGCAGACGGCGTGGAACGGCGCGGGGAGATTGCAGACGGCGCGGATCCTGGTCTTCGCGCGAGGGATTACAGGCGCTGTCGCGCGAGGAGGGCGTGAGCGGCAGATCAGGCGACGAGGATGTCAGGCGTCGCGCTGAGGGGAACGGGGAGGCGGGGAGGAAAAAACAGTGCGAACCGGTAGGGTGTTGTTTGCAAAAACGTTTAAGTGGATTGGGTGCTTCCACCTTCAAGGATCTAAGCCGTTTGAGGTGCATCCGATGGTCCACACGTGGAGTTCACATGTTAACACCGAATAGTGCATTAGCACTAGATACGTTCCCATATATATATATATATAGGAAAATTACATAAGGCACCATGGTGCCTAGGCACCAACATCCGATACAGGTGTATGATTGATAATTTTTTGGAGTTTGGGTATGAAAATGTTTTATACTCTTGATATATTTATGGTAAGTAAGTTTTGAACTCAGTTCAAATTAGTTTGAACTACTTTTGAGTTCAATGCAACTACAGTGAGTATATACCATAAAAATAGTTCAAACTAATTAAACTGAAATTGAATTTAAATTTTTTCGGAGTTTGACATCTCAAATATACTTTTTTATGGGTATATGAAGATACCCACATCAAACGTTGCGAATCTCGAAGCAAATCAACGGGTATTGATATTGGTGCCTAGGCACCATGGTGCATGAAACACTCGTCCTATATATATATATATATATATATATATATATGAGGAGTGCTTTTACAATTATACCCTTACATCTGAGTACCCCCTTCAGGGGCACTTATGTCATTACACATGATCTGTTCTAGGCCTTATAATCTTCTACCAGGCCTGCTGGGTTTAGGTGGGGGCCACCCCTACAACAATATGCATGACCCGCCGCAGGGTCCAAGGCTCCTAATGATTGCTGAATATAGAATCCGTACACCCAATCCTCATGGCAGTGGCACCCAAACTGACGCAAACCATGAGCTCAAACTCTTAGCAGATGTCGCCAAGGCAACTGATTCTCACGCATCTAGGCTTGACCCGGACCGGCGGGAGTACGTTGGCAGGACAAATCCTTACAGGGCGTATTCGTCTCTTCGGTCTCTGTCACCGTAAGAGACGGCGGCCACGTCTCTGAGTTCTCGTGATTTAGCCGGCCGGCGCGCTAGCTCATGATTCTGCTGCTTCTTCTTCGTTCGGCTAAGATTGATTCTGAGGTTCATTCTGTCCTCTTGGGTATCATGGGACAAGTTGTCCTGACCTCGAACTAACGGATACATACTCATTCTTAGTTTGAAAGAGTTAGCAAATGAATTAAGCTTGCGATCACCTGACCAATCATGGCGTGCGAATCGAATGTGGTAATGCATGAATTAAGACAACAAATTTACTTCAAATTAACCTGAAAGACCGAAGATGACAAAAAGGAGGGATGAATGATGTCGTAAAATATTCCCCAAATATTCACAAATCCTTCACTTCAATAGCTATAGAGGTACGAAGATTTGAATGAAAGACCACCACAAAAACCAGCGATTAGAAACACTGAAAACCCAAGAAAAATCAGCGAAAACAGAACTACCGCAGTTAAATTCGTGGTACTACGGCTTGCTACAATAACTATGGTACTATCGCTACAGTGATCGTGATACTTTCGCTCAGTAAAATCAAGATGAAAAGTGTTTTCAGAATGGTTTCAAAATCTAAAATTGAGAGAACTTTTGATCCATAGATCCAAATAACATGAAAATTTGTAAGGATCTACTCTAGAATGTCAGGAACCTATTCCAATAAACGATTATGAAAATTATGATCAAAGTTAAAACCTTTTTCAGTTTATTAGAAGATTACACAAAAACTGAGTCAAAACCCCAAACGGTGAATACAACTTGTTCATGGATAGATGATGGCCAAGATGTCTCTAGATGTATTTTCACATATCATAGCAAGCTAGAACACAGAAGAATTACAGCCAAAAATCCTCGGATCAAGAGATGGACTAAACAGGCCAAAATCAAGCAAAATCGGGTTTTCTTGTAAATCTTGCTATTAAAGTGGTTAGATTGGTGGAGATATATTCTTAAGAATTATCTCTATCGCTTACACGTTCTTGGCACAGCAAGATCACAAGAGAGAAAGAAAAGAGATCAAAGTCAACCAAAAGTGAAGCACATCAATCAAAAACAACAGAGATGCAAAACGATTGATGTATTACGTACTTGAGAAGGTAGATTTTATAGCCACTCTACCTTAGAGGACAAAGAGCACACAAGGCACTCACTCTCAAACCCTAACCCTAGAGATGAGAGCACAAGAGATGAGCTGGATGTTTAACCCTACATGTCTCCATCCCATCCCATTTTATAGGTGGGCAACTAGTCACCTATACCTCTTAATGGATCCTATCCACTATTACAATGGGGAACCTGTTGACCCCCGACATACGGGTTTTATTCTCACAAATTCACTTATGCACGCTTTTCAAAGTATATAAGTGTGCATCCACTAAACCCTTAGCCTTGATCCGACCAGCTCCACCTTGACCTAAACCGCTCTCCAACGTGTCACCCATGCGCCATGATTTTGATCCAAGATGGTTCCTAGTATGTTGGTCAAACTACCAAAATACCCTTTCTTAACCCGCACATCACCAGCCACTGCAAGCAATCGTCATGCATGCCACGTATAGATGCACCACTAGCCTGCCACGCATCGCCAAGTCTCTTCCATCCTAGTTCCACCGAACCACGGCTTACTTGGCCTGTGTAAGCTACATAGCGCCATCTCGCCGTTTGAGCTTGCCTTCAACATTCCTGCCTTTCTCATGTTATGTTTGAGCTGACCGTCTCACCCCGCATCTTCGATCATTTTAGGACTCAACTTTTCCATGAGCCTAGCCTGATCATCGTCGTTGACCACGGTTGACTTCAAACGATCCTGCATATCCAAAGACAAAGAAATCGTTTCTACACACAAGTTCTTCACAACTTGACCTACATTAGCCAAGATATGCATCATGCACTCTTAATCCAATGACCTAGGTCAAACTAATTTAATATATGACTTAATTCCCCAAAATCCTGTTTTTTAGGTAGATCGAAAGTACAGCACTTACCATACCGGTACTTCCCCAAAGCGATACTTCTGCACGTTGAAAACCTCACCTGGACCTCTCTGGAAAAAATGTATCGCAACTCAACTCGGTACTTCCGCTGAGTGGTACTATCGCACTTATGCCTGCGATACTTCCGCAAAGCAGAACTACCGCACTAATACATGCGGTACTTCCAATTTTCTTGATACTTGCAGAAAACAGTCCAAATTAAATGCAATCTTTGCAAAACCAACTGATCACTCCACAAACATTACAATGATTCATTACAATAGTATCACATATCTTCTCACATGATCCTTCATAACCACTTGTACACCTAGTGCTATGTTTACTGTTTTCTTCTCTACTAACATTGTACAGAAGCGGCAGACCACAAAAACGATTGAAACATGGCTCTGTTATGTGTTCAACATACCTCAGAAATAAAACTCCTTCAGCTCTCAAAAAAAAAACTTCCGCCATTTACGTTGTTGGACGTGGAAGGCTCGATTTGTGCATCGATCACATGCGTCCTGTTTGGAGCATCGATATTCATTCCTAAGATTTTGCCGTTGGCACTCCTGATCAGGGGCGGAGCCCAATGGGCCGGGGGTTCCAGGAACCCAGGTCTAAAAAAAATTTAGTTATTATTAGTAAGCATTCACCCTTTGTGCACCCCCTTGACCCAATATAGTGTACCCCTAGCCCAACAAAATTTGTTCAGCTCTGTCCAGCCCATTCTCCCACCGTCACGCGTGGCCCGTTGCGGCACGGAAAGTAACCGAAGGGTCGAGCACTCGAGCAGTTTCACGGCATTGGCGTCTTGGCGACGATCCAACTTCTTCTCAAATCTTAATTCTCATCTTGTTCTGTTGTTAATCGCTGGAGCCTGGAGACTGGACTCTGGAGTGATGCCGTTGCCTGCGTGCCGCGTGCGAGCGCCTGTCCTTTCCGCGTGAGCTTGGAGACTGCGGGCGCCTGCGTGCTGCGTTGATGTGGCGTGTGAATCTGTGATTGGTTCCCGCCTCCCGGAATGATCAGTGGGGATTGGGGAAGGAGAGAATTGGATTCAGCTCTGCGTTCGTGAGGACAAGAACCGGCCGTGTGTGTCTGTCATTACTCATTTCCGCCGATCGAGACAAAAAGGAGTAAAGGACAGCAGAAGCAGGGCACCGATCGGAGTGGCAGAAGAAGGATTCAAGGTGTGTAAATATACATGCATGTTTTTTTGTCTTAGTTAATTAAATTAAATCACTTATTTATATGTTTAAAGAAATAACTCTTAAATTAGAATGATAACTTATATATTATTTGATTATAATCTTATTGTTGGTATTCTTTTCTTGATTGTAGCTTTAGGATTGATGTTTTGAATTGAAATTTTGGAGCATTGAAGTAAATATGTTTTGTCTTTTTATTTTTTTAACTTGAGCTATATGTAACAAAACTAAAAATTGTAGGTTATGGAAAAGTATCTTAAAAGAAAAACACCGGATGATGCAAACAACACGGTAGTAGGTATGGTGAAATGGTGCACCCCCTCTGTTTTGCTCTAGCTCCGCCACTGCTCCTGATTGGCTCGCCTCACTAGTTTGCTGTTTGCTCTCAATAATTCAGCTTTATCCTAGTGCAATAATGCAGTTTGTTGACACCAAATACGGTCTGCGGCTGCGAGTAGAAGATTGTATATGTGCCGTACACCACTCGCAAGTCGCATGATCAACGTCATCCGGCTCCTTTTGTGCCAACTGAGTACGGAACACCTGCCCTGTTCTTGGCAGACTGACTGGTTAACTTGGTTTGCCCAATCTAACTATAAAATGAAGAGCACGGGAGGATTAATTGAAAAGAAGAATAGAAGTGCCTTCAACCGATCCCAAGCCCGGCAAGCACTTGCGGGGAAGACACGTCGAGGCATGGAAACCACCACTCCAACGAACAAATGGCATATTGCCAGTTCCCCGCAAACATGCATGGTTGGGATTCGTTAGTGAGCAGACAAATGATGCAAGAAAACATAACATGCCAGGGTGCAATACACGGCATCAGGAGCTAGGACAACATCCATAGTCTCAAAGCTGAGCCTGTGAGGAGCACTGAGCAGATATTACAGGCAGTAAAAGCTAGCATCCACTGGTCTGAACTGCCTGGATGTTGCTTTTGAAGTTTTGATCGTTTCAAGTTTTCACCCAGCAACGCAACAGCCAACGCCTGCAACGTTCCGATTCCAATAGATGCGATTCTAGCCAATTCCGCTGGCCAAAGTACCGCGCGCGGATCGGATAGTTTTCGATCGATTCGGACGAAAATGGATACGGATTGTGTCAGATCGGATTTTCTTTGGATAATTCTTGGATCTGATACGAACATGGATTTTTTTTTGTCGGATACGAATACGAGTACAGTAAGCCTAGTATCCGTCAAATACGAATACGAATTATCCGGATAATATGAAACCGGATATCCAGAATTTTAGCCCAATAGCCATTACCCAGCCCATAACCATAAGGCCATTACCAGCGCCGGCCCATCAGCCCCAGGTGAGCTGAGGTGGGTGATGACGGGCCCATCAACCCCTTCCACCCCACACCAATCGCGCCACCGCGATGACCACATGGCCCGCCCCGGCGCCATCGCTGTCCTCTTCGCAGTCGTCTGCTGCCTCCTCGTGGCCCCAGCCCCGGGGTGCCGCCCCGTCGAGCTCCCACTGCAGGTAGTACCCGACGCCGTGGACCGCGAGGCTGCCGCCAAGCTGCTTCTGCCCAAGCCGGTGGCGGACGCCGAGGCGGCGGACCCCACCACCGCCCTCGCGGTGCCGAAGGAGGAGAAGGTGGTGGGCCCGCCCGCCAAGTCTCCTCCCTGCTGTGCCTCGTCTTCCGATGCGACGGCGATGAGGCGGCCCTGAGCAGCTCCGAGGAGCCGCCGTCGCTGGACGGGTGGGCCCAACCGGTGGGCAAGGCCGAGGTGGAAGACGACGAGGTGGTGGAGGACGGGCAGGAGCGGCCATGCGGCACCGAGTCGAACTCCGACTAGGACTCAGATTCAGACGAGGACGAAGACGAGGGTGGTATCGTGGGGTGGTTCTGGAGGCTGGCCCATCGCTTCTGATCGATCCTGATCCTGGCCGTCCAATCGTCCATAGCTCTGTGATAGTCTGCTACAACCTTTATAGTTGCATGTATGCATTTGGGAAGGTACTATGTACAAGTTATATTGATGAATAAATGATACTGCTATGTTGTATGTATTAATGTATGTATACCGCAGCATTTCCCGCGTTTTTGCAAAGCAATTTCCCATTGGATCTTGAGAAAGCTATGAGCTACCACATGATAAGAAAACCCAGTGACATTGTGCCAACTAGATGATTTGTTGCTTATTCGCAACTTACACGTCAAACAACATGCAACATCAGATTTCAAGGTATGCTCCAAGGTCTTTTTCGACAATGGTATCACTATTGTGGATAAAAATGCGTATGCTTGTTTAGATTTCATAAATATTTTGATAAGATATACTATTTATGTGTTTTCATTGATTTTGGATGTATAGTTTAAAAGATTTTTATGTTCCGATAAATATTCGTGACCATATTTGTTTCGATTCGTATTCGCTTCGTATCTGTATTCGATATTATTCTATTTGAATTCGTATCCGAGGAATCTGTATTTATATCCGTATCCGAGAAAAAAAATATGAAAACAAATACGGTAGAGATATTATCCGTCCGTATTCGATCCGTTTGCATCCCTAATTGCCCCGTAGTGCAGCCGCAGAGCCGTCACCCACCGGTTTCGCCGCCTCGATCACGCGACGCCCGTGGCTGCACCAAAGCCACGTGCGCGGCAGCGCGACCACCGTCGCCGCTCTTCGCCTCGGCACCAACGACCCACCGTGTGCTGCCTCCGCCGCTGCTTCTCCTTGACGGTGACTCTCCCGACGCTGCTGCGCTCGGCTCGTTACGCACCGACCGCTCGATGCCTCGTAGTCTCTGATGGACTGTGCCAACTGCGAAACCAACCCGACCACCGCTTCCAACTCCTCCGACCTGGCTCTGCGACTCTGCCCGTGCAACGGTGCAAACTTAGGGTGTGTTTGGTTCGTGGAGGGAGGTTGTATCGTATATCCTGACTGAGTGGATGCAGGCTGAGTGGAATCGTATTTCAGAAAAAGAAGATGTTTGGTGAGGTTGCATGAGCGGATGCAAAAAAACTGGAGATGCTGTTTGGTTGCCTGTATGAGCGGATGCAGTCTACCAAACCTGAGAGGCTGACACGTGGGACCGTATAAGATACACTGCATTAACCCATCCAGGATGGCCAATGAAGCTCATTTTGAGCGTATCCACCCATCCAGGATGAGGGCGTATTTTTGCATCCGCTCATACAGGCTGCATCCACTCATACAGGCAACCAAACATGCTCTTTCTCAGATTATACGGATCCACCCAGCCAGGACGAAGGAGATTCAGGCAACCAAACACACCCTAAAGAATCGCGCCTAGCCGCCCACCACCATGACACGTCCGCACCACCGTTTCTTACCTCCAATCCCCCGTGTTCTTGCTACTACTAGCTTACACCTCACAGTCACACGAGCAAATGAGATGCTTATTGCTTCAATAGAAACGAATCTATCAAATGGTTCCACACATACTTGAACGAGCTGGGCGCTCGAGTAGTCAAATATACAACTCTAAAAGAACTAAAAGTAGACGGGCTCCAGACGAACGGGCATGAACTGCGAAGGCTGCTCCGGTACCAACAGAACGCTCACGAATGGCGATGATGGTCCGGCAATATGACGCGCGCGGAGTCTCCAGGCTCGCAGACCAGCACGCGACGATCCGCTGGGATCTTGCTCACCAGCTCGGGCTGGGCCTTCTCGTACTCGGCTCGAACGTACGCCGCAGCCTCCTCCGCGTGGTCGCTGCTGACGATCGCGAGGCAGCAGCCCCTGAAGCCAGCGCCGCTGAATCGCGCGCCAAGAACGCCGGGGGCCTTGAGGAGGATCTCGTAGAGCTGTATCATCTCTTTGCTCCCTGCAATTCGGAAGTCACCATTGCGTTCAGGGAAGGGCTAGCGAGACAAAAACAATTGTGACATGAAACTATCGACATATGATCTGAAGTGCTTTGATGGACATACCGCATTCATAGTTGAGTACGGAGCTACGGCCAGATGCAGAGATCAGCTTCCCAAATTCGTGTAGGTTTCCACGAGCCCATGCATCTCTTCCTGACCACAGATTAACCACAAACTATTAGGTGATTGCACTACTAGTCGAAACTTGAGTAGAGACACAAAACAAGTCAGTGAACAGTGAAATATTAACTGTAACCTTCTGGCTAGCATGCCCAGCCAAAGTGTAAGGTGGACGGGAAATAGCAAGTAATCAGTAGCTAGTAAGACAGCACAGTAGGTTGAGCTCGCACAGAACACACTTGGATAATAGAAATAACAGATGCAGTGTGCAATCTTGCTTCTTTATTTTGGATGTGCATAGATTGGGATAGGTGCAGTTCCAGCTCATTTATGAAGAATACAAGGTGCTTAGTTAGTGAAACTCTAGTTCTTTATAGTAGTGCTTCCATGCTTTCCACTCTAACAAAAATGGCACTAATCTCAAAGTACACGAAGGGGTAAGTAATCACTATCTACCATTCAGTTCTACTTTAAAAATTGTGCAAATCACTTTGAGGAAAACATGAAAGCACCTCCCAATTCTTTATTAAGACATTCAGTGAGTGGTACAAATACAGTGAACTGTGAATTTGATATTCCTATGCATGGAAATTTGTCATGGGGAAGTAAATTTCATCGGCGAATCAAATACATAAAAGAGCGTACACCAAAGATGTGATTAGCTTACCCTTAACAACTCGCTTCGTTTCAGAAAAGTAGTGCTCAGCTCTCTTGGCAAGATTTTCTTCCAATATACACTGCAGGAACAAATTATCATGAAATTTGTTCAGATTCAAGGTCTGTTACCAATAAGAAAATATTTAAGAAATGGTGCTGCATGTTGCAATGAGACTTATATTCCCAAAGAGGCCCATGGCCAATACAAATATACAGGTGAGATATGCAAATAACCCCCTACACACTAAACTATTTACAAGACTAACACTGCAAATGGTAGAGTACCTTTTGGGCCTCGTATACACCTGGATCAACTGCAAAAACAGGAGAAAAAAGTTATCAAGCTTGTTAGACTTGTAGAATGGGTCACAACAAACCGACATTACTTAGATCTTCTACCATCACAAAGTATATTTGACGCATCTTCACAGCCTGAAGCACTGGAATTCAAATAACAAAATGATCAACTGATTGGTTATGTTCTGAAAAAGAAAACTACTAACAGAGACTTTAGGGGAATCATGAATTTCACCTCTTTCAAATCAAATAGAATATATGTTTGCATGATGAAATCTAGTTATACTCAAACCAGAACTCACCATAAAAGAGCACGGGCAGCCTCTTTGCACTCAAAAACCCGAGTGTTATATCCACGCTTCTTTGGTAGGTTATGTTGCAGCCCTGAAAATGCTAACAAAATCTTGAATGGTAGCTGTCCTTCAGATTCCTGGCTTTTACTCAGCTCCGAGAAGTAGACGTACGAAGGTGAGGCAGTCTACTCAAGCAAGAGAGTCTCAGTCACTAAAAGTGCTAACAGAGAACATTGCAATGAACATTTGCCAACAAACACTGGGCATGGAAAACACAAAACAAAGAAAGAGCAGCTAGGGCAATTGGACATAATTAAATGGCCTGAAAGTGCTGTTTTTTCAAATATTAACAATTTGAACATACGTAAAAAATGGAAGGCCAGTTTTCTTTTTCAATAACATAACATCAGCTTTAAAACATTTAAATAACATCAGCCCTAAAATATTTTTAAAAACTCAAAAGCCATAATTGTGACTAAAATAAAATAAACTTTCAGAAAAATAGAAGGTGAGGTATTACCTTGCAGTCCATGATGGTGAGATAGCCATACCGAGAAAGCAAAATGGCTGATGGATCTAGAATACCATTTTCAAGACCCAAATATTTATTTTCAATGGACCTGAAAAATAGGAATATGAAGTTAAGGGGAACCACCCGCACACTGTTTTCATTAGAAAATTGTTAAGGAATAGCACATTGTTGCAATGAGTTCAACATATATAGTTTATGTTTAAAACTGGTATCAATCCTGTGCATGTATCGATAAATTTGATACTTCTTATATGATATAGATGGGAAGGAAACAACTTACTTGTCCAACTGAATGTTATCAACTGGTGATACAACCAGCTCATTTACATTCTGTAAAGCCAGCAAATAGGCGATGCCAACCTGTTGAGGAGCATACAGAAACAAGTATCTAATGATTATATCACTAACCAAAATATTGTTTTTCTTAATGATGCTTTTAAGGACCTAGGCTAAGGTCTAGAAGGTGCTAGTGAAAAATCAGTGGTCTTGCACAAAGTTGCTAGGAACTCCAAGTAAAACAATGTAAAGTTAGGGGTATACAAGAGGATACGAACATAAGTTGTTGCATACAATTTGTATGCTAGCGAAACTATACATCAGGATCTAACTTAAATAACTGCATATTAGAAATTTATAATTAGGTCTAGCAGTAATTCAATTCCAGGTTCCAGCACATGATAAATGGGTCCAGCAGTAATTTTAACTCAGATACATGTATATAACGTATCAGTTAGCTTACAGCTGCAGATGAACTAAGTCCTGAACTGTCGAGTCCTTTCACACCAGAAATATACCCTGTAATGCCCTATAAGAAGGCGTCTGTCAATATTTTTTAAAGCGTAGGATAATCTGGACTATTAAATAGACAGATGAAATGGAGCTACCTTCGTGAGATCATATCCACCATTTTGCAGGGCATAAACAGCACCTCTTGCATAGCTTTCCCAGCTAATGTTTTCTGGGTTATCAATAGGCTTTTGCAAGTCATCAACTCTGTTAAAAAGTGATGGTTAATTGTAACTTAGCTTCGTAACATTGAAAATTTTAACAAAGGAAGGATTGAAGGATACAAACAACACATCTAAAAAAAGGTGTTGTGACTACTAACCAAACAGCATATGAATGAACTAGCTAGAGAAAACCAACGACAGGAGAGAAAATGCTCATGTGTAAAATGAGTGGCCTTAGCCATCTTGCATCCCTCTTGAGGGTTTATATACAGGATAGGGATAGGATGGAAAGTTCTCATCTCACTTTTTCATAATTATAAAATGTGAGGGTACATTGGTACATTTTCTATACTATTGGGTCTATTACATAATGAGTCAGTTGCAAGGCCCAATCACGGGGGTTGGGTCACTCCTACAACAAAAAGATACAAACAATAGCTATAATAAAAGTGTTATATTTCCTAGGTAATGTGTTCATCACAGAACTAGCTAGAGATAATAGCAAATGACCAATAAAACAACTACAGGTTAACATTTAGAGTAGTCATCACACAGAACAGTGAGACAACACATCAGTCTGCAATTAACAGAAGGTCAGCAAATCTTTGAAAGAAAGAAAATGGTGTCAAAGTTGTCCCTTAGATGGGCCAAGGTGGCAACGCTACTTGATGTTTGTTAGGAACACCAACACAGGGTGTGCAAACTTTGTTCTAGGAAATGTAGCTTGTATGATGTTACCTGAAACGTATAACACCTTTAAATTGACCTGATTGGAGTAAAACCTGAAAAAGAAAAGAGACATTTAGCAATGCAGATAAGTATAGAGCAATATTATGATGGATAATATGAGTGCACATGCAGAACTTCCAATCTGCAAGAAGACCATGTTTTCTGATTGTGGTGGTATATTTATCAAACATATGAACAAGAATACAAGAGGACACCCAAGGCAGCGCAATCTATTAGTTCAGCACTAAGGAGTTAACTTGGAATATCAGAGAGCCTCTAGATAAAATGCTTCGGTATATTTACCCACCTCAGCATCATCCGAGGGCACAAAACCAAGAAGAATGCCATAATTAATGGTTATGGCTGTCACAGTTCCACCCTGCCAGATTGCAGAACAGAATAGTAGTTAGCTAACAAGCATATTGTGTCAATCACAAGAATTTCTGAGTATGATGCACCCCCAATCACAAGAACTACCTGGAAGACTAATAATACCCTTAGTTTTCCTGGAAGAAAAAAAAAATCTAGCAATTTGCAAAAAGTTTTATTCATTCCACCATCGACCATTCTGCAGAGTAGCTGAGCTTGACACCCTTAAAGGCTTTGTAAACTGGTACCACAATGGTTACTCAAGAAGGCCTGTATTAGTTTCCAGTCAAGATGGTAATTGTCCAGTACAAAACGGGACCTTGTGACCTTAGAGCAGTACTAAGTACTGACTTGGCAAGTTACCTGCTGGACACTGGTCGTTCCCACAGTAACTCAGTAAATTAGCTGTTTATACATGCCACCATTCCTCCAAAAATATTATGAAATACTGTCCTGCTTACGAGCAAAGAAAACATGAAGCTCAACCAATGTTGATGGAGCTCGTTCATAACTCAAACAGAATTCAGGATAAAGCCCTGATTCAAAATATCTGAACTGGCCACGTCTTTTCAAATACAGACCCGACGGGGATTTCTGGTCATTGGAAGTAACCAGTTATCACCACCATGTCAAACTCTGAATACTATTACCGCTATACAAAGCTTAATGCATCTTCCAAACATTTGCAGAGGGGAGATCTAATAACCAGATTCACTATCAGTTACTAGCCAGATACTGTCCTGAAAATCATCAAGGCCTGATCAACTTCAAAGGCATCACTAGGTCCATACATGTATAGAATGATCCAACTATTTCCATTTGTGTAGCACAATATGACTTGCAAGTTGCAACACATCATATACAATCTATGTTGTCTGGATACATACTTGAATTATAACATCAAATAACACGCTAGAGTGACTTTAAAAAAGATATATTGCATATCAACAATCTTAACCATGACTTAAATCTTCTGAAAATGCCAGGATGCATAGTAACTACAAAGTTACCTGATGATCAATGTGGGCCCCCAAAGGGCAAATCCTGTAGGGGCAAGCGACCACCCTAACCTCTTTTGCATCCCTTCCACTGATCTCTACCACTTTCTTCCGTACAATGTCAAGCTGCATTACCAGCAACAATATAAAAGGACCTGAGGTTCATACATTAACAAGATGAACTTAAGTTCAGCACCCCACGCCACCATGTAATTTCACCCATGTAATTACAAAAATGAAATACATTCAAGGTCATGCAACTGTCACTGGAACAATTTGAATTTCGTTTATTTGATAGGAAAAGAACATATTGCAGTCATACGGCCCCATCCTCCCTGACCATAACTTGTCCCTCTGAGATGGGCTCATGCTGCTTACTTGAATACCAGAAAGATTATGGATTTTGTTGGGACCAGATGAATTACCTGAAATCTCCAGCAATTTGAAAACTACAGCACATTGTACTCCTACTGCGGCCATCGACATCAACACATAATCCAAAAGCATTCTGCACATCCCTCCTTTCCCACTTCGACACATCATCAGAAAGTATAAGCAAGGCACCATCTTATCCTCAAAATACATCAATCCATAATAACTACCACATTGCAAAATGCATCAATACCACATTAATTCCGAGATAGCACCATCATCTCATATATATTGGTGCAATTTTCTAACAAAAGGTTCCCTTTTGACGCACCAACACTAGCAAAATGAAAATTTGAAGAGATCAATTTGCAATTTGCAAATATACAGGTTAGACGTCAATTGACCACTAAATGATGGGAAAGCGGGTAACTAGAGGCACACTGATGCAGCCATCGACGGCCACCGCGGGACGCCGCCGGTGATGCCGCCGGCGCGCACTGATCTACACCCTCGCTAATCGTCCACGCATACTCATTGCACAATCGCGCGCGGGAGCAATCGCAATTCGCAACTTTCAACCCTAAGTAAATCCCCCAAACAAGCAAAATTTTACGCGACCGCGAGATCGAGACCAACCCCCGCCAATCGCCCCCCATCGCGTGCAGCAATGCCGCTGGCCCTTACCTCCTCCTCCGACGGCCACCGCGACGGCGACCCTCCTCCCCCGGACGCAACCATTGCTCCGCTCGCCGCTCGTAGCCGGTACCAGCTGCGCGTGCGCTCGTGTAGTGTTGTGCTGGCATGCGAGTGGCGGCGCCGCACTAGACAACGGACGGCGTGGCGTGCAGTTAGGTGAAGTGCAATTAACTGCCACTTTGGTTACGGGTGGGGTTGGGCTGATTCCATTGATAATTTGTGTGGAGCTAATGGGTTAGTGTGATCATCACAAGATCACTAGTATTATCCACTGCTCGAAGTAGTGTTCATTGTGGGTGCCATGTAGAGCCAGCTTTTAGAGGTGTCGGTGGTGCAGCACAGTAGTGTATGTGTTTGGGGAGCAGAACAGTACATCTTTCTTGTGATTGGTCAGATCGGATCGCCAGGAATCATATGAATCGGTCGCTTTTCTTTCAGTTTTGTTTGATGCACACACGGGTTCTTTGGCCAATTGGCCCTGCTGTGTTCATTGCTAACAAGTCAAGTTGCTGTGCTAAGGACAAATCACTCTTACCTGGAACGCACGACATGATGGGATTTGTCCCTTGTTTCTGAAGGTTCAGCGCTCCCTATCGGCCTGTGCGAGAGGGTTAGTCGTTTCTTCCCTTGGATTATAAATTTCTTCCGGCTAAGTGGCCAAATCGGTGAGACTCGTTATATTCATGGATCAGATCCTCCTTTCAGCTAAGTGGCCAAACTGGTGTCGTCAGAAACGCCCGCGCTCGTGATTTCAGTATTGTGATTGCGCACCGCCTGTATTTCTTAGATAAAATCTAGGGGAGGCTCGATCGCTTAATTTTCCAAAATCAACGCATGCCATGAGCATTGAGAAGAGCTTCAGAGGAGACTAAACTGAACTGAAATGAAAGAACACCCAACAAGGCAGGCAGCATTTAGCAATACTTGTCACGCCTCTCTTCGTGAGGTTTAGGTCTCCGTTTCTTTTCTACTCTTAAAAAAGGCTTTTCTACTCTTGAAAAAGGCAGGGCAACCACAGTGCTACATTAACCGTTCGATGGAGATCGGGCGTCTCTTGCGGATTTGGGCCCACGGCAGCGTCAGATCATCTCGCCATGTGGGATGGAGGAGATGGCAGTTTGAGTGGAGCCGAGCACGGAGGGATCGACAGCAGCATCCATGGCTGGACGGCTTAGTTGGATCGGGCGTGTTGGTATTGGACTGGACCATGAGAAATTGAAAGTCGAAACGCTTTGACCCTGACGTCCGGGTGCTTCTGATGCTGATTTCCATCCACACATGACCACGTCCAACCCAACTCACTCCCATATCCATTCCCTAACAATCTCCACTAATGTCTATCCATTGACTCATTCCCATATCCATTCCCTAACAATCTCCACTAATGTCTATCCATTAACTCATTCCTTTTCGATCGCTTGCTATTATGGACCTGTTTGGGACTATTCTGCTCCAGGTTTTTCAGCTCTGCTTCCAGTTTATCTAGCCAAACAGATCCAGCTCCAAGAACTCTGTTTCAAGAAAAAAAGTGGAGTTGAGGGCCAACTCCACGTTTTTTGTGGAGCTCCTCAAAGGGTACTCCAGAAATTAGAGATTCATACCTCCTCATGGAGTTGAGGAAAAATTACCCACCTATGCCATTGATTACACAAACATACCCCTTCGTTCTTTTTTTCTTTCTTTCTTCCGCACGGCGCGTCTTCACTTCGTCTCGACTCGACTTGGCCATTTCTTCTGCCCAATCCGCGCGCCGCGTCAAACCCTAGGGCACTGACTCCGGGTATGTAATAGCCGTGTATGTATGGCATATTATAATATTAATTTTGGTTTTCTCGAATAAATTAATTGCGATTATAATATTTTACATCATATTTCAATTGGCAACAAAAAAATTCAGTTACATATGCTCCGCAGACATCAAAACATACACCAAACATCATTCAGGGGCACATTGGACCTTTCTCAGGGAAACCTCACATTCCTGGAGCTGGAGCTAGCTGCGTGCCAAACAGGACCACCTGCTCCAGGAACTCCACAGTGGAGCTGCTCCATGGTGGAGTTGGTGGAGCAGAGCTGGAAAAACTGGAGCAGAGCAGACCCAAACAGGCCCTATACATCGCTCTGATTTTCTCTTGCTCCAGCCTCCATGCCTCCATCTCTCACCTGGCCAATCTTGTCTATCGTGGCGCCGTCGTGCCTCGCCCAACACGACACAGGCAGCAAGGCAGCCCAAGCACTGTGGTGTGTGGGAGCAATGAGCCATGAGCGACGCTGGCGCCTTCTCTGAGTTCACAGGTGGCTCTGCTTCCTTCTTCGAGCTTTTAAATGGGCTTCGAGCTCCTAGGTGGGCGTCGTCTTTGTTATGTCCAAACACCATTGGTGGCCTCCACGAGCTCCTATGGCATTCTGTTCTTCATCACCATAAATGACCTCCATGAGCCTCACGTTCAGTTCCGTCACCTCCAAGGTGTGGTCTCCACGAGCACAAACTGAGCTCCATTGCTATGACCTCCTCGTCGATGTTGCCACGACCTACCTCAATAAGCTCTACGTCTCGCCACCGTTAGGTGCCTACTTCACTAAATAGGTGTGTTGCATGCATTTCTTTGAATTGTTGCAACTCCTTTTCTCTATTGTTGTAACAAGTGTTATTGTTTGTTATGATGTATCTTTCCCGAATCTTTGTAGCAAGTGTTGTTTTATTGCGGTGGGTCGTTGCACCAATTTGTTGTGTCACTAAGAAAGAATTCTGCAACATTGTAACGCAATATTTGTTGCATTGGATAGGAATTTATTTCAAACTTACTAAATAATTGTTGCGTTTTACTTTTTTTGCGCTAAATCAGATGACTTGGATTCTTTTTAAGGTTAGATCCATCGGTAGATAGGATTATCACGTCCCATTGAAAATCCTTGGCACTCGCAGCTGTCCATCTCTGTTTTTGTTCAGCCCAACAGACAGGAAAGCAGCAAATATTTTTTGTATTTTAGCCCTTTTTTTGAAAAATATTCACATTTAGACCCCTGGTAGTTTTAATTCCGTTTTTGGACCCAGAGCTCGGCGCCGTGGGTCACGGCGCCGAGATAACACGTCTCGGCGCCGTGGACCACGGCGCCGAGGTGCGAGCCCCGCGCCAGCGTAGCGGCCGTCGTGGCGCCGACGTGGCAGGCAGCTCGGCGCCGTGACTCGTGGCGCCGACCTCGGCGCCGTGACTCGTGGCGCCGACCTCGGCGCCGTGACTCGTGGCGCCGAGCATGTGGTTTCTGAAACAGCACCGAGCACGCGGGCTTCGTTCATTCGCATCCTCCTCCCTCTGTCCCCGCCGCTGTTTAGGGTTTGCACCGATCAGCCTTTTTTTTCGCAAAATGAATTATTAGTTGTATTTTTCATTTGGATTATTTAATGATAGTAATATTATGTAATATAGTTAGTTATTTATTTATAGAGAGCAAAAAATACGACGTATGTTTTGAAAATTCGTTATGTATTGCAGATGATACATGTAGGAAAATTCGTGTAGATTTTTTTAAAAACATTATGGTACGTTGGTAATGGTTTTTGAAAAATAAAATTATGCAGGCCGTGACGAACGAGTTTTGTGTGAAGTTCTGCGGGCCGTGAGATGCTGCGGGCAAGACAGAGGGGAGGCGACATGTGGCATACAAGCAACTCTCCTCTTCCTTTTGTTCAGTTGTTACTACACACTTGGGGAAATAATTACTGGGATGATTCTGGGTCAATCCCATCCCCTCTGTTTGTGGATTGATGAACGAGTTATGTGTGAAGTAACGATTAGTGTATTTGTGATTTTTGTACAATGCTGACCGTGAAAAATATGTTGAACTGGCAATAACATTTTTTGATCATGTTATGTTGTTGTATTGGAAGGATTTTTTTGAATTATTTTGTATGACAACTGTGATAGGAACAATTGGACGAAAGGAGGGGAAGTGATAATAAGACACGTGGGAATCATTGCATGCGAAAAGCCCAGATAATAAGCTTATGAAGTTGGGACGAACATGGCGCGTACAATTTTATTACATGCTAGCATGATATCCGACTAATCTACCCAACTGCTCGTACGACCTCTCGTGTGGACCGAGTCTATTACATCTTGTCTACTGGGTGTAGCGTGGTTGTTTCCCCTTTCTGTCGCGCCCTGAAGATGGCTCCGCTGCATCCTTCTTCCTGTCACTCTTGGTCTTGAGAGCCGCCTCACGAGCTTGAAGCTCTTCCTCCTGACGCTTGATGGCTGCTTCACGCAGACTTAACTTCTCCTTCCTCCTTTGCAGCTCATCCTCCTTGCCCTGCAGACGGATTTGGTCCACCCTCACGCGGCGCTCTTGCTCAAGCCGCATCTGTCGTTCCACCTCGCGAGCCTGAGTCATCTTGACACAATATTGTCCTTTGTTTTCCACCTCCACTACCCGGTTATTTGGCCATGCCGGCGGCACTCGATCCACCCATTCCATGAACCTGCAAGCCTATGTGTGGCATGGTAGATGTCATGGATCAAGTTGAAAAACGATAACGGAAAAGAAATGGTTTAGTTATGGTCGTTACCACGAAGTCGTCATCCAGGTCAGGACACTTGAAGAACCTACGGCCGTATTTGGCTCGTTGTACTCGATCAGTCCAGACTCCCAACATCGTCCTAAAGCCACAATGGCACTTCGGGCGCTCATGCCACTCCGGCACTCCAAATGGGTCGGACTTCCAGGAAGACATTGTTGTGTGGTAGTATTGTGATGTCTTGAGGAGGAGATGTGGTATGGAAGACATATGAGGCCTTCATATAGGCAGGTTATCGGTGCAGTGGGCATAGTCCATGGAGAGGATCTTTTCGCTCTTCCTGGATTCAAGTGTAGCAATAAATGGTCCTATGTAGGCTTTTCAGAGACTATAGTCTCGTAATAAATTCATAGTTCGTAGCCTTTTCAAAGACCTACACCCCTATATGTGTACAGGCCTACAGGCCTACTCCTGTAAAGGCTAAAGACCTGCGCCCCTATATGTGTACAGGCCTACAGGCCTACTCCTGTAAAGGCTAAAGACCTACGCCCCTATATGTGTACAGGCTAAAGGCCTATTCCGTCACTGCGCAAAGCTGACATATGCTGCCCCGTTTTGTCATGTCACTGAGCAAAATCTGAACTCTTTTGTCATGTCACTGAGCAAAACTGCCCTCTGTTGTCATCTCACTGAGCAAAAGCTGACCTCTTGTGTCATGTCCCTGAGCAAAGCTGGGGCGTGTTGTCATGTTCCTGAGCAAAAGCCTCTTTTTTTGGTGGTCACTGCATTAAACTGCCCCGTTTTGCTATAAGTAGCACGGTTGGGGTCCTATGACATTGTGAATCGAACAAAGTAGTACCCTCTCTTTCGTGGTGAAACATACCATGTCTGAAGCCGAGGGGCCAGTGGGATTTGGGTCACCGAAGGATGACATTCCCTTAGAAACGAGGGATATGTTCGGTCCGCAGTACCGATTGATACCAAGCCGGCGTGCTCAACCACCGTGGCCGAAATGCAGACACAATGAGTACGCGGTTGTCCAGATCTTGGATTCCCCGAACGAGGGTTATGGCATTCAACAAGTTGTAGTGCTGGAGGTTCTGCTCGTGTGTGTTGGTAATATTTTATGCTATCGTGTCAAGCTATTTAGGTAATGTTTTATGCTATGTTGTCGTCAAGCTATGTTGTTAATGTTTTATGCTATGTTGTTTTGTTCGTTGGTGTGTTGGTTGGTTGGTTGTATGCCGTCGTAATAAAAAAACTTAGAGCAACCCTTTTATACTGCAAACCATCTGTGAACATCAAACCATCAAGCACTTGAAAAACCTCACAAAAATTACAAAAGCACAATGAATATAACATAAACACATGTATACAACAACTAGCTCATTACAAACACATCTCAGTCCAACCACTTACCAAGTGCCTCCTAGCTCATTACAAAATATATACAACGACTTTTAAGCCCAACCACAAGCATACACGGCCGTATCACTGCCTCCTAGCCTTACCCTTACCCTTACCAAGGGCGTCGGTGCCTGGAGTGTAACGGCTAGGCTCGCGGCGGCGTCTGCGTCGTACGGGCTGTGTAGGCTGAGTCGAAGGAGCGTCTACGAGCTGAGACGGGCCTATCTCATCGTAAGTCTGCTCCACCTCGTTGTCGTCCTCGTCCTCACCGCCCTGGGACGGGAAAGTGTCGCTCCTCGTGGGGGACGAGCTCTGTCCCGTGTACGACCCTCGCCGCGTCGGGTCTGCAAGTCGTGTCGAAGGCACGTCTACGTCCCTCGCCGCGCCTGTGCTGCAACCACAACGAGCAGCCGCACGACGTAGCCGACATGCGAGCCTCTGCATTCCAACATTTTGTTAACCAACAAGACACGAAGATATTATGTACTAATTTTGTGAGTGGCTTTGTCGAAGCTTACCTCCAGGAAGGTACGCATCCTGACGTCGTCGCCGACTATCCTGGACATACGCTCTATGTCCTGTACGGACTGCCTCAGGGTTTTGCCCTGCAAACAAACAAAAGAATGGATAATTTGCTACATGTCAGGGGTATTTAGGTCTATTGAAAAATAAGCAATGAGATTGAACATTACCACACGGTCCAGGACTGGTGCTATCTCCACCTGCGTCCCAAGGCGAGTCGACTGGTCGTAGGGCGTGTCATCGTCGTCGGAGGACGCAATGTCGGCGTAGTCATCTTGAGTCCATTGGCCCTTAAGCTTGGACCGCGTCGCACGCTGGTACCAAACTTGGTACCGCCGGAACTGCTCGTTGCTGTGCGGCTCGTTGTTGTCGTCCACGTGGTCCTGGGAGTGTCCCCACTCCTCAACGTACACGTGGTGGTGCTGCTCGAAGTCTGTGACCTTCTTCTGTCGCTGACGATCAAATCTGCATGACGTAAACCAAAAGTTAACATTAGTAGAAACACCGTGAAATTGGAATCCAAGGTTAGAATTGAAATTGCATGGCACTTACTTGTGCAAGGCCACAGACGTGGAGATCGGCGCTGCTGGCCACAACTGCCTCATACCAAACTGGCGTGCAACTCGATGTGGCAGGTGATACTCAACAGCATAGAAACAGATAAGGGGGCACCTCATCCTGTAGAGGGCCTCGTCTATGCTGCACAGTGCGCTGAACTGAATGTCCACCACCTCTTCCTCGGCATACGGCTCCCACTTAACCTGCATAGCAACAATTTACTTGTAAGGTACAGGACTAACAAATAAAATCACGATACCACATGTAATTAACTTACACTGGAGGCCGTGAGCGCATCTAGCTCGTTTATGTACTCTACGTACGCCCGCTTCTTCCTGGCGTACGGAACTGAGACCTGGTCCCAAAGATATGCAACTGTCGGACGTCGACGAACTGGAACCTCTGGGAACCATGGACGACCAGGCAAAACCGTAGGACGACCAACCGGTAGACGACACCACATCCACAGCTGGAGGAGGTACAGGCAACCACCTAATGTCGAGTTCGCCGAACTCCGACGACACGCCTCGCAGAGGTGGCGGTAAAGGAACGCCAACACCCCGGAAGCCCAGCTGTACTGCCCCGCCGTGTCCCAGTCCGTGAGGCAGTGGATGTACATCCACGAAGCGCTGTCTCCCGTTCCGTCGGGGAAGAGAACGCAGCCAAACAAGTGCAGGATCCATGCTCTGCAATTATATGTAAAATGATGTTAGATCAAACTATGTCAATTTTACAAAAAGCTCGATAAGACGACGAGTTGGCTCGATATCCACCCCTACCTGCAGTGGTAGGCAACTGTCTGCTCGTCCGCACCCTCAGGACACGCTGCAAAAGTGTGCCGGAGCCAGCTGATAGGAACACCAGAACTGCGATGGCCTGCCTCAGGAGGAAGCTCTCTCCCGAGGAAGGCCTCTACTCGGGCTCTCCAACCTGCAGGCACGCACGGCCCGATAACCGGACGGCCGTGAATGGCGACACCAAGTATCTTCTGAGTGTCCTGGAGCGTAATAGTCATCTCCCCGAAAGGGAGGTGGAAGCTGTGAGTCTCCGGTCTCCACCTACATGATACAAAAAAGAGGACTACATGTCAGAGAATTTGAGGCGCAAATAGCCGATAAACAATGAACATGCAAGTTGCAATGGTTCATCACTTAACCTGTCAACCAGTGCAGTGATGGCCGGGGGGTTGAAGGTGGGCAACCCACGGCGAACCTGGTAAGAGATGGCGTCTAGGCCAGCCCTCTCCAGGAAGGGAGTGTACCGCTCGTCGTACTGCATGTCCAGGAACCCGTCATGGGTTCGAGGACGAAGGATGGGCAGCTCCTGTATAGAATACACCAATTTTTTTAGTTAATGCATCAATATAAACTCAAATTGTACAGGAAGTGATGAAGGCAATACCCTCCCCTCCGCGGTAAGCCGTCCTCTGTGGCTCTCCTCGTAGTACGGGTCTAGCAGGTGGAATTGCGCCATCCTAAAAAAAATTTGAATTTGTCAGTCCAACATACAAGTAAACAAAATATTGAACATGCATACAATATCGAAAGAATAAGAAATTAAACAAGAAACATAGCAAATTACATATGAAAAAACAACTACACGAACTATGAAACATAACGAATAACAAGCACTCGCACCTGACTAAGTGGCCAATGGCATGTGCGTGAATTGTGGCCAAGTCTACCACATCTGCTACATTGGTTCTGCTCGGGGTTAGTAAGAAAGGGGGTTGATCTCCCTCGCCTCGTTCTTCCTGGAAGCTGATCCATAACCATCTTGTGTCTCGTCCTTTTCCTGGTTCCACGTTTGTTCCAACGGCTACCCGGATCCGCAATGTATTTGGGCCCGGTGTACGGTGGCCACTCTCCCTCATCCCGGTAAGGCTCGAAACGGGGAGACCACGTAAGCACAAGGTTGTCAACACTGAACTCCCGAGGTATCTTGCTCTCGTAGTCAAAGTTGCGATGCCTCGCTGCTGCCACATAATGAGAACATGGAAAGTGGTACTGCCTCGGTTTACCACATGTGCATGAGAAATCAATAAGGACAACTTTATGCCTCCTCGTCGGCCGGAACTCTCCATCAGTCGTTGTACCACCCCTTTCTACAACCTCATAAGTGCCCGTGGCGTTGTCAAAACAATGTACCTCATGTGCCTCAGCCCTAGCCTTTGCCTTTTCAAGGTGGCGCTTCGGTTTTGGCGCCCATCTCACTTGTTTACTTTGTAGCGCCATTGCATGTGCGTGTCTTTCGTTGAACCAGGCAACAAGCTTGTAAAAGGTGAAGGATACGATAGCATTGACGGGCATACCACGTATACCCCTAAGCAAACTATTGAAGGATTCGGCCATGTTGCTTGTCTGAAACTCGTACCTCCAGCCACCGTCGTCATGAGCCCTTGTCCATTTGTCGACATCTCTCATCAATCCCGTCAACCACTGTCTACCTTCTGCGTTTGTTGCAGTATTAAGCTGCTCCAACTTCTCCTGGAAAAAATTCACCTCAAGCATTCGAGCGACCTCCTCGAACAGAGGAAAGTTATCCTTCGCACCATCCTTACGGAGTAGATTCTCGGCAAGATGCCGAGTGCACCAACGGTGGTGCAAAGCTGCATACCCCGGTATCTGCTCCTGTACGGCAGAAAGTATGCCCTGGTGCCTATCAGAAATGACACCAACCTCCCTACCAGGGCCGACCACGTGCCTCCGAACGAGCCGCAAGAACCATCCCCAGCTGTCTTTGTTCTCCCTCTCAACCAAAGCAAACGCCAAAGGAACCAACGCGTTGTCTGCGTCACAGGAAATGGCTATCAGAAGTGTGCCCTGGTACCTGCCAAGAAGAAACGTACCGTCAATAGCGAAGACGGGACGACAATGCCGAAAGGCCTCGATGGACTGAGCAAAGCACCAGAAAGCACGGAAGAATATCTGCATCCCATCTTGAGTCCATTCGTTTGGTTTCGGGACGTACTCATAATGCATGCCTGGATTAACCGCTTTGATTGCATTGAAGAGTGCTGGCAACTGCAAGTACCCATCTTCCCAGTCCCCATATATCATCTTCCAGATGCGTTGCTTTGCCCTCCATGCTTTTCCATACTTTATCTCGTATCCAAATTTCTCCTTAACCATCCCAGCAAGTGTCTTCACCTTCATATTGGGTTCTCCCTTTACTATGTGACACAGTGACTTGGCAATAATGGTAGAGGTCAACTGCCGATGCTTCTGTTTGAGCTCTGCTTCGGCACAAGTGTGTGGGCCAACGATTTTTGTGATCTTGAACTTTCCCGTGACCTTCTGTTTGCTAGCACAAACCCTCCATTCGCATGTCTCCTTCTCGCACACAACTGTGTACCTCCGCTCCACATAAGAATGTCTCACCTTGAATGGCCTTTTACGGATCACTGAATACTCCTGCAGCCACCTTTTCAATGCAGACAAGTCCTCAAACACCATGCCCTTCTCAATTGTCATGCTTGACCCGGCCTCAGGAGCATCTAGCAACTCGTCATCCCTTCCTTCTGCATAAGCCCCATGAGAATGCCTAAGATCGCTGAATTCATGAACTGATGGATCCCGGCCAGGGCAATAACGCCTGATCAGCTCAATATCACTTTCGGTCAGCTCTCCAAAAGGGCGGTCATCATCAGAATCAACGGCCCTTGCGATCTCGTAAGGCTGCAGATCATCAACAATTTGAACATCCACACTGTTGGAGTTCCTGCAGACTTCTTCAACGTTGCCAGATGAAGCAACGGGAGGAACAACCACACTACCAGGAATGTTTCCTGCATCATAAGCACGACAACGATGGGATTGAGACAAAACAAAGGAATGACGGGAAAAGGCTAAAGTGTTGCTCGACACTTACTGGGCTGATTCTGGGTCAATCCCATCTCCTGAGGGGCCGCCACGACATCATCAGTCCGACATTCAACTCGAACTGGTTGAGAAATCTGAACCTCGTTCGGGGAAGATAGAGCATCGGGCACCTCAGGCACTTCTTCCACATCCACCGCAAGATCCGGTAACGGAGGGTCAAAGGGTGCCTGATCACCTAGTTCTGGTGAATAACCGTGAGGGGTGGGATCAATGGACACCTTCCGCACAACAACGTCCAAACATTTTAACTCATTCCTCATAACCAATTTGACATATTGGTCCCACTCATCCTCTGAACCAATTAAGATCAACCGCCTGAGAACTAGGTCTTTCGAACCGAAGTGAAGTAACCCCTCAACTGTGATGCTCTCCTCGTTTGCATGACAATGTAGCTTCTCCCGAGCCCTAGCAACCAACTCACTAAACGACGGCCGATCACCGAATATTAGAGGCACCCTTTGCATTTCAACAAATTGAACATTTCCATAATCATCACTTGTCACACTGCCTCCATGATATAGGGTCACTAGGTTGTCCATCTAGTTCATACAGAACAAACAATGTATAGAATTAGGTAGTTGGTCAGAAGAGGCATACAGAACTAGAGACTCCCTTCGAAATATTTTATATCTACTGGTTCCTGCATACATGCAGCCCATGAGGCACTGCACTCGCGGCAATAGTAAAATTACCACCTACATTTCGTTCACAAGTCCGCAACAATAGTCATACACACATACCGGAAAGCACTGCTACATAACATGACATAACAAGTAGAGTACCAACCTAAAAAAGATACCATTTCCTTGTTCTACTGAAGCATACGTACAGATTATAGCTTCATTGGTATGATTCCTACAATACTAGCACTACAATGGCTGTTAAATCCATCGACCTTGATTCCGAATGAGATTGACCACAAGATGTATGAACATGCCATTCCCATATGCCAATGAGTTGCCAAAATTTCCTACTGTTTGCCCCAAATAGAGTATCAAATATACAGCAGTAAACTAACAATGTAATGCAATGTAAACTAACAATGTAATGCAGTAAACCAACCTAAACAGATACCATTTCCAAAAATTTAAAAGAAAAAACTACCAAAATGGAAATGTTGCTACCTTCCGGCGGGCTTGGAGGCGGCCGGCGGGGAGGCGGGCTTGGATGGGGCCGGCGGGGAGGCGGCCGCGGCGGGGAGGCGGCCGGCGGCGTCGATGGGGCGGGCGGACGGCCGCGGCGGGGAGGTGGCCTGCGGCGTCGATGGGGCGGGCGGGGAGGCGGGCTTCGAGACGCCCGGTCTTGGAGGGGAGGCGGCAGTGGGGGGGGGACGCGGGCGGGCGGGCGGGGAGGCGCCCGGTCTTGGAGGGGAGGCGGCCGGCGGCGTGGATGGGGCGGGCGGGGAGGCGCCCGATCTTCGAGGGGAGGCGGCCGGCGGCGTGGATGGGGCGGCTGGGAAGGCGCCCGGTCTTGGAGGGGAGGCGGCGTCGGGGGGGACGCGGGCGGCGGCGGCGGCGGGGAGGCAGAGATGGAGAAATGAACGCGAATGAACGAAAGAGACAGAGGGAGAAAAGAGAAGGCCGGGCGCGGTGGCCACTGCTCGGCGCCAAGATCCATGGCGCCGAGCTCGGCGCCGTGACTGGTGGCGCCGAGGTCCTGCCACGTCGGCGCCACGTTGGCCGCCACGCTGGTGCGGGCCTGGCATCTCGGCGCCGTGGACCACGGCGCCGAGATGTGTTACCTCGGCGCCGTAGACCATGGCGCCGAGCTCTGGGTCCAAAAACGGAATTAAAACTACCAGGGGTCTAAATGTGAATATTTTTCGAAAAAAGGGCTAAAATAGAAAAAATTCGGGAAAGCAGCGCTAAACATACCCATCAATATAGACGTATAGTTGGGCCCGCCCAAACCAAACAATGGGCTGGCTAGGCTCCCTGTCAGTTGGCGGCCCAATAACGAGATTTCGACTCGCGTGCCTAGCCCATACTACCGCTACTACCCTACTTCGGCAAGCAGGCGCCGATATCAGTGCAGCATGCGACTGCGGGAAACGCGCGCTCACGCGGTGGTGCGGCGCTAGTGCTTCGGACTTGGGAAAAGCTCGACACATCTCCTCGCCTTGTGCCCCCAAAAGCGTGTGCATTCCTCTTGGATCCAAGTGACATTTTCTTTTGACGTGAGATCCAAGTGACATCCATCGCAAGCTCATTCTTTTCCAAAAAGAACAAGCAGCCTCCATCACCCCCCTTGCCTTGCCTCCATCGATCCATCCGATCTCTACACACTCCATCAAATAGAAGAACAGGTATGAACTTATGAACCTTCAAATTCAGATGGAGCATCTCCGGCTGCAAGGGACGCAGTTGTTGTGATGAAAATTCGACACAATCGGTGTGAAGTTCAACAGCTTTCGTGAGCAGCAGTTTTCAACAATGGGAATTCAACCATCGCCTCTATCGTTCAACAATCAACTCCTCTCCAGCTGCAGGGTGATTTCAACGATTGTCCTGTCCCTTTCATTCGTGCAACAACTTCTTCTGCAATAGTAGTTCCTCTTGGAATCATTTGCACAATTGTAGTCACATTCTCTTCAAATATGCCATGTATTCCTTATACAAAAGAATTATCCAATCAAGCTATCCATGACGACAAAACAAATGCACCATGCATGCATGATGCATATGATGTTCACTTTTCAAAGTCAGATGATTAGTTTGATTGTTAGTCGAAGACAAAACGAGCGCCCCCTACAAAGCGAGGTGGCTACCAGCTAGCTAATGTTTGACTGTACGCAGCCTAACTAATTTAACCGGCATTAGAGTACGTAGCTTGCTGCGTGCTTGCTCTACGCAGGTTTTTTTAGGGAATATGCAAAAGAGTTGCATGCCATTATATTAAGATGGAAAAAAGTACAAGCATTAGAAGCTGAGGTTGAAGAAACAAACTGAGGGGAGAGAGGGGTCCAAAAAAGAAGGAAAAGAAGAAGAAACAGAGCAACCACGGTGCAGACAAAAGAACTGGGCGACGCCCCGGGGTGAGGGGAGCGAACTAGGAGGTAGCTGTCATGGGTGTCGAGAGTGTGACCGAACCCGCCCAGCACCAGCAGGAGAGCTCTTGCCTTAGGGTGTCCAAGAGCGCTACGATATCCTTTTTTGTTCTTTCGAAGATTTGACTGCTCCGTTTACGCCAAATGGTCCAAAGGAAGAGGATGACAGCAGAATCCAGATGTTTTCTAAGGGCCTTGGGCACCTGAATGCGCGCTGAGCACCACCAATCCAGCAATGTGGTGTGAGTCGCAGTCATTGACCGCAAAATACCGAAAGGGGCAAATGAAACATGCCCAGGCCTACTGAACCCATAGACAATAGACGAAGAGGTGGTCGATTATTTTAGGGTTCTGTTTGCAAAGAGGGTAGAGTGTGTGTGACACTATGCCACGGTGCGCTAGATGATCGGCTGTCCAACAGCGATCAAGGATAGCCAGCCACACAAATAATTTGCATTTCAGTGGCGCTTTGTATTTCCAAATCAATTTATGGGCCGCGAAGCGGATCCCTCCAAGGAAAAAAAAACCATTGTAAGCTGATTTGGTGGAATATCCCTTAGACGAATTCAATTTCCAAATGACCTGGTCTTTGATCTAGGGTTATAGAGAGACGGAGCTTATCTTGTGCCAAAGGTGTAGGAATTCACTGATTGTTTGGACCGTCATAGCTCCTCGAAAGTCATGGACCCAAGAGTTGAACTACAGGCCTTGTGCCACCGTAGTGGTTCGCTTGACTTTCGGATGAACCAGTTTGCATAAGGTCGAGGCTATGTCCTCAGCTGGTTGCCCCCCGATCCAGCTATCCAGCCAAAAAAGGACGGCTGCCATTGCCCAGGCAGATTTCTGTGGCCACCTTGAACATCGCATTGATGACCAGTTCATGTGATGCTTGGAGGTTTGCCCATGCTCGTGCATGGTCTGTTTTTTGCCACCATAGCCAACGCAAGCGTAATGCGTAGCCCATTGTCTTGAAGCCTAGAATTCCTAGACCGCCAAGGGCCAACGACATGCAAACTGCTTTCCACGCCACTAAACAGTGGCCCCCCATAACGACTTCTGATCCCTTCCAGAGGAAAGCATGATGTCTTTTGTCAATTTCTTTGATGGCCCACGATGGTAAGTCGAGCAAGAGGAGATGGTAGATGTGTGCCATGGAGAGGACTTGTTTGACCACGACGAGCCACCCACCCAAAGATAAGAGACTGCCTTTCCAAGACAGGAGTTTCTGGATGAAGCGGTCTATCAAAGGTTGAATTTGAGGCTTTTGTCAGTCTAGATAAGGACGACAGCAAGCCTAGGTAGGTGACTGGGAAATATGTAAGTTGGCATGGAAGTTTTTGCAAAGCCAGGTCTATTTCCTCGTTGGAACAGCAAATAGGTGCAACGCAACTCTTCTGGAAGTTGGGGCATAGGCTTGAGGCCTGACTGAAGGTTATGAGAAGTTGTTTGACAACCTGGACGTCTTGACGTTTAGGGGCAACAAAAGCAGACAATGTCATCGGCATACAGGGAGATGCGTTCTTGTAGACCTTGGACCCCTAGGTCTGATAACGTTGAGAGTGAGCTTGCCTTTTGGAAGTAGGCGTTGAACCTTCATGACCAACAGAAAAGGCATTGGGGATAGAGGGCCACCCTATCTTAGACCGCGTCGTAGGTAGATAGCATTTCCTAGCCTTCCATTCAACAGTATCTTGGAGGAGGCGTTGGTGAGCAATAACGAAATCCATTCTTGCCATCTCGGTCCAAAGCCCATGTGTTTGAGAATTTGGAGAAGGAAGGGCCATGAGACTGAGTTGAAAGCTTTGGAGATGTCGAGCTTCAAAAGAAGAGGAGGAGTCTTCTTAGCTTTAAGGTTCGTAGTTGCGAGGTGAACGAAGCGGAAATTGTAATGAATTGATCTTCCTGAAATGAAAGCGGATTAGTTGGGGCGCACCAAGGCCAGCAGCTCCTTTTTCAATCGATTGGCTAGGACCTTAGAGAAGAGTTTGGCAAAACTGTGCAACAGGTTGATCGGGCGGAAATCTGTGATATCGTTGGCTGCATTCTTCTTGGGGATTAAAATGATCAACGCGTTGTTTAGCTGGCTTAAGCAACACCCTTGTAAGTGAAAAAGGGCATGAAATGTGTCCATGACGTTTTGTTTAATCATTGGCCATACGTGTTTGTAGAAAGTTCCTGTGAACCCGTCTGGACCCATCAATTTTGCTAAAGGAAGGTTTTGGATTGCCTCCCAGATCTCGTCCTCAGAAAAGTCATGGTCCAGGTGGATTAGGTTCTTCGAAGCCAACTGAAGGAAGTCTAGATCTATTGTAAGCTTATGGTCCACACAGGTAATAATGATATTCTCAAAGAAATGTTGGAAGTGCAAAGTTTTGTCGATGTCATTAATTATCACTTGGTCTTGAGTACGGATAAGTTAGATGTAAGTTTTTTTCCCCAACAGTGAGCAACATAAAAGAAAAAAAGTTTTATGTTCATATTGTTGAGGAACCATCGCGGGCGACCAGTCCGATCGATTCCTCTGCTTAGAACAAGAACGAATCAATCACAAAATTACAGAATAATAGATTGAACACAGAGACGTAGAGAGCACTCCTGGTATTTCTTTATTGCTTTCAATTGCATCAGGTGTACATAATGAGGGGATATAACTATCTATTTATAGTCTACGGTAGAATACTCAAATATATCAGGACTCTGAACTGGACCCAGAGTTTCCTAACACATATCTCCTTCTTTGAACCAATTAATGCAGAAGCGCTGCCTGGCCATCGTTTTTTCCAGCGAGGCGAAAGCCAGGCTTTTGAGTTTGCGAGATTTGCGAAGCCAAAGCTCCAGGGGGAAAGAGGACGTCTGTCAGGTTAGAATCTGACCTCTTTGGCCACGAGGAGTTGTATCATGATATCAGCAAAGCGTTCATGACCCCAACTTTCCTGGCAGCATTCTTGAGGAGTGTGTGAAGCCGACGTAGGGGGGTTTCTGCTCCCGATGCTTTGGATTTTCTGCGGTGATTACTGTTCTTGCATGCAGCAATGCACCGGTCCAGCAGGTTGGTCAGACTCTGACCGCCCGCGAATCTCTTCACTCTTCGCTAAGCTTGGCCGTAGAGGCAGTGTTACAGAGCTAACAGTATGGATTAAGTGTAAATTAACCGGGTTAAAATACTAATTAAAGTGCGAGGGCGGTTACACTTGCACGGCAGTATATGCACAGATACTTAGGCTCTGTTTGGCACGGCTCCACTTCACAAGTGGAGCTGTTTTTTTTTGACTTCACAAGTAGAGCTGGATGAAGCTACTTTTTTCAGCTCCACCCAAGAAGCTACTTTTGTCTCAGCAGGTTTTAAGGGACTCCTTGGGTAGAGCTATTTTGTTGTACCCCGTTTGGCACAAAACGACTCCAAACAGCTCCAGGAGCCGGTGGTGAAGCTGTGCCAAACAGGGCCTTAATTAACCTAAGAATTTGACCGTTATAGCGTTGATCCTGTGAGCAGCAGAGCAGAGATGCTGATGGTTTATCAAACAGGTTTGCTCGAGAAATTGCCAATGCCTGTACCTCTGTACGTACTTGTACTAGTACCTTCTCTTAACTGTGGTTTACCGATTTCGTTGAAAATTACGGTGTGGCTACATTTTGAACAACATCGTGGATGTGTATAGTTATAAGAGTACACATGAGTACCTTTGTTTTTTAGGAAGACTAGATATATGTAAGACAATTCCACCGCACTGAAAAGTTGTTAGGTATGTAAAGCATTTCTATAAAAAAATTTAAAACTTATTTGAAACGTAGAAATTTCATAGGAACTCCGTAGAGATTTGACAAGAAACAATTTGATGCTACGCAAGAAAATGTAAAAAAAGAATCCGTGATCCAAATGGTGCGCTAATGAATTATACTTAAATGATGGCATTTGATTAAGTCGAAGTGGGAATTTAAAAAAAATACATGTGGATCACGGGGTGTATGTTAAAGGGGTTACTGCTAGATCTCAAAATTTAAGATCAAGAGTTGCCAAGTGGTAGTCCCATGTTCTCTGCAAGTTGTATCAGGTTTCAGTTCCTAACTGTTTTACAAAAAAAGAAAAGAAAAAAAAGAAGGAGAATGCACCGAAGAAATACCTAAAACTCATATAATATCGTGTTCGCAGGCAGAGATCATCATAAATGACAAAAAGGATTTCACATGACTTGCAAGTCGCAGAGCAAAAGAAACTCTCTTCAAACTCCCACTTGTGATTAGCACTGCTCATTCTGGTCCAAGCAGCACTAGATAACAGAGATAGTAGTTGCATTCCATCCCCTGTTAAGCTTGATCTTAGATTCTTTGTGCCACAATGCGTCATGTTACCGGCTGCAAGTTGCGATTTTGCAGAAACTAAGAAAAACGCTGGATGGTATGGCGACGCCATGATGTAGATCGAAGTACTACCACCTGTACTTATCCCAAGGTACTAATTGTGTTTGTTAATTGTGGTTTAGGGACAAGATTCTTTCATTAGTGCCGATCTTACTGGCGCTTCAAGTATGTCACGTGTCTCACCGCAATTTGCAACTAATCTACGAAAGGAGAAACGCATTGCAAAAGCTTGGATAAAAGCACTTGTTGTCACAACCATCACAATGTTGAGCACTTTCACATGCACAGGCCTGAGACTAACAGAGAGCGCCACTTGTCATCTACCAAGTGTTCATCTTGTTACTTGCTTGTGGTTTAAGGGCAAGAGATGCCTTCACCTTGTGCCATATTAGCATAAGCGCATCAATTCAATGGATAGCTTTGATTAGTGACGAACAACAGGGTAGGGACAAATTTTTCAAGAAATAAAGAACAAAAGATCAAGGAATATGCCGCTACTGCACAAATGATTTGCTTCCTGTATTGATTCCTTGTCGTGATCATAAGTAATCTTACCAACCAAATAATTAGCTCATGAATAAAAATGATCACTAAGCAACCTGCCTCGATTCAGAAGAGACGATGCAGTGAACCCTTCCCATGAAACATTTGCCCCCTTTTAACTACCACATTGGATCTACTTAGGCAGGCATCAAACTAAACCATTTTCATATATTACGTACGCGACAACAAGGATGGTAGCATCGGTGCGTGGAGATGGAAAGGACGATGCCGTAGATCCCCAAATCTGAAAGAACCGTGCCAAAATTATTTTTCAGGTCAATGCCGCCATTGCCAACCGCCAACATGATTAGAGAGCAATCACAAGCAGCTGGTCAATTAAGCCGAGCAGAGTTGATCGACGTAGAAAAGAATTAGTGTATAAATGCTTAGCTAGACGGCAGTAGGGCATTATTAAGTGTTGATCACATGTAGGTTCACCAGCCACTGCAATGTTCTGAACTCTCTCTCGATCTCTCTCCATCCAGCAAGAAATCCAGTGGGAGAATGAGCCCATAGACATGCCGGTTGCTGGACTCCTGGCCGCCCAGAATGCGGAGGCTCTGAATGAAACCTGAGCAGCTGTTGATCTGTTGCAGAAGTACACAAATGGTCAACGGGTCATTAATCCGAAGCAAGGATCAGCATTGGAGATTAACAGAACTTTGTTTGACTGAACAATTCAGGTGACGGTACTAGTAGTTTTAGATCCATTTTCCGAGGATCTGAACATCCAAAGATGCTCGTCGAGAGAAAAGCAACTACCAGCAAACTTTTAGTTATCCTCTCTTGGGGATCTACTGTTACGAATTTTCAGTTCAAACCAGAGAGTTACTCTTTTCTGCTTAGAGTAAAAGCATAGGGTTTTGTTAAACACCATCCGCATATTTTCTTTCTAACTATCATCCAAATTTATGACCATTAGATTAGAGATCCAATAGCCATGAATTCTCCCCTACGCTCTTGAATTCTACTCCCCCTTCAAAAATAAAGGGCCACTTAATCTCTAATCCAAATGTCACAAATTTAGATAATAATTAGGAAGAAAATATCCAGATAATATCTAGACACTCCCAAAGAAAAAAGATAATCACAAAGCAGAAATGCTCCATCAGCTCACAACTGTTACGGTCGATGCACATAAAAAATCCACCGTCGGAAGCATCTAATGGCTGAGCGCGATTGTTGTATTCAGTTATAACTCTCATAAACGTCTGAAGTCAAACTGTAACACCATGAGTCCATGGCAACAAGGAGGGGGGTGGGGTGGGGGGAGGGATGGCAACGACAAGGAGAAATCTATTCAGATTCCCCGAACTGGCATTCTCTTTTGATCTTTTCTCTACTAACAGAACCTCAACTGAATTAGTTAATTAAACTCCATTGTTCAGAAGAGAAAAAATCCACACAGAAAATAAATAAATAGGAAAAGAAAACACCATTCCCTAGAAAAACCTAAACTGGGGCCCACCCCACTTCTCCCTTTAAATCCCCCTCCATGAACGCCCCAATGCTTCACAACGCCACACCCAAACCCGTAGAAAACGTATCTCAAAACCACCCGAAAATTTTCCCAAGTTTCTGGCCAAGAAGCGCAAATGGAGCAATCCCGAGGCAAGAAGTCGAACAAGATCACCGAGATCGTGCGGCTGCAGCAGATGCTCAAGAAGTGGCGCAAGCTCTCCGTCGCGCCCAAGGACCCGGTCACCGCCGGCGGCAATGGCATCAGCGGCGGCGAGAGCAAGGCCAAGAAGTTTCTGAAACGGACGCTGTCCTTCACGGACAGCCCGTCGGGCTCGCCGGCGACCCCGCCGAGGGGCCACCTAGCGGTGTGCGTGGGCCCCTCGATGCAGAGGTTCGTCATCCCGACGGAGTACCTGAAGCACCGGGCGTTCGCGGCGCTGCTGCGGGAGGCGGAGGAGGAGTTCGGCTTCCAGCAGGAGGGCGTGCTCCGCATCCCCTGCGAGGTGCCCGCCTTCGAGGCCATCCTCAAGGCCGTCGAGAAGAACAAGAAGGATGCCGCGTTCTGCTACTGCAGCTGCGAGTACGCCGCCGACGAAGTCGGGCGCGGCACGCCCAACAACCCATTGTGCAGATAGGCTGAGCTCAAGAACGCCACTGGCCCTTACCAGTTACCATGCCTATCTCCATTTCCCCCCTTTTGTTATGTGTTTTTAAGTGTTGTGATGGTGAGGGATGATTCGATTGTATCTCCCCCCGTGGTTTAGAATCAGATGATTCGATTGCATCTCCCCCCGCGGTTTAGAATCACTGCTTTTTTTTTCTTTGTCGAGCTGAGCTGGTCTGGATTGGGTAATGCAGCCCTCAGGCCTCATGGATGAAATCATGGAAAGAATGTGGAAATGAAGGATTTTTCTCTTATTATTGTTGAAAAGCCATTGATAGGCACTACCTCTACCCGAAAGATTTTATTTTTCTGCCCGATTTGCAGTTATTGCTTTATTTTTATCTTTATACTACAACTCGCTGGCCGTTGTTTATGTCAATCTTGACTATTGGGAACATTGTAAGGTGCCTGTGTACACCCCTGTACTATTCAATGAAATGAAAACCACCTTTGGATCATTTGGAGTATAATTCGATCAAACGCTGGAAAATCACTATATCAGCCATGAAGAAAAGGTCACAATGGTGTTTTTACTTTGCCTTTTACTGTTTTACTACTACTCCCCAAGAGGGCAAAGTCTCAGATAAGCACTCTTCAATACTTACCTGAGCAAAGAAATAAGCAGCAAAAACACTGGCAAATTGGTAACCCAATTGTTCGATGGTGGCAATACAGGGAGTCAGGGACAAACACTGCCTTCGACTTCATGAAGGTTACTATTCCTATAGCACAGTGTCGATGTAATGCAGACTCTGTCCTGCACTCTGCTATGGCCTCCGCACATTCATGTTTTGGGGTTTTCAGGTTTTCCTTCTGTTCTGAAGAAAAAGGCTGGTACTTGACACAATATCTTCAGAGTTTGATGTTTATTTGTGGTATAGTTTCCTCTTTTATTTTCTCTTTTTATTGTGATTTTGTAGGACCAAAATACAATAGAAGAGGGTGAATAATGCCGTCCAAAATTTCTTTCCAAATATTCTTGATCATTTTCTTAAATAACTAAGTGTCACAGAGAATAGGATCCACATCCAAAATACCAAATCAAAACGCTCAAGAATTCAAACTGTGAAAATCACCAAACCCTGGAGGTCTAACTGCCATCAAGCCGCTAGTTTGACCTCCTGGAGGTCAGACTGACAGGTCCAAACCGGTCTGATCGACAGCTTGGAGGTTGAACTAGCCTTTTCCAGAATAGCCTGAATTGGCTCACTTTTGGTGCAACTCCTAAATGAAATGTCCAAATGCTATGAAATTTTGCGCACACCTTGCTTAAAGTTTCATAACCTTATTCCATTCATACATCACAAAAATCCATATCAAAGTTTAGACCTTTTTTAGATGTAAGCAAGATTGCACTAAAACCCGTACAAAATATGAAAACGGTGAATATAACTTGCTTGTGGATAAAAGATGATCAAGAAGGCTCTAAATGTATTCCCACATATCAAAGGAAGAAAGAACACCAAGGAAATCAAGCAAAAAACTCTCAAATCAAGAAATCACTCGTGACAGTCAAATCCAAACACAACCGTGTTTCTTTATGAACTTGCCAGTCAAGTGTCTAGGTGGATAGAGATTAATTTTCAAAGGTATTCTTTTCAGCTTTTAAAAACTGTTTTTCGGCTTTTCTACAATAATTAGTTTTTAAACGGAGTATCTTTTAAAGATAGGATTTTCATTTATATCGGCCAAAACTGTACTTGAGTTTTTGTTACTCTGTAATCTCTCGTACGAACAATCCAAAAACCACAAGCCGCGGCCAAAATCCATAAGCTTCAGCCAAAAAGAAAAGGCTAGTTGCTGCGTATTCCAATGCATTTCAGCACTGCAGGACCACCATGCCTATGAAGCATACGTTGAAATCTTGGTTAGGAGCACAAGATTGTTCTATCCAATAAGCTTTAACTTTAGATACCGATCCCCTGAGGTCCAACTCAGTTATCCAGTGACAAGGAGATGAACAAATGCGCTGTTTTTCAAGAACATGGCCTCAGCTCCTGTACACACGCATCTCAATAACTAAGTGGACTTAACCTCTAGAAGCAACGGCTTGTGCTGGTCAGTGATCAAGATTGTGAGTTGTGACGGACAAAAAAAAAACTCTAAACACTCAATTTTATCACGAAATACAACATTCATTTTCATACTAGATAGTTCAGGAACATGTCAAACTGCAGGAACTTGGTTCCGTTGCTTAATCCCAATAATGAGCTTTGGATTGTGAACTCGCTTCAATCTTAGTCATCTGAACTTGTTTTTCACCGGCTTCATGCCGATCCCTATGAGCCACTACAACCGTAAGAACCATCCATATGAGCTCTGTGTCCGGGGAACAGCATGTGCTCTGCACGTTGCGAAGTGTCAAGCAAGTAATGGAGCATCGCCGTAGGTTGGGCTGAATAGTTTATGGCCATTGGTGGGTGGCCAGCCATTGCTCAAGTACCTGCAGGACGTACCTTCAGATGCTACTTCAATACTTGCTTGACAAATGCGTTGCATAATTTGCATCGGATCCACATTCCACAGATCCATTACATTACATTTACTAATATACCTTGCACCACAAACTACTCGTAGTTGCTATTGCTATTTTTTCGGCAATCGAGTCGCCACATGTGCACTTCACGTGACTATCAATGAGGGAAACCTGCCTCTGCGTTCATAGCCAGTGGCAGTAGGAAGCTGAATAATTCTCCTGTAGCTATCCTTGTACATGTGAGAGCTGAGAAACCAGAGCCAAAACAATTGTTCAGCCAAATACGCTCACGCAGATGATTAGAAGATATTGCTCTTTTTAATATAAAAAAAGTCTGAAATGTGAAAAGTAAGTTGTGTGGTTTTTCAACAGAGTTGCAGAAGCCGGGAAGTAAAGAAAGCAATAATTTGCTGAGGTTACATGGCTACTGATAGAACTGAAGTATGGAACACAAAGGAGGTTTGAGTCAAGTGCGCATCTTAACGCCATTAGTCTATGTTTGAATGCTGAATCATTCAACATTTGAAGTCAGACGGCATCATTGGTTGTTCTCGGCAGCTACTAATTATTATTAAAAGGGAAAATGGCAGGAATAGTCAGCAGAAAACTATATTTATTTGTCAGTGAAATGACCTTTTTTTCAACAGCCCAAAACAAGCTTCTTGTTTGTGGAATAATAATGCATAAAAAGAACATGAGATTCCACGGCAAGTTAGTTGTGACAAACATGAAAAAGAAAAGGACACCTACAATTGGTGCATACAATTGTACATGCATAATACCATTTTAGACGATAAATATAATATCATTTTTTAGATACAAATGTAATATCGTTTTGCTATCGACTATAGCTCCATAATGGTATTAGTCATCCGGAATTTATGTTCATACTTTCTGATGATCGAGATTAGGCGACCTTCATTTGATCTGAGGTGTCTTTGAGCTATAATTTATACACAGTAAATTGGTAATTTCTTGCGGGAAGTGAAGTTCTAGTGTGTCATGCTTAATCTACACTCGGATCTTCATGTCGATCTTCTTGTCAAATGGTTTAATCGACAGGGCAGACTCTTGTTTTTTTCCTTTCTTTTAGCTTTTAGCTTAATTCACTTCACCCTTAAGCCAATCCGAGCACTATGTTATGACAAGAAAGTCTCGTAAGGAGAATCAAAGGCCCTGTATTTTTGTGCTTTTGTCTTTTGGTTTTTCCGAAAGTCGAAATAAATAGGACGGTTTCTTGAAGTTGATTCTTTAAATAGCTTTCTAAGTCTAAAACTGTACACATCATCCGCGTCGGTGTCTCCACTGTCCGTTGTCATATCGAAAAGTGCATACAAAAGTCATCAGTCATATCATAAAAGAATAGAGCCAAAGCCCAATACAAGGCCTAATCAAGTTGAGATGAGCTTATCTGCTTATGTCTTCTGTTTTCTTTTGGGTATTGATAAACATCATCCAGATATTTTCTTCCTAACTATCATCCAGATTTATGACCATTAGATTAGAGATCTAACGGCCATGAATTCTCCCTCCACCCTCTCAAAAAAAAATCTGTTTGACACAAGAAAATGCGTTCCGATTTCTTTGAAGATGACTAAGTTTAACTAGTCTGAACCTGCACAAGGCAAGCTGTTTGACACCGTTAGACCCACCCAGTTCACTTGCCCCTGGCTCATGGGTCCTGACAGTAATGCCACTGAAGCAATATGTTGGACATGGTTTGATTTTTCATGAACATCGAAGCATGAACAAAATGCTCTTTCTTCATGCCCTGGCTGATGGGTTTCCCGTCGAGTTTTATCAAGTTTTTTGGAGTCTAATTAAAGATGACCTAATGGCCATGTTTAAAGATTTCCACATGAATAAGCTCTCTCTTTTTAGCCTGAATTTCGGGATAATAGCGCTCCTACCAAAACAAATAGAGGTTAAGCAAATACAACAGTATAGACCCATTTGTATGCTTAATGTCAGTTTTAAGATTTTCACAAAAGTGATGGCTAATAGGATTTCGGGGATTGCGAGTAAGGTGATTAGACCTTCTCAAACAGCTTTTATTCCGGGAAGAAATATTATGGAAGGTGCAGTTGTTCTACATGAAACGTTGCATGAGATGCATAAGAAAAAATTAGGTGGGGTTATTCTCAAACTAGATTTCGAGAAAGCCTACGATAAGGTGAGGTGGTCGTTTTTGCAGCAAGTTCTGAGATTAAAAGGTTTTTCATCTGCTTGGTGTAAGTGGATCGAATATATTGTAAGTGGTGGTAGTGTAGGGGTTAAAGTGAATGATAATATAGGCAAGTACTTTCAGACTAGTAAAGGTTTGAGGCAAGGGGACCCTCTTTCTCCAATTTTGTATAACCTAGTAGCAGACATGTTGGCAATTCTTTTAGATAGGGCAAAAGGCAAAGGGCATTTTAGGGGTTTAATACCTCATTTGGTTGATGACGGTTTGTCGATTCTCCAGTATGCGGATGATACTATCCTTTTTTTGGAAAATGACCTCGATGAGGCAAAGAATCTTAAGTTAGTTCTAAGTTCTTTCGAGGAGTTGTCGGGCCTTCAAATAAATTTCCATAAAAGTGAGGTTTTTTGTTTTGGGGACGCTAAGGTCAAAAGTGCCGACTATGTTGAACTTTTTGGGTGCAAGGAGGGATCTCTACCATTTAGGTACTTAGGTCTCCCTATGCATCATAGAAAAGTTTTGAACAAGGATTGGAGGCAAGTCGAGGAAAGATTTCAGAAAAAGTTGAGTAGCTGGAAAGGCAAATTACTTTCGGTAGGTGGTAGACTTGTTTTAATCAATTCAGTTCTATCAAGTCTCCCGATGTTTATGATGTCCATTTTCAAGATTCCTAAAGGGATCCTTAAGAAACTGGATTATTTTCGATCCAGATTTTTTTGGCAGAATGACGGGAATGAAAAGAAATATAGATTGGCCAGGTGGGGTATCCTTAGTCAACCAAAGTGTGTGGGGGGTTTGGGCATTTTAAACCTGGAAGTGCAGAATTGCTGTCTGTTAAGTAAATGGTTGTTTAAGTTACTAAATGAAGATGGCCTCTGGCAATGCTTAATCAAGAGGAAGTATTTGAAAGGTAGGACCTTATCACAAGTAGTTAAGCGTCCAGGGGACTCTCAGTTCTGGAGTGGTCTTCTGGAAGTCAAAAATCTTTTTCTAGAGAGAAGCAGGTTTAAGGTTAACAATGGACAACAATCGAGATTTTGGGAAGACATTTGGATTGGGAATGAAGCTTTAAGGACGAAATTCCCAGATTTGTATAGGATTGTTAGAAAGAGGGATGAGACAGTTGCTCAAGTTCTTAGTGCTGCACCGCTAAAAGTTTCTTTTAGGAGAGCTTTAGTAGGTGAAAAAAGGGCTTCGTGGCTTAGATTGGTGAGGATGATAGTTAGGGTGGTTCTGAATGATCGGGAGGATGTGCTAGTTTGGAATTTACATAAGAGTGGCCTTTTCTCTGTTAGGTCCTTGTACAGAGACCTCATGGAAAGGAATTGCATTCCAGAAAGGAGTTTATTCTGGAAGACAAAGATACCACTTAAAATTAAGGTGTTCCTTTGGTTTTTGAAGAAGGGAGTTATTTTAACAAAGGATAACCTTGCAAAAAGGCAGTGGCAAGGAAGTATTAGGTGCTGCTCTTGTCTCTCTAATGAGAGCATCCAGCATCTCTTTTTTGATTGCCATGTGGCTCGGGCTATTTGGAATGTGCTAGTCATTAGCTTTGGATTTCAACCACCGGCTAGTGTTGAGATGATGTTTGGTTCTTGGCTTAGAAGTTTTTCTTTAAAGCTTAGAAATCAGATTTTAGTTGGTTTAGCGGCTTTTTGCTGGGCCTTGTGGTTGAATAGAAATGACGCCGTTTTCAAAAGGTCCAATACTTACTCTTTTGTGCAGGTCATTTTCAGGGGGACTTTTTGGATCAGGTGCTGGTCACAATTATCTAAAGAGGAAGCGAGAAGGGAGCTTTTAAGCGGTTGCAAAAGGATAGAGAGAGTGGCGTTGGAGTTTTTTGGCGCGTTTGGTTGGAGTACTTGTTTTAGATTAAAGGATTAAGTCCTTTCGGCTTGTGCGCGGTGCTTAAGTTCTTTTGTATCGCGGTTGTGTTGTAATGTGGACTTTGTTTTGTGCTACTGTTTGGCCGTAGTCATTCCCGTGGAATGATCAAGGCCGGAATATTATAAAATTCCGTTATCTAAAAAAAAATGAACAAAATGCTCTTGCCATGCGCGTCGCATGTGAGAAGGTACCTTGATTTTAAGGCGATACATAACTCGTTTTCCTTGTTCTGTTCCAAGTATGGATGCCCAGTACAGGAAATCTTGTGCATGTGGAACTGTTTGCAACTGTCAAGAACACAGAAGCATGAGAAGCATATGCAAGCGGTAGTCATTCAATTGCATGTGATGAAATATGAAGAAGATTTTTTGCCCGTGTTTTGTTTCTAACTTGTGTCGGAGGTATGTGCCTGAATTGCTGCATGCAGAAGAGAATTGCAGAGAGATGTTATAAGAGAGACACATGGTTTCTTCCAAAGAAAGATATGGAAGCACATGACTTTATATTCACACTCTGTCTGATGTTTCATGTGTGTGTAGAACAAATGAGGGCATAATTATGGTAGCAATCATGCCAGAAGATATCGAGGTTTCAGATTATGTTTGATAATGCTGTCACACTTCTGAAAATACCAGAGAAGTACTGATTATGATGGCAAATTCCATGGTCGCTTTCCTTTGTCAGTACTATGTTTTGCAAATTGTAGAAAAAATGCTTTGCAAGATTGAAAATAAGTGCAAGCATAGATCACCTAATACTGATATCAAGCATGTGACAAGATCGTAGCTCACATGTTTGCGCAATCTCGCTGTCGTAAGGATGTCTAGTTCCTGTTGGTACTGAATCTGCTGATGAATGTGTGTAGCTTCAGCTTTCAGCAGCATAACGAGATAATGATGCATCGGCGCCAATACGATGAGTACATGCAGAAACATTTAATATCTCTTCTGCTGTCATTAGGATGCTGAGGTTTACTGAAATAAAGGAGGCAGATAAACCACCGACAGATTAGTACCTGTCCCTAGCTACATTGAACATTACGTAGGAACACACATAAATTCAGAATTTCAGACATAATGGCCACACCATCCATGTGGGTATGTGACAGATATACATCAAGGCTTTAGGCTCCACGTTTTGCTGTCTTGTGCTGCCATAAGGATCTAATGCGTGATTGTACATGTCCAGAAATAAGCAGGAAAAGAAACCATTCAGAAATATAGTGCAGCTGCTGCTTAGCAGTTATGTCGTATGGTAGTTCCTGGGAATGCAAAAGCATGAAGCAGCGTAAATTTAGCACACCATCCGTGTAAGCAAATACATCGATATTATTAGCTCGTGATATTCTCTCATTGTGCTGCCATAACAGCTCATAAAGATGACGAAGACGCAATGGATCGAGGAGAGAGCGCTGCACTGACAGTTGCTGCTACCGTATCGGTTGCCATGCCAATCGGCCAGTGCAGGAACATGGCTGTAGCCAGCGATGCTGCTGCCTGCGGAGGCGTAGCATTATTGGAGGCTTGAAGCAACCGGTTAGGGCAGACGATGAGACAATGTCGTCATGCCGATCGATGCGTCTCCAATGGACAAGCATGGACCCTCGTCGCCGGTGATTCGCACTACCGCGTCGCCGGCCGCCGAACACCGGTTAGTAAATCCTGCATGGGAGACGGAACTGGCACTTACTTCGCATCGGACATGGATTACTCGCATCCCGATTGCATCGGATATGGATTACTCGCAAGTCTTGATCTTTCTTCGCAGGGCGCGCAGAGCACACAGAGATGAGCCAGAGAGGAGGAGGGATCGGGCACGGCAAAGCGGCAGCGGTCGGATCACGGCTGTGGCCGCTCGTTGATCTTGGCATTGTAATTCAGGTTTTTGAGAATGACGATGTGCCCAGAAAAGGGAACGGATTAAGGATGTTTTTAGTGGTTCGTTCTGATATCGCAACGGAACAATTGCAAGTTCAAATTTTCCATGCGAGCTTTATGCAGCCTCAGTCTTTCAGTTAGAAGGTGATTCTGATATGAAAGTAGAAATCTCTGAAATCTGAAGCAATCTTGTCGATTCGTCAATTGTGCTTCGTGTGTGGAAGAAAATGACCAACTCAGTGTGCACACGAAGCGTCCTGCATGAAAGAAACTGAAGATTCGTACTTTCCAAAGAAAGGGTTAGGAGCGTACGTAATAACGTATGATGTTTGTACTTCGTGCAGATTCACAGCTTAAGCAAAGTGCAGTACAACTGTGCACAAGATTAATGAAGAATCGATTCTCAGTAAACGCTAATCTTTATCATCTCTTCTTTTATTTGCTGTCAATATGAGTCTGTACAAGCGAAATGTGTTTGCTGCTCATCTTCACAATAGAGGCAAAACGTTGATGGCTCGGTTCGAAAGGACTTTAGGGTTTTGTATTTTATTAAAGTAACTAATTTTTAAATGGTACGGTTTTTAAAGGTAAGATATATTTATCAATTATAGTACATAATTTATAGACGTCAACTATATGATAAAAATTACATACAACTATTTTTTATTTTGTACTCTATTTAAGAACCATAAATTAATAGCCAAATGTCACGGTACAAAAGAACCGACCCAACATGTCAGCAAGATTCGATTTCGAGCCAACCCGACAGGTGGGTCACACCTGTCATTCCCACCGAGACCCGTTCCCGTTGTTCTCGAAGAGCCGAAGCCTACCTATTCTCGAAGCCCACAGACAGGTGGGCCCATCCTGCCATCCCTCAAAGCCCAGGCACCCCCTTCTCCAAACCCCAACCCCCAGACCCGACCGCTCCCACAGCACGCGACCTCGCCGCCGATGACTCGCATCACCGCGCCGCCGCCGCCGTCCTCTCCCCCGGAATCTCCACCTCCTATCCGGCACTCCCCGGCCCCGGCGATCTCACCATCCCGCCGCAGCTACTCTCCGTCCCCGTCCCTCGCGCTCACCCCCTCATCCGCCCCCACCTCCGCCACCTCCTCAAGGCCGAAGCCGCGGCCGTCGCCGAAGCGGACCTACTCGCCGGCGCATTGGGTCCCGCTCCCCTCTCACCCCGCATTCCCCCGCCGCGGCGACCAAGGCGGCGGTGGCGTCGCGTGGGATGCCGCCGCGTCGCGGCTGTACGTGTGGGACCCTTCAGCTCGCGGCGCCCACCGGATATGCTTGCGAATTCGCGATGCGGAGGCAGAGAGGGACGGGGAGGAAGTCGCCGTGGAAGCCGCCGTGCATTCCGAGGTAAAAATATTTCCCCTTGTGCTTGCATTTTGCTAGTAAGGCCCTGTGAAATGCTAGGGTTCGCGCCCCTTCTCTCCGTAAATTTGCTCTGGTTGCTTTTCAGTCACTGTATTAGAGGCATTTTTTTAGAATTCACACTGGAGGTGAGGTCAATTTGTAATTCACTGCTACCTTAATACTAAATTTCAGTGTCGCTTCTGTGGATGAAGTGTTGTGCAACTGAGTGCAGAACATCACAATTCTTAGCATTGTGGGTTTTATCAGGATTTAGGTTTTTTTGCTGCCCTCAGCACAAGCTTCCGTAGGGGTTTGCACTATATACGTTGCAGTCAAGAGAAGATATTATCTAATTTATAGAAATGGGAATTTTGTTGTTAGCATCATTTGTTACGGCACCAGGGTGTGAAAGAGGCCGGGGTACCTTCCTATCTCCATTCATCAAGTTATCGGGGCTACTTTCCTCCTGTTTCTGTCCCACATGATATTTTACTAAGATTGAGGCCCCCACAGGTCCACAACATTAAGATTCAATCAGTTAATTTTGTATGTTCATTACATTACATGGATAACTAAAGTATAATAAAACTATGTAAAATGAGTTTTATACTGCAAATTGAACACTAATATGCAAGCCATCATATACAATATCAAGTTTCTATACATGAAGGTGGACCGTCTGAGTTGTGCATTTCTATATGTTTGGTATTTGACAAGAACATGGACGGTGGAGGCATAGTTTGCATTTCTTAATCGCGCACCAATTAGGGTTGTAGAGAAAATTTTCTCTGATTCCCTCCTCATAATGGCGATATTCTGTAAACATGAAACAGCGGGCGGGAAATTTCCATCCCTCACGTAGCGATATGATGACATTTTTTTTGGAAGGTGCCAATTATTTTTCTTGGAAATTTAGTGCAATTCCTCTTTTTACCCAGCTGGTTTTGATTTTAGCAGTATTGCTTATCCGAACTCAGTTTTGTTCATGAAGTCCTGTCATAGTTGAATAGAGGAAGAACCCACTGTGTTATGCTTGTACTCCAAGCTTGGGGAGCACAAATCTTCTATATGTTGCAGTATTTGAATATTCTTTCCTTGTGGATATAATTATTCGATACTGTCATAACAGATGTTATTTTTGCTCTACAGATGTTGATGCCGGAGACTGATCTTGGTTATGACATCACTCATATGTCACTTAATACTGATGGTTCATCACTACTACTTGCTGGATCACATAACACAAGTGTTCTGTATGTACATGAGAGGGTATCTGAAGATGGCGATACAATCATATGCAGGTATACAGCTCCATTACAACTATGGCCCTGTTCTTTTCAACTTCTAAAAGCTGTTTTTTGGCTTTTCTACAATAACTAGCTTTTAAACGGAGTATTTTTTCAAGATAGGGCCTACTAGTTAATTGTAGTACGTACTTTACTGATTTCGTTTTTATTGCCAAAAATCGCACGTGAGTTTCTGTTACTCTATAATCTCTCGTACAAACAGCCTAAAAGCCATAAGCCACAGTCAAAAGCCACAAGCTGCAGCCAAAAAGAACAGGCCCATCTTATGTCGATAATGTTCTCTTAATCCTTTATTTCCTGATCGTTTTGCAAAATTGCAAAGAAAATTTGCTGCAATAAAATCAATGGTGAAACCTTTTTGTATTTCTCCTGCATGTCATTAGTCATGCACATGAAAAGCAGTTTTTCAGTTTTCCTAAGTACTATTCTCATTGGGGTATTGAAGAAGGTGGCTACGAAGTTTCCACTTCCTCTACTCTTTAGATTAATGACCTGTATATCTATCTCTTTTGCTTCTTCTGACACCATTATTCATATATTTGTTACTACAATGTTAACTTTCCCTGTATTTGACTTTACAACAGGACTGCACCAGTTGCTTCTCACATCTTACCCAGCAACAATGATGGCATAAAAGTTCTGCAGACATCCTGGCACCCTTTTAGCAGCAGCCATTTTGGAGTTTTGACATCAGATGCTGTTTTCAGGTATGCCTAAATGAATAGTGGTGCTAGGTGGAGGAATGCCAATTTATTATAAGCTTTTATTGGAGTTGATTTGAATGGGAAATATGTCCTTCACCGGTGATCCCCAGTCCGCACATGATGTTGCCCCTCAAGTACCTTTTTACATGTCCTGATGCCTATCCGTCATGCCTTGTTCTAGAAAAAGCTGATACATCACACTTAACTTAAATTGAATAGAACACTTATCCTGAGTTTTCTGTAACAATTGTTGCGTGGTCCTTTGATAGAAAATCATCAACTATTTCTGCAGGTTATTTGATCTGTCATTTGATTTAGAGCAACCAGAGCAAGAATTTTATTTGCAGCCAATTCTACCTGGAAGATGTCAGAATGCTTCGTCAATTTGTCCAGTGGCATTCTCTTATGGAAGTGATCATCTGTGGGATAGATTTTCGGTATGTCTCTTGAATATAGCTCGCCTAAATATTATAAAAGTCTAAAAAATAAAATCTATGATTGGTAGTGTCTTTATTAGGTGCAAAGAAAATCAGAATTGCTTTCACATTCATCAGGATTATTATGGTGAACTAGCAATCAAGGTGATAACATAGTTACTTTCCACTTAAAGTGGATATTAACGTCTTGAGCAATTTAGTGGTGGAATTTATGTATGGGGTTTTATCTTTTAGTTTCTTTATTTAAGTGTATGACATAATTTAAAGATTTAGGGTATCACAATAGATGTTGCTGCAGAGTCTGCACTGATGACATCTTTATGCAATGAACTTTGGAATGCCATTCTGATTTTGTTAGTTTCTATATCCACACTATTTCTTTTATGGGATATCTATGCCCACACTATTCATAACAGAGTTACAGAAATACACTTTATAGTTGATGTATATTAAATTTTCTTTTAAGTTTCCATATGGAATCGACACATGTAATCTCTTTAAAGTTGCCTTGATTAGGGTGCATGCATTGTATGTTGAATGGCTAACTCTTGTGCTTCACATATGTAATGATTATGCAGGTTTTCATCTTATTTAGCGATGGATCAATTTTTGTGCTCTGCCCTATTGTTCCATTTGGAAGGTAATTGCACTACTTTCTTCCCTTCTTTTCTGGAATGCTTATAATTTCTGTGACGTCTAACATTGTGAAAACTACAAATTGTTGGGCTAGTTTAATTTTCTAGAAGGTAAATATGGTGTATGTGTCACGATATAGATATAGGTATAGTTACTCCCTATGCCATATCTCGTGCAATGGAGGGTTTGTATATGTAGTATACGAGTTTATAAGATCATCTAGTTGGTATGTATACGTTTTTTAAGGTTTCTTGATGTGGGTGCCTAGGCACCCGGGTGTCTCATGTAATTTACCCCCCCCCCCCCTTCTCTCTCTGTACATGAAAATGATTCCATACTACTAGGTGTATGTACTCTCACTTTTTATATACCACTTAAATGATGCTGTTATACCTTTTTTTAGTATACTATAATAATGATTATAAGATACTCCAAAGTGAGTTCTATGAAAAATGTGATCAAAGTCCACTTCTTATAGCATAATTTGTGTATATACTCATCTTATATAAGGAAAATGATATGTAGTAAAAATAAAGGAGTCTGATCAAATTTGTATATACTCCCGTGAGTACATACTTCCACTTCTAATATACCACTTAAACCAACGTGCCATACATCTTTATCACTCTTGGTATACTTAAATACTAATTTTAAGATACCCTAATGCGACTTGATTGAAAATTTTGATCGAAGTCCTTTACTTTTGCTATATATACTTTTCCATATGTAAAAGGACTATATACACAAGTTATGCTATATCATAATTTTTACTCAAAAAGGATAAAGAGGTATACCGCTTAAATGGTATTGTTATACCTCTTTATCCTTTTGAGCGTACTCTAATAATGATCATAAGATACTCCAAAGTGAGTTCCATAAAATTTTTTATTAAAGTCCATTTTTATAACATAATTTGTGTATATACTCTTTTTATATATGGAAAAGGGTATATGTAGCAAAAATAAAGGACTCCAATCAAAATTTTTAAACAAGTCGCATTGGGATATCTTATAATTAGTATTTAAGTATACCGAGAGTGATAAAGATATATAACACGTTCATTTAAGTGGTATATTGGAAGTGTGGGTATGTATTTCTGGGAATACGGAAAAGGCTTCACGCACGGACGCACGATGTACTTCCTTTTTCTTCAGATTAGTTTTGATAATTTTGTTTTTCTATAATGCAGTGACTATAGTAAGAGACATATTCAAGAAATATACGAAGATGTTAATGCGTTTGGATTGAAATCTTCAAATCCAAATGTTGTCACCAACTCACATTTGGCCATTGCTTGGTTGGAGGCAACATTTCCTGACTTGTTACATCAATCAGCAGAAACCAGTACACTGATGTCAAGGGCGCATCCATATGCGCCAGTAGATGATTCTCTAACTTTACAGGTCTGCTTCTATTTGACTTGGTGAAATATTTGTCTAAAAACTGCAGTGTGTGCGCCAAGGATCGAAAAACCGGAACCGGGGCAAATCCCGGCCGCCGGGCGGTACCGGTAACCGGCCGGTTACCGGAAATCCCGGATAAAAACCGGTTGAATTTTGTCAAATGAAAATTTTGGGCGGGGCGGGATGGGACCGGTAACCGGACCGGTAACCGGCCGGTTACCGGAAATACCGGTGGAAAACCGGATAAAACCGGTGGAATGAAGTAGCTGCTGCTCTGCTGCTGCGCTGCTTGCTGCTCTGCTATTCAACACTTCACAAGCAAAAGCAAAAGCAAAAGCTGCGCTGCTTGCTCTGCTGCTGCGCTGCTCTGCTTGCTGGCTGCTGCTGCGCTGCTTGCTGGCTGCTGCTTGCTGCTCTGCTATTCAACACTTCACAAGCAAAAGCAAAAGCAAAAGCTGCTGCTGCTGTGCTGCTTTGCTGCTGCTGCTGCTGTGCTCTTTTGCTGCTGCTGCTGCTACTCTCAATAGAAAAGCAAGCCTTTCTCCCCCACATGCAGAAAAGTATCACTTTCCCATCCCCAAAGGACTCTACATGCTGCAGCCTCAAATTCCAAAACTCGGGCGGTATTTTTTCTCCCGGCTCCATCCGGGATTTCCGGTTACCGGCGGTTACCGGCCGGTAACCGCCGGGAAACCGAACCCTGTGCGCTATGCAGCGATGACCAAGAGAAGTGTGGCTTTGGGTGTTTAACACTTCCAATGGATTAGAGTTGTAAAGGGTAGAGATTCAGCTGTGAGATTGGAATGTGGGCTGATGTTTCTCTCACCTTTAATTTAGTTGGTCTTACCAAATCAGGGCATGTGATGGCTAGATGTATAACATGTTCTCATACATTATGTCATTCTGTTTGAACATGGTAATATCACGTAAACAACGAAGGTTCTTTTGTGCCAGAATTACTATGGCATCCACAGTTTTGGTCATGAACAAAGCAATGGGCTAAGATGTTCTGACAGAGTCCATGCGTTTTGGGGCCAGTTCACAGTGGCTATGGCAGAAAAAAAAAGAAAAAAAATTATAGTGAACACTGATTTTAATTTTATAATTTTTCTCTTCAAAAATCACTGTCTATATTTCTACTAAATATGAAGTTTCTTGAAGAAACAAGAGCAGATTATCTACTTCGTAATTTATCTTCAACTGCCATTTATTTGTTTCATTAGTATTATCGTAATAATTTGATAAAATTTATAATTGTTGTACTTTCTATAGTTCTTCTAAACCTGAAGACTGAAGTGTCTTGAAGAAATAATAGCAGATTATCTACTTCGTAATTTATCTTCGACCGCCATTTATTTGTTTCGTGAGTATTATCGTAACATGTTGATGAAATTTATAATTTTTGTACTCTATAGTTCTAGTAAACCTGAAGTTTCTTGAAGAAACAAGAGTAGATTATCTACTTCGTAATTTTTCTTTGACCGCCATTTATTTGTTTCATGAGTATTATCGTAACATATGGATGAAAGTTATATTTTTTGAAAGGGAAGTGATCAAATTATCAGCTGACTTGGGAACTGCTAGAAAAGCTATCATGTGGATTTGATACTCGAAAATCTAACTGCCTATTGTCTATGTAACAATTATTTTATGTTTTTCTCATGAATCAATAGTATGTTGATCAGTTTGAGCACCCATGCAGGGGCCTCTTTGTAGAGTTTGCGAAGAAAACAATGAGCCTGAAGGCAAGGGCAGTTCTTGTGAAGGCAAAGCTGTGGGTTTTGTGTACAGTTCTGCCGGCAAAGATTCAGTTCTTGTAACAGCCTGGGGTAGTGGGCAGCTCCAGATTGATGCTCTAGCTGATGAAATTCAGCCACAGTGGAGCATTGGGATCCCCACTCGCCTTAATGTCGATCCACATGGACACATAAAGAGTGTTGCTATGATATGTGACTCTAATTCACAAGATTCTTTGGCCCTACGGTCACATCATGCATCCAGTATGGGATCAAATGTGAAGAGCAATACAGATGCTGTTTGGATGGGGCACTCTCCTCCTTTGCTACGACTTGCAATCGTGGATTTGGCACTACCAAAAACTTCTAATGGTAGCTCTTTATCATTGTTTCTGGATCCCCTTGTCCCAGAGAGATTTTATTGTGCTCATGGTGGGGGACTTGACATGGTCTCGTTGCACTTCCTGCCATTTTCTTACCCCGAAATGGCTTCAACACCACCCTCTGTGCATCCTGTCCTCACTACAGGCAACAATGAGACAAATTCTCCCTTCCTTTCTGGATTTGTTACCATAGCCGACGCATATGGCCATGTGCAGTTAGTTGGCATCACGTGCCCTGGTGAGTGCTTTGTGGTGGAGATGAAGGGTTGGAAGGAACCAACGCCTCTTCAGCTTGACATTGACAGCAAGAGCATTAAGGATGTGGAATCGTCCACAACTGGAATGATCAGTAAAGAGCTTATTGCCGGTCCAAATCCACCCATACTTCCATCTTCATCAAGCCTGAGGTCATTGACCCTTGACTCTATTGAAGGAAAATCCACACTTCATCACTACATCAAGGTTTTCCATGAGTACTATGTGGAGTACGGGCACAAGGTAAGAAACTGCCACCATGATATTTTGCAGATAACTTATCATATTTGCATATTTTCAGACCTTAGACCATGTCATTTGCCGTTGTTGGCCAATGGTTGGTGAACAACTAAAATAAATTGGTTCTGCAGATAGCTGGACCTGTTAAATATAAATTTTTCATTGCTGATTAGATAACAATAAATGAGGGGACATAAGGAAAATATAGTGATCCACAGTTTGTTTTAATGATGCTTAGGTTTTCATTGAGCTCAAGGAACACGCAGACTATCTGAAGGCAGAAATGGAAGACAAACAGAAGCGCTTACAAGCAGTGAAGCAATCACTTCTATCCATAGAAGCCAAAGATCAAGACCTTAACAAGCGGATAGATCAGGTGTTCAAAGTATACGATCTGTTGGAAAAGCGCATAGAGAGCTTCAAGATGCTGCCTGCTGCAAACAAGAAACCGTTGTCACGAGCAGAGCAGGAGTTCAAGGCACAGCTTGGTCCGTTATCGAGAAAGCTGACTTTACATTCTCTCCCTACAGTTTCATGTGCTAATAGAATTTGTATCTGCTAAAACTTTTGCAGATAGGTTTGCAGATGTGGAGCTGGATGCTTTGCGTTCATCTATTACTGCTCTGAGCGCAAGGATGAAACGATTTGCCCACCCTTCCATGGGCGGTGCAGCTGGCACAGGAATGCCACCATGGCAGACACCAAAAGCTGGAAGAAGCCATGTTTCAGAGTCCCAGATGTCGCTGCTGAAATCTTCACTTGAGAGACTCACTCTCCTCAATGAGGAGAACAATTTGAAGCTACGGCTGATTGAACATGAACTCAAGAACCAGGAACAATAGGTGATATTTCGGTGTTCACAAGGCAAATTGCACCTCCTGTACTCAGCACTAACATCCTTTTTTTTTTGCTGGCAGTTCTTACCACAACTGCGAACTACATGCTCCTTGAAGATTGTGCTTTCTTACGCTTGCTATCACTCGTCTGCGCGGTGAACGTTTTGGGGTTCTGCAGGTTCCGCCCCTGGATGCAGCAGCAAATTTGGGTGCAATTGTGCAAGGGAACACACAGCGAACAGGCAAGCAGTTAGCCCTGCAAGTGCGTGTCAGCGTGATGTAATTCTACTGGAAATGACCGTAAGCTTGTGCCCAATAGTCTGTTTATAACTCGCCCCCTGTAGTTTTTCGCTCCCTGGGGATTTGTGGGTGCTAAACTACACTTCATTATCCGAACTGCTGACTGACGTGGTTTGGCCTCACGTAGGTCGTGACATCCGGTGGTACTGATTAATCAGTCATTTGAATGTAGGTCGTGACATCCGGGCTATGGTTAAGTCGGCCCTTGAGAATGTGGTCGGGGTGGACCTTGATTAATCAGTCATTTGAATACAGCCACTTAGGAGGTTTGTTCACTAGCTCGATATGACATGCAGGATGTAGCGACGCTTGTTTATTCTGACGATGTAACCTAGCTAGAGAATTTCGTTTACTTGCATATCATAGTATGATTGATTTTTCGTTGGCTATATCTGGATTCTTGCTCGTCACGGCCGTTGCGTGCGTCAGGTGAGCGCGTGCCGCTGGCTCGGCGCGCGGCTAATCACCATGACGCGCGCGCCACGCCATCTAGGCAGGACCAAGCGCGTGGCCAGTGCCTGGCTGTTCGCCGCGCTACTCTCGTGCGCGCCGCCCGACCGCGCGAATCCGCTCGTTCTTTAGCATATCGCGTTTGTCTGCCACCGAGTGTATTTCGTTCCACTTCTGTATCGCCGCTTTTTGCACAGGTGAAGTGCTATGGATGTGTGCAGCGAACAGCTGAGAGGCGGCGGCCTCGCGGAGGGTTGCACCTTGGCGACGCAACTGAGGACGACCGACCATGGCGGTGGTGACGCCGTCCGGGCGGAGGCGGCGGGAGGACCAGAGTAGGTCCCACATACGGGCGAACCGGCGAACGCGGCCGAGCACGTAGAGGCCGAGTGGGCAGGGCGCGACGCCGCAGCGTTCTGCGGCGAGGGAGTGGAGGGGTAAGCTCGTGCTGCCCTTCCTCCGCCTCCCGAACCGCTCGCGACTCCGGGAAGGTTGTAATACTCCGCCTTAATCCGGGCCGCACCGGCGCACACTATGATCGAACGGTCAAATGGAGACCCAGATTTGGATCGTATGTTTTATTTGAGATCCAATCCAGGAGTGTATTAACAATAAAAAGAAACCCAAGGGTTCTTTATATAAATTTCCTCGCATCCTTTTCCACCTGAATCCTGGCCGCGGATGCTTGATCGGACGGTTTCCCTAAGCCGAGGACTGGGTTCCCGGAATGCGCTCGTCTGTATCCTCCTCGCAAACCCTAACGCGCGCCCGCCATGGCCGCCGCCGTCCGCCGGGTGAGGAAGCCGCCGCGCTTGTTTTTTTTTTAACTCGGAAAGCTAGTTTCCATTAGACACTATCTCCAGCCTGATCACTGGAGACCACGCTGGAAACAAAGGTGGGGACTTGACTCATAAATTCCATCGAGTCAGAGCTAACCACGCTCGCCCCATACATTGCAAGGCGATCAGCCACCTTGTTGCAATTTCTCGGGCAATGCCGAATACTACAGAAATCGAAGGATGAGCCAATAAAATCTCTAATTTGCTTGAGAAGGCTTCCATGCACACTTTGATCAAGGCCCAGCGAAGTCAAGCCCCTAACCAGGTCAGACGCATCGGATTCCAGGATAATTCTTGACATTCCCAATTGCGCTATCCTCTGTAGACTGTACAGGGCAGTCAGTGCTTCGGCTTGAAAAGGGCTATCCACTCTGCACAAATTGCCACAGCCCCCCTGAAGGAACTCACCAGTACTGTCCCTTGCGATGAAACCCCATCCTCCCTGACTCGAACCAGCTTTAAAGGAGCCATCTATATTGATCTTGTACAAGTCTTCCGGTGGCGGCTGCCAAAACTTGAGACTGACTTGCTGCTGACTCTTCGCTGCTTTCCTTCCCTTTTCAAATTCTGACACATAGAAGGTGATTAGAGAGCAGATCTCAGGGCATGTCACTCTTTTTTCCCCAACATTCACCTTATTCCTCACCGACCACCACCTCCATAAAAGAACCACAATCTGTAGCTGGGTTGATTGTGGAAAGGACCAGATTCTGCTAAGCAAATCTCGCCCAGAATGACAAGCTGCTAATATAATGCGATATTCCTCTAAATTTAGCCCTCTCCAGCACGCCTTTACTTCTTTACATCTGAAGAAGAGATGCCCACAGTCCTCATCCAGCCTGTGACACATGGGGCACAGAGTGTCCTCCTTCATCCCCCTACGGCTCAAATTCCGCCGGACTGCTAGACTATTATGGGCTACGCGCCACAGGAACATTTTCACTTTGTTTGAAACCTCCATATTCCAAATTTTGTCCCACTTGAACAGGGAGTCCCCAATTGGGTCTGGCTCAGAACTTTCTGCATTTCAACCAAGCTCAATTTCCCTGTTCTGAATTGGGTCTGTTCCAAATTTTCACTTTGCCGCCGCGCGCGTTGGTGCTGTTACGTCGGTGGCGATGCATCGAGTCAAATTGCCCAGTCGTTACATTTCATCTCGTTTTGGATTCCTTTTTACTGTCATGCTCTACAATTTCAAAGTTTTGAGTCCACAGGACCTCGCCTGTTTGGTACTCTGGACTTGCTAGTAGTGTTTCCGTGAATGAAGGAAATACATCCGGTTTCAAGTTTCGACGCAAGCATCTGCTCTCTCTTGCCTTGACCAGAGTCATATTCACCTTAATAGAAAAGGAAATCGAAGTGTCTCAAACCGCCCCAGCTTTGGAAAATGGCGTAATATCAGCATTGCAAGTTTGCAACGGGGAATCAAAGCGTGTTACAAGCATCTTGAGCAAATTACATCATAGGAAAAGATGAAGCATTGGATTGACCAGCCGATAACTCCGAACATTCATCCTGTAACTCCCATCCGAGTGAATTATCTACTGATGATTCTACAAAAGTTTCCAACCAACAACAAATTCCCGCACACTACATACACAAAAAAGAATAACCAACGTATAGCAGGGGTGGAAGGGTTTGTCAGTCCAGACCGCCGATACAGGCCTCCTATATGGATCCAGGGATCTACCATTACGAGGTGTACTCAAAGGGTTGAGGTGGCTGTGGCTCATCGTCGTCGGCCATGGCAGACGAGCCTGACCCCTGTTGGCTGGCGGCAGTTGCAGTGTTGCCGGTGTTTGTGGCCACAGTTGAGGGGGCATCGGTGAGTGCGAGGACCTCGGCCTCGGTGGGCTGCATGTCTTGGAGAAGGATGAATCCAGAAGGAGCAGGTTTCACAGGGACATATCGGCTGCCCTCGATGAACTTGATGAACTTCTCCTGGGCAGGGATGACACGAGCTGGGTTCGTCAGGATCTGGAAGCTCGGTTCTGGTTCAGGAGCCTTCTTCTCTGCTGCATTATCAACCTGGGAACAAATTTTGAGACAGGTAAATTCAAAGACACCTTTATCATGCGAATGAAGTTGGTTCAGACTAATTTTGAATATGGTTCTCTATAGCTGATGTAAAAACAGCAACTTCAACTAGATAGTGGATCCCAAGCCCATCACCAAGCTAGTGTACTGAACAGCAGAGTTGATTATTAACTAAATGGCTGGTAGTGGTAATCAAGGTTCTAAAAACCGGAACCGGAAGAAATCCCGGTCGGCGGCCGGTAACGGTAACCGGGCGGTTACCGGAAAAACCGGTAAAAAACCGGTCACAATTTGAAAATCAAAATTTGAATTTTGAGATATTTTGAAACCGGTAACCGGAAAAACTAGCCGGTAACCGGAAAAACCGGCCGGTAACCGGAAAACCAAAAAAAAACCGGCCAAAATTCGAAAAATCAAAAAATCATACCGGCCGGTTTTTTAGTTACCGGTCTCTACTGGTAAAACCGGTAACCGGCGGTTACCGGCCGGTAACCGCCGGGATTTTGAACCATGGTGGTAATACACTATACTAACTACCAAGGTTTGGTTATGTGCTGATTTCATTTCAGCCAAGTTTGGTATTGTTCTTGGATGTAAACACATCGAAAAAAATAAAACCAAACAAATCCAATAAGTCCATGGTCGGCATTAGCTATTCTTACCTGCATTGCATCGGCATCCTTTTCCTGAGTTTTAGTCGCCTTGCCTGAAGTAGAACCAGAAGCATCTTCCGTTGTCTTCTCCTGGTTAGCTTTGCTTTCTGCATCCTTCTTCGCCCTAGATTTTGCCTTGGCATATGTTGACAAAATGGCTGTCGGCAGCTTGACTGCTGAAGTTGTACTCTGCTGAGTTGTCGGTTTTGGATACTCGAAGAGGGATGGTTTAGCATGTGACAAGAACTCAAACTTTGGCACTTTCAGATCAGAGTTGAGCCCAATGAAGGCTGTTGGCGAGAAGGCCAGGCTGATGAAATACAGGAGAGGATACCAGTACCAGAACTGACTGAAAACCGCGAGGCCAACCACAGCAGTGAGCTTGTCATGCTTGTTCCTTGATAGAAGTTTGATCGTGACATTCCTACCACCAGCATCTAGAATACCAGAAGCCAGTATGGCGCCCATTTTGCTCATGGTGTCTTCATGTTTGTCAAGAATAATCTTTTCCAACTGACGTCTGAATGTTCCAACACGAGAATCAAAGGATTCATTAGTCTGGATCATGACCATTGCCATAGCAATGAGAGCACCCTGGCGCACAAAGTCAACAACATCCGATGTAAGAGGCTCCAACAGGGAAATGGCATCGCTTAATCCAGTTCCTGCACAGGATATCCCAACAGCTAAAGCTGCACCATAACGAACATGTGGGTTGTATGATTCAGACAGCAGGGAGACAATTCTTGGAGTCTGCATGATCACAACAGAAGATGTAAGGTGTGGATCAAAGCTATTGATGCTTGTTTATTTTAGCAATTCTCCCCCAAAGATGGCTGCATAATCAGCTGGGAAAAGGTTAATGTATATTGATAATTGGAAATCAAATTGAATAAACGGCATCTATTTAAACAAGAAGGCATCTAAACTCTACAAACCTGCTCAGGTTCGTTGTATAGGACAAATCCAAGAGCCATAACTGCAGTCCTCCGAACATCATCACTGACGTCTGACACAGCAAAATGCAGCAGCTGATGGATGGCTTTGTTATTTGCAGTTCCCCTGTAGGCTAGAGCCAATGCGTACATACCACCGTAACGTAGTATGGGATCTTGATCTCTAGTCATTTGTTCAATCAAGGTGTCAGCTTCCTCTTCCCTGCCATATACTGTCAATGCGATGCCAAGTGACAAACCCCTAGAAAGAAAGAGATGTCAGCACAAAGAACAGGATGCGTCTTGAGGAATAATGCAACAGTAATTAAAATTTAAACATCACTGACCTGATAATCTTTTCATGCTGTGTATCATGTGCATAAGCAAGCATCTCACTAGCCTTCTCGCTGGCTGTTCCAACCATAAGCAAGCCCATGCCAATACCGGCTCCTTCACCAGCCACAGCACTGTCTGTGTAAAGAACATTCTTTATGTCCTCGTATATCTCTTCATCTGCTGTGCCCAAAGCTGCAAGCCCAAGTCCCAAACAGGCACCATGCTGGATGACCTGTATAATATGGTTTGGAGTAAGCAAAATATACAAGAAATGAATGTTATTAGGTGAAAAGTGTTAAAGGTAATGCTAGAGATAAGGGCTAGATATAGAAGATTGGCTCAGGTATGTCCTGGCTGCAATCCTTCCGTAAGAGATAAGTCCTTGATTGTAATCTGCCGCAGGTGATATGATTGGAAAGTCCTGATTAGAGATAGAATAGATTGATTCAGTTATATCTGTTAGAGATTTGTTCCCAGGACTTCCTAATCTATCACCGCAGCGTGTTGTATTATGTGGCGGTTTAGCCATCTATATAAACACGCAGGGACCAAAACAATAGAATTTACATGGTATCAGAGCCTCTCCTCAATGGCGAGCTCTTCCACCCTAATGGCCGCCGCCACCCTAGGTCATCCTGTGACCGAGAAACTTACCAAGTCCAACTACACGTTGTGGAGAGCGCACATTCTCCCAGCGATTCGAGGTGCAAGACTTGTCGGTTATTTGGATGGATCGGCAACAGCACCAGCAGAAGAAATCGTCACCAAAGATGGCGAGAAGGAGACCAAAGTTTTCAATCCGGCGTATGACTTGTGGCTCGAAAAGGATCAACAGGTCCTGGGCTACTTGCTCTCCTCTCTTTCCCGAGAGATTCTCACCCATGTTGCCTCCAAGAAGACTGCTGCAGAAGTTTGGAAGGCTATCGAGCAGATGTTTACTGCTCAAACGCGTGCGCAAGCCGTCAACACTCGTATTGCCCTAGCCACCACAAAGAAGGGTAATATGACGGTTGCAAAGTATGTTGGGAAGATGAAGGCTCTCGGAGATGACATGGCAGCCGCCGGAAAGTCTCTGGATGATGAAGAACTCGTGTCCTACATCCTCGCTGGACTCGATCTGGAATACAACTCAGTTGTAACCAATGTTACTGGACGACCCGATCCAATCTCCGTTGGTGAGCTTTACTCTCAACTCAGTTTCGAACAGAGATTGAATCTTTTGCAGAGCAACCAATACCAGCCATCCATCAACTCTGTGATGCGTGGACAAAGTGGCTTCCAGCGTGGCCGTGGAGGACGCAATGGAGGCCGAGGTCGCAACAATGGCAATCGTGGTCGAGGTGCAGCTTTCGGCAATACAAACCGAGGGACTGCAGACTCAAATTCCCGACCCATCTGCCAACTTTGCAAGAAGAAGGGGCACACTGCTCCAGCCTGCTGGCACCGCTTCGACGAAAATTATGTTCCTGAAGAGAAGAGTGCCTCTGCAGCAATGAATTCCTATGGCGTTGACACAAACTGGTACACTGATACCGGTGCAACAGATCATATCACGAGTGAGCTTGATAAGCTGGCAGTTCGTGAGAAGTATACTGCTGGAGATCAGATTCACACGGCAAATGGAGCAGGTATGGATATTCATCACATTGGTCACACTATTGTTCGTGCCTCCTCTCATAATCTGTACCTCAACAACATCCTTCATGTTCCTAGTGCTAAGAAGAATTTAGTTTCAGTTCATCGCCTTGCTTCGGATAATCAAGTGTTCCTTGAATTTCACCCTACTTTCTTCTTGATTAAGGACCAGATCACGAAGAAGGTTCTTCTCAAAGGCAAATGTGAGCAAGGTCTTTATCCTCTCTCATTCATACCTTCGGCTGGTATCAGCAAACAGATCTTTGGAGCAATAAAATCGCCATCCTCTTCACGGTGGCACAGCCGTCTTGGTCATCCAGCGTCCACAATAGTGCAGCAGGTTGTTAGGCTAAATAACCTTCCTTGTTCCCCAGAATCCAATAAAGAAACTGTGTGTAACGCTTGTCAACAAGCGAAAAACCATCAATTACCTTATACCAAGTCATCTAGTATCTCTAAATCTCCTTTAGAACTAGTCTTTTCAGATGTCTGGGGTCCAGCATGTGAATCTGTTGGAAGAAACAAGTTCTATGTCACCTTCATTGATGATTATAGCAAATTTGTGTGGATTTACTTGCTTCGTTACAAATCTGAAGTTTTCCAAAAATTTCGTGAGTTTCAGCAATTGGTTGAACGATTGTTTGACAAAAAGATCATCTCCATACAAACAGATTGGGGTGGTGAATATGAGAAACTTAACCCCTTCTTTCGGCAAATAGGCATATCTCAGAGTGTCTTGTCCTCATACCCATCAACAAAACGGTGCTGCCGAAAGAAAACATCGGCACATCGTTAAAGTTGGTCTCTCTCTTTTAGCCCATGCATCTATGCCGCTCAAGTTCTGGGACGAAGCTTTTGCTACAGCCACATATTTGATTAATAGAACTCCTAGCAAACTTCTGCAGTTTTCAACTCCTTTGGAACGACTTTTTCAGACTAAACCGGATTATGAAACTCTTCGTGTCTTTGGTTGTGCTTGTTGGCCTAACTTGCGTCCCTACAACACTCGCAAACTCCAATTCCGCTCCAAACAGTGTGTCTTTTTAGGCAATAGCAATATGCACAAGGGTTTCAAATGTCTTGATATCCAAACTGGTCGAATCTATATCTCTCGCGATGTTGTCTTTGATGAAGAGGTCTTTCCCTTTGCAAAGCTTCATCCAAATGTCGGTGCTCGTCTTCGAGCTGAAGTTCTTCTTTCTCCTGATCTTTTTGGCACTATTGATCATGGGGGTGCACAGTCAAATGATCAATGTGATGATTATTCTGATACTAATACTGTCTGTGATGATTGTCCTACTAATACTCCTGTTTTAGACCAACAATGTGTGCCGCAGCAGGTTGAGCAGCAGATTGTACAGCAGCAGAATGAGCAGCCGACCGTGCAGCAGCAAATTGAACAGCAGACTGTGCAGGAGCAATGTGATAATCTGCGTCAACAGCAGCAGCAATCTGTGCAGCAAGAAGTATCAGTACTCAAGCCACCTATTACCCAGGTATATAGTCGGCGTGTAAGAGTTCCATCACATACACATGTATCTTCTGATTCTCAGTATTCACTGGAAAGTCTGTCGCAACCCTCTGAAATGGTGTCAGCTCATGAACACGTTACTGAAGATCTTCCTGACAGTCCTGAGTTAGTGGAAGGCGTGGTTTCTTCATCTCAACATCGCCCCATTACTCGCCTTCAGAAAGGTATTGTGAAACCGGTGATATTCACAGATGGTCGAATAAAGTACACTGATGGGAGAATCAAGTATGGTTTTCTTGCTGCGAATGGTGAACCACAAAGTCTGGAAGAAGCTATGCAGTCTGAAAACTGGAAGAAAGCAATGGATGAAGAGTACACGGCATTGTTGAATAACAAGACATGGCATCTTGTGCCTCCTAAGAAAGGAATGAATCTAATTGATTGTAAATGGGTATACAAAGTGAAGAGGAAAGCTGATGGAACAATTGATAGATACAAAGCTCGGTTAGTGGCCAAGGGTTTTAAACAAAGGTATGGAATTGATTACGAAGACACTTTTAGTCCAATAGTCAAAGCTGCTTCAATCAGACTTGTTTTGTCAATTGCAATTTCTAGAGGGTGGAATCTTCGTCAACTTGATGTAAAGAATGCGTTCCTTCATGGCGTTCTTCAGGAGGATGTATTCATGAGACAGCCGCCAGGGTATGAAGCTAAGAAAATGAAAGATCATGTGTGCAAATTAGACAAATCATTGTATGGATTGAAGCAAGCTCCTAGAGCCTGGTATTCAAGACTAAGTGAAAAGTTGCTCCAACTTGATTTTCAGCCGTCAAGAGCTGATACATCTCTCTTCTTTTATAGGAAAGATGATGTGATCATATTTATGCTCATCTATGTAGATGATATAATTATGACCAGCTCATCAGCCAAAGCCACACAAGCTCTTCTCAAGAATCTTCAAGGTGAGTTTCCATTAAAAGATTTAGGAGATCTACATTATTTTCTTGGAATGGAAGTAAAGAAGATAGATAATGGAATTCTCCTAACACAAGCAAAATACACTGCTGATTTGTTAAAAAGAGTCCAGATGCAGACATGTAAGCCAATGAACACTCCTATGTCCACCATTGAGAAACTATCATTGGAAGGAGAAAAGTTAAGTCCTAAGGATAGTACAAGGTACAGAAGTATAGTTGGAGCCTTGCAATATCTAACTTTGACAAGACCAGACATTTCCTTCTCAGTAAACAAAGTATGTCAGTATCTACATGCACCAACAACTGCACATTGGACAGCAGCTAAGAGAATACTCAGGTACTTGCAACACACTATGGGCTATGGTTTAAAAATTACTAAATCTCCTTCTATGTTAGTTTCAGGATTTTCTGATGCAGATTGGGCTGGGTGTGTAGATGACAGAAAATCCACAGGAGGTTTTGCCATTTTTCTAGGAACCAATCTTGTGTCCTGGAATGCAAAGAAGCAACCTACAGTTTCTAGATCTAGCACAGAAGCTGAGTACAAAGCAATGGCTGATTGTACAGCAGAGATAATGTGGATCCAAACTTTTCTAAAAGAATTGGGAATTTCTAGTCCTCCTGCAGCTCGATTATGGTGTGATAATCTTGGAGCAACTTATCTATCTGCTAATCCGGTTTTCCATGCTCGAACTAAACATATTGAGGTTGATTATCATTTTGTTAGAGAAAGAGTAAATCAAAAATTACTTGATATCAAGTTTATTTCCACAGGAGATCAGATTGCAGATGGTTTCACTAAAGCTCTATCTATTCAACGACTCAAAGATTTTAGAAGCAATCTCAACTTGATAAAGTTGTGATTGAGAGGGGATGTTAAAGGTAATGCTAGAGATAAGGGCTAGATATAGAAGATTGGCTCAGGTATGTCCTGGCTGCAATCCTTCCGTAAGAGATAAGTCCTTGATTGTAATCTGCCGCAGGTGATATGATTGGAAAGTCCTGATTAGAGATAGAATAGATTGATTCAGTTATATGAATATCTGTTAGAGATTTGTTCCCAGGACTTCCTAATCTATCACCGCAGCATGTTGTATTATGTGGCGGTTTAGCCATCTATATAAACACGCAGGGATCGGTGGTGATCCTTACCCCAAAACAATAGAATTTATAAAAAGGACAGGAAAGAAACAAAAAATTACCTCAGCACTGGTGTTGCGCAGACTTTCACGGAGGAATTGTTTGATTCCTTCACCATGGTTGGCATGAATCAAACCTAGAGCATAGAGGGCACCACCTTCGGAGTACGGACTACCACCACCAACAGCACCACTTTGAGGTAGGTAGGGGGCCATCAAAGCCCGGCCTTGTTGAAGGTGGCCTCTATGAATCACACCTAGTCCAGCAGTTGCACTGAATTTAGCCCAATTTGTTGCCCTGCTTAACCACTCCTGCGAGATAATACCAACATGAGATTGAGACAGTACAAAGGCGAAAAATGTTACATAACGACAACAGAACAAATAAAAAGATAAATACCAGGTTCTCTCTTAGGAAGGTATCTACAGTTGTTCCTGCATGCATGATTGCATTGGCACAAATAGTTGCACTGTGGCAAACACTGTTCCTCATTTCCACAGCCTGCTTGATTGTTTTCAGAATTAGAAGATCGGACCTATTGAAACAGACAGCTCCATCAAGTCAATATCAGGTATAAAAGTCAGAGAGGCCAGCTGTCAACAACTCAACACCCACAAAGTAATAGTCAGTTTACCTGTTGTGGCTATACAAAAATTGTAGAGTCAGCTGAATATATGTCTCCCCTGACAGTATTCCTTTAATTTTTGCAAGCCTATCAGCATGTGCTACCTCATTTGGATCCACAGTGTGAGCACTTCCATTTGGTGTAGTTGTATCATCTCTCATCTGAACATCACCAGTTGGTTCTGTGCTACCTGAACCCGCATTGCCAGCTTGAACGTCTGTCAAAGCTGATCCACTATCAGGGTTAGACTGTGGAGGAGTCTCTGAGGCCAGACGATTCCTCACATTCAGAAGGAAGGCCTGGTTCTCATTTTCCACAAGATCAAAAGCAATTTGGTATGCAAGGAGAGCATCATCCTGGATAAAGAACATAATATCTCAAGTAAGCAACTGAGAATGCCGTCTAAGTAACGTGGCTGAGCAGAGAACAAACACATACCTTACTTCCAGAAAGCAGCTTGTCCAATATGTTTGCAACGGTTTCAGGCTCACCCAAAAACATAAGACACTGGCAAATGCTCAGATAATCTGGATTTGGCAATGTCTGGAATATTTTAACAAGACAGCGAAGAACCTGTAATTGACAATAAAGTGAATTATTTGGTCAATTCGTAAAAAATTTTAAATTTTGTTAAACACTAGTTCCTATATGACAAAAACAGGTACACAACTCTAAAATAACCCTTGCATTTCCATTCAACAAAAATAACAAGACTACCTATAGGATTTGGTGTAACATGCCAGTACCTCACAGCGATATTCACGGTGATTAACATATTCATGAGAAAGGTAAATGCAATATGAAAGAGCCCCGTGAATATTATCACACCGAACAATTGCTTCCTCCAGCTTATCCAGTCTCCTGCATTCAACAGCCATACCCATGGCCTGTTGATATTTCCCATCAAGGATACACCTGCAGAAAAGAACAACCATTAGGTGAATACCCCATCTGATATACAGAAGGATATCGGCAAACAATTCGATATTATCATACTTCTCCAGCATCCTCTCCACTATGGCCTCTAATCTGGGATCCACATTTTCTTCCTCCTCTGTAGCTTTAGAAGCTCTTGTCTTGATACTGGCATACTCATCTAACGCTTTGGCTGAAAACAAAAGGAACAACCAATTCAATCTAATGACCCAAAGAAATTTCGTATGAAAATAACATCCAGAGTGACTCAGAAATTAAGGCAACTCCTCACCTAAAAGAGCATAAGAATAATCTGAATCCTCAGAAACATCAAATAGAGGTCCAGCACCAAGTGCATATGACAGTGAATCATTTAACTCGCCCAAGTAGTAAAATACCTACATGATATACAACAAATATCAATATAAACAATACAAAAAAATGACATTTCCAAAAAAATCTAAAGTATTGTTAGGCACTACCTTAGAAACAACTAGTGCAGCAAGCTGCCTCTGATCAAACTCCTCGTCTTCATACAAGCTCTCACTGCAGGAAAAGGAAACAATTGGAAACAAATTATTGAATTACATTACTGGAAATTTAGACATTAATTTCCTCCAATCATAGACATTAATCAATCATATTCACAAAAGGCTCAAATAAATTTTTTATATGTTCTCCTCATACAAAGTATATCGCTCCACAAACTAAATGCAAATTCAAATTAAAGCTTCTCCTTTCCACAAAAGTAACAACTAGATAAAGAACAATTACATACAGAAAGCAAAGTTAAATTACAACATTATATTAATTCGAGCAGAATGAGAATTATATATACAAAAAATTTATAATCTAAACCAAAGTAAGAACTATCTAGAGTAACTTCTCAAAACACATAACTACCTATCAAACCCCAAGCTTAACATATTTAGCCAAATTATCTGATACTCAATAAAACCACAAACTCTGATGCATGGATACGTGGGGCTGGAGCCATGTTCGTGTCGGACACGGATACGGCTCGGACATGGCACAGACACGTATTGACGACGTGTTGAAAAATAAACGATTAAAGAAAAATAATTTGGATTTTGGACACGTATTGGACACACGATGGACACGTATTGGCCCATTTAGACGATAAGGCCCATATCCCGTATCCTTCACTTCACTTCACTTCACATCTCCCATGTTTACCCTAATCCCATCTCCCGTGCGCCTCCAACCCTTCACTTCTGCAGCTCCAACGCCTCCAGCTCCTCGCCTGCTCTCTCTCCAGGCAGCAAGCTCCCCAATCCCGGCGGCCGGCGACCAGATCCTTCCCCGGCAGCCGGCCTCCTCTCCTCCAGGCGCTACTCCTCCAGCCTCCTCGCCTCCTCTCTGCTCCCCTTTTCCCGAGCGGCAGCCAGATCCTTTCCTAGCTGCCGGCGGCCAGCCTCCTCGCCTCCTCTCTCCTGCAGGCGCTGCTCCTCCAGCCTCCTCTCTCCTCCACAGTCTATAGAGGGCACTCCTGGCTTGTAGGTATGCAGCTGCTACTACTTCTGCTGAGGACCTTGGTTATGTTATTGCTGAGTGCTCTACTGCTCTCCAGGAATTGCCTTCTCGGCAGTCTGTTAAATCTTCTGGAGATGGGTGGTTTCTGTGAACAACCGTTCTAATGAGGTCAATAATGTATAAGATCCTCCTGAGATTGATCGATTTTTATTGGAGCAAGTGAGGAACTGTCCAGATTTCTGAACTGATTTTTGTATTATAGGTATAGCTTGTTCATTTCCTAGTTTCTTACTGGATGAATTCTTCTCTAGGCTAATTATCTTTCTTGTTTGTTGCAGCATTCTGGTCTACCTCCAATGTCTGAAGCTGAGGCTCGAGCTCTTGAAGTAAACACTTGCGATCTCACAAGCTGATAAACCTCTGAGTTCTGACTGATGAGTGATCACTATGGAAGAATGCAAGGCTAAAGTGACTGACCGACTGCTACTCAACTTCATTAAGAATAAGATGGTTGGAAGCTGCAGAAGGTACTATATGTTTCCTCCAAAGTTTTTTTTTTCCATTGTGTAGTAGCCTAGTTGGTTGATATTCACAATAAACCTCAATTTTAATGCATTTTGATTCAGTTGGGTTGCATCTGGACCATGCTTTAATTTTGATTTTATGCAGCTCAAAACAAAGAAAAACTCTTGTTTCACAAAAGTAGGAATAGACGCTGGCTTGACTTCATTGTGTTTGCATTTACATGCAGGATTCTTGCACTGTTGTGATTGTGCTTATACTATTACACCCCTGAAAGTTCAAAGCTTTCTGATTTCTCACTCCTATTAATATTAATATTCCCATTTTTTTCACTCTAATAGGTTACCTATCCACGAACACCCTTGCAAAATCCAAGCAAGGATACAAAAGTGCAAAAAGTTGAATTTTTACAGTGAGTACTAATTCACTCACACGAATTACCAGCAATAAGTGTGAAATTTCGCTTTAAATCCGACGAATTCATCCTGAAGAGCACAAAAACCGCGCACTAAACCCCCGGAATCCCCAAGTTCACAGATCAGAACCAACCCACAACCTACGGTACCCTCACACAAACTCCAGATCGAACCGAACGAGACCAACCAAACGAATCGCGCAACAGCAACAGCATCTAGGGCAACACTTCCTTCACGATCCTCATCAATCAGGGAGCAGATCGAAACACTAAAAAGCCCAGCCAAGCCACGGCCCCTGACCGAATCGCGCAGGCACAGCAGCGACTGCAACAGATACAGCGGCGGCCGAGGCGGCGTCAACTAGGTAGCGCAGGGGAAGCGAGGAGAGATGAGGGGGGAGGGGCGGGGCTCACATGGTGGGGATGCTGGTGGAGATCTCCGGGTAGAAGAGGTGGACGACGGAGTTGAGGCTGGCGAGCGCGTGCAGCTTGAGCTCCTCCGCCGGCTCCTGCAGCATCGCGAGGATCCCGCTCGCGGAGCTCACTGTGGCCAGCGCCGCCATGGCCGCCTCTGCCACCCGTACGCCGCCGCCGCCGCCAAGGAGGTGGGAAGTGCGAGGGTTTGGTTCGGGTGTCCCGAGCTTGCTTCGAGTTGGAGACGACGACGCGAGAAGGAATGAGCTGCGGTGGAATTTGTGGTTCGCAAATATGAGACGGCGCGAGGGGCGCGTTGTAAATATGATCAGGCTAAGATAGAAAAAATCGCTTGTCCATCGGCCTCGGATAAGTACCCGTTTATTTATGGGAAACTATGTGCTGTATATTGTAACGGAAATAAAAAAATTTATAGTAAATATTTTAGATATTTTGTTCATTCATCCTAACCACTTTTCTGGTATGCTCATACACTGAGTACCAGTAAATCCATAAAACCGAGATCCTCACAATGAACTCGACATTAGCTTTAGAATAACAAGATCATAAGCTTTGTATGTCATATATAAGCACCAAGTGCTAAAAAACTACGGTAACAACAATAATAGTTTTCACCAACACAATGGCAAGGATTATTGACCAAATCATTAATTTATCTTTCTTCTAAAATAGAGAGTTCTATACTGTTTTATGTAGGAGATATATCAGCGTTATGTGAGATCAACACAAAAATTATAGTTTTACGGTATTTTTCAATCTCCTAAATGTTACCGCAAGAAGCAAAAGCGGCTCCTTTTCATCAAGTTCTCCTATCTTGGTTCCAATGTTGCTACAAGGACCAAACAAATATATCAAATCCTATAAAATAGTCAATAGCAAGGTTAAAAATTAAAAATATAAACAATATAAACAATATACGACAACCAATCACTGACCACCACGTATCGACCAGCTAACTACTAGCTAAACAAGAGTACTCGAGGTACTCAAAGATCACAAGCATTGAAGTACTCGTACCGACCAAGAAGTCTACAAGTGCCGACCATGAAGCCTACGGCAACCAATCACAAAGGTTTCGACTACCGAAGACAACAACAGCAGACAACAAAGTCTACGACAATGACAACAGTTGAAGTCGGTCGTGGTCGAAGTTGCACATCGTCATAAAACTGAGCTCTGCTACAGTACTCTTCCGAGTACCAGCTGAATTATTGTTCCCTTCGAGTATTGTTCTTTCGACCGTACAGTTTTTGCCGGATCCATGCTCTAATCGGTCCATGCTCTGAATCTTTGATCACGCCGCTCGAAGGCCGTCCGATCTTCTGGTGGTACTTAAACGTCGTCCGATGCATTTGTGCCACTCGAAAGCCATCCGATCATCTGGTGGCACTTGAACACCGTTCGATCCTCCATCGCTACTCGAAAGCCATTCGATGCTTTGATGTTACTCGGACTTGTCTGAACCTCTGATGTTACTCGGACACCGTTCGAAAGCATTCGGAGCATACCAAAACCATTCAGAGCAAAGCAAAACCACTCAAACGAAACCAAAACCACACGAACTCAAGCAAACCACTTAGGGCGACCAAAACTACTCGGAACCTACTGAAACCACTCAGTGCAGAGTAAAACCACTCGGACGAAACAAAAATCACTCAAACTTGAAACATTCAACTGCGATGGACCGAAACTTTCACAAACGCAAAATCCAAAGCACTCCAAACACTAATTATTCATCATCGCTTTATTTACAACCATTCACATGGTCTAACACTATCTCCTTGCTTCCGGAGAAGTTCCTCCATCTCAAAAGCTCTAGATTCTGTGAAAGGGAATGCCGTTGCACCGTCATTTGAAATTATTGTCCTGCCATCTGTTTTGAGCGCTTTACCATCAGGCCCAAGTATCACTAGTTATGGTATGCCTTTGATAGCGAAGATTCTAGTAAGCTCTTGCGTTGTTTTATCAGAGTAGGGGATAGCAAACCATGGCATTGCAGTCAGGCTTGCTTGGAATTCTTCCTTAGCGCGTTCCATGGAAATGAAGATGACCTGGAAGCTTCCAGGTCTCAAGGTTTTCAGCTCAATGTAAACCTCCTGAGCTGTTTTGTGAAGGCGCTGCAAGGTGGGCACCAGTGTGCCCCGAAATACAGGACGACTGTCTTGCCAATAGGGTCAGCTGTAGGAGTCTGAAAGAATTATCATAGGAGGTGAAACTGCAAAGCTGAGCCAAACTAACTAGATGGATTAAAATGAAGAACGCAAAGGAGACATGGCTGCAACCCTAAAATATGTGACACTTTACCATGACATAACTATGATAAATATTGCATATTATGTAGAGAAGCTTGTTGGTTCATATTTTGCTTCAAAATCACATTTATTGTGCTCACTGTTGGCTACATTTTATCTCATGTTGTTTGCTTATACAGTTTGTTCCAAAAAATACTTCACTTATTTTTCTATTCTAGTGTCTTTATGCTTTATATGACTAGAACTATATGGCAAAACATAGTGAAATTAGAGGCGTCTACTAATCTCGCATTTCCAATTTACATGGCACCTTTTATTGTACGATATGCGAAAGGGTCTCTAGCCCAATGGTTAGAGGGCTGAGTAGCACCCCCAGGTCCTGGGTTCGACTCCCAGTGGGAGCGAATTTCAGGCTTGGGGAAAAAAATCCCCTCGCCTGCTACCACACCAAAGCACAGGTCTAAGGCCCCGCCAAGGCGTTGATCCAAAGGATCCGCCGGTAGTCTCACAAGGTCGGGCGATGGTGCCGCTGTGTAAGGGTGGAGCAGGGGTTCGGGGGTTTTCTCGGTCTGCATGAGAAGACCTTCTTCTTAAAGCAATACCCGGGGGGATTCTTCCCCCCGCAGGTCGAGTTTTTTTTATTGTACGATACAATCATTAAGGTGTTAATGACCTTAATGATTGTGCTTGCATATTAGATTGTATGAGCGCACATTACTGGGCTCGCTCCTTGCTATAGTGGCTTTATATTAGCTGCAAGATTGTTCTGTTCCCTGTCACAGAATGCTGCTATTGGCAGTCTATCAAGTCTGTATCTAGCCTGTACTCTTACCTGAATCATGCTTTTGATCGGATGATCAAAAGTCGGGAAATTTTGTACATACCTTACTCCAGGTTTTAGGAACCTATTTTATCTATGAATCACAAAGATCCATGTTAAAGTTCAAACCTTTTCGAGATTTAAATAAGGTTGCACCAAAAATCGAGCAAAAACCAAAATTGATGATCAAGATTTGCTCATATGCAGAAGGCAACTAAGATATATTTGGATATATTCTCACATGTCATAATAAGCAAAAACACCGCATAAATCACTCCAAAAACCCTTAGATCAAGAAACCACTTGAAAATAAAAAAGTGCAAAACTCGAGTCTCTTAATGAAGTTGCTACCAAAATATCTAGATAGGTGGAGAATGATTCCAGGTGTTATCTTCATGTTTTATACATCCTTAGCACATTAAGATTAAGAAAGGATGAGAGAAAAGGAAAAACCAACCAAATCAAGAGTAAATTAATCAAGATAAGAGATAGCCATGGGGATGGTCAAAAATTGATTCTATTGCTGTTTGAGGAGGAAAATTTTACAGTCATTCCACTTTGGAGGACAGAGAGCACATCAAATACTCAACTCTCAAACCCTAATCCTAAACAAGAAAATATAAGAGTGAAAGGTTAGATGGTTCACCACAAGTCTCCATCTCAACCCCTTAAATAGATGGACTAGCCAGCTATATCTAACACTTAATTGATACTATTCACTTAATATAATGGAGAGAACCCGATAACCCCCCACATGGGTTTTACTCACTCATTATACTTATGCATGCTTTTCAAAACACATAAATCCGAATCTGCTAAGTCCTAAGTTTTAATCCATCTTGATTAAACCAATTTCTCCATGATCTAAACTGCTTTCTCAAGCGCCGCTCACGCAGCGCGGTTTTCTTCCAAAGCAGTTTTTAGAATTTTGGTCAAACTACCAAAATACCCTTCCTTAACCCAGTCATCTCCTTCTATTACAAGCAATTGTCATGCTTGTCACGTGTAGATGCATCACTGACTTGCCAAGCATTGATAAGTCTCTCCCGTTTTGGTTCGACCGAACCACACTTGAACCAAGCAAGCCACACGGTGCAACTCCACCGTTTGAACTCGACTTCAACATTTCCCGTCTTTCTTGTGACATGCTTGAGCTTACCATCTCACTTGGTATTTTCGATCATTCTGGATCTCAGCTACTCCATGAACGTAGCCCTAATCATCACTGTTAACCACGGTTGACTACAAGCGACATTGCACATCCAAAAATAAATAAATCGTTTTTGGTCACAAATCCTTCGTAACTTGATCCACGTTAATAGTAACATAGCTCATACAATGTATATACCAAGACCTAGGCCACCAAAAACCCATTTGGTGATTCAAAACTCAAGAATTAAAAATCTGACCGAAACATCTGCTGTCTGGTTGGTCTGACCGGGTGACAATTCCGGTCAGACCGCTGGGATCACCCGGTCCAACCGATATTGGCATACGGTTGAACCGCTGCAACATCTGGCAAATCAGTGTATGATTAATTAATACATGCATGGCAGAGCCATTTAGCGATCCGAAACCAACCCCATAGGAACTGCCTCGTTAATGCACATGCATGCATTGCACAGCAAGGACATCACGTCAACGCCAAGGCTATAGTAGTAGCTCATCAATGTGTATGAAAGGTCAAACACCGTACGTGCAATTTTAAAATTTTAACTCTTTAAACTGACAATGATTCATAAATAGTGAAAAAAAACCTTTTTTTTTCTTCCATGTCATTCTGAACGAGGACTTGAAACAATTTTTATAAGAGAACTAGAAGCTAACCTTTGTTTAGAGGGCCAGAACAAAAACTAAAGTTGAAGATCAGAGCTATCAAATAATATGATTCTTCCCTTCATCATCTCCTGCCATCTCTTCCTATGTGTGGCAATAACAAGAAGAAACAAAATAAGTTGATGTTTTTATGGTTGCGATGTGAGCATTGATGCTTCAAGAAGTCCATTCCAACATGGCTTCCTAGGAATGGCATCTTTGGCATGTTGTGTGTGCATCTAGTTAAGTACTATTCTACCAATATGCTTCCTGATATCCCAGCAGTGGGGAGCAGCCGTGGGGGGTGAAAACAACAAGGTTGGATAGGGATAAAGATGGGCATCAAGCTGAGCATAAGAAGGTGAAAACAGAATGTGTGATCATTCTCCAGTCAGCGTGTACGCTGATGATGTGGACAGCAAGATGCCTTGCCTGGTGCAATTTCTTCTTAAAAATCGCACCTTGTGTTCTCCCGTAGAGTACCTTCTTTTTGCAGTACTGCAAACTGTAATTCGGGTATATATATACGTTGCATAACAGCAGAAGGAGATTCTGAACAACTGAAGAGATATGCATACTCTTGAATACTTTTTTTTTAAAAAAAAAGCTTTCTTGAATACCACGATGAAGTCCATAATGTCCATTCCTGTCAGGAAGAAGAAACTCCTTTTTTTTTTTGTTGTTTTTGTATGAGCGCATAAGGACGAGTTCTTGATTGGGCCAGGCCCAGGAAGCAAGGGATTGCAGGCCCAACAGCTCCCTCCTCCGCGTGATCGCTTGTTAAGTTCGTCGGCCGCCGTCATTCCAAGTGCTTCATGTACGGCCGGTCGTGTGCGAGTTTTTTGCTATTATAGTACTCTCCTAAATATGGCTTCGACAAAACGGTATCCACGTCGTGGGCTTCTCTAAAACGATATCTATTTCGTGTACTCCTCTCTATAATAGTATTCCCAGCGATTTGGACTCAAATTATTTTGATTTTCGAATTTTATCTCCTCCATATGACTAAACTACCCTTCCTAAATTTGTTTAGACCTATTTTTTTCTTCCCACACGACACAGTACAGGGAGTCTTTTCCTCTGGCGGCGGCGGCGCACGACCAACGCACGCAGCGACGTGCTCGCCCGCGGCGCTCGCTCGCCAGACTTCGCGCGGCGGAGTGATCACGCAAAGAGCGCCGACGACGACCAGTATGTACACGTATATATGTACACGTATGAGCAAAGAGACCATATATATGTACACGTATGCCAGTATGCCATCGTATTAACTCTGGAAGAAAATCTATGTAACATCCGGGTATGCTTTACATTGTCAAGTGTCAACAAAATAAACTAAGAATGTGTAACATGTTCTCGGATTCACATCTGGATTGACTAAGAACTATCAAAGACATGGATGAAGTTTATACCAAGTTAACAAGTTACACTAGTGGTCGTCGTCGGCGCTCTTTGCGTGATCACTCCGCCACGCGAAGTCTGGCGAGCGAGCGCCGCGGGCGAGCACGTCGCTGCGTGCGTTGTTCGTGCGCCGCCGCCGCCAGAGGAAAAGACTCCCTGTACTGTGTCGTGTGGGAAGAAAAGAAAAAGGATTAGATCTAAACAAATTTAGGAAGGGTAGTTTAGTCATATGGAGGAGATAAAATTCGAAAATTAAAATAATTTGAGTTCAAATCCTTGGGAATACTATTATAGAGAGGAGTACACGAAATAGGTATCGTTTTAGAGAAACCCACGACGTGGATACCGTTTTGTCGAAGTCATACTTAGGGAGTACTATAATAGCAAAAAACTCGTCGTGTGCTCCTTTTATCCACTCCAATGGATTAGAGGAGGAGGATGCCATTGCGGAGTGCGGATGAAGCAGGCGACAATTGATAGAGATAATCAGATGACACGCAACCCCTCTATTTTCCTACGCAAAAGAGTGCTGTTTCTTGTTCTTTTTTTGGGTGGGGTGTTTTCGAGGCTACAAGATTCTTCTCGGATTCTTGATTTCCCGGAAATCAGAGTGCTTGGAGGTTTTTTTTTCTAGCGCTCTCGACACGTTTTTCGTTTCAATAGCCCGTGCTGCAAAGCGAGAGAGAGGAAATTCTTGTGTGATTCTCTGGGAGGTTTCCTGGGTCCGTCACTGAGGGCGTGGCAGTCTCTGTAAGTCGTGCATTTCTTTTGCTGTGTAGGAGAATGCTAGCAATGGTGGAAGAACTTATGCTAAGTGTGTTCTAAGACTATGAGCTTCTGTCGCGGAGCTGTTGAGCTTGCCATAGTTGGTTTGCCCAAGTGCGTGCCTGCCTTCTAATGGGTTTGGTTGCAAGAATGGATGGTCGGTGGTTCTCGGGTGATGTCGATGTTGTAAGTTCTGTTGGGCGCCTCGAAGATGTGGTATCCATTCCATGAGCTTAATGAGCTGCTCCATGGTGCGCCCCAGTGCCAACATGGTCTGGCTTGTCGATGAGGAGAGGCTCCGCATGTAAGGTGTTTGTTGTTGGTTCCCAGAGAGGGAGGTTGAGGAATTGGGTGGTATTTGCCAAGAAGAGGAGAAGTTCCAAGAGGCAGCCTTGGTGGAAGAATTGGTTCCCGGATGTGTGAGGCTGGCCTGATTGGAGAGCCGGGAGCAGATGACGTGCTTAGTGTTGTTGATGGAGATGAAGAACTTCCAGAGGATGATAAATTTGAAGAGTGGAAGAGCAAGGCAGAGGCTATTGTCAAACTGCGGGAAGTGCAGCAAGAGGTGATGAATTCAGAAGGACGTTCATGGGAGGATTGCATTGGCACAAGCAGCATGGCGGGGGATAGTGATTGGGACGGTGGCACTGATGTGTCGGAGCAGATAACAGATGATCCAACGGAGATAATGAGGGAGAAGGGATTTATTGAGACTTCTAGAGAATCTACTAATGAAGATGACGATGACATGCTGTTTGAGGACCGAGTTTTCGAGTATGCTTTGACAAACTTGGTATGTGTTTCTTACCTTTGCAGGATCACTACCCATCATAATTTGTGGTCCAATGACTTACTTGGTATATGTGCACTGTCCAGCTTCAGTACCTATGATATGAAACGGCTTTTGCAGTGGTGTCCGATGGGTGGTGAGAGGAGGAAGGAGATGAAATCTGGAGCTGAAGTTGGAGCTGAGGGGATAACGATGGAGTACGCGCTCACCCTCAACAATCTGCCCGTGATTTTCACCGGCCAGCGTGAGGCTCTGAGACATAAAGATCAGGAAGATAAGTTTCTTATTCCTTGCCTTCAAAAGTTACAGATCCATCCCTATATATAGGGTGTCAACAACCCCTCATATCATAGATAATCTCAGACTCCTAACTGGACTCGGAAATACAATCTAGGACTCCTAACCTGACTCAGAAACCTATTCTTAATCAGCTAACACCACTTATGGAAAGATTACTTTCCTATCTATGCAAGACTTTCCTGTGAAGACTTCCTGCTGACGCACGGCACCTGGACTGTAGCGTGTCAAGGAATCTCCTGTAGCTCTTCTGGTTGCTGTTGTTGAGTACATCACCGCCTAACCTGGACACTGTTGCGTGTCTCGTCGGAATCCTAGGCCACAATATTACACCCCTTATGGCGAGACAGCTCGTCCTCGAACTGTCAGGTGGCGACTATGGTTGAAGTCCTTCGTAACCCTATGTTGACGAGAGGGCACGATGACGACGTCGTGTCGCATGGAAGAAGATCTGTGAAGCCTCGGTGAGCAACAATGAGGATAGCAACCCTCCAGCATCGGTTGACGTCATAGTAGTCACCGGTGGCAGATCAACCGGCACTAGGTAGTAGCATCCTTCTTGCCCCCGGATGCATTGGTCATGGGGGGAATGTGATGATGTTGCTGGCCCCCACCTGTCAGCCGTTGGGCACGGTATCGTCCGGTCACATGGAGATGACCGCCGCTGGACAGCGACAACCTTCCTTCTTGATAAAGGCACTTAAGGTGAAATCTGAAGTGAAGTCGTCGTTGGTAACGTGGCCGTTGCCAACACCGGCACCGAGGAAGGTGATGGCAGCACAGCCATTGCAATGGCACGCGACGCCTCTTCCTTCTCCTTCAGCCTATTCACCAACTTCATAGCTTTCTTCAAGTTGGCCATCATATTGTCAAATAAGGACCCTATTTTCTCGTTGCTAGCCATCAACATGTCCAAGGGAGATAATTCCGTATCGGAAGCCATGGTAAGTGGCTCTGATACCAAGTTGATATGTGCCGGCTTTTGCAGTGGTGTTCAATGGGTGGTGAGAGGAGGAAGGAGATGAAATCTGGAGCTGAAGTTGGAGCTGAGGGGATAACAATGGAGGACGCGCTCGCCCTCAACAATCTGCCCGGGATTTTCACTGGCCAGCGTGAGGCTCTAAGACGTCAAGATCAGGAAGGTAAGTTTCTTATTCCTTGCCTTCAAAAGTTACAGATCCATCCCTATATATAGGACGTCGACAACCCCTCATATCATAGATAATCTCAGACTCCTAACTGGACTCGGAAATACAATCGAGGACTCCTAACCTGACTCGGAAACCTATTCTTAATCAGCTAACACCACTTATGGAAAGATTACTTTCCTATCTATGCAAGACTTTACCGTGAAGACTTCCTGCTGACGCACGGCACCCGGACTGTAGCGCGTCAAGGAATCGCCTGTAGCTCTTCTGGTTGCTGTTGTTGAGTACATCGCTGCCTAACCTGGACACTGCCGCGTGCCTCGTCAGAATCCTAGGCCATAACAATCTATGCCGTGCTTTTCTCTATGTTTCATTATGTGTAATAGCTTGAAACTTTTTGCTCTTCTTGCAGTTGAGGGCACATGTCAAATAGGGAACAAACTTATCGTGCATAGAATCATCAAATCGGGACGTTTTGAACTAATTGATTCATTTGCAATTTTCAAGCAAAATTTCTTGCTTTGTTGATCCTGGTTCCATGATTATTTGATTTTGTAGCTCATGATTATGTGCTGATGCCATTTTTAGACAGGTAATTCACGTTATACTCTTTCATGCCTATCAATCTGCTGACAGAAAGCTAGCGCTGTAACTCTAATGTCAATTGAGGCAGCAACAATCGTGGCTGTTCGTGCTTTCACGATAGTGCAAAGTGATAGAATTGTTTACATGACTGTCTACTATCACTGGGTATGTCCAGAAGGTGCCACTTGCTGTAACGCCCCCGTTTCTGGGAGGAACAGGAGCGTCACTAATCCGCAACCACCCAGGAGTTTGGTTACGGACCGAACAAGTATCATACTTGCTTACGAACATTTAAGAAGAGTTAGCTTGATTGAAATAAGACCTAACGGTCAATTTTTACAAAGAAAGGGGCGGGCAAGCCCAAATATACTTACATTGCAGAAGAACCGCAAGGGCACCACAGGAAAGCCTGAGTGCGGTCGCAACCCTAACACGAAATCTTGAATTACCTTCTTTTCCTTCTGGTACCTGTAGACTTTGCAAGTCTGAGTACTCCAACCCCGTACTCAGCAAATCACAAGGGAAATCCTAACTTACCACATGTACGGATCAACAAAGGAAAGGAGTATACTTGGTTTATTACTTTGAGTGGATGCAGTTTTATTTGCAAACATTTTGATAAGAAGGACCCAAAACTACTCCTCAAGATCTCAGGGGTTTTTCATGATAGGTTAATTAACCAACTGAACAAGTTAAAGCATGTACAAAACTACTTAAGCTTCGCTGCTGGAATCACCCAAGTGACACAGCTCCAATAACCGGGAGCACGGCGTATTCGAATACCATTCATTTGACTCTGCAGAGTTTGCTCAGCTTTACCCACACGATCCCTTAACTCCCGCGACAGAGTTAAGAAAGCCAGGTCGTTTCACTGCTCAACTCTTTATATAGGCTCTACCCGGTAGAATCCACTCGGGTCTGGCTCACACACACACACCCACAAGAAGAGAAAACAAACGTCCGCTTCGAGTGAACTCTACCGTTGTTAGGCACCCGCAGCACGGCCTGCCTAACCCTTGATACTCAAATCACCTACTTCTCAACACCTGTAGAGTTTCAATCAAGTTGAGCAGCTACTAAACCAGTGTTGACAAGTCAACTCCTGTGGTTGAGCGGTCACCATGTCATTTGCTCAGCGCAAGGGTTTGGTCCTTATATTTTCCCCCCAGGGGACCGCAACCCCCTGTCAGGTCCGCGACCTGCAACCTAGGGTAAAAGGCGGGCGAAAACCGTCTTGCGGCGCACCACAGCCCCCCTTACCCTATCCTGCGCATCGACATACTCCGCCCTAGGGCACGGTGTCCCATACCACCCTGCCCTAGAGTCGGGTTTTCCAAATTCTATTGGCCCGCAGCCACAACCTTATTAGTGTAAAGACTTTGCATGATAATAATAACCTACAATTATCTAGATTAACAAATAATCATTTCTAGGGTTACAAAGGTATGGCTACAAGTTTAACATGGCATTTGTCGGTGGTAGGTTTAACTACATAACATGTCATTCTAAACATTTTATTTTACTTTTGAACTATCATTTCATAACTAGCTTAATGCAAATAGCATAATAACATAATTAAATGGGATTTCAACATGATCAAAGACTTGTGACTTGCCGTTAATCTTGGATGATCTCGGCGAGCTCGAACGAAGAAACACCGGGATCCTGAGCCTGCACTTGAACTCCCGGGATCTCTGAAACTAGCGCAAACACAAAAACAAAATAAGTCCGGCTTGAGCCTAATCAAGCGAGGAAAAATAATCTATTAAAAAGGAGTAAAATGCATAAATTCTCAAATGGGGAATTTTAGGAATTTATCTGGGATGGAATTGGGGAAGTGGAGGCCAAAAATGGGTTCAAGACATTATTTGGAGCAAAGTGGTGAAATTTGGGAATTTTTGGGATTTTCTGTGATTTTCTAGGATTTATTTGGATTTTTCTGGAATTTGGAAATTAAGTAAAGGCTGGAAATTCGGGGGTGAACAGTAAAAACGGCGGCCCGACTACTGTGCGGCCCGGGCGAAGAAACGGCCCGCGCGGCCCACTTGCGCACGCGCGCGGTGACGAAACAGGCCGAGGGGCTCGGCCCACTCACGCGCGCGCCCACGCGGCCTAGATGGCCAACGTGTGGCGGAAGCAGACGGCAGCGATGCGGGGAGTGCGGGCGGCTTGGATCAAGGCGGGGAGGGCATCGAACGGTTGAGATGCCGGGTAGGCGGGCGGAGCGGCGAGGCCGGATCGGACGGTGCGAGGGGGGGTTTGAAGAGATCGGGCGGCGGAGAAGGTCGGTCACCCGACGACCGAGATTAGAAGGTGACGGGAGGGATGAGCGGTAGGGATAGGGCCACGCCCCTCGTCTTCTACCTCCCGTCGCGCGCGCGCAACAGAGGGACAGAGGCGGCGGGTCTCTGCCCTCCGGCGACGGCGAGGGGTGGCCGACGGCAAGGGAGGCTGTCAACGGGTAGGTCTCGACACGGGAAGCTCATTTTGGGGCCTTGGAAGGTGAGAGGACTAATGGAGAAGGCAGGAGGCGAAAGGGGGAAGGTTCGGCTTTCTGGCGGTGAGAGGGGTCACCGGCGGGAAACTAGCTCGATTGGTGGTGATCTCACGGTGAAGGGAGCTTGGTGCGTACAATGGCGGTGGCGGTTCAAGTCGGGAAGCTTCCTGGAGAGCTGGCCACGGAGAGGGTGTTTCGGCCGGCAGGGAGTCTCGACGGTGGCACTCCACTGAATTCCTCCTGACCAAAGGCAAGCAGCAAAGCCTTCAGTAGAGGGTAGAGGTGCTTTTGGTGAATGCAATCGAGGAATGGAGGGAGGACGGGGAAGAATCGGTTTACGGGGTCACCGGTGCAGGGAGGAGCGACGACGGCTGTGGGGGCGACGAGGGTTCAATCAACCGCTCTAGGAGGCTCTGGGGAGTGACAGGAGGCCAATGCGGGTGGTGGGGTGGCTTGGAGTGTAAAGGAGCGCGAGGGAGCCGGGTAGGGGCTTTTATACCCGAATGGAGTGAGAGGGAGCCGTGGGGGAGAAGGCACGGGCGAGGGCGTCGTGGTCAACAAGAGCAGGTAGGGAAAGGATGGGCGATGCCTTGGCGCGGAAGGGAAACGGGGCTGGCTCCACACAGGAGTAATGGCGAGGTGACAAGGGATGGGAGCAGGTGAGCGGCAGCAGGGCGACGGCGCGGCTTGCGGGAGAAGGAGAGGAAGCGGGAGAGGGAGTTGAGGCTGACAAGTGGGGGCAGAGAAGGGACAGGTCGACGCGGTCAAGGGGGGGCGTGGCGCGCCTGCAGGCGGGGGACGTCAGCGCGGTGAGGGAGGAGCGGCGAGACCGTGGGCGGAGCGTCCCCGGATGCGTCCGCGGGCAGAGCAAGGAGGTGGGGAGGGAGAAGGAAGGGGCCGACGGGGCCACTGGTGGCGAAGGAGAGAACCGGGTCGGGCCAGGGACGGCCGACGGCGGTGAGCCGGCGAGGCGCAGTGCGCGGCGGAGGACCGCGCGCGCAGGCGAGTGCGCTCGCAGGGAGGAGGCGGAAAGATGGAGGTGTGCCTGCGGGAAGAGGAGACGGGGAAAGAAAGGAAGGCACCAGGGAAAAAGGGGAGGCGGGAAGGGGAAAATGCGCCAACACAAAAAGAAGGCGCGAAGCCGAGAAAGGAAAGCGGAACAAGGGGAAACTTTCCGAAAAAGGAAAGTTGCCGAAATTCACTCAAAAATTCAAAGAAAAGCTCCAAAAATGTTGAAATTTTTAGGGGTGTTTCACTTGCTGCTGAGTTGTTTGATGTAAGAAGCCAGAAGCTTCAGATGGTACAGGACCTAAAAGTCGAGAAAGCAAGATTTCGTTTTGAAATGGAGATTGATCAGATAGCTTTGCCAGACATTCAGCTACCCACATTCTTCTTGCTACATGTACCAAAATGCAGGCTATGCAGAGCGGTTTAGCTAGGATGCTTGCAAACTACTTCTCAAACAGCAGAGCTATTGATTTATTTGTAGATCCGTAATTCTGCTCTAAAAAAACAATGTTTGTATTAGAGGAAATAAATTTTATATAGATGTTTGATGATGTAGCTACATTCTCTCTCTAAACAATTGTGTATAAGTATATTGCATTGTACCTACCCCAGAGGAAACGGCCCTCGCCCACAAACGCCCACAGAAACGGTTGCGCAGCTGGTAGCCCAAAAGCTGTGTCACTGTGCTCCACCCCGTATGCTACGCTGATAGCTCCACCCCCTTTTTTTTTTTTTTTGATAAGACTGATAGCTCCACCCTATGCACAGCGCACGGCCAAACTCAGCGCACCCGCGTTTTGTAGCAGTTATGCTTTAGCTCTACCGCTCGGCCAACTATAACCCCACCACGAGTCCGCGACATCTACATCTGCGGCCGTAAGATGCTGACCGTCCAGTGCTGCGGCCGAGCCACTTGCGTTGGTTCTTATAGCTTGCCACCAAATTTAGATAGTGCTCATTAGAGTTTATAAGTCCCATCTTCTGACTTTTTTTATACTATGGGTCTGTTTAGGAGAGTTTCACCAGCTCCAGATCCATGAAAAACAGCTCCACTTCACGAAATTTTACCCAAACGCTCCAGCTCCGCGAAATCTGGATCCACCAAAATCCTGGATCTGAGGGCCAGATCCATGGATTTCATGGAGCTCCTCAAGGGGTGCTCCACCGTGGAGTTGTGTGGTAATTACCCACCAATGCCACTGGTTACACACAAAAGTGGCCATTCCCACCAAAACCTCAATTTCGTGGATCTGGAGCGCTGTACAAGCCAAACACTCCATGGTGGGATCCCAGATCCACAGTGGAGCTGCTCCAGATCCACGTTTTCAGTGGTGGAGCTCTCCCAAACAGGCCCTATAATGACTGAAGATACACCGTAGCTACTGTTAGTTTTTTCAGTGTCATTAAATTTAAAAAATAAGAAAAGTCTAGCTATCAATCGGTACGACGGTACCAGTACGAAATAGGGGGTAATAACAAGTTCGTTCTGGTTCCTGCCTAGCTACGTGCAACAACCGCCGTTCACGTATTTTTCATAGGTCTCGGAAAGGCACCACGCCGGCATGTTTGTCTACCAGAAGCACACAGCACGCACAGGTTTCTCGATAGGACGAGTCACGAGTCGTTACAAAAAGCTGTTACCTCTAATAATATTTATGCTTACCTTAGCCTCGAATCAAGTGGCTCGTACGTCGTCTTGAGTTGGAAACGCGTAGTTGCGACAATCACCGCACTCCGACTCAGCCTCGGCGACTTTCACACTCAGACGGCAGAACGCAGAGCCTCCTTTTCTTTCTCCAAACTTTCTTCCCAAGAATTGAGGTCGACATCAGCGTGCCAGGATTATCTACAAAGGAGAGAGAAAAGGACGCTAGGACTAAGCAAAGGCATGGCCCATACATGAGCACACATATCTTTGGCATTATTGGTTCAAGAGATTCCTGCCCTTTAGCTTAGCTCCAGCGTGCGTTTAACCCTGCCTGAACTTGCATAAGCTCCAATTGGTGATGCAGTTGAGTAAACACATTGGGCACCACGGAAATTAAAAGATGGCCAAAGAAAAATGAGCACACAAAGATAAGCTAAACAATGAACACAAATGGTATTAGTACTTTTGTGCAAGTAGACTTCAAAGTTATCTAGACATTTGTTTAGTCGACAGGAGAGAAGGGTGACAAGGACTAATAATAGGAATTGGTTTCCATGTACAATAATAACTGGTGCATCCACAACTGTAACTGGTGCACTCAAAGATAAGTTGAACAATGAACACGTAGGGTGCATCCACAACTAACCAACGTGATTAGGAACTGGATTTGCTCATTATTTGGACATAATAATAACACGGCGTCTTTGTTCATGCCCGATCACACTGTAACTGGTTTCCATATACAATACCAGCTGTAGTTCGGAGAGGGGGGGGGGGGGCACAAGAGTCAGGATTTATGAGGGGGTATTTTTATCGGCTAGAGCTACGATTTTTAGGTAGAGTTTTTGGTTGAAATAGAATAATAATAATAATAATAAAGTAGCTATTAAAATAAAATTTTGAAAACAGCTTCTGAAAGACACGGAGTAGCTGGCCATCGACTTTTGATACATATTTTCTAAACTATTTTTGAAAATCGAGATATGTAAATAGACTTTCAGCTCCCAAAAACCGAAAGCTGAAGGCAATTTGAGCACCTCCTCGGATAGGAGGGGCATGGATGTAGTTTTTATAAATACGAAGGGTCACATTGCAATTACATGGAGCATATATAAACAGGGGCAAACAGCTCAGAATTCGCTCGATTTTCCCCAGTAAATCTACCATTTTTTTTGGGCTCCCACTCAATTTCTTACGACCCTCGCCGGGACATTTCGCCGCGAAATTCCCCGCGTTTATTTGCCAATTCTTGGTCTCGGAGATGGCCGCGACTAAGCAGGCGCAAGATTCAGCCGGTTCGTGGGTTTTCCCTTTTCTTTCGTTTTGATTTGGATTGCTTGCGGATTTCGTGGTTTTCCGGTTTAGTTTGCATATTTCCGGGTTGGATTTGTGGTTCTCGGTGGGAATTTTCTGTATAGTTGCGATCTTGGCGCTGTTCGTCCCTGTGGGATCGTGATAAAATAGCGAGATTTCCTGGTTTTCTGCTCAAATTTGGTTCAAAGCTGCAAATTTATACGATGCAGTTGTCGAATTGTGAGTTTTTTTTATGTTGATTACATGATTGCATCAGCAGATCAGCTGGTTGCATTGTGTGAGGGCAAGTGTCATATTGCGGTTAAGGCTCCTCTTCTTTTAGGTTAGGGTTGGTTCGAGAATTGCAATTCTAGGTGTCACTTTGTTCTCTCTGCGATGTTGCTGATGTAGATATTACTAATTTGTTACTCGGAGTGCGCTTAAGTTCGTGCATACTCCATTTACTTCGTAGGATATCTGTTTCTGTGCCTGAAGGTCAGCATTTGTGCTTGAGCAAATAGCTAGGTCTTAGAAGCTTGTAGATGGTGGTTAATGATGTAAGTATTCATTATTCAGTTTCTTCTTCACTGAAGAAATGCAATTAATTTACTGTATAGTGCATAATGGGAGCTTGTTGATGATGTCCTGGTTATATAGAATTTCTGCAAATGATGATTTTTTTTACTTAGTTTATATTTAGTTTATCATGTTAAGTGACATGATTCGTTATGTATTGTACATGACAGTTGGCTTGCCTGCCTATACCGTATAATTCCCTTTTGTCAGCTTCTATGTCTGATTTGCACATCAAAATGCAACCTAAATTACTTTGCTGAACTTACATGTGGATGTTCCTTTTCAACAGATCACAAGGTACCACTGGAATCACAAATTGTAGTTGAGAAAAATCACTCAACGAGTGTGAATGCCAAAGAGCAGGTTTCTGCAGTAATGCTTCTTGTAGTTCTTTTTTTCTCTCTCTCTCTTTATTTGCAAATATTGAAGTATTACTGACGATTTATTACTATCTACCAGGTTCTGTCTAGTAAAGATAACAATATTTCTACTACTGCTGTGCGTGGTGCAAGCTCTTTAAAATCACCAAAAGGTGATCAAGAGAAGGCTAGCTTTTTGGGTAAAGGTGGAGAACAAAAGTTCGTATACCAGCCCAATGTGTATGCCCCTCAGCCACAAACATTCTTTTCTGGAGGTTAGATTATATTTATGTTTCTCTGTATTGATGCTTACACCCACCAACACATTGTTGCACCACAGAGCCATAGAGGATGTACTGAAGATACGAAATAGTAACATATTTTCTTAACATACTAAATAGCATCATTGTTGTCCAAATGAGGGGATATTTGCTAATTGTTTTGCTAGGCTTTGTTCCTTGACTTCATTCCCATTGAAAAAACATTGTCTTGAATTCTATCCTGGTATTATGGAAGGACAGAAAAATCTATTTATTTGATTTTCCAAATGTTTTTCTGTTGTTTGAGCAGGTAGCATATTTCCCTGTTTGTGAATTACCACTGCTTAATTTGATTTAAGACTTTTCTTTCTTCTACAGGATACTTGAACCATTTGGGTCAATGGGAAGAATATCCACATGTTGTGAGTGCAGAGGGGCTTGATACTGCATCACCTGTAAGTATTAGACTATTGAACTCTTTCCCCCTTTCTTAATATTTTCGCGATCTTGTTTTACTAAAGTGATTTTGCAGTAAGGACTGGTTACCTATGTTATCTCCTGGATATGCAAACAATCCTCAGGTGACGTATGGAGCTTATTCCCCTCTGTCAACCAGTGGAGACGGCCAGCCATATTTCCCTTTGCACTACCCCTTGTCAAGTCCTTACTACCAGCCACCTGCTTCTCCAAGCATGGGATATTCAAATTCTGCAACTGGAATATCACAATTTGATTCAATGCAAGAGTATTACCTTCCTGATGGACTTCTCTATTCACCTACTCCAGGGTTCCATCAACCTTTTGGTTATTTTGATGGTGGTAAGATTTTCTTTTTTAATCTCTGTGTTGTTGCTCCTCACGATGTATACAATTTTTTTTTGTGCGATGTCACATTTTTTACTATATTGGCCCATGAAATGTTTGTACTGAACGTGTGAATTTGTTGCAGCTCCAATGCAACCAAGTGCTGTTTCTGGATTTTTTGGACAAGGAAACACACAACCGACTTCTGGAATGGTATGCTGTTATGCAATCCTATTTTGGCATGTCCTTAATTGTATATCAGTGGTTACGGTCCATGGTTGTTTTTGTAAGGACTTTAATTTTTGAAATTCAATTATTTATTTATTGTGCCTACCATGCCAGTTATGTTTTCTGACCGTACTGGTGGTTTACATTCTTGCAGCATCAGGGATCCATGTATAGCTCTGGATCATACAAGGCACGACACCAAGGTGGTAAATTTGGAGGTACTACACCAAGTTGGGGTGCTGCTAGTCGCAGATTTAGCACCTTTGACAAGGGCTTCAAGCATGAAAAGGGTTCTCCTGAGTTTCTGAACGAGCAAAACCGTGGCCCACGGGCCACTAAACCAAAGAAAGAAGTGGACAACTCTTCAACTGAGGACAAAAAGAAGAAAACCACGTTAGTAGTTGATTCTGAGCTGTACAACCACCCTGATTTTGTTATTGAATACAAGGATGCCAAATTTTTTGTAATAAAGTCCTACACTGAAGATCATGTACACAAGAGCATTAAGTATGGTGTCTGGGCCAGCACTGCTAGCGGGAACAGAAAGTTAAATGCTGCTTATCGTGAGGCAAAAGAGAAAGAAGACCATTGTCCTATTTTCTTGTTTTTCTCGGTATGATCATTCCGTTGCTAATTCTTCTCTTTTTATTTTCATGCTGAGGGGGAAAATAGAATAATAGGAAATAGAATATTTGTCTTTTGAGCTACCATATGATTTCAAATTTAAGTTCTAGTATTTGTGCATATGGGAAGTTGATCTATGACTGTTTCTTTACAGGTTAATGGCAGTGGTCAGTTCTGCGGTGTGTCTGAGATGATTGGACCTGTCGACTTTGAAAAGAGTGTTGATTACTGGCAGCAGGACAAGTGGAGCGGTCAGTTCCCTGTCAAATGGCACATTGTTAAGGATGTCCCAAACAACCTTATTCGGCACATTATTCTGGAGAACAATGACAACAAACCTGTGACAAACAGCAGGGACACGCAGGAGGTAAAGCTAATTCACATGGTGGCTTTCTTCGAGTTGAACATTTGTAACTGCTAGAATGTGAATTACATTTATAGTCTGCTTTTGGTTATGCTCTCTGTTGGTGGTTGTCTATTGATGAGCTTTTTTTAACAGTATTTTAATTAACTTGTCAAACTTGCAGGTGAGGCTGGAGCAGGGTCTCCAGATGCTAACCATCTTCAAGAACCATGAAGCCGAGACAACCATCCTTGAGGACTTCGACTTCTATGAGCAACGAGAGAAAGCCATGCTGGATAAAAGACAGCAGCAGAAGCATCAGTGTGTTGATGCCAAGGCGCAGAAGCTGGTGGAGGCCAAGGCACCAATGGACCTTATGACCCGTATCTCGGCCACCTTTGCACAGGCTGTCCAGCTGGAAGAAACCAAGGGCAACGGAAACAGACCAAAGTTTGAAGATACCACAGCTGCTGAGAACACCTCTGCTGCTCCTATTAAGACTGAAGAAGCCATAGCAAACGTGGAACAGAGCCCTTCGAAGGAAAGCGGTTGATTGTTCTTTCTCCTTTCATGACTAATCCGGAGCAGCAGCTGGGTCATGTATGATATTTTCGTGGAAGTGAGAAGGGCCAAGGAGGTTGATATGTGAAAATGGGATCTGCTGCTTCTGTTGTACAACATCATAGGCCTGGAGGCGTACGCTTTGTTTCACCTCCAGTTGGGCTACAATGTTAGTTTCATAGCATCTGTTTTCTTCTTTAGTTTCATAGCATCTGTTTTCTTCTCTTCTTTTGTTCCATTCGGGCCCTCTCAAGAATGGCGCCCAGTGGTTTAGCCATAAGGGAAAGCTGCATATATGCCGGAGCTTTGTATAGTTTGCCGTTGAATTTTGTCGATCTATCATTTTTTTCGTGTCCGTAAGGCGAGTTATTTTCTCCTTTTACTATTCTCTAGTGAAACTCCCCTCTTTGAGGTTCTTGAGGTGAATTGTTCTAGTATTTGGTTATTTGAATTGCGTCAGTGTAAACCAGTCGGGAGGCCAGGAAAGCGAATCTGACAAGCTCAGTGGACATTGTTTGGTTATATTTCGTTTCAGTAATTCAGTGGCACACACTACTGATTCGACCAATAACAAACAGCTGAATCAAAGAAAAGGGCAATGTAAAATTACTGAAAGCTTGCAATTGTCAGCATTCAGAACTCTGCCACTGGAACAAAGCCTTGATAGGAAATTACACATACTATATACTCTGAAGCAGCAAAGTTTGTGCATGTTCCAGCAGGAGGGTTATAACACATGAAAAAAGCAGCAGGAACATACATCTATTACAACAAAAGGATCCCTGCATGATGTTTTGACAAAAGGATGAAGAGCTAGCCCTAACACATACCAACAGTCTGAAAACGCAAACTAGGTATACTGAGAGAAATATTTGAAAGATAGAACCGGCTTACACCTGAGTATACACACACAGTCATACACTCAGGTGCGACTTTCTACTTCAGCAGCGCAAGGTCTAATATATGATAAATACACTCAATTATGCTTCCATCAAGTTCTTCTCAGCTCTCCTTCCGTCTGATTCAGTCTGTAGTCATCGGTTGGGAGATGCAACACCGAAATCGGGCCTTGCGGACGGTGCTCAGGATCTCCATTTCAGCATGCTCCAGCATCCTGACGACTTCAGTGAATGGAGGACGAACATCAGGGTTCGGATCCCAGCACCTGGTCATGATCTCACCGAGGGCAGGCAGGCAATCCTGGGGTATGGCTGGACGGACACCCTTGTTCACCACAGCAAATGCGGCTTGTACTGCTGACATATTAGCGAAAGGGAGCATGCCAGTTATCAACTCCCACAGGACAATGCCAAAGCTGTAGACATCCACTTTCTGGTCATACGGCCTGTGCTGAATCATCTCTCTGCAAGAAAAATAAGGCGAGTCAGCACATTCGGAATCAAGTTAAAAAGGTGTATATATGTGAATGCTTTAAATTTTCAAACGGTACAAAAATATAACCAAAACAGACTACTTGGTCTGTAGCCTCATCATTTGACTACTATAAAAGTAAATACCAGGAAAAACAATAGTTAGTAATTAACTAAACCTTGGTTCTAAAAAAGTAAATAATGGCAAGTTTTGTCTTTTCGGCTGTTCTGTTGTTTTCTAGGTTAATACGAAGCACAGTGTTTACGCGTATGTGCCACTGGACTTAAAATTTTACATGTGTGAACACAAACCATAGCATCTGACCTGGAATTGCTGATTGGTACCATTTTAGGGTTTCCGGTCACATCATCTAGTTATTTCATGAAAACAAGTGCAGCCTAGAAACTAGCATATAGGCATACAGCCAGAAATTCCAAAGTGAGGTTACACAAACCAATGATGAGCATGTATGGTATATCAATCAAACCATATACCCAACCTTAAGTATGACCTAGGTCCTAGCATCCCACTATGAAACCATGGCGACTTCACTACCCGTGACTTCGTGGCTATATGCATTTCATCATACATCTCGAGAGAAGCATTCCAATAGAAGAAAATGTGACTCGCTAATATCTACTTCCATAGAAGCCGCATCCTACTGTGACTCCAGTGATGCAATAACCCAGATCTGTTTGAATAGTGGCAAGAGCAAGTGGGTCAAGATGTTTCATGACCTGAGTGTGCGTGCGCACAAGAATAGTCCATGGCTACACAAGTGCTTGTGACGGCAGTATTGCAGATAATACTCTGCTACTCCAGCTATCTATCTATGCAGCCACATCCCACATGTTCCAGCAAAGAACGGATGTACAATGCAGCTTGCAGAACAAGGCATATTAAGTTTCCTACATATACAGGACCCTCAATTCTATCCAGTACCATTTGTACTGAGAAGGCATGTATGTTGTGTGCCGTTTTTGTTAACTACGATCTCTTACCGGAGAAGAGGAAGAATTTTACTAATTAAATGGACACGCAATTAAATTTACTATTTTGCCATGTTCTATGTTTTCAGCTACAAAAGCAAACAAGGCTATTGTTTGGCTAAAATTTGCTGTGCTCACTATATGAATGACGAATGTACCACTAGTCAACACCAGAAAAAACTCAAAACATGTGTGTGGGTTATGGACAGTCACAACTCACAACCAAACACCATTCGACTTGGAGATACACATGCTTCAGTTAAAACTGCATAACTCAGCCATTAGTCTTCCTTCTATACAAAATAGTATATGTAACGTATGACTTGCATGCTTACATCATTAAATATTACATATATAATGAATCGAACTAGAGCAATTCAATTAAACAACGATCTTAAAGAGCCGGAACTGTTAAGGATAGAATATGATTGTTATTCATTTCCTTATATACCTTAGTTTCCTTATATGTATATAACATATTTTTCTGTATATTCTCTTGTACTCCCTATATATATATATATATATATATATATATATATATATTGTCATTTGGGCCTCATGAATACACACGTAATATTCATAACATGGTATCAGAGCGAGGGCTCTAAGCCTCTAACCTTGTTCTTCCGCTGCCTTCGACATTGCCCAGACCGTCGCCGCCGCCGTCGCCGCCGCCCGAGCCTCATGAATACACACATAATATTCATAACATTGTATCAGAGCAAGGGCTCTGACCTTGTTCTTCCATTGCCTTTGACACTGCTCAGGCTGCCGTCGCTGCTCAAGCCGCCGCTGGTGCCCAGGCCATCGCTGCGGCCACTCGGGCCGCCACCGTCGCCGCCCAAGCCACCGCCGCCGCTGTCTTCACCCGATTCGACGCTACCCGCTCGATCCGGCGCTGCTCGCCAGATCCAACGCTGCCGATCCATCGTCGCCGTCGCCCGACCGAAGCCGCCAGGTCGCCGTCACCGCCCAGGCCGCCGCCGCCCGGGCTGCCGCCGTCTTCATCCGATCCAACGCTACCCGCTCGATCCGGTGCTGCCGATCCATCGTTGCCGTCGCCCAATCGAAGCCGCTTTGTTTCACAAGCTGGCGACTGCCACTTTGCCGACGGCCGCTTCGCTATCATCTGCCCGCATGTCACCCCTGAGCTACCGACCGCCCACTCTACTGGCCGCCGCTCCGCCGACCGCTGCTCTGCCGGCCACCCGCTCCGTCATCCGCCTGCTCGTCGCCTCGGCGACGCCCGAGCCGAGCCGAGTCGGCCGTCTGATGGTTTGAGAAGCTTTGAGGTTCTCCTTTTGTGTTTTGTAATAGCAAAAAAATGAAAAAAGAAAGAAAAAATAATGTTGATATAACCGCCACGCCGTCCAGCGCTGCTTGTTAGACTTCGTTGCCTTGGTCGCCGTGTCGTCCAGCGCCGCCTACCAATGGCTTCCATTCCATATGCCGTGATCTCATTCTCAGGAACAAAGCTCCATGGGACGAACAATTATGGTCTTCTCTCATGGAGATCACACTTGATAGGCTCCGTTTCATTTGGCTTTTCCCTATGTTTAACCATGGTCAGTTTCTTGCGATCTATCGTAGCTTTGCCACGATAGTTCATACTTAGTTTAAGTCCTCTATCTGTACTTTCCACTGTAATTCTGCTCGAGAGTACTGTTCTGGTGTTTTCAGACGATTTCTTTCTGAGCAAGGCACTCTTTACCAGTCTTCTTGTCCTAGTGCCTGTGCTCAGAATGGGGTTACTGAACGCAAGCATCGTCATCTGCTTGAGACTGCTCGCACAACTCGCACTCTTCTCCTTTCCTCTCACATTCCACCACAGTTCTAGGCGGAGGCTGTTTCTACGGCTGCATATCTCATCAATATGCAGTCTTCCACTGCTCTTAAGGATGTCAGTCCTATAAAGCGTCTCTACTCTAGAGCCCCCAATACAGTCACCTTCGTGTTTTTGGCTGCACCTGTTTTGTCCTGCTACAGCCTCGTGAGCACACCAAACTATCAGCCCAATCAGTTGAGTGTGTTTTTTGGGTACAGTTCTGAGTATAATGGTTATCGGTGCTATAATCCTTCTGCTCGACGGATTAGTATCACATGAGACGTCTTTGATGAATCTCGACCTTTCTTCGATCGAGATTCAACTCCTCGTCCTACTTCCACCATCGAGACGATCTTCTGGTTGTCTTTCCCTGACTCTTCACCCATTTCTCCCCTTTCATAGCCTTCCTCTAGCCTGTCTCCAGTGGTTCCTTCTGTACCTTCACCTCCTGTGTTGCCTTCTGCAGCACCGCCTCTTGCTCCTGCAGTATCACCGTCTCGTTTCTCTGGGGTGCACTACTCCAGACGTCCTCGTTCTTCACCAGACTCATCTTCTGGTATCTTGCCGACACCAGCGTCTGATTCATCTGATGATGCTCCTCGTTACACCCTTCGTGACCGGACATCCCTTCAACCTCCTGATCGTCTTGGTTTTACTTCGACCACTCATGCTCTGTCATTGAGCCTAGTTCTTATCGTGAGGCTGCTTCTCATTCTGAGTGGCAGCTCGCTATGGCAGAAGGGCTTGATGCTCTTAGATGTACGGAGGCTTGGGATATTGTACCGACGCCTGTGCATGCTCGTCCTATCACGTGCAAGTGGGTGTACAAGATTAAGACCAGGTCTGATGGTACTATTAAGCGCTACAAGGCTCGTCTTGTAACTCGTGGCTTCCAGCAGGAGTATGGTCAAGATTATGATGAGACGTTTGCCTCTGTTGCCCATATGACCACTGTTCGCGCTCTTGTTACGGTTGCTTCTGTTCGCCGGTGGTCTATCTCTCAGCTGGATGTTAAGAATGCTTTTCTTAATGGTGTTTTGCATGAGGAGGTTTACATGTAGCCACCACTTGGGTATTCTGCTCCAGATGGCCATATCTGTCGTCTTCATCGTGCTCTTTATGGCCTCAAACAGGCCCCTCGTGCCTGGTTTGTGTGTTTCACCTCAGTGATTACCGATGTTGGTTTCACTGTCTGTGCCCACGATCCTACTCTTTTTGTCTATGTCTCACCTTGAGGTAGGACACTACTTGTATATGTGGATGATATGCTCATTACTGGTGACGATTCCTTATTCATCACATACGTGAAGAAGCATCTCAGTGAGCAGTTTCTGATGATTGACCTTGGTTTGCTTACGTACTTCCTTGGGATTGAGGTTTCTTCCACGCCTGAGGGTTACTACCTCTCCCAGCAGAAGTATGTCCAGGATCTTCTTGATCGGTCTGGTCTGACTGACACTCGCACTGCTGAGACTCCTATGGAGCTCTCCCTTCAGCTTCGTGCTACTGATCGTGATTTTCTTAAGGATCCTACCTGTTATCGCCATTTTGTCGGGAGTCTGGTATATCTTGTGAGCACTCGCCTTGATATTACTCATGTTGTTTATATCTTGAGTCAGTTCATGGCCAGTCCTACTCATCTTCACTACAGTCACCTCCTTCATGTTCTTCGCTACTTGCAATGTTCAAGAAGGCGCTAGGCGCTAGGCGGGCGGCGAGGTGGGGCCTAGCGCCTAGGGGGCCTAGGCAGCCGAATTAAAAATAAAGATATTAGGTAAAAATAAACAATCGTGTATATATATTTGCTGTTTAGATGAAGAAAATTGTTACCTTGATCAACAATTATGAGTGTTACTAGGATTCGTCTAATATATATAGTTAGGAGGTCTAGATTGAAAGAAATCTATTGAGAAAAAAGTCTATTTGTAATTTTTAAAAATCGGAGGACTAAATGAAAAAAATCCAAACCGGACCCCGCCGACTGTTCCTATCTAATCTAATCGACCGGTCGCCCGGCGCAAACCCTAACCCTAACCCCAACCCGACGCCTCGCTCCCTCCGCTCCCACTGCGCCGCTCCCTCCCGGTCGCTCCCTCCACGGCTCCGCGCCAACCACCTGACATCTTCCGGCGGCCACGGGCGCGGCGGCGGCGGGATCCGACGCGGGGAGTCCGGATCCGGCGGCGGCGTCCACAGGAGCGGTGGGATCTGGCGCGGGGAGTTCGGATCCGGCGGCGGCCCCGGAATCCGGCGAGTCGACGGCGGCGGCGACTTCGTCGTGTGCGGTAGCGCTTTCCCCCATCCCCGCCGCTCCCTCTGCGCCGCGCCTAGGCCGCCTGGCCCCGCCTTGCTCCCGCCTTGGGCCGACTCGCCGCCTGGCCTCTTCTTCCCCGCCCAACTCCCCTAGGCGAGGCGCCGGGTGGCCGCCGAGCGCCTAGGCGGGGCCTAGGCGGCCGCCCAGCCCGCCTTTTAGATCACTGGCTACTTGTGTGAGACAATCTCTCATCGCTTGTTTTTCCCTAGCTCCACCTCACTACAGCTTCAGGCGTACTCTAATGCGGCCTGGGTTAGTGATCTTTCTGATCATTGTTCTCTTTCTGCTTACTATGTTTTTCTTAGCTCCTTCTTGATTGCCTGGAGACAAAACAGACTGCAATTTCCCGTTCGAGTGCAGAGGCTGAATTGGGAGCTATGGCAGTAGTGACAACAGAGATTACTTGGTTGAGGTGGCTACTTGCAGACTTTGGTGTACCTGAGGGGACCTACGACACTTATGTCTAACAGTACAATTGCTATCAGTATTGCTCGTACAACTTACTAAATTCTTCACGAAGCCACAAACTAGAGCACAATATTTGTATTTTCTCTCCAAACTCAGTATGTGTGATCCACCATGAGTTTGAGGAGGGTGTTAAGGATAGAATAAGATTGTTATTTGTTTCCTTATATGCCTTGATTTCCTTATCTATATATGGCATATTCTTCTGTATATCCTCTTATACTCCCTATATATATTGCCCTTTGGGCTTTATAAATACACACACAATATTCATAACAGGAACAATCTAGCCAGCATAAGTGTTAGGCATATGTAGAAAAATGAAGTCGACTAGCTCCTGCACATGAAAACAAACCAAATCCGTAGTAGAGTAGCGTAAATCAATTGTTCTAGATCATCATGCCATGTCCATAAAATAGCTTTAGTTTGGCCAACAAGATGATCATGTGAATTGCAATTCCGATTATTTCAATGCTCCGCAAAGATGGATTATAATTTTGAAATAATTGAATCAAAAGAAGAACAAGTACCAGAACACAACAATTGGTCTTATAATAGCAGTGTTTGAAATCCTCTACGATAAAAATGACTTACATTAATGATTAACACAATATTCTTGGGCGAGAGAAGTGGTAAGTAATAACTGATGAATAACAACTGGTCAGAGGCTTGGATTCTGAAGAACCTACAACCTAGTCTTTCAGAGCTGAGCTCTCAAGACCCTACAAATATAATTATCTTTGCAGAGGAAAGGAGGAAGAACCAAAGAGAAAGAGCTATGCATGTACTGACTGTAGTTTATTAAAGAACACAGATTCTGTAAAGCCAATCTGGATCCAGCAGCAACCAGATGGTAAACGAAATGCACTAGTAACTAGTAAGCACTGGTAAGGACTAAAGAAAGTTTTAAAAGACTAACAAAGAAGTTTCAAAGGCTAGGTGAAAAAGAGGAGATTGAAACCCCCTCAGTAAAAGCCATTTCCCAAAGTGAGACAATCCATATACACCACCATATGGCAAGACCTGTATCCAGCTTAAGGAAAGCATATGATGTTTTTGCTCTATGGTAAACCCACATGGTTTTGCTAATCAGTTTATGCCCTACCATAAACCCACAGCTCTTCTGGGATCAAAGCTTCTTACAAATATCCAAACACAAAGCATTAACTTGCATTCCTGCTATGCCAACGCAGCCTCAACCTCAACTAGTAAAAGAAGCAACAAAAATTATGAAGCATAAATGAAAAATCCTGGACAGCATCATATGACAAATGCACATGCAAAACCAGCACATGTATTTGCACAACCTCAGTATTCACTATGCTGCGGGGGTGTTCTTTTGGGCTTTTAAAAGCGGCTTTTGGCTTCTGCTACAGTACCTAATTTTTAAACGGAGTATTTTCTTAAGACGGGATCTACAAGTTAAACGATCTACACGTTAAAAGCCTAACATCTGTACCAGCCAAAATCGCAAGTGAGTATCTGTCTCTCCGTAATCTGTACCGTAAACAGCTAAAATTCAAAAATTTCAGCCAAAAGCCATAAGCCGCAGCCGAAAAGAACAGGCCCTGCAGTCTGTGCAAAAACCATGCAAAGGAACTTTGGAAGAAAAAGGTAACTCTGTGAAATTTGGACTTGGTACTGTGAAGTTCAGAAAGAGCTATATATCATTAAAGGCCAACAGATTATCATGCTTGGTGAATAACAACTACATTGCATGTCATAGTGAATTCTCACATGGTACACATCTATCATTGAACACCAACAAACTGCACTATATATCGAAACTGCAAACCCCACAAGATAATAAATGACCAGTGTGAAAATATGGAATTGCTTGAGAAATAGTTTCGTATTCTTGATTAATGCTGATGTTCAATAATTAAACAAAATTCTATTAATTGGACTAAAGTATTGAGATTAGTTAGAACTAGCATGGTAAATAGCATTCATCTAGTTGGTCTGTTCAACTTACGGGGCCATCCACCGATAGGTTCCTGTTTCAGGTGTCATCCCCTCAGTCTTTACTTCAATCCGAGCCACTCCAAAGTCTGCTATCTTAATGGATTTATCACCAGAAATCAAGAGGTTGTCTGACTTAAGATCCCTGTGAATGAACCCAAGACCATGGACATAGGCCATGCCCCTTGCAACATCCAATGCTTGCTTCACGGCCAGCTTTAGTGGAACTGACCTGTTCTGCCTCTTCATCAGAAACTGCCTAACTGATCCACCCTTTGCATACTCCGTCACAATGCACCAAACCATTGGCTTCCTGCAAGCTCCAATAAATTTAACTATGTTCGGGTGCCTCAAGGTTGCAAGCATCATAACTTCTTGCACAAACTGCTGCTCCATTAGCCCAGCTCTCTCTGGATCAGCCTCCGGCCTCTCCAAAAGCTTAATGGCAACATCCTCCCCATTGTAGGTACCCTTGTAGAGCTTCCCAAAGGCACCCTGTGCAAAGGGCATTCCCATGTGGAGCTTACCCAAATCAATTGTCCACTCCTCGTAATCCTTGAGTGTCTCAGTTGGGTACCTTGGGTCCATCAGCGCCCGTGCAAGTGCATCATCACTCAAGGCATGTGACACCCGCCCAGGACGGAAAATGCTGTGCCCGACTGAGTAATTGACCACAACAGGTCCCCTGAGGCCTGGGTGGTTGAGCATTCTAGTATGGGAGTCACTCGACCCAACACTGCTGTTGTCCACAGACATTGCAATGGAGCCATCATGTGTGCTGGTCTGCAGGCTGTTAAGGCTATCGATTGACATGTTTGAGCCCTCACCAAGCTTCCGGTAGTATGCCATGTCGCAAAAATTCCCACCATTGTCATGGCCGCCAACACCGCCAATTATGCCGGCGAACTTGGGGCCTTCCACCATTCTCCAACAATCAAGCCTGAAGCTTTTCCTGCCTCTCCAACTCTCGTCCCTGCTCCCTCTCTCACACGGATTCTAAGGAAGGCGATAACCTGGGCAAGAAGGATCCATCAGCAATAAGAAACAACTAGACTACTCCAAGCAACTATGATGAAGCTAAAAATGATAAGAACTTTCACTAATAAAAACCTAATATCGATGTGCCAAACTGCAAAATTTCAATAAACGCTTCAAACGACGGAAACGAACCCTTACTCGGAATGGGAGCTTTTTCTCCCAAAATGCTCAGAAGCACACGAATTTAGCAAAGCTTCATCAAACATCCCCAAATCCCCAACCAACTCCAGCGAACCCATGAGGAAAGCACAAGTTTTGTCGCACAAAACAACCAATAGCCCCTCGCAAAATCACAAGTTCCCTCGCACAAGGGCCTCCAAAAACCAAATCAAACCCCACAAAGCACACCAAAATCTCGAAAAAAGACCCAACTCGACCGAATCCCCACGTCAAAACACCTCCAGGAGCTAAATCAAACCCAAACGCACCCCACGAAATCCCACCTCGTAAAGCTCACGGTTCCGGACGATTCGGGGGTCGATCGGGAGGGAGCGGCAGGCAGCAGCGCGGAGCTGGCGGCAGTGTATGGAGGCGGCGGCGGGCGGAGGAGGAGGAGGCTGGGGATGGAGTACGAGTGGGTCTGTGGGGAGACGAAGGCGATGACCAGAGGAAGAGGGGAGGAGAGGAGAGCCTCGGGAGGGGGGAGAGAAGAAAAGAAAGGGTGGAGTCGCCACTTACTTTCTCTCTCTTGCCATGGTAAGTGTGGGGTGTTAATTAGGGGAGTTAACGTTAACCCTATCAGAAAATAGTTAACAACTTAACGGTGTGTGATTAGTTAAGCTAGCTGCTCGGTGTCTCCTTCGCAGCGGCCCTCTATGCAACTATGCTCCTTTCCGAACAACTTTCTTCTAAGGTTCTGTTTGGCACAGCTTCATCAACAGCTTCATGAGCTGTTGTAAGCTGTTTTTTGCCAAACACCCTTTTTGCAAACAGCTTCTTGGGTGAAGCTCCTTAAATCATGCTCTCACAAAGAAATAGGGTGGGGTGAAGCTGAAAATAGTAGCTTTTCACAGCTCTCTTCCTCAGGCTTGCAGTTCTAGGAACCCACTGCCCTTGTAGTTGACAGAAATTACAGCACTTTGCCACTAGGTCCCCACGCCTGTTTCCTCTCCTCCCGTTCGCACTTCTTTAATGATTTTAATTTTTTATTTTAATTTTTTAATTCATACTCATTCAAATATACTATTTTTTAATTCATATGACCATATACAAACATACAACTCCAAATGTTAGAACAAGTCAGGTAGATAGGGGCATCTTGGACAATTGCCCTCTTTCAGCTATGCATGAAGCTGTTGGTGAAGCTGTTTTGCCAAACAGTTTTCCAAAACAGTTTTAGCTTCACCGGTGAAGCTGCTCATAAGCTGAAACCAAAAAAACAGCTTCACTAGTGAAGCTGAGCTGTGCCAAACGGGGCCTAAGTTAACAGCTATTAGAAACATATTGTTTTTTAATATGTTTTTTCTTTTTCTTTTTATTATTTTTAATTTAATATCTTAAAAAGCTAACAGCTACTGTAGGATCATTACAATAAAAAACCAAACCCTATTAAAAAAAGCCGAATTGAACGGGTATATGGCTTCGGTTTTGCTTTTCGACAGGGTGCAATGTATTTTCAAAATTTTATGACCGAGTTTGGACCGTGAGATTTGCTTTAGATTTATATGTGAATTATACTATGAAATTATTATATTCCAGAAAAATTATAAGCTGAAAAGAAGTGAGCCTAAAGATTGTAAGCCTTTAGATTATCTTCCTGGCTCTGATAAACCCTAGAAAAAATTATAACACTTGGATAGCCAAGCTAGAATAGCTGTCCTGACTTCTACAATCTGGAGTGCTGGATCTGGCCTTGAGTGGATGCAAGTATGCATTCATTTAATTCACAGGGGAGCGCGATACGCAAATTGATGCAAACCACTCTAGCACTAACCCACCTTTTTCTTTATCAAGTATAACCCCAAGCATGATTTGCATTTGTCAAATTCAAGATGCCTTACATTCTTATGTTCAAGACATTGATTTTCTAAAAAGAGTTATTGAGCCAAATAAAAATTATCAGGTGAATTTCTTCCTTAAAGAACTATACAAAATATTAAGAATTGATTACTACCTAATGCATATATATTATGTATTAAGAATTGATTACTACCTAATGCATATATATTATCTATTAAGAATTGATTGCTACCTAATGCATATATTATCTACTTATATTTTAATCTGTTGTTGACTTGGATGTCCAGAGGAAACAATCCGATATATGCCAAACTCATAAGACAATTCCAAAATGCATTTCTCCTCCGAAGCACTGTTCAGCCGACACGGCACTGTAGCGATTGTACCATGTGGCACTGTTCATGGGGTACTGTAGCATGTAGAAAACACTGTAGCGCAGAAATGCTGGACTGATGACAGGCCGAACCTACTCATTGTCAGTGTGGTACTGTTCAGGGGGTATTGTAGTATGTACTATAGCAGCCGATCTACTATAGCACGTAGAGAGCTCTATAGCATCGACTTGGAATCACTGTAGCATCGGAATTTGTACAGTGTCACGAACCACTGTAGCAACCGTATTTTGTAGCCTATATATATGGGGGCTACCCCTCCATTGGAAGGGGATGAAGACATTGGAAAAATAAAAAATTGAGTATTCTCATTCTAGGGTTTATGTGCTATTTCCACCCTTTTAGAATTGGGAAATATCTGAGATTCTCGTCTCGTCGTTTTTGTGATCGCGTCGGTGATGGTAAGAACTCGTTTATTCCACACGAGCGAGTAGACAAACAGATCTAAGCGTCTGGTATGGTGAATCGAGTGTCACAGCTTGTCGTAATAGAAACGGTGGTTGGCGGTGTCATTCATCAGGTTGCATGAATTCAGTTATCCATAATCCTACGTCGTGAAGATCGGGCCACCCCTCCTCGCATTAGTTGGTATCAGAGTTCTAGGTTGACATGGTAGCTGTTGTAGGGGTGGCCCCCACCTAAACCCAGCAGGCCTGGTAGAAGGTTATAAAGCCCAGAATAGACCATGTGTAATGACATAAGTGCCCCTGAAGGGGATACTCAGATGTAAGGGTATAATTGTAAAAGCACTCCCCATGTATATATATATATATATATATATATATATAGAATACAGGCCATGGGGAAGACCCAGGCCATTACGGTCATTCTCCTACTCTCCACTACCACATCTCTCTCTGTTTGGTCTGTAACCACAACAGTTGGCGCCGTCCGTGGGGAGGACAGGAGCAAGCCTGAAATCCGAAGGATGGCAACGAAAAAAGCTTCGTCGGCGTCGGTAGTGAAGGGGAAGAAGACGGCCGGAGCGGGGCGTCGCGTCGGTACTAGGGCTGCAACTGCGGCTATCGCGGTCGCGGGTGACGACGCGGGCGCGGCGGCCGTGGACGTCGGCGTTCACGCTGCGACGACCGACCCTGCCACCGCCACGACGACAACCGACCCCGCCACCGCCACGACGACAACCGACCCTGTCACACTCGCCGCAGCGACCGATGGTGGCGCGGACCGTGTGGCCGGAGCTAGCCACGGGGGAGTAGCCGGCAACTCGGGAGCTCGGGAGGTAGCCATCGCCATGTCGACCCGTCCGCTAGGCGCGCCGACGGCTCCGACCGCACCTACGGTGGAAGGCGCCTTGCTGGCGGCCATTAACGCATTCCGGCGGGAGTTAGGGGATCTTCGCGGGGTTGTCTGAGATCTGTAGGAGGCTCGGAGCCAGCAGACCGCGCCCGCGGTCGCACCAGAGCCCACGCCGGAGAGGGCAGACAGCCGCGACGTCCCCACGTCCAGCCGCATGCAGCTGCGGCGTGTCGATCCAGAGTCCCCACTCTCGGCGAGCCTGCAGCAGGCGGCGTGGCCTGAAGACTTCAAGTTTCCCAGCGTCATCGAGCCGTACAAAGGCGACACAGACCCTCGGGAGTTCGTGCGTGTGTACGAAACTGCAATCGAAGCCGCAGGAGGAGACGACACTACAAAGGCGAAGGGACTCCCCCTCGCGCTGCAAGGCGTGGCGCTATCCTGGTTTTTTACCATAGAGCCAAACTCCGTTTACGCATGGGAGCAGGCCCGCGACCGCCTTTATAACAACTTCCAAGGGAACTATGTCGAAAGAATCGACGCAGACCAGCTGTTCGCGGTGAAGCAGAAGACTTCGGAAAAGCTCAGGGACTACTTCAAGCGCTTCGCGAAGGTACGTTGCCAAGTCAAAGACGTCAACGAAACCACCGTCGTCAATGCAGCCATACAGGGCCTTCGCCCGGGCCCGATGGCTGAGTTTAACGTGCGGAAGCCGATCAAGACGGTGGCCAAGCTCTTCGACAAAATGGAGGAGTACGCACGGGCGGAGGAAGATGCGCGGAGACACGGCGCGGACACCCTCGGCCCTGTTCAAGCGAAGTATCCGCCGTGCGAAGGGGGGGCGAGAGACGACTCCCCGAAGCAAGAAGGCACTTCTAGGAGCAGGCGCAGGCCTCGACGTCACCAGCGCAGGCCACAAAAAGCCCGCCACGTCCCTGGCGTCGAGAGCGTCCCTCAAGGACCTGCTCCCGGCTCGCGGGGGTGGGAGGCCGGGCCGAGCTGCCACGAGCGACCCCGTGCGGAACAAGAAATTCTAGATCGCGGCAAGTGGTGCGAGGTGCATGGGTACGGTGATCACTACACGAACGCATGCATTGCGGTCATGGAGTTGCGACGGGTCATGCCCAAACCGCGGGCCTCATCCCTTCGGCCTCCTGCCGAAGCTCGTGTACGGCTCCCAAAGGACAGCCCCCTGCGAGTCTCCGACGAGGACAGCGCGCGGAACCGCGCCGTAAGCGTCATCACCGGAGGTTCCCCATCCGGGGCTCCCTTGGAGCAGCCGGAGCCGTGGATGTCGCCTTGCAACATCACCTTCACCTCGAATGACGCCAGGGGCGTGGAGTTCCCTCACCGAGATCTCTTGGTCATACAGACCCACATCGCAGGCTGCGATGTCAGGCGCATCCTCGTTGATGGGGGAAGCTCCACGAACATTTTGTTCGCAGGGGCCCTCGATCGTATGGGGATTCCCCAGAATCGTCTAGGGCAGCCGGGAGCTCCGCTTCAAGGCTTCGGAGGCCAGCCCCTGGAGGCCCTGGGGAGTGTGTCCCTCCCAGTTACACTCCGCCAGGAGGGGAACAGCCGAAGCAAGCATATCATCTTCGACGTCGTGGACATTCCGCACCCCTACAACGTCATATTGGGGCGGCCCGCCATCAACTCCTTCGGGGCGATCCCGCACCACGCCTTCCTATGCATGAAGCTCCCAGGTCCGGAGGGTGTTATCACCATCTTCGGCGACCAGGACCTTGCCAGGCGCACCGAAGTCAGCAGCCGGGATCCACCTCGTATAGTGCACGCCCTTGCGGACACGGCCGGTGACGCGCCCTCCGCCCCGGGATGGACACCTAAGCCGCGCCCCGAGGGTGGGGTCAAGAAAGTGCCACTTCAGGCGGAGGGCAATTTGTGTCCATTGGCGAGGGGCTCCCGCCGGAGGTCGAACGCGACTTACTCCGCGTGCTTCAGAGCAATGCCGACGTTTTTGCGTGGTCGCCGGAGGACATCAAGGGTGTAGATCGTGCAATAATTGAGCATCGCCTAGCGATCCGCCCCGACGTGAAGCCGGTCAAGCAAAAGCTCCACCGTATGTCCATAGATCGGCAACAGGCGGCCAAGGTAGAGGTGACGAAGCTTCTCCGGGCCGGAGTCATTACTGAGGTCCATCACCCGGCGTGGCTCGCTAACCCAGTGTTGGTCAAGAAAGCCAGTGGGGCCTGGCGTATGTGCATTGACTTTACGGCACTCAACAAGGCATGCCCAAAAGACAACTACCCCTTGCCGCGCATCGATCAGTTGGTTGACGCTACCGCCGGGTGCGAGCTGATGAGCTTCTTGGATGCCTACTCTGGATACCATCAGGTATACATGGCCGAAGATGACGAGGACAAGACTAGCTTCATTACGCCGATTGGGACTTTCTGCTTTGTCAGGATGCCTTTCGGTTTGAAGAATGCAGGTGCTACCTTTACTCGACTCATCGCGCTTGCTCTGGCCGCCCAGCTTAGGAGGAATGTGGAAGCCTACGTCAACGACGTGGTAGTCAAAACTCGCCAGCTCGCCTTGTACGGCCGGGACCTCCAGGAGACCTTCGACAACCTCAGGAAGGTAGGCATCAAGCTCAACCCCGACAAATGTGTCTTTGGTGTGCAGGCGGGCAAACTCCTGGGTTTCCTCGTATCCGGACGGGGCATCCAGGCGAATCCTGATAAGGTCGAGGCCATCCTGGATATGGAGCCGCCGAAGACGACACGGGAGGTCCAGAGGCTGGCTGGTCGCATGGCAGCCCTTAGCCGTTTCCTGTCTCGGGCGGCGGAGCGGGGCCTGCCGTTCTTCAAGACACTCCGCGGGTGCGACGGATTCCGGTGGGACAATCATTGTGTGGAAGCCTTCAACGAGCTCAAGAAACATCTGGCGACTCTCCCCACTCTAGTCGCCCCAGCGCCAGAGGCTCCCCTCTTGCTCTACCTGGCCGCATCAGCCACGGCGGTCAGCGATGTTCTCGTCTTGGAAGAGGGAGATGTACAGCGACCCGTGTACTTCATCTCCGAAGCCCTCCAAGGCGCCAAGACGAGGTATACGGAGCTTGAAAAGCTCGCTTATGCGCTGGTCATGGCTTCCAGGAAGCTCCGACATTATTTTCTGGCCCACCCGATCACGGTGCCTTCCTCGTTCCCCTTGGCGGAGATGTTGCACAATAAGGAATCCACAGGGCGTATCGGCAAGTGGGCTACGGAGCTCGCCCCATTCTCCCTGACGTACGCCTCGTGGACGGCAATCAAGTCTCAAGTTCTCGCCGATTTCCTCGCAGAATGGACCCCGCCGGCGCAGCCCGTCCAGAAGCATGATGACCCGGTCTGGACGCTCACTGTCGACGGAGCCTACGGTGTCATGGGCGTAGGTGCAGTGATCGCCACACCCGAGGGGCGGCGCCTCCTGTACTCAGCGCACCTCGCCTTTCCAGCCACCAACAACACGGCTGAGTATGAGGCGCTGCTCTTCGGCCTGACAAAGCTCAAGGCAATTGGTGCGCGCTGAGTGCTCGTCCGCACGGACTCGTCTAGTGACAGGCCAGGTGGACAAGTCGTATCAAGCCAAGGACGCCGAGCTGGCCAAGTACCTCGCGGCCGTAAGAGCGAGGGAATAGCACTTCTTGGGCATCACGGTCAAGGTCATTCCTCGCGCGGAAAATGAGCATGCCGATGCCTTCGCGAAGGCGGCTAGCCAGCAGCTGCCGCCTCCTGACGGGGCATTTTATGAAGTGTTACCACAAGCGGCCATCGCGCAAGACACCCGAGACGCGGCCCTTGTTCATCAAATCGTCCAACAAGGCGATTGGCGAGAGCGCGTCTTCAATTTTCTGCAGGGCATCGCCGAGCCAGACGACCCCGCCGAGCTCCGGCGTCTGCAACACCGCGTTAGATCTTTCCAGGTGCTTGAAGGGATACTCTACAAGAAGGGGGTCTGCGCGCCGTTCCTGCGATGCCTCTCGGACGAGGAGGGGAAGAACCTCCTCGCGGAGATCCATGCAGGGATGTGTAGGTCCCACCTGGCGCCAAGATCGTTGGTCAGCAAGGCGTTCAGGCAAGGCTTTTACTGGCCGACCGCCATCAGTGACGCACAGGACCTCGTGCGTCGGTGTCAGGGGTGCCAATGGATGGGGCGTATCATCCGCAGGCCCCCGATGAGCCTCAACCCCATTTAGGGCTGTAAATGAGCCGAGCTTGAGCGAGCTCACTGCTTCAAGCTTGAGTTTGTTAGAGAATTGAACCGAGCTCGAACCGAGCCTTAGAATCACCCGAGCCTAGAGTTAGGCTCAAGTTTGGCTCATTTATCTTTCGAGCCGATCTCGAGTCGAACTTGAGACGAGCGAAACACGAGCAATTCACGAGTCTTTAGCTTTTTATCTACCATAAGCTTAGCCAACTGCAGTCTATCTTGTTCTTAGGCTTAAACCATTGTCTTATTTATAAGCCCGGTGTGATTTGGACGATACAATTGATAAAAGATTGAAATACATGTGTATACACTTTAAAGAGTCATGCTTAGCAATAATGAACGAGCCTACTCAAGCTTTTCGAGCTCGAGCTCGATAAGCTTGCGAGCTTCAGCTCAAGCTTGAGCTTGGCTCGTTTATAATTCGAGCCGAACTCGAGTCAAGTCTAAGACGAATCGAACCCGAGTAGCTCACGAGTCTCGAGCTTTTTTTACAGCCCTAACCCCATTCCCCCGGTGTGGCCGCTGGCGCGCTGGGGCGTCGACATAGTAGGACCGCTTCCCCGAGCCCCAGGGGACCTGCGGTTTGTGGTTGTCGCGCTGGAGTATTTTTCCAGGTGGCCAGAGGCGGTAGCCCTAGCAAAGATAACCTCGGCGGCCATGCAGCGCTTCCTCTGGCAGAACATCATATGTCGTTTTGGCGTGCCCAGGGAACTCACCGTCGATAACGGCCTGAAGTTCGATGCCGCCCCCTTCAAAGAGTTCTGCGACAACATGGGCACCATACTTCGATTCGCCTCGGTCGGGCACCCCCAATCCAACGGCGCGGTTGAGCGGGCGAACGGCGCTATATCCATCGCCGTCAAGAAGCGCCTAGTCGAGCTACCGAAGGGCAAGTGGCCGAGCGAGCTTCACAGCGTCCTCTGGTCCATCCGCACAACGGTGACGCGCCCGACAGGGTTTACACCTTTCAAGCTCCTTTTTGGCGACAAGGCAGTAACGCATGAGGAAATCAAGGCAGGCTCGCGGAGGGTCCTCGTCCAAGCCTCCGACGAGGAGTGCCGTGTGTCCTTGGACCTCCTTGACGGGGCGCGGGCGAGTGCAGCCCAGCACATCCAGAAGTATGCGCGGCAGACGGTGTGCACTCGAGACCGTTCCATATACCCACGGGGGTTCAAGCCCGGGGATCTTGTCCTCAGAATGGCGCTCCATGCGGAGACCGTGGGAAAGCTGGAATCAAAGTGGGAATGTCCATATATCGTGATGGAAGCCTTGCAGAAGGGAGCTTACCGACTCGCCACACTCGAGGGACAGACTCTCCGCCACACGTGGAACGCGGACAAGCTGCGGCGATATTACACATAGAAGCCGAATCGTGGCGGTATCAGCCCTTCATTGTAAGATGCTCGCCCGCGCAAACGGGAGTTCAATAAAGCTCATTGTTCGCAAGAAGCATCGTTGGTTCTGGTCACAATGTGCACAGTTTCCCGCACGCATCAGTCTACGGACTTTAAATCAAGTCGTAGCGTCGAGGTCTATCTTCGCACGCATCACTCTACGGACTTTAAATCAAGTCGTAGCGTCGAGGTCTATCTCCGCACGCATCAGTCTACGGATTTTAAATCAAGTCGTAGTGTCGAGGTCTATCTCCGCACTCATCAGTCTACGGACTTTAAATCAAGTCGTAGCGTCGAGGTTCATCTCCGCACGCAGCAGTCTACGGACTTTAAATCAAGTCGTAGCGTCGAGGTTCATCTCCGCACGCACCAGTCTACGGATTTTAAATCAAGTCGTAGCATCGAGGTCTATCTCCGCACGCATCAGTCTACGGACTTTAAATCCAGTCGTAGCGTCGAGGTTCATCTCCGCACGCACCAGTCTACGGACTTTAAACCAAGTCGTAGCGTCGAGGCCCATCTCCGCACGCAGCAGTCTACGGACTTTAAATCAAGTCGTAGCGTCGAGGTCTATCTCCGCACGCACTAGTCTACGGACTTTAAATTAAGTCGTAGCGTTGAGGTCCGCCTCCGCACGCACTCTGTATGAGACGCAGTGGGGGACGCCCTTGCGTGCACTCTCCGGAGTATAAATAAGACGCGTATGTTTTCCCTGCGCACTCTACGGAGTCTAAACAAGACGCGAATCCCACGCATGCACAGGCGCTGTTCCTGTGCGTACTCCTCGGAGTATAAACAAGACGTGGATGTCGATCCCGCGCACTCTCCGGAGTATAAATGAGACGGGTGTTCCTTCCTGTGCATCTTATGGGAGCAGACGCCGGAGCGCCCGGGCGTCTATATCGAGTAGGGTCGGGACCGTTCGCATGCCTACTCCGCCAATGGCATGCTTCCAAGGTGAAGATATTGGCCTCGCACAAAACGCGGGCCCAAGACAGCATACAGCGTTCAGAACAAGTGCTACTTCGATTAATTGCAAAACATGCGGGCATTACATGGCCGCAAACACATGAGTACACCGCTCTCCTACCACCTGACCAGGTGGCTAGCCTTCGAGCGGCGTCGACGGGCTCGCACCGTCGTCATGGCGCCGAGGAACCCCTTCGAGCCAGCGAAGCAGGTCCACCTCCCTATGCAGCGTTTGCTGCACCGCAACTCTGGCCGCATCCTCCCCGACGTGGCCCCAGATTCGCCGGTGGAAATTCTGGAGGCCAGGCTCGATGAAGCGAACGACGTCCGATATCGCCCCCGGTCGGGCAGGCAGGTCCAGGTGAGGGTTCGTCAACTCATGAACATGCCTACACCCATGAGTGTGAAGCATGGCGAGGGCGAGACACGCGCCAAGGAAGCCGCAATGCTCGCCGAAGGTCTTTGCGCTGCGAAGCGCGACGCCCGCTCCCTCCTCGACCAGCCCGAGCGTTTCCGCCAGGTCTTCCTGCCCGTGAGTGGCGTCCGGCACGTCGACGCCCAGATCCCGAAGGGCCCGGTTCAGAGACTCCATCGCCCTCCACGCCGACCCGGACGCATCGGTCAGGGCGCGGTCCTTCTCTGCAAGACGCTCGGCCAGCCGGGCTCTCTCTTCCTCCAAAGCGGCGATCTGCCGCAAGAAGGAGGCGCGCTCTTCTGCCGCGGCACGACGGGTGTCCTCGGTCTCGCACTGCGCGGCCACCATGGCACCTTCCAGCATGCGAAGCTGTTCGTCCTTCACGGCATGGGCATCGTCCGCGGCGCGAAGACCGGCTTCTAGAACTCTCCGCTCCTGGATCCGGGCCTCGTCCAGCGCTTGGCTGATGACAAGTGTCTGGAGGCAGCAATAAGAGTCAGCAGTTGCCTGGCGTCGCTCGAGGAGCCACGAGCGCATGTTGCTTACCTTCATCTCCGAAGCTCGCAGCGCGAGCGCCAGGAGGTCCCCCTCGCACGCCGACAACGTCTGTCGGGCAACGCTGCCACTGGCACGCTCCGCGGCACCATTAAGAGCGCGGAGTATCTCCGGGCGCGGGAGCAGGTCGGAGAGGACGAGCTCTGGCCTCGCCGCATCAGGGACCGCGGGGGCTTCGGCCACTTCGGCGGCGGCAGGTGCCTGCGGGACACCCTGCATGGGGATTGGGGCCTCGCGCGCACCCCCGTTGCTCGATTGGTCACCGCGTCCGGGAGACTTCGTCTCGCCTGATGTCGACGGAATGAGCGAGCAAATCGGAGAGAGTTTCGCGAAGTCGTGCGAGGAGAAGGAACCGAGCCTACCTTCTGCACCCTTTGTCGTGGCAGGGCATGGTACCTGCTCAACCGCCAAGTGGGCAGTGAGGGTCTCGGCTCCTTCAGCCGGGTCGGCCGCATCGGACGCCACATCCCCAAGGACGGGACCTGCAACGCCGTATCGGCCCCTCGGAGGCGAAGGGGACTGAGCCCGAGGACGTTTTGCCCGCGGCGGCGCGAACAACTCTTCGGTGGCGCTGGCAGCCGCATGTCCTGTCGCGCATGTAGCCGCTGCCGCTCCGAGCGTGTCCTGGGCGGCCGCGGTGGGTGGCAGAGCACCGCCTGCCGTCGCCCTTTCGCCCGGAACCACGTCCTCTCTCCGGGTTGGTGATTTCCAACCCAACGAAGCCCGGGCTCCCAGGCTCGACGGTGCCAACGGATGGCGCCGCCAACGGATTTGAGACGGCGCGCTCCCCCAAAGCAATCCGGTCGGATCCACCGCCGGTTGAACATCCCAACCCAGCGGGGCCGGCTGCCGAGGTGGCCGGAGGGCTGGATACGCCAGCAGTGGAGCGGGCTCGGCGCCTTGAAGACAACGCCCCCGCTTGGTTGCCGTCACCGACATGGTTTGCAGATCCTCCAGGAGTCTCCACTGGTGCCGCGCGTTCGGGCACAGCAATGCCCAGGACTTCGCAGGCACGGTTTACCCGCCCCTGTTTCGCCACCGCAGTCACGGCCTCGCGCAGCTTGTGCTCCTTGAGCGTGTACGGGCCGAGGAGCGCCACACCCGCATGCTCTGCGTCTTCTAGCCGAGCCACTGCAAAAGAGGGTACGTTCATCAAACAAGGGTTACGCAGATGCAACGGGATGCGTACCATATGCTGAATGGCTTACAAGGAGCGGAGGGCGGGAGAAGGCAAGACACGGACGGGGTAACCCCATCTTCACGGGCGTCGCCCTGCTGCCCATACTTCCACCGGGTGGAAAGTGGCGCCACCCCGTACATCGTGAACTCTTCAACCAGATCGCGCATACTTAGCCGGCGGGTCACGCCGACAAGCCTCCACAGCCTCCGTGGGTCGTCAGCCTCCGGCCTCATAGTTGACGAGCTGTTGAACGAGATGATGTGTACACGGTACACGTAGCGTTGCCATTTCTAGCGTTGCAGTCTTGTCTAGCCCATCTGCGTCCAGTTCACTAGCGACTTTAAACGGGTTGGGTCATTCATTGAAGGACACGTGAGCCCATATATGTGCCTGTTTGGTTGGGTGACCCAACCCCCCGCCAGACAGAAGCTTGAGCCAGGCCGAGTCGAAACTGGCTCCCCTCATGCAAAGGAAGTTGTTTGCTTGTCGGTGGTTGGATTGTGCCGGATTAGAGCGAAGTTGATTGGTTGCTTGTATGCACACGGCTTTAATAACAGACGATAATTTTTTGCTACGATTGATAGTGTTATATATATATAGAGAGAGAGAGAGTTGATAATGAATGACAGAGATATTGACATAGACAACGCACGTGCCAACAAACTAGAGAAGCTGTTTAGATAAATGACTCTCAAAACCATTTGAAGAAGTTACACTATTTATTTCAGTTTTTGGAGAAGCCACCTATTGCAGGAGACGGTGAGAATACTTCTACTTTCTAGAATCCAATTGCATCAAAGATCAAACAACTTCAGCCTCTGCTGCCAATAGGATAAAATTAGGCCAAGAGCCATTTGGTCTAAAAATTAAATCAAACTGCACCACCGAATCCAACACAGGTATATATGGCCCTGATCAACTCGGCTTCGGCTTCTGGCCTCTGGCTTATTTTTCACTATTCATAAGTTTCGTTTTTTTCTGAACTTTTTTGCCGGTTCTTTTTTTCCCGTATTTGTTTGTATTATACGTAATGGGCTAACATATTTTTTATATTTTTAAATTTTTTTAAATTTAATTATGCTAAATAAGCCTCTGTCAGCTACAATGTTTTCAGCCATAAGCTATGAGCTTTTCAGCCGAACCGATCACCACCATAAAAGGATGAGGGAAGCAAGCACAAATTAAGACAATTAAACAGAGGTATCGGACATTTCTCTCAAACCAACTTTCTTTCTCCCATGTCCTCCTGATTCAACAGGAACATTGGAACACGCAATTAGAAACTTTTGTTCTTGTTCAAGAAAAAAAATCAAGGAAAGGGGGAAATCGTTTTCTATTTTTGACAATTGTTTGCCTCGCTGATTCGCCGGAACATTCTCGCATCCCTTCTACTCTTCCCGTCCCCCTTTTGTTTTGCTCGATGCAAGTATCCAGCTGATGAATACCAAGGCTCACCCAATCGAACACCGACCCATTAGAAAAACCCACGGCAAAAATAGAAGATTGGGAGACATAAATTTTTCTGTGAGAAATCTTTGCGAATATATATATTCATGTAGTCGTATAGTTTAGATACGTCGAATAGCCTCGTGTTTGTAATTCTTTTCATATAGTAAATTTTGTATGTGTACATATATATAGAGAGAGACTAGAGAGCAAAAGTCATACAAGAATACAAAACCAAAACGAGGTCAGCATGGCGCTGGTTGGCACACGTGTCCAGTTAGAACATAGATATGAATTTGGATCATACTTTACCATTTTTCACGTTAAGACAAATTCACTTATGTAGCCAAAATTTCAAAATTTCTTCCAAATAAGCTTCATTAAGAGTCCTTGTGCCTCAGAAGTCCATAGGACTAATCTCAACAATTAAGGCTGCAACAGTTTTATCTAAACACTTCTCATTAAGCCAAATTGGTGCAAGTAGATTGGAACATTCTTCTCTAAACACTTCTCACGAAGGCAAATTGAGTAAACTATCAATAGGTCCAAACATACGGTTATTAACAAATCAAACGAATAAATCTGTCTTTAACAAATTATAACTCTAACAAAGTCTGAGTCCGTACAACTATAGTGAAGACATCAATCGACATAAACTAAGACGTCACATATGGTGTTGGATAACTATAATGAAGAACTTATCTTACAGACTTTTGAATTGCTCCATCCAGACTCGGCAAACTATACTTATAGAAGGGCAACTTGCACTCGTAAATTGTATGAATTTGTTATATGCTTTTCTGCTTCATAAAGCAGAGGCGGAAGTTGCTGTTTTTTCCTCAATAGAAACAAATTGGTTGGCAACCTTGGGTTTGTGGTCACTCTTTAGTGTGATGCAGGCTGGAGCCCCGGCTGGTCATGCATGTACTCTGTTACAGGGGAGGTTAATGATTCTGGCAGGAGGTATGGAACTATACCACGTACGGTGAATCTTTGTTTCCAAGAGGGAAAAAAAAGAGATTTTGGTAGGTAGGAGCGTCAATCAGATTTAAATTATCTATTTAATTCGGTATCTGTATCTGAACTATTCAATTCGTATCGATACAATAAGACTTAAATAGTATCAATCATATCTTTATTATCTATTTTATCTGGCATTGTATTCAGATTATTGATTATTCAGGCCGCGCGGTGTGATTGTACGTGTTGGCCTAAGCTTTCTATCAGTGCGACGCAGGCTCACCTCGCGGTCACTAGCGTTATGGTTTGTATAGAACTAGCCTCGTAGGCACGGCGGCACGCCGCGCCAGCCACCGTGTGTACCGAAGTAAAAGAGGCGATAATTCGTGGTGAGGTTAAAAAAAATTCGAGGGTAAATGCGCATTTCCGAAAAAGTTAAAGGTGCTTTTCGAAAAAAATCGAGGACCTGTACGTAAATAAATGGGCCAGTATGTAAATAAACGGGGACCCGTACGTAATTTAGGAAAACGGGGGGCGCAATCCTGCAAAGTGGAGGGGTAAAAAAAATTTCCAGGGACCTGTACGTAAATAAATGGGCCAGTATGTAAATAAACGGGGACCCGTACGTAATTTAGGAAAACGCGGGGGACGGAGACGATCAAGGCCAACTCCTTTTAGGCTCGGTGTGATTTATAACTCTCTGTGTTTTTCGAAATGGTAATGAATAGAAGAAACATCTATGAGTATAATATATATAGTTTTGAAGTTTTTGGATGTATTGGTACTTTTTCACCTCGTTTTGCAAGAATTGCAATCATCTCATGGAAAATTGCAAAAAAATAGTACCTTCACGACACAGAATTGATCCAGACGTGACATGTACACGCGCCGTACGAATATAGTGCACTGTAGTCGAGGGTAAATGCGCATTTCCGAAAAAGTTAAAGGTGCTTTTCGAAAAAAATCGAGGACTTATACGTAAATAAATGGGCCAGTATGTAAATAAACGGGGACCCGTACGTAATTTAGGAAAACGCGGGGCGCAATCCTGCAAAGTGGAGGGGTAAAAAAAATTTCCAGGGACCTGTACGTAAATAAATGGGTCAGTATGTAAATAAACGGGGACCCGTACGTAATTTAGGAAAACGCGGGGCGCAATCCTGCAAAGTGGAGGGGTAAAAAAAATTTCAGGGACCTGTTCGCGAGGAAAAAGGGACTTGTTCGCGAGGAAAAAGGACCTGTACGTAATTTCCAAAAAACCGAGGGAAATCGCTCCCCCGGCCGTACGCGAAACCGGGCGCCACGCGCCGGCCGGCCGAGGGAGGGGGGGCGACGTGGATAGCGCGGGGGGCGCGGAACTCCCCCGGAAATATAGTCGGTATGATTCTGATGGCCCCTCTGCTTCTTTGGGAAATCGACTGTCGCAAACATGGCCTGGCCTGAGATTTTGGACGATGCATGGCGGTATTCTTAAGCAGGGGCTTGTAAAGACAAAATCGGTAATGGTACGTTGTTGCATCAGATTGACTTCTCAAGAGCAAACCAATGCGCCATTATGGGTCTGTTTGGGACTGCTCTGCTCCAGATTTTTCAGCTCTGCTCCCAAGTTGTCTAGCCAAACAGGTCCAACTCCAAGAACTCCGCTCCAGAAAAAAGGTGGAGTTAGGGGCCAACTCCACGTTTTTTCTGGAGCTCCTCAAGGGGTACTCCAGAAACTGAAATTTTGTATCTCCTCATGGAGTTGAGAGAAAATTACCCACCACTGCCATTACTTTTCCTCCGTACCGATTCGTTTCTTTTCCAATCCACCCCACCCACCGCGCGGCTCCTGTCCTCCCCACCCACCCGCGCGCTCCTCTTCCGCCGCCACCGCAAGCCCCCGGCGCCTCTCCCCCTCCTCCTCCTTCGCGCCGGCCTCCTCCTCTCCGCCGAACTGCTCTTCTCCCCCCCCGAACGCACGCCCCGTCGTCCTCTCCGCCCCCAACCCACGCTGCCCTCCTCTCCGCCCCCCACCCGCCTCCCTCCAAGCCGGCCTCCTCCTTGAGCTTCCTCACCGAGTGCGGTCACCACCCCTCCCCGAGCGCTGCGCCACCCCGAGCGCCGCCCCTCCCCGAGCTCCTCCCCGAGCGCCGCCCCTCCCCGAGCGCCTCCCCGACGCCGTCGTCAGCCGCTCCGATGCCATCGTCATTGCATCAGCTACCTCGCTGCCAACCACAGAGTATCGCCGCCTCCCTCCAATTTCCAGAAATGAGTTTGTTTGCTGATTTGATCAGATGTTGAGAATGTTGTGTGTGTAGAACCTGAGAAACCTGAGAAGGGCAGATTGGTACTGAACATACTGAATGTCTTGCTATTGTACAATGTCTGCCTTATATATCTCAATGATCAGGTGGACAATTATGTTCTTTTGTCTTGTTTGGATATATGTCTGCCATCTGCATATATGTTTGGATTCAATCTTACTATGTGTGAAGGGGCATTATCCATTAGCTCAAATTATGCAAGTGTCTTCAGTAGTTCTTGACTGACAAATCTCAGGTTACATAATTTTATCTTCATTCCATGTAAAAGAATCTTTCCCCTTCAATCACATTATTTAGATGTCAGATGGCACTATGATTGTCGTGGGTAGATTTTCCTGGAATTGAAAATTTGAGCTATGTATTAGAACACAAGTTGATTCCAACCTCCATTTGAAATGGATACACAGAGGAAAGGATGGAATTATTTGACCAAAATATTTGTTTTTTGGTTTTCTCGAATAAATTAATTGCGATTATAATATTTTACATTATATTTCAATTGGCAACAAAAAAATTCAGTTACATATGCTCCGCAGACATCAAAACATACACCAAACATCATTCAGGGGCACATTGGATATTTCTCAGGGAAACCTCACATTCCTAGAGCTGGAGCTAACTGCGTGCCAAACAGGACCACCTGCTCCAGGAACTCCACAGTGGAGCTGCTCCATGGTGGAGTTGGTGGAGCAGAGCTGGAAAAACTGGAGCAGATCAGTCCCAAACAGGCCCTACATCTGGGCTCTTTTTTTTCACGATTACAAGGAAGATTCATACACACCGTACGCTTATATATGTGAATGTGCATCCTTAGTATACGTTTAGAAAAATAGATACTAGAATAAATTTATAATCTCATAAAATTTTTACTAAAAACACACTTACATATACATAAATTACGTAAACTTAAACACCAAAATTTCAACTATAATAGATAGGGCTGTACACTGGTAACTTCGCCGCCTTACAAGGGCTGGTTCCTTGCATCTATTCTTGTGTTCGAAAATCTATTGAAGACGCATTTGATATGAGCGTTAAAAACTCCGTATTGAAGACGCATTCTTGTTTTCGAGAATCCACCTGAAGACGCATTTGCACGTGATGCAATAGCACTTGCCATAGTATCACGCACTGACCTGGCTACCCGATCAGGCACCGACATGGGACCCCACGAAAACCGACTCGATTCGTCGGCCTCACCACAGGAATAAAATAACGCTTACCTCCACCCCTTCGTCCTCATCCCGTCGTCCCGAATTGGGGATCTCGCGAACCAAAGCCCACGAAAAGCCACGAACCCGACTCGATCGAAACCCTAGGGTTTCGCTGAACCAGCGTCTCCCCGGCCGCTCGCCGCTGCCGCCATGTATAACGGCATCGGGCTGCAGACCGCGCGGGGGTCTGGCACGAATGGGTACGTCCAGACGAACAAGTTCTTCGTCAAGCCCCGGTCCTCCGCGGCCGGCGGGCCCCCAAAGCCGCCGCTCCCCGGCCCCGGAGACGACACCGGGGGGATCGGTGGGATGCGGAAGCCGAACAAGGAGATCCTGGAGCACGACCGGAAGCGGCAGGTGGAGCTGCGGTTGCTCGTGCTGAGGGACACGCTCGAGGAGCAGGGCTACACGGAGGGCGAGATCGAGGAGCGCGTTGAGGAGGCGCGCAAGGCCGCCGAGATCGAAGCGGCGGTCGCGGAGGAGGAAGCCCGCGGCAGCGGCGGGGGGCGACCATCACTCCCAGGCAAAGGGTATGGATCGAAGAATTGGTCTTATTTGTGTATTTTTGTGTCTGTCGGTTATCCTCGTTATGTGGAATTGTTGCAGAGGAGGCGGTGGCAAACATTTAACATCATCTTGATTTATTGTTTTTAACTTGATAAATTGATTTAGTGTTCTGAGATGTCCTCTTTGAAACAGAACTGTTGCTTAAAGTTTGGTTCATATGAGAATTGTAGCTTATGTTTATTTGTCGTGCTGTATAATTATCATGTGCTTTGGTTCCTACTCGTGCATATGCATGTGTTTCGTTATTTTAGCAGTTTATATGTTCATTTGTTTGTTCTGTTAATTGGTTTCTGACAAGGTAGATTCTTCTCAGGTTTACAGGCACACAGAGCCACCATGTTGCTGCACGGAAGGAGAAGCAGCTTGAGACGCTGAGGGCTGCTCTTGGGCTAGATGCTGAGGATGGACATAAGGAGAAAGGGGATGTAGAAAGTGATGTGGAGTCTGGGGAGCTTGTTCCTGGGAAGGATTATGAAGAGTTGGATACTGATGGGAAGAAAGATAGCAAGACTTCAAAGGATCGCAGAAAGCATGCAAAGAACGGAAAGAAGGAAAAAGGGAATGACAAGAAAAGTCACATCAAAAGTTCTAGGAAGAGTGAGCATGGGTATGATTCAGATTCGGACGATGATCATGATAATAATAATTATAAGAAGAAGAAGAGTTCTCGCCATGATTCAGAGGTTGATTATGATGAGAATAAAGAAAAGAAACACAGGAAGAAATCTCGTCATGATACAGATGATGATTCTGAGACTGATCATAAGAAGGCAAAACGTGGGAAGAGCTCTCGCCATGATTCAGATGCTGATTCAGATAGTGATTATGGAAAGAAGAAAACAAAACATGGGAAGAGCAATCACGATGAGGGAAAGAAGATACCTGGGGAATCTCGCCAGCTTGACTCTGAAGATGAGAAGCCCAGAAGAAGCAAGTACAAGGATGTTTCATACAGTGAGTCGGAGAGTGATTGGTCATACAGTGACTCCGAGAGTGACTATGCTAAGAAAAAGCAGAAATCTAGAAAGAATTCTCTCCATGAATCTAAAGATGATAAGCCCCGAAGCAAGGCTGTTAGGAAGGGCAAGTATTCTGATGAATCAGAGAGTAACTCAGACAATGACCGTGTTGAGAGATCAAAATATGCAAAGATTACTCGCCACGACTCTGAATTTTATAAGTCCCGAAGTGATGATGTTAGGAAGGACCAGTACCATGATAAACCGAAGAGTGATGACTATAAAAAGAAAAAGCCTATGCAGAGTTCTCGCCATGACTCTGAAGATGAGAAGCCACGCAGCAAGATCCTTCGGAAGGACAAGTACAATGATGAATCAGAGACTGACTTGGAGACTTATGTCAAGGAAGAGAAGAAGCTTGCAAAGTCTTATCACCATGACTCTAAAGATGATAAACAAGCACAAAAAGGTAAAGAGAAGGAAGATAACTTTGTGAAGACTGTTGATAAGCGCAAGAGGCATGATACTGATTCTGATTCGGATGGTTATGCTCGTGACAGGAAAAGACACTTTGATGCAGGGGTAAAAGAGACAGTGCAAGAGAAAAGAAGGGTGACTAGCTCAAGTGAGAGTTCATATTACAGCAGTAGTAGTGGTAGTGAATCAGATGTGAGTGCTGACAGCCGTGAGAATAGGAAATCCAACAGTGTGATGAAGAATGGTAGTGATGCGAAATATGCTGAAAGGGCGTCTGACAGAAATGAGGAAAGGAAAAGGAGTCAAGATGAGAGGAGAAAGGATCTGGAGAAACAAAGGCAGAGGGAGGAAGAGAGAAAGGAGCTGGAGAAGCAAAAACAGATGGAGGAAGAGAGAAAGGAGCTGGAGAAGCAAAAACAGATGGAGGAAGAGAGAAAGGAGCTGGAGAAGCAAAAACAGAGGGATGTAGAGAGAAAGGAGATGGAGAAGCAAAAGCACAGAGGGAGGGAGGGAGAGAGACAGCAGGAGAGAGAAAAGGAGAGAAGGAAAGGTGGAAATGATGTGGAGAGAGGCTGCAAAAGAAAAGTTGGAGAAGATAGGTATGACCCAAATTCAAGTAGAGTTAGAGAAGATGGAAACAGGGACAGCCAAAACAGTGATGAAAGGAGGCATGAAGAGCATGTTCGACGCAGAACTAGAGATGCAGATAGCCATGATTCCAAGAGGTCTAGATATGATGACTCTTATCACCATTCGAGGAGGGATTATGAACACCGCTATTCTAGAGGTGAATATAGAGACAGAAGGCATCGTTGAATACAAAACATATCTGAAACTGTAAGGCCCCTTTTTGTTACAACTGTTTGTATATTTGCAGATTTGCATCTTTGTAAATAAACACTTGCTTGTATTATTTCTGAAGTTTACTTTTAGTAATGTTAAGCTAAGCTTTTATCATATATATACACTATATATATGTACTTATCATACCTTTCTCATGTTTAAAATCCATTTGGATGGTGCATGCTGTAGCAGTATTTGCAACCTTTTGTATTATCATCTTTGCTTCTGTAAGTAATATATGATTTACCAAGTTTTAATTTTCCCTTTGCAGACATGTCGGTTTTGTGAAGCAGAAAAGTGATGCATCTTTCCTTGAACAAGGCCAGTTGACGCTGTGCTCAAACCGAAGTTTCAGTTGTCTAGCAGAAGATTTTTGCTGCAAGCAGTAAATTTCAGGCTGCTAGCAGAAACCTTTGCTGCAGCAGTACACTTTGCTTATGTTTGTATTTCTTATTTTTCCTGTTGTGTCAATCTTCAATATGTAATGTGGTGGATATATTAAACTGAGTTGTCCTACTGCTGCAAGTATTCTGTTGTTTAAAATTATGCTTATCGTTCTTGGTGATCAATGTTGCAAAAATTTTGTTGGGCTTGATGTTTGTGCCGGATGAGATGTTCACGACTAATTTTCAGACGTCAGCTTGTTTGTTATTTCCCTGTAAATGGTTTGCAAAGAAGGATCATTTCGAGTCGTGTTTCTATCATATGCTTTCCTATGCTACTCACCGACTTCATGGTTCGCTGCTTTCAAGCTGTGGGGGAAAGAAATACTTATATTGGCACATTTTCCTTGGATGTGTGTGGAAATTGGCCGCCGATACAAAGCTGCATCTGGTTGCCGCGGTCTTCACTACAACGAGAACTAGAGAATTCGACGTGCAAATTTGATTCAAGCCAAAGAGAATCATACATGCTACAGGAAAATTACCAGAATCGTACAGAAGAGAATCACAGAAAATTATCGGAATCGTACAGAAGATAATCATGCATAATACTACTAGTTGAAAAATACCATCGTTTCGCCCAGAATGCCACGGGATTCAACATTGCCTTTGGAAATGTTTAAGTCATGAGCGATCTACGCGAAGCGAGCCGGTGCCCAAAAAGTCCGCAGCTCCATATCGTAACTGCACCAAACCAAAGGTGGTCATGTAAGCCGTACCTTTTGAGACCTCATGCCGACGTGCCACCAGCTTCGCACCCAAACGCCTCGCTGCATCAGGGCAAAACAGCTTGTCCTTGCCGGGATCCCAGGCCGGCAAGGGCACTCGGGGACGTGGCATGCAGGCGCAACCATAGCAATGCCCGTCGGCGCGTCATCGATCATGTAAGCCGTGCCCGTTCTTGAGACGTCGCTCTCAAATATTTTAGCCACGACAACAAGGGCATTCGGCGTACATGCCCAAGATTGATCATGCCAAATAGAGTAGTTACAAGGGCACTCAGCGTACGTCCAAAATTGATCATGCCAAATAGAGTAGTACATTACTACTGGTACTAGAAGAACATTATAATCATCCTACACAAACGAATCAGACAATATGCTAGCAGCAGAACAAACAAGATCACCCTACACTTGCCACGATAACTTAGCTAATATCCAGAATGCGACGGGATCCAGTACCGGCTCGGGGTAGTCATGCATGCGCGACCTCATACGGCTTCGAGGAGCGGGCTATGCGCTCTTTAGGTCCTGCTCAAAAGAGCCTTTTTTAAAATGGCTTATAGCTGAAAAGGTCGAGAAAACACTGTAACTGTAGCTGACGGAGACTTATTTAGCATAATTAAATTTAAAAAATTTAAAAATAGAAAAACATGTTAGCCCATCACGTATAATGCAAATAAATAACGAGAAAAAAGAATCGGCAAAAAAGCTCAAAAAAGTTAAAAGTATAGAAAAAGATGAAATTTATAAATAGTATAAAATAAACTAGAAATCAGAAGCTCAAACCGAAATAAGCGGAGCCTTAGTCTGCACCTCTCCATCCTTACCGTACTTGAGACCAAAGGAGGCCATGTGGAGCACACGGCGGCGCCGGAAGCAGCTCTTCTCCTCGTCCTTGTGCGCCAGGAGCTCGACCAGGCAGAATCTGCTGCCGCCTGCCGCCCATGTTCACGAGCTTAGCTCCTCGATAACGCGTGGCGTCCGGGTAAAACAGCTTGTCTATGCCGAGCTTCCAGAGCGGCACGGTCTCGCACCCCTCGACGGGTGCGACGTCGCAGGAGCAAACATAGCCATGCCCATCGTCACGGCGGCAAAGCCCGACCCAGGCATCCAGCTCGCCGTCGTGGTAAGCTTGGCCCTTGAACGGCAGTACCCACTCACCGTGGTGTTTCCGTTCGAGGCGCTCACTGTCGAAGGAGTAGGTCATGTTTCTTGTCCTTGTCTAGCTTACCGTATATTTTGCACGGAGACGAAGAGGGTGCGGCCGTCCGGGTGCAGAGCGTAGCACCTTACGTGGATGCAATCGAACGGCGGCATGGAGGAGGCAGTGATGTCGCGCCATGGCCATGGCTTGTTAACATTGGGTGGCGGCTGCGCGCAGAGCACCTGGAAGTTGCACGAAGAAGCTTCCGCCGATGGACGCGAACAAGGGCTTGCCGTTCATCCGGCCCCTCGGTGGCCAAGGGCAGACGGGCCACTCCCGGCGTCTCGGCGTCGAAGACGGGGATGGCAGGGGCGGTGGGTACGGGATTCGTCGCGAAGATTTTTGCCGCCGTGGGCAGTGAAAACCCTGGAACGCCCGTGCTTTGCCTCCATACGAACCACCGGGGCCTCGGCGTCGGAGTCCGAATCGGAGTCGAAGTCAGCGTCGGGGTCGAAGGCGTCCACGTAGACCCTGCGTATGCCGTATCCCTTTTCCCAGTTGTCCAGTACAGATGCCACCGCCGCCGCGCTGCCGGCAGCTTCGCCGTGCGGCAACAGCAGTGATCCGACGACGGCCACTAAAAACGAACAATTGTTCTAACCGACTTAGAACTCCGGCTACAATCAGAGGAACAGCATCACCGGTAAATTTCTTTTCAGTGACTAAACATCAAAATTTCTTTTCAGTGACTAAACATCATCATCGTCATCAATACCGTGTTGGAAATGTTCAATTAATAGGGCATTCTCAGTAACCAGCCCAATAAATGGTCCTACAAGCAATACCTCATCAATTCATATCGACCTCGGTGTCGTTAAGTTTACAGCCTGTTGTCTCGAAAGGGAAGAACGAGACAGCCAACCCGGAGACGACGATTACAAGCTCAAAGAGGAGGATCGCCGTCGTCTGTTGGCAGCTGTGCACCAGAGCAACTGCGACGAGAGGACACAGAATGCCTCCAATCCTGCCTACCGAGCTCGCGACACCAATGCCTGTTGTTCTGACCGAGGTTGGGTAAATCTGAAAAATGAAGCAAGAAGAATATACTGTTAACATCAACACTTGACAGGGTTCAAGTTCTAGACTGGTTATCAGTTATCACAAAGAGAGGGCTATGATAATATGTGCTAGTCACACTGAAGTAAGTGATGTTGTAGAGCTGCACTAACCTCCGGAGCGTATATGTATACAATGGTGAAGCTAGCAGATATACAAAGCCGGGCACCGAACAAGGAGATTCTTGTTAGCATGTCTGTTCGGGAAAACACTAATGGGAATAAGAAAACACAGCTAGTGAAGAGCATCGAAGCCATTGAAAGCCTTCGTCCAAATCTATCCACGATCATGGCCGATAGAAATGACCCTGGAATCTCTGTTTCAAGAAAACATGGCAGCATTGGTCATCAAGATGGGATCATATGCCCTGGAAGATAGTTATCACAGAGATACTATGCAGAGTAAGAACCAACCTGCAAAGCTAGAGATAAAAACGTTTCTGTAGAGGCTTGCATTATTTGAGTGCACGGATTCAACCTCCTCCTTTGCACATATCCTATTTCCATTACTTAACTCTGATGTCAATAGAACAATTCCATAATAGGCAAATGCATTTCCGAAGAAAGCCATCCACAGAAGAAGAGTAGCTCTGAGCAATTTTGGTGTGAGCAGCTTGACAACGGACTTAATACCTCCAAAATTGGAACCTTCGTCTTCATTGCCGTCATTTTCTTCATCAGAGACCAGAAGTGTTGCGGACTCGGAAGATCTCAAAACTTCATCTAGCTCAATGTTTTTGTCAGAAACAAGCCTACCAGAAGGGAGTTGCACATTGTTTAATCTTGCCATTTTCTCCAACACCTCCATGGCCTCCGTTATTCTGCCTTTCATGCATAGGAACCTTGGTGACTCTGGCGTGATAACATAAAATAGAAGCAGGAGGAAAGACGGAACAGCGGATAATGCTAGCAACCACCTCCAGCCAAACTTGGGCATAACTCTCTGCCATTAGTATGGTGAAAATTAGTCACATAATGACAGGGTGAAAAATTAGATGAAACAGCGGATAATACTAGCAACCACCTCTAGCCAAACTTGGGCATAACTGTTAACACCTGACGTTTATGTTTATTTGGATTAAGAGCTGCCTATGCAGAACAGGATATTTTGTTATAGATATTTGCATCTAAGTCACAAAGTAAAAAATACAGATATATATTTGTGAATATAGTTTCATTTAATGTTTCAAGGGATTGACTTGAATAAGTAAATGCCAAAGAGTGTAAACGATATGTGCTTTTGTGCCCCTATGATAGAAGTTCCTTTTTAAAGTGATATTCCAGATTGCTACTCTCCTTGAAATCTATTCCCACGTCATATTGAATTAAGCAACCATTTCTTTCCAAGCATCCCGTAACAGACCTGCTAACACCACAGACTAATTGTTTGCAAGATAATCTGAATTACTTCTGGTGAGCCAATTGTTTGACAGCGCATGTGTTCATAAATTTCTGAATGTATACTGGAGTTTGTGATGGGAATGGGCCGTGGTACCAAAATAATTTATCGTGTATAATGTTTACTGCAGATACATCAGCACTAGTCCGAAGTACCTTTTCAATTTCAAAATATCAGGGAAAAAAATTATACCCATGCAAGAGAGGCCTCGAAGATGGTCCCAACAGTCCAAAATGCTGAAAATACTACCATCCAAGTTCCTCTAGTTGGAGCAGGAACAAATTCCAAGAACCAAGATCCAAGTACAGGTCCTCCTCCCAAGCCAATACCAACTAAAAATCTTAGTGAAATCAATGACACATAGTTAGGAGCAAAAGCACTCAGGAATCCAGCTCCACTCGTTACAATGGCAGTAAAGAGAAATCCCCTCCTATAAAATTTAAATGGAACAGAATGTAAGAGCTTGTATACTGTAAACAAGAAGAATAAAATGAGGTAATGTTTGCATTAACTTTAAATAATAGCCTATTTTCCCCATCAGTAATTATTCTAGGATCTAGAACAAAAAAAGATACCATTAGAAATAATTATTTCATGAACAGAAATTTTGAGAATGGTTTTGAGTTTTTTTCCTTTCTGAAACTAACATAGAAATGTCAAAACTTGGCTATTACATGAGACCTTTGCCAGTTCTGAACAGGTTGTTGCTGGTAACCAGCTACAACATGGAATCAGTACCAGCTGCCCAATGAACACCAGTTTGGGAACCTTATGCTAAACATCACCGAGAGAGGAAATGATCATGCGTAATTTGTGCAAGAAAGTACATGACAGAAGTAAAAAATGGTCCTGCCTCCTTCCATAGTTGTCTGAAACCACACCCCAAGAGTAAGCTCCTATCAGCATTCCAACAAAAACAACACTTGTAATCATGCTTTCCTGATGAGAAGTAAGCTTCCATTCTAACTGTACTGATGGACCAACAAATGATAGCAGCATCATCTCCATTGCTTCTGCAATTAAGCCGATCCCAGCATAGGAAAGAATCAATATTTGGAACTTTCCAAAACCTGAAGACAGAAGTGCGTCATCCACAGTGTATGTGGTTGATTGTTCGTCCTCTATCTGCAAGATAACAGCCACACATGTTATTCATCATGTTATTCATATAGCAGTCAGGGGAACCTTATATCTAACCGGAGTAGCCCACTTTTGAGTTTTATTCTGCAGGTTCACATAAGCATCTCTTTTGCATTCTTCTCTATATGTAATTCTAACAAGTACTAAACCAAAAGGCACCATATGCCTACGATAAATAATCTAAAATAGACGGACAAAAAAGAAAAAAAAAGGAGGAAAACCACTCTGCAAATAGGTTAGTTAAAAGAACACAGCTGTACTAATCCACAACCGGTAAACACAGACATAACAAAACAAGTGTGTTAAGCATCAAGACCCCGGATATTATATAGATCCAAAAGCATTGCATGCGCACTTCATATCACTGTACAGGCCAACTTAAGCATTCATACAAGCAGGTTATCCGTAATAACAGGCACATATACTAATCTACCAACTGCCAAACAAACACATGATCTGAAAGAAGTACCTAACAAAAACCAAAACAAGCATACACCACAAGAATTAGGCATTGATGCTCCCAACCACGAAAAGTATTCGGCACATCACATTATTACTTATTAACGTCGCTTTCGCATTCGTAAAGCAAACCATCATCTCAAAGGTAACCAACCGACACGAATCGAAACCACTGAATCTAAAGAAAGGAAGAAGCTTATTGGATCGTCACCATTTCGAGATCTTCCCGCCCGAATCAGAGGCCTATTTTGCAGTGATCCTTAGCAGGTTGGAAGCGTCAAACTTGACCGTCTCCTCGCGCCTGATTATTTTTTCTTGGGTCCAACTCGTCCTACATCGGTGATTCCTCAGACACAGTTTTGTCCTGAGAGATCCAAACAAGAAAACACGCACAGAAATCATCCCAAGAGGCACAAGAACCAACAAGACGATTACGAGAGGAGAGAAACTGGCAAGAGGAGGAGCAGACCGGAGCGCGCTTCTTGGATCTGCACCATTTCAAGATCCGCCTGGTCTGGCGGGAGGCGAATCTCGCAGCTGCGGGCAGGGGATCCGGGGACAGAGACGGACGAACAGAGGATCCGAATCCTAGCGCCCGCAGAGCTTATTAGGGCTTTTATTTGGCAGTTTTCGCTCCAGATTTTCTGGGAATTGGGATGGTGGGGAAGGAGATGCGAGATGGAGCCCGCGGTTTGATCGGGATTTAGCAGAAAAGCAAACGGTCAACGGGGAGGCTAATACGGGTCCGTCCTGTATTTTCATTGGAGTATCAAATATGTTATACTAGTAGGTACGCGCTTAGCCCGTCGGCGGCATAAAAGTATAGCTCAAAAATTAAAAAAAAAACCGCAATACGCAATACACATATATCAGAGAGTAGATATACGCGCAAAACATAACATGTCAATTGAATATACGTCAGCACAAACAATTGTGTTATGGCTATATTTCGTATAAATATTGAATATTGGTGAATAAGCTTGAAATGTGAATAATTAGAAAAGATCAATACAATATTGGTTGTCTCTATTGGTAGGTCACGTGGCTCCACGTGAAACTTGAAATTTTATAACGTCCAAAGAGTGATCAATGTTGCCTCGGCTTCATCTGGCAGATAGATGTCGTTTTAAAATACGTAAAGAGGACACGTTAAAACTTTGGCTGTAGATTCATACAAAAGTATTAAAATTCATTAAGCGGAAAATCATATTAATAAATTTATCATTGAAAATATTTCAATATAATTATACTTTTGATAATATTTATAAACATATAATTAGAAAATGTATTGGTTAAATATGTATACTAAAGACCGTGTTGATATTTAAAACAACAAGCTAAAAGAACGAAGAAGTATTTATTAATCTAATTACGTAGGATAAAATAGTTCAAACCATTTTAATCGGATACTTGATTTGAGGATATATTTGTTTCAAATTTACGAGCCAAGAGGAAAAAATCGACTGAGCTACTGCACATACGGATATTTAATTACTCCACGCACAGCTTCCCATGCAACCACATGAACCGACAGGTGGGTCCCACTACTGCGTAACCCCACGTTCCAGTTACTTACACTACCACCATGCAGTAATTTTGAAATGCTCCAGAAAAAGCAAGAGAAGTGAGAGAGTGAATTCATTTCCAGTGGGCCCCACACACTGTCCTTTTACTAGTGAACCCAAGCCGTTGGATGGAAGCAAATCAACGGCCAGTGTTTCATAGATCGGCCAGTATTCCACTATTCCAGTATGCATGAAAGAGCCGGGTATTTCTTCTACTCTCATCTCTGGCACAGCTGGACTATCCTGGACTTAAGCAGAGACCTCGGATTAGCGGTGCATTATATTATATAGTAGTGTAGATAGTTTGATTTTGATACACATAATGAACACATATTCTAGACGCCAATTCTCCACAAAAGATAACTACATTATTTTCAGATTTTTTTTTCCGTTAAGAGTTAGGCTATCTTTGAAATTAAGAGTTTGGTTCCTTTATGTAGACCTTGAAGGATCATGTGATTACACATTATGAACACATGTTCTAGACGCCAATTCTCCACGAAATATTATATATTGCTGTGCTCAAAATGGCTTTAGCTTCTGGCTTCCGGCTTATTTTTCACTATTCATAAATTTTGTCTTTTTTTTGAATTTTTGGCTTTTTGTTGAGCTTTTTTGCCGATTCTTTTTTCCCGTATTTATTTGTATTATACATAATGGGGTAACATATTTTTTATATTTTTTAATTTAATTATGCTAAATAAGCTTATGTCAGCTACAGTGTTTTTTCAGCCCAGTTACAGTACTTTTCAGTCATAAGCCATCCAAAAAAAGCTCAAATGATCACCACCATTTTTAGAATTTTTGTCGTTAAGAGTTAGGCTATCTTTGAAATTAAGACTTCGGTTCCTTTACGTAGACCTTGAAGGATCACGTGATTACACATAATGAACACATTCTAGACGCCAATTCTCCACGAAGATAACTATATTGTTTTTAGATTTTTTTTCGTTAGACTTCATGTAGATCTTGAAGGATCATGTCATGTCCATGTGCAGGTGCAGCACTCATGTGGGAAAAACCCTAAAAAATGGGAAGGTATCCATGTGGAAATTAATGTTGTCGGTGTGGTTCTCCATATGGGCCCGGGCCGTAGTTAGACTTGGTGCAACTTCCAAGTTTTAATGGGCCTTCTTTTTTGCAATTTTTCAGGGCCAATAGAAACAGACCCGGCCTTTTCCATTTTTGGAGCTCAACAAATCTTACGGCAAGTGAAGTACTGGCTTATTCATATTTTGGTTTTGACTTACTAACAGTTTTTTTAGAGAAGCTCATAGAAAGATAAACACTTATGTATAATTTTAACCAATATAAATAAAGTCATAACAGTGTGTATTACAATTGATTAATAGACTCGCCTTAAAAAGATACTTCGTAGAAAAGTTAGGTAATGTAGAAAAGTCATTTATTATAGAAAAGTAGTTTTCATAAGCTAATACGAACATGAAAGTTTGCTCACTTTGTGCTCTATTTTTTAAAAAAGATATATTTTCTGAGACACACTTTGAGTATCATTAATGATACACCTATGTACGGTGTTTTGTAGCGATTACCATACGACATTACAGCGAGGATTAATGCGAGCCGATCAACCATGCGTATTAACAAGTTCCGTGGGCCTAGAACAATCTCTCTACTTTGCTAGCTAGCTAGTTTGTGCAATCGAACTAAATCAATCATGCAAAGCAAGCGATGTGTGTTAGTTGATGATCCGTGCCGGCCGCTAAGGTAAGTGTTGTCTCGAGCGAAACCAACGTGCACATATGATCAAACAAGTCCTTATGGACGTTGCATCTTCAACCTCCCAACAAGAAGCTAGCTTGCATGCACGTACCGACGTACGTACGTACGTGATAAAAAAATTGCAGTTTGTTTAACGAACGGGCACCTGCTAGCTACTTGCTTGCGTGCTAGCTAACAACTGCGCATATATATACACTCTGATCTTGTGTTTATTAATTTGGCATGTAGTACATGTTCTCATGCATGTCTCACACAAGGCAGTACAAGGCATACAGTTTGAACTTGCTTTGTGGCGAGACAAATTAATCAAGTAGCTAGTTTGCCACATTGCTTATATTAATTGTTGCATCACCACAAACCTGCCTGCCTTCTTTCTTACCAAGCGCTGGTTATAGCTGGTGATAGATCGATCGACCGGCCATGGCTTTCCATGGTCAAGCCTACCACGTACGGAAAAGTTGGCGTTGGCAGCTTGCATTTGCGAGTAAGGAGTATGTGTTGAGGAATGGTCACTGATGAGTGCAGTCTGATTGATTTTTCTTCTATATGAAGAGATGGATCAATCATAAAGTAATATAAATAGTAGATTGAACACAGAGATAGGAGGAAAAACTTCTGTTCTTTTCTTTATTGCTTTATCTTTTCATGTGTAAAAAATATCCAATAGGACTCCCTATATATAGTTTAGTCACGAGGTATTTACCATGGCCCAAGATTTCAAGCTCGGGCTCAAATTTTCCAACAGTGTGCACCATGCATCCTCTTCTCTCGATCAGTATGTTCACACATTTAATTTTACGTCATCGAAATGGCCTTATTAGTTAATGTAAGTTTTCACACATTTCAATAAGTGCTAATATCAACCTTAATTCACTCTAGTGACATTACGAAGTGCTAGACCTAGCAAGTCAATGTTGACCATTTAACCAAACCCAATTGTTATTTTCTCCATTGATAGCTTAATCCAATTTTTGTAATGATCGAGCTTCATATATGTACATGCATGCTGTAGTATATTTGTATGTGCTCCAACAGCGACCTGATCATCGATCGAGCGTTAAAAATAGTGTGTGGGCGGTGGGCCTTTTTCCTGTGGCCAACCGAACTTAATATTTGCGATATCGATCTAGCTAGTTTGACTGATTTTGTATATGCCTCTCTGTTGTAACTAATGAGAGTATCTCAAGATTAAAACACACTCCTGAACTAGATGAGTGAGGTTGCTTGTTAATTCTACCTAGCTTTCAACTCTCTTTCGTCTTACCCAGGCCCTCCTTTTTAAAAAGAGGAAGAATTCCTGGTGAACAAATGTGCGTGGCTTCAGTGTTGGTTTCCATGCATGTGTTTAATTAGGTAGAGATTAGCTAAAGCATCACTGTATAGTACTATATTTGTGCTGTGTATCATGTGAAGATATAAGATTGTTTCCCTCCGTTTTATGATTTTCACAAGGAAAATGAATGTTATGATCGATGTATAGGTGTTTGTGGGGAACCTTATCTCTGTAGTTTTAAGCTACCAGCAATAGTAATGAACTCTAATCTTCTAGAGATGAATGAAAATGGCGGTGCCGTCCACGGAAACCAACCGAATCCCGGAGTACTGAATATTGGATGAATCTAAGGCTAAACATGAACTATAGGCATTAACTTTAGATCAATCATGAACACATAGTATAATCTTTAGAGCGGAAACGTACCCGAGCCTGAAGATGCCATGAGGGTTGTAGGTCTGTTGATGTAGAGGTGGTCGGTGGTGCAGATGATGCCGTGGACGGGGACGAAGGAGGCCTTCGGTCTTCGTCCACCTTAGCGCTCGTGAGAGATCGGGTATGTGCGGGATTTTGTAGCCTTCAACAACCATGTACCAAGCCTGCCAAATCCCTTCTGTTTTTCTGTAGCGCTAGATGACCGGGACCGAAACCAAAAAGAAGTTGGTTGCGCCTGTGATCAGGGCGCGAGTGGAGGTGTGGCCTCCCTGGAATCTCGAAATACCGTTAGCCGAGATCAACCCAACATTCTCCCCTTTGATCGTCAAGCTAATATCATAAGCCCATTCTCAATAAAACAGCATACCAAGGCAATGTGTTGCATGGCCAATGAAGTGCCATACAACTCCAGTACCTATAGTGTACTATCCCATCTTGAAATGGATATTCATTATACTTAATGGGAGTTGGTTTGCTTTAAGGTCCTTTTATCCAGAATCAGAGGCTTTCCAATAAACCCATGCCGGCAACATGACCACGAAAAATATTGGGTGGTAAGCCTTTAGTAAGCAGATCCGCAAGCATTAACTTAGTACTAATATGCTTGATACTAATGGTTTGATCCTGGATTCTATCTTTCACAACATGGTACTAAATGTCAATGTGTTTGGCAGCACCACTTGACTTGTTGTTATTTGCATAAAAGACTGTGGGTTCGTTATCGCAGTATAAGGTGAGTGCTTTAGAGATGCTATCTACCACTCTAAGTCCCAAGAAAAAGTTCTTAAGCCATACAGCCTGCCCGGTAGCCTCATAACATGCCACAAACTCAGCTTGCATCGTTGAAGATGCCGTAAGGGTTTATTTGGAGCTTTTCCACAAGATAGCTCCTCCAGCAAGTGTGAAGATATAACCTGACATGATTTCTTAGTATGAACACATCCCGCAAAATCTGAATCTGAATAACCAACAATTTAAAGGCTATCAGAGTTCTTATATGTGAGCATGAAATGCTTAGTAGCTTGCATATAGCGTAAAGCTTTCTTAACGGCCTTCCAGTGGTCCGGTCCTAGATTTGACTGATATCTGCCAAGCATCCCGGTTGCAAAAGCTAAATCAGGGCGCGTGCATACTTGAGCATACATAATGCTTCCGACAGCTGAAGCATAAGGAACCGACTTCATCTGATCAGTTTCATATTGGTTCCTTGGACATTGAAATGTCCCAAACTTATTGCCCTTAACAATAGGAGCAGGTGAGCCAGAGCACTTATGCCTATTGTATCTCTTCGGTACTCTGTCAATGTATGCCTTCTGAGATAAACCTAATATTCCTTTGGATGTATCTCGGTGAATCTCAATGCCAAGAACATAAGAGGCATCACCAAGATCCTTCATATCAAAATTAGATGAAAGAAATCTCTTGGTCTCGAATATCATATCCTTATCACTGCTGGTCAATAAGATGTCATCCACATAAAGTACTAAGATGGTGAATTTACTCTCCTTGAACTTAACATATATGCAGTTATCAACTTCATTTTCCTTAAAACCAAAATTCCTTATGATCTTATCGAATTTGAGGTACCACTGCCTCGACGCTTGTTTTAAACCATAAATTGATTTCTTAAGTCGACATTCCATATGCTCCTTGCCTTCCACGAGAAAATCTTCCGGTTGAGCCATGTAAACGTTCTCTTGCAAGTCGCTATTAAGAAATGTCGTCTTAACATCCATCTGATGCAACTCTAAATCATAATGAGTTACAAGTTCCATAACAATTATGAATGAATCTTTAGTTGAGATAGGAGAAAAGATGTCATTATAGTCAATCCCCTCTCTTTGTGAGAAGCCTTTTGCTACAAGTCATGCTTTGAACCTTTTGACATTTCCCTTAGAGTCATGCTTGGTTTTGTAGACCCATTTACAACCTACTATTTTGACTCCGTCAGGAATTTTTACTAAGTCTCATACATCATTAGTGCCCATAGACTTTAGTTCATCCTTCATGGTATCAAGCCATTTAGGAGAATGTTCACTCATCATGGCCTCCTTATAAGAGGTGGGATCATCTACCTTCCCTATATCATTAATATCCTCATTCATATAAACAACATAATCATTTGGGATGGCAGATATTCTCTCCCGCTGTGATCTTCTAATAGGTTCATCAGCTATTATAGAAGACTGCTAAGGCTCATCATTAGGTGTAACATTAGGAATTTCAGAGATGTCAACAGTGGGTGCAACAACAGTATTCTCTACTGGAGGTGCAACCACTTGAGGCACAGGAATAAAGGTCTCTGGGATGAGCGGTGAAGGAACATAAACCCGCTTCTCCGCAAAATCTATTTTCCTGGGCTCCAGGTTCTCGTTATTCTCTAAGAGCACAGCATGCCTTGTTTCTACAATTTTAGTTATCCTATCAGGACAATAAAAACGATACCCTTTGGATCTCTCAGGGTACCCAATAAAATGGCAACTTACTGTCTTAGAGTCTAATTTCTCAATATGTGGATTAAATATCTTAGCTTCAGCATGACAACTCCATACTCATAAATATTTCATACTTAGTTTCCTCCCAGTCCATAATTCATAAGGTGTTTTAGGTACTGATTTACTGGGAACCCGATTAAGAATATGTGCGACTGTCTTTAGTGCTTCCATCCACAAACCAATTGGTAAACTAGAATGGCTAAGCATGCTCCGTACCATATCTATAAGTGTACGGTTGCATCTCTCAGCTACACCATTCTGCTGAGGTTCACCTGGTGTAGAATACTGGGTAACAATGCCATTTTCCTGAAGGAACTTAGCGAAAGGGCCAGGAATTTGCCCATAAGAGGCATGTCTTCCATAATATTCTCCCCCACGGTCCGATCTTACCACTTTAATTCTTAGGTTATCCTGATTTTCAACTTCAGCCTTAAATATCTTAAGTTTGTCAAGTGATTCAGATCGATCTTTAATGGGAAAAATATAACCATAACGGGAGAAATCATCAGTGAATGTCATGAATGAATCAAAACCATCCACTGATGTCATAGGAAAAGGACCACAAATATTAATATGAATTAATTCTAAGAGTTTTTTACTGCGAGTGGCTCCCTTCTTTATTTGCTTTACATATTTTCCTTTAATACAATTAATGCAGTGGTCTGAGTCAGAGAAATCTAATGGGTGGAGAATTTCTTCTTTAATGAGACGCTCCATTCTCCCCCTCGAAATGTAGCTTAAACGACAGTGCCACAATTTTGAACAAGTCTCGTCATTCTTTTTACGCTTAGCATCACACACATTCAAAGATACAGGAGATTCATTAAGAGAAAGCATATAGAGCTTGTCTTGTCTAAAAGCAAGACCAACATCATCCGAATTAAACGTAATAATGCATTTATTGTCACCAAAAATACATCTAAAACCATCATCGTCCAATAAAGAAACCGAAATCAAATTCCACATGATGGAAGGAACATAGACTACATTGTTAAGACGAAGCATGAAGCCGCTATCTAAAACTAATGAAATAGATCCAACTGATTCTACTTCAGCTTCTTGTCCATCTGCTACTCTAAGACTTCGCTCCCACTTTCTTAGTGTTTTCGCGGTAAGGAATCCCTGTAAAGAGTTGGTAACGTGCACAGTTGCACCTGAGTTAATCTACCAAGAATTAAGAGAGAAATCAACATAAAGAGTTTCATCAATGAACGTTATTGTATCATTACCCTTTTTTGCGAGCCACTTTAGAAAACAAACACAATCCTTCTTAAAATACCCTGGCTGCTTGCAGAAGTGACATTCCCCCCTTTAAGTGCTCCAGCGAGAGCAACATGGGGCTTAGGTGCATTGTGCACTTTAGCCCCCGTCTTATCTGAATTAGGGGAGAACTGCAGCTTTTTTTAGATTTGAAGTCTCCTTGGAACTTCCTTTTGTTAGAGCCACCAAGTTGAAGCGCAAGATCTCTCTTTTCTGTCCTTATTCTTTCTTCCTCCTAGACACACATGGCGATTAAATCGCTCATGTTCCATTTTTTTCTGAGTATTGTAATTGATCTTAAATGCCGTGTACTCAGAAGGAAGAGAAGTCATGATAAAATGAACTAGGAAACCATCAAATATCTCTATGTCCATGCCCTTGAGCTTTTCTCCCATATCGGTCATCATCATGATATGTTCTCTTATGCTGCCGAACCCATCATACTTAGTTGTTAAGAGCCTCTAGATCAAAGTATTAGCATAAACTTTAGTGGAGCCTTTAAATTTCTCCTCTACTGAAGCCAAATACTCTTTAGCATTTTCAGAATCGGGGATTGCTCCCCTGATCCCAACTGAGATAGAGGTCTTTATAATCATTAGTGATAGACGGTTGGACCGCTCCCATTTCTCAGCATTAGCTTCATATGTTTTGTTTTTCTCATCATAATTTTCCTCATCTTCGGTGGGGGGAACGGAAGCGGTTACCCTTAAAGCATAATCAAGGTCCAAAACTCCAATGACAACATGGATTGTTTCTTTCCATGTGGGAAAGTTGTTCCTTGTAAGCTGCTCAATATTGTCGATTGTGGCGGCAACATTTGAAGCATTTATTGCTGAACATCAAAATACAGGGCAAAATTAAAAATAACATAAGAATATATATTGCATGCAATTAACCCTACGTTGGTATGATTAATAACATGCAAAACTATAGTTCTAATTCATATCACCGTTGGGCAGAAAATGAAAAAAGCTTAATAATTGATATGGCAACACATGATTACAATCAACGTTGGTCAGAATGTAGTCATGTGCATACATAACGCCAAAATAAAACATAAAATCTCTAATTAAAATATCTCGTTGATTCAATTTTAATCAGAGATAAGATGTAATAATGTGGTAATGATACCTCGTAATTGGGCAATAGAAAAAATAATTAAAACAGTGCACAAAAGGTAGACTTAAGTATAAGAAAATGCACTGAAAAAAGAAAAAAAAGAAAAACCACTATTGCAGTCGGCCCCAAAGAAACCGGCCCAAAATCATGCGCGTGGCCCACAAAAAACCGAGTTTCATGTGCGCCGTCGGAACTTGATCGGACGGCAGCCCAAAATCACGCGCGCGGTCCACAAAAACCGAGTTTCATGAGCGTCGTCGGATCTTGATCGGACGGCCGAGATTGCGCCGCAGGCGAGTTAAAACGCCGAAAACCCTAGCCCTAACCTCATTTGCTCCTTCTCCTCGCGAAAAAATACTGGCGACAGTAGCGGCGCACACGCGGAGAGCAGTAGCGCGAGGCGGCGTCGGTGGCGGCGGTGTAGAGGGGTGACTTGAGGTGGCGCGGCATGAGGCGGCACCTCCGCAGCCCTCCTCGGCGGCGCGCGCGTGCGATCGAGGTTGCGCGCGCAGTCGTCGAGTGGAGCTACAGTGATGCCCGTGACCGGAGGAAACCGAAGCTCTAAAAATCATAAGTATCCGCCGCCAATTTGGGTTTTGATTCGGGTTTGAGGGCTCGGGTGGTACTTAGTGTGGGGATTTCATTAGGATTTTGCAAAAGATTTGTTAAGTCCCCTCCTTCTAATTGCTAAACTGAGCCATTAATCAATAGATCCGAGCCTCTAATCCTTAGATCTGAACCTTTAGTCATTAGATCCAGGCAAGAACAAGTTCGGTTGGGACTAGTTAGGGTTCAAGATGAGTCTAGGGGTGCTCTGATACCACAATATTGGATGAATCTAAGGTTAAACATGAACTATAGGTATTAACCCTAGATCAATCATGAACACATAGCATAATCTTTAGAGCGGAAACGTACTCGAGCCTGGAGATGCCATGAGGGTTGTAGGTCTGTTAATGTAGTGGTGGTCGGCGGCGCAAATGATGCCGTGGACGGGGACGAAGGAGGCCTTCGGTCTTCATCCACCTTAGCACTCGTGAGAGATCTGGTATGTGCGAGATTTCGTAGCCTTGAACAACCGTGTACCAAGCCTGCCAAATCCCTTCTGTTTTTATGTAGCGCTAGATGACCGGGACCGAAATCAAAAAGGAGTTGGTTGCGCCTCCAATCAGGGTGCGAGTGGAGGCGTGGCCTCCCTGGAATCTCAAGATACCGTTAGCCGACATCAACCCAACACTGAAGATTCAGTTCTTTTCTCTTAGGTTTGGGAAGCAAGTGATCGATCGTTTGGCTAGCATAAACTTTGCAGCTAGAGTCATTCAATAGGAATAATACATATGTTTACTTTAATTCCTCGAAAAATCGTATTAATTTCTTACTCCAAAGGCATGCTAACTCCTGTGGTCCCATGTTTTGAGCTTAAACTTTCTCACCATAATTCCATGAGTTTCCCAACCATCCATCGAAGCACATGAATGATCTACCATGACTACTTTCAGCTGCCTAATCTATATACACTTTGTTCCAGGCACTGCTGCATCATTGGAGGCATTCGACTGGGAATTTGGAGCATGTGATCGCCATTGAAGTATACATACATATGAATGGCAGGCACTACATTACAATACTTCAGTACTGATTGCTGTATATTTTCGTAGGAAGGAGGACTAAGGTCCCGATCAACTCGGCTTCGACTTCTGACTTATTTTTCACTATTCATAAGTTTCGTCTTTTTCTGAACTTTTGACTTTTTGTTGAGCTTTTTTGCCGGTTCTTTTTTTCCCGTATTTGTTTGTATTATACGTAATGGGCTAACATATTTTTTATTTTTAAATTTTTTAGATTTAATTATGCTAAATAAGCCTCTGTCAACTACAGTGCGTTCAGCTATAAGCCACGAGCTTTTCAGCCGAACCGATCACCACCTAAATTAATATCCTTGCATTTTAAATGTGCTAAATTTTTTAAAAAAATTGTAGGAATCTGAAAGTAACGGGGGCGCGTGAGGTCAATGTCAACAACCCCGCTGCGGACCAGGTTATGTATAGGCTGTATAGCTACGTACAGATACAGGCAAGCTGCAGGCATGAAAGCCTAGGGATGTGTGACAAATAGCGATATAATTAAGCATAGTGCTTTGCATACATGCCAACCGATGATTAATTAACGAGCTAGGTTCGTTCAAGTTGCAGGTACCAGAATCTTGACCCGATCGATCTTTTGTGTTGGTCAGATTGCGCTCATATATGGTAGCTTGCTATACGAAGCTGTAGTACTATGTTCGACGACTTGACTTACAAGTCCTTCGCATTGACACGTTACATTTGTATGGCAAATGATAATTCTACATGTACAATTGTAATTTTGTTGTATGAGTATGATTTCGATTTAAAGGCCTAGAGGTTCCACGTAAAAAATAAGTTAGATCTTACATTTTGAAACACTGCAGTTAGATTTATGCTTAGTGCTTTAGTATGATTATGGTTTTACAGTTATAAATTGCTTCCTGAGTCTACAACGATGTGATCTGTCTACGTTAGTGTCTTCGCTGTCCGTCGTCATTTAAAAAAATATAGATAAAAAATTATCAACCATAACACAAGAAACAGAAAACAACGTAAAATGTAATTTCAGATACGCTGCAAAACCAAATGGCATCTTATAACAATCTACGGATGGCGGGGAAAAAATAAATCCCCACGCCTCTTTTATAAGGCCACCCTGCTAGCTAGCCTCCGCCCATCTGCACTTCAAACCAATCTCCACTCGGTCTCTCCCTCTATCACACACACACACACACTCACGGACTCACACCCCCGTGCGCTCGCGCACACACGTACCACCGCACAACATGGTTAAGGAAGCCATCACGTACACCAAAGGCGGAGACGGCTGCGGCTACGAGGCGACGGTCACGTCCTCCTCGACGGTGGCGCCAGCCCTGCCGCTGCAGGAGCACCGCCTGCCGCTGTCCAACCTCGACCTTATACTGCCGCCCATGGACGTCGGCGTCTTCTTCTGCTACATCGACGCGGCGGGTAGCCACCCGGCCGCGACCCTGAAGGCGGCGCTGGCGAAGGTGCTGGTGGCGTACTACCCGCTCGCGGGGGAGGTCGTGGCCAACGCCGCGGGCGAGCCGGAGCTGCTGTGCAGCGGCCGGGGCGTGGACTTCGCGGAGGCGAGCGCGGACGGCACGGAGCTGCGAGAGGTGCGGCTCGGCACGCCGGACGAGAGCGCTGAGAGGCTGGTGCCCAAGAAGAAGGTCGGGGTCATGTGCGTGCAGGTTCGGACCGGATCATATATATATACGCGCGTACTACATTCTTTTTAAAAAGCCACGAAATTAAGCAAAAAGAAAAAAAAACAAACTTGAAATTAATCGTCAAGGTCTCGAAATTCACACGATTGCAATAACGCACAAAATAACTTGGAAATTTCACTGTTTTTTTGGAGCAATTCCATGTGGCGGTCAACTTCTTCAATCCCATCTACCTCCAACAACATCTTCTATGTAACGGACATGCTATATATAACACGGTTATGAAACACCCGGCACACCAACGTTCTTTACTTTATTACACTGAAATTTTTTAATTTGGTAGGCCACTATCATACTTCATCCGTACCAACCTCCATATACTTGAACACAAGATTTTACATGTCCAGATTAGCTACGTACCAATTCAGATTTTTTTGACGTAATTAAAACATGCAAAATTATTCGATTGTAGCTTTGACCATAAGTTCACAACTGCATGTGCCACTGCGTTGCATGCATGGCACACGCACGCACGCAGGTGACCAAGTTCAAGTGCGGCGGCGCCGTCGTCGGCTGCACCTTCGACCACCGTGTCTGCGACGCCTACTCCTTCAACATGTTCCTCGTCGCGTGGGCCGCGGCCGCCCGGGGCAGCTCCGCATCTTTGGCCCCATCCTTTCGCCGCTCTTTCCTTGCGCCAAGCAGCCCGCCTCCGCCGTGCACCGACACCCTCGCCGACCGCCTCTTCGTCCCGATCAGCCGCGCGCCGGCCCCGCCAGACACGACGGCTGCCGCTTTCAACCGTATTTACCGCGTGGCCGCCGCCGACGTCGCCGCTCTGCAGGTCTCGGCTGGTCCCGGGCGCACGAAGCTGGAGGCGTTCACGGCCCACCTGTGGCAACTCCACGCCAGGGCGGCCTCCCAGCGTCAACGTTCGTGCTGCATGGGTGTGGTCGTGGACGGGCGCACTCGCCTGTTCCCGGACGGCGCCATGAAGGCCTACTTCGGCAACGTGCTGACAATACCATACGGCTTCATAGGCTCCGCCGACCTGCGTGACATGGCCCTCGCCGATGTGGCGGACGACGTGCACCGGTGGGTGGTGGAGGCGGCGACCGGCGAGCACTTCCGGGGGCTCGTCGATTGGGTCGAGGCGCTGCGGCCCGAGCCCACGGTCTCGAAGGCTTACATGGGCGGCGACGACGGTGAGGACGCGGCAGCCTGCGTCGTGTCGTCGGGGATGAGGTTCCCGGTTGGCGAGGTCGACTTCGGGTGGGGCCGGCCGGCGTTCGCGTCGTACCACTTCCCGTGGCCCGGCGGCGCCGGGTACGTCATGCCGATGCCAAGCGCGCGCGAGGACGGCGACTGGGTGGTGTACGTACACGCGGCGCCGGAGGTGGTGATGGCGATGGAGGAGGAGCCCACGGTGTTCAAGGCCGTGGAGAGCAGCTACATATTCGGGTGAAGTGCGCTGGGAAGATATCAACAAAGTCACGCTAGGGGTCGATCTCTCTCTACGTGGAAAAAAGTGGATGGTGCATCACGCCATCGTGTGTGCGTACGTGCGTTATATGTCTGGTTTATGATTTTGCTGTGTCCTTCGTGTACCTGCTCTGCTGTAAATAGTACTTGTAATGTACTACTGCTGTGTATAAGGGATCGATCAAGGGAGCGAGAGATGTAAACGGAATTGTTGACTTTTGTTGCCATGGTGATATGACATCGTGTAATGTTACGTGGATCTTAGTGTTGTGTCCAAATGAGTCGGGAGAAAACGGATATACCCGATCAGAATATTAAAACGTACCGCGCGCTGTTTCAGCTTGCTACTCTGTTGGACGCACCGGAGAACCGCACGGAACGCGAAATTTACCCGATCAAAAGCACCGCGAGACCGCGCGACGCACGCATCGCGGCAACGCGTGCGGAGGTGGGGGTGCGGGCCGGGCCGGGCCGGGCTGCGCTGCCTATGCCTCGGAGAGCAGGCTGCGCGCGCGCACGAGTCACGACTTGTTCGGCACGGCGCGGCCGTCTGGAAATAGGTGGAGCCATTACGTGCTGGACGGACGGCAGCAACGAGAGATGAAAGCACTGCCTTTTGGGCCTCTCGATGGTTTGCACACGGATAGGGCCCAAGTCTAAATAGGACCACAGTTCGTACCTCATCCGTGCAGTTTTTCTTCTTCTTTCTTCTTCTTCTTTTTATTTATTTTTAGGGGTTGTGTACAGTGTACCTTAATTCATCATTAGCTCCAACAAAACTAGCCAACGAATGGTACGCGTGGACGAGTGAAGCAAAACCGTAAATCGGAACGGAAGTGCCGTGTGATTTAACAGGCAACTTTTCCTTATGTCTACTATCATTACAGTTGGTGATGGCAAAAAAGCGCGCCCTTGGCGCAACAGATGGCAACACGGAGAGGCTTTAGCCCCAAACTTATTCAGACTCACGAGGAGGAAGAATAGAAACATATTCGATGAGCGGCAAAAGGACAGTTGGATTAACTTCGCCAGGCGGAAGACGCGATGCAGCTAGTGGAGTTTGTCTTCTTATGGATTTGGTTGCAAGTTGAAACAAGTTGACCTATAACAGGGCACTCGTGACACTATCTCACGGCGTTAGACAGCGGATGGCCAATACATGGTAAAATGACAGTTGGATTAACTCTGTCATGCGAAAGACACAATGCAGCTAGTGGAGAGTACAGTCAAAGGAAGTACAAGTGCACAAAGCAGAACTACCCGGTTGCTGCTACTCACATGGTAGGATCAAGCCGTTGCATTCATGGTTGAGGCCATGAAGGAGATTGTGGAGGGCGACAAGTTGTAGATCACGAACACGGAGTTGCTATCTGATCGTGTCTACCTATAGTTTGTACCTAATTTGATTGTGTGTTCAATTAAGGAGTGCTATTTTGTATCATTGTGGCCAATTTGTGTAATCTATTTTATGGTTGTATCATGTTTGTTATGAACTATGTTTTATTATGTTATGGGCATACTAAATTCAATCTGTTATAAACCCGACTTGTATGCTTAGTAATGTGCATCTATTTGCTATGTTGTTGTTATGCCTTCTCCTATTAAATTTGAAATGAACATTTCATTTTTGTCTTTTTTTATTTCATATGTTGTAATTTCTAGTTAATTTATGACTTTTTTGTTTCTTAAATTGTTGTTTCGAAATGTTACTAATTTTTGTGTTGTTTGACATGCATGGTGGGTTAGGGTGGTGGTGATGCTTGGCCGTATGACTTGCTGGACGCAGGCTCGGTCGGCACTACGGCCAGCTACGTTCTTTAATTCCTATGAAGGAATAGGCTCACATTGCTCTGGTAGTGTTGGTGACTCGCACCCTGGTGAAGTCTTGGGGCCTCAACTGACGTTGGTTTTCTAGGTACGCCTCTTGTGAAATGTTGGATACAAAGTATAATAATGTTCACGTACTTACACCCATTTATTCAATGTTACACTCCAGGATGCGATCCATTGGACTGCTTTTTCTCACACGGATGTTGCCAGCCATGGAGTTGGATGACACCAAGTAGGATGCTAGCCCGAGGATGCTTTTTCTCACACGGATGCTTCCTTTTTGACTTCTCACTACTCACCGCTTTTATGGACCATTGGTGGCTAGAGATGCACACTTTCCACATGTTATGTAATGAGTTGGAGCCCATTTTACAGGTTGTGTCTATGCTCACCAGGCTATCGATCAACGGTGACACAGTCGTGCTAGAGGAGCCTAGGGATGACTAGCGCAATGAGTTCATGGAGAGGTTCCATATAGTTCTGCCTTTGCCATAGCCAGGGGCACTGCCTTACGAGGTTTCTCGGAGGGTCAGAAGGATGCCCCAGTGCTCAGGTGACTATGACAGTTCCGAGTAAGTGCATTGCGGTTTTGTATTGCTTTTAATGATGTGAATATCATTCTAATGCATTATTTTTCTTGCTAGTTGAGAGGATAGCATTTGAGGTGAACGGCTACTAGGTTGCACGTCACCTAAAGGCATACCTGTTGTGGCTGTTCGGTTGGGTGATGTTCATGAGTACCCCATGGTAATAGTGTCGACACCCAATTCATCCAATTTGGTCGGGCATGCCTCTGCGTTGCTTGCATCAGGACCTTTTCTATCCCGCGTCAGGTTTTCTTAGTTAATTGACAACTCGTAGACCTATCTTGTAGCCAAAGATAACTTCATGTGGACGTGAGTGCACTTGCATTCACCAAAATTTACTTCCTCCACACTCCACTCCAACCACCTATAAAACTAGAGAATCCTCCACCATTACAGGCAGCACTCTATTCTTCTGTCTTTGAGCCAACACTTAAATCATATCAATGGTGGATGCCATGTCCTCATCCAGGGAAGGAAGAGGTAAGATTAGGGAATCGACGAACCGCACTCTATTCTTCTGTCTTTGAGCCAACACTTAAATCATATCAATGGTGGATGCCATGTCCTCATCCAGGGAAGGAAGAGGTAAGATTAGGGAATCGACGAACCCTCAATAGCCACATTGTCGTTGCAATGTTCTAGTTATCTACACCACAGTCCACGGTAGCTATCCCTTTGCTCAATTTGCCTTTTAGTGTGGGTACGGTAAGGTTAATATTATATTGGGATATCTCGCATACGTTCACAAATATCGTTAACTTGTTCGTCTTCGGTAGGAAAAAACCAAGGTGTAAATTCAACTATTGCCTTAGTAAAGAAGACGAAGACCTTATCTTTCTTGGGCTCGAACAAGTTGCTGTGGTCAAGAAAAACCAACAACAGTATCGTGAGAGGAAACGAAAAGAGGACTAGAAGCTTCGCTAGATTCAGGAGGAGGCGTATAAAGATAAGGAGACTAACAAGCCATCAAAGGACCTTATAGACAAGTATTAGGTGAAGTTCGCTGCGAAGTAGGCCCGCGCTCGGAAGGGAGTTGGACATATATCCATAAGCTTGATTTTCTTTCCATACCCCAAATATTTTTTATTCCAAAAGGCACACGTATTTTAGGTGTAGTTCAGGTTGATGGTTTGTGCATGTTGCCATTTGTATTGTAAGAATAGCTAGGCAAGCAGATGCACCTCACCATACCCTAAGCACCATATAACTCCCATTATTATTATTAAATTATGTTGGGCTTAATATATTATCTTCATTGCAACCTCCTACCTTATGCACATATAGTGTTTTCATCAACTTTGATGATTATAAAACAGTTCTCCCTGGTACAATTTACTCGTCAAACTGACTATTTAATTCAAAGAGTTATTATTTCGAAATTTTAGTACAAACCTTCTTAATTAAATGAAAATATGAATAATAAATATTGCAATATCCGCAGTCATTTATTTGTATTAATTAAATTAATTTGACATTTCCCAAATCTAAGGCCATCCTCGCTTGCTTATTAGGTGACTGGGCCAGTCGAAGTTTCATGGTGTGACTAGGCTCTGTTGCCCACCAAAGGCATTGCTGAGGCCTAAGTCGCTGGCCCGCGGGGCAACCGGCCCAGCTGCGCAACGATGAAATTTTAGGCCCTTGGGCCCTCTTAATGGTTTACACACGGATAGGACCCAAGTCTATGCGGGCCCGTAGTTCATACCTCAGCCGTGCAGGTTTTTCTCTTTATTAATTTTTTGGTTTTTGCACCTTAACCCATCATTAGCTCTAACAAACTAGCTATCGAAGCACGCGCCCATGTCCATATGAAGCACGCATTTGCGGTCAGCTGCTGACGAAGCCCATCTTCTCTAGAAGGGCCGGGGGATAAAGACCAAGGGTGGACCAAATGTGACCAACAACATTGCGGTACACCTTAAGCCGTTGGATGGACCAGCTAGGGTGTTGGTGCACCTACCGCCTGTTCTGGCAGTGCTCGCGTGCGTTTGCTTTGTGCGTCAACGATCATGGACGTGACTAGTGAGAGACTTCCTCTGTACATCCATGTCCTCAACATAGTGGATGTTTCCCACTCACAAGTTGGGCTCGAGGACCACCAGTTGGTCACTGTTAGGGGGAGGCTTGATTTGGATGAAAGCATGAGCAAACAATGGCTAATAAGGAACTGATTGTAAGTTTCTGTTTATATTGTTTTCTAAAAGCTGTTTTTATATAGTAAACGATTTGTCTATAGTACCTAACTTTTAAACAAAATATCTTTTTAAAATGTGGTCTACTAGTCGAGTATACTGTATATTACAGTGACTTCACTTATATCTGCCAAAATTATAAGCGAGTTTCTCTCTTCGTACGGCTCTCTATAAGCTAGTACTATTTATAAGATAAAGTAAAAAGCCATTAGAAAAACCTACTAATCCTACTATAAACATGTAGTTCATCTTACATATGTTTCATTTTTACGTTTCGGAAAACCATAGCTAACATATAAGCGTGGTTCCTCCAAAAACAAATACTAGAGATAACGAACATGATAATATTTTCGGCGTAGTACTTACCTTTCTTCGCACCATGTTAATTCAGATGTTCCAATATTTTTACAAAATAATACATTCCTTTGTCCGCAGCATTTTAATTCATATGTTCCACTCAATGTGAGTTTGCCCATTGCTGCTGACGTCATAAACTCAAGACACCACAAACCCTTACCGAACAAAAACATATCTATGTTGTAAGCTTCTAATTGCTCCTCTGTCCTAGAGAAAGCTAGCAGTGGCATTAGGTCAATGCAACTACAGAGAAAAAAAGCAGCAAGGTTCAGTAATCGTAGCAGTTTTGGTTGGCACACAGTGATCCAGATATCTGACATTCCATCTCTTGAAAGTTACGAGACGGCAATGAGTACAACATTCCTAACCTCTCTCTCTCTCTAGGAAGACACCAGGTGTAGTTACACCCTATGTCGTATCTCACAACATAGGGAGTATCTCGCGTAACGGAGGGTATGTACATGTAGTATACGAGTATTTAAGACCATATAGGTAGTATGAACAATTTTTCAGAGGTGGTATGTATATTTTTTTTGACATACTCCTTTTTATGTGCGTATATGAAGGTATTCATAAAATACGCTAAAAACTATAGACTCCTTTGCAATTTTTTCGTATGGTTCATATTGGAGTATCTTATAATTAATATATGACTATACCTAAAGTGATAAAGGAGTATTTCAAGTTCGTTTAGGTGGTATATTAGAGGTGGGTGTAATTACACCCGGGAGTAAAAAGTATTTTTCATATATATATATATATATATATATATATATATATATATATATATATATATATATATATATATATATATATATATATATATATATATATATATATATATATATATATATATATATGAAGCCTCTTTTCTACTCCCGGGTGTAATTACACCCTATGTCGTATCTCACAACGTAGGGAGTATCTCGCGTAACGAGGAGTATGTACATGTAGTATACGAGTATTTAAGACTATATAGGTGGTATGAACAATTTTTCAGTGGTGGTATGTACTTTTTTTCAACATACTCCTTTTATGTACGTATATGAAGGTATTTACAAAATAAGCTAAAAACTATGGGCGCCCTTGCAATTTTTTCGTGTGGTTCACATTAGAATATCTTATAATTAGTATATGAGTATATATATATACCTATATAGGAAAAATACCTTTTACTCCCAGGTGTAATTACACCCACCTCTAATATACTACCTAAATAAATTTGAAATACTCCTTTATCACTTTAGATATACTCATATACTAATTATAAGATATTCTAATGTGAACCACACGAAAAAATTGCAAGGGAGTCCATAGTTTTTAGCTTATTTTGTAAATACCTTTATATACGTACATAAAAGGGAGTATGTTGAAAAAATGTACATACCACCACTGAAAAATTGTTCATACCACATATATAGTCTTAAATACTCGTATACTACATGTACATACTCCTCGTTACGCGAGATACTCCCTACGTTGTGAGATACGACATAGGGTGTAATTACACCCAGGAGTAGAAAAGAGGCTTCATATATATATATATATATATATATATATATATATATATATATATATATATATATATATATATATATATATATATATATATATATATATATATATATATATATATATATAGCCTGTTTGATATGGCTACAGTTTATAACTTTTAGCTAAAATTTTTGGATTTTAACTGTTTGCAACAGAGATTACGGAAAGATACTCGCTTCTTACGATTTTTATGATATAGATGTTGGGCTTTTAATATATACTACAATTAACTTATAGATCTTATCTTAAAAAATATTTCGTTTGAAAAGTCAATCTATTTTTACAAGCCGTAGAAGAACATATCCATAGACTGTAGTCGTAGAGCGATATAATGAAAAGCTAGAATTACAGTTGGTGAGCATGGATTATAAGTTTACTAGTACGTACGTTACGTTGACAGCCATGATGCACACAACTATGTCCATTGATAAATCCCAGTCGACGGGGAAAAAACTTTATTTGTCTCCCTCAAATCAATATAGCCTGTTTGATATGGCTGCGGTTTATAACTTTTAGCTGAAAATTTTTAAATTTTAACTGCTTACGACAGAGATTACGGAGAGATACTCACTTACGATTTTTGATGATATAAATGTTTGACTTTTAATATATACTACAATTAAATTATAGATTTTATTTTAAAAATACTCTGTTTAAAAGTTAGGTACTATAATAAAAGTCAAAAGTTATTTTTAGAAGCCGCAAAAGAACAAACCCATAGACTGTAGTCGTAGAGCGATATAATGAAAAGCTAGAATTACAGTTGGTGAGCATGGATTACAAGTTTACTACTATGTACGTTACGTTGACAGCCATGATGCACACAACTATGTCCGTTGATAAATCCCAGTCACGGGGAAAAAACTTTATTTGTCTCCCTCAAATCAATCCGTAATTAAGACTTCTTCGAAACAAAACATTAATATTAAGTTTAGATGCTAATGACAACTGACAAGAGCTATCCGCACTAATTTCATGTGCATACCTTCAGAGAAGTGGTCTGCGACTTATCACTGATGGAATGCAAAATGCTCCAAGAAAACCACATGCGAATTCAAAGGCAAAAGGTGGTCCTATATATTCTTCTGTTTAATTTCTAGCTTGATGTGCTAATTTGAACATTGAGCATTGTGCTAAAGAAGTAAGGAATAGTATTCCATTTTCTGACCGGCAACAACTCAGCATCAACTTGTCATCAGATGGAATTGAGCGGTAACAATTACTCCTAATTCACAAGAAAAAACGATAACATTTCCATTTACGGAAGATAGATGAAGGTTTGAATTTAAAATCTTGCATCAATTTCGAGGCACATTTGACAGTTTTGAAAGTATATGTACCACGTGTGCAAGTGGAAAAGCCACATATTCTTCATTTAGGATGACACTGAGAAGACATAGACAGGAAATTATTGTGTTGTCAAATACTCTACTCGGCTGGCCCTGACGATGGAGGCTCTCTTTTACCCAGTGAAGCAAAAGGCTCAACCTAACTACCCGTAATTCATCCGAATTTTCTTCATCGATAAATCTTTATCTATCCGGTCGATGTAATTGCCTCACACGACTCTTACCAATCTAAATTGACCCGCCTTTTCATCTAAAAAAGAAAGTTAACTTTCTGGCAAATCCATCTATGTGGTATATGCCGGCAATCAGAAGAGTTGAATGATTTCTGAAACCTCTTAGCCTTAGGGTATTTCAAATCCTCACTTAAGTGACTACGATGGTCATCAAATTCAGATCACACTAATAGGCTAAGCAAAATAAAGCTAGAGATAAGAACCAACTTACTTCACAGGGCTGGTCAGACTACTATTGAAAGGCTAGTCAAACTACTATCCGGTCTGATCATCAGCCTGCAACTGGTCTGACCGGTAGGCTGGTCTGACCGTAGGTTTGGAGTGGTTTGACCAGTCTCCTCCTCATAGACCTAAAATCTCTTGGGATAAAAACTTAAATTTTAAGAATTTGTTCAATTCTTTTCCAAACACTTTCAAATTTTGTATCAGACTTATTCTTGGCAATATAAACCTAAACTAATAAAAAATCACAAGGTTTTTGGGTTAAAGTTCACCAAATTGAAGATAATCGAATCTAGTTCACAAAAACTCCAAAACCCTAAAACTCAAATTACTTCTTACTCATAAAGATCTAATGCATAAGGGTTTTCAGATCTATTCTTACAAGTCATACTAAGTTAATTTAAGCAAAAAAATAGAGTTAGAACTCCCACAACACCGAAATCACAAATCAAGCTAAAGAACAAATAAAACCAAGCATGAATGCAAACAAGAATATAATTGAGACAAAGTTTTGATCTATTTTAGTGTAGGATGATGTTTACATACTCATAAATGATTATAAGGTGAAAGCCAAAACACCACTCTTTCCACCCTCAAATTCTTTCTCACACAACCACAGAAGAAGATAAGGTGGTAGAACAAAAAAACAAAACCTAGAATCTTTGGATCTCCTACCTCCTCTCATCCCCTCTAAATAACCGATAACAACTCTAATGGGTCCAACTCATTAAGTCTACCGGAGAAACTGTCAACTCCCACTAACACGGGTTTTACACACTCACGCAGTTTCTCCTAGCGTTTACAAGACTTAACAAGCTAACTTTTTTAGTGATTGATCCACTTGTCAATTCCAGCTCTCCTTGACCTAAACCAATTCTACTTTGCACCTCTCTGCGTTGCGGTTTTGATTAAGGCACTAACCCGGTATTTGGCCAACTAGCAAAATACCCTCAAAGAAGCTTTCGAGCACCTTCCCTGAATTCCGACTTCACCTTCACCTGAAAAGCATCTCTACATACTTTAACACATAGCCCATAATGCCTAATAGCTAACCGTCATATTTTCACGTATTCGGACTCTCTTGAACCATATCTACATGCATTGACCTCGTCACTTGGCATAACACATATAACAACTCATCTCTTCACGATCCTTGTTTTTTCTGTGCTTCCTGATTGAGCCATGTAGCCTCAACTTGACTTACACAATCGCACGAACCTCAACTCCCCCGCCTAATCCGGGTCCATTGCTGTCAACCGCTAACATTCTCCAAGCCACTTGCACATGCAAAGATCAAGCAACCATCTCGAGCATAAGTTCCATACACTTAGCTCACGTTAGTCAAAACCATGCACCATGCAACACAGCATAACCAACCTATGGTAACCAAGCCATACACACACTCAATCACTACTGATCCTAACTTGACCAAAATAATTCGCCAACAGTTGGTCTGACTGTCATTATTAGGTCGGTCAGATCGCTAGGGCTGATTTGATAGCCAATACCATGCCAGTCAAACCGCCGGCCACTGGCCAGTCTGACCTCTTAACTACACTAGAAAATTACTAATTTTAGAATTTCGGTTAAACTCTGTCTAGTTTCAGTTTGATTTTCCAATTCCAGTGGTAACAAGTGCAAACTCATCCTCAAACAAGATTACACATGTGTTTGGTATTCAATTTCTCAAAAGTCTATGGCAGCCAACCATCGACCCTATGGCGGTCAAGCCGACTAAACCCTGACAACACAAATTGAAATATGAATTTTCTAAATTTTTTATAAAATTCAAATTCAACTCAAATAAAATACCAATTATTCATAACAAACATAGAGACCTTGTGCATCTTCTCTGAGTCTCGTTTCCCGTCGATGCACGTCACACACATCGATCCATCTCATGTGTAGCGTAAGTATCTTTTGAAACAGCGTATGCAAAGAACGGCGGCCGGCCGGGCGGGAGTGGTACGCAGGCTGCAAAGCGCGAGCGTCGCCTCGAAGCCGCGCATCGGCGCATGCATGGCCGCCCAGGGCCTTCGCGGTTCGGTGTCCGGCGTCCGGCCGGTGTAGCACACGAGAACGCGCGTAGAGTCAGGACGTGCGCGCGCGCACGTCGCCGCGAGAGAAGCAAGGTCGTCGACGCGCCGGGAGATCACGCGTGCATGGCCAGTTTGGTGGAAACATGTGGCCCGGCCGGGGTGTTATTTGTGCCCTGTGAAGCTAGTGAGGTACTCCTACGTACAGCTTCCGTTTTTTTACTCATGTTTTTATGTTTTACGTACTATCTTGAAGATATGGTTTTCATCGTTACCTTTTATAACTTTATATTAAAATAAACTAATAAAATTATAATATTATAAAGTATTTTTAATGATATAATTTTCATATAATCAATCTACATAGTTTTAAATTATTAGTAGCCAAAATTTAAAAAGTTTGGCAACATAAATTCTAGAAAGTTAAAAAAAAACGGAGAGAGCAATAGATTAGTACTAGTGCATTACAACACAACTTACCTGCCGCTCGATTGGACTGAAATAAACTGATTTATAGCTGAAATTGTACTATATCTGATGGTGACTTATTTGATGTAACTAAATTTAAAAAATTTAAAAATAGAAAAAAATATATTAACCCATCACAGCCAATACAAACAAATACAGAAAAAGAAACTACAAAAAAGAAAAATAATAAAAATAACAAAATTTATAAATAATAAAAAATAAACTAAAAATCAGAAACTCAAAACGAAAAGTAAGGCCTTAAAAGGATGGCGCCCATCCTCCGCTATACAAAGCTGGGGGTTTCCCGGCCGCCGAGCCCCTCCACGTCGCCCCTGCGCGCGCTCGCGCCGGCACGTGGCGGGGGAAATTTCGGTACGGTCGGGTGAGCATTTTTGCGAAGAAGCCCTTGGAGTTTTCCGAAATTACGTAAATGTCTTTAATTCTCGCGAAAAGGTCCCTGTCAGTTTTTTTAGCCCCTCCACTTTGCAGGATAGCCCCCCACGGTTTTCGAAATTGCGCACGGGTCCTCATTTGTTTACGTACAGGTCCTCGATTTTTTTACGAAAAAACCCTTAAACTTTTTTCTAAAATACGCATGTGCCCTCGATTTTTTTTTAAAAACTCCTCACGAATTATCGCCTTTTTTACTTTGGTACACACGGTGACTGGCGCGGCGCCACGCCGCGCCTATGAGGCTAGTATACAAACACTGAGGACAGAATCCCCTGCGCGTACGCACGTGCCTCGAGAGCCTGTGACCAGGATTCAGGAGCGAGGTAGAACGAAATGATCCAAGGACGTGCTACGTATTTAGGATGGAGCAGTGAAAAGCTTTTCTGCTGCAAGATTCCAGGCGTTGCGAGACCACGGTGGGTTCTTTCTAGTTGTGTATAATGATTTATGATTAGGACTGATAATTTTTTATTTAATTATATGTATTTATACGAATGAATCGAGCACGATATACCAAAAAACTGTTTCAAAAAACAACAAAAAAACAGCTCTATTTATTTATTTAACAAATACCATAATCCATAAAATAAAAAGAACTAGCAGGCATGTCCCATTTGCAAAAAAATCTTAGCTAGCTAGCTAGTACTACCTGGCTGCCTTGCCATTGCTTCCACAGTGATCACAAATTCACAAGGCAGCCATCCGAAACAAATCACATCGCGCCTGCAAAACAGGCGCCCGTATTGGCATGCGAGTTCTCAATTGTCATCGGAAGAGAAACGATTGATAGCGATGCTTACCTTATTGTGGTTGTGACAGGTGACCATCCGACATCGAATGATTGGCCGGTTCAGTTCAGCTGTGGCTTGGAGGTCTGAGTTCAAGTAGTGAAGTCTGGATAATAAGGCCGTTCATGTTGGTTCTTTTCTGGTGGGTTTTTTTTTTGGTTTATAAATAGTAATAGTTTTATATAAGTTGTACGGAGAGAGACATTTATATGATTTTGATGAATATAAGTAAAGTCATTATAATATCTACTACAATTGACTAATAAATTATAGCACCTCACATAATGATGTGAGATACTTAGAACGCCAATGTTAAAATGAAGAATAATAATAAAGCAATAATATAAATCACGAGAAAATTAAAAATTTAAAAGTACTTTAATAGAGAACCAACAGAAGTTGAAATAAATATTTGAAATATGGGACCGGTCCACTTCTAACCAAATAAAGAACAAATAAAACAACTAGTGGCAAGTCATAGTGTTGAAAATTCGAGTGCTCCTACCCATGCATGATGTTATCACTTCATTGGCCTTTTACCTAAGAATAAAAAGAGCAAGCGTGAGATTTGGAATCATCTCCGACTATCCGGAATCGCCAAGAATACTTCTTCTCCGACTTATAGAGAATAGCTTCAGCTTCTTCTTCGATCGCTCGAAGACGTTTCTTTGGCTCCTTCACCGACACACGGAGATGTTACTTTGGCTCCTTTACCGACACACGGAGATGTTCCTTCAGCTCCTTCTCCGACACACGGAGCACCTACTTTTCTTCTTCTTCTCCGATGCACGGAGAGCAACAAGACTCCAACTCTCCGACTAATGGGAGTCAGCGAGCTCTGATTCTCCGACTAACGGGAATCAGTGAGCTCTGATACTCCGAGTCACGGTAATCACTAGGGAGTCTTCTTCTTCTTCTTTTTCGAACAACTTCGGCTTCTTCTCCAACACACGGAGAGCACCTGCGCTTCTTCTTCTTCTCCGACGCACAGAGAATAACAAGGGCTCTGATTCTCTGACTAACGTGAACCACAAAGCTTTGATACCAATTGTTGCCTAGACCCCACTACTCAGGGGAAAAGCACAGGGAGAGAGTAGAGAAGGAACAAGCGAATCTCAGAATAATTTTTTTTTCTCTTCGTCTCCTGCGACTCACCCCATCCACGACTTCTATTCGCTGAATTCTCAAAACTCTCACTGAGCTCTACAGATGTGCATGCCTTTAAATAGGCCTCATGCACATACGGTTACACTACCGCACACACCCACTACTGGTACGCTCTGACGACCACACCGCTCAGCCCCTCCGGCCCATGCCTCTCCTGCACCTACTCATGCCGCTTCGCTCAGCCACATGCTAACTGCTTCGACCAGCCCATGCCGACAGTTACAGTGACCAGCCGCCTGCCTACACTATGTAGTTAGCTGACCAAGGATGGCCTACATCACCCGCAACCGCTCGTGTTGACGTCTGCTACCAACTGCTACAGTGATCGACGTACGACCATGACCGCTGGCTCCATCCTCGGCTTGTCTTCAACCACTACATTGGAGCTTCGACCACGACGCCAGCTACTATGACACTGTCGTTACTACAACCACACAACGTGGTCGTAACCGACCATGCACAACGTGGTCGCAATGACCACGGCATCTAGGACTACCGGCTTTACGACCACGGCTGCTCGACCATGGTTTCCCTTCGACCACTTCACTGACCACATAGGACTTGGAGCACCGACTGTCTTATTGTAGCTTCGACCGTGGCTTTGACCATGGTATCGACTAGGCCTTCGACCATGGCTTCTACCAGGCTTCAACCATAACCAGTGCACATGACCGTCGATTGTAGTAGCTACGACTACCGACCATCGATCACGGTAGCTACGACTACCGATCATCAACCATGGTAGCTACGACTACCGACCATCGACCACGGTAGCTCAGACTACCGACTATTGACCACGGTAGCTACAACTACCAACCATCAACCACAGTAGCTATGACTACTAAACATCGATCACAGTATCTATGACTACCGACCATCGACTTCAACCATGCCTTCAACCGTGGCATCGACCATGGCTTGCGTCTTCAACCATGGCATTGACCACGACTTGTCGACTGCGCCTTCAACCATGGCATCAACCATGGCTTGCATCTTCGACCATGGCATCGACCACGGCTTGTCAACTGCGCCTTCGGCCATGGTATCGACTATAGCTTGTCGATTGCGCCTTCGACCATGGCTTGTCAAATACTGGCTTCGACCACTGTACAGTGCTTGATACATGAGTACAGTTTGGTTATGACCACTGGCTGTGACCACTATACAATACTCAACACATGGTACGGTTTGGTTACGACCACTGTGGTTACGACCACTATACAGTACTCGACACATGAGTACGATGCTTTGACTACACACAACAACAAGACTATTTCCAACATCGTCTATGTTGGGAGGAGGAAGAAGGTGAGAGTAGGCGAGCGTAGGATCACCAGCCAACTTCATGCAATCAACGGAGGAGGGGATCGCGATGAGCACCGCCGCAACTCACAAGTGCGTGGGGGGGGGAGGATCGAAGCAGAGGAGGGGGATCGGGGCGAGTCAGGAGATGGCGATCCGTGCAAGCGATAATGATTCTAAATACGCCCGACCTAGTGTGTAATGGGGCTTGTATTGGGCTATATCACATTACAGGGAACACGATTACGGCCTAGTTCTTATTAGCTTCTAAAAACTGTTTTTTTATAGTACCTAGCTTTTAAATGATCTTTTCAAGATGGGATCTATTAGCCGATTGTAGTACACACTGTAGTGACTTCATTTTATATCAGCCAAAATCGCATGTGAGTTTCTCCCTTTCCGTATGACTCTCTACAGGATGTTACTATTCATAAACTAAACCCAAAAGACATCAGCAAAAGCTAATATGAGCAAGCACGTAAGCCCACACTAAGCCAAACAGAAACTAACATAATTAGATAGCAATGTAATCGGATTACGTAGGAAAACTACCAAACCAAACACCATCATAGTGTAATGCACTAGTACTGATCTACCATATACCTCGCTAGCTTCAAATGGCACAAATAACACCCCGGCCGGGCCACCTAACTCGCATGACAAGTAGTATATGTGTTAGTGTGTTACAGGTCTTTTCCCAAACCAAAAGACTCCAAATGTCATTTCCTTTTCATCTGCATTTCTTAGGAGCAGGCAAACATTGATTTCTCATCTAAAACGAAAGGGAAACGCCAACCGAACTAGAAAAACAAATAACAGCAAATTAAACCTGCATACAAGAGAAAAAAAAAGGTCGATTAGTGAAGTGCACACAATTAACTGAAATGTGATTTTTTCCGGTAAGGAACTAAAATGATAAAATAACTAGGAATTATATATATGCTCCCTACAGTGCACCCTAAGTAGTTTACCTCCGTTTACCTAACCCCACCCCTTTAACAGAAGTGCTATACAACATCCGTATAAATTTTGAGGGACAATCAATCGGATTTTTCACCTTTAGATGTGTGTGAAGATTCGTGCACCACCACCTCTACCTTCTTCTCCGATGACCCCTTCTTCCTTCTCTCCGACGACCCCTTCTTTCTCCTCGCTGGTAAGCCCGAGGGGGGAATACCACCTCCTGCATCTAGAGTTCACCGTTCACCATAGGCATAGAGGGAGGCCAAAAGACGGTGGCCCAGCGGTGGGCGGCGGAGGGGGCGATTGGCGGGGTAGGAGGGTGGTGAGCGGTGCCGGAAGGTAGTAACGTTTAGATTGGGCGGCGGCGGCACGGCAAGGAGGGGTAGGAGGCAACGGGTCGCCGCTGGCCGTGGGTGGTGGAGGAGGGGGCGGGGGTGATGGGGGAGACGTGCGGAGTTGCTCTGGCGAGAAAAGGCGGGGGTGGTGGAGGAGGCGAGTGGCACCGACGTGGAAAGGGCAACAGTGGCCATGTTGGGGGGCTGGCGGCGATGGATCGACGGGGGTGGGGAGGGAGGAGTTAGGTTTGGGGTGGAGAGATTGGCAGCGGTGGATGACAGGGTGGGGATTGGCTTTTCGGGTGAGGCGATGGGGTCGGAAAAGGGGAGGCAGCGGGGTCGGCCTGGGGGATTCGGGTTAGGTTATTTGTAGGATTTAGGGGGTGAATGTGGTGCGTTGGATTTTCATATAACAGTTCTAAAATCTGACTAATTTTATCCCTAAAAATAATTAAAAGTTGTATAAACAGACCCCTTTAAATACCCCCGCAACCATCCAGTTTCGACTTCAAACCTGCAGACCTAATTATAAGCCTCTCTCTCTCTCCCCCTCAGCAGTCAGTACTCAGTGCTCACGTACACAACATGGTGAAGGAAGCCATCGAAGTGCACGGCAGCCACGAGCTGGTGAACATCACATCGGCCACGACGGTGGCGCCGGCGCTGCCGCTGCAGGAGCACTGCCTGCCGCTGTCCAACCTTGACCTCCTCCTGCCGCCGCTCGAGGTCAGCGTCTTCTTCTGCTACCTCCACCCGGCGCCCACCGCGGCCGCGCTCAAGGAGGCGCTGGCCAAGGTGCTGGTGGCGTACTACCCGCTCGCCGGGGAGGTGGTGGCCAACGGCGAGGGCGAGCCGGAGCTGCTGTGCAGCGGCCGCGGAGTGGACTTCGCGGAGGCGAGCGCGGGAGGCGCCGAGCTGCGGGAGCTCCGCCTGGGCATGGTGGATGAGGGAGTCGAGAAGCTGGTGCCCGCCAAGATGGCCGGCGTGATATCTGTTCAGGTATGCTTCACAAAATATTACCACGAGAAGCTTCAGGTATAATTAATCCTCAGCATTGCAATTCATCTATCGAATGATTTTTTTGTATAAATCATTTAAATTTCTGATCTTATGATTTTCTTAGAGATTCATAATCTTGCCGATAAGGTCATCTTCTTCGGCGGCGAGTTAGGGCGAGGCTCGCTGATTTAGGGCTCGGATTCATCGAGTTAGAGTTTAGGGTTCACTAGAGCCCGGATTTAGAAAGAGATCGAGATGGCGGGAGGACCAGTGATGGGTGACGGCGGCGGCGGCGGCAGTGTGGCACCATGGGCTGTGGGCCAGAGGAGGGCTGCGGTGGCAGCAGGGGTGACGAGAATGGCCGAAATGGCGAGCATTAGGCAGCAGCGGCTGTAGCCGCCGGAGACTAGAAAGGAGGGTAGTGGCAGCAGCGGCAATGGACAAGGAGGCGGGCGATGGCGGCACGGCGGTGGACAAGAAGAGCGCGGCCGCAGCAGTGGGGCGGCGGACCTCGCCAATGCTAGAGCATCGCTGGCGAGGAATGGGTGGTGGCGCGTGGGTGGCGGTGGGGGCAGGGTATTTTTGCAACGGCTCAAAGCCTTCAGTTACACGTTCTCATTAATGATTTTTGCAAAAAAACATTCGAACGATGACTAGACATTTCCATTAATCTTCAGCTACACAAAATATAATGTTCAGCTTCAGGTATAGCCTGTAAAGGAATTAATGTTAATAACTTTTATATCAAGACAATTCTGACTGCATGTAATTGAACTGTTGCATCATGTGACGGTTTTCCCTGCTGGACGTTGCGATTCTGTGCATGCATGAAGTATTTATTGTTGTGAAGCATAAACCAGTCACTACTTGCTAATGGACGCTTTACGTCATTCGAAAGTGGCACGGCTAGATGACACGATATATAGGCCGACGTATTCGTGATGCTTCATGTGCGTACGAGCTTGCACAAAGCCACAAACTGCGTATATACAAAGAGAGATTGTATCCTTCAACAAAAGTTTACACGCATTTTGGAGAAAATTCTATCTTACATGTAGTCTTGTACGTATATACGCACATCATCCCCTGGTGACGTACCTTTTTTTTCTTGATACTCCCTAGTGATCTACTGATAGAAAAGAGAAACTCATGCATGCGAGACACACACAGTGAGTCAAATTTTAACTAGATCATAAAATATAAAGAATAGACAGATGTTAGTGCTTGGTTATGTACTTCTGTAATCATGAGGTCCAACAAGATGTTAGATGCTTGGACTCTGATACTAAATGTTAAATTTGGACTCTAACCATATTCCTAGGTCCAACCGGGTTTACTTCTGTTCAAAGCCACAGGCTGCCACATACAAACCCTAAAGCAACAGACTTATAAATACTATTGGGTCTTCCCCCAAAATACTAGTGTGATAGGTGAGATCTCTTCCACACTTATAAGTAATGTTTTTCCTTTCCCACAATTAATATGAAACTATTCCCAATAAATGATCCTCACTATTTTGCATCCAAGGTATAGTAGTACTATATGTGGAGCAACATGCCTAATATAACTTAGACAATTTTCACGTGCAACCTTGCAAAATCTTTGACATCCACCTATAAGATCTAGCAACAAGCATAAAATTTTCTTTTTTGTTCCAAGACTTAAACGTGATGTTCATGAATAACTAGCAGATTTATCCACGTAATTACGTGGTTAGATATTATGATAAAATTATCTTTAGTATATAACTCTATTGATTATAATTAAAATGCAATTGTATTTGCTATACAACTCTAATATACATATATGATTAATCTGCACCGTTATTGTCTGGCTCCACCAAAATAAGTGGTGAATATATTTATCTTTTTTCTCGATTAATATGAGAATTACTAGAACTTTTTCCTTTTAGATTATTATTGAATTTTCTTACCCTTAAAATGAAGAACATGCTTTTAATTCCACCGGTTATTTTTATTTTGGGAGTGACTATTGCACAGGCGACTGAAAATTTTTTATCTTTCAGTCACTTGAAGTTGCACTCTGAATCACCTAAAGTTGCAGCTGTTTTTTTGGAGGGGGGCTGCAATTTCAGTTGATTGAGAGTGCAATTTCAGATGACTGAAAGATAAAAAAATTTCAGTCACCTGTGCAATAGCAAAACTGTTTTATTTATATATAGCCAGGTAACAGTGACATTGACTTGCATGGCTCATGCACGCAGGTGACCAAGTTCAAGTGCGGCGGCGTCGTCGTCGGCTGCACCTTCGACCACCGCGTCTGCGACGCCTACTCCTTCAACATGTTCCTCGTCGCGTGGGCCGCAGCCGCCCATGGTGGCTCCCCACCTCCGGCCCCGTCCTTCCGCCGCTCCCTAGTGGCCCCCCGCGACCCACCACCGCGCGCGACGTCCACTGACGCCCTGATCGACCGCCTGTTCTCCCCTCTCAGCTCCGCGCCGCCCCCTCCGGCCGTCGCCGCCGTTGCCGTCAACCGCATTTACCGCATAGCCCCCGCTGACATCGCCGCTCTGCAGGCCCATGCCGGGCCAGGACGCACGAAGCTGGAGGCGTTCACGGCCCACCTGTGGCAGCTCTGCTCCAGGGCCGCCACCCCGCGACATCGTTCGTGCTGCATGGGCATGGTTGTGGACGGGCGCACTCGCCTGTTCCCGGACGGCGCCATGAAGGCCTACTTCGGCAACGTGCTTACCATACCATACGGAGTCGTAGGCACCGACGACCTGCGTTGCATGACGCTCGCCGACGTGGCGGACAACGTGCACCAGTGGGTGCTCGAGGCCGCGACCGGCGAGCACTTCAGGGGGTTGGTAGACTGGGTCGAGGCGCTGCGGCCCAAGCCAGCCGCCGCGAGGGCATACTTGGGCGGCACCGGTGGCACCGAGGCGGCGGCGTGCATCGTGTCGTCTGGGATGGGTTTCCCGGTTGGTGAGGCCGACTTCGGGACGGGCCTGCCGGTGTTCGCGTCGTACCACTTCCCGTGGCCTGCCGGCGCCGCGTACGTCATGCCGATGCCGAGCGCGCGCGGGGACGGCAACTGGGTGGTGTACGTGCACGCCGCACCGGAGATGGTGAAGGTGATAGAGGAGGAGCCAACGATTTTCAAAGCTCTGGATAGTAGCTACGTGTTTGGGTGAGAAGGGCATGCATGCATGCATATATGACAGGTAATTAATTTACTGGAAGCCAAGTGCAGGGCTGGATGGAACTTGGCGGATGACATCGTCGTTACGTTTGGGCGCGTGTGTTTTAGCTTTGCCCGTGTGTTGTGTGGTATCTAATAATCGACCTGTGCGGTTAATGGAATCCTATAACGTTAGTACAGTGCCATGTCATGCTTGTTTAGATCGTTGATTGGTATTTGTTGTGTACAGACTTGGAGTAGTGTGCGACGCCACCAACTTTATCTATGGTAACTTTGTCTCTGGCAAATAAACACTCCATGTCACGTATTGTTGCAACTGAGCATGTTGTGCATCTAACTCAAAGTGGCGAAATGAACGTGTGATGGTGATAAAGCGTTGGTTGCCACTTACTCCTCTATGATGATATTGATGCATGATGATGATTAAGCCTCAGTTGGCTACTGTAATGTTTGAAGCTTACCTTTTCGTGGCCTGTACCGTATGTTCAAACGTGACCAACTCCTAGGCTAAGTTGAAAACTAGTGCTGTCCAAATAGGTCGTGTCTAACGGGCCAGTCTAAAGCCCATTACTATAGACACGGCACGAGGCACGTCGAGCCGGGCTGGGCTGGCGTGGCACGAGGGGAAGGGTCTTGCTGGGCCGCCACCCTAGCCAAGCGTGCCAGCATGGCACATCACACATAGTGTTAGGCTAAGCACCGGCAGGCACATTCCATTTGGCATGAAAATGTGATCGTTAGGCATGTTTGGCCTAGATATGGTCCGTTTGGCTTATTTAGCACGAGTAAAAATCGATTTTTAAAAATTTATAGCCGTTTTGTGGCTGTTTGTGAGTTTAAAATACAAAAAATCCCAATTTTTCTATAAATAAGTAGCATACCCCCTCATTTAGCCACACTCTCACCAGCAATCTCTTCTCTGAAATTCGAAATTCAGCCTACAGTCAAGGATAACAATACTAATTTTTATATACTTATATTGTTCTTATATTTTTATTGTGATACTAAATCGGTAATAGTGTAATTTTTATTTGCAATTTTCCACGTTTCTCCATGAAATTTTTTGACAATATCTAAAAGAACTTTCATCCTTCAGGAATGAAACATATCCATCTCCACCTCAAATGGCAGAGCAAACTCTAGCTATACCATCATCCACCTCAAATGGCACCATCACCCACAGAGAAAATGTGTGAGAGAGATTGGAAGGAGAGGTGGTTGGAAGAGAGAGATAAATAGAGATAGAAAGATAAAGTTAGAGATAGAGGTGGCATGCTGCTTTTCCCCAATTTCAAGGTGCTACAGAAAGACTGAGAACAAGTTGATGCGCTAGCTAAGCACTATATGGTGGATACAGAGTTGGAACGTATGTTCAACAATCTCTATCTGGATAACTGCAAAAGCAATCAAGACAATAATGACATCGATGATTCTTAGAGCATCCATGTATACATTGTGCTTTTTCTTATTTTTTATCTATAATGCTAAGCAACAGGCTGCACTCTTTTTTATTTGCCAAGATTTTCTCAAGCTGAATTATTACTTGGCAAGGTTTATAACGAGGCAACCATTTTAACATTAACAAAGCTTATTATTACAATTCTACAATTTCTATAATCTTTTGTGTCTTTTTCTATAATTTATTGTATCCTTTTTGAATTCTACACATTTGTTTGAACGATTACGTTTTTTCAAATTTTTTGGGCTGAACGGGCTAGCCATACTGGCTGGCCCATCGAGCTAAATGGGCACGTGTTGACTCGACACTGCACGAACCCTCTCTGGCCCGTGCCTGGGCCGTCGCCTCTACCCACAGGTTTGCATGGCGTGGCCCATTCAGGCTAGTGGGTTAAATGGGTTTTGCCTAATGGGCTCGTGCCAAATTGGGTTGTGTCGTGCCACCCATTTGGGTAGGACTGTTGAAAACGTTGAAACGAACAATACAACTCAATTGGTGAAAAATAAGCAAGTAGTAAGCAATTCAGCTAGAAGTATCGAAAGCACACGTGCGGAACTAGGATAAATAAGTGGCCGACGGAGAGCCCAGTAGCAATAGAAGTGGAGAGGGCGCATGGCTGATCAGCGGTTTATTGAGTTGTCTATATCAATCAGTTCACACAAAATTTTAAACTGATAAGGAAAGATAAGCAATTCATTATTTTATACTTCAATGCTCTTCCTCACGTGTAGACTTCCTCAAGTCTAAGGCGTGGAATAGAAGTACGCTACAAATATTTTTTTAACTGTGATTGCGAAGTCTTAAAACCAATACCATTTGGTTCTGATATCATATTAAGTTGTATGCACCAATTAATTCACTCAAAAGGTTAAACTAATGAGAAAAGACGGACAATACACCTGTAGAGATTGCAACATGCAATCTGGAGCGACATAGGACTATGGAAGACTGGCATACGCCGCGCAGCATTGCAGGGTTGGCAACATCTACGCGAAGTTGATGAAGCGAACGCGACAACCGGCAATGGTGATATCTACGCGAAGTTGATGAAGCAGACACCGCCACTGGCATACAACACAAAGCATGTTTAGATACACTTTATTTTTCATATAAACTCTTTAAAGTGTCACCAGCAATTTTCTTGACCCTTCTCAAAGACACACGACGAAGAGTCATCAGAAATCTGGTGACCCTTCCGAAATAGTCCTTTTTGTGAAACTTCGAAGTGTCACCAGTGTTTCCTATGAAAGTGCCCCGAACCATAATTCGTACTATTTTCTAAATTTATTTAACTTATGAGCTCACATATTTAAATTCGTAATATTTTTATATGCTTTTAAATATTCAAAACTAATATTTCATTGTAAAACTGGATTATTTTTGTCTAAATACATAGAAGATATCAATACGAGTATGCAATCGAAGTATATCACACATTCATTAATGAAATTTACAAATGTTACATATCTGGTCATGTTATATACACTCATGATTACAAGTTCACAAACATCCATGCATGTACAAGAATTATTTTGCAATTGAGCTACTCAAATGACTTTATACAGAAATCTTGTTCGTGTTTCCGGCCCCATGACTGCTTCCAATGGCACCAAATCCTGCATTGTATCCAACAAAACATCTAAAAACTTATGTCTGCCTCACTAAATTACTCAATGCTTGGGGACCTTTGGAGCAGATTAAGTGTAGGGCAGATTGAACGAGAACAGATGAGGGGGCAATACCTCAAATCCTCAATGCTTGGGGACCTTCGGAGCTCAACAAAGGGCTCAGTCGCTTAGATCTAATGTACTGCATAAAAAAAGATGACAAAAATCAAACTCCAACAGTGAGGTTTTTGTACCTGCTCAAACAAAGGAAAGGGAACTTGCAGATCTAAAACTCACAAAATCTAAATATAAAACACCTAGGAGACCATTCGATCTCAGCATGGGAGCTCCTGCACCGCCTCCATGCCTCCTTCGATGGTGCCGACCCGTTGCCATGGTTCACCCTAACAGATCTGCATGCATCACCATCACTCCACCTTCACCCCCATTGGAGAAAAGAAGTAGGAGAAGTTTGCGGGTGTGTAGGGAAGAAGAAGAATCACAGGAGGATGGCAAGGAGCTGAGGATGAAGTGCTAGCTTGGTAGGAAGAACTTGTGGGAGGAAGAGGACGAACACACAGGAGACGGGGGTGGTGGCGGGCGGCCGTGTGGGGATGAGGTAAGAAAAACGCAGGGTTTAGTTAGTTGGGGGTAATGGATGGCTGAGATGGCTTCAATCCAATGGTACAGAATGGATGGTTGAGCTATATAAAGTGTTTTAAAAGGGGTACAGGGGAATTTTGGGGTAAGTTTGTCCAAAAAAAACCTTAAACAAGAAATTGGTATTTTTTTAAGTATTTGTTAAATATTATGTTAGTTTCAAGCTTAACATTTATGAGTACAAAGAAATTATTGATTAGCGAAGTCTCACGTGAAGTGTTTCCATGATTTAATATACTATTTCTATTTTACTTAGAATCATCATTAGGCTTATGACACTTCAAAGAGTGACAATTTTTTTTGAAAATCATATGCTAATACTTTTAAGTATCTAGTAACTATTACGCACATGTAGATCCTTAATTTAGGGGCACAAATAAAACATTAATATTTTATACTTATGATTTTTTTCACAATTGATAGATGTAGATTTATTATACACGGTGAAGTTTTACCTAAAATGTTTGATTCTTATCTCACATGCAACTTTTTCATTTTCCTTAAGAAACAAAATTAATTTTATGACACTTTTTTAAGTACAACGAGAACGTACTCACGCACAGTGGCGGAGGGCCCGATAGGGCAAGGTAAGGCTTGGGCCATACCTTAATTTTTTGCAGCAGGCCCCCATATACTCCCTATCCAGTATCCAATAGCCCAATAGCTACTAGTTAGTCAATGTAAATGTAAACCCTAGACTGCTCCCTGCTCCCTGGACGGCTGGACCTTGGGCGTAGCCGGCGGCAGCCACCGATGGGCAGTGGCGCTGGGCGCTGCCGCGCTGGGCAGTGGTGTAGCCGGCGGCGGGCGGGCGGTGGGCGAGCGGTAGCCACCGGTGGACAGTGGCGCTGGGCGCTGCCGCGCTGGGTAGTGGCGTAACCGGCGGCGGCCTGGGCGTAACCGGCGGTGGGCGGGCGGTGGGCGGGCGGCAGCCACCGGTGGGCAGTGGCGCTGGGCGCTGTCGCGCTGGGCAGTGGCGTAACCGGCAGCGGCCTGGGCGTAGCCAGCGGCGGGCGGGCGGGCGGCAGCCACCGGCGCGCAAACTCCGGCATTGACAGGGTTGGAGGAGCTTGAATGGTATTGCTTTCGATCCGCTCCACTTCATTTTTTTCCCGTCCTCCGCCACTGCTCACGCACACACACGACACCACACACATCCATGTGAGTGCATCTAATGCACACATTTGAAGCGAGACGGAGACCCAATAGTCTCCGAAGCGCGGGCACGCGTTTTAACCACTGAAAATACCTACATATGTGTACTAAGAAGTATTATTTATATAAATAATACCCAAGAGTATAATCAGTATCCTAGAAAAATGGACGGCTTCGAAGCCGGATGGCTGAGATGCACGACGGCACGTATGCCATCTAGAGCCAAACTCAGTTCTCTAATCTTATGACACTGTATCATCTAGAGCTATATCGTGTTACCATTCAAAGAGGAGTCACCTCAGGTGTGTCATCAAAAGGGTCAAAAACACCAATCCGAAAATTTCTCGGTGACTCGAGTGAGGTGTCACAATGAAAGGGGTGACTAAATGACCTTTTTCTTGTAGTTGCGAGATACTATGATCTCCGTCAACTCTAAGAGATGACCATATAATATAAGTGATCTTGAAAGGCAAAAGCATTACAAAATGGGCAGATATTTGGAAGACGGCAACACAACATTAATTCCTAGCTCGTTTCACTGAAATCAGCTATACATTCTACGAAGTGAACAGCTCACGAATCTGAATCGACAAATTTCCACACACAACCTTACCAACATTGGTCCATTACCATCACAACCAACACGTACACAACGGTATTCTGCATGTCCCGGTCAATTGATGGGCAATTTATATGCTGGTGTATACATATGCACAGATGAATGAGCACCCTGCACACTCACTAGTCTACTATAGGTACAGCATCCACTACAGAAATTTGGAACAAAGAAATGAATACAGACCCTAGCGCGACATCATGCAGAAATGATCGGAGATCTCTGCGCCACACAGGATGGGATTCAGCAGCGGAAACGGATCACGATGCAAGAAATATCATCCTTGCTCTTCCTTGAAAGTGCTTCGGTTGTCAGTCGCTTTGCTGCTGCCTGGGGGTCCTTGATTGACTTCACGATATCAACGGCCTCCTGGTTCTTCATTACCTTCATTCAGCAAAGGTGTAGGTTTAGGAACTGATTTGCAAACATATTTTTAAGAACTGTATTCTCAAATACAGGTGAATCACCCTGGAAACAACAGAATCATACGATAAACAAACAAGAAACTAGAAGATGTACAACTCTAACCGAACGATAACCATAATTTTCTTGAGAGAACATGGTAAACACGCAAGTAGACAAGGACTAAAGAAGCACGATAAAAAGGGAGATAGCATTCATTATGTGAATGTACAGACATCTTTCGCAACAGATGCTTAAAAACTCTGAAGCATGAAAAGGAACAAGATTAATGTAGGAAAGAGTCGATAAGCAGTTCTAGTACAAACCTTCCATAATCCATCACTGGCAAGTATGACAAACTCCATAGTTGAGTTTATTGGTGCATGCCTAACATCAGGTTCTGAACTCAACTGCGCCTTGAGGCTTTGGTCACCAAAGGCCCTTGCAACAGCGAGTTGGCCATTTACCCGAGGAACATCACCTGTGAGCAAGCCATTGAATACAATAGGCACATGCAAATATGTCTTGTCTGACTAATAACAATGATGAGACAATTACACAACAAAAAATCATACCAGGGAATGTTGTTACAAAGCCACCCTGCTTTTCAATCCTCTCCCTTTCATTAATTGTACTAGGTTCATGGTCAACAGTGAGCTGATTAGCAGCACCTCTTTCACACAAAACAGCTCTTGAATCACCTATGTTTGCTATCCACATATCCTTACCATCAACTACAATAGCAGTAACTGCTGTTGAACCGCCTGGTCCAAGTTGTTTGGCATTTTCTAGAATATATTTGTTTGTAGAGTGGTATGCATTTTTAATCGCTTCTTGAGGGTTAGTCCAGAAGAGAGGCTGCAGCAATCAGAAAAGGGAAATGGTAAGGAAAAGATATATCTATAGGGTAAAAGTATTAAGGGTTAAATATTGATATGATAATGCATACTCCTAGTTTTGCTGGCATAGAATAGAAAGCCAAATTGTAAAGCCTACCTCTTTCAGTATATTGCTAAAAAGATTAGCTTTCAAGTAACTCGGCACACTATCTCCCAAATGGCCATCAAAAATGGCGAAGAGACCAAGCTCATGGTTCTTTTCATACTTATACTCTGCTACATGGTAGTCCTCCATGTCATGGCCAGATTTCCCTTCCACCAAGTGGAATCCATGTGTCACTTTGTTGTTTGAGAGTTTACTCCGTCCCTTGCCAGTATCAGTAGATGATGAATTAAGACATGTTGCACTCTTTACAGCCATGCAGAAATCAGAAAAAGCAAATACAATGTCAGTATATTCAATTTACTAAACATTAACAATAATTGAGGCCTAGCCAAAAACAGGACCAACAAAAGGAGATGCGAGGGGGAATCCCATGAAAATGATAACATAAAACAACATGCAAAAGTCACAAAAAGCTCACAGAAATCAATATTTTACTATACGGACAAGTTTGTTCTGGCAGCAGCATAGCAGGTCATATATCTCACACAGATCTAGCAGATGTGTTGTGACTGTAGTATAGTTTTTCAAGGACAAAAGCTAGTTGACGTAAAACCTGAAGCTACTAACATAACATCCTTGAATCAACAAAGCAGACTACTAAAGATAAAGGGAACATAATCTAAAACTAGTCTTGTGCAAAGCTTAATCTAAAACTAGTCTTGTGCAAAGCCCTTTTCCTTCTTTTCTTTCCTTTTGAAAATGCAGGCCAAATCATAGCTTTTTGAAGAACAAGGTTCAAACTTGATTAACCACCATATCTACACATGACTAGAACATTGCCCAGTGAGAAATGAGCTTAAGTTCTCAAGGAAAGAATGGTAACACAAGCAGCATCTCTCTCCTGTTTCAGCTCCTAACTTAAATGATGTAAGCTGTTCTAAACCTGGTTCTTGGAGGGTGAAAATGTTGGTTTCTTGCCAGTTACAGATTGATAGGACGTATACTAACCCCAAAGTTTGACCTGGCCAAAACTCAGTTGAAAATTGGCCAGCTTTCAGTAAAAACCAGAAGAACCTTTTTTTTGTTTTTCAAATAATATTATGGAACATGTTTTAGTGAAAGAACAGTATCAGCCTGAAATGGCTTTAACATGGCATGGACAAGTAACATTTTTGGCTCCAGATAGACAAATGTACAAATACCAAACCAGTTAAATAATATATAAAAAAGGATACCGTCCCTGACTCAAAATCATCATAGAATGTTCACAGGCACAAGAAAAAAGCTCCATTTTCAACAATCAGGACCATAAATGGCAATTGCTGAGAATTGTATTCTAACATCTTCACCATTTTTTGGTTCAAAACTTAGAACTTATTATGTCAAAATATTTTGAACAAATTAACACATAAAGCCAATAGAAATTTGAAAAAAATCACAAAATTAGTATTAAGCCTTCCAACAAACAAAACAAAAGTATTACTTGACACTTGCACGTAGAAGTACTATTCAGTAGCTACGTGTAGAATAAGTGCGCTGCCCCCCTTCCATCGACCCAATCCCACCAGATCGCCAGACAAACATGCATACATTGAGAGGAGAGAAAAACATGCATACATGTAGCAAAGAAGAGAATAAGTATAGTTGACGTGAGAATTTTATCTTGTTTACAAAATAAAATAACTCTTTCACGGAAAGTCCAATGTGCGATCTGTTTGTGCTATTGTGTTCGAAATTACGAACTTAATAAAACAAGATCCATATTGAATATATTTCGACGCTACGAAATTCATGCCTTTTTTTACTGCCAGTCGCAAGTAACTTTGTTGTTAATAGCAAATAACTCGTACGAAAAGTTACTGATGTGTGTAAGTGAAGTTACTGTAAAAAACATATAGAGTTACTATCAGTTGTAACACTATAAAACTGACAGTAACTCTACATGTATTTGACAGTAATTTCATTTACGCACGACAGTAACTTCATATATCCATACGAGTTATTTGTTATTAGCAACAAAGTTACTTGCTATTGGCAAAGAAGTTGGTAGCTTTTGATAACAAAGTTATTTGTTATTGACAACAAAGTTATTTTGACTGGCAGTAAAAAATGGCATGAATTTCGTAGCGTTGAAACATATTCAACATAGGTATTGTTTTGTTAACCTCATAATTTCGAATACAATGGTGCAGATGGATCGTAAATGAGACTTTTAGTAAAAGAATTATTCTATTTTTTAGTTTGTAAACAAGATAAAAAATCACAAGTAAAGTGAACTTATTCTCTTCTCTCTCGTGTTGTATGTATTCATGTGTCACACCGTAACCACCTAGCACAAGAGACCACCGCACCAGAAAGCCAGGTCACGTGCGAACAGCGACCCACGCACTTGCAAGTCATTTACCACTATGATCAAATACCCAGAATTTATCTACACGCACATAGACAGAGCTCAAGGTGTGGCTCACTGCACACATCTGTATGACTGTATCAAGGGCAACTTTTTCCGACGCAAGAAGACGAACACTGTTTTTTTAAAAAAAAATTGCCACGTAATAGACAAATAGAGCAAAAAATCAGTAATCGAGTTGCTTTAAGAGAACCACTACCATTCCCGATAAGTACAGATTGGAGCTCACGATTTGCATGAATTGGTTTTGTACAGCAAGATTCTACTAGTAGGCGCAGAGCAAAGCTCCAAAAAGTACAAGCTGTTTACGGCTGGCATGACATGCCGCATGCGTACCAAGTCAAAAAGGAAGCGAAGTTGCACAAGTCGGACTTCGCTTGGAAGTTGCAACCCCAAACCTTGAAATCCTGTGGCTTCAAGTTACAAGTTGCACCTCTAGCTTTAGCCCATTAAGTTAACCTCCTCTAGTAGAAGTAAAAAAAAAACCAAAAATCTATTCCCCCCCCCCCCCCCCCCCTAATCACTCGAACTCTCCTCTGCATCCTATACCTAAGGGCCTGTTGGGATTTACGGATGATTTTGCTGGTAATTTTGGAGGGACTTTTATCTAAACACACATTTATACATGCTCCTACCAACCGAACATCGCGGAATTCAATCAGACAACACCACACCGAAACAGCAACAGAGTATGCATAAAAGTAGAAACCTTTTGTCACACAGCCAAGAAAGTAAGCACGCGGGCATACCCGGATCATGTTTAGTATATCAGGCCGCTTCTTGCCGCCGCTCGCCGAGGACGAGGCGGCCGCGGAGGGGGAGCAGGACGCCGAGGACGACGCCGTCTGCCGCTCCATCCGCCCGACCATGTCAAGAAACACCAGCCGCGCGCCCGCGCCCGATCACCCCCCACAGACCCACAGCCACAAGACGATGAAAGAGAGAGAGAGGGAAAACGAAACTTGCTCGCGAAGAGGAGACGGCAGACGGGGAGAGCGAGGGGAAGAGATCTTTTGGCCTTTTTCTGGTCACGGCCGTGGTTGTGTGCGTGAAGTCTCTCCCGGGTTGCTTCTTTTGATCCGATCGATTCTGAGGTCGGACACTTGTGGTGTAGCGTGAGGACGGAGGAGAGAAAAGAAGAAGAAGGGGAGAGAGAGAGAGAGAGAGAGAGAGAAAAGCTAGTGAGAGAAGAGGAGAGAGGAGTCGTTGCTGTTTTGTGATTGATGATTGTGGAGGAGCCGCGGGAAGTGGGTCCTACTGCGGGAGGAGGGGGCGCAAAAATCGAACGGCTCATAAATACGGCACTGTAGCCTCTTTTTTAAATATAACTTCTATATATATATTTATAAATTTAATGTCCTTCTTTTGACAAATCCTTCGGAGCCACCGCCTTTTCAAATCAGCATGCTAAATCAATAACTTTATTTCTAAATTGATGTCTTTTTAAATTAATAAATGTTCACAGGTTTGTCTGATATATTATACTTATACGCATCTAAAAACAATCCAAAAACAGAAAGACTTGATACCCAGACATAATAATACCCCCACCCCACACACATATATATATAAACAGTTGGCAAAAATCGGCAGAACCGAAACAACGAAGCGCAGCCGGGTCCTCCCTTGCGGCTATGGGCATGTTCTTTACCTCACAAGCTGGTAACTTTTGGCTTTTGCTACAGTACCTAACTTTCAAACGGAGTATTTTCTCAAGACGAGGTCTACAAGTTAAACGATCTACATGTTAAAAGCCCAAAATCGCAAGTGAGTATCTGTCTCTCCGTAATCTGTACCGTAAACAGGCAAAATTCAAAAATTTCAATCAAAAGTCATAAGCCGCAGCTAAAAAAAGACAAACCCTATGCAGATGCAGGCCGGCATACGTACGACTGTATATATGCGCATACTCCGGTTCCATTTCTGTGTGTTCTTCAAAAGATGAATGAGTTAATTGTCATTAGTTTAGCTATGATGTTTTTATGGGAAATACTTACTACGTATGCGGCCATGCATGTACACTTCCTATGCCTATGGGATATCTACAAATGGTACTTGTAACACCCCCATTTCTGGGAGTGTTATGAAACCCTCGCAACCGCCCAGGACTGTTCAGTTGCGAGTTACATCAATCGAGTGTATAACATTGCCAACACCTGCTTAAGACAAATGCCAACTTTATTTCAATATAAAGGCATAGAAGCCAAATATTACAGAAGGGCAAGCGGCCCTTAGATAACTTACAAACAAAAGAACGCCACAGGCACGCCTGAGCGGAGGACGGCCCTAATTTCCGCGTATCCTTGATCTCGTAGTTCCATCCCTTTGCCTCCATCTGCCTCTTTATTGCTGGCTATTTCTGTTTATGTTTTTAGCAAGCATGAGTACAACCACCGTACTCAACAAGTCACACGGAGCTTAACAATAACTATATGCAAGGTATAACAAATAAAGGGAAGCATGTCTGTTATTTTATGTGGATGCAGTTTTAGTTGAAAACAGGTTTTAAACATAAAATCATAGCTTTCTATAAGCTTTAGGGGGTTTTCAAGGTTCAATTACCAGACCACCAACATTACTAAATCCTTTCCAATCTACTTATGCCTTGTTGCTGGATTCACCCATTGAACATAACTCCATTGACCGGAAGTACGGCGTATTCGAATACCATTAGTCATGACTTTGCAAAGCTGCCCTGCTTTACCCACAAGATTCCTCAACTCCGCGCCAAAGAGTAAAGGAAACAAGGTTGTTCTCTACCTAGTAGACTTCCTCAACAAGCCCAGTCCACAACCTCTGACTTATCTCAGTCTACTATTGTGTGGACACCCGATAATCAAATCAATAATAAAAACAATAACGGTGTCAACTTCCATACGACCCTCCCTTAACTCCCTTCCGTATGTACTCACACTTTGCCTCCAACCGCCTATGTAAAGGTTCAATCGAAGTTGAGCAGTTACTAGCCCAGGTTTGACGTATCAACGCTTGTGGTTGGGCGGTCACTATGTTCTTTACTCAGCATAAGGGTCTAGTCCTTATAATTTTACCGGTGGCAAATTCCCTTCTACAAATCTGTCCAGTGATTTGACACTCCCATTGATTTGTAACACTTGCCTTCGCCCCAGGTCACAGGATCCAGCGATCCTCGCTTACCATAGAGCCATTTCCCAAATAAGTATCACTTCTTTCAGAAGATATCAATTCTCTAAACTATCATATTTACGTTATTACTATATTTAATATTACTATATCTTATCAAGGTGAATATGGCCATCAAATTAGACTGGGCTTTTTCGGGTGGTAGGACATAACTAATATCATGTCATTCTAAGCATTTATTGTACATAAAATAACAAAGCAAATAACATAATGAAAGTACAAGTAAGTAAATAACTTAGGGAATGTAGGATCAACATGTTCAAAAATATGTGTAACTTGCCTTGCGGGTTTACGATTTCGATTAACTTGTATTCTTCGACGGGCTGGGCTTGGGTTTGAATTTCTTCCTTCTGCTCCTGCGAACCTTCGACTTCGGAAGCTAACGCGAAATCAAATAAAATAAATTAATTCATGCTCGAAGGGTTGAGCGATGAATAAAGAAAACAAAAGAATGAAGAAAATCCGAAGAACTCCATTAAATTGAGGATATTGGATTATATGAGGGCTATATGGGGAAATGGGTCTTGGATTTGGGTTGGCGGGCTCGAAACGAATCCGGGGAGTATAAATATGCATTTTGGGTTTTGGGTCAAGTACTATTCATTGGGCTCGGCTACTGTTCATCGGGCTCGGATCGGGCGGCGCGGCAATCTGGCTCGGTCCAGCCGAGTCCAGCTGGCCCGGTCGGACGCGTCGGGTGCGAGCGAAGTGGCTCGGCTCAACCGGGACGGAGGGGTGCAACCGGAGGCGCACTGTTCTTCTTCTCCGTTCGGTCGCGCGCACGCAGAGGAAAACAGAGCAGGGGGCGGTGGCTGCCGGCGGCGGAGGAGCGGCTTGCGATGACAACCGAGGGCATGGACGGGTTCGGGGCGACACAAGGGCTCCATTTTTGGTTGTTGGAGGGCCAGTGGAGGCGGCGTTCGTCGGCGGCGAGCCTCCTCTTCTTGCGGCCATTTTTGAAAATTGGGATGATTGAGAGACTTCTAGGGCAATTGGGCCGGTGTTAGAGCATCACTAGGGCTTGGGTGAGCTAGGGGGAAGATTGGCCGAAGCTCGGGTGGCCCAGGTTGGGCTGGCCACGGTGGCCGGTTTTGGCAGGGAGGGGGTGAACGGTGCCGGAGAAGGTGGGTGGTTGAGAGCTCAAGGCCATGGCGCGGGGAAGTTTCTAGGGCTATTGAGGAGCTCTGGGTGGCGGGAATTGGGAAATAGAGGGCCCGGGGTAGGTCATTGCATTAGGGCACAGATTTGGGGGTTCTCGGAATTACCGGAGTTGGGAGGGGAGAGGGGAGCTCTGGGGAGTTCAGTGAGCTTCAGGGGAACCAATAGGATCCAATGGAGGGCCGGGAACGTTTAAATAGGCGGGGTATGGCGGTTGGCGCCGGAGGGGGGAGAAATATCTATGGCGGAGGCGGTTTCTGGAGAGAGCGGGACGGCTCGGGGCTTTCCGGTGGGCGCAGCTGGCCTGGGGTGGTACAAGGCGGTGGTCAAAGGAGCTGCTGTCGGCCGTGAGAGGAAGAAGCGCGAAGGAGCAGAGGCGGGCGCGCATGGACGGCGGCGGCGCTGCCACGCACAGTGGCCGTGCCAGGCGGTGTCAGGGCGCATTTAAGGAGCTGGTACGGCGTCTGACAAAGGGGGCAGGAGCTGGCAGCGGCGTGCAGGCGCGAGAGGGCGCGGGGACGTCGGCAGCGGTGGAAAAATCGGGGCGGCGACGCTTTTTGCCGGATGTGAACAGTGCCGCGCGGAAAAATCCCGTTTTTGCTGTTATGACGTCGTGATGACAGGGATTAGTGGCTGTGATGCTTTGAGATTGGTGAGGATTAGGATTAGGGAGGAGATGGAGCTCAAACCAAAGCAATTCAAATCCAAATTTGGCTTTTGCAAATTTTTGGTTGTTTCAGTACTCTAAAAGTTCGCTATTGACCGTATCAACAAATGGTTCCCTAAAAATTCGCTATCGTCTGTGTCTGGAATTAACGACTAATGGTAGGATTCGATTCGAATCAGTACGTGTTCTACGTGTATTTGTTTTTATTCCGTAGGAAAAAACATGTACGTATTCTCTTTATGGATTAAGCAACAAACGGTTCGCTAAAAGTTTGCTATTGGGCAGGTCTGGCTATGGGTTACCCACAAATGGTACCCTAAAGTTCACCATTAGCTGGGTAAAAAACAACTAAATGGTAAGATCTCGTGCATATACTCTCTAATATTACTTTCATATCTTACACATTTTTATTTAAGGTGGCCGAGCATCATATGCTTCAGAAACGAAGATTCAAATGGTCAATTCATGCAAAAGAGCAGTAATAGATAGTAGTAACTATTGCGTAAACTGCGAAAGATAGATTGCTGGAAACCTTTTACACAATAATTATATTTTAATTGTTTTAAATAAAAACAATAAGATAGGTAATTTGACACAGAAAAATACGGGTTGCCATTTGCAACATCCTGGATTGGCTTGTTAATTTATTTTTCATTTCGTTTCACCAATCTCATTCTTTTTTTTTTTTTGGACCTGGGAGGCTTCCAGGAAGTTTCCTCCACCCACCGCCGGACCGCCCCCTCCGGGAATAATGCTAGGTGCACACAGCTGTCAGCTGAAGTTGTGTGTTGGTCTATCTTTCTATTTGTTTTTATCTTGTTTAACCAAATTGAGAATTTCAGCATGATTCATCGTCTTTTTTGGTCTACGGCTGAAAGCTTTTAGCTATGTTTAATAATTTTTATTTATACTTTTCAAGACGATAGCAGATGATATACATAAATTTTGGCTCGAGAAGTCGTTTGAAGGATCCGTTTCAAAAAGACACTCAGTTTATTTTGACATATTGATAAGTCAAAAGACTAAAAGAAGCGGACAATGTGTTTTTCCTTTTGCTGTGTTAGGTTGCCTAAAAAACCAATTCAAAAGGGTATAAGATAACCATTTTAGACTCTCAAAAAGAACAAAGTAGGCATGAATAAGTCGTACTTTTCCCTAAAAATTTCAATAGAATACTACAACAATTTTTTTCACTTCTAGCATATCACACGGCAGCGGCACCAGTTGTATTTAGAAGGCATGACCTGTACAATTAATGCCTATTGCTTCAGAACCAACTCAAAAAAGCTGTCCATAAGATGAAATTTTTGTACGGATAACCCATTTTTTATTCGAAAATACAGAAATATACCCGCGACAAAATTTTTTTTTACACAAATAGGCTCCAGTCGCCCAACCATTAGGCGACTAGAGTTTATCGCCCAACCAAAAAGCGACTTATGAAGAATCTCGTAACCGTTGGGCGATTAAATGCGATCGCCTCCCCGTTGGGCGATTAAATGAAATCGCCCCCCTGTTGGGCGACATAGATTGAGTCGCCCAACGGGGGGCGACTTCATGTGAATACAGCCCGACGGCCAGGGCCTCTTTTCTTCCCCACGCCTGCTCGCCAATCTACTCTCAGCCGCAGAAATAATTTTCTATACGAAAAGAAGAGATAATAGCATTGTTTGAATTTAAATGAACTTTATAATATAACGCAGTAACATGCCGCGTATTTATCCATTACATGCATGACATACACCCCTCACTCCCAATCTACTCTCGGCCGTGCGAGGAAGAGAGAAGCAGAAGAGAGGAAGGAAGAGGAGGAGGAGAGGGGAAGAAGAGAAGGGGAGGGGGAGGAGAGGGAAGAAGAGAAGGAGAGGGGGAGGAGAGGGAAGAAGAGGACAGGGGGAGGAGAGGGAAGAAGAGAAGGAGAGAGAGAGAGGAGAAGAAGCCGCGGGATTTGCAGCTATTTTTCTAATTTTAGAAAATTTGTTTAGATAAATTTAGTTTACAAAATTTAGTGTAGATATTTAGTTTAGATATTTAGTTGAGATATTTAGTTTAGAAAATTTAGTTTAGAAAAATAGTTTAGAAATTTAGTTTAGATATTTAGTTTAGATATTTAGTTTAGAAAATTAGTTTAGATATTTAGTTTAGAAAATTAGTTTAGATATTTAGTTTAGAAAATTTAGTTTAGAACATTAAATTTAGAAATGTAGATGCAGTTTACAAATTTAGATGTACAAATTTAAATGTAGAAAAATATAGTTTACAAATTTAGATGTACAAATTTAAACGTAGAAAATTGTTGTGTCGAAATTTTGTATACTATTTTTCATGTATTATTGTAGAAAATGTAGTGTACAAATTTACATTTAGATAATTTTGCAGTTATGACGGGTGACTGGCGGTACCCGCTGTTGGACGAGCACTTGGACCGCGTGCACCGCGCTTCCCATCGTGCGCCGCCACCGGGGAGCACGGACGAGTCGACTGAGCTGGGAGTGGTCCGGACACGCACACCTCGTGTGGCCTGGGGACTCGACCCCCGTTGGACTGCCAGGTTTGCACTACGCCAACATTTTAGTATTACCATAAGAACATTTCATGCTAACATTCACTTTATTTGCAGGCTGCGGGATGCCGGACTTCTCCCTCTTGCCCGGATGGTGCAGGCCACGGATGAGGACGGAGGTGCCTTGGCCGGGGAGGGGGACGAGGCGGGCGTGGAGCGATCACGACGCTTCCCGTTCGACCGTTCCCTGCTGACGGCTTTGGTGGACCGTTGGCGGCCCGAGACGCACACTTTCCACCTACCAGTCGGGGAGATGGCACCGACCCTGCAGGATGTGTCCCTACTCCTTGGCCTTCCGGTCGCGGGAGACGCTGCCTTCCTACCGGAGGCTCCCGCCGAGTGGCGCGATGACCTGCTCGGCAGATTCCAGGGGGTCCTTCCACCGGCCGGTCACCACCACATCTTCGACGAGAGGCAGAAGCATGGACCGACGCTGAGGTGGCTGGCACAGTACCGGGTACGTGGTGCTTCAAGTCGATCGCATCTTCGAAACTCTTATTTGTGCAATTACATACTAATAAGAACTTTTCGCATTCAGGTTGAGCGCATGGTTGCAGATGCTGACGATTACCAGGTCGCGCTCCACCTGGAGGCTTACGTGCTGTGGCTGTGTGGTTGGGTGCTCTTCACCACCAGCCACGGCAACACCGTTGACGCGTGCCTTATCGCTTATGCGAGGGCGATTGCCGACGGCGAGGCCGACCAGATCAGCTGGGGATCGGCCACACTTGCCGCGACGTACCGCGGCCTGTGCGATGCGTGCACGAGGATTAAGGCGAACTAGATCCTCACGGGATGTCCCCTGCTGCTGCAGTTGTGGTCGTTCGAGCGCTTCAGTCTCGGACGACCTGTACTAGACGATATGAGTCCCTACGGGGCCGAAATGTACCCGGGGGGAGACATCGACCGGCCGACAATGGGTTCTATTTGGTGTCGTCGACGAGTGAGTTTTATTTTATCATAGTCAACTTATTAACGATCGTCGTACTAAACAATTTGCCTTTCTTGCAGGTACAGTTCGCGCACGTGCAGGTCACGCGGGCGTACCACCCCTTTGTGAAGCAGTTCGACCGCCTCGCAGACTCCGACGTGCGCTGGGAGCCTTACGCAGAGGAGGCAGTGCAGGCCCGTGCTCCTGACGGGCTGTCTGCACTGTGCTGGCGTGACCAGGCTTTCTGGCTAACCCGCCGGAAGCTCGTGTACGGCATCTACGTTGAGGACTACGCACCGCAGCGAGTCATGCGGCAGTTTGGGCTGCGACAGGCACTTCCTGTACCAGTCGGGCCGCCGATTCCACCGCGCGTGCACGCGTGAGTGATCGCTTCTGATATTTTTGTACGTACTTACTATTGTGATCGCAAGTACTTACATTACGTAATGGTTCCATAAACAGGCACAACACGAGGGGCGTCAAAAAAGGCACGGACTGGTCCAGGAGGATGCAGCCCTGGATTACGCAGTGGGAGGGTACGCTGAATGACCGCGTGGAGGAGGACCGGCCATATGACATAGCCGACTACGCGGAGTACCTCATCTGGTACCAGGGGCGGACTCGTACCAGGCTGGTACATGTCGTTGACCCACCTGCCCCACACGTCGCCGCACCGACAGACGCGTACCCTGCGCACTTCTCAAATGGCAATATCGTTTCGATGATGGACCATTCTATGTCTTTTTGTCCAGGCTGACGTCGGTGTTGCGATGTGGTCGGAGTCCTCCGCACTAGTGCAAAGGTGGGGCACAGGTGGGGAGTTGACCAGCGAGGAGGCCGTCAGCTTTGCGCGACGGATGGAGGCCGGGTGTAGACGTATCGTCAGCCTACTGTCCTGCACGAGGCTACCGGTGGTCTCCACACCTACGCCCAGTGCACCCCGACCACCAGTGCCACCCCGACCAGCGTGGCACTACTCCGGAGGTAGTACGTGGACACGTCCACCTCCCCCGGACCAGCCAGGGAGTTCTGCTTGGTCACGGCCTCGTACACCTCCTACGTACATCCCCGGCTTCCACACGGATGATTTCATGGCGCCATGTACGGGTACGCATCGTCCGATCTTGTTTTTATCCTAAGACGACATGCAACGAACTAACGATATTACTATTGCAGGTCCTTACCAACAGCAGGGACGCTTCTCCCCGGGCCACATCGAGGTGGACCAGTTTTTTGCGGACTGGCCTGGGCCGTCCTCCGACACAGCACCGGAGGTTCTCTCCGGCAGTGGCCTCCCCGGTGCATCGGAGGCCACACAGCCAGAGGTGCAGCTGACTCCACCGGCGCAGCCGCGGGTGCGAAACCCACCTGATCGTTTTACTTCTTCGGACCCTCGTCACCCGCCTCGTAATCCGTTGCACCAGAGGACGGCCAAGCGGGGCCGTATGGCAGGACGCGGGCGCGGTGACGGAGCACCTTAGGGTGGGGAGTGAGGGGTGTATGTCATGCATGTAATGGATAAATACGCGGCATGTTACTGCGTTATATTATAAAGTTCATTTAAATCCAAACAATGCTATTATCTCTTCTTTTCGTATAGAAAATTATTTCTGCGGCCGAGAGTAGATTGGCGAGCAGACATGGGGAAGAAAAGAGGCCCTGGCCGTCGGGCTGTATTCACATGAAGTCGCCCCCCGTTGGGCGACTCAATCTATGTCGCCCAACGAGGGGGGGCGATTTCATTTAATCGCCCAACGGGGAGGCGATCGCATTTAATCGCCCAACGGTTACGAGATTCTTCATAAGTCGCTTTTTGGTTGGGCGATAAACTCTAGTTGCCCAATGGTTGGGCGACTGGAGCCTATTTGTGTAAAAAAATTTTGTCGCGGGTATATTTCTGTATTTTCGAATAAAAAATGGGTTATCCGTACAAAAAATTCTCCATAAGATAACCACGTTAGCCTCCCAAAGAAAACAAAGTAGGCGTGCGTGAACAAGTAATATTTTCCTCCCAGCAAATTCAGGAAAACTGCAGAAACAAGTTATTTTTACTTCACATACTCATGACACTATGGCAACCAGTACCACGCTTCTTTTCAATAGCAGGGACGGAGCAACAGTAGATACATAGAGGTACAGTTGTATCCCTAAAATTTTTTGCAAAAATATCTAGTATATACCTTCTTAATACATAGAGTATACACTAGAAATACTTATAAGTATCAAACAATTTCTGACAGCCAGGGGCGGATCCACACCCTGGGCAGGGTAAGCTTCAGCCCGGGGTGTGGAAAAATATCTAGTGTACAGCCCGGGTAAATTTAGTTCAGCCTGGATAACATTTTCATGCTCCAGCCTAAATAGTCTAGATCATTCCACCACTAAACCCGGGACGTAATCAAATCTTGGCTCCGCCACTGCTGACAGCCACACCCCGCCTAGCGAACCCAAGTCAATCAAGCCCATTAGCCAATAGCCCATTTGAAGTGAGCATTCCAGGCAGCGGCCTATCTTACCATCCCCAATTCGGCGATTTCCCATCTAGCCATCCTTAGTCTTTAGTGCAGACCGCAGCCGCAGGAGTGTGCGCGCCAGTGCCCTAGAGCAGCTTCATGCCTCCGCCACGTGTAGTTCTACGCCTCTACTGCGACCGCGCGACCGCCAGCTCCGCACCTCCGCCGCGCATGCGGCAGCTCCTCCTATCCTCTACTCGATCGTTCCTGGGACTTAGGCTCCGGCTTGGCTGCGCGGGCCATGGCAACGACGGCGTCCACGCCTCGTTGCCTCCACCCCTCTCGTCGGCTCGTCCTTAGATTTCAAGGTTTGTTGATTGTTCTCCTTTTAGTTTGAGCTGACTAGCATAGATTTCAAGATTTGTTGTGAAGGACCATGTGAGAAGGCCCATGATACTGTTGTGATGAACAATTGCAATATTTGTGGAGCGGTCAATTAGTTTTCCAAAGATTGCATTTGATTTGGACTGTTTTCTGGAAGTGTCAGAAAATTCGAAAGTACCGCAGGTATTATTGCGGTAATTCCGCTTTGCGGAAGTACCGCAGGCATAAGTGTGGTAGTACCGCTAGACAGAAGTATCGGGTTGAGTTGCGGTACATTTTTTCAGAGAGGTTCAGGTGAGGTTTTCAATGTGCGGAAGTACTTCTTTGGGGAGCGGTAGTACCGTAGAGCGGAAGTATTGGTATGGTAAGTGCAGTACTTTCGATCTTCCTAGAAAAATAGGATTTTGGGGAATTGAATCATGGATTAAGTTGATTTGACCTGGGTCATTAGATTAAGGGTGCATGATACTTGTCTTGGCTAATGTAGGTCAAGTTGTAAATAACTTATACCTGAAAACAATTTCTTTATCTTTGGATATGTAGAGTCGCTTAGAATCAACCATGATTAATGACGTGGATCGGGCTTAGGCTCATGGAGGAGTTGAGGCCTAGAACGATCAAGGATGCAGGGTGAGACGGTGAGCTCAAGCATGGCACAAGAAAGGTAGGAATGTTGAAGGCGGGTTTGAACGACGGGATGGCGTCATATAGCTTGCACGAGCCAAGTAATCAGAGGTTCGGTGGAACCAAGATAGGAGAGACTTGGCGTCGCATGGCAAGCTAGTGGTGCACCTCCACGTGGTAAGCATGGTGATTTCTTGCAGTGATTGGTGATGAACGGGTCAAGAAAGGGTATTTTGGTAGTTTAACTAAAATACCAGAAGGGTATTTTGGTAGTTTAACCAAAATACCAGAAACCATCTTGGATCAAAACCGCGGTACATGGACGATGCGTTGGAGAGCGGTGTAGGTCAAGGTGGAGCTAGCTAAATCAAGGTTAAGAGTTTAACGGATACACACTTATACGCTTTGAAAAGCGTACATAAGTGAATTTGTGAGAGTAAAACCCATGTGTAGGGTTAACGGGTTTCCCCATTATAATGGTGGATAGAATCCATTAAGGGGTTTAGGTGGCTGGTTGCCCACCTATAAAGGGGTTAGGATGGAGATATGTAGGGTTAACCATCCAACACAACTCTTGTGCTCTCATCTCTAAAGTTAGGGTTTGAGTGAGTGCCTTGTATGCTTTTTGACCTCCAAGGTAGTGCTTATAAAACCTACCTTCTCTAGTAAGCAACACATCAATCGTTTTGCATCTCCTGTGTCTCTCTTATTTTTAATTGATGTGCTTGGTTTTTTGTTGGTTTTGATCTCTCTTCTTTCTCTCTTGTGATGTTGTACCAAGAACATATAAGAGATAAAAATAATCCTTGAGAACACATCACCACCCATCTAGGCACTTTGATAGCAAGATTCACAAGAAAACCCAGTTTTGCTTATTTTTGGCCTCTTTGGTCTATCTCTTGATTCGAGAGTTTTTGGCTGAGATTTGGTGTTCTACCTTGCTGTGATATATGGGAATACATCTAGAGCCATCTTGGCCATCATCTACCCACGAGCAAGTTGTATTCACCGTTTGGAGTTTTGGCTCGGTTTTGGTGCAACCTTCCAACAAAATAAAAAAGGTCTCAACTTTGACCATGATTTTTATAATTGTTTGTTGGAATAGGTTCCTAACATCATAGGGTAGATTCCTGTAAATTTTCATGTAATTTGGATCTACGGAATAAAAGTTCTCTCAATTGTGGATTTTGAAACCGTGATGAAAACATTATTCATCCTGATTTTACTGTAGATGCAGAAGTACCATAGTTACTGTAGTGGTAGTACCACAGTTACTATAGAAGGTGGTAGTACCACAAATTTAACTACAGTAATTCCGTTTTCACTAATTTTTCTTGGGTTTTCAGTGTTTCTAATCACTAGTTTTTGTTGTGGGCTTCCATTCTAATCTTGATTGATATGTAGCTATTGAAGTGAAGGATTTATGAATATTTAAGGAAAATTTTAAGGCACCATTTACCCCCTCTGTTGCTTTCTTCGGTCTTTCATGTTGATTGTTCTCTAGTCTCTAGTGGTCTGATTTGGGAACTGAACCAGTAAAACCAGGCATTTCTTGCTACAAATGGTTGAAGGCCTTTATTTAGTTGTTTGACTTTGATGCGATATTGAACAGGAGGGTTACAACTATGTGCAGTGTTGTAACATCCTGATTTTCAGAGTATTTTTGAAGCTTTTAAAATAAAATTCACCATTGGAATTTTTCTGGAATTAATTAAAAGCTTAAATGAATTTTTATGAGTTAAAAGGATTTAATATGATTAATCTGAACATGAACATTTGCCAAAGTTATTTTATTTGAGTTCCTTGTGTCCCAAGGAATTTATTGGTATTTTTCTGGATTTTTCTGGATTTATTTGCTATTTTCTAGAGCTCAAATTAATTTATTTGAATTTCTGAAAAAGAAAAATCTCCAAAAATCCCAACCGGCCAGTGGGCCGAAACCCACCAGCCGGCCCAGCCCATCCCGCGGCCGCACCGCACAGCCCCGCCCGCGCCACGCGTCGCGCATCGGCGCCGCGCCCGCGCCGCCTTGTCCCTGCCGATGGGCGACACGTGTCACCATCTCGGCCACCTGCGCTCGCGCCCGTGCGCCATCCTCGCCGCTCGCCCGTCCTCGCCGCTGACAGGTGGGACCCACCTGTCAGGGTCGCCGTTCCTGACCGGGACTCTCTTCCCCGTCTCCGATCGGGACGCCGCCGCCGCCTTCCGTTTTCCTTCGCCGTCTCCGAGTCAAACACCTCGACGGCCGGGTATAAAAGCCGCCGCGCCCCCTCGTCTTCCCCGCCCGTCGTCACCTCATCGCCGGCCAGCCGCCGCCGCAGACCCCGCCGCCCGCGCCGCCAGCGGACGCGCCCGCAACCCCGCCGCCTCGGCCGCACCGCCTCGCGCCCCGTGCACGCGCACGTCAGCGCTGACGCCAGCCGCCCGTGACTTTTCGCCTTCCCGTAGACTCCGTCCACCGTGCACCGAGTCTCTGTCCGGTGGGGCCCGCTGGTCAGCCGTACCCCCGTGGACCAAGCCGAGTCAGCCGCCCAGTCAGCAAACCACGTCAGCCCTAGGGCATGCGTGTCCGCCCCGTCAGCGCCACGTCAGCACCCGCCGCTTGCGCCAGCAGCCCAGTCAGCCGTACTGTTCCGTGAGCCGAGTCCACCGTAGACCCAGCTTCCCGTGCGCCCGGTCCACAGCACAGTGCACTTTTCCAATTTTCCCGATTTCCAGAAAATCCAATTTTTCCAAGAGCCCGTTCTCCCTCGTCCTAGCTCCGATTGACCCCGTTCTTTTTTCTAAATTCATCTAAAATTGAGCTCTACCTTTTGGTTCAGGTTTGAAAGTTTTTGGAGTTCATTTGAATTTTATTTGAATTTATTTTCTCTTTTCGTCTCGTTTTCTCTCTCGTTAGATCGCGTGTTCGAGGGAGCGGAAGTTGGATTTGAAGACCAAGAGCCCTCATCTGAGCAAGGCCAAGGCAAGTCGTATTCTTTGATCATGTTGAACCCAGTTTTCAATCTATTATGTATTATTTTGTTTCAAATTATCATGCATGGCTATTTGTTAATAAAACCTCGTAATTGGTAGTTATACTCCTAATTGGTTAAATCCCTCCATGATAACTTGATTGCCATGATTCCATCGACACCTTAGGATTGGGAATTATTTAGTGATAAATAATAATTGTCACATGGGGTTACGTTCAACTGCTTAGCCTGCTTATTATTAGTTCGCTGGGATCTGTCATCGCATGTGGTTAATTAATCCTGACTTAATGGTTGACTTGAACGTGGTGGTTAGCCACAGTTATAAAATTTGTATGTCATGACATGGGTAGTGTCATGGGCATTGGTTATACAAACTTGGCTTTCACTTGGGCGAATGATCGTGCAGTAAAGGGGGTGCTGGATGCACATTGGGATGTGGATGCTTCGCCTGGGTAATTGTTAAGGACTTAACTTTGTGCGCCATTGATCTGAGCTTAATCGTGCAAACCACATGTCTAGTATGGGATAGACCTGGCATAATAATTTGTGAAGTCTCCACTTTGGTTTTACTACTGATGCTGTGTGGCGCAAGAGGGGGCAATTATCGACTAGGGGGTTACCCTACTCGACGGCGAATCCTTAGCGAGTGGGATCAGGTGGAGATGGACCATTGTAAAAGCCTTGTTGTGATTTCCTTAAGCTGAGGCTAATCACATCGTGTGGGTACAGTTGTGCAACCTCTGCAGAGTGTAAAACTATTCGAATAGCCGTGTCCTCGGTCATGGACAATGCTCGGTGATTTCACACGAGGGGTAAAGTCTTTATGAAATTTTGGTTGGTTTGAGATGGGAAGTGAATGGTTAGTTCACTTGTGGTCTACTCAATTCCTTTGATTTATTTACTTAGTGTCTGTTGTTAAATTTGCTTTTCAATCTATTTATCATATTTACTCTAAATTGCTGTTTTATGCAAAACTAACCTTTCAGCCATCCATTGTTAAGCTTTGCATATTATATTGCATTCATTTGTTACAAACGACTTGCTGAGTACCAATGTACTCACGGCTTTATGCCCATGTTGCTCAGTTGAAGAGGAGGGACCAGATCAGCAGGAGTTGCTAGAAGGAGGCTACTACGAGGACTTCACGGATTAGGACTTCGCTCCCCAGTCGATTGCCTGTGGGCATGTCGAGTGGCTACTACGCTTAATTTTGGATTTCCGCTGCTGGTTTCTTTAAAAAGCCCTTCAGGCTCATAATTGTAAGCTTGGCCATAAGGTCGTACTCTGATGGTTATTAATATAATTTGGATTTCCTTTAGAGTATCGTGATGTGGATGATATTTGTCTTTGTTTACGCTGTGTGCACTAGCGTGATCCTGGACTAGTGCAGAACACACAGTAGAGTCCGGATTTGTATATTCGGGTCTCGACAAGTGTGCTTGATGCAGTGTGTGCAGTTAAATTAGTCTTCATTTATTTTGATTAGGTAACCTAAGCTAATTTAGGGGGTGATCGGTTCGGCTGAAAAGCTCATGGCTTATGGGCTGAAAACACTGTAGCTGGCTGAAAAAAGCACTGTAGCTGACAGAGGCTTATTTAGCATAATTAAATTTAAAAAAATTTAAAAATAAAAAAATATGTTAGCCCATTACGTATAATACAAACAAATACGGGAAAAAAAGAACCAGCAAAAAAGCTCAACAAAAAACCAAAAATTCAGAAAAAGACGAAACTTATGAATAGTAACAAATAAGCCGCAGCCAGCTTATGGAAGCCATATTGATCGCTCCCTTAAGCTACTTGCTTTGATAATCTGATTGGTTTTGTCAGGTCTTGGTCAACTTGAGCTTGCTAAGTTTTATCCTAAAGATTTCTCGAACATAGATTTGATTCAACTTTCTTTGCAACTTAATATGTTTATCATTAACATGCATCAAGATACAAGGTTTTGAGAAATGAAGAATCTCAGTGAGCTCTCTTTTAAACTTGTTAAGACAAAGAAGCATGATCCCTATAAACTTGCTTATTTGTTGCTCAAATTGATACTGATCCTTCCTGTGGCTACTGCAAGGGTAGAGATGATATTTTTTATAATGAATCATGTGAAGAACAAGTTAAGAAATAGTTCGGGTGAATAATACTTAAATGATTGTTTAGTTACATACATTAAGCGTGAGTTTTTTTATAAGTTAGTGATGATGCTATCATCAATCGCTTTCAAAGCATAAAGGAATGTCATATCAAGTTGTAATTTTCTAAAAGTATTTTGTGATGTTGGCTATAGTGTGAACATATAATTTGTTATATTTAAACTTGTATTAGAATAAATGTGCCTTAAGTTTACACCTATGGTTAAAATTCTGGCTCTGTTACTGTTCAATAGGTATGGGTGACGAAACGGTACTAGCTTTTGCTTAATTAAGGTCGTAGCCGCTAAGCATAAAAAACCAGGTGACTTGCGAGCGAAACAGATGCAGCGCATCATGGGTTGCGACCGCGATTTATGACTTGTATCTTCTAGTTATCTGAGCCACAAACGAGCCCTGTCCAACCATTTCGTGATCCATTTAATAAGACATCCACAAGAACAATCAGAAGCTTCTAGCGAAACATATTAAGCTTTTGTTTTTTCTGGAGCCAATCGTATCCCCCAAGAATCGAAATGCAGATTAGTGATGCCTAGGGTCAACCGGTCAAGTGACCAACAACTTCACAACGACTTGACTTTGAACTTTTAGCCAGGGTCATCTGGAGGCCCAGCTCCGGTGGCTTTACCTTTCGACTGTAGCTATTGACTACAATTGTAGCGCAGCAGTGATTAGCTTTTCCCCCCCCTAAGTTATTCAATTAAAAAAACATTATTATATCACAGCAGACAATGCAAAAGAATAAAAAGCAAAAAGACAAAAAAAAGCAAAAAACAAAATTAAAAGGCCGACGTGTTTCAAGTGACTTCTAAAAGTCGGAAGCCAAAGTCACTCGGAGCTAGGGGTGAAAACGGATCGAATACAAACTAATAATGACTCGCTTTCATATTCTTCTCCGGATACGGATACAAATATTCCATATATGAATATAAATACGAATAATATCGAATACAAATATAAAGCGAATACGAATCGAATACGGTCACAAATATTTCTCGGAATATGAAAATCTTTAAATTGTATGCACAAAATGAACAAAAACTATAACTAAGTTATTTGATCTAAACACTCATAAAGAATATTCATGAAGTCTTTCGTAAAGGCAAAAGTTATTTCTCTAACTCCATATATTGATGTATATGTTAATACATGATGGACTACTAAAGTGTCATATAAATAGACTAGACTGAAATAGAGGATATAGGCTGCAGATATCTGACCCTTGAATATCCAAATAATATGGATCCATATTCGTATTCATTGGATAGTGAGTTATCAAATCCCTATTCGTATCCAATAGAGAAAATTTGTATTTATTTTCAATCTAACATTATCTGACAAATATCCAAACTGATAAAATTTGTATTCAAAAATTATCTAAATGAGTTGAAAACTATTCGATCCGTTTTTACCTTACTTGGAGCGGCATCGGAATCTTTACATACTCCTCAAAAGCATAGCTATCATGCTTACCCCATCTACCAATCAACAGGGCAATGTAAAGCGTCGTCGTTCACTTGAGAGCCATAACACTTCCCACCCAGGTGTCGTTCACTTGAAACAGTCATAACACTTCCCACCCAGGTACAGTATTCAACAAGCAAAATGAATCGCGGAAATCAGTTCAACATCAACACAATCAAAGAAAAGTTGTGATGGAAACGTCTTGCACTGAGGTGCAACATTTTGCACATCTATGGACAGGAAATAATACAGGCAATCTTGGTTTTCATGTGCTGTTCGGTAATGCGTAAGAAACCATTCCAGGGAGGGAACACTATGGCACCATCTTGGTTTGGTGAGCTTTTTTTTTTTTTGAGTGGTGCTAGCGCACGATATACCGCTAGAAATGATTCTAACGATATAGTGTTTCATACTAAATTCATAGAGGAAGAAGACAAAGAGTACCTCATCGCCGATTGCCGTCGCTACACCGCCCTAAGCAGCTTCGCTCGTCTCCACCACCGCCCCTGCCTCCACTGCCACTAGCGGCCGACGGCGCCGTCACTGCCTCGCCATGCCGCCCCCTAACCCCTCCTCGTTGCACCGCCTCGTCTAACCTAACTACCACAGCCCTCCTACCCAACCCATCGCCCCCGCCGCCGTCTCTCCGACCTCCTCCTATGCCTGGGGAAAAGATGAACCTATAATGGAGAGCTAGATTTCCCTCTTTCGACACTAAATCCAACAGTGGCGCTCTCTAGGCCTTCGGATCCGGTATGCGACGAGGCTGACGGTGGAGGAAAGTGAAGGGATGTGGCGGCAAGGAGAAAGGGAGAACGAGAGGGAAGGGGGGATGCTCTCAGGAGTGGAGAAATGGAGAGGGGAAGAAAGAGACGGACTAGGACAAATGGATAAGTGGACGGATGAGAACATAGGTCTTAGCAATAGTTAGATGGTACGCTATTAGAATGGAATCGGATGGTATACAGTCCATTAGATTTTTTTTTTTTTGAGACTAGGTGAGCTTTTAGTTGCTTTACCGTTTACATAACAATATACAACATATAAACTAAATGGAGACGAAGAGAGGACAAGGAGGAAACAACACTGATGGTACACAGCATATTTTAGATACAAAAGAAGTTGCCTGTATTTACCTGCCTAATTTCTAAGCTAACAACTTCACTAAATTAGATAAATTAGCTTGCCAGCTCCCTAGAAACAAAATTAAATGTGGCGTCTGAAAGCTGCTGCATCTATCATCACAAAAGTGAGCAACACCACCAATATGAATGTGAAAAAAAGTCTTTCCAGGTCAATCATCAATATCCTGGACCCACTGTAAGCCTGCAAAAGACAGCATAAGATTTACGATTCTCATGAAATAACCACGGGTTTGAATTGAGATGGTACATGACAGAAGAGTGGAACTGACAAGGATCCATATAGAGCTTTCAACGTCTAACAAAAAACACAGTTGTGATGCCATGAAAAAAACATGTTAATTCCTGGCATTCTAGAAAATAAATCGGTAGCATATTTAACTTCTCTCCGTTCTTCTGATTTGTCCACCATCATTTTATTTCCTTTCCTTTATCTTTTACTTTTATTGCAGAGGTTCAGCACTAGCACACATTATGCTTTTTGCACTTTGCAGTACTAACTGAAACCTCACTGGTATATGCTATCAGCAAACAAACTTCACGAGCAAAACCCCATGATGCAATAGTTCCCCGCTTTACAATTGATACAGTAGTTCAGTATAATGATTTTACTGTGTGGCTTGACTACTGACCAGTGACCACAATAAATACCATGACAGGGATTCTGGGAAATCAGAAACAAACCTGTTAGTACTGACTCCACTGCTGCATTTGGAATGAGTAGTCCAACGATTCGCTGATTGTCATTTGTTGTCTCTAAACGGACAACACGTATTATCTTGTGACTTTGACGAACCTGTTCAATCACAGCAGCAAAACACATGAGCATTAAGCAATCACTCCAATGGTACAGTACAGCTAAATATACACAAACAGCAAATCAATCTACAACTTCGTTTTGTTGTGAGATATTGGCCTTCTACTATTTACCCTTTAGACAAGAAGATCTAGTTGAGTTCTCAAGGGCAGAGGATTGAGGTTCAACCAAAAACAGAAAATACATATAAATCTTTCAGGATAATATGTCTAATTTTATCCATAACATCGTTTTCTAGTGCTGTTTCTAATCTAGATGAACTTGTAACACAAGGCGAGATTAAATCTGCAATGATGATATATGTGATAGGGTGGGGATAGCACCAATTAAAAAGAAACTTGTTCAACATCGCTTGAAATGGTTTAGACGAGGTAGCGGTATGTAGTGGAATTTTAAACGGACTACAAACGCGAAAAGACAAGAAGTCCACCAAGACTGACGTGGGAGGAAACAGTTAAATGAGACTTGAGGGATTAAAAAATATCCAAAGAATTAGTTTTGGATAGAAACACATAGAAATTAGCGATCTATGTATCAGAACCATGATATAAGAAGAAAGTTTAAAGACAATATTTTAAGCTCTGCTCAGATGGCAGAATGTAGACTTAGAGTTTTTGTCTTGTAGATTTTATTACAAAGCTCTCGTTTCTTCAACCTTAAAGAGATTTCATTTTTAACCTACCTCAATTTGTTAGGAACAAAAGACTTTATTGGTGTTTTTGTTGATCTTCCTGTGGCCTCTCTTTTCTAACTAAAGACTCCTGGTACTGAGCACTGACAATGGTACCAATTTCTATTGGTATTGGAGATTCCGGTCAACATGAAAGGTGTCCCTTCAAATCTGCCAGATCTCTTTGTGACTTCGTCTAATGCCTCATGTTGTCCTGCTGCTACCGTTCTTAGACTATTTGCCTGCTATCCTGAAAAGTTTCCGCTTAGCTTTGTTCTTTGAACACCATTATTTTCTGGGTGCCTTGAAGAGGAGTCCTTTACCTAACCCTAAGGTATACAGTGCTACAAGTAATTTGTAGATTTATTTGGAACTAGTTGACCATAGGGGATCCAATACAAATAAGGGCATATTTTTTTTTTGTTTTGTCTTATAGCTGCAGCTTATAACTTTTGAGTTGTTCGTGAGAAAAATACGGAGTAACAAAAACTCGCGTGCAGTACTGCAGTTTGACCGATATAAATGAAATCGTTACAGTGTGTACTATAATCAACTTGTAGATCTCATTTTGAAAAAATATTTCTTTTAAAAACTAATTTTGTAAAAAAAACCGAAAAGCAGCTTTTAAAAGCTGAAAAGAAGAGGCCTTAAGAGCATACTCTTTATCGGCTTCTAAAAGCGGCTTTTGGTTTTTGCTACAGTACCTAACTTTCAAACGGAATATTTTCTCAAGACAGTGTCTACAAGTTAATTGTAGTACACGTTAAAAGCCCAACATCTGTATCAAGCAAAATCGCAAGTGAGTATATCTCTCCGTAATCTCTATCACAAACAGTTAAAATTCAAAATTTTCAACTAAAAACCATAAGCCGCAACCATATCGAACAATAAATAGGCAAAATGCCAAGACCCACAATCATAAAAAAAACGCTGAATATAGAGGAACCGTACCATCCAACTCAAGAGGAATAACTAGCACGGTAAGATTTGTGAATAATTGACAGAAATGAACCTGTTTAGCTAGGGCCTTTTCTATTGTACCCCAAACTGGAAGTATGAGGCCACCCAAAATGTTAACCTCTTGCAACCTTCTCCCTACTGTACAGTAACTCCCAACTTTGCATTTGGATCCATGCATACACTGCAATGAGGTAAAAAGACACTGCATAAGTAATGCACATAGAAGAGGGTAAAGGTACAGAAGCAGCTCCACCATTTGGTCATCCCTAAAAATAAATTGGGGGCAATTGTAACTGGAGTATGGAAAACAAACTTAATCCTGAAGTTAAAAATGGAATAAAACACAATGTATCCACAAACGCATCGCTATTCCCTATAAACAGCACCTCCAGAGATTTGTGTGCTGGGAGCCTGGGACAACTCATGATCCTGAGGGTAGCCATCAAAATGTTGCTCACATAAAGAACTAAATCACAAAAATATGCCCAAGCACTCCAGCCTATGCCCATGTCAGCATGCTTTAACCTTTCAATATTGCTAAATCAATACATGTCTATTAATATCTTTTTTGAAAGAACCCATTAATTGTAAAAGAATTTCTAAGTCCAACACTACATGACAAGACCTTTACCCACTTGCACAGTTGTACTTCTTATAAAGTTAGCTACTTGAGTGAAAATATGTGCTCCAACAGTTTACATGAACACATAAAATTGCATTTGGGCCTGAATGACAGAATGAGTTACAGGTGGTGCAGTGCAGGTATGCACGGGCGTGAGGTCCTAGGTTCAATCCCCACCCACCCAAGGGGAAACCTTTAAAAACAATACAATTCCGTCGTTTCCATAGATCAAAGAAGTATTATTTTTACCTGCTTCGATGAAGCATCGTATTCATCCTGCCAACCTTTGCTAACTTTGTCTATCGATGAAACTTTCCTGTACTTGCTTTTCAGTTCAGTTAAAGGCATCTCCCTGCAAAAGTAAAATGGAGGGGTGATGAAAAATACAAATTGACATCCTTCACATAAGATATGATACCTGCTAGGCCGCTAGCTACAGATGGTAATAATGAAGCTCTATGCAGTTTAAAATTTTCACACAGAAATTATGCCAGAAAAATTATAATGATGAACAGCAAATACCTTAATGCTTCACCAATAGCAGGCCGAATTATTTTGTACATTCCTTCAGTTGAGCTGGTTCGCAAACAATAACAACAAAGACTCAGGTCATCACATCACATCAATTATTTTTCTTTTCAAGACAAGGGAAACTAGTAACATACTGTATATATATTCAAATGAATCACTGAATCATATATGCACGTTTCTGTCATTTGGTATAAATATTCAAAGTTCAAACCTCATTTCAACCTTCCTCAGTTGCCAATAAATAAATTGAAATTTTACTCTCATTTCCTTTTTTTTAAGTAAAAAGAAGTTTGCAGTTCCCAACCAAACAATAAGGTTTCATTTTCTTTTCATTGACCTTTTTATTCTCTTTTGGCTTGACTTCTCTGTAGAATATGCCAGTATTGCACATTTGTTAATTTGTCCTGAAGGATCCCAAAACACAGCAAGTACAAAAAGGATCACATTTCAATTCAATTTTTCCTGAATATCCTACACACAGTACTAATTGAGTGTTGAATTTATACAGTTCTAACTTTTCTCCCTCCCTCCCTCCCTCCATTTATGGACGGGGGCATAATTTTTAATAATGCTAACGTATAGCTCATGAAAAGAACCAAAGAATAAATAGATGATAATCCGACCACAACATACCCTTCAAAAGCTAGAGTGAAATGTCTTCTCCCCATCCATTCCCTCCTGGACTCATAAAATCCATCATTAGAAGAACCAACACAATCTTTCTGTCTTTCATCAAGCATTGCCTTTGCCGACTTCACACAATCACATGTTCACAAAAGAAATCATGCAAAAATGATCAAAGTTGCAGTTTTACAACAAACATGGATTGCACTTAAATACAACTACAATCAAGTCCAAGTGGTTCTCAAGGAAAAACAAATATTGGCTCCAATTTTTTCTTCTTACCTCCCAAGTAACTCCACGATCAATGGTAAAAGTAAATAGCACTGTTGAAGCACCAGACAAGCTATCAATGTGAACGGTCTGCATGGAGAACTTGCATTATGATTAATGGGAGTAGGAGCTGCCAAAGAAAAATGTGATCAGAAAGAAGCATTACCTTGGGTGATTCTTTCATTTCTACATTTTTAGCTTTGATATCAACAATTCCAGAATCCAGCTGCCCTTCTATTCGTGCATTGTGAAGGACAACATCAAGTATACTTGTAAAAAGATCAAACAACCTGTCACATAGAATGTGTTAGTATAGTCCAACCAACTATCTAGAGAGACAAACATCCTGCATGACAACTCACCTGTTCTGGATGTTGGGAGCCAAGCCCAGAAGGCGGTTAAGAAAACGAGCAACATCATGCATATCTGAATCAACAATCCGACCAGAAAGCTTCCCTGTATCTTTTCCATTGCCTGAAGAAAATCATTTAATGAGCCATATTTTCTTTTCTTGAACTAGACATAGACTAGGACATATCCAAATTGTAAATCATATTCAACAGTTGCAATTTAAATTTATGATCAACTTGCAAGCTTGATGAGTTGTAATGGTTAAACATGTAAGTCAGGAGTACATTAACGTAAGAGATACTGCATAACTTCAAACTCAAATACCAATGCAAGATTAACAAATATGACAAGCTTGCTAAACAATTACAAAAGGCCAACCTTCTAGTTTTCAAACAAATTCTGCCAAAACAAATAGATGAAAGAAAGTAAATATCACAGTCATTGATACGACAAAATTACGTGACAAATATAAGCGCCTTCAACTTCAGGAAATGCACACATATAGAAATGTTATTCATTTAGCAACACAAGCACAAAAACTTAGATGTGATAACAAAAAGGATCTTTTTTAAGATAAACTTACATACTACAGCATCCCTGATAATTCCAACTGATACTAGAGCAGCTTTTGCATCAGTAATGAATTCTTGGATGCTAGCCTGATCGTCAGAACACCCCGGAGGAACAACTGGAAAAGAATCCTGGTCACCTTGAAACCAACTTTTAGAATGGTGTATAAGCATGAAAAGGAAAACAATCATAAATATTAACTGTAATTATATAGACCTGCTCCATTATTCCCCTATACATCATGGTTAGCGCCTTTTTCCCATAATTGCTATCGTAGTTAAAAGCACTCAGAGAAGGTCCAGCCCTGCAGAAGTATAAATCTAGCCTCAGAAATGCTTTGGCTAATGTCTATTGCAAAGTTGATTGAAATCAGCAAAAAAAAACCTGCGATCTCCTTGTGTTAAAGCTCCAAGAGACTCTAGTCTTTTTGCCACAATAGATGCAAATCGCTTTTCACCACCGAGATTTGTAAAAAGAAGCCTATAATTGAGATTCCAAATTCGTTTTAAGTATACAACCCATCTATCAAGATAACGTACCATCTCCAGACCATGTGAACAATGTGAAAAATAATAAATCGACATAATAAGAACTGAGCCTGGACAATCAATATAAATTAGCTCAATTATCTCAACATTTGAGTGTAACATGACTAGGTTGAGTGTATTTTCCCTTTTTTTTAACCTGCCTAACCAATTTCTTTTCTGAAGGCAACATATACCCTCTTTAATGCCCTTCATGATCTAAACTTGAACAGATGGCCTACAAAACAAGCTCATATCCATTCCTAAGCTGGTTTTGGAAACATATATAAGAACCCTGCTCCTACATATCATGCATTGACAAGTCATTAGTTGTTCCAGGTTCCAGCTGACAACCATCGGCAGTTATTATTAGTAAAAGGAATCCTGCACCTACACATAATACATTGACAGGTCAATAACTATTCTACCAATCCTTAGCAGGTGCTTCACTAACTGAACAAAATTCCAGCTTGAATCTAACTATTCATGTAGAAGCAGAAAAAACAGTAAAAATCTTCATTCTAGTCATAATTTGTACTGGACAGAGAATAATAACTTCAGCAGCAAACAGTGCAAAATCGTTTGCTGCAAAATCAAAAGCCAGATCTACAAGAAAGCCTGACTGTTCATATAAATAAATAGCAGACCTATACTGTGGTGCAGAAGTTTGATTAGAACGATGGGTTCTCCCAAACTGCTGTATTGCACGGTCTGCACTCCAAGGGAGTTCAAGTGTTATGTGTACTCTTCTTCTCTGCAAAGTTTTAAGTAAGCAGTTTTGAGGTGACATTCCAATAGATAATCCTCAGGCATGGTTGCAACAGATGGGCAAAATGGAGCAATATAAAACCTGGTTTTTTGCCCTTCTATCAGCATGTAGAGAAACACCAGCTGATCCCGCTTCAGATATAATTGCAATTAGTTTTTTGCCATCCATGAACTGCTGCTTTTCATGCATATTGATCATCTCCATTGAGACTTCTTTCCTACAAGCAGTATATATACATATATGAGATAAGCTGAACCAGAAAATGTAAAACAGTGTCATAAGTAAGCTATCTCACGCGTTCCGAGCCTGATAAACAACGCCTTTCCTGTCTGAAGCTCTTATTAGCATACCACGGCGTCCAGTTATTTCTGCGACATCATCAGGGCCCCCTACCTACAAAAATCCAAATAAAATGAAAACTTCTTAATATATGTAAAGCTTAGTGCTAACAATGAGCTAAATTAAGATCTTTTACATAAGTTATTCGGCTTGTCATTACTGTCAAGTAATCAAGTTCTAGAGCAACATATAAACTAGTAAAATAACATAAAACAGAACGATATAGATGATAAGTAGAAATCAGCAAAAAATACAACGAGCTCATTGAATAAGATTTCATCTTCAACCAAAATGGATGCCACATAGGAAGCTCTAATTTTAATTGGTAGGTACTGGAGCTCTATGCTAGGGTGCTGGAGTTGAGATATTCCAACAGTGATTTAACTCACAAGAGCTTACTCAAGCAGTAAGCAAATGGTTTGGCATCTCGAACCTCCCTTTCTCCTGCTATGAAATGTGATACCATGCTTTACCATAACACCCACACAATAATCATCTACACTACGAATTAATGTTAGCAGACACCTAGCTAGCTGTATGAGAATCTTTGTGACGCCCCAAGGTCCGAAATCTGTAAATCCCCCCCCCCCCCCCCCCCACACACACACACGTGGGTAACCAGAAATACTATGTTTGGATCCTCTGGCATTATATATGCCACTACCGTACACATCAACTCTCTATTGAGACTGTAAGTGATGTTCATTGAATGAGTAAGAACCATCAATACAAGGTGAATATATAGGGAAGGGTGTGTCAAGGGTTAGGTCTAACAGAGACCCTGAAACCCTAACAGAATCCCTGATTCCCTGGAAACCCTAACAAACTCAGACTAAGGGCATATGGGCCCAAAGCCATAAGCTAGGCCCACACAAGCTATCTAACACCCCCCCCCCCCCCGCAGTCGGAGCGTCCGCACCTCGGACGTTGAGACTGGACCGAAAAGCACTGAAGAGTGATGACGGAAGGCCCTTGGTGAAGATGTCGGCATACTGTGAGGAAGTGGGGACATGCAGTACTCGGACATCGCCAAGAGCCACTTTCTCGCGGACGAAGTGAAGGTCAATCTCAATGTGCTTGGTGCGCTGATGCTGGACTGGGTTGGAGGACATATAGACTGAGCTGATGTTGTCACAATACACCAAAGTAGTCTGCCGGAGAGGAGTTTGTAGTTCCAATAGAAGCTGGCTCAACCAGGAAGCCTCGGCCACAGCATTGGCAACACCGCGGTACTCAGCCTCTGCGCTGGAACGTGAGACCGTGGTCTGACGCTTGGATGACCAGGAGATCAGGTTGTCACCAAGGAACACAGCATAGCCCGAGGTGGACTTGCGTGTGTCCGGGCAACCGGCCCAGTCAGCATCAGAGTAAACCACGAGGTCAGACTGGGAGGACGGCTGGAGAAACAGGCCCAAGTGGAGAGTGCCACGAATATACCGAAGAAGAGAGCAGTAAGGTGAGGTTCGCGAGGATCGTGCATATGAAGACACACCTGCTGAACTGCATAAGAGATGTCCGGTCTGGTGAAGGTGAGATACTGGAGGGCCCCGGCTAAACTGCGAAAATCACTGGGATCACTGACGGGAACACCATCTGAAGCTGACACCTTGGGATTGGTGTCGACGGGGGTGGTGCAAGGTTTGCAGGCAGACATGCCCGCATGATCCAGAATGTCCATCATGTACTGACGCTGTGAGAGTAGAAGACCACCATGATACTTCTGCACATGCATCCCCAAAAAGTGATGGAGTTCACCGAGATCCTTCATAGAGAACTCCTGCTGTAGGGCATGAATGATGTGACGAAGGAGCTCCACAGATGACGCGGTGAGGACGATGTCATCAACATAAAGGAGCAAATAGACAACCTCAGTGCCGCGATGGTACACAAACAGTGATGTGTCAGACTTAGCCTCAATAAACACTAGGGATAACAGATATGAGGCGAACCGGCTGTACCATGCACGAGGAGCTTGTTTGAGGCCATAAAGAGATTTGTTCAGACGGCAGACAAACTCCGGGTGAGTGGAATCCTCGAATCCGGATGGCTGTGAGCAATAAACTGTCTCAGACAAAGTCCCATGAAGGAAAGCGTTCTTCACATCAAGTTGATGAATCGGCCACTGCCTGGAGAGAGCGAGAGCCAGCACGGTCCGAACTGTTGCCGGCTTCACAACAGGGCTAAATGTCTCGGCAAAATCCACTCCTGGACGCTGTGTAAAGCCGCGGAGGACCCAACGCGCTTTATAGCGTTCCAGAGAACCATCGGCCTGAAGTTTGTGCTTAAAAATCCATTTACCGGTGACGACATTCGCCTTGGGTGGGCGAGGAACCAACTCCCAAGTATCGTTCTGCAGAAGGGCGCGGTACTCCTCCTCCATAGCTGCTCGCCAATTGGGATCAGCAAGAGCACTCCGATAGCTCTTCGGGAGTGGAGAGAGCGGAGTGGCGACGAAGAGGGCCGGTACTCGAAAACCATGTTTGGCCCGAGTGGTCATGGCGTGGCTGTTGACCACCGGCGGGATGGGAACTGCGCCCGGTGGTAATGAGGGAGGTACAGTAGGCGCAGCACCAGATGCAGTCGGGTCCACCGGTGCAGAATCGGATCGCCGGGAGTAAACAAGACGGAAGTCCCAGTCCTTGGCAGGAAAACCAGGAGGCGACGCAGGGGCACCTGATGCTGGGTCCGCAGGAGCAGTAACGGGCCGCCGGGAGTAGACGAACCGGAAGTCGCGATCCTTGGCAGGAGAACCAGACGGCGACGGTGGCGGGGAAGACGCTGGAGCTGGAACCGTCGCAGGGGAAGTTGTCGGAGAAGGCGCACACGGCTGGGCGGGTGACAGACCAGTCGCTTGGGACTGGACTGGCGAGGAAGACCCCGCCGCCGCACGCTGTCGGGCGGACGCGCGTGGTGGCAACGCTGTAGACGGTGGAGTAGTCACAGCATCAGAGGCCACGTGCACGGGCGAGACGGCAGTGGGCGCTGAAGTGGAAGGACCTGCAGGCAACAAAGAAGTCTGGCCTATGGGTATAGGCGTATCGTCAGTGAAAGAATTCAAGAAGGCAAGGTTAGCAGGAGATTGCTGATGCTCCTTGGCAAGAGGAAAGGAGGTTTCGTCAAAGACAACGTGACGAGAAAGGATGAGCCGATTGGAAGTGATGTCAAGGCAACGATATCCTTTGTGGTGAGGAGAATAGCCAAGGAAGACACATAATACTGAGCGCGGAGCGAGCTTGTGGATTGCTGTGGCAAACAAATTGGGGTAGCATGCGCAGCCGAAGACACGGAGATGATGATATGAGGGTGGAGTGCCGAATAGGGCAAGGTGTGGTGTGGAGGACCCAAGTGTCTTGGTCGGCAGGATGTTGATGAGGTAGGTGGCGGTGTTGAGGGCTTCGGCCCAAAAGGATGGAGGACAGGATGCCTGGAATAGTAAGGAGCGCATGATGTTGTTAATGGAACGAATCATGCGCTCAGCTCTACCATTCTGGGGAGAGGTATAAGGACAAGACATGCGAAGATGGACACCACGGGTAAGAAAGAACGTGCGTGCACTAGAATTGTCAAATTCACGCCCATTATCGCACTGGACAGACTTTATGGTGGTGCCAAACTGAGTGTCAACATAAGAGAAGAAGTTAGAGAGTGTGGCAAATGTGTCGGATTTGAGTCGCAAGGGAAATGTCCAAACGAAATGTGAACAATCATCCAATATGACCAAGTAGTATTTATAGCCTGACACACTGACAATAGGAGATGTCCAAAGATCACAATGTATGAGATCAAACTTTTGTGTAGCACGGGAGGTGGACAGGGGAAATGGAAGGCGAACATGACGACCTAATTGACATGCATGACACAGTGAAGTAGCAGCTCCTTTGGGACATGCCGGAATGGAAGACGAGTGCTGAAGGGTATGGAGCGCCTCCTGACCGGGGTGACCGAGTCGACGGTGCCAAAGAGAGGAAGAGTCGGCGAGGAAAACGGTAGGCAGGGGGGCGTCGGCAGGCAGACGAAGAGGGTAAAGAGGACCGGCGCTATTGCATCTGGCGATCAACCTCTGGGACTGTAGATCCTTCACAGAACAGCCAGCGGGATCAAATTCAACAGAGCAATTGTTGTCAGTGGTAAATTTGCAAACGGAAATCAGATTTTTAATAAGGCTTGGGGAAACAAGAACATTGTTAAGCCGGAGAGAATTGGAAAGATGAGCAGCGCCAGCAGAGGTGACAGGAAGTAAAGAACCATTTCCAACAACGATGGAAGAAGGAAATGAAACCCGCGGGGAGAAGGTGTGGGAGAGAGTACCGGCATCGGAGGTCATATGGGAGGTGGCACCGGAGTCGAAGTACCAGGCATGATGCTGAGGTGGCTGCAGAGTCATCGTGTTGAAGGAGGATGCCAGGGATTGCTGGTCCCAGGAGGGCAGGCCACCGGAGGTGTTGTAGTGAGGCGCCGGAGGAATGGTCCACTGGCCCTGGCCGTCGGCGAGCAGAGGGTGCTGGTGCGGAGAGAACAGAGCCGGCGGATGTTGAGCCAGGAGAGCCTGATGTGGTTGGCACTGTTGTGGACGAGGCGCTAGGGGAGGTCACTGTGGAAGAGGCGCCAGGGGTGGACGCTGGCCTGGCCACATGTGGATGGAGCCGGACCAGGGGTGGTGAAGAGAGGGCCAAGAACCGCCGCCGACGCTCGGTCCTCCCGTCCGCTGCTGCTGAGAAGCCCCACCGTCGGAGCCGCGCCCGCGGCGTTTGCCTCGTTTGCCGCGGGGAGCAGTCTTGGAGGCTCCACTGGAATCGAACCCACCGGCGGAGGAAGCAGAGCCGTTGGTGGCGGTGACAAGGGCGATGGAGGGCGCCGTCGGGCGATGCTTCAGGTTGAGTTCTTCCAGAAGAAGATCAGCCCGGGCTTCCAGAAAGGTGGGGAAGGGGCGACTGCGCTGAAGGTGCAGACCAATGGCGGAGAAGTTTTCGTTGAGCCCGCGGATAACATGGAGGACCAAGGTACGGTCGGAGATGGGCTCGCCGAGATCGCCAAGGTCATCCGCCATGCGCTTCAACTTCTGGCAGTAGTTGGTGATGGAGAGATCGCCTTGGGTGGAGTTGCGGAAGCTGGCTTCCAGCAGGAGAGCCCGGGCCTCCCGGTTGCCGAGAAACTGGGTCTCGATGGCAAGCTAGGTAGCACGAGCAGTGGATCCGCGCTCCATGACGACCCGGGTGAGATCAGCAGAAGTAGTTCCGAAGATCCAAGAGCGGACGACGCAATCCATCTGTAGCCAGGCAGGGGAGGTTGGGGCGGCGGCGGCGCGAAGGACGTGATCCTCCAGTGAGTATTTGCCCACGGCGAGGAGGAAGAGTTCGCGCCACTGGGTGTAGTTGCCGGAGGTCATGTCGAGGACGGTGGGGACCAGAAGACGGATGTTCTGGACCACAACGGCCTGGGCATGGAGGTTGAGGATGGCAGCGGCCTCGTGGAGAAGCAGGGCGTCCTGGATGGCGTGGTCGTCGGAGACAGGGGATGCGGTGTCGACGACGTTCGCGTGCAGGGGATCGACGGCAGCATCAGCACGAGCGCGAGCAGCGCGCTCGAGTGCATCCTGGAGACGGGCCGCAGCCGCATCGCGTGCCTGGGTCGCCGCGGCAGCGTCGCAATCCGCCTCCGCAGCAAGCGCTAGGGCTTTCTCGCGCGCGGCCTGAGCAGCACGAACGCGGTCGAGTTGCTGCGTAGCGGCGGCGGCGGCATCGTCTGGGAGGGAGTCGTCGCGCGCGGCATGAGAGCCAGCAGCGGCGGCGTTGGGGGAAGGAGGGGCGACTGGGGGAAGACCGGCCATGGAGGTGGACGCAGAGCGAGGGAATCGCCCGCGGGGTGCGCAGCGACGGTCGGGAGGCGACCGGTGCGGGGACGGCGTGAGGGGAGAGGAAAGAACACGCGCGCTGGATCGGTGCGAGAGCGGCGTGAGAAGAGAGGAAAAAGGTACGCGCTCTGAGGCAGCGAAACCAAGAAAAGAAACCTAAACTTCTGATACCATGTAAGTGATGTTCATTGAATGAGTAAGAACCATCAATACAAGGTGAATATATAGGGAAGGGTGTGTCAAGGGTTAGGTCTAACAGAGACCCTGAAACCCTAACAGAATCCCTGATTCCCTGGAAACCCTAACAAACTCAGACTAAGGGCATATGGGCCCAAAGCCATAAGCTAGGCCCACACAAGCTATCTAACAGAGACTAATCCCATAAATACTACGCCCTCCGTTCTTTTTTAGCTGACTTCCTAGAATTCGTGCCGTCAAACTTTTTAAAGTTTGACCACTAACAAATTTAAAATTATCTAGATTGACTATACGAAAATTATATCATTAGATTTGTCGTAAAAAAACTTCCATAATATTATAATTTTATAAGTATATCTTAGTGTAAAGTTATACAAAGTAGCAGTCAAAGTCGTATCTCGAAGACCGTGAAAAGTCAAAAACGTCAAGTAAAAAAGAACGGAGGGAGTACATTTGGGACACATGGGTCACCACTAATTGGGCCAGGGTATAACAATCCTCTTAAGCAGTAGTGATTGATCCTAAACTTGAGTACATTCCTGCCCCTTTCATAACACCCAATTGTGCATAAAAATGTCAATGCAAGCTCGGAAATTAGAGCAAAGAATCAGGATTGTGATAATTAACATTCCCAGCAGGAGTAAGCTATGCCTATGAGTACCTGATCAATGATATCATCCAGAGGATTATTAGGGAGATCCAAGGAACGTATTATATCCAAAATCTTCAATTTTTTCTCTACTGCAGCATCGTACCTGACAATAAGACACAAAACAACAAGTATTTATAAACTGGGCCATATGAGCACAAGTTAATGAGGATCTTGATTCATCAAATGCATACATACCTCTTTGAAAAATCAGCTATATGAGCATCTTGCTCTTTTTCCTCACCTTCTACCTTCTTGCATGTGTAGCATGACCAGTCATCAGTCAATATCTCAGTCCAAGGTGGTGTCAGACAGCTAGGGTGGACACGTCGAGAACAACCAGAACAATGAAGCAACAGACTCTTCTCCTGAAAATTTAGATATTATTATACAAAAAGAACTTCACAAAAGAAACTTGAAATGGCAGTGCACTTCCACAGATATTATATTCTCCTGTCAGCATTCTACAATCGTAATCAATTTTTGGTATGATTACCATCTTCAACCATAGCAGTTTTATTTCTAAACAATACTAAATGGTACAAACAAGAAAAGAAAGAATTATGAACACAACCTTAGTCACTAAGCAAAGTAGCAAAAGGCATCATTCAAGACAACGTATATAGTGCAATGAGTTCAAAGAATGTGGTACAGACTAAATAGCATTCATTAATACAGATCTGTATGACTGTATTTAACATGAAAGTACCAAATAATAAGCAATAAAAGTCACCTCCTCTGTGTTGCAGATTTGACACATGTGGAATTCCTCATCAGATTCTGTTGATTCATGATCTGACTCAGCTGAAACATTTTATACAATAGATTAACAATCATCACAAGGATATAAATTATTAGCAAAATCAACATAGTTAATCACAAGTATGCATGTCACATTAGTTATATTCTAAAATATCATGCTATAGTGGAGCATTGGTTGTGGCTGACTGGCTGCTTAAAGCATCTGTTCGGCAAGTATGTGTTTCAGCTCGAGGACGAGGTGTTTTTCCTGGACGGCAGCAATGTTGTGGACTCCTTTTGGGGCCGCACATACCAGTGACGTGGCACTCGGGCCAGAGGCAGCAATGGCACATAGGCTGTGGTCTGACGCACACATCAGGAAGGCAGCTAGGATCGTTGTTAGGAGATAGATTAGTTGTTAAGTATCCCTGATGGATACGTTTGGTTAGCAATCACTATCTCTCCAGGGTACAATTGGTTAGTTGCTAGTTAGTCCTTTAAAAGGATGTATCACTGTACTCGGAGGTTAAGCATTAATCAAATAACTGAAATAAGCCTTCCTCAATATCTTAGGCGTGCTCATAGCCTCATCGCTGCCGGCCAGGAACAAGCCCCGCCGCACGCACAAGGGCAAGTGTAACAGCCCCCATTATCCTCTACGTTCAAGTTTAGAAACTCATTCACTTCTTCGCCCTCCACTCAGCTTCCACTGAAATCGAGCCCATAACATCTAACTTGATTTACATTAATATTTCAATAGAGCTGTGCTATCAGAGAAAGTGACACAGCCTGCAAGTGCAGTAAGCAATAAAGGTTTGCTACGTGGTTGGCAGCTGAAACTATAATCAAGTAACTCCCAATAAACTTACATGGAGAATAATCAGCACTGTCATCATCGCTCACATCTTCCACTTTTGCTACTTTCCTAACTCTTCCTGTAAATGATATGTCTGGTACAGAATGCCGCTTACGCTGGATCTCTGTGATTTTTTCTTCACCTACAAGAATTTACATAAATAAAATAATAAAGGAGAAGGCAACTAGAAGAACCATAAGAATTAAGAAAAGTAGATGAGAAAATAAAAAGAATCAGTAAGGATGCAATATGAAATACCCTACTATAGGATGCTAAGCCCAGTTTCCTAGATGTTAAAGGATCGAATTCCAAAATTTGTTTATGCAACTGGCAATGGATGATAAAATATGAGATATATATAGTTGAGCAGGAAAAGGAAAGACCACTAGGCTGTATACTAATATTCTAGGTAACAACATTTCATGCATTACACACAAAAAATTTGCATGCAACTTGGACTAAAGATGTGGTAAAAACCTGGCTAAGATTAAAATGCTGAAACAACTAGCACAAACCTTGCTGAAAACAATCGGGTTGCGGAGGTAACGGGTAGTTTTCTTCTACCAGCTTAAGAAGAAGCTCCCGAGGACCAGAAACAAAGTCTTCCATTTCAACACCCTGATTCAAATTTGACATAATCAAGTATTTGGAGCATCAATTTACTTTGTAACGAGCTAACTATGCTATAGCGAAAAAAATTGAAATGTTCAGCAGAAAATATAAACTCACATATTTTGTGACGGCTTCCTCTGTTCGAGCCTCTCCAGTGCTCTGAAGACCAATCACCACACATTTGCTCTCTGCCAAGGCCTCCTTAGCCAACCTCACAACAGCAGGTACCTTCGCAGACATGCACATGTGCCTGAAGAAACGCTGCAAAACATAGGCCACCAATTTTGCAAGAATAACATATCTTTCAGCAATGCCAAAAAGAAGCGCAATATGATGTTAGAAAAACATGCACTCATGGAACTGTCAAGGATGCAAAAAATGTAAGGAAGCAACACCTGATGGCTGGCCCAGTATAGCCGCCATATTTGATTCGAAATGCCTTTCTCTTCTGCTGATAGGAGCTCAAGGCGCAACTCAGCCCAAAATTTGGCTGCCTTTCTGTACATACTCTGCATTATCAATAAGATGGTACAACTTTATCATGAGCCATACATGGATACACAGGTTCTTTTTTTGTGAAGACATGGATACATAGCCTAGGTAAAACCAATTAGCTGAAGTTACACATGAATATCATAACAATAAACAATGAATAGGAATAGTATAAGGAGTAATACTTTCATGGATAAGCAATCAGAGAGCAAGAAGAAAAACATTGATAGGGAGAAGACATGAAAGAGCGAAGTGACCATGCCACCCAAATAAAGTTACGAGGCAGAAAACATGTCAAAATTTTACAGTATTTACCATCATTCTTTCCTCAAGAGGAGCCTCCACAATATCAAAATCAACCCCCTTATAACTTAGTGTACGGCAAACATACATACCCCTGAAACAAATTTAATCAAAGCGGTACTCAATAAATCATTCTAATAGAAAGCATGTGCCAGCCAATACTCAAAAACACAAAAGTTGGATGAATTCTAGTCAGTTTCCCATTTACACACAACACAATTGACAAATGGTACCCATCACAGATGGGCTCTTCATGTCCATGACAACTGAGATCTGGAAAAAAAATACTAACCTAGCTTTCATGTCCATAGCAACAAGTTCAAGAGCACCCACACCACCTTTCTCAAGAGCACCTGAAAAAGTTTCCATAAAGCATGAACAACTACAAACATTTGGTAGATTTCTACTGGATTTCACAGCAGCTCCTTCTAGTAATAGAGCATAGAAAAGTATTATAATATAAGGCATGCAATGCTTCAACTACAAAGGCTCGCACAACCCCAAAGAAAACACAGAGTAACTAACTGACTAACATAACCAACCGCAAAACCTGAATACTCAGTGTCCTAAACATATACTGAAAATTCAGCATTTGACGCACTCCAGAAATGATAATTTAGATTAACTACCAGTGCAGCTTGATTTACTTCAAGCAGCAGTAAACAAAAGTTAGTCCCACACACCTCGACTAGTAAGGTCTCTTTCCATAAACTTCTGGTGATCCTTAAACAATATGTCAAGTTCCAGCCAAGTCATCCTTTGCACAGTAAAGTGAGATGATGCTAATGATGCGATCTCTATATATTTAGAGTCTAGCATGGCCATAATTTAGGGTCCATTACTGGGGCTTAGTATTATCATCATGTTTGCTGTCAGCATAGACACATCAATAGTTCTTTTAAATCCAAGTTAAAATATGATAACAAATGCAAATAAAAATATGAAAAGAAGAAAGATTCAAGTAAAAAAAGGATAAAGCAGTAGACCTAAAAATTGTGGAAAATTCTGAAACGATGTTCCATCACCCCAGAGTCCAAGTCGAACCATATAGCCCAAATTTCGTGGTTCTGATGCACCAGTTGCCGAGCAGTAAACAACCCGAGCTTCAGGTAACTTTTCCTGTGTTGTTTGGTGATGTCACAATATTAGTTTAACAAGCATATATCAAATGTATATTCTTTCAAACATGATGTATTGGTATCAAATATTTCCAAATTCTCTGTGCAAAGCATTGAAGCAATATCATGGATTCATGGTGTGACTGATCTAAAGGCTATAGGTTAGAGATCTTTACTATTAAATACTACTTAAAAAGAACGAAGTGATGATGGTACGTCGTCCTCTAACAACCTCCCTTTGATCTACCGAAAACCCTCTAACAAAAAAAACAGGAAAAAAACTACTCCCAACTAGGGATAGAAATCTCAGTACCGGTCAAAAACCTGGCCAACTGGCGGTAACGGTAACTGGCCGGTTATCAGAAAAACCGAGAAAAAACCGGATGAAATTCAGGTATCAAATTTTAAATTTGGGTTGTTTAAAGGGTTACCGAAAAAACCAGAAAAACTGCTTAAAAATTGGAAAAACCGCTAAAAACAGGGAAAAGCCAGAGAAAACCTAACACAAAATGTTGGGATTAACATATTTATGCATATTTAGTTCATACAATAGGTAATTTATCACAAAAAAAAATGCCTAAATCAATCTAGAAAGTGCATTATACGGTCATAAATTTACATTTACATTTAAAAATTTCGGCCAGTTTTTTCCCTCCCGGTACCCACCGGGATTTCCGGTAACTGGCTGGTAACCGCCGGTTTTTTTATCCCTGCTCCCAACAAACAAGTTCACTTCTAACAAAATTTATTCTTATCCTAACAACCTCCTCCATTAGGCCTATTCTCTTTATTACCATCAAGTGAGGTTGCCTCTCCCAGCTCCAATGGACCCAATTCGGCTGCAAGCAACGTGACACGAGGATGATAATGCCGCAAGTGATGTGATACAACATAGATTGAGAGCACGACAGAGGCACGATGCAATCTGCAGTGGAGCTTGGCTGGGGGTAGCACCAAAGCCGAAGACATGGTGTACACCGAACTTGGAGGTGGAGACACAATGCGGACCGGGGTGGAGCTTGACTGCGCGCCGCGGCGGAGCCAAGGACATGGCCGGCAATCACTTGACATATAATTTTTTAATCCGTAGCAAAGCACGGGCATTCAACTAGTACCCTTAAATCTTGTAATGCCTGATGATTAATGTTATCAGTATTGTGTATATCTCTTTGAGCTTTGCTCATTAAGTAAAAGTTAAGCTCTTAAAAAGTACAAGGGCAACGGACAACAAATGTTGTTGTCTAATTCTGAAATACCTTACTAGATAAAAACATTTAGCATGATATGTGTTGTGTGTGCACACTTACTAGTTGCATCAAATTGTTTTGCTCATACTGTAAAACTCCAGAACTCGACATGCAGCAACAAAGTATGGTAAATCGCACACTCTTTTATTGATTAAACTCTGGAACTTGACGAACCCCATCAGATTATGGCAGCCAGAAGGAAAAACTGCTCTCTTCTTGAATGTATTTTGCCCTTAATTTCCTTAAAACTATGCACAAAATACCCTACTTAAGACCACATCATTCAAAATTTCAAATTAGATTGATGCACTCTACATCGTCAAAATCATTTTGTTAGTATTGATCATATTTTATTACATTGTACAATTTACACTCATGAAATTGGAAATATAGAGAACAATAAAGATTTCTTTTCCAGTCAGATTATGAATCAAAAGCTGATGCCATATACACACCTGGATCTCAAGAACTGCTTTACCAGTGCGAGTGGGCTGGCTCCCTGCATCTGGAATCAGATTTTTGGCCTTGTGGCACTGCAAGGGGCATATGATTTCAGCACAGAAACACACACTTAGGTACACAGATCTGGCTATAAAATGAATATTATACAAAAAGATGGAAATTTCGTTCTGCTCTTTAAATCAAATCCATCACCTCATCAAACACTAGGAGACCATCAAACTCATGTCCACACCATTGAACCAATTGTTGCAAACGGGAACGGCCTCTCTCAGACGATGCTATTAAGCTGCTGTAAGTTACAAAAATTACCCCATTCTTGATCCCAATGGCTTTCGAGTCTAGCTTAGAATATGGTAGCTTATTTAAAGGGTGCACTGCATAACAAATATTCCAATATCAATTGCAAATATCAACCATAAATATGAAATGGATACTGGATAGATAAATCAATCTGCCTAGCAGTTGGAAGACAAATTCTTCTGATAATTGTACATGTTGTGTACTTCCCTCCAATGGTACAAAGTGTGAGAGTGAGTAGTAGGATCAAATGTTATTAATAGTTGTTGCTACTAATATTCCTCGTAGACTTCCTGTAAAAAAAATGTTAAGTGCGGACAGTGCTGCTTCAGGCCCTTGGTATCCAATCACTTAATTGCCTAAATTATCACACCGATATTCTAGCACAAGCCAATTTGAAAGTTATATATCCTTTTTGATTCAACATTGTCACTATACCATGTGAATCGTAGCTACGGGACCTTTCCGACACACATCACTGGTAGGACCATAAAGCATCCCAATCCTGATCGTAGGATCATTTGGATCATGATCCTGCGTTTGTGAACAAAATGTAATATTTAGTCTATGCTTAGATAGTTTATATGCTTCCCATTGTGTTAGACAGCCATATATGGCTTGCGTGTGTGGGTCCAGCGCCCTGGTGTTTACCGCCGGCCGACCCTGTGCATTTTTGGTTAGAGAGATATGAGGAGATCTGGTTGGTGCTGTTTCCATAAACCACAAGATCTCCTCACCCCTATATATTTTGTACACCAGGTCTCTCAATCAATCTATCAATATTTTCCACGCAATCTCATTTGCTTTCATGGTATCACGAGTCTAGGTTAATCACCTAATTCACCTTCCGCACCTAGCGCGCGCCTCTTCCCTGGAGCTGCTGCTCCATGGCTACCCCACCCGGCGCTCCTCCCGCTGGCACAATCGTCGATCCCGAAGCTACTGCCTCTGCTGCTGACCTCATGCGCACGGAGGATGCCCGCGCTGACAAAGAGGCCAGCGCGCACACGGCCCAGATTGCCCGCGCCGCTGCTCTCGCTGGTGCACAGGAGGCCGAGCGCGAGGCTGCTCTTGCCCAAAAGGAGCGCGATGCGGCCGACGAGCGCATCCGCGCCGCCCTCGAACGCGCTGCTCGCGAGCGCGCGGCGGCCGAGCCCCCCAGGACGACGACGCCGGCGATGACGCCGTCCCCGACGCCGCCACTCACGCCGGCGACCCCCTCTTCTCGAGGCCCTTCTCCACCACGAGGCTGCTGCGCTCCTCAATCTACACGCGCAGGCCGTTGCCGTGCAGAATATCTGCGCCCTCGTGCCCCTCCTCCTCGACCTGAACTCCGCCTTCTACGCGAGATGGCGCGAATCCTTCCTCCTCACCGTCGGCAAGTTCTCCTTGCAGCAGCACGTCCTCTCCGACGTCACCGCGCCCCACTCTCCAGACTGGGTGCGTATGGACTGCGTCGTGCGGACGTGGCTCCTCGGCACCATCTCCGACGACCTCGCTGACGCCGTCTCCGAGCGTGGCGCCACCGCCCGCGCCACCTGGCTCGCCATCGAGTCCCAATTCCTTGGGAATCGCGCGACGCGCGCGCTCTTCGCCGACCAGGCCTTCCGCTCCTTCTCCCAAGGCGACCTCTCGGTCTCCGAGTACTGCCGGCGCTACAAGCGCATGGCGGAGGACCTCGGCGAGCCCATCTCCGACCACACGCTCGTCCTCAACATCATCCGCGGTCTCAACGAGCGCTTCACCGCCCTCGGCCGTCACCTCCGGCGCAGCAATCCCCTCCCCACCTTCCTCCAAGTGCGGGACGACCTCCACCTCGAGGAACTGACCATGGAGAAGACGGCTCCCGCCGTGGCGCTCGCCGCCATCGCGGGCCACGGCGGTCCTGCGACCTCCTCCGCTGCCTCGTCCGCCTCTGCTGCCCCGCCTCCCCAAAAAACCCAGCAGCAGGCGGCTGCTGGATCTGGAGGTAGCGCGCCTAAGCGCGGCGGCGGCGGCAGCGGCTCCAACTCCGGGGGCGCAGGCGCGTCCTCCCCTGCCGGACCGAGCCAGGCCTCGGGCACTCCGTGGCCCAATTTCTACAACCCTTGGTCCGGGTCCATTCAGATGTGGCCCGGACCACGGGCCCCCACGGCGCCTTCCCGTCCTGCTGGGCCGGCCTATCAGCCGCACGCCTTCCTGGCCGGGACCCAAGGGCAGTGGGCCGGCCAGTGGGGCGTACCTCCCCCCAGCGGTTATGGGCCGCACGGTTGGGACCAGCAGACCCTCGCCGCCAACTTCCAGACGATGTCCCTCCCGCAGCCGCAACAAAATGAGTGGTATTTTGACTCCGGCGCCACAAATCATATGACTCCCGACGCCGGTATAATTACTCCCACCCCTGCTCATTCTTTTCCACGTCACATTATTGTCGGCAACGGGCATTTACTTCCCGTTGCCTCCACTGGCGTCGCTCATTTCCCTCATGTTACGGCTGGAATAGTGGCTTTATTAATCTGAATATCCTAGACCAATGGCAAGAGTTGAGCCTGGTCGCCCTCCCTAGGAGGTTTTGATCTAATTGACTCACTTCCTGCTTAATTCTCTAATCCCAATCGGGTTACATATAAATAGCCTTACGGGCTAACCACTCCCCTATAATCTCTCTCCTCTTTCCTATTATTCCTCCAGCCATAACAGGAAAGGATATCTTTCATTTATTCCTATTATTCCTCTTTCCTAATTATGCGTGGCTGTTGGTGTTGTGGAAGCCGGCGCCGGGGACGCCGGTTTGCTCTTCTTGCGGCGAGTATACGTCTTGCCGACAAAAGCGTCCACAACACCCATAACCTTCATCTTAATAATGTTCTTGTTTCCCCGAACCTTATTAAGAACCTTATTTCCGTACGCCAGTTCACCTCTGACAATAACTGTTCCGTGGAGTTTGACCCTTTTGGCTGTTCTGTGAAGGATCTTCCCTCTCGGAGAGAGATCGCCAGGTGTAACAGCTCCGGTCCTCTCTACCCATTGCAGCTTGCGGCCTCCGCCTTCCATGCCGCCACCTCCTCTTCGCTTTGGCATCAGCGTCTCGGACATCCTGGTCATGAAGTCCTGTCTAAGCTAGCACAATCTTTCCGTCTTCCTTGTAATAAAAGTGCTAGTGACACCCTTTGTCATGCGTGTCAGCTCGGTCGTAATACACGTCTTCCCTTTCATGCGTCGTCATCACGTGCCACTCATAATTTTCAGTTAATACATTGTGATCTTTGGACCTCACCCATCACTAGTGTCTCCGGTCATAAGTATTATTTGGTTATTCTTGATGACTGCTCGCATTATCTCTGGACGTTTCCGCTACGACTTAAGTCTGACACTTTCTCCACTCTTTCTAATTTTTTGGCTTATGTTCGCACCCAGTTCGGTGTCACCATAAAGGGGGTCCAGTGCGACAACGGCCGCGAATTCGATAATTCCAGCGCCCGCGTGTTCTTCCTCTCCCATGGCATCCACCTGCGCATGTCCTGTCCCTACACCTCGCCTCAGAACGGTAAAGCTGAACGCATCATCCGCACCACAAACAATGTCGTTCGCTCCCTCCTGTTCCAGGCTAGCATTCCCCCCATGTTTTGGGCTGCGGCTCTCAGCACTGCAACCTATCTTCTTAATATTCTTCCCACCAAAACGCTTAATTTCTCTACGCCGCATCTTTCCCTTTTTGGGACCCAGCCATCGTATGAGCACCTACGTGTTTTTGGCTGCAAGTGCTATCCCAACCTTTCCGCCACTGCCGCTCACAAACTTGCTCCTCGTTCCGCCTTGTGTGTATTTCTTGGCTACTCCCTCCACCACAAGGGCTATCTTTGCCTTGATCGTCACACAAACCGCATCATCATCTCCCGCCATGTGATCTTTGACGAGTCCTCTTTTCCCTTTTCCGAGGATTCTTCTCCTCCCACTCGCGCGGCCTTTGATTTTCTGGAGGATTTTACTAATCCTGTATCGGTTCCCTTTGCACCGTCACCTTGTTTGCTGCCTGCAGGTACACCTTCCACCGCACAGCCACGTTTGCTGGACATAAAAGTTTGCTTTGCATTTTTTGGGCTAGCCGCTAAGTACTAAACTAAAGTTGTAGCAAAATATGTGTGCATCATATGATCATACTTGTATCCAATATCTGTAATTTATGATCATTATTGCTTTAACTTTATGGATATTTTGGTGCACAGTATAATAAATAATGATGTATCATTACGATGCATCTATTATTAGATTAAAACAGTCTTATGATTTATCAGTTAATACATTATACATAAAAAAACCAATCACATGTTGGCCAACACTCCCTGATAACATTTCTCGATAAGTGCCGTGTTGGTATGTCCACTTGTTACCATGAGCATGTCACATACTATTGAAGGTACAATGTAGATGGCATTGTGAGAGATATATGTGGTGCTCAATAGTAGATTGATAATAGAGATAGCAGTACAATGCTTATATAGGCAAGGATGTCTAGGATTATGGCTAATAGAATCATGGGCCAATTAGAGATCCTTGCCTATAATAGATATCTAACCAACCATACTAAGCCCCCATGGGCCCAAGGCCATTATGTCTGTCTAACAGGCATGCCTTAAGGTGAAAAATGCAATTCAATTTTAATAGGCTTCATACCTTGTACACATTTTGCACCCACATCATCTAAATCTCTTCGAGCGTCATACTTCAAGTCAGATCCAACAGATACCCACCTGGAAATTGCAACCACAAATACAGATAGAACCAAGCAATGAAGAAGACAGACAAAACTATAAAGAAATTCTGAAAAAAAAAATCAGCAGAGGAGCTACTGAATGAGATTTCTTGCCAAAAGTCTTACACTGCCTTATGCCTTCCCTGTTGCCAATTTTCCCAGACTAATCCAGCAATTGTTCGCCCCTTACCAACACCAGCCCCATCACCAATGAAAAAACCTGCTCTATCACCAGTAGGGAGATGATAAAGATGCCGCTGTCATACAACAACATAAAGATTTACAAGACGTGTGATATATAAAAACTTTATAGAAAAATCATAGAATGGTAACTAACCTGACAAGCATAAACTACTGTTTCAATTTGTAAGCAAGATAATGCCTTGGTGTCATCCAATTCATCCATGATATTCAAGTTGTAAGTCGGTTCAGGAGGTTGAACGGCTGACAAAGAAGAAGTTTCTACAACTGGATCTGGATGAGGCAGACCGAGAGATAGCTTGGGTGGCCTCTGGAAATAAGTGCACATATGGCAAATTATCAAGTAATGGGATAAAAGAAGAGAGAAGGAGGTAGAAAGCATTTCTGCACAGTGCAGACTTGGCCATCAAAGTTCATGGAATTCTTACATAGTCAGTGAAAGTCTCTCCAACAGTACCACCTTCATCTTCTTCACGCTCAACATCAATTGCAACCTATGAAGCAGGCATTGACACATGATGCTTTAGTAAGACAAAACACCAGAGCAGCTAACTGTTTATGAGAAATGCCATGAACATTTCACATGAATTATTCAGCAGCCAAATTTCATGAACAATGGAGAATGCTATACATGATTCAGCAAACATAATGAGCAAATGTACAATGCTATACACATCCAACTAAGAGTAGACAAGAACGTGAGGAAGTGCATAGAGAAACTCTGACAACCTGACTCATTGAACCAATCAGATGTGTTCCACTCAATTCAAAAATTACAACCAATCAGCCAAGCTAATCACCACAGATGAAATCCTATTGTCTAACCCATTGAACACCAAGCTGAAGTAAAGCAGAAGTGCATAACTAGGATATTTGATGTTTTCATTGATCACCTCAAGCAGACCAAAACGGCCAATCTCATGCGAAAGTATATCAATGGAATTATTCCAATACTGCCTTCCCTATGAATCTATTCTCCTTTACAAAACAAAAAAAAGCAAACATACAAAACAGAATTTCTCACTCCGACAAATCATTTCAGTGTAAAACTGCCTGCGACACTCATCACGCCCTTAACTCTCCAAGTCCTACCCTTAAGTCTGAACAAATAGCATAGCATGTACTGCACAAGGAACTGAGAGAGTAACACACCAACATACCTCATTGATCTCCTCGGGAGGCTCGGTGGCAGGCAGCACCATCGGGATTATCGCGCCAGCCACCAGCTGCGGCGGCTGTGGCATGCCTGGCGGCAACACAGGGAGGAACGGCACCGGCGGAGACATCGGCACTGGAAGCGTGGTCCCCGAGGCCGGGGCGGTCGCGGTGGGGCCCGGAGGCGCGGCGTTGTTGGAGGAAGCGAGGAAGTTCTGGAGCTTGGCGAGGTCAACGGCGAGGTCGACGGCGCACTGCGGGCAGCGGAAGCGGGCGAGGCCGTGGGGCACGTTGAGGACGGCCTGGCAGCGCGCGCAGGGGAGCTGGATCTTCGTGGGGTCTACCCCCTGCGCCTGCGGCGCCCCCCTCCGGGGCTGCGCCGGAGGGGCCCGGGCGGGACTAGCGGAGGATTTGGGTGGGGAGGACGAGGACGACGATGGCTTGGGCATGAGCTGCGGGGGCAGGCGCTGCGCCATGCGGCACTTGGGGCAGATGAACTCGGTCATGCCGGGGGCGACGGCGAGGACGCCGCGGCAGCCCGCGCAGCGCACCTGGACGGGCGCGGCGGCCGGGGATGGGGAGGAGCCGCCGGCCATCGGCGGCGAGGGTTTGGGGGGAGAGGAGAATGGAGGGTGTCTGGTGAGTGGTTTCGGGTTCCTTCCTCGCTCGGGAAGAGGAGGGGAGAAACTGAAACGTACGAAGTGGGTTGGTACTTGGTCCGGCCTAGAAGATTTGAATTTTTCGAGGTTTGAATTCTATTTCCGTCTCTGTGTGTTAGGGAAATGCCCTGGATTTGCTATAATTTTTTTAAAATGACTAAAAGTGATACAGTACTAATGAAGGGTTCTTTTAGACTAATCGTTTATAGTTTATGGTTTAAATATTTGAATTCTGACTATTCGCGAGAGACAGTACATAGAAGGAAATAGTCGCATGTGATTTTAGCCGGTACAGCTGAACTCAGTACATTTTTTACTATAATTTTTCTATTGACATCGCCTTAAAAAACATACTATTTAAAAGCTAGTTACTGTAAACAGTAAAATATAAATTAAATTAAATTTAAAAGAACCCGGCCAATAAAGTTTGACTATGCAAAGGTGAATTTCTATTTTATTTTCCACGATTTTTTATATATCCAGGCTGGAAAAGAAGAGACATTTGTGATGGGAACGCTACATTGTCACTGTTGGTCTGCAACCCCGCCATAAGTAAGCAGCAGTTAACTGAATAATGGCCTCGGTCGCGTTCGGCAACCATCCGATGCATGGGTGCACCAGTAATTTGGCACGGACAGACTAAGGCCCCGTTTGGCACAGCTTCACCACCGGCTCCTGGAGCTGTTTGGAGCCGTTTTGTGCCAAACGGGGTAAAACAAAATAGCTCCACCCAAGGAGTCTCTTAAAACGTGCTGAGACAAAAGATATGTACGAGATGGAGCTGAAAAAAGTAGCTCCACTCGGCTCCATCCGCAGGCCCGCATGCAACTGCCCTTGTACTTTCGTGAATTTACGCGATCTGCCACCGGTTTTAACGGGTCATTCCTATGCAAATAGACAGGAGTATATTGGACAATTGACATCTCTCAACCATGCATGATAAAACAGGTGGAGCTGTTTTGCCAAACAGTCTACCAAAACAGCTCCAGCTCCACCGGTGGAGCTGTTCGTGGAGCTGAAGCCAAAAAAAAACAGCTCCACTTGTGAAGTGGAGCCGTGCCAAACGGAGCCTAATACATTCATTAAATTTTGTTAGCTACGCCTTTCTCCATATGCTAAGCAAGTCAACAATCTTTTCCAAAGTTCTTTGCATGAGACACATTTTTATATATTTCACCGTGAGTTATTGAATTGGAGCTTTCACCAGTCCAAATTTGTTTTCCTACTATTCATGCAAAAGCGCCACGGTTTCGATGGATTTGCAGCCTTAAAATCGGTCACATCTTTAAACGAGTATGAGATACTACAAACAAATTCCATGCCCTGTTTCTGATCTTTTCAGTCCTCTCCCAGAAAGGGGAGGAATGTTGGAAAAGCTAGCGTTGTTATATGCGTTCTATGAGCAGCTGACGAGGCACGCAGCTGAAATGCAATGCAACGTCTCGTTGTCGCAAACCATGCATCGGTAAACTACGCATGCTTGCGTTCTCTGTCCTATATATCAGGAGAGTTACCCTCTCGACAAAAAAAAAAGATAGACACCCGAAGGGAACCGTAGATTGATTATATATCAGGATATACAACGAGTTAATATACATGCTTGAGTTCTCACTCCTATATATCAGGATATACAACGAGCTGCCCTCTCGACAAAAAAATAAATAAAAGATTGGGATTACCCACCCAAGGAAACCGCAGTCAGCTTTTAAAAAGGCAGAAATCTCTACTATAATATAAAGAGGAGTCGGGGGTCGTCGGTATATTTTCCTTCCTCTCTTCTCAACCGTCCGATCTAAATACATGAATCTTGACCATCTATATCCCATCCCTCTCACGCTAACTGTCCCTCCTCTCCATTTCCACCTTCGGTTATTCTCCCACGCTCTCATTCTCTACAGATTTCTCTCCCACACTCTCCCTCGCAGACCTGTCACTCATCTCCCCTCTCCCTCCTCACCGCCCATCGGGCATCTCCTCACCGCCACCACCCTATCTCCCCTCTCCCACCTCACTGGCCACCGGCCCTCTCCCCACCGCCGCCGCCCCATCGCCCTTCCAACCAAGATTTTTCGCTACACGAATAGTCCTCCCCCCCCCCCAATTCTCTGCGCCGCCACTCTCCCTTCCCGTCATCCCAATCCACGCCATGTCTCCTCACCACCAAGTCGTCTCCCCCTCCCACCGTCCCGATCCGCGTCGTTACTCTCCCCTTCCCCCATCCCGATCTGCGCCCATCTCTCCTCACTGAGTCCTCTCCTCTAATCTTCTACTCTGTCCCATTCCCCGTCGTTGTTTCCTCCTCTCCACCCCTAGCCGCATCCGACCACGCTCTTCTCCCACTCACGTCGCCACCTTAGACACGTGCGCTCTGACCCCTCCCCCACCGCAGCCGCATCAGCCCCCCGCGCCTCATCTAAATCCCGCTAGATCTAGTGACCTATGCCACATCACCTCGCAGCGCCGCCCCCACTTCCAAGTCACCGCCGCCCACAGGATTCACTCCAAAATGCATATAGCGACAGGCCTTGACACTCCTTCACCGACGCGACAGCATGACCCAGGGCATAGTAATAGTCGACCATGGCAACGAAAGTGCGATGTAAGTTGTGGTGTGCATCAGCTAAGAACAAGGCGGAGCCAGAGCAGTCGCAACCTCAGCAGTTACAAAGTGAGGAGTTATGTGACCGATCATGTTTAAATGGTAGTTGAAGCGCGGACGTGTTTGAATGGCAGTTGCATTGAGGTAACATGCTTCCCTATTTATTCCTCTCGTTCTCCTTTTTAGGTTCTTCTCATAAGCCTAGCACCGGCAGTTGAGTGACAGGGCACAGGCGCACCGGAGGCCTGCCAACATACGATCACCAGCGATGGTCGACCGCTCCGGACCTATGAACACGCACGATGGTCAACGGTTTTTGACTTACGACCACAAGATGTGATCGACGGCTTCCGATTTATGACCACGAGCGCTAGTCGATGTGTTACGACTTATGACCATGATGTGTGATCGATATCTTCCGACTTACGACCACGAGCGTTGGTCGATGTGTTCCGACTTACGATCACGAGGTGTCCACGATGGCTTCCGACTTACGACCACGAACGATGGTCATTGTCTTCTGACGTATGACCACGAGCTATTGTCGAAGGCTCTCGGTTTAGGACCACGATCGATCGTCGACCGCTGCCAACTTACGACCACTAGCGATGGTTGACCACTCTCGACCTATGATCACACACGATGGTCAACGGCTTCCGACTTATGACGATGAGGTGTGCTCAAGGGCTTGTAGAATCAAGGATAACCGACTAGAGGGAGGTGAATAGGATGTTTTAAAATTTTCTTCTCTCTTGATTATTTCTTTGCAATTTTAATGACAAGAGTATAATGTACTAGAGACCAACACAATTCTAGTCAAATAATAATCAACAATAGCACTAGCACAAATAAATTATCACAAATAGCTTAATAACAAAGTGCTAAAAGGGAGACAAGAAAGAAACAAGTACACTCGATGTTTTACCGTGGTGTTCGGAAACTTGCCGGTTCCCCTAGTCCACGTTGAGGTTAGTCCAAACGAATTGAACCGGCTCCACAAATTAAGCCTTCTACCTCAATTCACTAATGGTAGCTCTTCCCCGCTCTGAGTAAGTGAGCTCCAACCTTCACACACGTCAGGTCTTCTCACAAGCTTCTTGAGAAGAACACCGAGCAATCTCCACCAAGTCGTCCAAGTGCCGGCAAGCACCAAGAGTAAAAGATCCCAAGCTTCACTTGACCACAATTAAGTGCCAAAGGATCAAACTATTGGATGCAATGCACTTTTTGGCTCAACAATCTCAAATGAATGCACAAGGAGTAAATGAGGTGTGGAGTGAATGCTCAATGCTCATAGATGTTCAATGGGATCTCTTGTTTCTGTCCTTGAGCAGTGGTACGGGTATTTATACTCTTACCAACCAACTCTAGCCGTTAGAGATAAATTACAAAAAAAATCAGGGCGAGCGGAAGTACCGTAGGCCAAAGGCATGTACTTCCGCTTCAGCTCTGGCGCGATAGTAACGGCTATGTCAGAGCTTTTGAACTAGCCGTTGAAAGTTGGCACGGAACTACCGCTATTATAAATCTGGTACTTCCATTTTGCGGTAGTTCCGGAAAGTCAGCGCGGTACTACTGCTTGGGTCGGAACCAAAAGTTGGCGCTCTCTGGAAAAAGGTTTCACCCTTGCCTTCGGAGTTTCCGTGCTCCGGAAGTACCGCTTCGGAACGTGGAACTATCACTCGAACGGTAGTTCCGGTGTTGAAACTCTGGTACTTTTGGATTTCGCAAACTTTAAAATCACCCGGATGGTGCTCTCTAGAAAAAGGCTCCGCTCGGATATCCAGAGCTTCCGGCAAGCGGAAGTACCGCGATTTACACGCCGGTACTTCCGGTTGTCCGGACAGAGCACCGAGCACTCCCAGGGGTGCTCTCTGGAAAAAAAGGTTCTGCCCGATTTTTCGGAGCTTCCGGGCGCCGGAAGTACCACTCAGGACTGCGGAACTTCCGCTCTGCAGTAGTTCTGTTGTTAAAACTCCGGTACTTCCGTTTTTCCGGACAGAGCACAGATTTGTCTTTTAAACTTGATTATCAATGAATGCATGATCCTAATTTGATCCAAATGGCACAATAAATATGCTATCAAGCTACTTGCCATAATCTCTCTTTATGGTACGACATTTAGTCTATAGTCCGGTCTTCCACCCTTTTTTTATAAGACCGGTAAAAATAAAAAGAGGGTCCTAATCTAAGTATATTTTTGCCTTGAGCCACTTTTGATCTTCACATTGATCCTTAGCATGCATTTTGTCATCCACTTAAGGATTTAACTTTTTAAACACTCATCAAACACGTTAATCCCATATTCACATAAATTCATTAATTACCAAAATCATTTTTAGGGGCCTAGATACTTTCAAGGCTCCTGACCTACGACCACAAGGTGTGGTCGATGTCTTCCAACTTACAACCACAAGGGGTTATCAATGTCTTCCGACTTACTTGACTGATTTAAAAACTTTTAGACCATGTTTGTATGCATATTTTAAAAAATTTTACCACCCATAAGTTTCAAACACATGTAGTATGATAAATTTTAAAAATCTGTAGCAACGTATGAGCATTCAACTAGTTAATATGAACATCTGACTTTCGAAGCGGTTTTTTCACTCCTCTCCCTTCTGCTCGTTTCGGAGATAAGACAGAGGTCACGGAAGTATCACATATCCCACATCTCTCGCTTCCATCTCATACACATATCTCACCCCTTACTTATTATGTTGCTCAGAAGAAGACTGCTTCGACTACGGTGATGACCAAGATGAGTAGGTCGCGCCTTACTGTCGTTTGCTTGTAGGCAGGCTTATTAGGCTTCTTCCGCTGTGGTGTTTTACTTCCGCTGCTATTATTTAATTTTGATCTATTGTTGTGGATGTAAAATTTGGCAATCATGTCCATATGGATAATGTCGTTATGGTTGATATTTATCTTTGTTGTTTACTGTGTGTATTAGCTGATTTTGGACTAATGCGATTTACACAGAAAATCAAAAGTTGTTGCTCTAGAATCCAACAAACTGATATAATGTTATCCATACACCCTCAGGCAAGGTCCACACTTTGACACAAAGGGTAGGACCACGGCCTCGTACTTTCTTTTCCTTTGGTACCGTACCTAGTTGCGGTTCTTCAGAATCAGTTAAATCATGCAGGGATGCCTCGTCTGAACCTTCCTCACACATCAGACGGTCAAGCAACGAATTAGCTTTCTTGTTTGCGAGTGTAACGACCCACGTCATTAATTAACCTTAATTAGCGAATTAGGACGTTAAGTAGGATTAATTACATAAAGGATAATCTAAAAATACGAGGGAATTTAAACCTTTCTACATAGTCGTATAAATTGAAATCAATGAACGATAAACGAATACGTTATTACCGTAATTTCATCGACGAGGACGTAGACTAAATTGTAAAGATTAGAGCCAAATAACATATGATTGCACGACAAGTAGAACTTACATTAGGTCAAATAAAAATGTTACAATTTGCATTACATAACCAGGACAATATTAATTACAACAAATATACAATTTCATCTCCCAACCAAATAACCACTTCAAAGACTAAGTAATTATGTGCGGGATTTAATTTACACCAAAGTCCATCTCATACATAAATGTTACATTCGGGAAATAAAGAATAGAAACTACATTATGTTGGACACATCAATATTAAGAGAAAGCCGAATTACAATCTAGGCCATTTCATACATGAATCAGACTGTCGTCGAGTTGCCATTACATCGCTAATTACTTATGAGCGAATAACTAAGTTTTAAGACCGAAAAAGACCGAACAAAAGAATGAATTGAAATAAAGCGAAGTAAAGAAAGCGTTGCCGTCAGAGCCCTAAGGATTAACTTCGGGCGGGGTAATCCGTTCACGGAGATACCTGACCGTCCGGGGGCCAGTCGGCACCTCTCACAACCATAGGCTCATCACACGGTATTTTCATTAGTATACAAACCTGTTTTGAGTATAGGAACCAACCAAGGCAAAGCCAAAAATGCCATAATTCCATTTTCAAGCCAAACCACAACCGAGCAACTGAGCCACGGCTAACTGAGGCAAGGAGCAACCGAGAGCATAAGCCACCCCAGAGACCACAGTAGCATCCCAAAAATATCCCCAGATAGCACACGGCCAGAGCCAATGAGGCCGAGATAGCACCTCCAGCCAGCACACCATCACGGCCAAAACCCCAGCAAGACCTCACGGCCAAAACCACAGCACTGCCAGCCAAATATCCCACTGCCAATATACCAGTAGCCAAACCGAGAGGAAAGGGCACAGAGAGACAAAGAAAGGTAAGGTAGACTTTCCCACACCACCAGCCAATTCCCCAGACCGCAGAGGCGTTCGTCACCGAGTGGAGACGAAGGTCAAGGGGGTGAAGAACCGACAAGCCGAAGGGAGCAAGGGGACGTGACGGCCACAGGAGAACCGCAAGCCAGCAACCATCATCAACCACCGCAAGCCAGCAACCACAACCGGCCCAAACCCTAACCCTCTTGTGCTCACCAGTGCAGGTAAATCCCCACAACTCTAGCCATCCATGTAATGCCATTATCCAATCCATTCAACGTAGACTAGAAACCATAAGCATTCATCCACAGTAGAGCACATGAACCATTAGGCAAAACCACACAAAAATAGCAAGTCACAAACACATAGAACGGAGCAAGAAATGGGGGAAAAGCACCAGATCGGCCGGATCTGGCCGGGGTTCCTCGGATGGAGCCAAGAGGCAAGGAAGAGAGCGGCCGGGCCACCTAGCGCGGCGCCACTGGAGTGGGCGGCGCTCGGGAACGGGCGTCGGGGAGACGAACCGGGGCGGAGGCGTGAGACCCGGGGGCTGAGGCGCCAAGACGCGGGGGCGGGGGAGCGGCGGCGTCGGCATGGAGGGGAGGCCGGCGATGCGGCGCGGGAGGAAGAGGCGTTGAGGCGTCGGTGGTAAATGGGAGGAGGGGAAAAGGCACAGGCGGCGGAGGAAACGAGAAGAGGAGAAGGGACCGGCGAGAAAAAGAAAGAGAAGGGAAAAGAAGAAAAAGAGAAAAGGGAAAAGAAGAGGAAAAAGAGAGAAGAAAATAGATTAGGAAAAATAAAAGATTATAGGTTGGAGTTGATTAATTTAGAAATGCTCGTAAATGTGCTTCATAGAAACATTGTTATGAAAGAATTGTTACAACTAAATAAACTATATAGAACTAGACTGGTAGCCATGTCCACATTATAGAAATTCTTTTAGGAGTTAAACGAAAACCTGGAAATTCCGCGATCACATTTTGTAGAATTCGCTTAATTAATTAGGCCATAGTATCACTTCAACGTCATGGATTAAAGCATATACATGTGTATATGAAAATTTGTATATCGTCGTTTAAACCATTCTATGGCATATTTAACCATTCAGACAATTTGATTAGTCGCATCTAAATTATAGAAATCCACCTTTGAATATTTAGAGTCATCAGGACAAGTTAAGTGGGTCCGAGGATGTAAAAGATGCGAGTCGAGTAAGCTTATTCGTGTGCGGATTAAATTAAAGTACTATAGTTTAAGACCGTTGTATTGCAGGTTTGAATGTGCTGATAAAGTGGTTAAATTCATCTAGACAGTTGAAAACCATTAATCTTATTTACAATGACTAGAATAAATGAATTGCTATCTGTCAGAATAAAAGGTAGCGAGTACAGATTTAACGAATACATTGCAATTGCTAAGTAAACCATTCAAGGTTATAACTAAACACCTGCTTAACCCGGATAATGCTAAACCATAAAACTGTATTAATAAATATCCTTAGATAATAGAAATGAATTAAATCCTTTGGAACACCTATTCTACATATATAAATACCCAGTTAAACTTTATTAGTCGGTTATAAGCTGTAGAAGTTCACTTATGAATATTCTGAATTGTTAGATTAAACTCTCAGCTATTAGAAGGTTAAAACTATTTGCAGCGAATAGAATAGCCCATGCTGAGTTAAAATAGTATTCATCAATTTAAAATGTGCAGGTAGCGATTAAAATTATACATGGCAATTAAAGAGTAGTTAAGCTGTAAAAATATGCAAGTAACTAAAGTAGAAATTATGAACCCCATAAAAACGTCTGAATATATTAAAGTAAGGAATTAAGTAATTGATTAATTAAGAACTATTTTCTTTTTGGATTATCATCTAGCTGGTCACGCGTGCGAGCATGCGAAAATGTATTTGAATAACTTTAAGACCTAAAATGAATTAGAAAAGTAAATAGATACATACATGCATATGAGAAATTAAATTGGTATAATTGCATGCGAGAGATTGGTTAGGATTAATGTTCACTAATAAATTGTACGTGTATATATTTAATCGTATCGCAATGATAGATAGTTAGAAATCAACAAAAGACGGAGTTTAACTTTTAAGCAAACAACCCAGCTCGTGCTAGGAAAATGAAGGCAAGTAACGAGTATGAAATACGAGTTAACTAGGATTACTGCAATTGGATTTAAGTGAGCGAATCTCTACCATAGGAACACAATCACGTTGACACCTTGTACTTTATTACACTTCTGTAAGTTAAATCGTAGCCGACGTATTTAATTGCAGGCAATAATCCAAGCTAAGGGAGTGACGTCACCTGATCCTACTTGAATCCGAAAATATGGTTGAAATCCAGGCAAGCATTCCTTTGATCACCTCTGCGGAGTATATTCGTAGAACAAGTATTTTGTATTAATCTAGTATCACCCTGCATGAAAGAAATAAAAAGGGTTTTAAATCAAGCAATGGCTATATGTGAATGAAAAGGGTTAGATGGCAACTGAGGAAGCAGTTGGCCACTAAAGTTAAGTAAAAAGGTGGGCAGAGGTTGCCAGGGGAGGCAGTGAGTGGGCAAGGGAGGGACCTCTGCATAAGAATAGAATATAAGGGATTACAAACTTCATCCGTATGGACAGACCGTACCAACTCGTATCAACCAACATTCCGTTTTCACGGGCAGTCGGTACTCTAGTGAGGTGTTATATTCTCCACAGGAGTGATTTATTTAGGGAATAGGCCCAAGACCGGTATAAGACCGGGGCAGAACCCACAGGCGGGTTATGTTTCAGCGTTATATTACGCTGGCAGGGGGGCTGGGTGAGGGGCGTACACCCTACCAGCCAACGGTTATGTTGTTTTCAGTGGGTCTGTGTAGGCTGCTGATTGTGAATAACCGGGTGGAGATATAATTACTGAACTAGAGATAATTGTACTGTACTCTGTTCTGGGCGCCGCTTCAAAGGAATTGCGGATAATCCCAAGAGCCAACACGAGCAGAGTGATGATGGGTAAAGTGATACAAGCTTGCGCAATGCTATCAAAATCATGAATTCATGCCTGTCTCCGGGAAAGGAGAATTACGGAAACTTATGGGGGTTTTTGCTGTTCATGCGTATGTTCAGTAGTTTTCTAAATTAATAAATCGGACTTCTTTCAAAACCAACAAACTTTATTTTCTATATCATGGAAAGGAATTTGAGAAAGGAAAAGAGTATAAAGATGAGTAAGAAATTGAGAATAGGAATTGAGATTCCTAGATGTGGAAAGGATCAGCATGTTGTGCATTTTTGTTAATAACGCTTGCTGAGTACTTCTGTACTCACCCTTGCTATAAATCTCCCCTTGCTTAGGAGCATGTCAGTTCAGAGAATAGCAAGTCAAGTGGAAATTGCTTGGATGGAAGACCGTGGACTCGGATTGTAATAGGTGCAAGGTGGGCATCCCGTGCGAAGGTTGTGTTGAGTATGAGATATTCAAGCCTTTGAGGCTTTGTAATAAAATGTAGCCCTGCGTGGCGATATTATTGTAATATTGTGTTTTGTCTCTAATTATTGTTCTGCTGCAACACTCTGGTGGCTTATTATTCGTTAGAGCGATGTTTTATCTGCTAAAACGAATAATAATCCGTTGACTGGCGTTATTACCCCTCGGTAATAATGCGGGTCGTCACAGGTGGTATCAGAGCCAGGTTTGAGGGCCATGCAAATAATTAGAGGCAGTTCTTGACTTAAGGATGTTGTCCTCGCTATATGGCAATATGTATTCTTTAATACTTCTCATCTTTACGGTATTTCTTAATTGGTTAGCTCTAGACTTCGGCATTGCTACTTTTAGACCACCGGTTATAATATAAATCAGAATAGGTAGCGAGGATGGGAACGATGATAATAATAGTAATGACAATCTAAATTATGGTACTGGGTTCTTTTCATCTGTAACAGTTAGTCTATATAAAATTCTAATAGCAGTTGGTAAGCAATATAATTTTAATTATGAGCTTAACATTTAATTTTGCTGCAATTAGATATTCTGCATTTAAATTATCGCATTTCAGTCAATGTATGATTGCTATCTTGTTGTCTCATCCGTAGCGACATAGGCTCAACTGCAGCGACATAGGACAATTTAGGACAAATATTAGTAGTTACAATGGTTTAGAAGTGAACCAAAACTCTGAGACCCTTATCTTTTCGCTCTTGCAACTAAACGAATGTATCCGCCATCACGAATTTTAATAGAGGCAACCAAAGAAAGGAAATATTATAACTATTCCTGATGGCAGATGAACCAAAATAACATTGACTTCTCTCACTTCTGCATATGAGATTTCCCGGACGAGTGGTCCGTGGCGCTCCCGAACGCGTAAGTTTCGGGCGTACTCAGGAACGAAGTCCTGGGCGTACTCAGGGATGAGCCCTGAGCGTGGTTCCAAACGCGAAAGTTTTGGGCGATCCTGAGAGCGAGTTCTCAGGCGTGCCTGGGCACGGAGATCCAGGGTAGTGTAGGTTCGCACTCAGAGGCAAGCTCTGAGCGTGGTCCCAAACGCGAAAGATTTGGGCGGTCTCGAGAGCGAGTTCTCGGGCGTAGCTGGGCACGTAGTCCCAGTGTAGTGTAGGAGTTGATTCTTTTTGCATCTCTATGTTTCTTGGGTTTTATTTGCCTAATGTGTATGCTACAATGATAAGATCAACATTAGAGGGGAAGTAATGCTGCTTTCTACTACTTGAACGTAAATAAATTCTCATCTACTTGCATGCTGAACACTAATAAGAAAACCTGGGTCTACAACTTGAATAAAATTTTGTTCGTACCTCTTGTAACAATTTGCTGTAGGAAATTTGATAATATCATGATATGCAGGTATTTTCAAAAATATAAATTTATGAATTAATTACAACTTAAAGTAATATGACTAAGTGTATAATGAATATCGAATTAACATAAGTGAAAATCTAGAGCCAGCCCGCAATATAGGAAAAACACTCCGTTCCTTAATATTTCAAAAACCGGTTATATGGAGCCACCAGAACGACTAGACGTAGATGAGTTATTACGGGGCCGACTATAGGTAATTGATCCATCACCATCTATTTTAAGGAGCGCATGACTTAGAAGGAGACATCCTTAAAGTATAATCGGATTAAAACTGACTACATATTCACCATCTCTCAAATAGTAGACAACCTAACATTAAAGACGGTAAATCAGACGAATCTTTTTCCCTAGTAGTCTACCTATAACTTTCCCGAGAAACCTTTCCTTGTTACATTGTCAAACCGAGGGAATGAATCCCTAATTACTTGTACATCTTTGGTTAATTCAGACCTGAACCGTCGATATCCAAGCTTCTAAGCCCAAGACTATCGCGGTATTAATCACCTCGGCATCCATGAATTGCCTAAAGCATCCACCGGAATATTATTGTCTATGTTTGATGCATTTCCCCAGGTTCATGAATATATGATTTCAGGAACTTTTGTCATAGTCTCCGGAGCATCACATTGACCATGAACTTATAAAAATTTTACACATGGAAACTGTTTCAACATGACATTAGGAAATAATTATTTTCACAAAACCCCTTTTGCATCATTCTATATAAATATTTCTTGCACCATAGTGTTTAAAGTTTTCGGAAAACTTGTTTCATGCATTCCATGAGGACATATATTATGAATAGGGGGAAATGTCCACACTTTCAATATCATTGATCTATCATCAACTGAACTCAAAACCGTATGGCAATACCATACCCCTATGTGTAACCAATAAATCTCTCAGCCTGCCTAATAATCTAGGGAGATCTGTTTAATTCCGAAGAGCTAAACCACGGCTAAAGAGCTAGTACCGTAGACATAGAGTTTCAATCCAAAATTTCAGACACCATAATGCCGTCCGAATAGGAAGTAACGATATTTTCCAATCCTTAAATAGCTCAAGTACAATGTTAGGAAACTAGGGTAATGCTAATTAATCTCAATTCTTTCTGCTGCAAGATGATATTTCAACCCAGTTGCTTTATGCAACACCGATTTTCTTTGAACCCCTGCAAAATCATCAACCCTAACCCTTCTGTAAATCAACTAAAGGAATCAAGGAGTAACTAAAGAACTAAGGAGGGAAGGGAGCAACAATTTGACAAAAAGGAAAATACTAACTGGTGCATCATAGAATAAATTGAATGATTTTTTTTCCCTACTTCAATAGAGTTACGATCTCGACCCTAATGCTGCCAAAATTGTAGTGGCAATAAGTAATAACGGTAAGATGGATATGAGATTACAAGGTGGATACATGAGGAGTCGACGAGCGATATCAGTGTAAGTGGTGTATTGATCAATACGGTAAAATAAATAGGAATATTTAAAAGTACGTTCGTAAGGGACCAACAAGAGATTGACCACAACTCTCCAAGACAGTTCCGATTTCGAGGACGAAATCACTTTTAAGGAGGGAAGTGTGTAACGACCCACGTCATTAATTAACCTTAATTAGCGAATTAGGACGTTAAGTAGGATTAATTACATAAAGGATAATCTAAAAATACGAGGGAATTTAAACCTTTCTACATAGTCGTATAAATTGAAATCAATGAACGATAAACGAATACGTTATTACCGTAATTTCATCGACGAGGACGTAGACTAAATTGTAAAGATTAGAGCCAAATAACATATGATTGCACGACAAGTAGAACTTACATTAGGTCAAATAAAAATGTTACAATTTGCATTACATAACCAGGACAATATTAATTACAACAAATATACAATTTCATCTCCCAACCAAATAACCACTTCAAAGACTAAGTAATTATGTGCGGGATTTAATTTACACCAAAGTCCATCTCATACATAAATGTTACATTCGGGAAATAAAGAATAGAAACTACATTATGTTGGACACATCAATATTAAGAGAAAGCCGAATTACAATCTAGGCCATTTCATACATGAATCAGACTGTCGTCGAGTTGCCATTACATCGCTAATTACTTATGAGCGAATAACTAAGTTTTAAGACCGAAAAAGACCGAACAAAAGAATGAATTGAAATAAAGCGAAGTAAAGAAAGCGTTGCCGTCAGAGCCCTAAGGATTAACTTCGGGCGGGGTAATCCGTTCACGGAGATACCTGACCGTCCGGGGGCCAGTCGGCACCTCTCACAACCATAGGCTCATCACACGGTATTTTCATTAGTATACAAACCTGTTTTGAGTATAGGAACCAACCAAGGCAAAGCCAAAAATGCCATAATTCCATTTTCAAGCCAAACCACAACCGAGCAACTGAGCCACGGCTAACTGAGGCAAGGAGCAACCGAGAGCATAAGCCACCCCAGAGACCACAGTAGCATCCCAAAAATATCCCCAGATAGCACACGGCCAGAGCCAATGAGGCCGAGATAGCACCTCCAGCCAGCACACCATCACGGCCAAAACCCCAGCAAGACCTCACGGCCAAAACCACAGCACTGCCAGCCAAATATCCCACTGCCAATATACCAGTAGCCAAACCGAGAGGAAAGGGCACAGAGAGACAAAGAAAGGTAAGGTAGACTTTCCCACACCACCAGCCAATTCCCCAGACCGCAGAGGCGTTCGTCACCGAGTGGAGACGAAGGTCAAGGGGGTGAAGAACCGACAAGCCGAAGGGAGCAAGGGGACGTGACGGCCACAGGAGAACCGCAAGCCAGCAACCATCATCAACCACCGCAAGCCAGCAACCACAACCGGCCCAAACCCTAACCCTCTTGTGCTCACCAGTGCAGGTAAATCCCCACAACTCTAGCCATCCATGTAATGCCATTATCCAATCCATTCAACGTAGACTAGAAACCATAAGCATTCATCCACAGTAGAGCACATGAACCATTAGGCAAAACCACACAAAAATAGCAAGTCACAAACACATAGAACGGAGCAAGAAATGGGGGAAAAGCACCAGATCGGCCGGATCTGGCCGGGGTTCCTCGGATGGAGCCAAGAGGCAAGGAAGAGAGCGGCCGGGCCACCTAGCGCGGCGCCACTGGAGTGGGCGGCGCTCGGGAACGGGCGTCGGGGAGACGAACCGGGGCGGAGGCGTGAGACCCGGGGGCTGAGGCGCCAAGACGCGGGGGCGGGGGAGCGGCGGCGTCGGCATGGAGGGGAGGCCGGCGATGCGGCGCGGGAGGAAGAGGCGTTGAGGCGTCGGTGGTAAATGGGAGGAGGGGAAAAGGCACAGGCGGCGGAGGAAACGAGAAGAGGAGAAGGGACCGGCGAGAAAAAGAAAGAGAAGGGAAAAGAAGAAAAAGAGAAAAGGGAAAAGAAGAGGAAAAAGAGAGAAGAAAATAGATTAGGAAAAATAAAAGATTATAGGTTGGAGTTGATTAATTTAGAAATGCTCGTAAATGTGCTTCATAGAAACATTGTTATGAAAGAATTGTTACAACTAAATAAACTATATAGAACTAGACTGGTAGCCATGTCCACATTATAGAAATTCTTTTAGGAGTTAAACGAAAACCTGGAAATTCCGCGATCACATTTTGTAGAATTCGCTTAATTAATTAGGCCATAGTATCACTTCAACGTCATGGATTAAAGCATATACATGTGTATATGAAAATTTGTATATCGTCGTTTAAACCATTCTATGGCATATTTAACCATTCAGACAATTTGATTAGTCGCATCTAAATTATAGAAATCCACCTTTGAATATTTAGAGTCATCAGGACAAGTTAAGTGGGTCCGAGGATGTAAAAGATGCGAGTCGAGTAAGCTTATTCGTGTGCGGATTAAATTAAAGTACTATAGTTTAAGACCGTTGTATTGCAGGTTTGAATGTGCTGATAAAGTGGTTAAATTCATCTAGACAGTTGAAAACCATTAATCTTATTTACAATGACTAGAATAAATGAATTGCTATCTGTCAGAATAAAAGGTAGCGAGTACAGATTTAACGAATACATTGCAATTGCTAAGTAAACCATTCAAGGTTATAACTAAACACCTGCTTAACCCGGATAATGCTAAACCATAAAACTGTATTAATAAATATCCTTAGATAATAGAAATGAATTAAATCCTTTGGAACACCTATTCTACATATATAAATACCCAGTTAAACTTTATTAGTCGGTTATAAGCTGTAGAAGTTCACTTATGAATATTCTGAATTGTTAGATTAAACTCTCAGCTATTAGAAGGTTAAAACTATTTGCAGCGAATAGAATAGCCCATGCTGAGTTAAAATAGTATTCATCAATTTAAAATGTGCAGGTAGCGATTAAAATTATACATGGCAATTAAAGAGTAGTTAAGCTGTAAAAATATGCAAGTAACTAAAGTAGAAATTATGAACCCCATAAAAACGTCTGAATATATTAAAGTAAGGAATTAAGTAATTGATTAATTAAGAACTATTTTCTTTTTGGATTATCATCTAGCTGGTCACGCGTGCGAGCATGCGAAAATGTATTTGAATAACTTTAAGACCTAAAATGAATTAGAAAAGTAAATAGATACATACATGCATATGAGAAATTAAATTGGTATAATTGCATGCGAGAGATTGGTTAGGATTAATGTTCACTAATAAATTGTACGTGTATATATTTAATCGTATCGCAATGATAGATAGTTAGAAATCAACAAAAGACGGAGTTTAACTTTTAAGCAAACAACCCAGCTCGTGCTAGGAAAATGAAGGCAAGTAACGAGTATGAAATACGAGTTAACTAGGATTACTGCAATTGGATTTAAGTGAGCGAATCTCTACCATAGGAACACAATCACGTTGACACCTTGTACTTTATTACACTTCTGTAAGTTAAATCGTAGCCGACGTATTTAATTGCAGGCAATAATCCAAGCTAAGGGAGTGACGTCACCTGATCCTACTTGAATCCGAAAATATGGTTGAAATCCAGGCAAGCATTCCTTTGATCACCTCTGCGGAGTATATTCGTAGAACAAGTATTTTGTATTAATCTAGTATCACCCTGCATGAAAGAAATAAAAAGGGTTTTAAATCAAGCAATGGCTATATGTGAATGAAAAGGGTTAGATGGCAACTGAGGAAGCAGTTGGCCACTAAAGTTAAGTAAAAAGGTGGGCAGAGGTTGCCAGGGGAGGCAGTGAGTGGGCAAGGGAGGGACCTCTGCATAAGAATAGAATATAAGGGATTACAAACTTCATCCGTATGGACAGACCGTACCAACTCGTATCAACCAACATTCCGTTTTCACGGGCAGTCGGTACTCTAGTGAGGTGTTATATTCTCCACAGGAGTGATTTATTTAGGGAATAGGCCCAAGACCGGTATAAGACCGGGGCAGAACCCACAGGCGGGTTATGTTTCAGCGTTATATTACGCTGGCAGGGGGGCTGGGTGAGGGGCGTACACCCTACCAGCCAACGGTTATGTTGTTTTCAGTGGGTCTGTGTAGGCTGCTGATTGTGAATAACCGGGTGGAGATATAATTACTGAACTAGAGATAATTGTACTGTACTCTGTTCTGGGCGCCGCTTCAAAGGAATTGCGGATAATCCCAAGAGCCAACACGAGCAGAGTGATGATGGGTAAAGTGATACAAGCTTGCGCAATGCTATCAAAATCATGAATTCATGCCTGTCTCCGGGAAAGGAGAATTACGGAAACTTATGGGGGTTTTTGCTGTTCATGCGTATGTTCAGTAGTTTTCTAAATTAATAAATCGGACTTCTTTCAAAACCAACAAACTTTATTTTCTATATCATGGAAAGGAATTTGAGAAAGGAAAAGAGTATAAAGATGAGTAAGAAATTGAGAATAGGAATTGAGATTCCTAGATGTGGAAAGGATCAGCATGTTGTGCATTTTTGTTAATAACGCTTGCTGAGTACTTCTGTACTCACCCTTGCTATAAATCTCCCCTTGCTTAGGAGCATGTCAGTTCAGAGAATAGCAAGTCAAGTGGAAATTGCTTGGATGGAAGACCGTGGACTCGGATTGTAATAGGTGCAAGGTGGGCATCCCGTGCGAAGGTTGTGTTGAGTATGAGATATTCAAGCCTTTGAGGCTTTGTAATAAAATGTAGCCCTGCGTGGCGATATTATTGTAATATTGTGTTTTGTCTCTAATTATTGTTCTGCTGCAACACTCTGGTGGCTTATTATTCGTTAGAGCGATGTTTTATCTGCTAAAACGAATAATAATCCGTTGACTGGCGTTATTACCCCTCGGTAATAATGCGGGTCGTCACAGCGAGGGCCCTTCTAACCTCTAGAGGGAACAACGGACAGTAATGTCGCGCAAAGCGCTCAAGATCAGACATATCAGGATTTGAAGGAGTTGTTAAATCAAGGTCATCTTGTTCATTAGAGATTTCTTGAGGCATCTCATGCACAGAGGATGTGCTAGGGCAAAGATCAGCGATGACTATCAATGTCTGGAGGGTCAGACATGCTTTTATCTGGATATTCAGCATATTGCTCATAGTGCTCACTTTCTACAGATTCAGCGTCTGTCCTGGCAGCTGACACTTCACAATTTGGAGAAGCAGCCTACTGCTGGATAGGCTCCCGTTCTATGGGTTCAGTATTCATAGCAACTGTTGGCACCATGCCATTTGGAGAAGAAACTTGCAGCTCAACAGGGTCACTTTCTACAGGTTCATTTTCTACAACAGCAACTGAATCTTTGGCCAAACGTCTACTACGACTAAGATGGAGCATTTGAAGAAGCCATCAAGCCCTTTCTATTCTTCTTCTGAGTCCGACAGATAGTCTGCTTGCCTACCTTGACTTCAAATTGCTCCTTCTGAATCTCATCACTGGGGCGCACATGTTTCTGTTTTACATGAGTAAGCTGATTCGAAGTCACAACATGCTCCCGCTCCACAAGAGTCAAGTTAGAGTCAACTTCAGTTCTAGTTTTCCGTTTGCCATGCCTTCCAATACCCTTACTTTGACGCTCAAATTCTACCTGCATTGCATGACTATCAATATCAGAGGTCTGTCTTTCTGCCTGCCGTATACTGTGGTTCAGTGGCTCTATCTGTCTCTTCTTAACAATAGTCTTAGGGTCAACTAAGTGTGAAAATTTCCGCTTACTACACCTTGCAGTAGCCTCCTTTAGGAAGAGAGCACACGGCTTCTCTTTGAATTGTATGAATGATAGGCTCGTGAATTGCCTAAACTGAATGCTCTATCTGTGCATGTTCTGCACGAGTCACATCAGATAGTTGTTTTTGTGTCTGCGGGGACCTGATTCGTGATCAATGCTTTTCTCTTCTCTGCACTAACAGTGTTGGGGCCAACTGAACATCCAGCTGTCCAATTGCTGTCCCTTGCAATTGTTTTATTGATCGTCCGATGCATGCCTCTTCTCCATGATTTGCTTGGTTGACAGGCTCCGGTGGCACCTCCTGTGCATGAATCACCCCATTCAGACACCCTACCTGAGTGTGCGTCGCACGAAACGCATGAGAAGGATGTTTCTGTAGCTGTTGAATGATCTGAATAGGAGTCCAATATGCAACTATGCACATGAAATATACCAATAATTCAACAAGCCTCACAAACTGCACATGAAAATGACAGCACAGCTATGCACGAAAGAGAATGGTCGGTACTACCTTCGCCTTTTCAGTACTCCAATATGCAAATAAGAATCGCCACTGTTCTTCGAGGACAGGAGGATTTCGATTAGCAAGGCGTTCCTCTTCCGTCTCATGGGCAGCGTAATGCATTTGTTTTCAGAGGGCTTTCCAACTCTTCCGCCTTTTCCCCAGACACTTCAGGATCCAGAGCTCACCAACTGGAGCAATGTCAAATTTGAGCTACACCAACCAAAAAGGGGTGTCAAAGAACAAACTACAGGAATAGAGAGTAGAAACAATATTTATTCAATTTTTGTAAAATAAAGCAATTTTTAATTCAATTTGCACAAATAAACCACTTGTTTTTTTACAGGAATAACACTCAGTTGCTAGCCCACTGAGCGACTAGGTACTAAGGCCAAATCACGCAGTGGGCCTACGACTCAAGCCCAGTTGCGCGCTGGTCAAACGAGAGGGTCATCGACAGGTTCGTCGACCAACCCACAACCAGCGCTCCGCTACGGCCAGTGGTCGATTTCGACCAAATCGTCACTCCCGACCACATCAAAGTTACTTTTGACCAAGACGTAAGTTCTTTCGATCATATCGTAGCTACCTCTAACTAGTGTGTAACTTCTTACGACCAGCGCTCGGTTACGACCAGTGGTCGATTCCAATCAGACCATCACTCTTAACCAGGTCGAAGTCACTTCCAATCAAGACGTAATTTTTTGTCGGAGCCGAGCCGAGCCTTGGTTATGGGCTGGTTGACGAACTTGACATCAATCACGCCGCCAACAGCACGACTGGGCCTACAATTGAGGTTATTCCTGTAAAAAAAAGGTATGGTTATTTGTGCAAATTGAATTAAAAATTGGTGTATTTAAAAAATCATATTTATTCATACCGTGATAATACAACACATTAGGAACACGCCTCCAATCTTGATGTACCAGAGGTGCCAATATTCCATCTCGTGCTACTGTGCCCAGAAAGTTAGCGAAGGTGCCTGCCTCTTTTCCAATAGGCTCACCCGAAGTGTTCAATGAAACTGGCATGCGCACACCCTTAGCCCGCCCAAGGAAAAATCCCCGCCGGGAACACTTGTTGAGAGCTGCATACCGAGCAAAAGTGCAAAGCTGTTAGTACCCTCATCCGTATCGAAGGATCTTACAATAATCAAGAAAAATTACATAAAATAATGGTCAAACAATTTGTGAAGTCACGGTTTATGAGGCTCGATCCTACCATGATACTACGATACGATCCAAAGATCGCGATTGTATCAACACAAAAACGATCATGCCAAGGATCCCGATACTGCCAACCTTGGTAGAGAGTTGAAACTGATCTGACTGAGTAATAGTTGAATATCGAAGGCGTCTGCGTTACAGTGGGGAAAATGCCCTTGCATTTCAGCAATTCTCCAAAGTACAAAGGACACAGAAATAGCATCAGCTGCAGGTTACAACATGCTACAAATTGTGTACAGCGATGCGACTCAAACGCTTGTAGACACCACTTCGTCGTCGTCATCGTTGTCCTCATGCCTCGCAGATCGACGCCTTTCTCCATGTTGAGAATCCGACCCGTCCTGCAAAACGTCATAGAATTATATCACTTCATAGTTGATCAAATGAACAAGCTAGAAAGGAAGCCCGGTCAGTCCGACCAAACGTATATGCACTTTATGTGGGAACGGAGGTCAACAAGTTGATTAGCTTGGGAGCTGTACTGTCGCTAGGAGAACTTTCATTTCTTTGATGTGTGGTGGGAAACAGTGACCATTTGCTTTCGTGCTCAGATTTGCAGTTATGAACATTTCGCAACAATTGCTTTGCCACTTTGTTGCTTCACAATTTCTGATGTTGATCTTATTTGTCTACCAAGGATCCCAAATGTGCAAATTAAAGTCATGATAGCATGAAGCTTAGTACCACAACTCTGATTTCTGCATTTTTTTTGTGCTCAAAATCTCTATTACAAGCGTGACAAGGATAGGTTCCATTTTAGACTGAAAATGATGTGTAAGTTTCATGACTTCATCATACCTGATGCCTTGACCGATTCTCCTGAGCACCCCCTCCAGCCGCAGAAGACCCAGGAACATGCTGCAGATAGAGACATCAGATCAATCTATCAGCCCTAATCTGGACTAGAAACCCAAGACTCAGTTTTCCTGTACCTCAGGGTCAACACCTAACAATGGCACACCACGCACACTTTGTTCCAAAGACTTAAACTTCTTCTCCCAGGTCTCATTTAACCCTTGCAGAGCCTGATTAATCATCTGCTGCACCTGCTCTTGTGTGAACTTCTGCCGTTGGCCCCGTTTACCAAAACCAGGGATGGACTTCGCTATTTCATCAATCTTGGCCTTGTCAATAATACCAGTGAGTCCATAGTACCTCCCACGGTTCCGGCCCCCCACTTCTTGTGCCCATGCAAGATGGGGGTCTATCTGCTTATCACCAGCCTCCTCCATACGCTTCTTGAAACCCTCCTGGAAAATGCGGCCATTTGATACGCTCATCGAACCAATTTGCCTGTTGCACTACGACTACTATCTAAATGATGCATACAACTTTTTACCACAAAGAAAAATGCAACTTGGGCACCTACCACAGTTCGCTTTGCTCTCTCGCTGACAAATTCCCCTGAGCCACCGTTAAGCTTATGGGTCTTGTTGAATACCTCGAGTTCAGAAACCGGCTCCCCACCATTTTCTATGACCTATTCAATTCAATCAGAATCAGGAATCAGCATTGAAATGAGTTAATCACGGGAATTTGTATTTATGTCTTACCATAAGCTGTCGGTGCATTGCAATGCTCCGCGAACCTGTTGTGTGATGAGCACGACCTCCAGTGTACCGGTTCCTCCTGTTCTGGGAAGACATCTTCAAGATTTCTTCTTTGGCCCAGTGCTCACACAACCTGTCCCACCAATTCGGATACATCCATGCAGGGGGGAAAGGTTTCCACAGTACTGGGTCATCATCCTCACTTCTCTCTGCTGTCTGCCGGTCCTCCAGCTCTTCTCTAGCATCTTCCTCCTCTGACTCTGTGTGTTTATTGGACCTGTGTGTGCCCGAAGTATCTTTAGCTTTTTGTACTGCAGCCAACTCTGCTCTAACCCTTCGCTTCTCTTCACATAGGAGGCCAGCAAACTGCCTTACTGCTCTGCGCTCAAATATCTTCAGGCAATCTGCTTCGTGGCCAGGGGCCCACTTGTAGCGTTGCTACATCAATTGAAACATAAGATCAATGGTTTAAAATATCTACAGTAACACACATGAATTCAGTTACTTACAAGAAATTCATTCAAAATAGAAGTCCTCGTCTCTGGAGGATACTGGTGCCAGCGGTGAACCACTTCTCCATTAGGTGGAACATCACCGTGCTGACCAACCGGCAGATAGGTCGACCCAGGGTACTTCTGCTTCATAAGAACAGTGATGGTAGAGGCCACCTTAGGACAAGGTGGGTTGACATCCCAGTTGCTGTCAGGTTATGTCTATTTGTCAAGTACATGAAGATAGAATGCACTAAGAAACAACTGACAATTTATCAATAGCTAATACACATACTCAATATTGTTTGGTGTCAGAACAGGCCTGTCAACTTCCCTACGTGGTTCGATCAGTCTTGTAGGGTGGCGTCCCTTGCGTTTACCTGATGATTTTCCATCACATCCTAACAGGAGATGGCCACCATGTATATCCTCCTGAATAAGTGAATGCTTACGCATTAAAACCAGTCAGATACATTCAACATGTATAATTCATGCAAAAAATCAAATCATGGTCCTTAAATTAGAAAGATCAGGAGGTTTTTTTTGGCTTGAATATAAACACATATCACTGCAATATTAGCCTATTTGGACTACACAAATTTCCAAAGCAAACGATGGACCGCGTGTCTGTGCATACAATCAAAATCTCCAAGATTTGAACCCATGCTCAAACCACGCAAATATGAAATATCCATACAACACGTTCGGCAAGTCTGCTAATTTGAAATTTCATGCCATGAGAAGGGTCACTCAAAAGAGCATAATTCACCTAAGGTAAACACACACAGAAAGGGCGTGCGTGCAAGAGGGAGGGACCTGGGAGTCTCGGACAGGTGTGTGGTGGTTGGTATTGTGGTTGTGGAAGGTTGCCATGAGCTGTTAGGGCTGTAAGTGCGAGACATGAGTATCAGTGCTACATGGAGTTGAATGAGGTAGAGACCAGCTTGTCTGTACATAAGACAGAGTTGTGGTAGGCAGTGTGGTGGCAGGCCGCGATGGTCATCTGGCAGTGGGTGCCAGAGAACCAGTTTTGAGAGAGATTTTATCCTTGTCATGGCCTTCAATAGTCATACTAGGAGAGTTAACTTGTTCCTGCAATCCTGCTCTAAGTAGCATCATCTGGAGGTTCTTGTACCTGTTGCGCATGCATGACCTGACATAGGGCCTCTGGTGACTGTGGCTGCACCTGTTCACCAATTTTGTCAAGCTGGTTTGTATCCCTGACCGCTGGAGGGTACAATTGACTGTAGCAGTACGGGAATTGCTCAGCTTGAGACATACCATGATTTGAAGAAGCTGGTAAAATGGCTAAATCAACACTGCCTGACTCACTTGAGCTTGCTTGAGGCATTTGGTGCAGAGGCAATGGACTGGGACACAGATTGGCAATGATTCCTTCAGTATCTGGAGGATCAGGATTACATTCATTTGGGGAAGCAGCTGGCCGCTGGACAGGCTCATCATTTATTGGATGTTCTGTCTGCTTTGTCAAGCGCTTGCTACGCCTAAGATGGAGCCCTTCATTTGGAGAACTCGTCAAGCCCTTTTTCCTCTTCTGATTCCCACTGGTAATCTTGCCGCTCCTTTTCCTCTTCGGATTCCATCCAGCTGTCTTGCTCTGATATTCAATTTGTGTCTGTTCTACATTGACAGGTTGATTTAGGTGCTCTATTTTTTTCTGCTCCATATTACTAGAGACATCATTTGCCTGATGTCCATGACTTGCAACGTCAACAACAGGATGCTGTCCTTGTGTGTGGTCTCTGCGAACTGAATAACTGGGAGGGAGAGCTTTTGCCTGTGGTGCACAGCTTGCCTGAATGGGGGCCTCTGGTTGTACTTTTTTGACACCTATAGATTCAGTGCCAGCTTGCAATATAGTTTTCCTCGTGCTAGACCTCACGGTAGTCTTATTGAGTGCCTCAACACGTGACTCCTCTCTATGAACTGAATGGTTAAGGGGCTCTTTTTGTGCCAACATGCTGTGGATTGTCGTCCGGGTGTCTGTTCTGAAAGAACTGAATGCCTCCTCTCTGTGAACTGAATGACTGGGACATTGTGCTGGTGTCTGGTCAGAGCGAATTGGATGATCGTATCTTTCTACTTGCACCTGCTAAAAAAAAGACACAAAAACAAATAAGAAAATAACATTAGAGAGAGTAGATCTGTATATAGTAGAGTAGGGAAAAGGAGATCCTGATCAAAGAGGTTGTGGAGAGACATTTCTATATGACTGTAACTGAATTTGGCAAACCAAGACTTCTGACTTGCATAATGTATCACTTCTGTCTTTGTGTCTTGCTTTTCTTTCTTTGCCACTCTCCCTCCTCGCTGAATTCTCTTCATGCTGGTCGGCCAGGCCTTAACCTAGACTCCGTTGAACTTGAAACTTAGTCTCTATTCAACTATCCCTTATTTAGCTTAACTTAGTCTCTATTCAACTATCCCTTATTTAGCTTGTTTATTGAGGGGGAAACGACTCACATTCCTGATTCCCCAAAACTATTAATAAATAATAACCAAATTGTGACTGATTTACAATAAGGCTGACTTCAACATGTAAGCGAGGCTCTTGTTTTTTTTTCTATAGTGAAAAGACTTGTATTATCGTCCAACATCAAGTGTTTGGGAATCGTTCTAAAGAAAATGCAAATTAAAACCACACTATCATACCATTGATAAACCGAGAACATCTACAGATTACAAACACAAAATACAATCAAAAGGCTCAAACTGTCAGACAGTCTTGATCAACTCACTTAGTACTGTTTTAGCTGAGCAACATTGGTATTCTTACCACAACGTAATAGGATATTGTTCAACTAATGTGACATTCCATTTATAGCTCAGATCATAAAAAATTAATTCTTACCACGAAACCAAAAACAGTACAGATACGCACCTCCGGCCGCCGGCGCGGGGATGGGGATGTGAGCGTGACGCCAGCTTGGGGCGGCGCCACGACGGAGACTGTCGCGGCGACCGGGGAGGCGAGGTAGAGCCGGAGGCGCCCGCAGTCGACGACGAGCTCAACGCCACAGAGAGGGCATGCGAAGCGCCCGAGGCCGGCCGGCACGCTCAGCAGGGCGCCGCAGCCGCCGCACTGCATACGCGCGGGCGCTGGTGCGGGCACAGGCACATGAACGACGGCGGCGGCGGGTCCGCGGCCGGGGATGGGCAGCGCCCGGCGCGGGCGCGGCGGCATGAGCTCCGGCGGGAGCGCCTGCTGGGTCCCGCAGTCGGGGCAGGCGAACTCGGTGAGGCCCGGCTCTACCTCCAGCGTCTCGCCGCAACCCGCGCACCGCACCTCCACGAACTCCAGCGGCGGCGGCGCCATGCCGTCGGGGGCAACGGCTAGGGTTCCTTCGTTTTCTTTGGGCCCTTGGGGCACGGGGCTATTTGGAGTGAGATCTGTGTGCGGTGGCAACAACTGGACTGGAGTAAGGCGCCAACCCCTAGTAGCCGGTCCACTTCCGCCGTCGGGAAAAGATGGGCTCGTGCGGGAGCCGTCCGATACAAATTTTCGTTGATCGGAGGAGGGAAAAACTTGGCGCCAATTCTTTTTCTGACAAAATCTTTTTCGTTTTTGCCACCTTATTTGGTATAGAAGAAGCAAATTTTTTACCAGTTTTCTTTGAAATAAATAGTAAAACTAAGCTAGCTGAGAAAATAGGTAGAGAGGATGGATGTCTGCTATCCGTTATAAAAATCATCTGTTTAACTTCTTTTTTTTACAAAAGGAAGCAATTAGAAAAGTAAAATGACCTCCAGCTCAAAAATCAATAGCCTTTATGATTGGATTTGTAATCGTTCTCTAGGTGGTGATCGGTTGGGCTGTGGCTTATGGCTTATTTCACTGTAGCTAGCTGAAATTACACTGTAGTTGAAGGTGATTTATTTGCTATAATTAAATTTAAAAAAATTTAAAATAGAAAAAATGGGTTAGCCCATCACGTGTAATGCAAACGAATACAGGAAAAAAGAACCGGTAAAAAAACTCAGAAAATAAAAACAAATCAGAAAAAGACAAAATTTAGGAATAGTGGAAAATAAACCAGAAGCCAAAAGCCGAAGCCGAAAGATCGGGATCCGGTAGTGTTCACCTACTCGGTAGATTTAGATTTTTTCCCCGCCAATTTGTTTGGTCTTTTGGTTAGATGGTTCGATCAAAAATCAATGCTTCTAAGTCAACTCACGCGAGTCAAGGTTAAATATCCGGGCATCACAATTTATCTTCATTGCCTTGTTAGAATTATGCTTAATACATGTCTCTTTTGGACAAAAATGACTTTTTTTGATATTTAAGTCTTATGGTGTCGACAAACTAAAACTGTGTCATTTTTTCCATGTATCAAAAACAATTTTAATTTGTTTCCTGGGTTTTACTCATTTTTTTTATCTTAAAATGTGTCACTTGGGACCATTGAAGATTGGAGGTGACTAGGCTCCTCTAATTTTGTAAATAAAAGCACTATTTTACGCTACTATGCTCATGGGTTGAAATCAATCTTTGAGTGTAGGAAGTCAAAAGAAATCTTATAGTTATAAAATTTTTATGATATATTTTAATAATTTATTTTAAATAATATAACTGTATAAAATTATCGAGGTAATAAATCAAATAACCGTTCTCCCAAAATAGAGGTGAACAGTTTTTAAGGTTCGTTAGATCCAAGGCTCAACACCGATTTGTATAGATTTAAAAGTCCAAATATTATACTTCTATATGATCTAACATTTTTTTTAGATAACGGAAATTCATAAAATTCCGGCCTTGATCATTCCACGGGACTGACTACGGCCAAACAGTAGCACAAAACAAAGTCCACATTACAACACAACCGCGATACAAAAGAACTTAAGCACCGCGCACAAGCCAAAAGGACTTAATCCTTCAATCTAAAACAAGTGCTCCAACCAAACGCGCCGAAAAACTCCAACGCCACTCTCTCTATCGTTTTGCAACCGCTTAAAAGCTCCCTTCTCGCTTCCTCTTTAGATAATTGCGACCAGCATCTAATCCAATAAACCCCCCTGAAAATGACCTGCACAAAAGAGTAAGTATTGGACCTTTTGAAAACGGCGTCATTTCTATTCAACCACAAGGCCCAGCAAAAAGCCGCTAAACCAACTAAAATCTGATTTCTAAGCTTTAAAGAAAAACTTCTAAGCCAAGAACCAAACATCATCTCAACACTAGCCTGTGGTTGAAATCCAAAGCTAATGACTAGCACATTCCAAACAGCCCGAGCCACATGGCAATCAAAAAAGAGATGTTGAATGCTCTCATTAGAGAGACAAAAGCAGCACCTAATACTTCCTTGCCACTGCCTTTTTGCAAGGTTATCCTTTATTAAAATAACTCCCTTCTTCAAAAACCAAAGGAACACCTTAATTTTAAGTGGTATCTTTGTCTTCCAGAATAAACTCTTTTCTGGAATGCAATTCCCTTCCATGAGATCTCTGTACAATGACCTAACAGAGAAAAAGCCACTCTTATGTAAATTCCAAACTAGCACATCCTCCCGTTCATTCAGAACCACCCTAACTATCATCCTCACCAATCTAAGCCACGAAGCCCTTTTTTCACCTACTAAAGCTCTCCTAAAAAAAACTTTTAGCAGTGCAGCACTAAGAACTTGAGCAACTATCTCATCCCTCTTTCTAACAATCCTATACAAATCTGGGAATTCCGTCCTTAAAGCTTCCTTCCCAATCCAAATGTCTTCCCAAAATCTCGATTGTTGTCCATTGTTAACCTTAAACCTGCTTCTCTCTACAAAAAGATTTTTGATTTCCAGAAGACCACTCCAGAACTGAGAGTCCCCTGGACGCTTAACTACTTGTGATAAGGTCATACCTTTCAAATACTTTCTCTTGATCAAGCATTGCCAGAGGCCATCTTCATTTAGTAACTTAAACAACCATTTACTTAACAGACAGCAATTCTGCACTTCCAGGTTTAAAATGCCCAAACCCCCCACACACTTTGGTTGACTAAGGATACCCCACCTGGCCAATCTATATTTCTTTTTATTCCCATCATTCTGCCAAAAAAATCTGGATCGATAATAATCCAGTTTCTTAAGGATCCCTTTAGGAATCTTGAAAAAGGACATCATAAACGTCGGGAGACTTGATAGAACTGAATTGATTAAAACAAGTCTGCCACCTACCGAAAGTAATTTGCCTTTCCAGCTACTCAACTTTTTCTGAAATCTTTCTTCGACTTGCCTCCATTCCTTGTTCAAAACTTTTCTATGATGCATAGGGAGACCTAAGTACCTAAATGGTAGAGAAGTATATGATCTAACATGAATCATCGTTTTCCGTAGGGAATAAATCACCGTTTTCTCTAGGGAATAAATCATCGTTTTTAAGAGAAGTATACATCACTGGTAAACTAAATTTGTTTATCGGACTAGGCTAGTCTATTGGAAATTCGGATTAGGCCCGAAAATCACCACCAGGCTGGTGGGCCACGCTCGCTTCCCTCTGCCGTAGACCATCAGCAGCTGTCGGGATAGCCACTCGACCAGATCAGATCGCACTCCGCTGTTTCCCCGAGGGCCAAAGGGAGGCCAAACGAACTGGGGAAAAAAAAGGCTAAAACCCTAGCTATCGCTCCTTCCTCCCATGGCGCCGCCGCCGGGGATCCTCGAGGTGCGGTGCGCGGGGTGCGGCGAGACTCTAGAAGTGGAGCACGGCCTGATGGAGTTCGCCTGCCCCGACTGCGGCGTGCCCCAGGCGCTCCCGCCGGAGCTCATGCCGCGGCGCCCTCGCCGCGCGCTCCCGCTGCCCGGACGAGGAGCCCCCTCCGCCGCGCCTGTGCGCGTCGCGTGCGGAGGATGCGGAGCCGTGCTCAGCGTGCCGCACGGCGTTGGGCGCTTCGGCTGCCCGCTCTGCGGCGCCGAGCTCGCGGCCTCCCCCGCTGCCGCCGTCTCAGTCGTCGCGCCCCCCGCAGCCGTCCCAATCACCTCCAACCGGCCGCCGAAGCCCTCAGAGGTACTGTTCGCAATCGTTTGCTCCCAGGTTTTCCGTTGCGATGCACTGTTGCTTCATCAAATACCTAAGTTAGCTCAAACGTGAGTAATGGAGCGATGGTAATTGTTGCTAATGCTAACATGTGAGGTAAATTAGCTGAAGAGGCTACTAGTAGCATTGTTATGTGAATGCATAATGTTTGTGTTGTGCCTGTATTGTTCATTTGCGACCTTTTCCTGTAATAATTCTAAGCAGCGAGGTTAAAGTAAGTCAGGAATTTTGGGCTAAGATCACTTGGTTTAGCAAGGAGTGGCTAATGAATGGGATCCTGCTTTAGTTTTTAGTAGTCTGCATTTTCTCATGTTTTGGTTTTCATTGAAGCAGAAGGCATTTGTAGTAGGAGGTTACTTAGGTCCAATCACGGTTGGCGCATGAATTGGAATGAGTGAGCAGTATTTGATTCGGTCAATGAATAAGCAAGTTCAGTGAATATGGATATAAAAGCGTTGATAATGCGATCAACATCGAAGAAGACAAGAGGTGAGCTTTGGGATTTACTAGATTTAACCACTTCATGTGTCATTATTGCCCGATCAACAAAGAGCTTGAGATAGTGGTACAAGTGCAGGAGTGCTTAAGAGAGCCCAAGGGTGGTGCTAACCGACATGAGTGAGTCACAAAAATCTTTATTTGCTGAAATCACTGTGGCTATGGGATGTGGAGTATATATGCTTTAAATTTTAAGTAACATCATTCCTTGTTGGGATATTTATAGTTCTGTTTTTCCTTTTGACAACCATATACTACCTCCGGCCGTAGGAAAAAGTGTTCTTTTTTACTTTTCAAAAGAATTTGTGGTGCAACTTTGACCATTAGTTTTTATTACTGTATATTTGCAAAAGCTACAAGGTATTAAGATTATGAAAGTATTTTTTTTTGATAAATCTACTTATGTAATTTTCGTGCGGCCAACCCAAATTTTGTGAAGATTTTGTTGGTCAAAGTTGGCAAAGAATTGACTGCACTTCCCGTGGTGACATTTTTTGTGACCAGAGGGAGTATCTCATTATACCCTGTCTCATTATTCATTTTTCTTCTCTGTGTTGTCCCAGATTGTGGAGCAGGTGCGGGATGGGCCTTCAAGTCAACCAGCTCATGCAGGAAAGGTTCAAATGCCCATTCATTCAGAGCACACACATAAACAACATCCCAAGCATTCTTTTAGAGAGGAGCCCTTCAGTTCATTCCGAGCTGACACAAGGACACAAATTCCTGTAGTAGGGAGGCTACGAAATGAGCCTGCCAATCCTTCAGTTCATAGAGATGAGTTACATACTGAGCCACTCGATGTGACTGTTGCCAAGCCTGGCAAGAAAAAATCTAGATTTGCAGTTGGTCCAAAATCTTGTCAAGCAGGAAAGGTGCAGGAAGAGCATCCTAATCAGGCCGTCCATGCATTACAGGCACAAGGAATGCCTTCAAACTCTTCAGTTCGTACAGACCAGGCAGAAGGAGGGTTTCCCGATGACACAAATACAATGCACAACAAGCAGAAAGCTGATCATGTGGCTGTTCCTAGTGCTATCGAGCATGAGCAGATAAGTTCTCTGCATCAAGTTGTCCATGAGCAGCTGGCAGGTGAAATTCCCAGTGATGTGGTTCATGCGGACCAGGTGCAGGTGGACTTTTCCTGCAAAGCAATAGGAAACAATAAAAAGAGTGCCAAAGATCCTAAAAGAAATCAGAAGAGGAAAAATAATAGTTTGATGAATTGTTCAAATGAGTGGTCTCATCTTAGGCGCAGTAAGCGCTTGGCAAAAGGATCACCAGACCTTATTGATGCCGAGCCTATCCAGAAGATTGATGCTTCCCCAAATCAAAATCAATCAGAAGCTCCACGGATTGAGAGGACCATAGCCGATCCTGACCCTAGTTCACCGACTTGGTACCGATGTCCTCAAGCTGGCTCTAATGAGTTGGAAAATGTCGATGCTACTACACCACCTACTTTGAATACGCTACAAACTGAGCGGTTTATACACAGCTACAACCAGATGTACCCACCAGATACTAGGTGGGCACTTCCAAATCCTAGCTCTAATTCATGGGGTGAGCATGAGATACATCAGGAAAGCTTTAATGGGATTGACCAGCTTGATAGAAATGATGAAGAAGTGCATTCAAATGCATCAGAGAATCAAAATATGGATGGACAAGTGGCACAAGAGGCTTGCAGTGGCAAGGACCATTCAGAGCAGGTGCGACTCAATGCTCATAGCAACAGCGTTGCAGAGAATGGTGGGCAAAAAAGGAATGGCTTCATTGGTTCTTCTTCAAATGATGGGGAACATCCTGGGGACTGGTCCTCCTCAGGGGCACGTCACCAGATAAACTTCGCTGCTTCATGCAGCCGCCTTGCCCCCTTGTTGCTAGTTCCGGCTGCCACCACATTGCCCACCATCATCTCACCTTCTTCACCTGAAAGTCTGTCCCTCTCTCCAACCTACTCGACTGTCTCTATTGAGACCTCTTATCACTAACATGTGCCTCCCACTCTTGCAGAGCTACCTCTTAATTGCAGCACCACAACAATGTTGCACCACCAACCACGATCCCCCCTCTACTCCCAGGTCCATCCCCCCATCCCTTCTTGCTGAGTTTTGTTTCCAATGTGATGTCAGAAGTGTTATCTGCAGTGTTGTGTTCATTAGGCAGCAATGCATAGTGCCTACATGTGGTCGCTATTCCACTGTCCCAATGTGTTTTTGGCAAGTTTTCCTTTACAGAGGTTGTGGACAAAGTTCAGCTCTTTGTTTTTTCCCCTCTAATTTATACATGGCATGATGGGATGGGGTTTGGATTTTAGCATTTGAAATTGATGCATATGAACAATTGTACGTGCAGGTTTGCAAACTTGTGATGCTGGCATGAAAACTTGCTTATTGGTTAAAAAGTGGAGTTTCATGTGTAGTTTAGCCTTTCCTTTGTTTTGATCCGATGTTTTAGTGCTGTGATTAATTAAAGTACAAATGAGAAGCCTTCTATCTATTATTTAATGGAATTTCTGGTGGAAAGACCCTAGGATGTAACTTTGCCAAGAGGACTGTCTGATATCAAGCAATTTCAGGATGCACGGTGTGGAGATATGCTGTCAGGATCTGTTAGTGAATCAGCAAAAAAGCGCAGGGGGCGTGCCCCTGCAGTGCTAATGGAACCACGCAAAGAAGCTTATAGGCCTGTGCTGACGCCCAATGGTACAGAGTAAGTATTTCCCATGTTGTGTTTATCGATGGTTGAAGAACTTGTACATTCTAATCTTCATGTGTGTGACAAATTGACTTATGCAACTAGCAACTGGAATGTGCACCCGTCCTGTCCTAAGGTAGCAACTACCCTCTCCCTTCTTGTCAAGCAGAACTATCCTGGGACCTATTTATCAGCGGATACCGATGGAAAACCCTGTGAGCTTGTGGTTTACCATTGGCATCAATGTCCTTCAGATGTAAGGGCTACTGTTTTGGATGAATTCCTTGTGAGTAACTTATCAGGACATGTTTCAAACTATTTTTTGCTCACTGTGAGATTTGCGAATGATGAATGCCTGCTGTTTGAATACTGCAGAAACGCTACAAGTGGTCCCCCGGCCAGGAAGAGGAGTGTCAAAAGATCTTTGACCGCAAAGCTGTTAGACAATTAGTTAACCTCTTTTGCTATGAGAAACAAAAGGTTAGAGAGGAGTTGGCAGCAAAAACGGCCAAAAGATCTTCTGCGGTTGGTAGGGCCAGTGGAGAAATGGCATTAGAAGAGGAAGATGGTAGAGAAGATTCAGAGGAACAGCAGGGAGATGAGTCTGTGGTGGTACTTGAGCATGATGATCCGCTGAAGTGGAAACCATTCGTCCCTGAATGGATGCAGCCGAAATGGTGGGAAATGTTGTGTGACCATTGGGCCAAAGATGAAGTCATGAAGGTTTCTTACCAAAAAAGAAAGAACCGGAATGCAGGAAACCACCCCTGTAATGCTGCAGGGTCGCGAAGCATAGCAATGCATCAGCAGCTTATGGTAAGAACTAAGAATGCAAGTCGTGCTTGTTGACATGTTTCAGCATGAACTGATGATTCCGGTTTGATTGAATAGAGCATGGACAATGGTAGAAAACTGGATATTGACCCATTCACTAAGATTCACAGTGGTAAAGGGCAACTTGTTGGCAAGAAGGCATTGCAAACTGAGGTACCTACTCCTGTTTCATGTAATCTTTTGATTAACAGTTACGAAGTTGTGCTATGGTATTGGTTCCATACTTCCGTATGCCAAACAGATGAACTGTTTTCACATGTGTTCTATTTTTCAGGATACCGCGCATCCACACACTGAGGAGGCCAGAGATACTCAGCTAGGCCCCCATCCTGTACAGGAACAGGTGGGGAGCTCGATGCGTGGGAGGTACCATGGTGCCCCTGGTGTCAGCAAGAAGGCCCAGATTGATTCATTGCCAAAATCCTCTCCAGGTTGTTTCAGCAAACAGGGACAACAGCCAATGTTCACACAGGAACAGGTGCAACAGATGATTAATCAAGCTCTGCAAGGGTTAAATGAAACTTGGGAGAAGAAATTTCTGTCCTTGGAGCAAAACATGCGCAACATGTCCTCATCGCGCGTCGTTCCAGTCGTAAGCAAACGACAGCTGACTATTTAACTCATTTAATCGGGGTTGATATATATTATTATTTATGACATCCATTTTCAGGGTGCTAAGAGATCGTTGGTGGCTGTTGCAGGAGACAAGCAATGCCAGCTGGCACGCCAGGTAATGGGCTCTTCTTTTCAGATTCTAAAAACTGCTTTTCAGTTTTTCTACAGTAACTAGCTTTCAAACGGAGTGTCTTTTTAAGGTGGCGTTTATAAGTTGATTGTAGTACACATTATAGTGATTTCATTTATATCGCCAAAATTGCACGTAAATTCCTCTTAATCCGTACTCTCTCTCACGAACAGTCTACAAGCTATAAGCCACAGTCCAAAAGAACATGTCCAATAATGAAATTTACGTCTTGGCTATACATGCATCTGTAGACCTTAGTATTTGCTAGCAAGAAGATATGGCGAAACCTGTTTCTGTTTATCCTTGGTGGGATTAGCATTACATCCATAGAAAAAAGAAGGTGTGGTGCTAAATTTATGCTATCATGGTCTCCTCAGTTGAACACCAGCTAGCAATTGCTAAGGTTGTATGGCCAAATAATTAAACAACCACATAAAATGATAAGCACAAGCACCACAGCAATAATGAAAAAAAAATGAGTTTTTTCAAGTTCTAACAAGGAAAAAAGGATTACAGTTTGGTTTCATTGCCTCGTGATCTTTTATGTCTTATCTAGAACTCCCCCTTTGAAATAAGATACTTCACAGTTCGAAAGATGATGGACCACTTAACCCACATGCTTGTGCAAGGTAGACAATCTTTCAGCTGGTTTGAATTATATTGGAACTGGCCAAAATCATGATTCAACCAGATGTAGGTTACTTCCATTCCTCCGCTGCATGCCTGCATGCAACTTGTCGAACCTGCGCCTGACAAATTCTTTCTGGCTGGTTGGATTTGCACTTACAAAAGATATCACATCCGGGACCATTCCCATTGAGGGTCGTAAGCCACTTTTTGCACAACTCTTGACATAGATCGTGTTTCTTTTGGATCCTGTTTGAATCATGGCATTTTGCATTTTTCTTATATCTAGTGGTTGTATGGGCAAAAGCCTAAGACTTGATGAAAGTTTTGGTGGTCACTGAAAGCCCCTGGTGGGTAGTCCTTGCGAGGGGAACAGCTTCCTGTTGATATGCTCACTCGCTGACACCTTAAATGCAATCTTTGCTCCATTTGTCATTAACTTGCCAGTGATTGGACTGTGTTACCGTCGTGTTCATCTAATTGTATACGGGCTTCATCCAACTATTCAGCTTAATTGTTTCTAAGATGGCTGCTAGTATTTTCTTCTTTTGGAGGTTTGATGGCTGCTAATACGTGAAAACTGAAAAGTTGGAATTCTAGCTCGTATGATTTCATGAGTCCTTTTCTGTTATCAATCGAGGATGCATGTGTCAATCTCACTGAATTCGCCCGTGCTGCTATCCAGCTTTTTCACCTGGGGCACAAAAACTGACCTGGTTCGCATCTGATGCTTTGCAGGATACATTAGATTCTGTGGACGGAGAAAAAGATCCGGCTGCGAGAGACGAGGGCGAGAACCAGGACGACGATGAGCGTTGGAATTGATCCAAACGTGAGCTTGTTGTGGCAATCTCTCCTACCTATTATTCGAGGACGGCGCATTAGCACGGGAGCAAGCAGCACTGCCGGTAGGTCAGGTCCTCGTGTAAATTATATGCATATTTCAACGTCTGAACTCTGGACTCTGAAGCGGTTTCTCGTGCCTTTGTTTAAGAGGTCACTTCACCATACACGTTTCGGTACGATCCTCTATTTCTTATTTCTATGCAGGGAAATCAAAAGTTAATGTGAAAATATGTCTTTTTAAAACGGTTTTTCTATTTCTTTTATTATTGTCTTATTTTGGGAATAAGGCAGGAGATCACGAATGTATTACCCACCTCATTTTTTTCGCTTCCGTCACGCATACATATTTCTATCATTTTTTAATTGCTCGTTCTCTTCTCTTAAAATTCTCTTTTTTCGGACAGTATTATTTATTTTTAATTAAAAACTATAGCCAAAAACCATTTAAAAAAACTAATACGAATCCTCCTTCAGTTCGTTCGTGGTGTGTGCCGGTGTGGTATCGCCGTATCGCACAATCTTGCGCCGCGATAGGGCGTGGCCGCGTGGTAGGACACTAGGGGTCTAGGAGTACACGGAATGACGGAAAGCTCGTCCTTTGTATAGCGCGTGGCCTTTGCTTTACCGCCGGCCACGGGCCCGTCACGCGGAAGCTGTCCAGGGCAGGGCACCGCGCAGGCCACCTGCGCGTGCCCACGCGTTGCCCCCGTGGGCAACGTGACGCTACCACCGCCTGTCCGATTCGCTCAGCACGGTTTCCTTGCGTCTGCTCGCTTGTGTTGCTGCACTTTGCTTTGCCGTGCCGTGCCGTTGTTTATGGTCAAATAGTTTGGCACTACAGTTTATTAGGCGTGTCTTAGGTGGTGATCGATTCGGCTGAAAAGTTTATGGCTTATGGCTGAAAATACTGTAGCTGGCTGAAAAAAGCACTGTAGCTGACAGAGACTTATTTAGCATAATTAAATTTAAAAATATTTAAAAATATAAAAAATATGTTAGCCCATTACGTATAATACAAACAAATACGGGAAAAAAAGAACCGGCAAAAAAGCTCAACAAAAAAGCTAAAAGTTCAGAAAAAGACGAAACTTATGAATAGTGAAAAATAAGCTAGAAACCAGAAGCCGAAGCCGAGTTGATCAGGGCCTTAAGATTGATTAGGGTGGTGATCGGTTCGGCTGAAAAGCTCGTGGCTTATGGCTGAAAACATTGTAGCTGGCTGAAAAAAAGCACTGTAGCTGACAGAGACTTATTTAGCATAAATAAATTTAAAAAAAATTAAAAATAAAAAAATATGCTAGCCCATTACGTATACAAACAAATACAGGAAAAAAAGAACCGGCAAAAAAGCTCAACAAAAAGCCAAAAGTTCAGAAAAAGACGAAACTTATGAATAGTGAAAAATAAGCCAGAAACTGAAGCCGAATTGATCAAGGCCTTACTGCCTTGGTAGGCGACGAAGTACTGAACAGTAAGCTCCCCGTCTCATCTAACTAATCGCTCTTGGTCCTTAGAATTACCGCTGGACGCTGGTGCAACTATTGAGCTCTTATCCCTCTGCTGTAAATAAGGGGAAGTTTGAGGTGGTGATCGGTTCGGCTGAAAACCTCATGGCTTATGGCTGAAAACACTGTAGCTGGCTGAAAAAAGCACTGTAGCTGACAGAGGCTTATTTACCATAATTAAATTTAAAAAAATTTAAAAATAGAAAAAACATATTAGCCCATCACATATAATGTAAACAAATACGAGGAAAAAAAGAACCGGGAAAAAAAACTCAAAAAAAACCAAAAGTTCAGAAAAAGACGAAATTTATGAATAGTGCAAAAATAAACTGAAGCCAGAAGCTGAAACCATATTGATCAATGTTAGCCCTTTTAACAATTATGCAAAAGGTGGAACTTCCACTCTCTAACTGCCATCCAAATCAAGGTCTTGTAATTTGCGTAACGATTTTGCGTCGCAGTCCAAAATGATACACGCAAGGCTAATCAATCGACTAGTTCGACCGGAACTTACGTGCAGATTCAGTGGCGGAGCTTCATACAAATCATAGAGGAGGCCGGCTTTAAGAGAATTGCATAATATTGCATAATGAACATGAAAGAAAGGGTGTAGGCAGTATATCTCATTGAGTTTAGCGAAGCATACGAGGGCCATGACCCAGTTTAGTCTAAACTAAGCTCCGCCGGTGTGCCGATTTGACAAAGCATACGAGGGACTAGATAATCTGTCCGTGTAATAGGTGGATTTTTTCGGTTACGACTGATGGTTTATGTTACAACTTCTATGACTATGCCTAAGATCTTACGACCACGTTCTGGCCACTACGACCACCTCCTGTAGTCGTACGACCACGTTGTAGTGGCTACGGCCACCTTCTATGTTGCTACAACCGCTCTGTGGTCCTCCGACTACACAGACAGCGGTTACGACCACACTGTGATCTCTCCGAGCACGCCTCGCTACTCCGATCACGTCATAAACTTTAGCAAAAGTTACGACCACGTTCACCGCCTCTTGCTGCACCTCCTTTGACCACGACCGATCACCGTAGTCGTAGCTCCTTACGACCACGCAGTGATTCTATCGACCACGCCAAAGGTTATATCACCGTTGCAGTCGTAGTGCCTTAAGATCACAGTTTCAGCTCCACGACCGTGGTCGTAACTCCTTATAACCATGTCTACCTGCGGACACCTCCGCTCGTCACCGTGATCGTAACTCCTTACGACCACGTATGTTGCTCCTGCGCACGTCGCCGCTCGATCGCCGTGGTCGTAAGCCGTGGTCGTAACTCCTTTACGACCATGCCTGCGATCCCCTGCTGCACCATGGTTGTAAGTCGTTTATGACCACGTCTGAGAACACAATGAACTCTATAGATTTCCAGAGCCAAACCGCTCCTCTCCTCTTTATTTCCTTCTCTCGATCACACAAACCTCTACGATCACCCTGATCGTCCTCTCTCTCTCTCTCTTGCCTCTCGATCACGCCGATCACCTTAGCCTCTCTCGCTCTTCTTGCCTTTGCTCTCTCGGTTACATGGCTCTACTTTTTATACCCTACTCTACGACTCCGACTTGGTTACGACCATGACTACTATTCGAACTCGGCTACGATTATGAAACAGACTCGAACTTGACTACGACTATGGAACGGACTCGTATACGACCACGACCTGAACTCGTATGCGACCACGACCTGGACTCGTATACGACCACGACTAAACTCGTACACGACTAGAACTACGACAACGACTGGAAAAAAACAAGATTGCAACTCTAACAATTTATAGCTATTACGAGTATTCATACGAATAAACCAAATATTGATAAGTCAATAAATCATTTCAAAAAGACTGTCCTGATGACTATTTAAAAAATAAATGAAAAACATTTTTTTATTTATTTAGAGAGGCTATAAGCTGAAAAAAAAAGTCTAATAATGATTCCAAGGCAGGAGAAAGAAAAGAAACCTGTCGGTGTAAAGCCATAAACAGACAACGCAATGGAGTCCGCGAACGGCTGAAACGGGAGCGAAAAGGAAGAAGAGAAAATGACACAGAATAGCACGGCGGGGCCCGCGACGCGCCGGCCGCCGATAAGCGACGATAAATAAATAGAGAGCGGATATCCACCACCGGTGAGCTGTGCGTGTGGAATAGAGAAACCTCGGGGTCGGAGGGGCCCCACCGGGCTCCCTCCCCGCGCCGCCGTCCCCGCCGCCGTGTCGTGTCCGTCCTCCATCTGATCTGGCTGGGCTGCGGCTGACACTTGGGCGCCGTAACGATGGCGGCAGTTAACGGGCGTTACGCGCGCGCGCGCGATCCGGTGATCTGCGAGGAGAGGGACGGCGGCGACACGGACGGTGTGACACCTGCGGACGTGACACCCACCGCAGCTCGCCACGTTGTTGGTTCGTTGCCTCCATCAAAAAGCTGGCGACTTGTACGAGCACACTTGGGAAGTACTGGAGTACAGTACGAGGTAGGCCTGGGCAAAATACCCGTTACCCGTACCCGAACCCGAAATACCCGAACCCGAGGTACCCGATCCCAAATTCGGATAGCGATTCTGATTACCCGAAATTAGTTTGGGTAGTTCGGGTAATATCCCCCGGTAACCGAACTACCCGAATTACCCGAGTTGTCTGTAAATTACCCAAATTGTCTGTAAATTACCCGAATTGTCGGGAAATTGTCTGTAAATTACCCGAATTGTCTGTAAATTACCCGAATTGTCTGTAAATTACCCGAATTGTCGGGAAATTAGCTGGTTTTCTGTAAATTCGGGTATACCCGAACCTGAATTATCGGGTACCCGAAATTGCGGGTAGTGTTTTTTTGGGGCTAATATCGGGTAGCAATTTTCATTACCCGAATTTCGAATTACCTGAACTACCCGACCCGAAAAATTCGGGTAACCCGAACGCCCAGGCCTAGTAGGAGGTTTCGTTATGCATCCAACCTAGCAGCTTCTATAACTAGGTAAAACTCTGGGGTGAGAGATTTTCCTGATGAGCCGTATGATACCAGGCATCTTTACATCACTGTTCTAAAGTACTATGTTTTTTTAACTGAAATAGTATTGTTGCGTCTATTAGTTTCTTAAAAATATTTAATTAAAAAATAAAAAAATATCATTATCCCTCCACAAATAATATAAAGGAAAAAAGAAAAATCATATTAATAAGTCAATACGTTCTAAACTTTTTTTAGTGTCTATCAAAAATCATTGCTATTTAGAACAGAACTTAGTAATTAAGCTCGCCAGAAATTATAGGCTGATGAAAGTTTTGAGGCTGCATTTAATACGTGCTGCTAAGGGGCTGTTTGGTTGCCTGCATCGGGGTGGCTCGCATCAGCGCATGCAGGGAGATGGTGTTTGGTTGCCTGCATCGGGGTGAGAGCCTGCACGAGCGGATGCAAAAAAATCAACTGGAGCCAGGCTGAGGAGAAACGCGGCTGAGGACCTTCTCTACTCAGCATGGCCACGCTCATGCAGCTGCATCAGCTCATGCAGACAACCAAACAGGCCCTAAGCCGCTGGCACCCGGCAGATGACAGCAAAGGGAATATGGTGGTTCTCACATTGCACCGTCCAAATCCGGCGCTGGTGACTGGCCGGGCCTGCTCGCGTTGCACGTAGAGCAAATCAAATCAGGGCCTGTTTGGCAGAGCTCCACCACTGAAAAAATGAATCTGGAGCAGCAGATCCACCAAAAACAGCTCCACCGTGAATCTGGGATCCCACCATGGAGCTAGACAAAACTGTTTGGCTTGCACAGCAGCTCCAGATCCACGAAACTGAGTTTTTAGTGGGAATGACCTGTTTTGCCCATGGGTTTTATGGTGGTATGGGATGGGGTGTGTAACCAGTGGCAAAAGGTGGGTAATTACCACCCAACTCCACGAGTAGGTACGAAACAAGGTTTCGTGGAGCACCCCTTGAGGTGCTCCATGGATTTCATGAATCTGGAGCTAGATTCAGTATTTTAGTGGATCCAGATTTCGTGGAGCTGGAGCGTTTGGGTAAAAATTCGTGGAGTGGAGCTGTTTTTGGTGGATCTGGAGTTGGTGGAGCTCTGCCAAACAGGTCCTCAATATCCAAATCCCCCGCGAATCTGCCTGACCGCCCGCCTGCTGCCGCCGCCGCTGCCGTGCCAAGCAAGGAAGGCGCGGCGCAGGTGCGGCTGACGAAAAACACTTGTTTTTTCTCCGCCCGATCCATCGCATCACACGTAGCGCTGCACCGCACCGCGGGCCACGCGGCTTTCGAACGGGGCAGGCAAGGTAGGGTAGGCGGTGGTGTGACCCGTGCGCACATCTGGAAATTGCGACGGTTTTGCTTGCATGTCTCCGTTCGGCGCGTACGTCGTCCAGTGGGAAGGATTGAAAGCAATCAAGTGGGCGACGGGAAAACCGCCGGTTCAGTCAACGGCGCTCTGCCGGTGCTTCCCTGCACGGAACTGCAAAGTTACACGCGCCGGTAGTGCGGCACTATGCACTACCGTCCACAGTCCACTCCATCGCTGTAAGCTTATTAATGGAGAAGCGCTTTGCACTTGATGCGGAAATACACGAGCTCACCCTCCGTGGATCGAAATTCACGCATGGAAATCTGGACACAGAACTAATAAGACTCCTTGTACGAGGCACAATTCGTCCAAGGAAAAGCCGAAATACTGCCAAACCAAACCAACATATAAAAGGAGGCAAGCAAAACTTAAGCTGGATTGACACATGCATAGCTGCCGTTTTTTACGCGCATTTCCCCAGCCATAAAAAGTTCTTTAAAAAAACGCTGCGCCATGCATCCAAAAGGAACAAGGCGGAGAAACCAGCCACACCTTAACCAAACCAACACTACACACTGACCAAGCAAGCAGCCACACCACAACCATCCAACGATCAAAGAAAACGAAAAGGAGAGGGAGAAACGATTAGCGAGGGAACAAACGGCGGAGCCCCGACGCGGGGGCGGCGCGCCCACCCCTTCCGCCTGTGGGTCAAACCTCCCCTCCCGCTGGCCCCTCCTCACCTCCCGCCTCCCCTATAAATACCACCTCGCCTTCCCTTTCCTCCCCCACTCCAACCCAACCACCCACACGGCGGCACCACACCAACGCAACAACAGCCCAGCGCGGTCGAACACTAGGCGCTCCATGGCTCCCAAGAACGCGTCTCCCCTCGTCGCCGCCGCCACCGTAGAGGACGGCATGGAGCCGAGGTTCCGCGGAGTCCGGAAGCGGCCGTGGGGGCGATACGCGGCGGAGATCCGCGACCCGGTCAGGAAGGCGCGGGTGTGGCTCGGCACCTTCGACACCGCCGAGTCCGCGGCGCGCGCCTACGACGCCGCCGCGCTCCACTTCCGCGGGCCCAAGGCCAAGACCAACTTCCCCGCCGCCTACGCGCACGTCCTGCCGCCCAAGGCGCTGGCTGCCGACACCGTGAGCCCGAGCGGCAGCACGGTCGAGTCGTCCTCCCGGGACTCGCCCGCCGCCGCGCCGCCGACCGCGGCACCGGTGGCCCCGCCGTCGCTGGATTTGAGCCTCCGGATGCCGGCCATGGTGGCGGCGCAGCCGTTCTTGTTCCTGGACCCAAGGGTCGCGGTGACCGTGGCCGTGGCAGCGCCGGTGCCTCGCCGGCCAGCCGTGGTCGGCGTCAAGAAGGCGATAGCTCGTGAGAAAGAGCAGAGCGACACCGGGTCGTCGTCATCCGTGGAGGACGCCTCTCCGGCGGTCGGCGTGGGGCTCGACCTGAACCTGCCTCCACCGGCCGAGGAGGCTTAGGAGGTGGAGCTAGCCCCCGATGACGACATATGCGACTCCGAAAAGTGAAAGCTCTCAATAGAAGTGTAGAACTACATGTACTAGTAAGAGGTTACTTGATCGTTTAATTGCCAGGATGGGTAACTGGGTGTACATAGATCGTGTTGTTTTTGCATGGGGAGATAGGTATGAGAAAGACCTCTCCCCATGTTACTATTCCTTTAAGAAAGGAAAAAACAAAAGAAAAACCAAAGCATTTTGCAGTTCAATGTAAAATATTAATCTCTGATTAAGGAGTGATCTACTGTTTTTGTTCATAAACTCTGTGTTGCACATGTCTCTAGCCGTTGATCTGGCTTGATTACTTGCAAGTTCGCAGCAATTCAAACACACTTGTTTCCAGTATCTAACCGGATATGTTGGATCAAGAAATGGAATCTAAATGCTAACTAATCAATCAGAATTTCACACCCAGGACCATTCAATCGAATGGCCCTTGCATCTTGTATTCAAATCAAACAAGATGCGTGTGTGCCTAAAAAATTGCTTGCGACTCTCTTGGAGCTAGCAAAACCAGGTAGTTGTACTAAACAGAAGTTTAGGTCCTCTCAGACCACCGATCCGCAGGTTAGCGTCAGAATTCTTCCCAAGCTTCACGTACGGGTACCGTACGCCTGTTGTTTCGACAGCACAAGCGCATACGCTGAGGTGCATCGTTGAACGGTTCCCTAGACGAAATTCCGTAGCACGCGAGGTGCAACTGCTGGAGCTGCTCCGTCGCGACCGACGGGGGAAGGAGGGGAGGACTCGAGGAGGCGCGCAGAAAACCGCGGCAACGACCCGACCACGAGACGAGCTGACGAGCGAGCGGGGGGGTCTGCCGCGCCGCGAGGAGGAACGAGTCCACCCGTACACACGGCGTGCGGGGCGGAGAAGCGCGCGCGCGCGTCGCGTCGCGCAGGGGGCGGGGGTTCACACTTGCTCCCATGCCACGACCGGCCACGCCCCCACGCGCCTTTGACGCCTTCCTTCCTGGCTGTCACTCTACTAGCCGGAACCGCGGCAAGCTCCCTCCCCGAGCTACGCATGAGCGGTCCGTCCAGGCCCAGCCGTCCCCGCGGGCCCCCCTCGTACCGTGTGCCCGAGCAGTCGTGTGGTACCAGCGTTGCGCGCCACTGTATGCCTTGGCTTTGGCATGTTTTTTTTTTGTTTTTTACTACAAATGAACGAGCCGTTGCTCTGGTGATGTTTCAACTACCTTTTAGCTGTGATTTTTAACAAAAATTACACGATATTGGCTGTTGGTTTTTCTTAAAAAATAAAAAAAGACAATACAAAAGAAAAAAGAAAAAAAACAAAATAAGCCACAATTAAAAACCGATGTGTTCTAAATGAAAAAAGATATTTCTTGAGCTTAAAAATGTATGCACCGTCAGTGTCGGTGACTCCGTCTATTGTTGCCTAAAAAAAGTATAGATAAAACTATCGCCGAATGACTAAAAAACATCCGGCGAAACAAAAAAGCAGGGCCTTTGTTTAGCACAACTGCAGATAGTTGGATGGATCTAAGGGCTAGGCTGCTCCGCCGTTTGTTTTGTTGAGGTGGTAGTTGGGAAGCTCTTGCAAGTAACCGTCTCAGCTCTTTGAAAAAATGACGGCAGTGGTTGTTGGCTGATCATTAGCTTGATTGGCTTTGCTCGAGAATCGAGTGGCAAGTTAGTGGTTAGCTCTACCTGCTGTTATGTAAGTTTGATACTTCTCAAGTCAAGGTAGATAAAGGCATGTGTAGTTTAGAGGTTTTCTAATCATATAGCCGAATATTTCTGCGAATATAATATAATATTTTATAGTGAGGTTGCTAGTGTTGCACTCCGGAAAAAGAACAGTAGCTTTTGAGGATAAAAGTTGGGAGTGAAATGAAAACTATACGGTCTCGAGTCAGTCTCCACCGTCAAGTCATCGACAAGTGGTAAGAGGAGGAACGGTGCCTTTCTGTTCTGACTCCGAACCGGCCGGCCAAAGAGGAAGCGACACGTGTCAGCATGGACCACAGATCGGAGGCGTCGGCAGCTTTCGATCTTAGGCGGCGCATGGCAGAATAAAATAACCGCCGAATCACGAGCCACCGCGACTGACGGGTAGACCTGGTTAACGCCGGGCCGTGCTCCAGCGTAGACTGCGCCAAACCAGCCTGGTGCCCACGCCTCGACGAGAAAAAAGGCGTCTCGTGTGGTCGTGTCCCCCATCCAGCCACCAGCGTCCTCCCGCCGCCTACGAAACAACGCACGCAACCTGGCGCTCCAGCAGCAGGTCAACAACGTACGCCATCTACCGATATACTAGACTCGATGGTAGTAGGGCTACCCATTACTCTTATAGAGTATATCAATAAACCACTTTGAAAGACAATGAAAAAGCCCTTCAATTTATATATTTAAAAGTTATTAAAAAAAACTCGAAAGCGCACGCAAACTCAACGCCGACGAGATTTGCGTGCGCGCCCGTAAGCCCCGCTCCTTCCCGACCGCACCGCGGACAGCCGCGACGCACCGTGGCGGGCCCCTTGGCGCTTGAGCCGTGGCCCGTGCCGTCAGGGCACCAACACCTTGCTTCCGTTCCACGTTTCGGCGCCGCAAGCCCACCAACTGCGAACCATCCCTCTCCAACGCAACGACTCCCGCCGACCCTTGCCGCCCGCCGCGCTCGGCCGCTGTCCCTCCCAACACGCAAGCGCCGAAACGCCCCCGCGCGTCGCTCGGCTCAAGGCCTACGCACGATCGCTAGAACCACGGCACAAAGGCGGACGGGGCAACGAGAGCAGCGACGCGCCGAGCCACGCGTGGTGGCCACGGCGGGAACCGAACACCACCCCCAGGCCCCAGGCACAGAAGCCGATGCCCAGAATCCACCCGGTTCTCTTCTGCTGCCTTAGAATTATCTTTGCAGTTTTACGAATTTTGTACAGCAAAACAACCACGTACTTCCACCACATGAATCTGCGCAGATTAGCATCACTAGTGGCTACGGGCACCGATCTTGCTAGCATTGCGTAAGGATCTCTGCTCCGGTCTTGGTTATCAGTATCGTGTGCTCGAACTGCGCGGCCAGGCTGCCGTCTGTCGTGACGGCCGTCCAACCGTCGTCCCACATGTCGCACTCCAGGCTTCCCATGGATAGGATCGGTTCTGGTGGGAGTTAGGCAGAACGTTGAGAGGAAAAGCAAACCTGGTTTTAATGCGCGCGGAATGAACAGAATGATGCGTACCTATTGTGAATGTCTGCCCTTCAACCATCTGGCCTGGCATATTATTACCTGTTGGAAGAACACAACCGTCAGATCGAACAAGTGCTACAACCATACTTACGAGAACACACATCTAAATAGAGGCAGAGTTGGAATAGACATAAACATTAAAAAAAAAGTTTCAACTGCACACAAACTGTCAGCTCAAAAGATTGAAGCACAACTGGGATAGATCAAGTTCACTTTAAAAAATATTACCAACATCGTGTCTGCTTCAATATATCAATAATATTCCGAGTTGGTTAAAAAAATCTTCGGATTCAAGCAAGTTTCTGGGACTGACTTGTCATCAAATTCCACACATGCTTGTCCCAGTTTTTCTTTATTGTGATTATGACCAATTAAAGTAACTGGATGGAAATGGCATAAGAACCCAAATAGAATGTCTGCATACTGGACAAAATTTTGAGACATATTTCATTGCAGCGGATTATGGGGTGAATCCTTAAGCTTCACCAGAATTTGCTCTTCATTTCAAGAGAGGTTCTTAAATTCTCATTCTATCACCACAAAATAGCCTATCTTAGTAATGTTGGTACGTGGAAATGCTTCTCAGTTTTCAATACCATATGCACTGGCTACTATTGAGTAATAATCACTTACGCTGGTGATATATAATTGGTTCTGAATGAAATACTCTCCCAACTCCATGCCCAACAAAACTCTCCACAACACCAAATCCGTGCCCCTCAGCATGCTCACTGAAATGGTCAAGCAAACCAATGAGTGAAAACTATTAAAGATGTATCTGAAATGAGGCAACATTTGATATAGTTGTATTAAACCATGCGAGAAAATATCAAGTTAATTGCATATTTGTTTAGGAATTAATTCTAGTTTTGCTGCCTTGCACACAGATGAGAGGTTGTGAATGCATGAACTTAAATCACAATAGAGTAAATGCCACTAACAAAATGATATTTTTTTTTTAAATTTTTACAAGCACAAATTAGCCTGTGGAGGAAACAGCAGGAGAAATTTCTCAAAAAAGGAACAATGGTGACTCTGTTTTGTATTTGGCCCAAAATACTTCTTCAATGGTTCAAAGATCCGAGAGGATGCCATTTGGGTCTAACTTACCCGGTAACTAACTGAGAAATATGGTGAAACACTACTTTTCATTGAATTTTTTTAGATGAACAGGACATCGCTACGGATATCCATTGAATTATAGCTGTGTCTATCCTTGCATTCTGGCCATGGAATAAATATGGTGTAAACGGTCTATACCTTATTCTTCTGCCAATTTTCTTAAAGCTGGCACCATGTTTGCAGGATGATATGCCCCTGAGCATGCACTCTTCGGTAACCTGATATGGTACATTAGTGGAGATGCCATTTTGACTGAAGAGTTGCCATTTTATACACTATTAATGATGAGTTGCGTGACCAAATGGACAGAATTTGAAAGGGTAGAAAAAATGAATGTACAGAACTTTTTGAATGAATTAGCACATGGGCAATGGACCTCCAACTCTCCAAGTTTAGAAACTAGTGAGGTTTACTGTAGTGCACGATGGCCCAGTTTAGCCACTCGGAGCTCTGCCACCAACCATGACTATAAAAATCATGGATTCCAAAAACATGCACTAATGTAGTAATGTGTTCTAGAGAAGAACTTAATATACCTTCACAAGTCGTTTACTGGCTTCATCAACTTCTCCACAAAGAAAAGTTTTCGAGGTGTCCCCATGATAACCCTGAAATGGAGAGGGATATTACTCCAGGAGTCCAGGACATTATATCCAAGTTGAAGCGCATGGACACATCAGTAGTGTGAAGTGATGATAAGTGATAACTATACATGACCAAGAGCATAAACACATACATTCAAGTAGACAGTGACATCAATGTTAATTATGTCTCCATCCTGTAAAACATCCAAGAAAACAAATAACTATGTCAGCAGTGGAGCTGTGGAGGCGAAAAGCCCTGAACTGGACACAAAACATGTCAGAGGTAAGGCTTCTTTCCGAACCTTTAGTTCGCGTGAATCAGGAATTCCGTGGCACATGCATTCGTTCACCGATGTGCACACACTTTTTGGAAACCCACCATATCCAAGCGGGGATGGATAGGCTCCAGCATCAATGATCATCTTGTGCACTGCTTTATCAATTTCGTCTGTTGTTACAGAAGGCTGATAGAAAGATGCAGTAGATTTCTCACTGAAGCTATAATTTATTATGGAGTAAACATGGAAAAAGAGGACATGATGTAGATAAAAGGAACATATAAATTATGAGCAAATTGAGCACTATAGATGTGATGTAAAAACATATCAGTGAGTCAGTGATATAATTAGCTTCAAGAGAAACAAACATTGTGGAAATGCTGAATGCATGCTTACTTTCACTAATGTTCCTGCATATTCAAGAACACGAGCAGCAAGCTCACAGGCAGCTTTCATGTGGACAATGCTCTCTTTGTCATGCATCTGTATCTCACTTGATATCTCTGGCACATTATTTGTACCAACATAAGGAGGCCGAAGTATGTGGCCAGGTACCGGAAGAGGTGCACTAACAGTTCCACATGTCAGGGGTGCTCTTTTCTTCTGTTGTTCAGAACCTTGCGTATCTCGTGACCTTTTGAGTTTTAGTAAGCGTTAGAATGGTATATAGGTGAGCATGCAGTTGTGGCACTTATAAATCCAGGGTAATCATCCACACTTAATTTCTTATAGAGGACAAGCAGCTAAACCATATAGGTGAATTTTATTTATACCTCGTATTTGCTTTCTCCGACCCCCCTAATCTCTTTGCTTGGACAATGAAAGGCTTCTGAAGGCATGTTTTCCCTTAAAAATAAGATGAAACATACAAAATGGATTGAGTAATAGATAGATAAACAAATAATATCTTAGTGAACATATGCCCATAGCATCATACTACGCCCACAAAAGTTCTAACATCAAATGAATTACAGAACAGTGAGTGAAATGTAACATCCCAAATTTCACCCGAATTTGGAACCATTTGAAGTTCTTGCAACTTTCAAAAACTTGCATTCCATTTTTTGAGTTGTTCAAGTTTGAGAATTTAAAATAAAAAATTGAATTTGATTCAAATCAGCAGTTCAAACAAATTTTAAGAACTTAATTTTTGTCCCTCCCTCTTGTTTGGGCCAAAACCCCACCTATGCCACCGTCGTCTTCTCCCCTTTTCTCTTCCCCGGCCCAAGGTCTGTTTACAACAGTTTATGTAATATTAATTACTATCGTGTTTAATCACTCATATGGATGTGATAATTATCGTTGTTGTACCGTGTGAGCTAGCTACTGATCATGATACTAGCCTGGTAAACACAGAGGGTCTGGATGCAAATCCAGGTCCCGATATGAAGCTAGAATTTTTTGAGGTAGTTGCATCAAGACAAATTTCAGATGAGCAATTATGCTACTTGTAACTAAGATGCAGCATTGATTTTGAGTAATTAGGCTGGTTATACACACTGAACTCTTATTCTTTTCTTCGAAATTCCCACAAATGCAGTTCGTAGGTTGTGAGTTGTAATCTCCTATTGCCCCTTCCACTGACACTACCAACTACACATAGCATTGTTTCAGTAATCAGAAAACAACATTCTCTATCCTTCCTAGCATTGTTTCAGTAATAAGAAAATAAATAACCTTCTCTGTCCTCCCTAGCATTGTTTTCAGTAATAAGAAAATATATAACCTTCTCTATCCTCCCTAGCATTGTTTCAGTGATACTAGTAACTGATCACGCCAAAAGTTGGACCAATTAGAAATAGCCGTTTGTACCATCTCCCACGGCGTTTGTAAGGCGCCACGGATGAGCATTAGTCAGTTAATCAACAGAACACTAAACGAGGTGTCGCACTGAGATGCTCTCATACAGCAGCAGCAGCCCCAAATCAGAAGGGGCTGAAGGTGACGAAGATTCCAGAAGCTTCGGGAAGCCAACTTGGGGTTGGGGCAAATTTCTTACCAACCCAAGACCCCTTGCGTCTTGCGATGCCAAAACCCCGGGGGGGGGGGGGGGGGGGGGGAGAACAAATACCTCGGCCTCCGGAGAGGAACGGCGGAGAGCGGTGCAGCTCCATAGACGGGACTCTAGCCGCCATTAGAGCGGTTGTCTCGCCAAATTCTACCAATACGGAGAGGAAGGAATGCAATTTTTTCGGGGGGGGGGGGGGGGGGGGGGTTAATTTGGGTGGAGCAACGGCACGCGGCGAGGGAGAGACCGAGAGAGCCAGCGGATGGAAGAGGATAGATAATACGGCAGGCAAGGGATTTCCCTCCTTTCTTTTTTCCCAGCAGGAGGAAATGGGCTGGGCCGCGATGGCGTCCTGAAGTACAGGCCCGTTCGGATTATGGACAAACACAGGAATTGTGGTGGTCTGGATAAATTAAGAATCTTAGGGCAACTCCAAGAGATGGGCTAAAACATTCCCTAAAACAAATTTTGGTGATTAGTGAAAAAAAACCCCTCCAAAAGATCCCCAAAACCACCACTAAAAATTTTAACACCCCCAATATCTCACCCTACCGGAGCCAAAATTGGCCTCACCCCACGCGTCCCCAATCACCGTTGCCGCGCGCGAGTAGGCGATTCCGCGGCCAATTTTTTTTCCTTCGCGTTGCGTAAGACCTACCTGAGGGCATCGGCAGCTTCCCGCCGGCGCGGCTCCCCACCGGCGCCCCTGCTGTTGGAGCACGCTGGCCGCCTGCGCCTCTCCGTCAGCCGCCTCCAGGCACATCTCCTCTGGCCGCGCACAGGCGCCTCCTCGCCGGCCGCTGCGCGTCTCCGCTGGCCGCGCACATCCCCTCCGCCTGTGCACAGACGAGAAAATTGATCATTTGCCACTTTGAAGAGTGGGCTTCGCAAAATTGCTACTTTCAAAATTGGCTTCGCAAAAATGCCATACAGTACATTTACCTCTTGATTACCATGCCATTTGAGCCATTTAACTCATTTAATATTTCTTTTCTAATTTTAGGAGGTGGAAAAGACCTTTGTACCCTTGTTAAGTTTTGCACTGCATGGCTTGCTCGGTTGATTGCTTGGCTCGGCTGCCGGCGCGGACAAGGCGCTCCGTCGCGTGGCCGAGGAGGTTGCCCCCGGCGACGTCCGGCGCGAGATGGCAAGAAAAACGCTCCGCGCCATGCGGGGCGAGCTGGACGACGCGGACCTAACCGGCAGCAGCCTCGAGTGCGGCGTCGGCGACGACTGCGGCGGCAGCATCGTGTCTGACGGGCTCATGTCGTTCCGGCGCCGGCAGCGCGAGCTCCGGGTCTCGTCGTGCGGCAACTCCGCCGAGTTCTGAACCACCATTCCGCGATTCCCATCTTTTATACCATTCTGCCGAGTTCTTTTGTTGGGGTAAAAAATGATTAACTGTTCTTGTTGATTGATTATGCTTCTGTGATTTACTGATCGATCGACAGGGCTCTGACTTGCAATTCGAGGCAAAGCCAGGAGCAGAAAGTGAGGTGCCTTGTTCACTATTTTGAGAGTGTCACTACTTCTACACCTACTGGTTTCGTTTCGTTTGAGCAGAAGGCCCTTGCTCGCCGTCCTGTCTCCGATGGCATTGTGTATCCTAACTTTGATTCCTGGATGAAATCTAGTGCCCCTCTCTGCCCATTCCTAGTAAGTGGCATTGTATCATTTATACTCCGTACGAGAGATAGGATTATTTTGTGATTCATATTTCCTCTTACACAAATTCTCTGAAATTAACTAGCACGCAAAATTGCTTTATCATAAGGAGTTTGTTCTGTTGACCTGTCTTTGTTAAATAAAAGCCGACCTTGTAGCCAGCATTATTTCAGACAACACGTCTCTTCTACAGCCTTTTGTTTGGTCACATAAGATGATATAGCTTAAAAGAAGTTGACAAATTAATATCTATTAACCATCGAACAATGTGATATCTGCATGTAGCATAGCAGTGAATATTGAGATTTAACCATTCAAGTAATATCAAGGCAGCAATCTGGTATTGTTACAACATAGAATAGCTGTTTGCCTATTTGTCTTCAGCGTCACATCTCCAGGCACAGTGGTGGAGCGTGACCCAAAACACCATCTTCCATTGCAAAACGATGAAACCAATTGCATAATTAAATGAAACGTTAAAGAAGGAAGCAAACTACGCATGTGCTTTTGCTACAAAAGAGCTTTTGACCTCACCGGGGGCAACCTCCTTGGCCACGCGACGGAGCGCCCTGTCCGCGCCGGCAGCCGAGCCAAGCAATCAACCGAGCAAGCCATGCAGTGCAAAACTTAGCAAGGGTACAAAAGTCTTTTCCACCCCTAAAATTAGAAAAAAATATATTAAATGAGTTAAATGGCTCAAATGACATGGTAATCAAGAGGTAAATGTACTGTATGGCATTTTTGCGAAGCCAATTTTGAAAGTGGTAATTTTGCGAAGCCCACTCTTCAAAGTGGCAAATGATCAATTTTCTCGTGCACAGACACCTCCTCGCCGGCCGCTACGCGTCTCCGCCGGTCGCGCATGGGCGCACGAGCGCCCTCCCGCCTGGGCTCCACATCCCCACGCACTCCTCCCTGGTAAGCTCGCATCGCCATTTTCCTCTCTGTGCCGACGTGCTGTGGCTCCTCTGAGAAATACTCCACCACTCGTCGGCCATGGAGATGAAGGGATCTCTCTGTCTCTTGTTGATGTGCTGTTGTTTCCATTGCTCGAGGTGTAATAGTAGGTTGGATGGATGGAATGGGGGAAAGGGAAGGAGATGAATCTGGGTATATACGAAGGGTACAGTGTGGTATGGGTTGTAGCATCACTGGTAGACTTGTATGTGGGAGGCTAACCTTGTGAAGCAGTGGCGGACCCGCCCTTCAGGCGAGGTTGAGCGACCGCCCGAGCTCCGTCGCCGGCGGACGCCCCCACCCCCCAGCGGTGCTCCAGAGCCGGTGTGTTGCTGGTGTCAAGCGACCATGCCAAGCAATGCGTCCTGTTGTTGTGCCGTCGTGGCCTCGTGGTCGTGGGACGGTGGGAGCTTGGCGACAACCCAGGAGTGGCTGCGAGGCTGTCGAGCATCGCGTATGTGACCCAGCGCACGCGTGCTGCTCGACGTATTGCCGCGCCGCTGAGCTCAAGAAAGGTGGAAACTTTGCCTGGCTCTTGCCTATTTGTCTTCATTCCGCATAGCGTAGTAAGGCAATCCGTGATACATGTTTTGCAAGCGAATTTAGCAGTGCCTTGATTGAGTACTGAGTAATACTGGGTGAGTATAAGACATGGTTAATCATTCATGGGAAAGGATCAAAGGATCCCACAAAGGCCAAAGCTATCTGATTCTTGACTGTTAAAACGATTACGTCCTTCACCTTTTTATTTGTATTGCTGGAGTTGAATCCCCCTGGGTCCTGTATATTCACAGTAGCTTTCAATATCTTGCCTGATGTCTTGCTTGTTTTCAGTAATTCAATCTCCAATCTGAATTTTCTGGATCAGGTATTTCTCCGGTTTCCATTGGCTACTACCTGAAAATAGCTAGCGTTCAAGTCACCTTCTGTTGACTACTTATCACCACACCCAGCCTGCCAAATAGATTTTTTTCTCTCTTCATTGTATATATCCATGAGATGCGCTTCCAATTTATTTCTGACTCAATTCCTCATCTGAAAGTTATATATCTTCAGCCTTCTCATCAAATATCCCAATCCGGTGAACTAACCCAGCTTTGAGTCTCCTCTTAGTAGCTCTTCTGCTTATGCTCCGCCCTCTACGTAACTATCTAGCACATCTAATTTGCACTTGCGAATTGTCCAGAGCATATCCTATGTAAGTATCAGAGCAGGTTCTTGACCGTAGGTTGAGACCTAAGGCAAACTAGGAAGCGATTTTATCGCAAAACTTAATTTAAGCCATAAAAAGGGTTTACGAAAAATATAAGTATTATTGCTGTCTCCTTCCTCTCTTGTTGCTACCTTATCTATCTTAGCTTACTTCTGCTTAAGTTTTACTTTTGCAAAATATTTACCGCTTCGCTTGTCTAGCTTCAAAATTTCGTTTCTCGGCAGCTGGAGGAGTAGCCGTCGTCCGCTAGACTAGACTAACCCTGAGTTGTAGTAGTGCTTTTGTAATGTAAAGTAGGTGTAATCATGAACCCTAAGTGGTTTGTGTACCACCTGCATATTGTAAATCTATGTTCTTTATCCTTGTATATTGTTTGCTTAATTATCAGTAATCCCCCTGAGTTCAAAGTTTTCTCCTGTCCCTTTCGCTCTCGTTCTTACCTCTTTCGCCCTATACTTACCTTGAAATTCAATGCCTTACTTATGTACTCTTATTCTCCAAAAGCTGCTGCAAAGCTGATCTCAAATTCCCAATTGGCAGATGGATCCGGCGCAGCAGAGTGGTCAGACCAACGGGCAGGGTGCACCTGCCACAGATCAAGTCCAGATGTCAGAGAAGCCAGGAGAATCACTGCCACCGTTCATTGTTAAGGTGACACCCGAAGAGTCAGTGTCAGCATCAAGCGCAACTGCATTGAAGTTTACGGCATTCCTGCAAACTCAACCCCCAAAATTCCTTTCAACCACAGAGTCACTGAATGCAGATAACTGGTTACAAGATATTGAGAGAAGAATGAATACTATCCAGTGTACAAATAAGGAGAAGGTTCTTTTCGCCACCTATCAGTTGTCCGAGCCCGTAATTACTTGGTGGAATGCTATCCAGTGGATGCACTCTAAGGAGAGAGATATTACATGGGAAGATTTTGTGAAGAGATTTCGTAAAGCCTACATTTCTCCTGGAGTTTTCACTGAAAAATATCAGGATTTTCTTGATCTTCAACAAGGAGAGAACTCCATCACAGCATATCTAGAACAATTTCATCAGTTATCCCAATTTGCTCAAGAGGAAACTAACACCGAAGCTAAAAGGATGGAGTACTTTATGAAAGGTCTACAACCCAATATGAGACAACGCCTTCAGGCCATGAAGTTTTCAAGCCTATTGAACCTGGTTGATCGAGCTCTACAGATAGAAGAAAGACCAGGTTACGTGAAAGTCATGAAACGAAAGGAGCTTTCGCCTCCATCACAAACGGCTTGTTTTCACTGCGAACAGGATGGGCATCATCGTGACCAATGCCCACTGAAATCTTTATCCGAAGAAGAAGCTAAAGAGCAAGCAAAGAGGCAGACATCATCATCCCGCCTGCCACCGATGGAAGAAGATGAACCTTACCCTAAGAGGACCAGAATGGAGGATTACAGAAAACGTGAAGCAGCGCACAAGTCTCAGTCTTCACACAATGCTCAGCGGAGCAAGACCACGGGATCACCCTCATTACGATCCCAATCCTTCCATCAGTTTGTGACGATACCGAAGACCCAGTCCGGACAGTCTCAGCAGTATGCCGCTCTCTCACCACTCGCCTTCGAGTGCCTCACCTGCGGTGGCAAGCATCTTGCTAGCAGCTGTACACGAAGGACAGATACATGTTTCCATTGTGGAGAGATTGGACACTACCGGCATCAGTGTCCCAGGAGGAGTTTGTCATCAGAAGCAGCTAAACTCCAAGCCCAAAACCAGCAGATAGTCAAGAAAATATGAGCTATGCAGATCAAGAAATGAGATGATGTACTTTTGGTTATCCTTTTGTAAGCTAGAACTGAATGGATGTCTGTAAATTACTTTAACTAAGGCTTGTGGAAAAATTATGAAGGTGTATGAAAACCATTTGTGTAAGGTGAAATGGGTGTGATGGTTATGTTGTAATAGAGTTAATTCCAGCAGACCCAATCCTATCCAACCTTGGTACGACATAATTCATCCAGGTGGGAACCTTCACCACACACGCAAGGATGATGTACAGGTACAAGTCAATCTAGAAGAGGTTAAAGCAGATTTGCTGCAGCCAGATATGCAAGGGTTAGATGCCATTTTGGGCATGAACTGGCTAGCCAAGAACCAAGGCAAGGTAAATTGTGAGATCAAAACAATATCATTGGTCAACCCTGAAGGTCAGAAAGTGGTTAAAAAAACCGAGAGGTATTGAAGGATGCAAGAAAGCGCATGATTAACATGCTAGCAGTCACACCAGATCAAGTACTAGTAGTGCAAGAATACCCTGATGTGTTTCCGGAAGAATTACCAGGCAGACCCCTGACCGACAAGTAGAATTTGACATAGAGTTGACTTTCAGGCACAAAACCAATTGTCAAGCATCAGTACAGAATGTCAGCCAGTGAACTGAAGGAACTGAAGAAACATTTAGATGAATAACAAGAAAAAGAATTCATTCGACCGAGTGTTTCACCTTGGTCGGCACCAATTTTATTTATGAAGAAGAAGAATGAAGAGTTGAGAAAGTGTGTCGATTACAGAGGACTGAATGCTGTCACAATCAAAAACAAGTATCCATTGCCCAGAATTGATGACCTGTTTGATCAACTCAAGGGTGCTAAAGTACTTTTCAAGATCGACTTGCGCTCGGGTTATCATCAGCTCAAGATCCGAGAGCAAGATCGAGAGAAGACAGCTTCATCACCAGATACAGATTATTTGAGTTCACGGTCGTGCCCTTTAGTTTAACCAATGCGCCAGCCTATTTCATGAACCTTATGAATCTGGTGCATATGGACCAACTGGACCGATTCGTGATAGTCTTCATTGATGATATTCTGATATATTCCAAGAGTGAAGAAGAACACAAGGAGTATTTGTACATGGCATTGACCAGATTGAGAGGGCATCAGCTGTATGCCAAGTTCGACAAATGCAGTTTTGACTGAAGGAAGTTGCTTTCTTGGGTCATATTATATCAGAAGATGGAGTCAAGGTTGATCCAGAAAAGATAGTCGTAGTCATGGAATGGAAACAGCCCAAGACAGTGACAGAAGTGAGAAGCTTTCTTGGATTGGCGAGCTATTATCGCCGATTCATAGAAGGATTCTCCAAGATTTCTCGTCCACTCACTCAACTGCTGAAGAAAGACAGGCCAGTCACTTGGATAGAAGCATGTGAGGAAAGTTTTTAGATATTGAAGACCAAATTGACAACCACGCCAGTCTCGATCTTACCCAATCCAGAGAAGGAGTTTCAGATTTATTGCGATGCGTCAAAGCAAGGTTTGAGTTGTGTGCTTATGCAAGACTATAAAGTAGTCGCCTATGCGTCAAGACAGTTGAAGCCACATGAAGAGAACTGTCCAACGCACGATTTAGAGCTAGCACCCGTGGTGCATGCCCTCAAAATTTGGCGGCACTACCTGCTAGGGAATCGTTGCGAGGTATTCTCAGACCACAAGAGTTTGAAGTACTTGTTTGCACAGCCAGAGTTAAGCATGAGACAACGAAGATGGCTGGAGCTGACAAAAGACTATGATATTGAGCTGCAATATCACCCGGGCAAGGTTAATGTAGTTGCTGATACCCTTAGCCGCAAGGCTCGCCCAAGCAAGGTCAACATGTCAGAGTATCCACCAGAGTTGCAAAGGATATATTACAGCTGAATTTGGTGATCACAGAACAGGGTGAAGAAGCAGCATTAGAGATTCAACCGCTACTGACAGATCAGATTAAATCAGCACAAGATGAAGATGAGGAGATTCAAAAACTGAAAAAGGATATTCAAGAAGAAGATTCGTCAGAATATGAGATAGACGAGCATGGAATCCTTACCTTCCGTGGTCGCTATTGCATACCCGACAAGAAAAAGTTAAGAGAGTAATCTTGTCCGAAGCCATTCATCTCAATTCTCAATCCATCCAGGAGGCACCAAAATGTATCAAGACTTGAAGAAGAAGTATTGGTGGAATCAGATGAAGAGAGAAGTAGCAGAATACGTGGCTAAGTGTGATGTTTGCCAGCAAATCAAGGTTGGTCACCAAAAACCATCGGGATTGTTGCAGCCTTTGCCAATACCCGAATGGAAATGGGATAGTATCGGTATGGACTTCATTATTGGACTACCCAAGATTCGTGAGGGATATGATGTTATCTGGGTCATTGTTGATAGATTGACCAAGGTGGCTCATTTCCTCCCGATCAAACAAAACCACGGGAAGGACAAGCTTGCAGAATTGTATTTGACAAGGATAGTGACATTGCATGGAGTCCCAAAGAAAATTGTCTCAGATAGAGGAGCACAGTTTACGTCCAAGTTCTGGGAGAAATTACATGAAGCTATGGGCACCGATTTAAACTTCAGCTCAGCGTATCACCCACAGACAGATGGACAGACAGAGAGAGAACAAACCGGATGGAAGACATGCTAAGAGCTTGTGCTATTGTGTAGGGAGCAGCATGGAATACTTGCCTCCCGTTTGCTCAGTTCTCATACGACAATAGCTATCAAGCCAGTATCCAAATGGCCCCATTTGAAGCACTTTATGGCAGAAAATACAGAACCCCACTGAATTGGTCGCGAACAGGTGAACGACAACTGAATGGCCCTCAGATTGCTCAAGGCGCAGAAGCACATGTCAGAATTGTCAGAGACAGACTAAAGAGTGCACAAGACCGACAGAAGAGCTACGCACATAACCACAGAAAAGATTTGAGTTTCGAAATTGGAGACTTCGTCTATATCAAAGACACCACATTTAAAATAGTCAAGAGATTTCCAGTCACAAGCAAACTAGCACCGAGATATGTGGGACCGTTTCAAATAATCGGAAGAGTTGGGGGAAATAGCTTATCCAGTGCAGCTTCCGCCCAACTTGTCGAGAATCCACAACGCGTTCCACGTATCCCAGCTTCAAAAGTGTTTACGACAGCTAACAGATGAAATGCCATTGTCAGATATTGAATTGCAGGATGACTGCACATATGCTGAAGAACCACTACAAATACTTGAAACGTCAAAGAGGCAACTCAGAAACAGGAATGTCAGATTTTGCAGAGTACAATGGAGCAATCATACAGCGGAAGAGTCCACTTGGGAAAGAGAGTCAAAATTGCAGCGGGATTTCCACAACTTACTCCCTGGATCAAGTTAATCTCGGGGTCAAGATTCTTTTAAGGGGGGTAGGTTGAAAAGCCCCAAAATTTCAAACCAAAAAATTTCCTAATTTTTTGCTGCCTTTTTGAGTGAATTCTGGAAACTTTCCCTTTTTGAAAATTTTCCCCGGAATGCCCTTTCCTCTTTTGGCAATTCCGTTTTCCCATCTCCTTGGCGCCTTTTCCCCTCCCCCTGTTTTCCCCCTTCGGCTGGCGCCCTGTCCCTCTCCCGCTTCCCTCCGTTCCCCAGCGCCCACTCCGCTCCCTCTCCCCGCTGGCGCCTTCCCCTGCTCCCCGCCTTCTCCCTCGCGTGCGCCCGAGCCCGAGCTGCGCCCGCGCCGCCCCTGGCTTCTCCTCGCGCGTGCGCTGCGCCTGCACCCGCCCAGCACCGCCTCCCCGCGCCCGCGGTCTCGCTCCGATCGCGCCACCGCGCCGCGCCTGGCTCCGCGCCGCCCCGACAGCCCCTGTCCAAATGGGTGGATGTCCTCGCGCCGCGTCGCCTCGCTCCTGCCCTGGCCCCGCCTGCCAGTGGCCGCCATCTCCCCTCCCCGCGCGCGGACGCGCCTCCGCCCATGCCGCCCCGATCACCTGCTCCCGTCGCCTCGCCTTTAATCCTGTGCAGAGCCGACACTCCTCCCCTCAACTCCGAAGTGACGCCCGTCACTGCTCCCACGTCCTCTGTTGACCGCAGTGGACGCGCCCGTTGCCTTCTCCCCGAAGCTTTCCCCCTCCGTCCGCTCGGGTATAAAACCCCCTCCCGTTGCTCTGCTACCTCCTTTGCTTCCCGACCTCCTCCACCGCCTTCAATCCCTCCCCACCACCCCAGGGAAGCTCCCGAAGCAGCCGATTGAAATCCAATCGCCCGTAGCGCCGCCGTGGTCATCCCCTGCGCCGGCGACGCCCGTGAGCGGATCTTCCGCTCCCCGCCCTCTTTCTCCAATTAACCCTCACCAGAGCATCTCCTCCACTCGCTTATAACGTTGGTACCCTTGTTTGCACAGGAGAATCACCGAGGAACTCCGGCGACGAAGCTCCCTCTTCGACCGTCGCACCTCGCCGTGGCTAGAGCAACTCGGGGCTCCTCGGCTTGAACCACCGCCGCCATTGTAAGCCCCATGACCCCTTGTCCGTGTACTCGCCACCGAATGAACCCCTTCGGCTCCGGTGACCCCCTCCGCCACCGTTTAGCCGAGGCGTCCTCTTCTCCCTTCTGCCATTTCCGTTGCCTCCCGCACCTCCCTAACCCCAAAGATGAAATCCCCTTGCTGCACTCTATCCTGTGGAACCCTTCCCGACCCCTGGAGACCTTTGCCCTCGCCGGAGAACGGAGGCGCCGCCCTCCCCGTCCCTTTGGCGCGCGAGCACGGCAAGATGAGGAAGACGCAGATGTGGCCCCTCCTCCGCCGTCCACCTGTCCCGCTACCGTGCAATCACAGCCACCCGACCCAGCCATCCTCCCCACCGCCCGATGATCATAAACTATCCGCTTATCCTCCGTCCGATCTACCCCGTACCGCTTCGCCCGCCTCCACTTCCCTCAGCTGTCCGATCCTCCCCGCGCCTCATCTCGCCCGCTCGCTCCACTCCATCGGACTCGTTCGCCCGGGCCGCGTGTCGCCCATCGGGACCGCGAAGGCGCGCGGGAATGGGCCGAGCCGGCCTGCTCCGCCGCCCAAGCGCGCGCGCGCTCGCATAGGCCGTGGGTTTGAATCCCCGGCCGGGCCACACTGTAGCAACCGGACCGGCCCACTACTGTTCCAAATGATTTTCCGGTTTTATTCTTTTCCTAAATTCCAGAAAATCCAAATAAATCCTAGAAAATCTCAGAAAATCCCAAAAATTCCCAAATTTCACCACTTTGCTCCAAATAATATCCTGGACCCATTTTTGGCCTCCACTTCCCCAAATTCATCCCAGATAAATCCCTAAAATTCCATTTGAAGGATTTATGCATTTTACTCCTTTTTAAATAGTTTATTTTCCCTCGCTTGATTAGTCTCAAGCTGGACTTATTTATTTTTGTGTGTTTGAGCTAGTTTCGAAGTTCCCGGGAGTTCAAGGGCAGTCGCAGGACCAAGGTGCTTCTACGTTCGAGCTAGCTGAGATCGTCCAACTCTACGGCAAGTCACAAGTCCTTGATCATGTTGCAACCCATGTTGTCTAATTATGCTATTATGTTATTTGCATTGAGCTAATTCTGAAATGTTAGTTCGAAAATAAAATAAAATGTTCAGAATGACATGTTATATAGTTAAACCTACCACCGTCAAATGCCATGCTAAACTTGTAGCCATGCCTTTGTAACTCTAGAAATAATTATCTGTTAATCTAGATAATTGTAGGTTATTATTATCATGCAAAGTGTTACACTAATAAGGTTGTGGCTGTGGGCCAATAGAATTTGGAAAACCCGACTCTAAGGTAGGGTGGTATGGGACACCGTACCTTAGAGCGGAGAGTGCCGGCGTGCACAAGGTAGGGTAAGGGTGATTGGGAAACCGCGAGACGGTCTACGCCCACCGCTTACCTTAGGTTGGGTCGCGGGCCTGATGAGGTTGCGGACCATGTGAAAATATAAGGACTGAAACCCTTACGCTGAGCAAATGTCACAGTGATCGCTCAACCATAGGAGTTGACTTGTCAACACTGGTCTAGTAGCTGCTCAACTCAATTGAAACTCTACAGGATGAGATGTCAGGATGCCGGGAAGTTAGGTATGCCGCTGGGTACCTAACAACGGTAGTAGACACTTAAAACGGCTTAGAGAAGTTTGTTTATGTTTGGCCGTGACTGAGTGATGCTACCGGGTAGAGCCTATATAAAGAATTGAGCAGTGAAACGATCTGGCTTTCTTAACTCTATCGCGGGAGTTAAGGGATCGTGTGGGTAAAGCTGAGCAAACTCTGCAGAGTCAAATAAATGGTATTCAAATACGTCGTGCTCCCGGTTATTGGAGCTGTGTCACTTGGGTGATTCCAGCAGCGAAGCTTAAGTAGTTTTGTACATGATTTAACTTGATTAGTTGGTTAATTAACTCTTCGTTAAAAACCCCTGAGATCTTGAGAAGTAGTTTTGGGCCCGTTCTATTAAAATGTTTGCAAATAAAACTGCATCCACTCAAGGTTAATAAACCAAGTATACTCCCTTCCTTTGTTGATCCGTGCAAGTAGTAGTTAGGGTTTCCCTTGTGATTTGCTGAGTACGGGGTCGGAGTACTCAGGCTTGCAAAATGCCACAGATATCAGAAGGAAAAGAAGGCAATTCAAGATTTCGTGTTAAGAAGGTCTCCCCGTCGAGGACGTCCCGAAGGATCTCTTCTTCGACGAGGACACATGGCTTTAGGTCTTCGCCGCGCTCAAGCGGATCTTGGAATCTTTTGTAATGTAAGTACTTTGGGCTCGCACGCCCCGCTGTCAAAACTGGATGTTAATCCGTATGTGAAATATATGCTGGACTTTTGTTGTAAGCATGCAATGGTATACTCTTGCGCGACACTCCATAACTGTTCATGAGTGAATAGTTGCGGGTTGCCGTGTCCGTACGCGCCCTTGGAAACGGGGGCGTTACAGAGGGGAGTGGATGTGAGGAAAGGTAGAGACCACTGCAGGAGATGGATGTGGGAGAATGAGGGGAGGAGACGACGCTGATCATAGCCTCAGAGTGGAGAGTGGTGGGCGGTTTGGTTGGGGCCGCACCCACGCAAGGGAAGGAGATGTGAGTTGTGGGGAGGGAGTAGTTGGCGACTTGGAGAGGAGTTGGCGTTTCGGGACGGAGAGGATTTCACGTGTATGGGGAGAGGAGGAGAGGTGAATGGACAAATTCCTGTATTATATTAGTAGAGATATATACCACTAGAGTAGTTTTTTAAAAAAATCTCTTGACAGACAATTTTGTAAATTTGGTCCCTTGGTAACCATAGCAGTAGCGTCCGACGACACGTGTCGTCTACCACGCTCACTATTGTGGTAAGTGGTGGTCACCACGGTAACCAGTGTCGGCTCAGCAGGCGACGGCTGAGTGCAACAGGTTGTGTAGTCTACCGAGCTTGCCTAGCTTGGTAGGTTGCTACCGAGATCAGCGCCGCAGCAGGCCTGTGGGTGCCCTAGCTGCCTAGCTCATTTAACTCAGTAGGTCATCTACGAGCACGCTTAGCTTGGTGGGTTGCTTACAGTGTTGGCCATGGTGCTTACCACCTACTGCGATGGCACGAGTGTGGCAGGCAACACGTGTTGTTTACCGCTGCTGCCACGGTCATGGAGAGACCAAATTTGCAAAATCATGTGTCCGAAAGCCAGATTTGAAAAAAAATTGCCTCAATGATATATATATATATGTGTGTGTGTGTGCGCGCGCGCGCGAGGACTTCTGCTGCTAAGGTGGCAGTATGTGCGGACCACATAAGGAGATGCAATTTTCTTCTTCTTCTGTTTATCATCATCATCATCATTATTCTACACATATTTTTTTAGATGTTGAAATGTATTTTATGCAAAATCTTTTCCTAGAATACATGAAATAATCGCTTGTCAAATCATACTGTAGCCCAAGAAATCGCTTGTCAAATCATAATCGCTTGTCAAACTATTTGGGTGGATTCCTTTCGGCTGTGGTTTATAGCTGTAGTTTATAGTTTTGTTGCTAACATAAGTGCTTATTTGAACACACTAAATATCGATAAGTCGTTTGAAAAACACTTACAATATTAGCGAAAGCTTTGGATTATTGAATAGGTCTCTCAAAGCATGGTTGCGTGCGATCATGTAGTGCCGAAGCCTGAAACTGTGTGCCCACGGAGATCGGCACTCGGTCGTGAATGGATTCCATGTTTTGACCTTCTAAAATCCCTAGTTTTCAGCTTGTTGCAATATACAACTAGACTCATAGGCGCGGCGGCACGCCGCGCCAACAACCGTGTGTACCGAAGTCAAAGAGGCGATAAAAAACTGGCAGGGACCTTTTCGCGAGAAAAAAGGACCTTGACGTAATTTCGGGAAAATACAGGCAAACCGCGGGGCGCTATCCTGCGAAGTATAAAAAATTCCGGTAAAGTGGAGGGGTGTTTTCGCAAAAAAATTTTTAAAAAAACTGCCAGGGGCCTTTTCGCGAGAAAAAGGGCCTTGACGTAATTTCGGGAAAATACAAGCAAACCGCGGGGCGCTATCATGCAAAGTACACAAAATTTCGGTAAAGTGGAGGGGTGTTTTCGCAAAAAAATGTTATTAAAAAAACTGCCAGGGACCTGTTCGCGAGGAAAAAGGACCTTTACGTAATTTCTGAAAAATAGAAGAAAAACACCTCCCCTGGCCGTACAGAAATTGCCCCGCCACGCGCCGGCCGGACGCGCGGGCGGGGCGACGTGGCGGGGGTGCTCGCGCTGCGTTTCCCCCTGGCGTAATAGGGGGATTATTTTGTAGTCTAGGCATCCAACACCTCTAATGATCCCGCATTTCAGTACGTCGTGCGATGTTTCAGCACCGACCACTGTTTCATTTCGTTGCTCAAAACCAACGAGCATTGGTTTGGTTATTAGGAGGGCATGCATGAGTAGTTGACTTGTTTTCGTGCAGGGATTAATCGTTCGCCAGTAGACGCCCGTAACAACCACTGCTACTTAGCCATCACCGAATGACTCGAGATTTTGCATTGGTTTGGTTTCTGATGGCGATTTACCTCATAAAACTGACATCTGAAGAAGATCGTGAATACTGTCCAAGTTAAGGGCCTGTTCTTTATCTCAAAAATTGGCAGCTTTTGGCTTTTGACTTTTGCTACAGTGCCTAACTTTTAAACGGAGTATGTTTTCAAGACGGGGTCTACAAGTTAAACGATCTACACGTTAAAAGCTCAACATCTGTTCCAGCCAAAATCATAAGTAAGTATTTGTCTCTCCGTAATCTGTACCGTAAACAGCTAAAATTCAAAAATTTCAGACAAAAACCAAAAGCCACAGCCGAAAAGAACAGGCCCTGAGATTGCCCCAATCATTCTTTTTTGTGCATTTATCTTATACAAACGGAATAGAATGAGCCAATTATTAACAGGTAACAATACAATTACCCCCTGTTAAACATGTAATTGCCCTTTGCTAATTAATCATTTTTATTAGTTTTAGAATCCCTTTTAATTGTTGCATACTTGCATCTCTTTCAAAAAAAATCCCCATAGGCCAAAACATGATCCATTTCCTTATCCCATGGAAGCCAACAGCACAAACCGACTCCCTCTTTCCCTTTTGACTCCACCTCCAAAACCGCGGGCCGCATCCCGCGCCGCCCACCGGCGGCAGCCACCGCCTGCCACTTCTATATAAACCGCCAGCCACCGAAACCGAGACCCGCACGCAAACCAGTCCACGTCCATGGCGTCCTCTCTCCTCACCACCCCCTCCCAAGCCTTAGTCCTCACCCCGGCCACCGCCCGCCAACGCAGGTCGCCGCCGGCCCGGGTGTCCTTCTCCTCCCCTAGCCTCCCGCGCCGCCGCGCTCTGCGGGTGCGCGCGTCGGTGGCGATCGAGAAGGAGACGCCGGAGAGCGAGCCGCCGCCGACGTTCCTGCGGGAGGACGGCGCGGGGGCGGGGTCCGGGTCGGTGCGCGCGCGGTTTGAGGCCATGATCCGCCGGGTGCAGGGGGAGGTCTGCGCGGCCCTCGAGGAGGCGGACGGCGGCGGGGCGCGGTTCGTCGAGGACGTGTGGTCGCGCCCGGGAGGGGGAGGGGGCATCAGCCGGGTGCTCCAGGACGGGCGCGTGTTCGAGAAGGCCGGGGTGAACGTCTCCGTCGTGTATGGGGTCATGCCCCCCGATGCCTACCGCGCGGCCAAGGGGGAGGCTGGGAAGATTGGGGCGGCGGATGGCCAGAAGGCTGGGCCCGTGCCCTTCTTTGCTGCTGGCATTAGCTCGGTGAGAAGCTTAACTCGTGCATTGGCCTGAAAAGTTGGATCTGTTTTGAATTAGGACGTAATTTCTTGGTTGTTATCGTGGACATTGTACTGCAGTAGAAAAACGTGGCATTTTAGCATCAGTAAGCGTAATCGTGTGGTTTGGTAGTACACTGCAGTTCTATGAATTATTTTGGCCTTGAAGCACCAGGATGGTAGTAAACTAGTAGCTCACCAAAGTTTGCTGCCAAGGCAGGTTTTTCGCTAGCGTGGCAGCCGTTTCCTAGGCACCACCTCTACTATACCCAAGGGCCATACCTGGCCCTGGGACTCTAGGAGGTGATTGGTACCAGAGAGCTAAGATGCATGGACACGGATACGTCGACACGACACCGACACGGGAATTCACCGTTTTCCTAAAAATACCGATACGGCGACACGGCTATATATATTTAAATAATAAATTATACACACACATATATATATATACATATATATATATATATATATATATATATATATATATTATTTTCTATGTTTCCACATGCTTATTAAACTGAAATAATGTAAATTTGTAATTTGTAAAGTGTATACTCGGAATATGTACCTCATGAATTGTTTTGTTAATCCTAACGACAATTGTTGATGTGAATACCATTTCCAGAAATAAGAATTCCATTAACCTGGGAGATGATACCTCGGTGCCAGGGACACCGGGGAGGTAGCAGCGGGGACGCCGGCAGCGCGCGGGGAGGAAGCCGGTGGCGCGCGGGAGAAAGCCGGCGGAAATCTTCAAGTCGGCGGCGCACGGGAGGAGATGCGGGAGCCGGCGACGCACGGGAGATGTAGTCGGCGGCGAGACGCGGGAGATGTAGTCGGCGGCGAGATGCGGGAGCCGACGGGCAGAGGAGATGCGAGTGAGGAGATGGAGGCGGTGGCGAGGTGCGGGAGCCGGCGGCGACGAGGTACGGGAGCGGGCGGCGGCGCGAGCGGCCAATGCGGAGAAGCACGAGCGGCCGATGGGAATGAGGTGCTCGGGAGCCGGGAGGAATCGGCGCTTATGGTTAGGGTTAGGGCAACGTATGCACGGTATGGGCCAACCTTGTCCTGGGCCATTCCTAGGCCGGCTGTGTCCAGGCCGTGTCCGACTCATATATTTACTGTGTCCGACACGTGTCGAGAATTTTAATAATTAAAATTAATTCCAAAATCGGCCGATACGTCGCCGACACGTGTCCAAGACGTGTCCGTGTCGTATCCGTGTCCGACACGTGTCGGACACGGATACGGCGGTTTTAACATGTGTCCGTGCTACAGAGCCAGAGAGGGGCACTGGCGCACTGCATCACCCCCTACTATACGGGAGAGGGGCCCTGCCCTGGGACCCGGGGGGTGATTTTTGCTATTTTTGGCTATGCGCACGGGCCGTTTTTGGTGTCCTTCGGCGCGGACTGTCGGCACCGGCGGTGCATGGCACTGCGGCCGGCCATTCCTGCCAAAATTCTGCCGTGGCAGCCTAAACTGACGCGCGGCTGGTGTTTTCAGTCTGTTTAGCTTCACAAGAGTCTTGACGCTTGACATTGCAATGTCTTGAAAATTTTGACTTCATGGTGTTCATAGCATACGATTTTTCATTTGCATTTTTTATTAGGTAATCGTGTGCTATAGTTCAAGGCTGAGTGTGTTGTTCTTTGCTGCTGCCTGCTGGCACTAGGTTGATAAAACTAAAGAGTTTGTTGTCTTTTGAAATGTAGTTATACAATTGATCTATTTATCGTTAACGTAAAGGCATAAATTTGCATTTAGATGTAGTTGAACGATCAGTACATACGATTTGTTGGGTGTGTTGTTCTTTGCTGCTGCCTGCTGGCACTAGGTTGATAGGACTAAAGAGTTTGTTGTCTTTTGAAATGTAGTTATACAATTGATCTATTTGTCGTTAACATATAAAAGGCATAAATTTGCATTTAGATGCAGTTGAACGATCAGTTCATACGATTTGTTGTTCCTCCCAAACAGTATTTGCTTCTCAGAGAGGAGGCCTTGGTATATATCTAGTGGATTTGGTCATTTTAGAAATTAGAGGGCACATGTTGCAATTAAGTAGATACTTAGGTACCATTTGATGAATTAGGGTGGTCTTGTTTGTCAGTTTGCTCTGATCTACTCTGTTTTTTCTACTCCATGCACTGGTCCATGAGTCATCTAGTCTTGTGTTACTGCATATGTTAATCTGCTACTGTTTGGAGTCATAAAGGGACCATTTCTTTTGCTAAGCTTTGTATGTTTGTTCCATGTTTTTACACATTGCTTTCTTTTATAGTATTGACATATCATACATGGATAATGGATTAATGAGGTGGTCATTTCTATTTGCAGGTTCTTCATCCCAAGAATCCATTTGCTCCAACATTGCATTTTAACTACCGTTATTTTGAAACAGATGCACCAAAAGGTATCTATGCTAGCAAATTCAGAAATATTATTATTTAATTTATGATCTGTAAGCCCATTTCAGAATTTTTTAAATCATTGCCGAATTTTCTGCCTGCAATTGCCTTTTTTAACTATATGCTGCATAATACAATTACTTTGTGCTTTAATAATTAATATGCATGCCAACTTATGCACAAAAGCTCACAATACAAATGATACGACGCTCTTTAATTTTTTTTCTCAAGAGAATATAAGCTTAAACTGAAGTAATCTTATTTACTGTAATGAGGAAACCTCATATCTTAAACATCATCATCTCTATTAGAATTAATTTACACTAGTAGTGTGCCCGTGCTAACGCTACGGTAAAATACAAAACAAGATAAAATTTGTAAAAAATAAAACAAATAATCAGATTCATTAAGATTCACGTCTCATATATTGTATAACCAAATATTTTTGTCACAAAATGAATGTCACATAAATACGTGACCGGTCGGAACCACCCAACACGCAATGCTCAAAAGCCTACGACCGATTCCCAGGTCTTGCGACCGCTTCGCGAGACCATACAACCGGTTAACAGAAGCTACGACCGTTTATCGCGTGATTTAAACCTGAATGCTAGAAATCTCGGCGAGTTTGGTGGCAGTGTCGTAGTAGGACATCCGCAACATGTAATCAACCAGGATCCGCTTCAGCCGAATGTCCTCCCACTCGCCGTCGTCGCCCCCTCATGGAGATCTTGGACCTCTTCAGGACCAAAACCTCTGGCAAAACGAGCAACTGCAAGATCCAGACCCTTTCTAGCTTTGGTAATAAGGCCCTGTATGGTACAACATTACAGTGGCACGTAAGTAACCAACCTACTGTTCACTTAGAAATCATGACTTTTACAGAGCTTGCCCTAAAATGGCCATTTAACACACATAAGACAGAAGATAGCTAGTAAAAAAGCAGACAAAAATTGTATTTACTTGCATAAAGTAAACTTACATCTTTGTCCAGAACCCAGAATTGATTGTGTCCTTCCCCGCTTTTATTGATCCCTGGCATCCTTAACATTGCCTGTTTAGCCATGTTAAGCACACCTATCCCAACACTGGATTCTGAAGAGGAATTAGAATGGAGGACAAAACAGACTTTGACAAGCAACATGTTATATGAAATATTCTCTGGAAATTGTACAAGCGCGTCAAACATATCATATACCTTCCAGCTCCCACCACAACTATCTTCTGCTTAGCAAAATCCGCGAGGGGTCGACCCTGTGCTCTAATAGCTCCAAGTAGGCCAGCTAGAGCAACTCCTGCTGTCCCCTATTGAATAGGGAGAGCCCAAGAAACAAAGACACAAAAATTAAAAGAAAAGATACCGTGCTGATAAATTACAGAATAACAAGTCTGCGAATCATAGTACCTGTACGTCATCATTGAACATGCAAAATCGGTTCCGATACCTCTGAAGAGTTTCAAAGGCCCATTTCATTTGGAAGTCTTCGAACTGTGATTTTACCACTTCAGTGATGGAGCATCGTTTAGCAAGTAAAGCATGATCATGAAGAACACATACCTGCACAACTGCTTTAGGCCAACGTGCATGAACAGCTTCCATGAATTCATCTACAACGGACAAGTATTCCTCTCCTTCCAACCTAGGTTGCCTCAGTCCTAAATCTAAGGCAATACTCACTTAATAAGTTATGCTATAATGCAGGAATTTACTCCAAAACAGTAAAAGAGTTTCTATCTTTTTTGCTAAAGAAGCAGCAATAGAATTTCAAGTTAATCAAAGAATCCTCAACTGTACTTGCAAGGAAAGTTGATAAAAGACATCTTATATGAATGTTTCAGAAGTTAGTTTTAATGTATCTTACGCACATAGCTTGTCCTGAAGAAGCCTTTCATTGTTTGTTCCCACATCAAGCATTATCGGAAGAACCTACAAGCATTGATGCATTTGGACAGTGGGGAAAAAATATATATAGAAAGGGGTGAATGCCACAAAGAACCAGTAGTTTATAAATGTAATTTACTTGTTCTAGTTGCCCATGTCCTATGATATAAATTTCTGGAAAATGATTTATTTGCAGTTATTTGCTTTTATGTTCCAAACAGGAAGTAGCACATTACAAACCTTTTGTGGGTTGATCCCAGCAGCTGCAACATAAACATCAAGTTTACCAATAGGTATACCTATGCCCTGAACTCCAAGATCACCTAAACCTAGAATGCGACTCCCATCGGTCACAACTATCATGTCAACCTGAAATAAGCAGCAATCAATCAGATGAAGAAATTCAATACAAGCAGAACTGGAAGCAATTCTACTGCATACTACGGTTTCTGAGACAGAATTATACAGTATCTACAATCAATTATGAAGCATACAATATGTTACAGAATACATATGGAAACTGACAATAGATTTAAACATAAATTAGTACGCAATTGCCTCTTAGCATTGACTGAAGAGGATATGAAAACACACCCAGCATGCAGTATAGCTCTGGAATATTATTAGCGTTGTCGAGTAATTCCATGCACATAAATATATCACTACAGAACTGGCTTTTCTAGACGGGTAAGCAGATGTTGCATTCATTGGATTTCATATCTCATTGATCAGATTGCTATCTGGAATAAATCTCAGCTCTCTTTGCTGCACTAATGAAATTGGTGAAAAAACCAATTCTTTTGAAACAGTCAAGGTACCTTCTCTGCTGGCCAGTTGTAAATCATCGACATCATCTCCCCCTTTTCCTTTGCACTGAAGTACATCCCACGGGGGCGTCTGAACAGCCCGCTGTAGTTTTCACAGACCAAGCCGACAGTCGGAGTGTATATTATCGGGGCGAAATCCTTGATATTGTCAATTAGCACCTGGACAAAACAGACCACACCACCACATAAACACAGTCAGTCACTCAGAACTTAGGCCAATCAAACACCATAGTATTGCGACCGGTACGAGTTTACTGCAACATAGCAAGCGCATGCGCATCACATTAGCAATTAATCGCAGATTGGGTGGCAAAATCTGAGGAAGGACGACTCACTGAAGCGCTCGTACTGCTGCTCGAAGGACATGACGCGCGGTGGGAGCAGGCCGCGGAGGCCGAGGCGGTCTCGCTCCGTCAGGGGGAACGCGGTGTCCTGCGCCAACGAAATCGAAGCTGAAATCGCATCCGGACCTGCGCGCGCGAGCGAGCGAATCACGAGATCGGGGAGGGGGCGGGTGGGTACCTTGTTGAACTAGGGGTCGTGGAGGATGTCGGTGCCGCGCTTGTGCACGATGCAGGGGCCGGGCACGGCGGTGCCAGCGACGGTCGAGGGGGCGGCGGACGACAGGAGCCGTCGGATCTGCGCCGACCGCCTGGCCACATCTCGCGAGATCAGCTGCTATGTCGCCCGGGCAGGTCCAATGGTACGAGGGCGATCCAGCCGCGCCCGGCACCTCTGCACATGAAGCTCCTCCGCCCGCGCGCCCTCCTCCATCTGAAAGACATAATCAGGAGTCAATTCATTACCAAGGAAACATAAAAAAAGATACGATTTTTCCAGTAGTGTCCAGAAACAAGAACGAACGAATCAACAAGTTCGGATCTTTTCTAAGGCGAGCATGATTCGGCGAGAGATTAGGGTATGTGTGTGGATTAGGGGTAATTGCCTTGCGCTTGAGACCGTGGAGGCGGGAGACGAGGGAGGTGAGGTGGTCGACGGCAGCGGCGCCGTTGTTGCCCGGGGCGGCGGCGGCTGAGGAGGCGGAGGAGAGGACAACAGCGATCCCCTTCTCGGCGAGGCGGTGGTTGGCGCGGGCGGTGGACTTGAGCGCCTCCAGGGGCACCCGCACCAGCTGGTGCTCCAGCCGTACCGACTCCGCCGCGCGCGTCTGCCGCCCCGCCGCTGGAGCCTCCCTGGCCTCCGCCGTCCTCCCGTACCCCCCCCAGTGGCGGCGCGGGGTGGGGAGGAGGAGGAGGCGGCGGCGGAGCGGACGGGTGGGGGGGAGGAGGAGACGGCGGCGGAGCGGGGGAGGAGGAGCGAGGGCGGAGTGCAGCGGAGGAGTGGGAGGTGGGAGGCGGCGGCGCGGTGTGGGGGGTTGGGGGTGGGGTGAGCAGCGTATTGGGCAGAATTTTTTCGCGAGGTGGGGGGATCAGAGAGAGCGGGTGGGCCACGCGGCGATGGCGCAGGAGGAGCGGTGGAGAATGTGCGTGGGCGCGGGGTGGGTTCTATGTTCAATGATGCATGATCCGGATGATTTTGGCCTTAGGATCTTCAATGAGTAAGAGAAGAAGGCTTGAGGAGAGATCCAGCCCATTCATTTGTATGAAGTTGGATTACTTTGGTACACAAGTCTGGGTGGACTTAGATTAGGCATGACTGTGGGGGTGGTTGAGGGGGTGGATTTAGTAAAGAAAATTTTGGTGTATTATAGAGTAGGGTAGATTTAGTTAGTCAGTCAAATTATCTTCATTGTTAGGAACTGTGAATTTCAGTACTCATATATTATAACCTTTTAACTGCAGATGCTCCTGGTGCACCAAGACAATGGTGGTTTGGAGGTGGTACTGATTTGACTCCTTCATATATCATCGAAGAGGACGTGAAGCATTTTCATTCTGTATGTCAACACATCCTACATATTTCAAAGCCATGCTTATAGACTCCTAGGGCGCTTTCCCCCTCATGTCTCATGTAATAGTAGCTACACTATCATCCTAGTTACTTTTTTCATTTTTTGATCATGTATGTTGGGGCAGTGGCCCCCCACCTAGGTCCAATCGGCCCACCAGAGCAAAGGTTTATTATGTGTGTAATTATGTGTCAGACCCATTATGGCTATGCCAAGGAAAGTACATGTTCATCCTCGCTATTAGAGATCCTAAAGGGGTTATTTGTGTAAACATTCTCTATTATGGCTATAAATATAATTCTTAAGGCACCATGGAGAGGGAAAGAACATTCTGGTAAGAAAGAGCTTAAGTAATAACTAGGTGTCGTACATACACCCTACATGTCTCCCCACTGTTTTAGGCTCTGGTTATCGCATGACGGTTTTCCCGTAGCCCCATTATCCAATGTTTGGCCCGTAACCACAACAATGTAGGTAGCATTCTGCTGGATGAGATCCTTTGGAGTTATTATTAATTCTAGTACTCCATTTCTTTCTGTGAGCACATCACTGTTCTTTGATCTCAAGTCCGGTGTTACACATGCTTAACAAATCAAATGGGCTGTTATAGCCTTCCAATCCAATAGTTGGACAATCCACCTCACTACTAGCACAGACACAATATAGATCACCTTCATATGCTTGAACCCATCTTTGCAGAGTTTTCTGTGCAATTGCAAAATTATGTGTTACTGTTTTTAATGGTCAAGAAGCTTATATAAAGTTAGCCTTGAGAAGATTCAGAATAGCAGATAGAGTTTATGCTAATTTATTATGATTAATATGTATTGTTGTCAGTTGAACACTTTAATTTCTGCTTCATATTTGTTTAACTTATTTTCATGTCTTGTTCTCTGATTTCAGGTTCAAAAACAAGCATGTGATAAGTTTGACCCAAGTTTGTACCCAAGATTCAAAAAATGGTGTGATGATTATTTCTATATTAAGGTATGTTAAGTTTCTCATTTGGTGTTTTAGAAATTAAGATAGGAATCGATTGTATAATTTGGAGCACTTTTGTTCAGTCCCTTTTGCAATGGCATGAATTCAAAACAATATATGCTGACTTGGTTTAGACACCTACAGTTTCCTCAAAAAGAAAAGGAATATTGATAATATTGCTGCATAACTGTATTGGGTAATTGATCTCGTGTCTGTGTGGTGGCCATGGTAAATTGGTAATCCTGAAGAAGATGGTAATTTTATGTTTTCCCTGTCAGTAAGACTTTTAATGAAGCAATTAATGTTCTACGTGAAGTTTTTGGACCCTGTGTTCCTATGCTCACAGTAAATCTTTCAATACAGCATCGTAATGAGCGACGTGGGCTCGGTGGAATATTTTTTGATGACCTTAACAATTATGATCAAGAAATGCTTCTTGGCTTTGCTACAGGTAAAACTCCTTACTAGAATGATCAAATGAACTTAACTGTATTCAAGTAGTAGCTTGGCACAATGGTTCCTTAATCTTTGATGGGTGATATGGATTTCCATCACTGTGTGTCTGGGAGTAGTTCGAAATTGCAGGGCTCCATAGCATTTACTTTTGTTCTTTTTTATTAGCCTACTGGTTAAAATGGACCCTACTAGAAATTCAGAGTTTTAGTTGCTGTGCAGCATGCACTTTTATTTGTAGCTGTAAGTTATAATAATAAGTGATTTGCCTTTCCCTGCAGAATGTGCGGACTCTGTAATTCCTGCATACATACCCATCATAGAACGGCGAAAGGACACTCCATTTAATGAGGAGCACAAGGCATGGCAGCAACTGCGGAGAGGTCGCTACGTGGAGTTTAACCTTGTAAGTGGTTTTAGATGAACACAGCCAAGAGTCTCGCTGTGCTATGGTACCTTTCTTCTGTCATTAATATATGCTTCTCTTGAAGGTATATGATCGTGGTACCACATTTGGTCTCAAGACTGGAGGGAGGATTGAGAGTATACTAGTGTCTCTCCCACTTACTGCACGATGGCAGTATGATCATGTAAGCTAAATGCTCCTTTGCTTAGCCAACTCAATACACATTAAAGTGTCTCATGCTTGCTGCTTTGAAACATTACTAGAGTGTTTTGGTATCAAATAATGAACTCATACCTCGAAATTATTAGATTTCCAGTGAAGTTCATGTGTTTATTAAAGGATCATTTTAGAGATGTTTTGGGTTATTGTTCTTGTCACATTTTTTACCATTCTCAGGGGTCAGGCAAGCTAGCTAACGTGCCATTTTGTTTGCAGAAACCGGACGAAGGGACTGAAGAATGGAAACTTCTTGACGCGTGCATAAATCCGAAGGAATGGCTTTGATTACCTGAGCTTGTTTGTTCTTCCAATCTTTTGTTAGCATTCCTCACTCTGTAGTCTCAAGAACCCCGGCCATGTGTAGTTTTTTTTTTGGGTATGTGTAGAATCTTGAATAAATATGATGTAATCGGATGTAGTTTCCATCAAACGAGGCTATCGAGCTTTGGAAGTTTCAATTGTTGTATTTTCGAGCTTTGGAAGTTTCGATTGTTGTATCCGTCTCTTTTTCAAGTGAATGAAATCAGCCAGTGAGATGCCCCCCTTGCCTTTTCTGTATTGAAGCAGCATCCCCATTCGTCTCTTTTTTAGAGAGGAGGAAATTCCATTCGTCTCCCGATGAGGAGCATCTGCGACCGAGCCCATGGTCACCTGGGGTAGTAGCCTTAGCCGAGAGCATCGGCCCAGCCGGTGCACATCGGTGGCTCACTCACTTCGGTGGGCTGCGCGGAAGCCCATCCCGGCTGGGAAGAGCTGAAGTCATGACTGTTCTTTTCAGTTTATGATGTAGTTTCTACTAAGCTTATAGCTTATAGGACTACTAAATAAATAAACTAAACGGTTTTATTGTCGTCTTTTTAAAGTGATTTATCAGGACAGTTTTTACGATTTATCGGTATTCGTTTTATTCCTGCCGCCAGCCTGCCGAAACATCGGCTCCAGCTTCGGTGCTCCGCCACTGCTCCTGATCCAGATCGCCGGCTCTGACGTCAATCCTTGAAAAACCCCAAAAATTCAAACCAGAAAATTTCCTAAATTTTTGTGAATTTTTGTTTGAATTTCTGGACCGGAATGCGCTTTCCTCTTTTGGCGATTCCGCTTTCTCTTCCCCTCCGGCGCCCCGCCTCCTTCCGCCTTCCTTTCTCCCCGGCGCTCGCGCCCCTCCCCGCTAGCGCCTTCCTTCCCCGCCTCCGCTCTCTCCCGCCTTCCCCTCCTCTGCGGCGCCGCCCCGCTCCCTTCTCCCGCTGGCGCCCCTGCTCCTCCCCGCCTTCTCCCCGCGCACGCGCTTGCGCTGCGCGCTGCGTCGCGCCGCGCCCGTCTCCGCGCCGCCCCGGGTTCGCCTCGCGCCTGCGCCGTCCCGACCGCCTCGGTCCGAAGGGGTGGACGCCCTCGTGCCACGTCGCCCCGCCTCTGCTCCGGTCCCGCCTGGCAGTCGCCGCGCCTCCCTCTCCCCCGCGCGGACGCGCCTCCGCCCTCGCCCAACCTCACCTGCTCCCATCCCCTGTCGCGTCGCCTTTAAGCCGCTACAGGGCCGTGCGTCATTCCCCCTGCGCAGAGGAGACCCTCCACCAACTCCTCCCTCCGCCCTGGCATAAAAGCCACTCCCCCTGCTCCCTTGCTTCCTCTTGCTCCCCAAGCCCCCTAGACACCCCCATTCGCCTCCCGCCACTCCAGAGCACCTCCCCGAGTAGCCAATCGGCGCCGCATCGCCCCAATCGCCGTCGCTGCCCTCCCCTGCGCCGGCGACCTCAGTGAGCCGATCTCCCTCCACATTACCCCATTTCTCAATTGCATTAGCCCAGAGCTGCTGCACCCTCCCCTAAACCCGTTGGTGCTTTTCCCTGGCCAGGAGGACGCCCGTGGAGCGCTGCCGTCGAAGCTCACCATCGACCGATCCACCCTCTTCGTGGCCAGCACGCTCTGAAACTCCCCAGCTTGAACCGCCGCCGCCATTGTGAGCCCCCACCCCCGTGGATGGTGTAGCCGCGGCCGATTGGTCCCGATCGCCGCCGGTGACCCTCCTCGCCGCCCTAACACCCGATCACCCTCTTCTGTCTCCCGCCCCCATCCTTGTTCCCCTCGCGCCCTAAAACCCCAAAACGGATTCCCCTTGTCGAGCTCTATCCGTTGGACCCTTCCACGGCCACCGGAGCCCTCTCAATCACCGGAGAGCAGTAGCGCCACCCCTCTGCTTCTCTGTCGCGAGCGCCGGCGAGAGGTAGACGAAGGGGAGACGTGGCCCCATCCCCTCCGCCCGTTTTCCCCGTTGCCATATAATGTCGGTCGTCGGATGGCCGCCTCTGTCCACCGTCCGATCTCCTTAAACCCATCCCCTCGCATCCGTCGGATTCTCCCACACCACTCTGGCCGCCTTCCCCACCTCGCTGCCGTCCGATCGCCACCCGCGCAGATCCCCTCTGTCCGCTCGTTCCGCATCCCGGCCGTCCGAGCGGGCCATGCGTCGGTCATCTGAACCGCGTGAGCGCGCGCGGGCCGTTTCTCGCCGGAGCCGCGCTGTAGCGTCGGGCCGGCCCAAGCACTGTTCATTCCGTTTTTCCCAGTTTATTAATTTCCAAAATCCAGAAAAATCCAAATAAATCCTAGAAAATCACAAAAAACCCCAAAAATTCCCAAATCTCACCACTTTGCTCCAAATAATATCCTAGACCCATTTTTGACCTCCACTTCCACAGATTCATCCCAGATAAATTCCTAAAATTCCATTTGAAGGATTTATGCATTTACTCCTTTTTGATTAGTTTATTTTCCCTCGCTTGATTAGTCTCAAGCTGGACTTATTTATTTTTGTGTGTTTGCGCTAGTTTTGGAGATCCCGGAAGTTCAAGTGCAGTTGCAGGATCCAGGAGCTTCTACGTTCAAGCTAGCCGAGTTCGTCCAAATTGCCGGCAAGTCTCAAATCCTTTGATCATGTTACAACCCATGTTATCTAATTATGTTATTATGCTATTTGCATTGAGCTAGTTCTGAAATGTTAGTTCAAAAATAAAATAAAATGTTTAGAATGACATGTTATGTAGTTAATCCTACCACCGATAAATGCCATGTTAAGCTTGTAGCTATGCCTTTGTAACCTTAGAAATAATTATCTGTTAATCTAGATAATCGTAGAATATTATTATCATGCAAAGTCTCCGACTAATAAGGTTGTGGCTACGGGCCAATAGAATTTGCAAACCCGACTCTAGGGTAGGGTGGTATGGGACACCGTGCCCTAGAACGGAGAGTGCCTGCGTGCACAAGGTAGGGTAAGGGTTGGGGAAAGAGCTGGCGAGTTAGTCTTCGCCCAACTCTTACCCTAGGAATAAAGTCAGGGTAAGGGTGTTGTGGGGAGCCGCGAGACGGCCTTCGCCCACCGCCTACCCTAGGTTGGGTCGCGGGCCTGATGAGGTTGCGGACCATGTGAAAATATAAGGATTAAAACCCTTACGCTGAGCAAATGTTACGGTGATCGCTCAACCACAGGAGTTGACTTGTCAACACTGGTTTACTAGCTGCTTAACTCGATTGAAACTCTACAGATGTTGAGAAGGCTTGATATTGAGAAAGCGATGTTAGGTAGGCCGTGCTGCGGGTGCCTAACAACAGTAGAGTTCACTCGAAGCGGACGGGAGTTATATATATATGTGCCAGACCCGAGTGGATTCTACCAGGTAGAGTCTATATAAAGAGTTGAGCAGTGAAACGACCTGACTTTCTTAACCCGGACGCGGAAGTTAAGAAATCGTGTGGGTAAAGCTGAGCAAACTCTGCAGAGTCAAATAAATGGTATTCGAATACGCCGTGCTCCCGGTTATTGGAGCCGTGTCACTTGGGTGATTCCAGCAGCGAAGCTTAAGTAGTTTTGTAAATGCTTTAACTTGTTCAGTTGGTTAATTAACGTTTCGTGAAAATCCCTGAGTTCTTAAGGAGAAGTTTTGGATCCGTTTTATAAAAATGTTTGCAAATAAAACTGCATCCACTCAGAGTTAATAAACCAAATATACTCCCTTCCTTTGTTATTCTGTGCATGTAGTAAGACAGGGTCCCTTTGGGACTTGCTGAGCCGGTTGTTTGGCTCACGGTTTGCTTAATCCACTCTTTAGAGGATCAAGACAAAGGTGAAGGTTTCCCCGTCAAGGACGCCCCTGAGGATCGCTTCTTCGACGAGGACCCGTGGCTTTAGGTCTTGGCCGCGCTCAAGCGGATTCTGGAGTTTTTGTGATGTAAGTATACTTTGGGTTTGCACGCCCCGCTGTCGAAAAATGGATGTTAATCCTTATGTAAAATATATGCCGGATCTTTGTTGTAAGCATGCAATGGTATACTCTTGCGCGACGTTCCATAACTGTTCATGCGTGAATAGTTGCGGAATGCCGTGTCCGTACGAGCCCCTGGAAACGGGGGCGTTTCAGTCCTCCACCCCTCCGCCCTCCGTGGCTCTACGCTCTGCCCTCTGCCGCTAGCCAGCTCTGCGCCTCTACCCTCCGCGACCAGCTCCGTCAATCCGCGCCTCCGGAGTCTGGATCCCGGGCTCCCCGCCATCGCCACGGGCCACTAGCTAACCAACCTCCACCTTCTCCCCTCCGTCATCCAGCCTCTATAAATCATGCAATTGCCATACTTTACATATGTTATTTACTTATTTATTTCACACTCTTGTATTGATGTTTCTATAATTCCCGCATTTTCAGTGCACGCGCATAGTGTTTGGTGAGATTGTTACAGATAACTGTGGATGGAAATTGTGATATGGCTGTGAGGCAGGTCACAAGCATTCATTTCAAGAACTTTGTTTCTAAAAACTGGTCACCTACTGATCCTGGGACGTGAATTGTGAAGGGCAGTAGTTGAGCACCAATTCCCTTATGTGTTTTGATAACTTACACTTTTGTCCCCTTTCTGTAAAAGAAAAGCACACAATTCCAGAAAGGGACAACTGACAAGTCCATGGTTCGTGAGAATATATTGGGTTTGTTACTCGATTACCTCCACCGCTAAGGTAAGTAACTTTATTGCAATCCACCTATCCTTTTCTTAAGGGCGTTGCTAACGTTTGTACTCCGATGGGAGCATTCCCATCGGACACTCCAATGCAACATTCGGATATAGTGTATGCAACAATTATAACCATTGTATGCAACAAAAAATTCACACACAAAGACTCCATGTTGTTCTAGTTGATGATTGTTGTACATATGAAACCAAAATATGGTAATGAACAACACCTACCTCCCATAGTAGACCGTGGTGAGGCCTCGGGTGCGGTGACGGTGGGCGGCGGGCGTGGCATGGATTCGGTGTTTGGACGAGCCAGGTCAGCCGCGTCCCTGCCCACTGTCGAGGTCTTAAACTTCTTTGTCCCCCTGGTGCAAACAATCTCCTAGGCTGCTGGTGAAGGGGGAATGCTGGATCTGGCGGTGCCATGCCCGATGACGACCGAGGAGGAAGTTGATGATAACAGTCGAATCCGGCAGCATCGACACTAGGGACGGGGTGTTGGGCTTGTGGATGTTGCTGTGCATGGAGTGCCAGGGAAGGGGGAAGGCCAGATCTGTCAGTGTCGTGCCCGATGACGGCTGAAGAGGAAATTGACGGCGGCAGCCAGATTCGGCGGCACCGGCGCCGGGGTCAGGGTGGCTGGGGCTAGGAGGTCGGAGACGGGGACGAAAACGGAGAGATGTCGGAGACGGGGATGGGGACGGAGAGAGAAAAGAGTGAGAGAACGAAGAGTGAGAATGATGAGAGAGTGAGAGGAGAGAAGCATCCGATACTTTTGTTACCTCGGACGTCTGATGCGTATCAATTCTATTTTCTTAAGGAGTATTTTTTTCCCTGTCGTTGCAATGTGATAGAATTGTAGCGCCAAAAGTGTTTGGTATATTGGCATTTCTTTACCAGATAAACTGAAATCTAGGACTCTAGTTTTAAATAAGGTATTCACCATGCTTATTATTGTTGTAAATCCATAATTTTCCTTCACCTCTTCAGGATAAATGATGGTAACCTTATTTTAGTAACTACTGACATATAAGTAATTTCAATAATCACAAGCAGACGTCGTATGTATCTAGGAAACCAAGATGGCTGACATCTCAGTTTCGATCGCTATCTCAATGTTGGGTTCATATTATACCTATGTCACCTATCTACCGGCCTCAAATACCCAGGGTATCATGTTGCTTGTCGAGTGCCTGAGGTTGTTGTCCTTGATTCATACATCAAACTCCTCAATTACACTGCGCAGCCACCAGCCCCAACCTGTCCATTCTCTATTGTAACATATTTCCTGGGCAGCCCTCCCATTCGGCTTAGGGTCTGTTCTTTTTTGCTGCGGTTTGTGGCTTTTGACTGCGGCTTGTGATTTTTGGGTTGTTTGTATGAAAGATTATAGAGTAACAGAAATTCATGTGCGGTTTTTACTGATATAAATGAAGTCAGTAAAGTATGTACTACAATTAACTAGTAGATCCTATTTTGAAAAAATAATACGTTTAAAAGTTAATTACTGTAGAAAAGCCGAAAAGCAGTTTTTAAAAGCTGAAAAGAACAGGACCTTAGTGTCGTGTTTTTTCGTTTTCCTTTTCCTCCTACCGGTTGTTCAGTTCTGTCTTCGCTGTACTACTGATTTTCGTTTCTTTTTTCCCCCATTCGGACACTCATTTCTAGCCGGCTCTCTTGTTTCTGTATTATCCTCGCTTCTTAAATGAATGAAACGCAATCCTCCTACGTTTTCGAGGAAAAACATCTAGCCGATTGCAGTTAAAGGAAAGTAATATTTATTATTTATGTTTTTCCTTGTTTCCTTTTTCCCTTGTGCTGCTGGAACTGAAGTGATATTCTGTGAAATGTAGAAAATATGTAGTTAAAGAACATTGAGTCTTCCACTCTTCCTTCACATAACACATGGAACACAAGCTGTCCTAACTTGCATTTGGAGTTGGTGCTAGAAAAGTATTTGTTCTCTGTCTTCCTATATGGTTGGACTCTGGAACCTCCATTATAGCCTCAGTTTGTACATTGTCAATTTAGGTAATTTGTTTGGTGAAAGGACTCTTTCTTAATTAGATATTTATTCTAATTAAAATGCTTTTTTATGTCATTAGACTGTTTCACTGTAATATCAGTTATTGTGTCGGTGTTTATGTATCTTGCTGTGGTGTGATTTAATTGCAACCTAGTAAGATTTTTTGATCTGTCGAAAGTTAGCACCCCTTACTTCGTTTCTAGGTCCGCCACTTCACGTCAGTGCATGGATCGTTGCCTCATTGGGCTCTGGCCATGGCGCCGCCGCTCCCATCCCATCCATCAGCGCGACCCGCTTGACGTCGGTGGCTGGCCGCAGCATGCTCACGCGCACCGGCAGCGTGCCGCGAAAAGTCAAGTCCTCCGGCAGGTACGAACACGCCCCGGCAATCGTCATCGTGCGGCTACGCCGACCCGTGCGCCTGTGTGTGAGTACGTCGATGGCTTGCCGCCGCTGTGCGGCTACAAGAAGAAAAGTGGGAATCGTAATGAACAGAGTTGATAATTTGATATTGTTTTTTCTAAGAACGGCTGGAGTAGTTTCCCTTAGTTCCTGTTTACTTTCTAGTAATCTAGTTAGCATTACATTAGACAAGAAATAACTCAAAATCCTGGTGAAAAAAGCTAATTAAGGAATAAGAACATTTGTCAGATCCATTTTCAGAACTAGTTTGCTAACCACTTGCTTGACACGGCATATTCCCGAACGCATTAAATTTCAAGCAACTGGAGCGCTGAGTGGAGTCCATGGATCAACCTAAAAACTGGAAAGGGACGCCAAAAATTGATTGTATACATATGTATACATAACAAATTAATCTGCTAATATTCTTCTAAGATCAATATGCTAATGGTCCCCCAAAGAAGAGAAACAGATATGCTAACCAGTCCACCAGCAGCATTTCTAGCATTATTAGTCGGTTAGTCCTCTGCAGCAAAAAGCATAAGCACTAAGCATTTGAATGATTATTCATCGTATTTATGTCATCTGATTACCTCCTGATTGTTTATTTCTGATCAAGCACTTATCCTCTCATCACAATGTCCACTAGTTGGAGACAAATATCCTATTTAAGTAATTGCACAGGACCCCGCCTCAAAGTTCGAGCTAGTGGACTAGAGGCATAGAACACATAAGACCAATGACATGCTAGATCTCGCCAAATCTTGCTCGCTAGTTCTTTTTACGGGGCTGCTTAAATTAGTGCCTCTTCCCTTTTGTGATTTGATCGGAGCACAACGATTAGAGTAGTACATTTCGGCTAGCTTAACGCACAAAGTAAAGAGACAAACCGAATCTATGTTTAGTAATTGTTCATAAACAACTCATCTGCACATGAAGGAATAGCAACAACTCATCTGCACATGAAGGAATAGCAAGGTTGATGCACTGATGTCCAAAGCTACTAAAGCTGGTACACAAAAACAAATGATCGGATTGAAACCTGCATGACCATCATTGGAACGATTACTTATTGTGCCTTTCCATATCAAGTGCTGAACATGGGTGCATCAAAATATTCAGAACTCATACCACACCATTTCTGTATCTAACTGTTCTAATTTTTTTGCAGCTATTCGTTGGTGCATGAAACTGAGGTGTGTGATGGATGAATAAATGAGAAATGAATTGCAAGGCCAGAGCCAGACATGCCCTGAAAAAGAAGCCAAAAAACAAGAGAGCAGTCTGCAGTGCCATGATGCAGCCTTTTCTTTCTCGCCTATCCAGTTCCCATCTCTCCCGGTTGCCCTATTGAGAAGACTCTAATCTGACCATGCCCCTCTCATCGCTTTACAGAGCTGCATTCCAATGTGTGTGCTTATGTGCCTGAAAAGGACCGTGCGAGTTGTGTGCCATGGACAGCTTGCAATCATGGGAAACATGGCATGAGCAACAGAGCAAGTGAGATTGCAATTGCAGCTGCAATGCACTGCATGATAAGCTTTTGCCCAATTCACACAGGGAGCAAAAAAACAACAATTTCGATCGGTGTCTGCTACTGGCAAATATTTAAGCCTATCCTTTGCTTCTCTATATCCTTCCTTTTGTCGAGCAAGAAAGAGCTTGTGGAGAGTGGCCGACATAAATATACACCGATCATACGCTGCTCGACTGTTGGAGCACTTGTTTTCTTCGCACAAGTCTGAATCCTTGAGTTTTCCACAAGGCGATGTGCTTGCTGTCAGAAACTTCATCCATGACCAGAGAGATAAGCTAGGTGCACTGCAGATTGAAATGGAGAAAACTGAAGTATAGGAGTATTGAGTCATTGGAGCATGGGTCCTACTTGTCTGAACTAGGATAGTTTTCTTTGCAGACTGGGTAATGCTTGTCCAACCAAACCATTTAAAATTGAGAATTCATTCAGTTCTTAGAGCAGATATTGCTGATTGACGTCAGGTATGAGAAGATAGCCGGGATGGTTTGTCATATGAACTCGCGACTGACCAATCAACTTGCCCATTTGTTATGATGAATAAAAATGCCTTATTTCGTGTTCTTTTGTGCTACAAGCACTAGATGGAACTGTGCAAACCGGAGGCATTCAGACAGAAGAAGTCATTGGCAAGTACAGTATACTTACTAACTATGATATGTTAGAAATAATCCTGCTGAATCCGTTTCATAGTCTATATCAAGTTGAGTCCAAGTCAGTTGAGAAATAGAAATTTATGTCTCAGAGTCGATTTCTGTATCCAAATCTAATTTGTAAAAAATGTGTTTAAATAGTGAAGAAAACAAAAAAAAGGTGCAGCAATTTGACCACCACCAAAGATTGTGTTTTTGCATTATTTCTGTTCGTAGCTATCAGAATCAATGACTGAGGTGTGAAGAGAAGATGTTTGGACCATCCGATCATCGTCGAAGACGTTCAGACCGTCTGATCGGTGTCGGAAACGTTCGGACTAGTCAATCGACAACTCGCGTGAGATCGGAGCAGTCTAAAGAGAAACCTGATTTACGACCATTGATTTACGATCGAAGCGAAGCGATCTGTTCCAACATCAAAGCCCAACATTGAGTGTTCCAACATCAAAGCCCAACATTGAGTGGTTCAACATTTGAGCCAAGAATGAGGTATGTATTGAATCTGTTAATCTGACTAATAATCACTTATCACATAATAAAACTTGATTGGTTGATAACCTTGTGTGAGCTATATTATAATACCTCTTTAGGTTAATCCCTATATCGCTATCATCTTATCATTATCCCACACCGTCCTCATATCACAAACTATGCCTTTCCATTTTCAACTCTAGCGCATCTTTTCACTTCTCATAACTTTATTATAGCCTTATCCTTGCCATCTCTTAGTTTCCTTAAGTTCATACTATTTTATCTGTCTATGATGTATCGGTTACCTTATCACTTGATATCACCAATCCTATCTCTCCAGTCTCATTGTATTAAATCGTTATTCTCATAACTTTACCTTAATTCAATCACAACTCTCTAATTATATCATGGATAATTCGCTAAATAACGAACTAAGGGTTATCATGCTGGGGCTACCCACATATAGGTGTCATTTCCACCCAACCTGGTAACGTACGGGGGCCGTACATTCTCGTTACACAGAATATTACACCCTGTCTGCGGTTATACAGTTGAGGACAAGGTTGTGCCTGGCTATTCTCATATAACCGGGTATGTGGGATGAGGTCGCCGGCACCCTTGCTATAACTTGTTATAACTTGTCACATAACAACTATCTTTAATACACAGTCTCCACGATATCCATCTCCCATTTATGACAGTATCTCCGGTAACAGTTATTCGTTGCTTTTATCTTATACCCATTGTTTGCTTGTGATGCTTGTCCTTTATTTCACGTGGTTGCATTACTTGTCTTTACTCTTGTGTTGCGATCGTTGTTGGGTACTTGATGAGATTTTTAAATCTCACGCTTGCTCTTTTCAGTCTTAGGTAAAAGACCAGTGGAGTGATAGCATCATGCATGGGTGGGAGTATTCAAATTTTCAGCACCGTGGTTTGCCACTATTTTGTTGTTTCATTCATTCTTTATTTGGTTAGAAGTGGACCGGTCCCATGTTTTAAAATATTTATTCCAGCTTCCGTTGGTTCTCTATTTTTTAGATTAAGGAATATGCAATATTCCGGCCTCCAGCATTCACACTTGAATGAGTATAGCCGTTCAACAAACACCCTTGTAGCACTTAGACCACACCTCACCACATGGTGATACAAAAGTTCAAAATACTACTCAACAAAGAGACTCAAACTTCTATCCTATTTCTATTTCCCCAACCAAACTTGCTGAAGAGGTCCATCACCGTGATCTCCATCAAACGACATCCCTCTTTTAATGGCTCTCTCTCTTTCTCTTTAGATAGCTGCGACCATTGCTTGATCCAGTAAGTCCCCCTGAAAATGACCTGCAAGAATGAGTGAGATGTAGACCTTTTGAAAACAACGTCATTTCTACTCAACCAAATAGCCCAACAAAGTGCTGCAATCCCAATTAAAATCTGATCTCTCAGCTTAAAAGAAAAACTCCTAAGCCAAGAACCAAACAAATGAGATACACTACTGGGTGGTTGAAAGTTAAAAACAATCATGACTGAATTCCAAATGGACCTTGCCACATGGCAATCAAAAAAAAGGTGTTGAATTGTCTCCTCCGAGCTATAAAAACAACATGTAGTGCATCCATCCCAACGCCTTTTAACCAAATTGTCCTTAGTTAAAATCACTCCCTTCTTCAAATACCAAAGAAAGACTTTAATCTTGAGAGGTAACTTAGTCTTCCAAAAAACATTTTTTTCTGGTAGCCCTTCTCTTTTCATAAAAAGTGTTAATAAAGGTTTAAACTCTTTGTGATTTCTTTTGTTGTTCTTATTTATGGTTCACTTTGGCGATGACGTTCCATAGTAGTATCCCATATGGTTACGTGGAGTGCTACAGTAATTCGTTCAATGGGCTCCCGAATTTGAAGAGAACCTCTTTATTGTTCATGGGGATAATCAAGGGCTGTAATAAGTAATAACAATCTAAATAAGCACATAGAAACATTTTGCCGTGCAGAATATAGAACACAAGAATATTGGTTTGTAGAAAAAAAATATCATACTACTAAGCAAAAAAAGTAGGGAACCGAACTTCACAAATCAGTATTAGTTGGATAACCAATCAATGTGCCCCCAACTTGCAAGAAGTTTGATGCCACGTCCCATTATTAAAATTGCTCTAGTCTATGGATAACTTGCTAGCTGAATGGAGGATAAAAAGCAAAAATAGAAAGCACTACCCCTTACCTTATAATATTTAAAAAAATTTGGATCTATATACGAGTATGTTTGACAATTAGTTAATTACAAAGTTGGCTGGAGTTTCGAGAGACATCCGTTATTGACTCACCTAAAAAAAAATATGCAAATTTTATCTCTCATGGATGCTTGCTCCTGGATGTAAGCATAAACTTTGTCAGGGCTTCTCAGAAGTATATATGTAATCAAACAAGACTACAAGATAGAAAGGATATATATCCTGGAAAATTAATGTAACTTGTGTGTCATCAAACCAGACCACTAAATACTAGAAAGTATATATATCCTGGAGAATTGATGCAACTTGTACCATTGCAAAATCATAGGGGAAAATCATTGCTCATAATGCTCAAACAGATAAACTTTATAATGATTACTAACAAAAGTGACAAAGGTTGCAGCCCCTATGCAGCCTTTGCTTGTGTTTCCAAACAGAACTGAGATGAACTAAAGCATCTATCTTGGGTTTTGGCTTCCAAGCAAAGCAAGACACCTGCCTGCCTATGTAATAAACCTACCAAGCTCCTACAAATATCACAAGAAAGTGGTCAAATAGTTCTGTTCATTGGATGATAGAGAGAGAGCTAGATGTGGTACCTAAAAGTTAAAAGAGGGGCCAGAAATAGTTTTTTCTTGCTTTGCTATTTTTGTTCAGGTTCCAAAAGGATGGGTGTATCCAAGTCCAACCACCTTTCACATGCAGGCCTTCATAAGGGTCTATTCTTGATGGCCTCCATTAGCTGCACCATTAAGAATTACATGAGTTAGGAGGGCTAATTGCAGCCACTAGCAGTTAGTTGTGATAGTACTAAAAATGTGTGTCTTGCTGTGTCACCATAAATAAACTTTGATGCTTTTTGATTGATAACTTGTACAGTAGACTCTGATGTCACTCGCCAATTTTTGAGAATGGTTGTTAACATCACTTAGGTCATGCCAAGTTTGTTTGGTTCAAAAAAATTATGCCCATCCTTTTCAGGCAAGTCCCAAATGACTATTACATTCTCTACCTCTGAACTTCAGCTAATTAGAGTTAGGCCCCCTAATTCTCATTAGCTTATTAGTACTTGACAAATGTCAATATTTACTTATCACCACCCCTGTGAAGTCATCTGGATCAAACGATCACGGGAACACAGCAACTAAGTATACAACTAAAAAAACTTTTGTAAAAAGGATCTTTACAGGAATCTTCCCTTTCTCCTGTTGTAAAAAAGTTCACGGGCCTTTCCCGGCCAGGCCAGCATTTTCACATATCTAGCTAGTTTTTGCAAAAGTAATGGTGACTGGAGAAAATTCAGATTTCATCACATTTCATAACAGTAGCTAGGCACGTCTACCGAGGCACATGGATCCAAATCTAGTGAACTGTTGTGCTTGGCCTTTCCCTTTGTACAGTGCCACGTACTAACAACTACTGTACATGCTGATGAACTCACAAAAGAGAGTCCTTATGCCTCAAAAAGAACAAAGTACGACATCAGTTTTGTGTTAAGAGTTCCCCAAAGTGAAGTTTAGCATTGCTTAAATCAAAAGCTATGGGTACTTTAGTCTAGTGCTACATGATAACGTATTTTACGCGTAACTTTAAGAGAGCAAGACTGTGCTTGAGCTTAACAAGATTGGGACCCATGAAAAAAACTGCAGACAATGCTCCATATGTACGACACACGGTTTCTACGTAACCACGTACGAAGATTGTTAAGACATGGGAGTAGGCTCAAAGTTTTACCAAAGTAGCAGTAAATAAATGATGCATTTCTATCTTCTCGGGGTTTTTTTACTTATGGTTTTACAGCGTTTATGGACAATCCATCTAAAATTTGATCGCTAGTATACGAAATAAAATTTGATTAACATTTAATAGAGCTAGTACATTTATCAGAAGAAGAACCTCGATACTTCTTTTTTTTTTTGGTTAACACGCGAGTCAAAAAGTCAGACAGATGTAGCGAAAGTCGCGTTCACGTAAAAACGACACGCGAGAAAGCAGAGTGAGGAAGGAGTACAATCCGTTCCGGTGCGTCCATGCAAGTGCACAGGCACTCGCGTGCGCCGGCCGTGCGTTTTCCTCGGGCATCGGGCTTCGCGTCGGTGGAGGCGTGGAGCGCCAGATTTTCCTCCTCCGCCGCCGCCAATCCCTTGCCGTGCCTGCCCCGCGCGCCGGGTAATGGAAAACGGCGCAGACCGGTCGACGGATCACGGGGGAGGAAATGTAATACCAGGAAAATAGAAGGGGGCCAGCTGGCAAGACACCTCACCTGCCTTTTGCTTCTGCCAGAGGGAGGTGGCAAGCTGCATGCTTGCCCTAGAGTGCATGTGAGCCACTTGTGCCCTGCATCCTGTAGAAAGTCATCGCCATCTCTTCTTAAGTCAAGACGCAGGAAGCCACTCCATTCCGAGGCAGCGAGGAAGGGAGTGACCGGAGGCAAGGAGCTCGGGTAGGTCCCCTCACCACAGCCCTAGCTTGGTAGGTTATGTCGGCAAGGAAAGGGAAGGGTGGCCGGAGGTGGAGGGGGTGCTCGGCTCCCGGCCGGCTGCAAGCCGGGGCCGGTGAGCCGAGGGAGGCGCGGTGGCGTAGGCGGTCGAGGGCAGAGGTGCGGGCCGGAGCCGAGGCGGCGGCCAGGCCGCTGGCCGTGCCGACCGGGTGGCGGCGCCCAACGCCCCACCGCCGCGCGTGCCAGGGGAGGCGTGGATCCGGTCGGAGCCGGCTGGATCTGAGGCGAGGGCGAGCAGGGGGGAGGTCGGCGGCGGTGAGCTCGTGCGGCGAGAGAAAGGAAGGGGAGTGAGTTGGAGGGGAGGGTGGTGGAGGCGAAGCAGTCGGCGGCGACGGCGAGCTCGGGGCCGGCGAGCCCGAGCTCGGCCGTGAGCCACCCCGCGCACCCCAAGCCGCCTGGGGGAGAGCTGGAGGGAGAGAGAGAGTGCGGATAGGGGAGGAGAGGAAGGGGCGGCGGGAGAACCTCTGGCGCCGCCGCGCCGCCCCAGGCGGAGAAGAGGAGGAGCAGGCCGTTCGGCCGAGTGGAGAGGGAGAGAGAGGGGGAAGCCAGGAGAGGAAAATAAGGGGAGGCCGGTTCGGCCGGCTGGGTAAGGAGGAGAGAGAGAAGGAAAGAAAAGAAAAAAAGGAAGGAAAGGAAAAAAAAAGAAAGAGAGAAGAAGAAGAGAAAAGAAGAGGAGAGAAAAGAAAAGAGGAGAACAAGAAATAGGGAAAAAAAGGGGGTTTTGGGACCTGCGCAACAGCTCCCTGAAACCCGTGTGTTTCTACGCCAGAAACGGGATATGCGTATAGTATCGTCGTCGCCCATTTAATCTCTGGTCTTGTATGATGCGTTAAATTGGACTATTTGTTTGTCCAGGTGGAGGTTGCGAGTCGACGCTGTCCGCACGTCGTTCCGCTCCGCTCGGTTAACAGGCAAGTGCATGGTAGTGCGGTAGATCGTAGGGATTATGAATATGTGATGTTTACATAATGTGCTAATACTTATGTGGAAATGCGATGATTTCATGATATGATGCTTATTTATGAATGACCATGGTAACGACAATGGCATATGCAAATGCATTATGTGCACTCAAGAGTGAGGGCGATGAGAAAGTCCCTAGCTTGGAGTAAAGCTAGCGGACTAATCCGGAGTGCTCTTGAGTAAGACCTACTTCGGTAGGCCTCCACGGGAGTGGAGGGGTCCCCGTGCCGAGATGGGCGGGCCCAGATGATGGGTGAACATCGACGGGTGTTCACTCGGCAATACCGGTATTCGCATTATGATGAGCAAATGTGCATGTAGAGCAGGGATGCATTGCATTGATGTTGTGGCAATGTGCAACATAAGAGTGTATGTGAGGTATGTACGATTAATGTGGAACCCTGGAGAATGATGATATGAGCATGGCTTTGCATGCAGAGTTTGTTGGTTGGATTAAATTGTTTCATGTTGTGTTAGTATTTATCATTCTATTATGTACTTGTTGAGTCTTTGGACTCACCCTTGCCTTGTTGTTTTATTTCTAGGTGATCGTTGAGGACGTCATGCCTGGGGCGGGATTAGCACATGAATAATCTCCATACACTAACCGCACTCCCTGTGCCACCTTTTGTCAGTTTATGCTAGTCTCTGCTAGTTTGCCAGGGGCGGAGCTACAGGGTGGTCCCTGTGGGCCGTGGACCACCCTGCGCTCGGTCCAACCAAAGCCCATTGATAGAGTCCGCATTGGAGAATTTAGCATGTATGTCGCTTGACGCTTGGCCTTCTGCTTTCTGCCTTCAGCCATAGCCCATCGCGAGAGACCGAGAGTTCGCGTGGCCGCGTATTCGCGTCAGACTACGCCCGTTCGTATTCTTCTCCGTACGGCCGTGCGGTGCGGGCGTGCGGTGCAGCCGTGGGGGCGGGCGAGCGCGGCCATCAAGCATCGGCGCGGCGACTCCATGAGGACCACGACGGCAAACGCTGAGCAGTGAGCAGCAGCCCAGCAGCCAACAGGTACGTACATCAAAATCCTAAGATGAAGACTCAATTGCTAAGCCTAAGCCCTATTCTCCTTTAGTCACGTACTCTGTACTCACGTTTCTCCTTTTCCTTCCAGCTTCTCTAATTTCTCCCCTAGCGGCTAGCGACTAAGCAAAATAGAAGCCAGGATCAACGGTGATAAGCCACGAACAGGAAAAGTGCACAGGCCCACAGGGTATGTAAAACTGATTTAATTTCAATTATATGTTTTTCTGCAGTATTAGATTATTGGTTTGGTAAATTGAAACTTTATATAATTCTCTTGCAAACAAGGTACATAGACTTGCTGAATTTTACCCTAATGATTTTTCAAGCTCTGACTTGCTAAGACTCGACTTGCAACTTGAAACCTTTATTGATGACATGAGAAAAGATGAAATGTTCAAAGGCCTAAACAATCTTGTTGACCTCTCAGTAAAACTTGTTGAAATAAAGAGGGATAAAGTTTATCATTGGGTCTATTTACTTATCAAATTGGTATTGCTTCTACCGGTGGCTACCGTAAGTGTTGAAAGAATATTTTCTACAATGACCTTTATCAAGAATAAGTTGAGAAATAAGATGGGTGATAGCCTTCTGAATGATTGTCTAGTCACTTTTATTGAGCGGGATATCTTCTTACAATTGAGTGAAGAAGAGATCATCAATACTTTCATGGCTATTAGAAGGCGCATGCCTAACAAGAAGAAGAAGTAGTGACGTACTGTTCTTCAACTATTATGGGTATGTAATATTTCAATTCTATGTTAAGAAAGCTATATTCGCCTATTTTATGAAGTTCGTATGTCCTTTTTACCTTAATTGCATTTCGTAATTCATATACTTGTGTACCGACATGTTAAATTTATAGCGGTTAAATAAATTTTAGACAATGGACCATCATAGCTACAAATCCTGGCTACGGCAAGTCTGCTAGAGTATGGGCTAAGAGAATATCTATATTGTATCTATTCGCAGCTACCTAAATATTTTAACATGGATGTTCTGGTAATTGAGGAGAAAAGTTTGTAATGTTGGTAGCATTCTGGCTAGAGTATGGGCAGGGTGTTAGAGCAACTCCAGCAGGGCCCCTACTTGAGCCCTCAACCCTCATATTTGAGAGCTTGAGGTAAAAATGGAGGTCCAGCAGGGCCCCTACTAGAGCCCTCAAATTTGAGGAGCCCCTCAAATCACCCTCCCACCCCTCATTCCTAGGGGCTCCCCCTCCACCCCTCATTTTCCTGTTTTTTTTCCCGCTCGTGAAACTTCCCCCGCCTCCACCCAAAATTCCCCGCCTCCCCTAAAATTTCCCCGCCCCCTGTCGATTCCCCCGCCCGCCGCCTGCTCGCCCCCCGCCGAATCCCCCGCCCGCTCGCCCCCGCCTGGCCCGTCGCCTCCGCCGCCCGCCTCGCCCGTCGCCTCCACTCTCCGCCGCCTCCGCTCTCCGCCGCCTCCGCCCGTCCCCCTCCCACCCCGCCGTCCCCGACTCCTCGCCTCCCTCCTTACTCCTTCCCCCGCCGCCGCCCCCTCCCCTGCCGTCCCCGAGAAGCCGCCGCCGCCGCCCGTGGAAGGAGCGGCCTCTGCGCCGAGTGCCGGAGGTCGAGCCGAAGGAGGAGGCGCAGTCGCCGTCGCCATCGCCCCGAGTAGATCCGGCCGGATCTGGCCGCCGACGCCGAGCCCGGATCCGACGAGGCCGCCGCCGCCATGAGGCGCCCTCGGGGCAGCACGCACAGGAGGCGCCGCCGCCACTCCCTCGGCCCCTCCGCTCCGCCTCTCCCTCGGCCCCTCCGCTCCGCCTCCACGTCGAGCCGCCCTCCGTGCCGGTCCGCTGAGGCGCCGACCGCCCCCGCCCCTCTGCTCCGCCACTCCCTCGGCCCCTCCGCTCCGCCTCTCCCTCGGCCCCCGCCCCTCCGCGCCGACCGCCGCCAAAATCCCCTCGCCGACGCCCGTCGCCCGCCTCCCTCGCCGATGCCTCGCCGACGCCGTCCTTGCCCGAATGGATTTGTCAGGAGTGGGTCCCATATGTCAGTGTGTGTGGAATGGATTTGAGAGCTTAGATTTGAGGGGTGCTGTTGGAGTAGAAGCAAAAAAATTGGGCCCTCAAAAGTAGGGGGAGCCCTCAAATAAAAAGTAGGGGCCCTGTTTTGAGTAGTACTGCTGGAGTTGCTCTTACAGGAAAGCTCCGAGCGAGAGAGCAGGCTAGCGGCGCACCGGCCGGCGACAGGTGTCCTCGTCGGCAGGCCGCCACGAGCCCCCGCACACGTGCGTGCGCCCGCGGCGCGCTCTAGCGCGGGACAGCGAGCGCTTTCGCCGTCGGGAGGCCGCTGCTTTTGCTCGCGTGCGCTCGTGGAGCTGCCGATTTGGGCTTGGAGTTTCGCTGTCCAACAACCGTTTTTTTCCACGGCTGCCCTAAAACTTGTGGTTTATTATTTCGTTTGGTCCCGTGCTTTCGCACAGGTAGCTAGCTAGTTCTCGAAACTTGTAGAGTTAATTACTATAAAATCTTTATGTTTTTATAGACTTACGTGTAAATATTAGTACTAATTAGGTTTTTGTAAGAAAAATTATAGAATCAATTGATCCTACAAAAATAGACTACCTACGCTACTGCAAAGAGCATCACGATTTTGTGATGTTTTAGCATGCCATGGGTTAACTTTTGCTTTCAAGCTATTTTCTATACATTCAAGCGACAAAAAAGGGTATGGATTGGCTAGAGATGCAATAGCATAGGTATAAAGTAAACTCATCCAACACTGACTGTAAACTCATCCAACACTGATTGTAAGTGGTCTTCTGTGAACAGTAATTTAGTGTTACTCCATTGGTTGGACAGAGAAAAAGGACCAAATCGAGATAGATCGCACATCTGATAGTTGGCGATGCACTAGATATTTAAATTCCAAATAAAATACGTTTCAAATAGATATATTTGCTTGTACAGTAGCATGTAACAAAATATTCAAGTATACATGCTGAGCGAACAATAATAGCATAATAAGAAATAAAATTTTGTTCTTAAGACATATACATATATGCCAGATACCACCTGCATTATGAAATGAAAATCATAGTTCATGGGAAAAGAAAATGACAGAATCGTAATCAGACAAAGAAAGAAGGCAACAAAAATAGACAACACCCAAGGGCCAACTAGCAAGTTGCAACCATCCTCAGTTTTCAACTCCTCCATCACACTTCACACAACCCCTCTCTTCCTCCTGTCTTGATTGTCTCGCACAACCCTAATTCTACACAGCACCAAGCAACCACCCCTGCTCTCCATGCATCAGCTCTCCTCCGGCCATGCCGCACCGCCGTCGCCTCCTTAACCCGGCGCCTTCAGCGCCCCTTCCCCCTGCTCCCACCACCTTCCACCTCGGCGACGACTCGCGGCTGCCGCTCCTCGCCGACTACGCTCTGCTCCAGTCCGTCGACGTCGTCCCAGCTGCCCCGCCGTCTGCCGAGTGGAGCGCCGGCAGCGCCTTCACCATCGACCCGGCCACCACCACCGCCTCCACGGCCACGGCGCCGAGCTCCTCCCTGCCGCCGTCGACCGCCTGCGGGAGGGACACGTGGGTCCGACGGGCCAGGGAGAGCTACTACCTCCAGCTCTCCCTCGCCATCCGCCTCACCTCCGAGGCCTTCCTCGCAGGCGCCCCGCCCGAGCTCCTCCTCCGCTGCAGGCCCGGCGCCGGCGATGTGGAGCAGCACGTCGCCGCTGACGTCGCGGCCGTCTCCTACCGGCTTTGGGTACGTGTATATATATATAGCTCTGTAACCTCGGTCGTACGGTCATGTTACCACACATGAAAATATGATGGTGCAATGCGACTAGAGAGAGAAACAACTACTCCTGCACATGCTTTTCAACTCTTTTGCCTTCTTGCTATTCTGGCACAGACAAGTTTTGACTTTGATTAATCAGTTGTTGTTGTGAATTGTGATTATATCGTTAGCAATTTTTTTGGATGGTTTAGTACTTGTTGCTACTTAATTTGAAGGTTTTGCTCAAATTTTTGGTTCGGAAACAAAAGGTGAGATTTTTTTGTGGGTTCCCTATTTTATGAGTTAGGCAAGTGGATTGGCTTATGCCTTTGCCCGTTGGTTTCTTGCGAACACATTTCAGTGGGTACGTAGAGCTTTCGACCTTGTGATAGTAGTGGTATCCACTAGTGCCAATATCGTTTGAGATGTTCTTGCCGGCCAATTAATGTGGGCGCTTAAAGCTAAGGTTTTAGTAGTATAATATTCATGCACGTATATAAGCAAAGCAAGCACATCACTAATCGCTAACAGTGCAGCCTCATCTCCGTTGAAGTCTTTGTTTTGATGCTCTGCACATTAAATATTGCAAGTTGAAGCAAATTGAACAGTGCAAACCTTCAGCTTGATCATGGAGCAATTAATTAATTGATTGATGAACAGTGATGAATACATGTGCACATATGCTTGTTGGGTTGTTGTTACTAATTGATTTTGAGTTGGGCTGAAGAGCGACGCAATGCGTGTATGTGCGCAGGTGAACGGGTGCCTTTCGTGGGGCGACAAGATCGCGCACGGGTTCTACAGCATCCTGGGCATCGACCCGCACCTGTGGGCGACGTGCAACGCCACGGACGAGGGCCGCCGGCTGCCGACGCTGGCGGCGCTGCGGGAGGTGGACTCCAGCGAGTCGTCCCTGGAGGTGGTGCTCGTCGACAAGTGCGGCGACTCGGTGCTCGTCGACCTCGAGCGGCGCGCCCTCGATCTCTACGGCGCGCTCGGCATGACGCTCGACCTCGTCCGGCGCCTCGCCGTCCTCGTCTCCGACTACATGGGGTAAGTCAGTGATCGACTTGCTGCATGCCATCGTTGCAACATTGCATGCATGCGTAGGTTAATTTGCTTGCTTTAGAAAAAGGTTGACCTGATAAATATCAGCGGCGCATGTATATACATGGATGTCTCGCTCGTCTGCCCGTGCATGCTAGCTGTGCTTCCTGTGATCGACAGATCACTAGAGACATGATGTTCGTCCGTGAACCTGGCCGGCCGGCACCGGCGAACATGTGGCCAATACTCCATTTTCTGTAAAGCTTTAGGACAATCCTCCTAACTCCTATTTCGTACAGTACGGTTTCGTGAACGGATGCTGCTGCTGCAGTAAGGTTGTTACTTGGTTGTTGCTTTCTTTTTTTCCTTACATGACATCTGAGCTAGCCCGATTTAATTTGTCCAAAGGAGTTGAACAGATGTATTTTCCCCCCCTTGATATGTAAGGGATACTTTGTTGTACTGTCATACATGTACAGATTGCTACCTAAAATGTAAAATACGGAAATATACCAAATGTACACTCTAGGGACCATAACGACCGTGTTTATCAGTTATCAAACATCTACAGGTTCTTAGTTTGGTGGATACAGAGTTATTTTTAATCGATCAAAATTTCCAATACTTCGAGCTCATGACAACGCCACATAGATAGATAGACTCGATCAAGTCGGCCTCGAATTTCAGCTCCTAGCAGTACTGCAAGTGCAGCTGGTTCAGGCACACACCATACATCAGTTTGACACTCACTGGCTGTGTGCTGGTTGTTTTTAAGGGGTGCACTGAGATCGGAGGACGGGGACCTGTACATGCGGTGGAAGGCGGTCAGCAAGCGGCTGAAGAAGCGGCAGAAGTGCGTCGTCATCCCCATCGGCGGCTTGTCCATCGGGTTCTGCAGGCACCGTGCCATCCTCTTCAAGGTACGTACCGTGAGGCAGGCCGTACTGCACTTGCTATGACTCATGTTTACTGCAAAAGGGTTTTCAGTACCATCTCCTCCAAAATGCAGGAACTGGCGGATTTCATCGGTCTGCCATGCCGGATTGCACAAGGTTGCAAGTACTGCTCCGCACCTCACCGATCGTCTTGCCTTGTCAAAATCCACAACGAGAGAAGATATGTAAGGTACGTACGTATCCATTCCTTTCCCGTCTTTTTGCGGACATACTGCAGCATAACTGAACTTAGACAGTTGGAACATGCTGATGCTAATCTATGGTGTGCATCGGTGAGGAAGCATATCTTTGACAAAAGTCTTGCTTGATTTGTTTTGCGATTCTGTTGGTGGCTTCTTCAGAGAATACGTCGTGGATCTCGTCGTTGAGCCAGGAAGCATCTGCAACCCAGACTCATCCATCAACGGGCAATTGCTCTCCTCTGTATCTTCACCTTTCAAGACTTCCTGTACAACAGGTTCAGCAAACTATGCAACACCGGTTGCAGCTTGGAATAACGCGATAGCTGAAGAACGTCGAAACTCGATACTGTCAAATTCTCAGTATTCAGGTACAACATCCTACCATCAAATTGCAAAATATCGAACATTTAGGCTATGCAGCTGTACACGCTGATCAATCCTGTACTCTGCATGCAGTTGCTAGCAAGAAATCTGTTCATGCAGCCAGCAAAGAAGGCGTGCTGTCGAAATGTGATCAGATCACGCTGAACGGCAACCGCAACAACATGCCAGTGTTTGAAGTGTCGAACCAATTGAAGGTGTTGGAGATCGGTACTGAGGATGGAAATAAGGAGAACATCCCGGGTGTTGCGCTTCCAAAACGCCTGAACATTGAGCCATCTTTCGCCGTTGATTGGCTTGAGATATCATGGGATGAGCTTGAGCTCAAGGAACGCGTAGGCGCCGGTACTTCTTTACCTCCAGGACTCTTACTGGCTTGCCATATGCTGTGAATTTGATCACTCTTTGCTGCAACGCAGGTTCTTTTGGTACCGTTTATCGCGCCGACTGGCACGGTTCTGTAAGTACCTTAGACTTTTAATTTTGAAAGCTATTTTTCTTTGTTTTTGCAGCGAGCTAAGTGTCCTTTGGAGATCATAAAATTGAGGTTGTAGATTTGGATATGTAGGATGTTGCAGTAAAGGTGCTTACAGACCAGGATGTCGGCGAAGCTCAGCTGAAGGAATTCCTTAGAGAGGTTATTTCACCATTTATTTAAAAAAATTTACAACAAGATTTCAACTATGGTTTGTATGAATCTCAATCCGTCTCATCCTCTTTAACTCCGGACTTATTGTTAAGCCTTGCAGATTGCTATCATGAAACGTGTTCGCCATCCGAACGTGGTATTGTTCATGGGTGCAGTGACTAAATGCCCTCATCTGTCGATAGTAACCGAGTATTTGCCCAGGTAAACCTTACTTCAGTTTCGTTTGTCACAGACAATATGAGTAACTTTCCTGCACCAAATAAGATCCCTGATGGTGTAAACAGAGGGAGCCTCTTCCGTCTCATCAACAAGGCAGCTACTGGAGAAATGCTCGATTTAAGGCGGCGTTTGCGGATGGCGTTAGATGTTGTATGTATCACAATATTGCCTTCCTTTTACAGATGGAATGCTCCTGAAATGTTACTGGTTTCTCTGAATATAATGTGACACATGCTGTGTTTGCAATGCAGGCGAAAGGCATAAACTATCTCCATTGCCTGAATCCTCCTATTGTACATTGGGATCTGAAGACACCAAACATGCTGGTGGATAAGAACTGGTCCGTGAAGGTTAGTTAAAGAGTTCAACTCCCAAATAGTATAGCAAGATCGAAAACCACTGTTCTGCTTTTGTCTCTTTACTGTCATTGATACGACTTCAGGTAGGTGACTTTGGCTTGTCCAGATTTAAGGCGAACACCTTCATATCGTCCAAATCAGTCGCTGGAACAGTAAGTTTCATATGACAATCCTAGCTCAATTAGTAATCTGCCAGTACATTTTTTTGGTTTCTTATCATTGGATTCTTTTAAACTGCAGCCAGAATGGATGGCGCCAGAGTTTCTCCGTGGTGAGCCATCCAACGAGAAATGCGACGTGTACAGCTTCGGCGTGATCTTATGGGAGCTCCTGACGATGCAGCAACCATGGAGCGGTCTAGGCCCTGCACAGGTTATCTTCCGTCTCTTCATCCTGTTCCTGTATGGCGTAGGAAGGCTATGGTTTGTGATTCAGTACAGCAACCTTTGCAGGTAGTAGGAGCAGTTGCATTCCAGAACAGAAGGCCCCCAATTCCACAAGATACAATCCCAGAACTAGCTGCTCTTGTTGAATCCTGCTGGGATGAGTAAGCCTTTCCTATGACCCGATCCTATCTTGATGATTTGATAAAATCTCTAAGAGATCGATTTGTGCTTGACTGCACACTATGTTTAGAACAAGACGTCAGTAATGTAATTTTTTGCTTCCTTTCTTCAGTGATCCAACACACCGCCCTTCGTTTTCGAGCATTGTGGATACGCTGAAGAAGCTACTCAAGTCGATGGTTGGAGGTTCATGAAGAACACTATGTTGTCCATTTGTCATTTTTTGACTTCTTGTTCTGTCTCCCTGTTGATGCTAATATATGCAGCAAGGAATAAGGCAGTTGCCTTAAGGCATACATGAGCTCTCTACAGGAAGGAGAGGGTAGCTGAAGCAGCACAAGTGCAATGCTGCTTCGAGTTCGTTAGCTCACTTCGCTTTTTTCCCCCTCATGCAAAACCAATAAAAATAATTGCTTTTGCTCCTCTGTTGCCATGGGGTGGCATTTGTACAGCGATTTCTACTTGCAATTGAAATTCCTCAGGGTGGGTGCGTGGTCCGAACTTGTAGTGTCCCTGAATGTTGCAAGTGTTTTCTACTAGTTGAGCAGTATGACAGCTTCAGGCGAAAGGGAAATAAACCTGATAACAAACAAAAGAGCTCACATGAGGACAATGGTGAGTTTCCATACAGGCACCGAACTGAACTGAACTTTCAGTACCGGAAGCATCAAACTGGCACTGAACATCTTTAGGTTTCTCCTTGGTCCGGACTGTGACATGCCAAACTGTTCTGAAACTCCCGCAACTGTTTTCAGCGTCGTCAAGTAGTCATCAGGGGCGTTTTAAACAGAAATTCTACCGAACCATTGTCTTCAATAAAACAAAAAAAATCTACCGAGTCTTGGAACATAGTACCATCTAAGTTGATCGTTGCATTGGGACTACCTACATCTCTCGAAGTCCACCTTGTGTTGCAAACTAGACTATCCGCTCCAGGTCCTGCGCATAGCTAAGAGTTATCTTGATAATCTGAAATGAGGATGTGCCCACACGAGGTTTGGATTTCACCATGTGAAAAAGGACTGAACAATTCTCGACTTCCCATTCAGGCTGTCCCTGTCATCAACATGATTATTCAGATATACAGAACCAGTAGTAGTAGCATTCACAATCTATATGGTTTGATCAGTGCAATAGCTGAGTAGAATTTTGGTCTTCACTCATGCATCTAATACAACGTGTCTATTATCCAAATCATTCAAATACGACTTATTCACTACCACATCGCTAGTATGGAAACATGAATATAGGACAAAAGACAGAAGATAAAGGAACAGTTACCTCTGATATGTACTCGACAAGCTCTTGGTCGGAGGTAAACATTAGCATTTTCTTTGCATCACTTACTGACAAGTAATCATATGCCTGACCACTGCAATCAGCTATTTCATCTCTAAAAAAGAACATGTAGAAAACACAATAAGGAACTTCACAACAGAAATCACATAGGAAAAAACGACAACGTAAGTCCACTCACCTAATAGTTTCAGCAAGAAGGTCCATAAAGTAGACATACATCTCATGTGGCACAGCTTGTCGAGCACTGAACAATTGCCTGTAGGTACCTACCATAAAGGATTTGTCAAGCTCCACTGCATATTTGATGCAAGGATGGTCTAGAGCTTTCAGGGGCAGAAGTTCCAGCTCAGTGTGGAATTCAGCTATTCTGTTCTCGGCCAACAGCCTCAAAAGATTAAGCCCCAAAATTGGGTATTCTTCTGGTGAGGGGGGGATTATACCACTGGATGAACAATCACAAAACAAACACAATATAAATAACACTCAACAAGAATAAGTTCAGAAATACAGTGCTCCAACATAGAAGGCCTATGTGGAAATGTTCAATAGCATCTTTTAGTCACAAGAAAATTGTGCTTCTAAAACTCTATGAGGTCACATAGATTAGGACAAATGAATTCCTAACAATGACAAGCGACAAACATTGAGACCATGTGCTGAGGAACAGAAATTGAACCTTTACATATTTATTACTTACATCAAGGGTATTCTGCTGAAACCTACCATTCCTGATAGGTGCTTCCAGGAACAGAACACTATATTACTGATTAGACCTAAGGCTGATGGTTACAACTTACAATTAACACTGGAATGAAGTAGATTGTACAAAGGACATGCCCAGCATCTGAATGTTCCAAATATCAACGTGATGGCAGAAGAAAAATAAGATAGCAACACATTTAAAATGCTTGACCATGTAGAATGAATCTTGACAGTAAATAGGACCAAAAAGTGTTCAGAAGAAACAAACCATGTATCCATGTAAAATGCTTTTAGTTGGCAGAAGTCCCTTTCAAATGCATCTTGGTCTTTAAGTTTCACGCTCAAGATAACAGCATGCTCATATATGGCCCCTGAAAAGTTTCAAAGTCATAGTCACCACAACAGATTTATACAAAAATTTGATGCTTAGACACAGCCTGCTACACACTTGCAAAAAGGTACATTGCAAAATAGTTGCATCACAACAACAGCATGAACAAAACTTCCTAGAATGGATGTACAGAACATCTATGAGCAATAAGAAAGTTATCTTCAGGAGACGGGTTTGTAGTTGTACTCCATGACCAGTGGGCGGACATGCTACTTGAACTGAATATGCCACAAAGTTCCTTCAACTATGTAGCACATTTGAAATTGGATGAAACTCCATATGCAACGTTTCAGGTTCCATGTGCAAGGAGCAGTTTTCTTAGATTGGTTCAAATCCCACCTTCACTTTTAAAAACAATAATTCAACACGTACAGTTCAGATGATCACACACAAATTGACAGTAAAAATGTCAGAGTATAATTTCCCCAAAACTAAGTGCTTCAAATATTACTTGCGATTTTCAGCTCCGCGACTACATTAGGTGTCTTCTCAAGTGATGGCGGCAGGCTGGGAAACTTTGTGAGGAGAACCTGAAATCGAGGAAAGAAAGAGGTGTATAACCTTGATGATAAACGACAAATCTACGCAAAACCCTAAAAAATTAAAGCACTTCATCTTCCTGTGAACCCCCAAAACCAGCACCTACATCAGCACATTGTTACATTGTGCCACTGGGTGTTGTATATATCCACAATTGCACATCCTCTCCCCAACCCCCCTCGTAACTTGCAACAAGTCACAACAAACCCTGAGCGGTAGTACAATTTGGGGATTTCAGATACGTACTAAAATTACATCCCGATCCCCGGGGGGGGGGGGGGGGGGGGGGCGGAGATCCTTAATGATCACCAAAACCGCGAATAAACCCATCTTCCGCGCTACAGATCACCAAAAATAGACAAATCTCCAAATAATCCCTACACATCCATCATAAGACCCCTAATTGCAGTAAAATCGCGTATACACCGGATAAACGCATCAATGCACTTCAAAATTCCACCAAAAATCCCCCATCAAAAGAAGAAGAAGAAGAAGAAGAAGAAGAAGAAGAAGAAGAAGAAGAAGAAGAAGAAGAAGAGGAGGAGGAGGAGTCGAGCCCAATGTATGTATACCTTGAGCTCCGGGAGCAGAGCGACGCAGGATTCGAGCTCGCCCCTTGCGTACGCGAAGTTGAGGCACGCGAACTTGCGGGTCACCTCCTCCAGCTCCGACGAATCCATCGATGGCAGCAGCGGCTTCTCCCTGTTCCTCCGCTTTTGGTCTCTCGCTTTTGTGAGCTTCTCTTTCCTCCAGTTTTGCTGCGCCATTTCTGCAGGGTCGCGTGAACCGTAGGATGGCAAATCAACGTCCGGGATCGGGCATGGGATGGATCCGAGGAACGGATCTAACGTACTGTTTGTTTCGTGGCATTAATACGTTTTCTAAATCTAAAGGCGGGCTTTTCCCGCTAGGAGGAGAATGATACGGATGAACAAAAAAGTCGCAACTGAATGGAGGTGCGGGGAATTGAACCCCGTGCCTCTCGCATGCGAAGCGAGCGCTCTACCATATGAGCTACACCCCCTTGATCGTTCCTCCATTATACTTACATATATCTCTACCACTATAAAACCACCAGTTGTAAACTTTTCTATAGCTACCCAACAAATGTCCCCCGCAGTCAAGACCTTTCCTAGCTGCACCAAACCTAATGTTCCCAGAACCAGCGAACCTTTGAAACGAAGGGACGATATCCACTGTAGCCTCTCCTTTCTCTTACTCACTCAAATCCAATGGCCCAAATTGTTTGGATCATACCTCATCACTCATCGGTCATCCCATCCCGCGCCCACCCCGCGCGCGACTCCCCTCTTTCTCGACGCCCCATCTCCACACGCGCCTCCTTTCCTCTCCCGCACGGCAGGGCAGGGCAGGGCAGGGCGGCGGCGGCGATCCTCCCCACCCCGCGCGCGACTCCTCCCAGGGCAGGGCGCGGCGATCCCCACCCCGCGCGCGACTCCCCCTCTCCCCCGCGCGCGACTCCTCCCAGGGCAGGGCGCGGCGATCCCCACCCCGCGCGCGACTCCTCCTCTCCTCTCCCCCACGGACGAACCCCAGGGCAGGCCGCGGCGATCCTCGATCATCAGGGCAGGCCACCAGGGCGCGGACTCGGCCACCAGGGCGCCGGCCACCAGGCGAGGCCGCCGGCCGCCAGGCGAGTCCGCCGGCAATCCAGGCCGGCCGCAGGCGAAGACTCCAGGCCAGGGCGCCAGTCCGCCAGGTCGGACTTGGCCACCAGGGCGCCGGCCACCAGGGTTCACAGGTTCTTGTTTCGTAGTAACAGTAGCAGTGATGTCAATTTGTTGCCGATCTGCCATGACCTGACTCATTTTGCTGTCACTTCCGTGAACACCAATAAAATTTGTACCCACAGAATCATATCCAAATGGTCCCCCATAACCTGCATACATCATAGGAGCACCTTGCATTAACATCATGGCTGTAACATTTGAGGTAGCCCTTTGGTTCATCATGCAGACATAGTCTCCAGTTGAATGTGGTGAGTACATGTACGGATGTGCAGGAACCATGTATTGATTACTAAAGATATATGGTAGATTGGGTGGATTTTCCTTTTTCTTTTTCAGTCTGCTTTCTGATAAAAATTCAGTGTGTACAGCATACTGAAGATTACCTCTATTGCAAAGAACTATCTCTATTGCAAAGTTGCAAACTTATGCCTCACCCTCCCTTAACCCTCCAGTCTTAGTCCATATGGGACAGATTCCATTTCAAAAGCAGTAATATTAAATATCTAAAACCCTATTCAATGATAGCAATCTACTACCAGCATATAATGTCTTATTACTCTATTTAAGTGGGATTTCTATGAACACTAATGTAAATGCGAGCTCTTTCTATTCGGCTTTTTAATGGAAATTTTCCGTATTCAGCTTACTGTGCTTATACATGTATATTGCTATGTGTTTAGGCATCGAGATAGTGGGGGGATGCTGGTCCCATGTAGATTTATCTGAAATATTCTGTGCTATATCTTATTTTTAGGTTTAGTGACATCACTCATACCTGTCATGTATCTTATTTTTAGGTTTCATTGATTTGAAATTCACTGTGAATCTGTTGTTTAACATCCATTGACTTTTGTACAACTTTCTTGAGAGACAACACACATTTGTTTCTTTCCCTTTTCTTTAGGAGATTGTTTCATGTTCTGGAAAAGTTCACAGTTGCTGTTTACCACCCGACCAGCTTGTGTATGACCCTTTTGTTGGGACCGGGAGTATTTTGGTTGCAGCTGCACATTTTGGAGCCATGACAATGGTTTGTGCCTATTGTGTAAATGAATATACCATTATCCTTTTTTTCGTCAATATGTTTCGCTTATAAAGTTCTTTCAGGGTGCAGATATTGATATAAGGGTTGTGCGGGATGGTCGTGGCCCTGATTGCAATATTTGGAGCAACTTTGAGCAGGTAATTGGGTGGAGTTAACCGCACACTTCCATTAGCATAATTAGTACCAAGTGTGGTCAGTTAGGCCGCTCGTTTCAGTGCAGATTGCATGCCATGGTTAAGAACAAAATAGCTAGCTGCAAGTACAGATTTAGAACTTGATAGAGCATTTCAAATGTGCTGCTTGGAAGTGTTGGTAATTTTGCTCAGCATCGCCCGAATGGCAGGGGTCGGAGCCGCGTGGAAGCTGGCTAAAGTCGAGCCGGGATCTTCGGTTGCTATCTTTGGCCTCGGCGCTGTGGGATTGGCGGTAATTTGATACATGCAGTTCCTTTCCTTTTTTTCATGTACCAAGTCCTTCGTAGAAATTCTGGGTTTAAGACCGACATCTTCTCAAATTTTGAGTCCCAATCCTGATAGAATAAATAGAACTCGCAGTATGTCTTGTTTTTACTAGAAAAAAACATACACTTCACCTCCTCCAGGATTACCACTGTCTTGCAAGTTTAGCCATTGCATTGCTATGCATTAACAGTGCAATATTTTACTTTCAGGTGGCTGAAGGAGCCAGGATTTGTGGGGCGTCAAAGATCATCGGCGTGGATTTAAACCCTCAGAAACATGAACTCGGCAAGGCCTTCTGTTTAGGCCGTGAAACGGCTCTGAATATTAAGACATTCTGAAGTCTGACGCATTCCATCCACTGTTTTGTTCGTGTTGCAGGAAAGAAGTTCGGTGTGACACATTTCATCAATCCACAAGAACTTGGAGAGAAATCTGTCAGCCAGGTGATCAGCCATGTTCTTAACACATGAATCGCAGCATTTCCTTAACGTTTATGTCGAAATCCTGCATTGACGCGCCCATGCTTCCATGGGAAACAGGTGATCATCGAGATGACTGACTCCGGAGCAGACTACTGTTTCGAGTGCATCGGGCTGGCGTCGCTGATGAGCGAAGCATTTCGCAGCTCCCGAGAAGTATGTACACACACTGATCCATCTTTCATGCAAAGGATTAGAGACCAGTAACTCAGAGTGCTATTAATTGTTCATGTGTTATTGATGCAGGGATGGGGCAAGACGATCATTCTTGGAGTGGAAATGCACGGTTCCCCTTTGTCCATACCTTCATTGGAGATCCTCAACGGGAAATGCATCATGGGATCACTATTCGGAGGGGTGAAACCTAAGCACGACATTCCCATTCTCGCCGAGAAGTACTACTATGCTCTCTGTTTTGTTAGCAATATACTACGCACACTATTGTTTGCAGCGTGCCGGAAACTTGGCTCATACTGTACTTAATCATCTCATGCGAATACATGAACCTTCTTCAATCTGGCTTTTTAAGTATGGCTTACTGGCTACAGCATTAGATTTGCTATGTTTATTCAATTTTACTGTTTGATTTGCTATGTCGTGTAGCTAAGTGATCAAATTTGCATCTTGCAGGCCTGATGGGAAGAAGAAGGCTTACGTGAAGCTGACTCCAGACTATGATGCTCTCGATGTGGCCAACAAGATTGGCATCATCTAAGTTAAGAGGGTGCTGCAGTAGGCATTTGTGTCCTGTTTTTTATGTGTTTGGAATTTTGTTGCTATTATTTACCGAAGGGCCTCAGTGGCTCATTACCAATATTGGCAGCACACTTTCATGAGTATGATATCATCCAAGTGACCTATTTTGAGCTTTAGTTTGCGAGAAGTAAAGGTAATTTATTTTGTCGGTAGTGAATATATCATATATGTGATCAAACTGTATTGTCTGCAAGTTGTTTGATTAACACAGAACCATCCTTCTGCAGGTCCTCCAGAAACTAAATCACCCTAACATTGTGAAGTTGAAGGAAGTGACAATGGAAAATCACGAGTTGTTCTTCATTTTTGAAATCCTAAAACTCATGGCATGATTGTAGAATAATAAAATTAGTTACCCTTCTAGAGATTGTTGGCGATTATGTTTTGCATAAGCTCCTCTTGCCAGTGCATAGAATGTGCTGATTATGATTAAGACTTCTATTGTATCTTTTACAGTTTCTTATTTTATTGATCACCATAACTTTGTTCTTATTTTATTGATCACCATAACTTTGTTCTTCTTTGGAAGGACAGCATAAAAGACTATATGTATGCCTGAGTAATACCTGTTTATACATCTAGCTTTATGCATTGAGAGATAGGCAGCATTCCAAGTGCTTGCCAACTTGCTAAAATCATGACGTTTTCTTTTTCTTTGTAGTTATGGTTCCTGAGATTGTCCTTGTTATGCTTGTTAAGTCAGTTGGCATGGTTTAGCTTTGTAGCTTTTTTACCAATTCTTAAAAATGCAGGCAAGAACCCAGAGGATTTAGTATATGGTGAATCTTTTTTCTCACTATCATTCATTCAATTTTTGACAATTAATTTGATTTAATAATGCATGGGAATATTTTCTCTATGATTGCCGAGCAAGGATAAAGGCTGAGGAATCCACCGAGCAAAGAGAAGAAAGGAATAAAAGGCGCCAGGAACAACGAGTATTGAAGAGGACAGAATCATCAACACATACTATAGGACCTGATCATGGTATTGCTTATTTATTATTTAATAATGGTTCCTTTGTTATTTGAAATGTTACTCTTTATTAAGCAATAATAATTATGTCCGGACAATGAAAAATTAATGTTTCATCTTGCTCCATGATAGGTATTATACACATGTTGCATGTATTATGTGGAAGCACCATATCATACACATGTGGTCATCTATATTTTAGCGTTCATTGACTTGTAACTGAACTTTTGCCATTTGGATGTCTTCAATTATTTGTAGTGACTGACCAAAATAATCTGATGTATATGTCTGGCTTTCATTCATGGATGGACTTTGTTGCCAGCAGCAACCCAATTATCCAAACAAAACATGTATGTCCATTCAAAAATTGGCTTTGACAGCAGGGAACAAAACATGTATGGCCATTCAAAAATTCGTTTGGTTGATTTCGTGTGCATCCCTAAAATGCCGCCGTGGCGTTAGCACGGGTACTATACTAGTTAGTGTTAATCACACACACCAATTAAAATGCTGGTCAGTAATTTGCAGACTGATCGATTGCGTTGCCTACCACTGCGAAGCCTCTATTGGTCCATAAACTCTGACTGCTCGATGATCCCAAGGCAAAGGAAAGCATGAGGAATGAACTTATCAACATATGCATAATTGCATACTGCATGTAGTATATAAGCTATATTTTTTTTGTTATGTTTATAGTTTTTTACTGTGACCGATAATTTTTAGTTATGTTTTTCGAAACGGCAGCGAAAACATCGATCGACACGAATGATATATATACTTTTAGGCTCGAAAAGCTATTTAGAGAAACGACTTCGAGCTTAAAAAAATCGTCCTATTTACTTTAATTTTTAAAGAAGTCAAAATTAAAAATCATTAAAAAACAAATAGAAAAGAGGAGAGTCGTACATGTGTGCACCAGCTTCAGGCACGATGGCTATCTTGCATCCACAGCATATAATACTCTCCTAATTACTAGCGGTCACGTCTAGAATGTGCTATTGAGCGGTTGCCGATAATTAATTAAGGCTACAAGTCGTACCTGCAGCTGCTTTCTCATTCAGGTGTACCATTATGTAGGATATAAACGCGATAATGAGGTCCCGTTTGGCACAGCTCTAGCTCCGAGATTTATGCTGAATCTGTAGTTTGTTGACTAAATTAAAGTGATTTAAATATTTTTATTTAATATATAATATAAATGAAATGAGTCATGTAAATGCACTTAACATACCTGTAACTCTAGATCCAGAATTTCCTAGAGCTACAGATGACCAGCTCTAGGAAATCTACAGATTTCTTAGAGCTAGAGCTCTGCCAAACAGGGCCTGACTCTAATCTTCTTAGTTTCTCGCTATCGAGATTTGCTGTTGACAATCGGTACATTCACTTGATATTTTTTTTTAGAAACAGAGGATAAAGCCTCAGTCCCATTTTATTAGATGAGACTATGGCGTTTTGCTGCCTACAAACAAGCTTAGGTTGAGATACTTGGTATAGCGAGTTTATTTTCAGCTTGACCTTTATTTTCAGTCACTTTTCAGCCACACTGACTAGCTTGAACAGCTGACCGAGTACAACGGAAATGTGTACATCCGGAACAGCACACCTTCTTCTTCTTCTTCTTCTTCTTCTTCTTTTTAATGTCAATTTCATGAGTTCAATGCAGTCACAGTCCAGCCATTGTTCTTTTTTCAGGGGTCCTAGTGTTTTTCTCTTGGGACTAGCTAGAACTAGATAGACTTATGCTTTCTTAAGCCACATTTTTAACCATTGAATCAAATCAGAATCAAACATACATATCTCAAAGCTAATGCAAATACTAGACTTAGAGTTAAAAAAATCAAGCGACTTATAAAATAGCAAACATATAGCAAACAAACTTTTATCATCTAGATCATGCACATAAACGACTCGTTAGAACTTTTGAGTTTTGACCTCACGACACATTCATGGGGTCTCCCCTCCGCAGTTGGCATCGCAAAATATGATAAACCGTGCACATCACTTGTACATGTGAGCCAATGCGCATACAAATTAGTCAGTGAGACTGGCTCTAAGCATGTTGTCATGGACATGACAAAGGAATCGTAGTTCTCGCCAAGTCCAACAATAATGTAGGAGGTCGTTTCTTCCTCCTGAAGTGGATGGCCTATGGAGGCCATCATGTCCGCCAAGGTCTTCATCTTATGGAAGTAATCCAAGGTAGATAGCTCCTTCTTCTTCAGATTGGCCAACTGGAACCTAATCTACATGACACATGCACGCGAGCTTGAGGCAAACTTGCGCCCTAACGCGGCCCACACTTTGGCTGCAGTGTTGAGAAACAACACATGACCAAGAATTTCCTCAGTGAGAGAGAAGAGGATGGCACCGAGTACAAGTTGATCTTGCTAAAACCAACAGGTATACTCAGGATTTGGAACTTGGCGAGCACCACCTTTGACTGTTTTAAAAACAGACAACGCTTGGCGAGCACCATCTTTGACTGTTTCAGAAACAGACAACGCTAGTGTCTTTTTCTGATCCATCAACATAGCCTAGCAGATTTTGGCTACAAAGATAGAGAACAAGCTGCGCCTTTCAGAGAGAGAAAATGGTCCCTGGTCAGCTTGATGGTGACAAACTGGTTCATGGAAAGAGTGGTCATCATGTCAGCGAATGCAGAGGCAAGCACCGGAGATGAGGCACACGGAAGAGGACGAGGTGTTACCAGAGGTAGTCATCGTGGTTCAGATCGAGGCTCTGATACCATGAAGAAACTTTGAGATGATTTATCACAATGAACGTAGATGAGTTCAATTTTTATTTATATTCAGTATAGCTACATGAGATGAGCAGAGAATCCTTAGATTAGTAAACATGCCATCTTGCATATGCTATATCAACATCAGATAAGCCACCGCTAGCGCTAGCTAATAGAATATCTAAAACTGAACGAGCATGAGTTAATCTCCTACGTCTTGAAGATAAGCCGTGACACTTCGGGACTCCTATTAACACATCGATCGGTACGTACCTACAGTATTAATTTAAGCCGGTCATTGTCACGTCGTTCGTATCAAATTAATCACGACGGTTCACTGGTCAGCTCCCAACCCCCAACGCCCCGCTGCTACTAGCCCAATATGCTTTCGTCGTTCGTGGTTCATGCGTCTCTGATGGTTCACCATCTCCAACCGTTTGACGTATACTATGCTTTACTTCAGAGATGTTGACGCAGATTTAATTGTGTTCTGGCGTTTTCGGCGTTGGTGCATGGACGGAGCATGCAAAATGCGGCATGACTTGGTGTTCTTGCGGCAAATCGGGGTTTTTACCCCCAGATCGAAATACGTTGTGAAGTTTTACACATGATGCTCCAATTGAACTACGGGAAGAGCAAAATTGACCAGGGCCAGACCACGGTGTCTTAAGTGGTGTTAATATCACCTTGGTCATGCAGCTTGTTGGTTTTTACTTTAGTTGCTTGTTGGTTAACTTTAGTTGGCTGAGTACGGGAAGCGGCTGGTCGTCCGTGCCGTGGTAGTACGACCGCACGCGCCCGACGCAAAAGGGTCCGGCATGTATGAGTCGCATGCATATCCAGGACATACGTAGATCGATCCCCACGAATTACCCTCCCCAAAGTCGCCGTTTTAACTGTACAGCTATTGCATGCATAGGTCGATCCCAACGCCCAAAACCTCCTTTTTCTTGTCTCGCGAGTCGTTCGTGACAGCAAACGAATGGCGGCGCTCATTCAATTGCTTGTTTCCCTGAGCACCCATATTTTTGGCCTAATTAAGGCGTCCTCCTATCGTTTCTGTAGCACTAAAAAATACCCTAATCAGGGATTAAGGCTTTAAAAAAGGGAACCTCTTTCCTTTTCGTGCGCAGCATTTTCTCCACCAGATTTTTTCCATTTAATATTCTCTCTCTTCCTTTTCTTTCTTTCTCTCTCTCCCTCGTGCGCACGGCGGTCCAGCGGCCCACGGCGTGGTTGCGTGCGGTCGCACGCGCACATGCGGCCATGGTGGCGGTGGCAGCAGTGAGGCGTGGCCGTGTGCATGCAGCCATGACGACGGTGGTGGCGCGCGGCACAATGGCGGGCGGCGACGCAAGGTGCTGGCCATGGTGGCGGCGGTGGCCAGCAGCCATGGCGGCGGAAGGCACGGCCGCATGCAGCCGCACATGCACACGTGGCTATGGCGATAGCAACGCGTGGCGCGGCGGCGGCCGGTGGCCAATGGCAATGACACGGCCAAACAACCGATTGTGTGGCCGAACGGTGTTTCACACGGCCGAACAGCTGTTCGCTCGGCCGAATGGTCGTTCGCGCGGCCAAACGTCATTCGCTTGGCCAAACGGCGTTTCGCACGGCCGTAGGACTAGCAAACCTGTTTTCTCTCCAATCATGTTCACCTCTTGTCGTTCCTTTATTAAACTCAATTGTGCCTGATCGGTTGTCTTCTATTCCATCCTATAGATTCGCACGTAGCTGTTGAGGGAGCAGTTGGGCAATTGCGCATTTCGGACCCATCGTGCAGTGTGTCCGTCGAGCGTGCTCAAAGCAAGTACCTTGCGGTCGTAACCTATCTTCTTCACACATTATCGTTTCATGATTAACTATCGTTGTTAGCTTAGTACTCAATTATTACATCGTATTGATTGTCAGGTCGTATGCTGTTATTATACTGGGTAGATCTTGATGTGCTAGGCTAGCTAGTGTTGTATGCTTCTAGGTTATTATAATGCTCAATTATAGGATTCATGTGTTTAATTAGTGATTAGAATTGATGCTTAAATCATTGATAGGGGTAGAGTATAAGCATGTTCGAATTTAAGGTTAACTACTAGTAATCTTTTAACATTGGACTGCTTTATTTATATACCTTGCTTCCCTGATATTTTATTTGTACGTTATTACTTGTGAGCCTCGACTGAATTATTTATGATACTCATTAACTTAACTAATAACCACTTATCACGTAATAAAATCTTAATAATTGATAACCCTTGTCTGAGCTATGTTAAAGTGCCCATTTAGAGTATTCCTGGATCACTACCACCATAGTATTATCCCCCATTGTCTCATATCGGAAATTATGCATTTCCCTCTCAACCTTAATAATCATGTCACTTATCATAATCTTACCCGGACTTGTTCTTAGTTATTCCAATCACTTATCATATTAGTTGTTAAATAACTTAATTGTTACCTGGCCCAGGGTTACCCACATATAAGGGAGATTGCCCCCTAGTAACGTATGAGGGGTTGTACATTTTTATTACTCAGAATATTACACCCTGTCTGTGATTATACAGTCAAGGACAGAGACGTGCCTGGTTACTCTCGTATAACCGGGTATGTGGGAAAGGATCGCCATGACTATGGCTATAACTTGTTAAATAACTATTGCCTTGGTTCCACATCTCCGTTATCTCTATCCCTGATCGGTATTAGTGTTTCTGGTAGCTTGATTTCATTACAATTAGTATGTCAATTACTAGTTGCTTGCTTGTTCTTTTCTTTCCGTATTGCGATCATTGTTGGGTACTTGCTGAGATTTCAAATCTTACGTTTGCTCTTTCCATTCTCAGGTAAAAGCCAGTAGAGTGATAGCATTATGCATGGGTGGGAGCATTTGAGTTTTCGGCATGTAGTTTGCTACTATTTATGTTATTTCATTTATTCTCTTTTGATTAGAAGTGGATTAGTCCCATGTTTCAAACATTTGTTTTAGTTTTCGCTAATCTTTAATAAAGTACTCTTAAGATTTTAATTCCCTTTAATTCCTATTGTTGCTTTTATTATTTGTTCTTTACTTTGACGATGACGTTCCATAATAGTATCCCAGATTGACTATATGTGGGATGACTATATGTGGGATGCTACAGTTCCCTATTCTATACTTTATTCTTTTCAACTTATAGTTTACGGAATATTATTTTCATCGTATTTTTAGAATGACTTACCAGATGGCCTTTTTAAAACAGGTTATCGACATTTGGTATGTTTGTACAAATGCTTGTGTTAGAGTTAAAAACCATCAATCGCAGTCGAAAAAACCCCACCATTAATTTCTGGCACTTTTCGGACCGCGGGGCACCACGCCGGGTGCTAGATTAGATTGGGCCAGGAAAATTGTCACAGCGCGGCTGCCTGGACCGCCGGAGCGGTAGATCTCCCTGAGCAAATAATGCCCGTGCCACGGCAACGCCGGGTTACCAGTTGTGGCGACCGCACCACCAGCGTCAGCCCACCAAAAAATGGTATAGTCCTTAGAACATTACTACATCAGAAAAGCAAAACCCCAAGCAATCCGATTTGTTCACGGCTGCTTATAAGGTCGCCGACTTCTGTAAGAGTGTACGGCCTTCCAGTTTCTTGCCTACCTACTGAGTCCTGACTAGTAGTATTTGGCTTGGTACAGATCTCAGCTATCAATCTAGTTATCTACCACGCCTAAACATGATCGATCCTTCAACACTGTTATTACAGCCTTGATTCCTTTTCTCTCTCCTCTTTTCATTCATGTGGTCCCTTCAGCTATGGTACTGAAGAACAAACAAGCAGGCATCTCAGTGCAGGGAGTAGAGTACAAAACAGACACAAGCAGCGCTGTCGCCTTGAACTGAATGCCACTATTTCCACGACTACCGCGACGGGCATACACTGTTCATTTGTTCAACGGTGCGTCGGTGAATCGACAGATCGAGCATGCGTGGATCGGGTCTGACTGTACTTTTAGCGGGTGTACATTCCTCCGTCGTCCTACGGAGGATGGGATGACCAGGAGCAAGCAGCCAAGCAAAGAGTAAGCAGTGGCGGACCCAGGATTTTTGGGATGGGGGTACGAAGTTAAGAATCTACAGAGTATATATATAAGATAGAGAATTTTGATACACATAATATGTATATCTCATATAGTTAACCAAATAAACAATCACACATAAGCAATAAATGCAATTTCCAATATAAGTTTGATTGACTTAATTTCTAGTGAACACTGAACAGAGTACATGAAACAACATCAATGCAAAACTGACCTGGATGGCAATGTTATAACTCAACTCGACGAGGATCTGCTTGAAAACGAGATATTATATCTTCATCGCGAACTTGTAGCAAAAATTCCCTTTCAAGAAATGTAACAAGACAGTCATTCAAGTACTCATCTCCCATTCTATTCCTTAGCTTGTTCTTCACAAAATTCATTGCTGAGAATACTCTTTCAACACTTGCTGTTGCTACGGGAAGAACTAGCAACAATTTCAAAAGCGCCGCCGCCGTTGAAGATGGAATAGGGGAGGAGCTGCCGCCGTTGAAGCTGGCCATTGGGTGTGCCAGTGTGGGCGCCCGGCGCCGCGCCGCCGCCGGTAGCCATTCGCCGGTCGCCGCGTCGCCGGAGACGAGGATGGGAGCCGGGCGCGGCTGCGCGCTGTGAGCTGGGGCGCGGCGGCTGTGCAAGAGAGATGGAGAGGAGGCGGCGTGAGAGCAAGGCAGGAGCAGGCGCCGCGCCGCCGCTGGTAGCCGTTCGCCGGTCGCCGGAGATGAGGAGGGGCGTCGGGCGCGGCGGCGCGCTGTGAGCTGTGGCGCGGCGGCTGTGCAAGAGAAATGGAGAGGAGGCGGCGTGAGAGCAAGGCAGGAGGCGGCGTGACTCGTGAGAAGCAGCCAGGCAGCAGGAGTTAAGTTAGGAAATCAGGAAATGCCAATTGGGCCATTGGATAGTGGGCTGAATTTGCTACATTACCTTCATTTCTAGTTTTTTTCCTATATATATGAAATATATATTATATATAGTTGATTTTTTACAAAAAATTTTGGGGGTACAACTGTACCCCCATGTCCCATTATGGGTCCGCCCCTGAGAGTAAGCATATCTAACTCACCGAGCGGCGTCCGGCACGCAACGCAACCGTGAGCTGCACGAACCGGCAACGGCAGACCCTGCCGTGACGCTGCCCGCTGCACCCCCACACGCCGAGGCCGGCAAAGATAATACCTTTTTTTTACCTTAGAATAACACGTAAACAACAAAACAAAACAAAGCAAATTAAATTAGCAATAGATAATATCAAAATTTATATGCTAATATAGTTTGTTGTTAGGATCACGATTTCATTGCGATCCTGCTGTGATTATACTCGATCCTGACAATTCTACGAGTAAAATTATGATCTCATTAGGATACTATCTAATTTTGATCTATATTATAATCCATATCATTTATCTTCGATAGAATGATGCTAGAATATATATTGCGATATTGGCAATCTCATCGTATGGACCTCCCAACCAACTCCCCCCGCCCGTATTTACACTCCAACCTGTGCTGTGCGCTGCTCAACCCACAAGTTCTGGCCGCTCTATATATTCCCCTCCTACACGCGTCCGCCGAGACCGTGCGCGGCCACAGGGCGCGTTTGGGCCGCTTCTAGTATAGCAACTTGTAGTGGTTGCGCAGTGCGATCGGCATGGTGTTCGAGGAGGAGACGGCGGGTGGGGAGGCGGGGGAGGTGCACGGGCACCGGCTGTCGACGGTGGTGCCGAGCTCGGTGACGGGGGAGGTGAACTACGAGCTGGCGGACGCCGACCTGGCCTTCAAGCTGCACTACCTGCGCGGGGTGTACTACTACGCGGCCGGGGACACCGTGCGGGGGATCACCACCAAGGTGCTCAAGGACCCCATGTTCCCGTGGCTCGACGCCTACTACCCCTTCGCCGGCCGCGTCCGCCGCGCTGAGGACGGCGCCGAGGAGGCCGGCGCCCCCGGCGCGCGCCGCCCGTACATCAAGTGCAACGACTGCGGTGTCCGCATCGTCGAGGCCAAGTGCGACCGCGCCCTCGACGACTGGCTCCGCGACGACGCGCCCGACCGCCTCAGGAAACTCTGCTACGACAAGGTGCTTGGCCCGGAGCTCTTCTTCTCCCCGCTGCTCTACGTCCAGGTAACTATCGATCGTTATTGACCTTATCGGCACATATGTTTTGATAACTTGCATCTTGGATTAAAGAACTCAACCGTAGGAATCTTTGTAAGTAGTCAGTGGTAGCACACTAGTTTATGGACATTGTTAATTAAAAGTAGGAAGAGTCCATTTAACACCCTAAACATTACTCAAAAGTCTATCTAGCATCTCGAACCATGAATCCATTGATTCCTGAACTTTGCACTCGGATCAAATAACATCCTGATCAGGTTTTCGGAGTGGTATTACCCACCTGATGCCATAAATAGATAGTTTTGACATATAAAACAATATACTGACCAAGTTTAGATAAATGATAGATGAGACACATAAAAGATTCTCTCAATGGAAATAGAGATGGAGAGAGCTACAAGAGGTGGCGGCGACGGAAACACATAAGAGCTTGGTAGGGGAGAAGCCCCTGTAAGCTCTGCATGTCATTTACCTAAACTTAGTCAGTGTGTTATCTTACGTGTTAAAACTGTTCACTTATTATGTCAAAGGAGAATACCATTAAATAAAATCGGGATCAAGTATTTATTCAAATGTCTGATTTCATAGTTCGAGATGCTAGACGAACTTTTAATTAAATTTTAGGGTGTTATATGGACTTTTTTTTTCTTAAAAGCAATAGATTTGATTAGTTAGCGTGGTCTTTATCGGAGATTTGGATGGTTTGGTCTACGACCGGTTCTTGGCGGGGGCTACATGGATGGATGTAGCTTTCGGTATGGTTCGCAGCTGCGGCCGTAGCTGTTAACCATCAAACATTTATGCTAGAACTGTCGACCTTAGCTATCCATTGACTGCAACTTTATGCATGTTACTACTGTGTGCTTGAACAGTTGATCGGCTCTGGCATCTAATGCTAAAATCACAAGTCGCGTGGTAGTGCTACTAGAAGGTTTCTCTGAACCTGTTCGAATCTAGCTTAGCTATGATGGTAGTTACCAATCTTGCGGTGAAAATCTTCAGCGAGTTCATGTATTTTATGGTGCTTCGTGACAATTGGCGAAATTTGGAAAGCTTTTTCATACAGTAAGGGCATGTCCAATGGTGATTTAAGAGCTAGCTCTAAACATATTATTTCATATTTTAATAGAAGAGAGAGAAAAGCTAGCTCTTGATCAAGAGCTAGTCTCATACACACATTCCAAAATTATATGAGGATGTCATGTGGGACTATTCATGTTATGAGCTATGTGCTAAAAGTTAATATCATTGGAGAAGTTATCTTAGAGCTAGTAACTAGCTCATACCATTGTACATAACCTAATAGATCATACTGTTGGTGGGGGGTGAAAGGTCGTTTTGTCCCGGGTGTTCTTAAAAATTATTCTCACTAGTACAGGAATCACGCAAAGCAAGTGAAGCGCAGTTTTAACGGTGAACTGCTGATGAACATGCTTTCTTGATCTGCAAACATAACTGAAAAGCCGCATGTACAAAATTTATCGAGTTAATCTTACAAAATGAGTAATGGTGTGATGAACTGATGATGCACATGCCACCTGTGCTAGCTAGGACCTGAGAAAATTGACTTGTAAAAATAAAACTTACTACTCCACTGTAGAGATTATATAGAATCCAGTAAATCATTCATTACTGCACCTTTACCCGTACCATGCATTCTGAATCTGCCAATAGGCATCAACAGTATTAACTGCACCAAGTCATACAGACCCAGCCTTTTTTTTCTAATTCGGTTTCCCTTGCAGTCTGATTACTCCACATCTCAGTATCCAGTTCTCAGAATTGATCCCAACCCAACCATCAATCCGTCATACCAAAGGAACAAAAATGATAAATTGAACTGAATTGATCCCAACTGTTTTAGTTCTGATCAATAGGGGGAAATGTATTTTCGCTTAATTACCGATTTGAGCTCCAAGTTGTAACCAGTGACCATGCTTCCTTGGGTTGCGTTGACTCTCAGGTCACAAAGTTCAAATGTGGAGGGATGGCTCTCGGGTTCAGCTGGGCGCACCTCATCGGCGACGTGGCGTCGGCGGCCACCTGCTTCAACAAGTGGGCGCAGATACTGAGCGACAAGGAGCCGGACGAAACCAACCTCAACCCCGCTAACAAGCCGCAAGACCGCGCACCCGCCGGCGCCGCGGCGCTGCGCTCCGTCAAGCCGGTCGGGCCCATCGAGGACTACTGGCTGGTCCCCGCCGGCTGCGACATGGCTTGCTACTCCTTCCACTTCGCCGAACCAACGCTCAAGAGGTTGCAGAAGCAGGAGTCCGCGGGCCGCGATGCCGGCACCTTCGAGCTCATCTCTGCGCTCCTGTGGCAGACGGTGGCGAAGATCAGGTCCACCAACGAAGTGCAGACCGTGACCGTGGTCAAGACCGACATGTCCGCCAGGAGCGGCAAGGCGCTGGGCAACGAGCAGAAGATCGGCTACGTGCAGGCTGGCTCGTCGCCGGCGAAGACCGACGTCGCTGAGCTGGCGACGCTATTGGCCAAGAAGCAGGTCGACGAGACGGCTGCGGTCGCCGCGTTTCCGGGGGACATCATCATCTACGGCGCCAACCTGACGTTCGTGGACATGGAGCAGGTGGACGTGTACGGGCTGGAGATCAAGGGGCAGAGGCCCGCGCACGTGGAGTACGGTATGGACGGGGTCGGCGAGGAGGGCGCCGTCCTGGTGCAGCCGGACGCCGACGGGCGCGGCCGGTTCGTCACGGCGGTGCTCCCCAAGGACGAGGTCGAGAGCCTCCGCGCCGCGCTCGGGAGCACGCTCCTGCAAGCTGCTTGAGCGCTGCCATCTATCTGATGCCGGCGCCAGCTCGTGTGAAACTTGTCTGGTTTGGTGATTTCAGATGTAAAACTTATGAGCGTGGTAGGATAATTTTGGCGCGTATTTTCCTGGGTTGTTTCTACGATCGATGCGCCTGTACTGTGATCGGTTTGCGAAGTGTGTATTGTAGTATTGTACGATATGTTTCGTAATAAGTTGCTTATCCAAAGTATGCCCAAGATTGCAAGAAATGCAGGGCTAAGCTTGTCAAAAACAGTAGCTTGGGTCTCAGGTGTGGGACTCAAGACTGCTCGACCTTGGGTGTTTCAGATTTCAGAACCATTTGCTATATACTTCTTGCAGGCAGCAAATAATCTGGCATAAGCAATGTTTGCTTATACATGCCCGCTAACCTGATGGACTGATGGTTCTTCCAACAATCATCTTTAGAATGCCAAATAATAAGTACAAACATAAGAATCGAAATCAATATCCAGTACTGCATTGCTAATACTTCCCGCAGAGTGTGTAATATGGCATGAAAATGACGAGACCGTGAAATGCACGTTTACCTGGACCTGGACGCCTGTGCGGCTGTGACCATCTGCCAGCTGCGACACGGCTACTGCCCGCTGCCGCACAGGCACCGAGGCACGGCACAGGTTCAGTGTTTTACCAGCGCTCGTGGAACTTTTGTTGCTCTTGTTATTATCGAACTCAACGTGGTTGAAACAACAATTGGCGATCATAGGTGGAATAGAGGAGTGGTTAGAGAATCCGTAGTTGATTTCAAGCGGTGGAGCGGTCAGAGAATCCGTGGTTGAAACAACAATTGACGACTATGGGTGGGTTCCTGGAGCCACGAGGATTTCATGTCTAGGCTCGGGAGCTGCTGGAAGTTAAGCGAGCGTCGGCGGTGAAGTCTTCTCTCTTCGGGACTTTTAAATGGCACAAGGGTTAATGGCGGGTTAAAGGACACTAGTAGTGTGCCCGTGCTAACGCTACGGTAAAATACAAAATAAGATAAAATACTTAAGGTAAAGCTGTCAACCGCATATCGATTACAAGATATGGATAACTGTTACCAAACAATTCACTTATATACAGAAGATTATGTTATAAGATGCATCAGTTCTGCCTGAAGTGAATTAAGCATGTACTTGATATTCTTTGATAGAATTCTATCAAGCAGGAAGTTTTGTGTCTAGCATCATACCATTAGTTTGGAGGTGAAACCACCATCATAATTCCTTGATGATGGCACGCCCATCATTACTCCAGGAACTGGGTTATATGTGTCACTGTTGAAATCGACAAAAAAAAGGCCATATAAACTTGAGATGAAGCAACTTATAAGCTGAAGATAAGAAACTAATTTCTAAGATTCACTACACCCATTATGCCCGTACTTCCAATGTTTGAACAAGCAAAGCTTGTTATTACTGCAGCTCAGACCCAAAAGGATAGGTGAAGAGACAATACCTGCTCCAGCAGCGGGCACTCGAGCAATTGAATATGCTCGTAAGAATGCTAGCTTTGATCCCGAGATTCTGACCAAGAGCAAAAGCCTCTGAGACTCCAAGCATGCTGATAGCCATCGCCATGTTGTTACAGATCTTTGCGGCCTTAAAAAACAAAACATCAGAAGTGAGTTTGAATCAACCGTGCACAAAGAATTATGAACGAATCTGAGTGAAGAGCTGGAGTTAACAAATCTTACTGAGCCATTTCCAGACCCACCGCAGTAGATTGCCTTTTTGCCCATCGACAGAAGTAATGGCTTTGCAGCTAGATAGGCTTCCTCCAAACCACCCACCTATATATCATTTCTTTGCACCAAAATAAGACACAAGTCCTTCTATCTAATATAATTGTTTGATCCAACAAAGTCTCAGTATTTGCATGGTGGTAACAAGTTATGAGAAGCAAGGAATGATACCATGAAAGTCAGTGTCCCAGATTCTGCAGCAGGAACACCTCCGGACACAGGAGCATCCAGCATCGTCGGCTTTTCAGCATAGCCTGAACATACAGAAAAGTACACATGCTCAACTCAAATGTTCAATATAAATCAGTATTAATTATTGATGGGGACAAAAAAAAGACAGCTGCTGTTTCCATCTTTTCCACATGTAGACTCAAGTATCCAAGTTTTCAACTGCTAATTGTAGATCATGGTTTGTATGCTATTATAGTAGAGCATAACCTTTATTTTCTTTTAAATTGCATCTTGAGACATCCATGGATATCTTTCTTGATGTTTGTGGATCAACTGTAGATGAATCTATGTATAACCATGGTCTAAGGCGGCCCCCATTACCAAGCAAGCCATTCCGTCCATTGTATACATCGAATACCTGAAAAGCATCTGTGAACATGTAAGGATTTGATTTGGTAAAGGAGTTTGATATGTTTTGAGCAACAGTGCTCACGTGTTACTATCTTCTCTTAAAGAATCCTGAATCAACAGTTCCAGGAAACAAACAAGCTATGTTGGAGTCCTGGAGGGATGGCTATATCTAGGACATGCTTCAAGAAAGGATATCACTTTCTTGTATCATGATTCAGGTGGTGCAATGAACTGAAAAGGAAGGGGACTTCATGGTTGTAACCAACTTACATGGGCAGAGGAAGGTAGCATGGTAATTATGACATCGCTTGACTCTGACACTTCAAGTGGAGTATGTTTAGTGGGAAATCCATCATCAGAGAATTTCTTCATGGCATTCTCATTGCTGATATCATATATTCAATGTTTATTGGATGGTACAATAATAATTTGATGGAAATTAAAGAGCATTGCATTAGACTGAGATAACGAGACCTTCATATACCCTTAACAAACTAACTAATTTTCACAAAGAAAAAACAATAAACTTTTGACCAGAAAATTGGAATTTGGCAAGAAGGGCTTACATATCATGAACCGTCACTTTATATCCAGCCATCATCAGGTTTCTTGCCATATGGGAGCCCATATTTCCGAGTCCTATGAATCCAACACTCTGAAAAGTACCAACTACTCATATGAAAACCAACAAAACAGTATGTTAAATCAGGATGCAGTGAATAAAAAAAGACCAAAGTTCCTTCCTTTTTAACTAAACTCTGGTCAAAGTTCAAGCTGATATAACCATACAAAACCAACTAAGCATTTGGATACTGCAAGAAAGAACGACAGATAGAATCATGAGAACCTCCAACTGAGATGGAATTGCAGCAGAAGAGAAACCCCGGAGGCAGTTCCAACCCCATCTCTGCACCTTTGAACCAACTCTCCATCCAACACCACCCATGCTCTGCAATAGTAGTCAATGCAAAGGCTGGATTCACTTCAGAAAGCCTTTTCCATCCAGACGTTTGCTACAAGTGCACTGAACTTCACAAATTCCCAACCTCTGATGCAAAGATATACCCATACGCTCCCAAAAAACCGACCATATGCTAAATGCAAAAGGAAAACAGAGATCTAAGCACGATTTTGAAACCTAAACGAAATAGAGTCCCAAATCAACCCTGAAACTACACCAAACTTTTCGTCAGCCAGCGAATGCTAACGATACCACCAAATTGACAAGTTATGCGTTTTCTTGCAACATAGCCTCCGAATCACCGAAGTGAACAGTGAATGGTTCACTATTACTCATTATGACAAATCCAAAGTTTTTATAAAGCCAAGATAACATAGACTTATAGCCAACTTGACGAAACCTGGACCAGATTACACCAAATCATGGTCCTGACTTCCAACCCAAAATACTACATATTCGAAATTACAAACCATAATCACAACATATGCTATGTCCACACAAATTCCATACATAATCCCATGTGGACCACGAAATTCTTATCAAGATTCAGTAATTATGGCCCCATTTCACACAAGAGCGCACCCAGATCATCTCCCCAAACCCTAATCTATTCCCAAAATGCCGACTTTTCCGATTCTAGTCCCACCAATAGAACCCCTAAATCGCCCCCTCCCAATAATTCAAGGCTACGCCTTCATCCACTAAATCCCACTTCCCCAACAAAGCATCACACAATTGGGCACAAGCGGGAGATCTAGAGATAGCAACTCACCGAGGTGGAACTCGTGGCCGCACTGCAGCCTCGCCGTGGACCTGTCCTCGCCGCCGGCGACCACCGCGTCGAGGCAGATCGAGCACGACACAACCGCCGCGGCACTCTCCCCCTTGTCGGCGGCGCCATCGCCGCCCTCCTCCTCCCCTTCCCCGCCAGCTCCTCCGCCCTCTCTCCCCACGGCCGTCTCCTCCTCCTCCTCCTCCTCCTCCTCGGCGCCCATCCCGGTGCTCGCCGCGTTCTCCACCACTCCTCGGCCGGATCCCGCCCAAGAAGATACCGAAACGACCGCCCCGGCAGCGTCGAAGCGTCTACGGCGCAAGGGTAGGCGCAAGCGTCTACGAGGGCGGAGGCTGCGAGGAAACGTGGGGCCGAGCGCTGTGCGTGGGCGCGGGGTGCGTACCGGTTGCATGATCCAAATGATTTTGACCTTAAGATCTTCAATGAGTAAGAGAATAAGATTTAAGGAGAGATCTAGGCCATTCATTTATATGGAGTTGAATTACTTTGGTACACAAATCTGGGTGGACTTAGATTAGGCATGACTGTGAGGGTGATTGAGGGGGTGGATGTAGTAAAGATAATTTTGGTGTATTATAGAGTAGGGTAGAATAGCATTTGCAATTGAGCATTTCTAGGAGTAGGAAAAGCTTAGGGGTGTGGTGGTTTGGGTCGGGAATGGCTGAGTTGAACCACCCACGATGGCCTCCCATGGCCGCGCAGCGGCGCTAGTCGCTAGTGCATTAGGGGGCTCGAGAAGCTAAGGCCTTGCTTTAAGAGTATTGTTAGGGGCTTGAGGAAGCTATGAGTAAGGGCAATCGAAATGTAATAGGCCAAATTGATATAATTGAATTCGGGGCTTTGGGTTTTCCGGTGATCGCCGGCGGAGCTTTGGTCGCTGGAGCAATTGAGGGTGGGTGGCTTACCTCAGGTACCGGTGCTTTTGAATGGAGGGGTTCGGGGGTTTAAATAGTATGAGGAAGGTGGTTTGGCACAGGACATGGGTCATGGTGGCGGTGGCATGTGGCAGGGGTCAGGAAGGCGTGGGAGGGCACAGCGCGGCTGGCGGTGCAGATATTTGGCGTTTCCTCGGGCACGACATTGCGGCGGTCAAAAGCTGAGGGGAATGCCAGGTCGGCTGTAAGAGGGTGAGAGCAGAGAAGGAGTAAAGAGGTCAGTGAGACGGTGAGCGGCGGGGAGGCGAGGTGGCCATAGTGCTTGTTCAAGAGAGATGGCAGGTGCGTATGAAGGCTAAAAGTGTTAGGAGCGGTGGTCAAATATTGTGGCTTGGGGTGGTCGGCCATGAGAGGAAGCAATGAGGCGACGGTGGCAAAGTCTAGCCCGGGAGCTTCGACGCAAGCCAAGGGAAATTAATGAGATGTCGAATGCTTAGGGAAAGATGGTACGATCAATTGACCAGGTTGCTACAATGATTGGCCAAGGATCAAGAGAGAGGTGGTGGCAAAAATCGCGGCAGTGGATCGTCCTTCGATATTTGTCGAACAGTGAATAGTGGCGACAACTGAGGCTTGGCACAAGTGGACAAAGGAGGGGCAGGACCAGTAAGGGAAGGCGCCAAGGAGTGAAGAAGATACGGAATTGGGTAAGGATTCGCATGAAATCAAAGATTTGATGAAATTCAAATTGTTTTCAAAATTCAGGTTGTTTCACTTGTGTTAATATTAGCTGCTTATTATTCATCTATTTGGGTTGCCTCCTCATGTCCGATTGGGTTGGAATTGTCCTAATTGTGAAGAGCTGTGGCGATTGTTGTTACATAGTTTATCACATAGCTTGGGTTTGATGGTTCTAGATGCAACTTCTGGAGGAACATGGCTACTTTTATCAGGGGAAGCTGGTGATCTTTGTGGCATTTTTTGCTACACTGGTACCTTCGGGATTGGATGCTGTGAGATTATGGAAAGAACAGAATTATTACTGAATGAACATAAATTTTGATATACTCACAATAAGTTGGGAATTGTCAAGTTTGATTTTTTGATTCAGCCTCATTAAGAAATCTGCGCCTGCAGAACTTCACACAAAAATCGGTCGTTAGTTGATTTCATGTCATTTTGCGTGATTGGAGACTGAGTTTTTTTTTGGAAAAGGAAGACTTTATTAATCCCAAATTCAGTACATCGAGTTGATACACATCATTGGAACAAAATTTCCAGCCTCTGCCTAAAAAGGCACACAGCTTAAGAATAAAAAACAGAACCGAGCAGACTTTAGTGACACTCAATCCTAAGACTAGATCGCCACCCATAAGCCCGGGTAAAGATATCCTTCGCCAACTGCTCCAACTGTCGCGATGCCACCATAACCGTATCGTGCAATTCCGGTCGTTGCAGTATAGCCCACGAACGGAGTCGGTGAGAGATTGCATAAATAACCTGCAAAGGAGAATAAGAGTTTTTCTTTTCAAAAACAATATCATTCCTGTACAACCATATAGACCAACATGTTGCAGCTGCCCCAAGCAGTACTAATGATTTCAAATGTTTAGTTATTCCATTTAACCAGCTTCGGAACATATGTGATACACTCCATGATTTTGTTAACTTCAAAGCCATTTGAGAGAAACCCCAACAGCTCGCGCGAAGCGACAATCAAAAAACAAGTGCTGAATTGTCTCATCATGATGACAAAAACAACATGTCTTGCTCCCTTGCCAATGACGCTTGATTAGATTATCTTTCGTTAAAACCACACCCCTCCTAAGGTACCACAAAAAGATCTTCAACTTAAGCGGGGCTTTTAGTTTCCATAGGCGTTTATTCAAATTAGGAACAGTTGTTTGAATCAGTGCTCTATATAATGATTTCACCGAGAATTGTCCATTAGGTTGTAAAGACCAGTGAAAGTCATCATGTCCTTGTGTCAGCTGCACATTGGCTAGTCGTGCTAATAAGTTGTTCCATTCCACCAGCTTGGGACCAATTAAATCACGTCTCCAAGAAAAATTTGGTGGAGAAGAGGCCAAGGCTTCCGAAATTGTGACAAATTTTGGTCTAACAATGTTGTATAAACCAGGATATTGGTCCATCAAATTAACTATCATTGCCTAACCATTTGTCTTCCCAAAATCTGACTTGTGAGCCATCTTTAATAATAAAAGATCCATACCGGAGGAAATGTCCTCTTACCTTCAACAGACTAGCCCAAAAATGTGAATCGCTTTGATTACGATCAACTTGCACTAAGGGTTTAGATCCCAGATATTTATTTCTCAAAAGTTGTTGCCACATACCATCCGTCGTTAAAAGCTTGAAAAGCCATTTACTCAACAACGCTATGTTCTTGATGTTTAAATCAACTATTCCTAAACCACCCTGATCTTTTGGCTGGCATAGAATATTCCACTTCGCAAGTCTATATTTTCTCTTATGTTCATCACCTTGCCAGTAAAATCTGGAACTAAAATAATCTAATTTCTTTAGAACCCCTTTTGGAATCGCAAAAAAAGACATCATATACATTGGGAGGCTACTCAAGACGGAATTTATCAACGTCAATCGACCCCCAATTGATAGATGTTTGCTCTTCCAACTACTAAGTTTTTTCTCAAACCGTTCCTCTACCAATCGCCAGTCGACATTTCTTAATTTTCTATAGTGAATCGGGATGCCGAGATACCTGATTGGTAACTCTCCGGATTGACACCCAAAAAGATCCACATAATCCTGTCTAGCTTCTTCTGCATCACCGAAACAAAATATTTCACTTTTGTGAAAATTAATCTTCAGTCCAGATAATTGCTCAAAAGCGCATAACAGGAGTTTAAGATTTTTTGCCTTATCAACATCATGATCCAAAAATAACAGCGTATCATCCGCATATTGTAGAATCGACAAACCTCCATCCACTAGATGGGGTACAATGCCTTGAAACTGACCATCCTCATTTGCCCTTCTAATAAGAATGGCAAGCAAGTCGGCAACAATGTTAAATAAAATTGGCGATAAAGGATCACCCTGGCGAAGTCCCTTCCTAGTCTGGAAAAAATGACCAATTTCATCATTAACATTGACAGCCACACTACCCCCGTAAATGAAGGATTTAATCCAAGTTATCCACTTGGACGAAAATCCTTTCATGCGTAGGGTTTGAAATAGGAAAGGCCATTTAACTTTATCATACGCCTTCTCAAAATCAATCTTCAAAATTACTCCATTCAATTTCTTACGATGTAACTCATGCACCGTTTCATGCAGTATGACGACTCCTTCTAGGATATTGCATCCACGCATAAACGCAGTTTGAGTTGGACTAATGACTCTATCAGCAATTAAATTAATTCTCATTGTCGCCACTTTTGTGAAGATCTTAAAACTCACATTGAGTAAACAAATGGGCCTGTACTGCTGAATAACATTAGCCTCCTGAACTTTCGATAATAAAGTAATCACCCCAAAGTTCAAACTAAAAATAGGCAGCTCTCCTGTGTGGAGTTCATAGAACATTCGCATCAGGTCTCCCTTTATGGTTTCCCAAAATTTCTGATAAAACTCAGCAGGAAAGCCATCCGGACCTGGAGCTTTGTTATGTTCCATATTGAAAACTGCATTTCTTACTTCTTCCTCAGAAAACGAGGCAGTCAAAATATTATTTTCAGAATCGGTGACCTGATTAATATCCTCTATCTGATCATCTATTAGATTAAAGGAACTCTCTTCAGGCTCACTAAACAGAACTTTATAGAAATGTGTAATGTATTCTTTGAGATTCGACTGTCCCTCAATTTTCCCATTAACATCATCTAGAGAAAAAATCCTCTTTTTCCTATGTTTACCATTTGCAATCATATGGAAATACATAGTATTATTATCTCCATATAAAATATCCTTGACTTTAGCCCGCTGGTAATATTTAATTTCCTCCTCTCTCAGTAAACTGGTAAGATCGCCCCGAGACTTGGCTAGAAGGGAGCACTCGTCCTCAGTCAAATCCCTTACCTCAGCCGCGGTATCAAGGTCTGTGATAATAGCCTGCAAATCAGCCTTCTGGTGCTTATAGCTTCCACCCCTATTGGAAGCCCAGCCACGCAGATGCCTTCGCAAGGCGCTTAGTTTATTATTCCACCGTTGCACCGAATTATTCCCCGTCACCGACTTATTCCAGACCTCCATGACTCGCTCCTGAAAATCCTCATGTGTGAACCAACTCAACTCAAATCTAAAAAGCTTCACTCCTCCCGAGTACGCAGGTTGCCCCGTGTCCAGGAGCAGCGGAGTATGATCAGACACCCCTCTATCTAAAGCCTGAATCGACACTAGCGGATATTTGAATTCCCATTATGAGGACATGAGAACTCTATCTAACTTTTCAAAAGTCGGATTAGATAAGGAATTTGCCCAAGTGAACTGGCGACCAGTAAGCTCAATTTCCCTTAAGTCGAAGCTGTCAATCACAGCATTAAACAGGAACGGCCACCGATTATTGAACCTTGTGTTGTTCTTCTCTTTACTATATCTCATAATATTGAAATCCCCTCCAATCAGAGTAGGCAACTGATTTTGTTGGCAAGCACGAACTAATTCAGCCAAGAAATTTGATTTAAAGTCATCTTGAGCTGGACCATACACTGCCATCAAAATCCATTTAAACTTATCCATTTTATTAACCAAATGAAACTTTATGAAAAAATCTCCATCAATTATAACCGATAAGTCTAAGACAGTAGCATTAATCCCAAGGAGGATGCCACCAGACCGGCCTTTTGGAGGAAGACAATGCCAAACAAAATCAGTACCTCCGGAGAGTCGTGCCAAATTCGATTTTGACATATCTTGATTTCCTGTTTCCAATATAGCTATAAAATCTAGCTTGTGATCTAAGGCTGCGTCAGCAATGTATTTAAATTTAGTCAAGTCTGAAAGACCTATGCTATTCCAAAAGAAACCTTTCATTTGATAATCTTTATTTTTTCCTTTTATCCTTTCTACTCTTTGATTTTCGAGGAGAGACCTTAAGATCACAAATCCTTGTGTCCAAATCTCCCTCATCAAAATCCACCTCTGAAACCTCCTGGATCAATTGTGATAGTAAATCGCTCGAAGGTTCAGCAACATCATCATCACAATTGTCCACCTGAATAGCAATGCAATTCTTACTATTGACAGTCTGTACCTTTTGTAATTTTCTTCGATCAATCTCAATACGTTTAAGCGCATTAATAGACAAATTAACACTTTCATTAGAACCGTTGCCTAATCTAAAACTGATACTTTGTAAGTTTTTAGCGCACAAATCAGAAGGCAAACCAACAAAAGAAATCGGAGAGGTCGAAATAGGATTACCACTTATTTGAAACCGTGAGTCGGAAAGCGAGTGTGACAATCCGCTATTAGAGGCCACCATCTTGTTACCCCTCAGAATGTCCAAATTTCGCTGCGCAGTTCGCTTCATCGCCTTGGACATCATATTCTCATCCGCTGCAAAAGTCCCATTGACTCGAGAATTAGAACGTAAACTGCGACGAAGACCATCCACAGAATTAAAATTCTCAGCCATAGAAAAGGTTAAATTGGAACTAGTTTTGCTACCAGATTTGCCGTCTACTCGCGTTGAACTTTCCGGTGCAGCCATCGCATTCACCAGTTCAACAGGCTCAAACCCCCTTGGCTCTATATTTGGAACAGCCGGCCCAGTAGCAGCATCACCAATGTGAGCCAGCCCAGTAGCAGCATCACCAATGTGATCACCATCTGAGCAAATAAAAGGAGAAGTAAAAGAGATTTCAGCAGGAAAGGATGGATCACAATCCGCAATTGAAATCGAAAACGCATTAGGAGACGAGCTAGTACCTTGTTCCCGAGTAACCACATTGCCTTTTAGCAATGCGACATCAGAAACAGTCTCGTTATTGGAACCCCCAAGTACAGACACCGGGATCTCTCCAATCAACACAGAGGCAGGCGATGGCTGGTCATCCCCAATGTCACCAGAATGGAGCTCCGCCAAGCAATCAAAAGAATTAGCAAAGACTTCAACAGATGAAGCCCTACCCTCCCTCACAGACCGAACAGGAGTTCTGCTGCCAGGATGCGCAGGTACACCCGCACTGAGCTGCATCGGGGTCGGACCACCGTCGACAGCCACTGTATGTGAGGAGGAACCGGGGTCATTTGCTTGCTTTTGTTTCTTCGACAAATGGTTACCACCCTGTCGATCTGCCGTATGATCACTCGCTCCATCTCCATCATGATTCATGGAATCTTCCACACCTTGAACAGGGACAGCAGGAATAAACTTATCACTCTCCAAAGTGAAAGTAATATCATACCCAAACAACCCAAAAACAGTATCTGGCTTCACAGGTAGCAACGCTCTATCCATCATTCCAACTTTGATTCGAATCACACCCAATTTCCTGTATGTAAACATATCCACTTCAATAGTCTTGCCAATAGCTGTTCCCAGTGCCCAAAAACCCAAGTAATGTCTCCAAAAATGCGGCACCCCCGAGACATGCACCCAAACCTCATCAAGCTGGTAGGCAGGCACCACATCACCATTGGTCTGCTATGCCGACACCAATAAGGTTACCCCATGATTTTTCAATTTGAACTCAATATCAGACATCCTCTGTAATTCATCTTCCGATGTAAAGACAACTAAAAAAGAATCATCCTCATGAGGTAAAGCCTCCCAATTCCAATCAGACCGGGCAAGCCTTGCCAACTCATCCTGAACCACTGCAGCAGCAAGGGATCCACCCGAGATAGTCACCAACGCAGTGGGCGACAAGACTGAATCTTCTTGCTTCAGGTCAAAATCAGGCATACCATAAAAACATAGACCATCTTTAGCATAACCATACATTTGAGTGCTCGGTTTAGGCAATTTGAGAATCGGGCATCTGATTGGCAAATGATTATTTTTCTTATTGCAAATGTAACAATCAAGATTCACCTTGCAAACCTCCGCCAAATGCCCGGTCGTCTTGCATCTAAAGCAGTGAGGCGGCCTTGGTTTCTTAGCCTTGATCGCACCATCCTCAAAAGGAACAGCATGTTGATGATCATCACCCAACCCTGGTGCAGCTTCATGCTGCCGCGGCTGAGGAACTTCAGTTTGCTTCGACTGAAACCTCTGCGAGCTATGGCCGGAACCACGAGCAGGACCAAAAGGCCTCCCGGATTGATGACGGCCCCCTACCGCCCGGCTGGGGTAAGGTGGACGAACCTGCGACTGCCCATATCCATCCGGCTGGAATCCCCCATGGCCCTGTACATAACCCTGACAAGGTGGACCACCGCTGCGAGGAGGAGGAGCGCGCGGAAACGCGCCGTTTCCGCGAGGCGGATGGCCACGTCCTCGAGGCGGCGGCACATGGTTCCGCGTCGGCGCTCGATTCACCGGCGGACAGGAAGCCATCTCCGCGTAGGAAGGCTGAACACCGGAGGGATCGGGAAACCGCGAAGAAGGCGCGTACGGAACACACACACGACCGCAACCTGGAACGACCGCCCGGGGACCAATTCGAGGTCTGTAAACCCTAGCCGAGGCATATAACCGGGCCCGTTCGACAAGTCCGACCGTCTGCAGGTCGGCCCGAACAGCCCGCTCAAGCAGATGGGCTCGCGTAACAGACTCGGTCTGGCCCGTCTCCCCCCAGTCGGATTTTGACGCAAAATCCGCAGGCAAGAACGCAGCTAGCGTGAGTTTAGGAGAAAATTTCGCTTTCGGTAAAGGGCCCTTCCATGGACGAACAACACATCCACGGCGCGGAAAGACGCACGAAGAAATCTTCTGATGCGCTACCGATTGATCGACGAAAAGATGATTAACCACCCGGCAATTCATCGGGCGAGAAGAACCACCAATCTTGCCAACAAAAGAACGAATACAAACCTGCGGAGAAGAGGATGTACTTGGATCCGAGCAGCCTGGCGCACTCAACGCGGCCCAGGAGTCGTCAATGCTTGTGGAGACTGTAACTAAAGTAAAGGAGACTGAGTTACTTTAGTTTTGCTAGCATTTTGAACTTTGGAGACATCAAATGTTTGTATTGTTGAATAGAAACTAAACCATCTAATAATCTATTTCTTAAAATTATTGGATCTCAATTATTTTGCCTTTCGATATATCCTTGGTCACCGAGGCACCGTAGTTAGGAAGCATATAGTAAATCTACCCTTGGTGCAACCTTTTTTTTTGTTCTACAATTTCACTTGCACATCATGTCCTCATCCTTGTGTTTTCTTGACTGATGTGCTCTCTTCTCATGTGTGGGGATGGCTGAAGGAGGAAACAACAGGTCTACATCCTTCTTCAAGCCAATTGGAAGCATTAGCAAGAAGAAGATACAGCTTCACCTGAAGATCAAGAAAGACAAGATAAGCTAGAAAGAAGGGAAGGTTTGGGAAAGAGTAGAAGATGTGAGAGCTGCTCTGTTCCAAATCATGCAATTTTGTTTTGTAGTTTGAACAACGCATGTATTGGTAATTCTACTTGTGCACCTAAGTGTTAACCATCCATTCTTGGGTGGTTACCATTATACTAAAATATTGCAATTAGCACTTAACGAAAATAGTGATGCCCTGTTCAGCAATTTTATCCAGTGGTTTGAACTTGTCGAATTACCAGATTGCAAATAATCGCATATGCCTTCGTGGTGAACTATATCGAGTAGCCGGTGAGACTGTGATATGGCAACAACGGGGGAGCGTGCCAAGAACGGTGCTGTTTCTCAACTAGTAATACCAAGATGTCTGTAATTTTGATGTCTAATGTCATTCTATCATATTTTGGGACATCTTACATCTCGTGTTACAGAACTTCTTTGCACCTGTTGCAATGAAATTTATTGGTCCAGTAATCCAGTACCAGACTTAACACATACCTACGAAATCATAAAGAATGCCAAGTTCCCATGAGCCCATGTTCCGTTAATTGACACCAATGTTGAGCAGTTAGGTAGCATATGAACTGTCTGATGCTACAATGCATATGATCAGGTCAAAATATAAATCCAGTCATTCTCATGTACTCATGTGCACATCATATTGTTCTTAAAACTAAGTATCAGTAGTTGACTTCTTGTTCTCTAACATCATAACTCAGACAAGGTTAGACACCGTCCAAAATGGATCAGAATATTATCCAAACGGTTAAACACAGATTAACTGCATTTTGTGCAATATTTCAAGATGCAAAATTGGATGAACCGGTAGAAATCGAACATGTGACCTCTCATGAAACAACAATTAGCCGACTTAACCGCTAAGATGCCATTTGATTATCAATTTTATCACGAGTTAGGTACTTTATATTATTATTGGATGAATGATCTGATATATGAAGAAGCCGTTGAGTGGATCTTCACGCGTTCAATATTCTAACCTACACGCCCAGTTGCCATCATTATCCCCACCCGCTGAGGCGCTGACTGACCCAAGAGCTGGTTGGTTACACCTCTCCAATGTCAGTATCACCACCCATGGAGTCATGGTCTCATGCATCACAAAAGAAATTGTTCAGAAAAACAGTAAGTTGAATCACCAAGCCAACCATATCTTTTTCCAGGAGCCTAATTAGCAAGTCATGGTGTATTGATGTGCAAAGCAAGCAATGTCATACTTCTTTTATTATCAAAGGAAATATTTTTCTGAAGACTTGGTCAATACAAATTACAACGTAATGTACAGCGACGTATTGTAGAAAACTTCAACCTTGTAGAAAACTTCAACCTTTAATTTTTAGGATTCAATTTACAGTCTACGCCCCAACTTGCCAGAAAAAATCCTTTTTTTCTCGTCACAATAGGATGCATAAACCGAAATTAAAACATGTCAAGACTATTTCGTTTCATTAGTAGACTCGTAATCAATTTCATTGGTCTCCTCCCTCCCTCTTGCTCTCCTCTCTACCTGTCATGTCTTCACTGCGTCTCCCGCTTTAACCAACCTACAAAATATCCAACTATCCAAGAACGCACCGCAAGGAACCAAGAGGCATGGCCATGGCGCTCCACGGCCACGGGAGGAGGATCGTCGAAGCCCTGTGGCTCGTCGTGGCTGTGGCGGCGAGCGTGGCGTCGGCCCGGTTCGTCGTGGAGAAGAACAGCGTCAAGGTGCTGTCGCCGCGCTCGCTCCGGGGTCGCCACGAGGCCGCGATCGCCAACTACGGCGTCCCGGACTACGGCGCCACGCTTACCGGCGTCGTGCTATACCCCGACGCGAAGCTGGCCACCGGGTGCAAGCCGTTCGGCAAGACGGCGTTCAGGTCCCGGTCCGGCCGCCCCGTCGTGCTCCTCGTCGATCGTGGAGGCTGCTACTTCGCGCTCAAAACGTGGAACGCGCAGCAGGCGGGCGCGGCAGCCGTCCTGGTGGCGGATAGCGCCGACGAGCCGCTGCTGACGATGGCCACCCCGGAGGAGCAGACCCCCGAAATGGCGTTCCTCGCCAACATCACCGTCCCCTCAGCGCTCATCTCCAGGGCCTTCGGAGACGCCCTCCGCGCCGCCGCCTCCAAGGGCCCGGACGGCGACGAGGTGGTGGTGCGGCTGGACTGGCGCGAGTCGATGCCGCACCCCGACGAGCGCGTGGAGTACGAGTTCTGGACCAACAGCAACGACGAGTGCGGGCCGCGGTGCGACGAGCAGACGGCGTTCGTGCGCGCGTTCCGCGGCCATGCGCAGCTGCTGGAGAAGGGCGGCTACACGCTCTTCACCCCGCACTACATCACCTGGTTCTGCCCCGACGCCTTCCTCGAGACGAAGCAGTGCAAGGCCCAGTGCATCAACCACGGCCGCTACTGCGCGCCGGACCCGGAGGAGGACCTGGAGGCCGGGTACGACGGGCGGGACGTGGTGCTGGAGAACCTGAGGCAACTGTGCGTGCACCGCGTGGCCAACGCGCACAACCGCTCGTGGGTGTGGTGGGACTACGTCGCCGATTACCACCTCCGCTGCTCCATGAAGGACAACAAGTACACCCGCCTCTGCGCCGAGGGCGTCGTCAGCTCACTCGGTGAGTCGTGACTGAGCCTTCGTCCATGGCGTTTCCTTGCCGCCGTTCACGGCCAACGCAACTCAAAATGTGTCCATGTTGGTGTGTGGTTGGTCGTCAGGTTTGCCGATGGACATGATCGACAAGTGCATGGGGGATCCCGAGGCCGACGCCGACAACGACGTGCTCAAGACGGAGCAGATTGTTCAGGTTGAAACTTTTCTGTTGTCTGACAGACAAGCGCCCGGTTTTGGGAACAAAAGTTTGCTTACCTTGTTGTTCCTGTAGGTTGGACATGGCGCTCGAGGGGACGTGACGATCTTGCCGACGCTGGTGATCAACAATGTGCAGTATCGGGGTATGAATTTTCCTAATTCATCACAAGATTACATTGTACTGTGCCTGAAACTCTGTACTCGATCCAACTGTTGGTTTCAGTAGTATAATATACATGGTGGATTTTGTTCATGTCTCCTCATTTCAAGAAACACTGTTGCTTTTCTCTGAAACAAATCATTTTTTTCCTTTTACAGGCAAATTGGAAGGCACTGCCGTTCTTAAGGCGATTTGTGCTGGTTTCAAGGAGTCTAGCGAGCCTCATGTCTGCTTGACACCAGGTTTACATCCTCACCTGCTGAAGTCATACCTGATCAATTACTTTAGTTCAGCTCTAATCATATTCACAATATTCATCTCTACAATTACAGATATGGAAACTGACGAGTGCCTAAACAACAACGGCGGCTGCTGGCGCGACGAGAAGACTAACATCACTGCCTGCAAGGTATCCATCTGCAAAGGTTCTGTGAAGAAGTTCTTAACACTTCTCCTCACCACTTTGTGTATTGGCAGGACACTTACAGAGGAAGAATTTGCCAATGCCCCGTAGTGGAGGGTGTCCACTACCAAGGAGATGGGTACACCGACTGTAAACGTACTACTTACTACTACTCATGCTTCCCCTTCAATCATCAGTGTTCTTCGCACAATCATCTCAATGTGCCACTGAACATGACTGAATTTTCTACCACTGTTCCACTGCATTATCAGCTGTTGGACCGGGGCGGTGCGCCATGAACAACGGCGGGTGCTGGAAAGACACGAGACACGGCAAAACTTTCTCTGCCTGCTCGGTACTCTGATGAAAACAACACTCTGCTTCTGCAGTACATTGGTAGTGATCTTCAGGCCAAGGTGCCGGGTGCTAGCTACTCACTGATCTGACGTTTCCGGTGTGCGTGTGCAGGATTCAGACTTGAGTGGATGCAGGTGCCCACCGGGGTTCAAGGGCGACGGGTTCCACTGCCAAGGTACATACATACCTTGTTTACTTCCCTGCTTTTGTTTGTGAGAATTGCGTCAAATTGTATGTTCTTGATTCGTTTTGCCATTGCAGATGTTGACGAGTGCAGCGAGAAGCTCGCGTGCTCCTGCCCTCACTGCTCCTGCAAGAACACATGGGGTGGATTCGACTGCAAGTGCAAGGGTAACCTCGTGTATATAAAGGGCGAAGACACCTGCATTGGTGAGTTTTGTATCTTTGTGTTTCTTGCTGCTGCTGCTCTTCATTTGTGTTCTTGCTTAGAGTACTACTATTTATTGCTGAATGTAGCAAAGAACATGTCGGCGTTTGGGTGGCTGGTGACCACGCTGGTTCTGTCGTGCCTCGTCGGCACCGGCGTCGTGGGATACGTTTTCTACAAGTACAGGCTTAGGGTATGGATCAAAAAATCTCCTCTCAAATCAGGCAGAAACAGCTTTCTTCCAAAATATGGCAATGGATAGTATTGAACTGTTGATTCTTGACTGTCGGTGCTCTGTGTCGCAGCGTTATATGGACTCAGAAATCATGGCGATCATGTCCCAGTACATGCCTCTTGACAGCCAGAACAACGAGAACCAGCCACTGAGGGAGGAGGCCCAGCAAGCGTAATTTGGCAAGTACCAACATCTTTAGTTTGACACCCCACTCTCTCAGGAAAAAAATGTGGTATAACGCTTCCTTTCAAAATGAAAATGCGGTATAACACAGCAATAGTAAATCTATCATACACACACACACACACACTTAATATCTCTGCCAAACTCACAGATTTCAGCCACTTTCTCTCGGTTTAACTATTCTTTTTTTCCATTCTTGCAACTGCAGAGGTTGATTCCAACAATTTCCTCTAGCTTTGAGATTTCAAGAGTTTACAGAGAGTGATAAATACCTTGATGTACATGACAGAAGCTGAAGTTCATATAGCTTTACATAATTACATGACATGAGTTCTTGCATTTTCTGCTTGGTGCTTTGTAGAGATCAGTACCAAGTAGTAATTGATACCACGCATGAAACACAGAGATAGCATGTGATGAACCTGTCCATTGCTGTATAAAATTTGAGATCAAGATGTGCACTGCAGACTGGACAAGTATAGCTGCTGGTGATGCAGATTTATTAGACTATCATGTGAATGAAAGATCAGCAATCCTTTTAACTTAAATGGTAGAATGCCTCGGTATTTCTGATTTGTGGCATCATTATGTCATAAGCTGAATCATTTAACTTCTTTTAGAAGGAATTTAAAGCAGTTGCATTTCCATGTTGTTCGTAGGAGTTGCCACATTTTCTTTTCTTCAGCACTTCAACAAAATGGCAAGATAAAAATAAAATATTGAACAACCCAAGAAAACAGAAGAGAAAACAGACAAGGCTCGCCTTAAATGAATGATTATATCATACAACACTGTCAAAATTTTGTTACTTCGTATTTGCTCCAGAACATTATTCTACTATCCTTGAAAACTTAACAGAGCCTTCGTCCACAAGACTGGTTTGTTTCCTCTTCTTGGACAGCCTCTGGAAACCGCTTTGTTCATCCACAAACTGAGCGGCAGTTCTTGCTCGCAATTCTTCAAGAGTCTCTCCCTCTTTTGCTCGTTCAATCACCTGAAATGAAGGCAAGAAGGTCAATATACACTTCATTACAGTGTAGTATAGGGTGTGAGCTTGAAGGGGACATGTTGATTACCAGATGTCGGCCATACAGATGCGTGCTTCCAAGGGCTTGTAGAGCGTTTTGTGCCTCTTGCTTTGTGACAAATTCAACAAACGCAAAACCTCTGTGACTTCCAAACTTCATAGGCAGCCTGAGGCTTTTGGTCTGAATTTTTTTTCACCAATGTAATTCACAAGGTTACAAGAAAAATATAAGAAGCATTAATCAATCTGAAAGCAATTGACTTTTTTTGTGTTGATCAAAGAGAGCTTAAAAGATGAACATGATTAGTGTTGAAACACTATTCTTGATGACATATTCTTGCAATTTCCTATGAGATTAAATCTCATCCCTACAAAACTATCCTTAGTCTCAAGCTAGGTTTTCCAATAAATTCCAACAACAAAGGAAGGGCATTCACCTGGCCAAATGGACTAAATAATTGCCGTAAGTCCTTTTCAGTTGCTTCAAATGCAACATTTCGCACAATAAGTTTAGTTGAACTCTTATCCTTTTCTTTTTTCTTCACAGCCTGACCATCTCTTCTCCCATGACACGGTTGCAAGATCAGAGCATGCCCATCCAAAACTGTTCCCTATAAACACGCGGAACATTTTAGCATGCTGAATACATTTATGAGCACATTATGGTGTAAAACAAACAAAAGATACAGAGGGGGAAGGATGACAGGGTAGTACCTGTAGATCTTTGCACACACTTGTTGCAGTTTCAACTGAGTCAAACTCAACGAAACCAAATCCCATCGAAACATTCTTGTCATTCTTAACATGCTTTTTAACCTAAACAGAGACCAAAAAGAAAAGATGGTTGAGAATAAGACTGCAAGAGTGCGTTTGATACCCATAAGCATGCGTCCATACCTTTGCACTTTTAAGACTCCCACTCTTCAATTTTGTACTGAAATGTTGCTTCAAGGATTCATCTGTCGTCTTGAAATTCAAATTCTTGACAAATACAGATCGTGACTGCAATGAACAATGGTATATTACTAAGATCTGTAATAATGTCCAACCATAAGCAAATAAATGAACTTTAAGCAGACTTGGCATGCAACCATGCACATGCACAGGCAGGTGCAGCCACAAGCGCAAAACTGTTCTGTCATAGCAACCTCTAGCATCGTACAGCAAAAAGGGCCAAGTATGCAAGAAAACATGATCCTCATGAGCCATAACAAATAGAAGTTAGAGAAAGTTTCAAACCTCCACCCTGTCGGGATCAATCTCGTCAGCACTCACTCCTTCCACAGTTTGCTCTACAATAGCTTTAGTAACAATCCTCTCACCAACGGCATTCGTTTCCTCCTCTTCCACAGGTGTTGAGGTAGGAGATAAAATGTTGTCAGGCGCCCACTCCAAATACAGTGGAGTATCCCTGCAGTACAAAAGTAGCCTAACTTACGAAATATACACCTCCAGATTTATATAATCAAGCTAAGAGCTAGAATTATATAACACTGACAGAAATGTCAGAACGACCCCATAGTAGAGGTAAATGAAACCAACAAAAATTGGAAATGAAAAGAGAAAAAAGCTATAATTCAGCAGCAAGCTTATCATCCTATATCCAGAAAGCAGTAAGAAATCTCCCATTGTAACACCTGATACAAAAGTATCAGGAATGACACTGCATCTGTACTTCTGTATTACTGCATGCAAGTCCAATTACAGAAAAAGTAGCATCTACTTGCATCAATGTGGATAATGGCCATCCATAGCGATAGCGGTGTAAGGTGGCAAAAAATTCATTTTCTTAGCAGAATTGCCAGATCTTTTTTTCCCTAGTTTTAAGGAAAATTTCAACTAGGTCATGCATGGCACATATAAAAGGCAGATTAAGCAGGAGAATACAAATTAAAGAAAACCCCTCATCACTAAAGTAAACAAATAGCGCAGCCTGAAGTCAATCTGAGAAAATCAGATATGAAAGCAGTGCTACATAGTGCACCGAATTTCTTTAAAGCAAATATGCCAACCACTCACTCATTACTTTGTTTAAACAAAAAGATTACCTAAAATTAGAAACAGTGATTTATCCAAAGCTCAATTAATAGTCAAGTGCAGATTAACTACGCTCTAGATAAAGCTAATAGCTAAAAGAACCAGATTCGGTACACCTTCAAAGAGGAATGAAGAATCAAGCTTTCAAAATGCAAAAGTCCGTAAGTAGCACCACTGCAGAAGCTTACTTGTATCGTGTGTACAGTAACTTTTTGAAAGCGTGCCGAGCCTCTGTTGCTTCAACAAAGACTACCTGAGACACCAAAAGATTTGACTCAAGATAAATAAATGAACTCAAGGGGCAACATTATCTGCAATGCAGGTAATAAAACACACTTGGTAATTTTGAGAGCAAATGATATACAAAAATGAATCATTCCAATAGGACACTCAACGTAGCATTCCAAAGAGACACAAGTCAACAAATGCATGTGCAGAGAAAACACAAGTGTCATGGTATATAACAATCAGCATGACCAACAAACAGTTGAACAACACAAGCAGAATGGTAGTAACATACCAAGGCGAATACTCTGGTTGGAGGGAGAATAATTTTATCCAAACTTCCATGTTTGCAAAACATCATGGCGAGATCTTCCTCAGAAGAACTATATGGCAAGTTTTTTACCAATATCACATGGTTGCTTCTTTTGAACTTCTCATTTCTTTTGGAAGCAAGTTCTTCCAATTCAGCAACATTAACTCCAGACCTAGATAAATATTTCTTGGTCTCCGCAATGACATGTGTCTCACCAAGAGCGATACGAACAGCAAGGTCGTCCGCTTCTCTATCAAGTAACTCACTCTTACTGATTCCATTCTTCCTTGCTATGTTTTCAACGACCTAAGTAGATAAGCAACGACTTCAATCAGCTCACACGATAGATTGGAGCTTGAAAATTTTCAAAATTTAACAAAACTATCAACCCGTAAAAAGAATAGCAATGCAATATTTGATAACAATATCATGTGATTCAGTACCTAACTACAAAATTATCTCAATGGAATGTTGAGTTCACACAAACAAAAATCAGTAAATCAATGTCAAGGCTGGAAGATGATCATACAGTATCTTGACGCATATAAAAGCTGTTCCATGCTCTCGTATCCCCACTAACTTCAGAAGCTTTCTTTTGTTCCAACTTTTGCTGCTTGAGAGTCATTTTCTCCTCAATAGTGACATGATTAGACCTTGACAATTTAAGAGCAAATGAATTAAAAAATTATTTGCATAATTAACCCAAGAAAAGAAACAACACAAAAGGAACTTCGTTTCTTACTCAAACTGCTTGTTATTTAGTGGTTTAGCAGCCTTAACACGTAACAGTCGCCCCTGAAAACTTGAGTTATCTAATTCATCAAGTGCCCTGAAAAGCACATAACAATCAAGGTGTCGCTCACCATGCAAGCATGCAAGGGGAAAAATATACAATTCTGTAATAAGAACAGCCAACAGCAAAGGATTAAACCATCGCCTGTAAGCTAAACTGTAAAAAATAAGCTCAACCTTCTACATTGGAAACAATAAAGTTGCTAACCAAATATTTACCTGACTGCTGAGTCTGGAAGGCTAAAAAGCACATAACCTCTGCCTGTTGAGAGCTTAGTGGTTCTATCAACGACAATATGTGCCTGTTCAACATCACCATACTGGCTGCATAGCTCTGCCAAATCATCTTCGCTGAAACCATAAGCAATAACGCCCTTTTAAGAAAAATCAAGCAGCTATGTCTTGAATATAACACACAAACGCTGATATGAAGTAACAAGACCAAGCAAGAACATACGTAGTTGCATAGGGAAGATTGCAGATAAATAAACGACCAGTCTCCAGTGCCAACTTCTTTTCATCAGTAGTTGAAGCAGCTTCTGCATCTTCATTTTCATGATTGTCATGATTTTCATTTTTTTGTTGGCTGTCAACATGTTCACCCTCTTGGTTGTCAGGATCTTCCGCTTCTTGCATGACAGTACCTTCCACGGGTGTTTTATCTGCATTATTTTTCTGGTTCAGATTACCCTTCTGATCTGCCAATTGATCCCTTTCATCTGCATCATGTAATTCATCAGATGAGTCTTCATCATCAGTGCCGGTCTCTGACTGATCACCAGAATCTTCGTCATCAGATTCAGAATCTGACCAATTTTTCTTGATTTTACTCTTGAAGAAGTCCATATCTGTCATATCGTTGTCTCGGTTACTTTCTGTTTGTAGGTCCTCTGAGGCATCTTCTGAGGACGAATCATTTGTCATTTTCTCGTCAAAAGCATCTTCAGAAGATGAATCATTCTCAGAAGCTACAACATTCTTTTGAGGTTTCTTAGACTCTTCACTAGCTACCATGTTATCTTTGGCAGCAGCATCAAGGGTACCCGTTGTATCATTTGCCCACATCTTTGCTTTAGAACGGGGCTGCATAACTTCAAGAAACTCTTGGAACTTGGGATCACTAGCTACACTGCCTTTAGAACCTCCCACATCAACAGATGTTCCTTTGCCCTTAGAACTTCTCAGTGGTGTATTAGCATCCCCAGTGTTAGTCTTGTCTTTACTATTATATTCAGGCTTCTTTAAAGAATGGCGGCTCCAAGGGCGAGGAGCATCCGGATCACCAATTTTACGAGCAACCTGTCACACACAATAATATCAGTAAGGCATGTTTATTTCCTCATCTTATCCTACCATAGCCTCATTCATTCTCCTATGGACAATGCGTCAAATAGAAACCATCCCAAAGAAACAAAGACTGAAAACCGTTGAGAAAGTAAAGTACCTCGCAGGTGATCTTACAAGTGTCAATGTATGTATTATTGAAATACTTGAGGGCCTCCTCTGCCTCTTCATTGGTTCTGAAACCAATAAATGCGAACTGCCTGCTCTTTCCATCCCTATCGAAAAGCAAAACCATTCAATTTTATGCAGAGTCTTCGCACTACAAATATATTTATTCCAAGCAGCCAGTAACATATGGTGCGGTGTAAATTAGGTTAATCTTATCTATACAGACAAAGCTTCAAAGGTGATAATCACACTTGAGGTGCCATAACCTAAATCTATTTGAGTAAGGTGCAAACGAAGCCATCCCAGGTATGAACAATGCAAGAAGCAAGTAGCAAATAGTGATTTGGATTCCCCTGCCCAAAAGAGCTATCGTTTTTCTATAACAACTGTTCATCTTATCTTGTGTAGGAATATGTGCGTCCCGTAGAAAGGAACAACATTTAGTCTTTTCGCCATCTAACCATCGGATCCTCTAGACAAAAAAAAAAAGAGTTTTTTGGCGTGCTTACTTGGTTCGGATGACCTTGGCATCAGTGACCTCGCCCTTCCGCGAAAACACCTCCCGCAGCCGCCTCTCGTCGGCGCCCTTGGGCAGGTTCTTCACGCACAGCCGCGACGACCTGCACACCACTTACGCCAAATCAAACACCGCGCGACACAGCACGACGCAATAGGGCAGCAGTTAAGAGAGCTCCTAGGTCGAATAGGAAATCACATGGCGACCGCCGGCGGGGTCTCCCGCTGCGGCGGCGAGGCGGTCCGGGGCGGTTGGGTTCTGGGGCGAGTGGTAGTCGCGGGATCCGGTAAAGGAGTCCGGTCGCTCAGTGTCTGCAGATAATTGGGCTGGGCTGCAATGGGAAAGGCCAGGCCTGCATAGCACCGGGCAGGGCTGCACCATGTACATTGGTTTTTTTTTTTAAGGCTGTGTAGGCCACTCTGAATTAATTAACTGAATAATACGGATTTTTAAGAGCTGAGATTTGCTCGGTTGGTGAGGCAGCCGGTGTGCACCTCACTCGTGCAGGTTTGATCATGGATTGTCTCATTATCTCAAGAGTACTGTTTATTTAAATAGTACCTGTAGAGGAGGTATACACATGTGCGTATTCAATGGTACATCGTGTGTCTGTGTTCTAAAGGTTGTTGAGCCTTCGATTAGATCCTAGCATATGTAGAGAATATGCATGCATGTTTATTCATACAGTGTACATGGTATACATGGATTGTGCGCGTCAGGTTTGTACCTCTGAGAAAGAATAATAAGAATTTTATGGCACGTACACGTCAACAATCACCGCCTCGGTGTACTACTGTTCACACGGCGCGACGATCTGTCACAATTCTGCTGCACCACTCGTCGAAAAATAACGCAGCGTGCTAAACAGTCGAATCATAGTACGAGGTGGTATTGAGCGCTGTTCACATCGTGCGATCTGCGACGTTCGGTCTGTGAACTTTTAACGTACCGCTCGGCTTGGCATCGAGCAGAACACCACAGCATGTCGAACAGTCGAAGCATACCCCGAGAAAAACGGCATTGCGTTCGTACGACCACATGAACTGTTGTGTTCGGTCCATGTAGAGGTGTGGGGTGATGCTGACACTTGTAGCGAATCCAACCTCCATCAATTAGGGGCACTATCATCAGTTAACTTATTCTCTATTGTAGAGACTCCACGAGGCGCATGACTCCACGCTGTCCACAGCGATTACAGCAAAAAAAACAAACAGATCGGTCGAACTCATCATGATCGGTCATCCTGTCTGGGTGACAACGGCGGTGGGAAGTTCGGTGATTTGGCCCCCGTCCGGCGCAAGTGCTGCTCGCCGCTCGTAGCCGACCTCGGGCTATAATCTCAGCGAGTTGGCCTTGTCGTACACAGGGGCAGTTCCTCGTCGGCCGTCCGAGTGACCACGGCAGCAGTAATCGATAATTTGGCCCTCGTCCGGCGCACCTGCTGCAGAAGGAAGAATTAGGGTTCGAGCATCATGCTGCAATCATACCTGGTGTTCCTCTTCTAGAACAGGTAAGGATTTGATCTCTTTCCTTTTATGTCTGTGGGAAAAAGTATTGAGGCTAATAAGTAATCAAATGCAGCTCCTGATTTTGGAGGAGATGCGAGAAAAAAGTCTTACTGATCCACGCTTTCCAAAGTAATTTTTCTTGACTGCTAAGCATTTCTTTCGATAATTGGCTAAATTAGTGTGTTGTTCTCACATGATTCATCATTTTAGCGTTCCGAAGCAACTTCTGTTGTGCTGTTAAAAAAAGTATGATTGTTGATGTGTATCAATGTTAAAGTGGATATATCTTTCTTTCTTTCTTTGCGATAAGTGGATCTATCTTTCTGGTAATGCAACAAGTTGGAACAGAACATTTGGAATATTTGATATTCTATCTCTTAAGTCTCTTAAGCTTCAGTTTTATCTGAGTGTGTTCGTCTCTTTATTAGATTCTGTCTGTCATAGTCTTGACAGTTTAGTCATCTACAGGCAATATAGGAACTGGGCTGCCAAGAGAAAGTTTGTACCTTGGCCCATTGAAACGAGGTTCTGCGAAGATCCTGCATCTCAACATAAACCAAGTTACCTAGTATCTTTACATATTGTCTTTTATTTCAGTGTAGTTCATTCATATTTTACCTTGGCCTAACTGTAGGTAAGTTTGCTATGAAATTTCTTTGTGGGCCTTACGATTCACTAATCCTTAATTCCACTTCAAAAGCACCCAAACATTTTGTAATAGAAATTGTAAGGTTCAATATAGATCCTCCAGAATCATAAGTTTGATTTTAGCCAAGATTTGTCTTATTTCATACTATACATCGTCCTGATTCAGTAATGCATCTGAATTTACAGCTTCGACTATTGGTTTAGAGCTAGAGGAAAACTTTCAAATGATATAGCTCTGCACATGTTTGTCATTTGATCATTGTACATAGTTGCTTGTGTTGTAGATTTTTGGGTATGAAGTTATTCTATGGTATTACAGATGTGTCGTATCATATGCGACCGCCACCGCCATTGATCTTGGACCCCTACCCGCAAGTGTCAGGGCAGTATTTGTTGTTCCCTGAGCTGTTCGAGGCTAGGCGGGTACGATGGGTGCTATGGCCCATGTCGAAGGTACGTTTCATCTCTTGAAATTTGCTTGCATCGATATATTCTGCGAATAAACAATATTTGTTCTGTGGGTTTCGCATCCCAACAGGCAATTGAGCTATCCTCGCATGAGGACCCCTGGAGAACGTGTCCAACTTCTTCACAGATAACCTGGGGGAGGTCAGGGGAGCACCTCGGCCCGCACCTACACCCGTTGACTTTCTTTCTGGGTCAAAACTCAGCGGTGCTCCAGTAGCCACGTAGGCACAGGTGGAGTCAACCCCTGAGGCCTTGGGAGCATGGGTCACAGGGCTCCTAAGCACCTCACCTTGTCGGGGCACCGACACCCCACACTGAGGAAGGCCAAGCGGGTTCATACGAGCATGCACCGACTGGGGGTGGGACGTGGCGACGATGGAGGAGGTGTTGCAATTTGATGTAGCAGGCAGTGAGTAGGTGCTGCGGGTTTGTATGTATTTTACTTCGTACGTACTATGAAATGGTTATGTACGAATTCGCTGGTGCATTGTAATATAACTTACGTTCCTACTTACGAATCATTGCTATCTCGATCGTCCTCACAAAATTCTTCAGAAATTTATCACACTACAATAGCATACGACAATCACAAAATGTTATTATGCGTATAACAGATTTTGTACCCTTTAGAATATACAAAAATCGTAAACGGACCAACCAACCCTGACTACCCTTCTATTTCAAAAAAAAAATAACAACCTGCAAACAAGGTTTGCTAAATGTATTACCTATAAAAATTACCATTTACTCCCTCACAATTATTTCAATTAGATTAATAAAACAATAATATTATTATTTTAAATTGTTCAATTGGTGCATGATTTGTCGACATGTCGCTCCACCGTTGAGTGACTAGAACTAGTCGCTCAATAGTGGACGACTAGGATTAGTCGCTCAACCGGTGGGCGACTTGAACACTTGGCACGCAATCGTTAGGTGACTAGCCCAAGTCGTTCAACTGTAGAGCGAAAGAAAGTTATTAGTGTAAAAAACGCCAAGTATATTAATGTAATTCAGAATAAAAAAAGATTATTTAAAAAAATTCGAGGGTCTGAAGTCCAGTCATTTTGGCCGAATTTAGCATTAACGTTTGTTGGTCCATTCTTTTTTACTGCTATTTATGATATACGGATATGGTTAATGGTTTTTAGTTTTAACGCAAATATTTATGTGAACGATTCAAATGTTGATAAGCTGATAAATAGCTTCAAAAAACGGTCCCGGTAAATCGCTTTGAAACGGCGGAGGATAAGCCGTCTTGTTTGTTTATTCGAGAGAAACCATAAATTATAAGACATATGCCATAAGATAAGAAAGAACAAAGCCTATGGACCTGTTTTTTGGCTTTTCAACAACTTTTAGTTTTTATTTTCTCTTGACAATTACTATTTATTAAATTAATAAGCCGTAACTCCAAAGAACAAACTCTATAACTAGACTAGCCCAGTCACAGACCAGTAGCAAAAAGGCTTTCGAACATATGGGCTAATGGGCCTACGTTCCTTTTCTTAAATTGCGGCCTGCTTTTGTCCATACATGGAAAGGAATTTTATGCATTTCTTACGGCCGCAGTGGCTAACAAACAAGTCTCCCTGAGTTTTACCAAGAGGGTCAGCGCCCTTGTGATACGCAAAACAACTGTGAGCTTTGGCTAATAACGGCCAAGATTCAGCTAGATGTGCCGGCCATGAGATTCGAATGGGTCTTCCCTGTCCCCCACTCTATTAGATTATTAGTGAGTAGTCTAGATTGAGAAAATAAGGAGAAGAATAAGGAGTAGGGAATAGAAAAACTCCATTCATGAGATTCTTCTATGCTCGTGTCTATCCAGCCAGAAGGTCCCCATGCTTTGCTTTTGCTACCAAAGACTCTCTGTCGCTAGGAAATTGGCACATACAACAACTTTCCCCCTCTACTTTTCGAGACAAGACACCAACAGCACTTTGGTATAATCGTCTACACACAGCTCGCCGCCGGTCACATCAGCACTTCGGTACAATTATCTACAACGAGCTCGCCGCCGGTCACATCAGCTCACAGTGGCGCGGCGTGTCGAACCGAAGCAGTCGAGGCAGGTACATATGATACGACGTAAGTGCACATGCACATGATTGATGCGTCAGTGTAGATACTGCTGAATTTTGGACGCTTTTGGCACTGTTGCTACCCGAAATTCCGAAAATAGCCTCTTCGAAAACGAAATTCCAACTCTAGCCCCCACCTGACCGCACCATTTAACCGCGTCGCGACACGTGTCCAATGGTGCGGTCCCCGACCGCACCATTGACACGTGTCACACTCCCGTTAAGTGGTGCGGTCAACAGGGTGCTAGAATTGGAATTTTGTTCTCCTCAGCGCTATTTTTGGTATTTTCGGATAGCAATAGTGTCAAAAACGTCCAAAATTCGATACTGCTGCCGAGTCTACGGATGACATCCAAAATTTATGCCTTCCATGTGTAGCTGCCGGGGATATCCTTTTCTTGAGCAGTTTTCCTATCTTTGAGGAGCTACCAAAAGGTACAAGGTACCAAGAAGTACCAAATTATATCTAGCCATTCAATCAGTGTGATCAACGGTTTAAAATTTGGTACCTCTTGGTACCTCGCGTCCGGTACCACTAGTTACTGCCAAATCTTAGCCGTTCGATCAGTGTGATCAACGGCTCAAATTTGGTACCTCTTCCCCTCAAGGATGGTAAAATTTCCCCCTTTTCTTTCATTTCTTTCGGCGCATGCCAAAGCCATACAGGAAAATTTTCAGATGGAAGGATCTCCCAAGTCCCAACTGGCACCGTCGAATGTTCCACGATCCCCATGCCACCACCGCTGCTCCCTCTAACATGGATTTTCCGTTTAGTCGTGCGACTAGATACTAAAAAATATATATTTATATTTAAACATTTAGCTGTTTACTATACAACTATTAATGTTTATGGTTTAAAATATAGTTATATTTTTATATAATTTTGTAGGCTTCTCAATAGATCAAAAAATGCTTCAAGCTGAGTCATGCTTGAGTGAAAACATGTAATGGCTAGCTTGATTCAAGCTGAGCTACAGCTAATTATCTTCTGTTCTTGCATTTTCCCCTCACATCAACATATGTGAGATGTTGTACTTGTTATGTGTCGTAACTCATTTTAATATGTATTTAGAATCTATTTAAGTCAGTGTGAAACTTTTCTTCACAACAAACTGGAATTAATAGTTGTATAGCATATACGGATGGAATTGGGAACCATTGTAGATCCACTAAAATAAAATGGTGTAGATTTTTAACTTTTTCTCTAGTTAATGTGCAAATTTTCCACCGAAGTAAGCCATGTAAATCTTTCTTTTTTCTATTAATGTGGGAAATTATAACCTCTTAGAGTGAACACGGAAGATTTTTTATCTTGATAACTGTCGAATTGCCGGCGCAAGAGATTGCACGGTTAGATACTCAAAAACATGTTTTAGAGTTGCATTTTGATACATAATTATAATATTATGATTAAATTATAATTGTATTTTTTATATAATTATAACCGTTCAGCTCTACACCATTATATCTTTTTTTAAAAGTTAGACCTATCAAAATAAGCTATTTAAATTTTTTTCTCCCTTACGAATTCCTTGACGTTGCGAATATACTTTTTTATGGGTATATGAAGATACCCACATCAAACATTGCGAATCTCAAAGCAAATCAACGGGTATTGATATGGGTGCCTAGGCACCTGGGTGCATATGGTGCATGAAACACTCGTCCTACATATATGCACCCAGGTGCCTAGGCACCCATATCAATACCCGTTGATTTGCTTTGAGATTCGCAACGTTTGATGTGGGTATCTTCATATACCCATAAAAAATTATATTTGAGATGTCAAACTCCGAAAAAAATTAAATTCAACTTCAGTTTAATTAGTTTGAAATATTTTTATGGTATATACTCACTGTAGTCGCATTAAACTCAAAAGTAGTTCAAACTACTTTGAACTGAGTTCAAAACTTACTTACCATAAATATATCAAAGGTATAAAATATTTTCATACCCAAACTCAAAAAAATTATCAATCATACACGTGTATCGGACGGTTCTTGATGTGGGTGCCTAGGCACCCTGGTGCCTTATGTAATTTTCCTATATATATATATATATATATATATATATATATATATATATATATATATAATGGAATTGAAATCTATTATATAATAAAAATTGATGACAAGTAGTTTAGATTTGCTAAGAAAAAAAGATAATTGCTAAAAATTCTCACAAAAACAAAAATTATGACCATTTAATTTGTGGAGCTCCATAAGACGCAGGGATTGAGAGTGAGATCATTAACTGTGTTTACTCGGTTATACCAATGTAACCTGTATGATGTACGTTACGAGCATGTAAATATAGACAATCATTGCAATAATAAAAAATAATGACATAACTGAAAAATATTATATAATGATATATTTACTATTTGATATGCAAGTATTTCTATCAAAAAGTAGCTGGGGAAAAAAGTTTTGGTCACATGTGACAAGTATTAGAGAACAAAGCGAGTATTTTCTCTTATAATATATAATATTAAAATATCACAAATGAACTTATGCAACAATCTATTTTTCAAAAAGGCAAAATTACATATGTATTGCCAAATCATTTAAACGTGTTTTAAGGATGATGCTTGCGCACCGCCACCTTGCTAATTACGTGCAAATAATTGATGAAATTACAAACACCATTTTAATTTTGAAGGACTAAAAATTCTTATAATTATCAATATTTATGGTCATTTTCATTTTTATGTCTCCAATTATAGCTATTATTTGTTAAAGAAGAATAATTAGTTGTGATTTCTGTTTAGTTCACGCTTGTAAACTGTAGTTGGACAATTTTGACAAAATTTTGATCTGCTGCTACAGAGTTGTAAATTGTGTTAGATCGGATTTGGCCGCATGTCTAGGTCTAACCGGGTTTACTCTCCGGGCTGCAAATCTAAACGGGTTGAACACAACTAAGTTCACAGACTGCCACATATAAACCCTAAAGCAACAACTTTATAAGTGATATTGGGCATTTTTTCTCAAAAGACTAATCCAATGGGTGAGGTATCTCTCGCATTTATAAGTTGTGTTTTTTTCCTTCCCACAACCAATATGGGACTATTCCCAACATTCTCCCCCTCACATGTCGACTATGCACTTTTGCAAGCATGCAATCTAAAGAGATGTTAGACGTTTCGGCTCTGATACTAATTATTAGGTTGGACCTTGGCCACATGCCCAAATCCAAACGGGTTTACTCTCCTGGCCCTAGGTCCAAACAGGTTGAACACAACTAAGCTCACAGGCTAAGGCATGCAAGCCCTAAAGCAACATTCTTATAAGTGGTATTGGGCATTCTCCCCCAAAAGACTAGTCCAATGGCTGAGATCCCCCTCACACTTGTAAGTTGTGTTTTTTCCTTCCCACAGTCGACGTGGGGCTATTCCCAATATTCTCTCCGTTGTGAGACTATTTCCAACATTCCTCCTGTTGTGGAACTATTATCAATATTCTCCCCTCACACATCGGTAGCTATGCACTTCTGCAAGCATGAAGTCTAAGAAGATATTAGGTACTTAAGCTCTGATATCAATTGTTAGATCGGATTTTGGCCGCTTGCCTAGATTCAACTATGTTTACTCCCTGGGCACTAGGGCTAAATGGGCTGAACACAACCAAGCCCACGGGTTGTCGCATACAAGCCCTAAAGCAACAACTTTATAAGTGGTATGGGGTCTTCTTCCCCCAAAAAGATTAGTCCAATAAGTGAGATCTTCCTCATAATTATAAATTGTGTTTTTTCTTCCCACAATCGATGTGGGACTATTTTCAACAAATTTTTGATCTGCTGCTGCAAAGGGAGGGTAGCGAGGGAAAACTGAATAGTGTCTCATTGCTTGTTCTTCACAGTGGTGGTTCTATGTCCATCGAAGCGGCTACAAGGGCGATACAGAAGTTCATAGACACTTCTAGTACAGACTTGCTAAGCCTGTTTCTTAGGGAAGAAAGAGATGTTCCTAGGCCATGCAAGGACTTATTCTGGAAGATGTGCAAGATACTTCACTTGTTCTACATTCAGACTGATGGATTTAGCTCGCCAAAGGAAATGGTCAGTGCAGTGAATGCAGTTACCAATGAGCCATTCAAACTCCAAGTTAGCAATCCATCTTTGGCTGTTTCATCAGAAAAGTAAGGGTTTCCTGTATTTTATCCTGTCTATATGGATGAGGTGCAGTATATGTTATCCTGTTTATGTGGGGCAGTAGAAACAGAATTTGGTGGTGTACGTAACAGCGTTGATGTGAAGGTTCATCATGAATCGAGATATATAGGTCTGTACGGATCAAGGCTCAAGGTTTCATGAGAGTTGCGAGCTTTGTGCTTGCAACAGATACGTTGGACTGATTCTTTTTAAAGTGGGTATCTTTGAGTGCTATAGAACCAATTTTTCCTTGAAATAAAGATCTGGTCTTCCGAGTGCTCCAGAGCATCAAAATAATTGATGGTAGTAGGTTAGTAGCCGTTTTACTGAGTTCTTGTCCCATTATGATATCTTGTGTCAAAGGCGAGTTTCCTTTTGCCACCCTGCTTATCATATTTTTGGACAGCGGGAGCTTGGATCTCTTTCTCAATTTGTTAAGTGTTGAAAGCACTCAGCTTGATCAGACATTTGCCACGGAATCACATCACCTTTGCATCATCAGACATATTCCTACAGCTTAACTGCCAGAGATTCCTGGGTTTGGCGTGAACATGAAGTTAGCATATTTGACTTCAATAATTGGGCTAAGAAAGTAATTGGAAGTTAAAGAGGAAAAGAAGAGCCTAAGAGCTACTATAATACATATGCCACGGAATCACATCACCTTTGCACAGTATATTATAATCAAAATCATACTAAACAGCTAGTTACAAAATCTGCAGTGCTGCTGCGGACTAGAAGCAAATGGAGCTGATGACTCCCAACAAAATATTGAAAAAATTGCACATTGATCTGCAGCCTGTTCTGCTGCATCTCTGCATACCCTCCCTCATCGGAGGTTGAAGTTACACTTCTCATAGCCTGCAGAGAAGAAGTAAACAGTCATAAGAAAAACGCAAGATAATAAATCAAGATCACGAGGAGCTAGCCATGCATGGAGCTGAAGCTTGAGGTTTACTTGGGTCTCTGGTGACGATGATGGCGGTGCCGCCGAAGTCGCACGTCCCGCCGGACGCCTTGGTCATCTGCCAGAGGCTATTGAAGGCGTAGGACGCGTGGGCGAGCACGGTGTTGGGCTGGTAGCACGCGCCGCTGGGCAGTATCGAGTTGCACTCGGCGCCGGTGCCGCACGCGTAGTCCATGGCATCCTGGATGATCGGGTCCGGCACCGTCGGCTTCGCCACGCACCACAGCGGCTGCCCGGCCCCCGGCGGCAGCGGCGGCGCCAGCGGCGGCGGGTACACGATCGGCGGCAGGAACCCGCCCCCCGAACCCCCCGGCCCGCCGGGGCCGAACTCGGGCGGGCTCGGCACGACGAATATCGGGCTCGGTGGGCCGAGTTGCGGCGGGTTCGGCGTGGATGTCGCCGGCGGGGTCGGCTCGAAGAACGGCGGCGTGGGGTTGATCGGCGGCAGCGGTGGGGGCTGGTCCGGGATGAAAGGCGTGGATGGTGTCGAGGTGAAGGGAGGGGTCGACGGGGAGTCTGGATGGTTGACGCAGAACGGTGGGTTGGTGCCGTCGCCGCTGTCGGCGGCAGCGAGGCTCGCGGCGTCTCCGTTACAGCTAGGGTTTGCGGGAGGAGGTAGGTACGTTGGCTCCACTGTCTTGATGAAATTGAGCTTGAACAGGGCATTGAGCAGTGAGTTCTTGCTTCGCCTCAGAGCTCTTGCTTCTGTTCCATGAACATTGAACGAGACTATACTTAGTACACTATAACCAAATTCAGATTAAAGAAAACTCAACATTGGGATTTGAGCCCGCAAATTTCAAACTTTTTTTTTCAAGAAAACTGTGAGTTTGTGACACAGCATGTATACACCTGCAAAATGACCTTATTTTCAGTGCTGTGATCGCTGGCAAGAATCCAAATCTAGATTGCGTTATGCATGGAAGCGAACTTACCACACCGAGTGACGCCGACCAGGAGCAAGCAGAAGAGCAGCCACGACACCACCAATCTGCTGATTCTGTTCTTGCGTGCCATGATCGCCTCAGCCCTGTTCCTTCCTCTGCCGATCCGTGACAGCACTGGCGCCAGTGGCCAGCGCACCAGGAGGAGGTTGTTGTTATAGCTGTGGCTGCGACGCTAAAGGAGGAGAAGAAGAAGTATGGATTGGCCATCGATCTCAAAGCAGGGAAAAGCCGGTGGCAGAAAGAGAAAAAGAGATCGATCTGTGTAGTGGCGACGATGATCCCGTTCTACTCTGCTCTGTCTCTCTCTCTCTCTCTTTGCTTTCGCTTTTATCTCGATCGCTTCGTTCGAGTGTGCTGTGCTGCGTTGGGTTGCTGCAGGCGGCAGTGGCGCACGGGCTTGGATGCTGGTGGTGGTGTTTTTTCCCCTGCCTTTCTTGTCGTTTAATTTTGGTATCTAGGCTTGCTTGCCACTAGGGCAATACAAGTAAGGGCGCTGGAAACGCGTGACGTGTCTGGACTTTCACTAGCTTGCTTTATGCTCAAGGAAAGCACTGGGCCTAGCACCTCTGTTTTAAGTGAGGCCGACATGCTCGCCGATGTTCGTCTTGTTGTAGTTCTGGTCGTTGGAAGCTGTAGAGCAAGTGCAGAACAGCTCTGAAAAGCTCAGTGAAAGTTGGTGACAGCAACGTGTCACGGTGGTGTTCTTGTTACCGATTGGCTTATCAGATACTGCGCATACTTCTTTTCGTCAATGGTCACCTGAACTTAGGTTTGCCAAAGTTGGAGGGTTGTCTTCATCTCTCCATGTATGCCCTTTCGCTTGTTAAAAAAAGTTAAAAGAAGTGTCTATACAATATTTGACTGTTTTTAGGACAAAAACAATCAGGTTTTAAGCTGTTAGATAGAGATCCAACGCCCTAGATCATTTTTTTTGGAGGGGGTCAATTTTTTGGAGGGGGCTTGTATGGGTGGATCCGTTGGATGGAGATCTAACGTTCCAGATCAATCTGACTGTTTTTGTCCTAAAAAACAGTCGAATGTTCTATAGCAATACTCTAAAAAAAATGTATGCACTTTTGCATTTTTTTTATACGAGGCTCCGTGCTCTCATGTGGGCTCTGTTTTCTGTTTCAGTGTCTTGAGTGCTGGGTGATTCGTCTATTCAGTGCGGGCATCATCATAAATTCATACTATGAGCGTGAGCTTTTCCATTGTTGACGTATGTACCGTGTTTTTTTTAAAAAAAAACAAAAATGTATGGAGCTATATGCACCAAGAAAGTTCACATATTACTAACCGGTGGCTAATTCAACCGGTTTGGGAATTGGGACCCGTGTTGGCTACCGTTCGAGTTCGAGTTCTACTATATACACGTTAGGTTTTTTTTACTTGTGGATGCCCTAGGATTTGATCCTTGGGGCATTTAGTTTGACGATGACTTATGACTTTTTTCACTGTAGCTGGCTTATTTTTCACTGTAGTTGCTGGTGGTTTATTTAACGTAATTAAATTTTAAAATTTTAAAAATAGAAAAACATGTTAGCTCATCATAGACAATGCAAAAGAATACAGGGAAAAAACAAAAAACCCAAAAAAAACCAGACAAAGACAAAATAAACGAATAGTGAATTAAAAGCTAAAACGAGCAGGGCAGCTACTAAGCCTTAATCATGACTATAACAGCCAATTGTAGCATAAAAAACAATTGGGAGTTGCTAGCACCTGGATTCTCGGTATGGTCGATCGCAATATTTTTCGTCCATGTACGCAATATTTTTGAACCATATATGCAATAAAAAATTAATAAGAATCTCAATGTTGCATACATAAAATCAAAATGTTACACACATGAAATCAAAATGTTGCATACATGAAATAAAAAAAATATTGCAACAAAAATAACACCTACCTCCCATGGCAGGTGGTGACAAGCCCTCGGGTGCGGCTACCGGCGGCATGGATTTAGCGCCGGTAGGAGAAGGCAGCGAAACTTGTGCAACGTTCACAAGGCCGATATCGGCGATCAAGGTTAGGATGCCATGGAGCTTGAAGAGGCTACAACTGACATTGCCGGTCTCCCAGGTGGCAGTCACGACTACGAAGCCGGCACCCCATGTGGGATTCGGGGCCGGCAGTGGGGGTGGGAGCGGGAGCTCGAATCGAGGCACCGGGGGCGAGCAGTGGGGAGGAGTACACAGAGCCGAGGAGGTGGAAGGCGCACTTATGGATCCATATAGTGAAGTGATTGGACGACACACGCGCGGGCGCGGGGATGGATCTGGGGGCTAGGATTTGGGGTGGGAGACAGAAGGTGGAGGAGACGAGCAGGAATGAATGAGAGATAAACAACTGTGTGGTTTGCGGTGTGTATGCGCTGAGTGGAGTGAGACATCCAATCGATTTATTTGATCGGACACATGAAGCATATCAATTCTGTAATTTCCACGTTTTTTTAAGAGGGAGGAAAACAATTTCACGTAATAACCAGCACGGGCACGTGCGGAAACTCAAAACGCACCATCCGTTTGGGAGTTGGGACGGGAGATTGGCATCAAATTCATGCCACGGGCCCAGCTAGCCCATGCCAATGGTATCTTTGTGATGGCCTGTGGGCGGTCCATCCAATTCCAACAGGTAGAGCGGCGGGGCTGGGTTCTTTCGGTCCGCGCACGACACGACGAGGGGCGCAGCGGAGAGTGGAGGCAGATCGGCAGAATAGCGCGTCGCCGCTCCGCTCTACGCCGCGGAGCCACCTAATTAGGCGGCCCGCCTCGCGCGCGGCTCTGGGCCGCAGGCGCCATCCCGGCCGTGCCGATGACGTGCATGCGATGCACTGGCTGTAACTCGTCGCCGACGGTCGGGTCAGTAAGGTACGCGCCGGCGCGAGCGGCGCCGACGCCTGCCCGATCTGCTGCCCTGTTGGACAAACATTCCTTGGGTTCATTTTCACGCGCCGTACGTGATATGGGAGGCAGGCGGGCAGGCCTTTTTGTCGGATGTTCTCTTACGTTATTTTGCTATTTCTCAATTAGCAAGATCTGTCTATCTAAGAAGAAATTGTATGTTCCTTTCATAGAGCAAAACATACCAAGAAAGAAAATAAGTGAAGTGAGGTGGAGCACACCTAGATCTGAAGAGAGAACGATAACTATAAGTTGGAGGTGCTACTTACTTCCCAATGCCACGCTCCCTCCCAGCTACCACACTGCTCCCTGTCGCCCGCTCCCTACCTTCGTGTTCGTTGTACCACTGCTCGCGATACCTCTCTGCTCGCCTGTGTTGCCACACGCTTACCTTGCACCACGCATTGCCTCACGCATGGTTGTTGTCACATCATGGCACCACGTTCGCATCCGCCAGTCGTCACTCGCCTCTAGTATGCACCTCCGCCTGCTCGCCACTCAAAGGCCAAAGCCACCTCCCATACAGACAGCCACAAGATGAGAAATAGAACAAATGTTATGATTTTGTTTATATTTTTACCTCTTTGGGCGTGAGGAGGGCTGAGATGAAAAGAAAAATGGGTCTAATATATTACATAGGCTGCGCGCGAGATATGGGGAGTACGGACTGAATTTATTTATAAACATAAAAAATATAGTTTTAACATAACTATAGTATATATATATATATCTAATATACCTATTGCATATCTAGTATTTTATAAAAAAAATCTACGTATTCAACTGAACACCTTTAACCAACTATAGATCTGCCCATGTCCTCAGATCCAGTGGTCCTCCTCCTCCTTGTGGCGAGTAGGCGGCGACCAGAAGCGCCATAGGTAGCCTCTGCCGAGCAGATATGTTCCTCACTACCGCTGTCTAGCAAATCCGACGGTTGTCTGGCGTGTTGGGACGGCCGAATGCACGGCGCCCACTACCTCCCCATGTGCCCACTGCCACCTTGGACACTCGCTGTGGCCGCCATCATGCTCGTTCCCCGACAGGTGTCCCTGCACGTTGCCGTCTCAAGGTGGATCGCCGTGGGGATTCGCCCGCGGTGACAGGAAATCATTGGACGGGATGCGAATGGAAGACAGAGAGAGACGAGGCGTGAGAGGAAGCGATTTGGGAAAGAAGGCTCACGACGGGCTGTATAGGCTAAGGGAAAGTCATTGGGTGCGTCAAGTAGATAGTGGACAAAAAATGACACGAGAAAAAATTTTCTTCCTGGTCCCACGCGTTCTGGCACAAGCAAGAGTATGGCTAAGTACGTACCCGATGCATGGCATTGCGTTGGCCCATGCAAATAGTCCCCGTTATTTCCCTCACAGCAGAATCAAGATGGACATGGCGCATAATTGCTACGTACTTGACATGCATGAACATAGGGCAGGTTGTTCTTGGGACTCTTCGAGTATGTATGAACCATGAACTATTAGGATTAGTTCACCACACTATTTGCATCTCTCTGTTCATAGCCAAGAGGCTCGCATGCTTCCAAACCTACACTATTCTAGCCACTAACTTGGACAGAGCTATAAGATCGGCCGTATTTCTTTTGAAAATATATTCCTATCAAATTCTATATATAATTTGCGTGGTTGGCATTTCAAAATAGGCTTTGGACAGCTGACCACTTGTCTTTGTGAGGGTGGCCAAACCATTCGTCATGTCCTCTTTGCAGGTTACTATCTGAATCAGCCATTCACCTCCTCGCTGAGTGTCGCTACACGACCAAAATTTGGGCTTCCATCATGCACTGGACAGCTTGCGATTCCTTACAACCGACAACTTGGTCCACCTTCTCCTCAACCCAACAATGGTGGGAGTGGATTGTTCTGTGACCTGGAGCACCACGGAAGGCTCCAGCCTCGTTGGTGGTGTTGATAACATGGGAGATTTGGAAAGAACGGAGCGTCCTAATTTTCTGCTCTTCAGCTAATACATCAACATTCTTGATCGCCAAGATAAAAGATGAAACACCATCTTGAACCTAGCAGAGCTTATCTCCTCCTTGTAAGATAAATTTTGTAATCAAAACTTAAAACCCTACAGTGCTGCCAATTTCTGACCACCCCTTTTCCTCTATTTTAATATAGGGCAGTGCTCACTGCCACCCGTTTCAAAAAAAAAATCGATATATAATCGTCGCTTGCATGATTTCTTTGACCAATAATGAAAAATAAAATAAAATCTCTCGTATGCATGTGTGGTGAGATAGCTGCTGGACAGTAACATCACATTCAATAAAGTGAGTGGCAACAAGAGTGTTCATTACATATTATTCAATTCGTTTTAACCCTTGAAAAATACTACAATTTCAAAAGTCAAAATATCTCTGTAGTTACCTTCTGAATTTTTCCTAAGCCCCCTCCATTTTCACAACCAGTCCTCGGGCTCAGAATGCTAGCTTTGTGTGATGGTTAAATGGAAACAAATGTATCAGCAGTTGCCATTCGAGAAGTATAATTCACCAAGCGTACGTGCACGCACATACAAGACGTACCCCATCCTCCCATCAGATCAGGTGATTGAGTTTGCCGGCCTGTTGCCATCATATTTCGCGCAATCTCAAGAGACAAATTCAACTTTAGTTACATATATATCTAGAATCTAGATGACGTACAACAATAGTTAGTGAGACTTGAACTATATATGGCCTTTTGCTATTAGACATGGATGTCACACCGGTTGACTATAGGTTGAAACACTAAAAAGATACAGTTGCATACCATCTAGGAGTTTTAGACAAAGATAGTTTTCTATCTTGAGAAAACAGGGCACAGCTAGTTTTCTACTAGTGGTAAAAAAGTAACATAGATTTCTTGAAGGAAAGCATCTACAACCAAAGATCAACTGCAAGTCGGAATTGGACAGGAAAAGAGCTAGACTCGATTTGTGTCGCACAACGGGCCAGCAAATAAGTGTAACAGAGGAACGGAAGGTCTTGTGGCATCCAAAGAAGACACGATCGAGTTGAATTAGAAGGATCACGAATCGAAGCTAGCCCATACACATGCATTATATTGTTCAAGCTAGGAGATTAGTGGTGGTGAAAAACTAGAGAGAGAGAGCAAGAGATAGATGATAGATAGCTATGCATGATGTCGGCACGGGAAGGCGCCAAACAACTTCACATGCACACGCGACTCCAAGGGCGAAAAGACAAACGACCGCGCGCCATGGCTTCGTCGAAGCAGCAACCCAGCTCGACGCCAACCACAATCTTAGCCGCCGAGACATGACACCAAGACGTACGCCATCACTTGACGACCTCACGCACGCCTATATTTGCGCTCGCCGCGTTGTTCCGCTTCACTCGCACCACCTAGGGCTGCCTAGCCAAGAGCAAGAAGGGAAGTCGAAGAGCAGCCATGGCCGCCAAGAACCACCGCATTGTGCCCCTCCTGCTCCTGGCGCTCTTCCTGATCGCCCAGCTCGCGCCGGCCGCTGCCTGCCCCCACTGCCCGACGCCGAAACCTCCCCCGCCGCCGCCGCCCCCGAAGGTGAAGCCCCCGCCGTCGTCCGTGCCGTGCCCGCCGCCACCGGCCACACCCACGCCGTCCCCGTACACACCATCGCCGACGGGCAAGTGCCCGATCAACACGCTGAAGCTGCTAGCGTGCGTGGACGCGCTCAACGGCTTGGTGCACGCGGTGGTCGGCGCCAAAGCCAGCGAGGCGTGCTGCCCGCTGCTGTCCGGGGTCGCCGACCTCGACGCCGCGCTGTGCCTCTGCACCACCATCAAGGCCAAGGCGCTCAGCGTCAGCCTCGTGCTGCCCATCGCCATTGAGGTGCTCGTCAACGAGTGCCACAAAAACGTGCCCTCCAGCTTCCAATGCCCTTAAGTTCATTGATTAGTACCACTGCACCTGCATCTGCATGCATGGATTCAGTTATCAAAGTACGTACTTAATTACGTGAGTCTTGCATCTCTGGTTATATACATATCACATGAGTTCTGACTTGTGGTGTGGAGCTGTGGAATGTGCATTGTGTAATATAATTGTGTACCAAATATTGTACCATGCTTGTATGAGTTGTGGTCATTGCTGGGTTTGTAGTAACTTGGAAGATTTTATGAACAAAGTGTGTGTGACGTATGTTAAGTTTCAGATGTATGCATGGTTGACGAAACCTGTCAACTTTCTATTAAATCAAAGGTTTTGTGGTTTAAAAAAAAGGATATTTTTCCCTCTAGTTTAGTGTGCTTATCTTAACCGTTGTTAAATATGCATGCATTCTTTTAAGTTGATGCGAAAGAAAACAAAGTTGTCTATAGGAAGAAACGAAATTGAGTTGTATCACGGGCGGTTCGTAACCTTCATTAGAGACAATTTCTGAACTATCTGATGTATTGCATCAGTGGTAACAGATGGTATCACAGATGATTCTCAAACTATCTGTGATAAGTCACAATACAGACAGCTCTCAGGAACGCCTGTCGTCGCACGGGGTCCAGACTTCTTCATCTTGAGATTTCCTCCCAAAGCTACTCTTTCTCTTCACTTATCAGAGACTTCCAGCTCGGTGTGGTGATAGGAACCTGTTGCTTTTCAACAATCTGTAGGTGGTTTGAAATGCAACCACTGCTTTCTTGAGATGTAGAGAGACTCCAACTGGACTGACATCCATTATGATCATTTGGCTCTCAGGCATTTTTGATATGCATCGGTCATCTCACTTAGTTGCTCCTTTTGTCTGGTCCTCGGACGCATTCAGCAAAACTAAGTTCGAAAACTATGTGAACGCCATCTAGGAGGAATATGAGGTGGTAGGATGGATTGGGCGCTTCATGTGGCTTTTTCTGTAAATATTATATATGTCATGTTGTGAATTCCATACATATACATAGTCCCTATAAGTAAAAAAGAAAAATAAAAGACAGATGATGTATAAATATACCCGTTGACAACAACCCCTTGGCCTTATACAGCAAACCATCACATTCACCTCCTCCTATTTGCGGCTCCTATGCAGCCCTACCTCTGGATCGTTGGCAATCCCATCATTGAAAGGAACCCTAGCCAACACCTTGACCTATCCTAAATACCACCAACACATATTAAATAGTCCTTTCAGCTTTTACCTATAGTAAACACAAACGGTATGGATTTACCATGATTCTTTTGTTAGTTGACCTAGTTTCAGGATTGTGGCTACAAATTGGGCTCACGTCAATTCACTTCACGTCTACTGGTTGGACTCGAACAACATAAATATCTAAATAGGTGCAAACAAACCTAAGTATGCGCAGAAGTAGTGAGTTAGGTTTTCACCCTAAGTGTCTATATATATAGAAAAAATATTATTACATATAGCTTTTAAAAATAACCATATGTGATAAATAGGTCATCACGGACTGTAAAAAACTATTTGTGATGTATCACTAACGGCTTTTCACAAAAATCTTCTGTGATAATTTCATACATCATACACGATTTGTGTAAAAAAACATCTATAATAAATAGGTCATCACTGATGGTTCTTACCATCGATTGCAACATAGACGATCATGTTATTAAAACCGTCTGAGATAACTATACGATAACTTAACACTGGCAGATTCTATAGAACCGTCTGTGATGAGACGTCTAATATGACTTTCTCTGCAATAGTGTTTTTTTGGGAGGTTATACTTGCATGTTGCTCATATTGTTCGCAAATGGCGAAGGAATCCCATCCTACATTCCTACTGTCGTGTAGGAAAACCATCAATCCGACTCATTTCTTTAGGAAAAAAAAATACTTGTAGCATAGAAAAACAAAGGGATGTTTTTTTTTATTGACACGACCATCGATCAGCAATGAACTGCTCCTGATGTTGGATTATATTACAGTGCAGTTTACACAATGAACCGCATACATTTACATGGATTGCTTGAAGGAGCTCAGGAAACTGTATTACTCGCTTGCCGATCGCCAAATGCCAAATAGCCTAGTCGTGGCCCAAAGTCGAGAAAACATCTCGTCGCATTCTTCTTCAAATGACGTACATCCGGCCAAACATCTACTCTCAAGTGACATAAAAGGACCGTTTTTCCAGCGACATGCGTCCGGCAGACAAGCTGATTGCGCGTACACGCATGCATAACAAAACGTCAAAATCCAGCATGACATATTGCTAGTACAGGAAATCTTTGGTCCAGCACAGCGCACGAGCGAGTCGTTTACATGATTTGACCAACGTCGCCCACAGCAAGAACCGGCGATTTGCTAATCCAGCTGAATATAACAAAATATAACAAAATATCGAATAAGATTGTAGACAAATGTCACCATTCAAGATTCTACATATTCGTTTATACAACAGATGTCTTGGTACAAGATTGGCCGTGTAGTATTACCACCATCGAATAAAATTGACAGGCAAAGCAAACGCACTTCACTGTGTTAAGGGGGCACTCGAAATGGAACAATGGATCAATCTGCTATCTGCAATCTGGCAGGGGTTTTGGCGGACGAGATCAAGCGACGGCTTGGAGGGCCCTCTCGAAGTTATCTTCCGCCGATACAGCACGCTTAACTAGCACATGGTCAGGATGTGAAAGTTTCAGCTGGCTGCAGAAGGAGAGAAAGTTAGGAGAAAGATACAGTTGTTCTAATTCGTTAACATAGTAAACACTCTGTCAATCACTGATCAGGTGCTAAACAATGAAACGAAGCAAGGAGAATGTTCTGCGGATTATTGAATTTTGGACACTATTGGACCCCATGCACACCCAAAATTCCATTTTTGGCCCCCAAATGAAAAAAATTCCAGATTTGGACCCCTCCTCGCCGCGCATTTAACGCCAGCGCGACACGTGTCCGGTCTGGTACCGCACGACCGCACTGTTCACCGGGTCGTGCGGTACCAGACCGCACGACCCCGCTGCCCTCTGCGCCGCCCACGCGTTCGCCTCCCTCACCGCACGACCGTCCAGACGCGCGCTCGGGCAGGCGCGGACGCGCGCTGGGCGGGCGGACGCGCGCTCGGGCGGGGCGGGACGGGAGTCGCGCGCTCGGGCCCTCCGGTCGCGCGCTCGGCGCAAATGGCAGTGGGGTCGTGCGGTCTGGTACCGCACGACCCGGTGAACAGTGCGGTCGTGCGGTACCAGACCGCACGACCGAACACGTGTCACGCTGGCGTTAAACGCGCGGTGAGGAGGAGTCCAAATCTGGAATTTTTTCATTTGGGGGCCAAAAATGGAATTTTGGGTGTCCATGGGTCCAATAGCGTCCAAAATTCCGGATTATTGTCCAAAATCTATCAGAACAAGGTAAAATCCATCGATCCATCCCACTAGTAGTTTTTATAAGATCAATTGTGAAGTCATTAGTCTTGGTGTTCCTCTCAACTATTAACACATTAGTCTAACATATATCACAAACCATTAATTGACTTAATTAACAAATTAGGATGCCCTTTAGTGATTTACAAACATCCCTTTGAAATCAAAGGTGCGTAGGAGATCTTAACATGATAGCCTGCCACTTCTTTTCATACTAGATACCAAGCATCTAAAACAAGTAGAGAAGTTTTCTGGAATCCGTGTGGAAAAGTTGGGACTGTTGAACACAGACAATATAGGTCAGTTTCAAGTTGCTGGGGAGACCTCGTCAGGAGATATCAGATCAGGAACAAGTGGCTACAACATGCTAATCCAAGATGTGCAAAATCAGGATCAGAGGCCAAAAAACATAGCTGTTCTGCACAAAACTAGAACAGATAAATTCATCCACCGGAATAAGAGAAAACGATTTGCTAGTTTGAATGGAAAAGTATCTCATCACAATCTGACTGTGGTCCTACTCCTGACACGTCTTGCAACATCCAAGATCAACCAATAGTACAGTCCAAGTTTCTTAAATAGCTGGGCCAATTGTACAATTGGAATTGGTAGCATTTGACTGAAATAGTTGAGTGGCTACTGTTTACAAAGCTGACAAGTGAGAACAAAATACAAATATTGCTCCAATGTGGCAGCTTTTTGCACACAAAGGATGGGTTTTTTGGGATGTGACTTATTATTTTTGGCTTAAAATTTTGAATTCTGATTATTCGTGTGAGATAGTGCGGAGAGTGATACTTGCATGCGATTTTGGCCTATATAGATGAAGTCGAGACTGTTTACTACAATCAACAATCAAGCTTTATCTTAAAAAGACACTCCGTTTGAAAGTTAGTTACTGCAGAAATCCAAACTATAAGCCCAAAAGAACACACCCAAGATATTTGGACCAGATTCACCAGAATGCTAATTTTTGGACGGCTTATTGCATTCTCAATTTAACTATTTAACTGCTATTCTTGAAAGTTTAGGCCTCTTTAACGGTAAGCTTAAAACAAGTAGGTGGACACACGAGTCCTACACATGGTCTCAGTTTGTCTTGCTAGTAATTTATTTTTAAAATATTGTTTGCTAATGATTGTTCCCTTTGATGCATACTAAAGAGTTGATATGTGCAATCCATATGCAATCATTAACAAGTACTTTCTAAAATCAGGTTGGCATGTATCTACCAAAATAGCTAGAATCCATAAGGAAAATTCACTTGACACAGCATGACAATGCCAGCCACTGTCCTACACCTATATCAACTAAAAAGCAGCAGAGCAGGAGTAGAAACTGTATAATTGGGTTACACTTTGTACCTGAGGAATCGTGATGATGGTTTACCAAGGTGGAGATTGCATACAATAAGATTGGCAAGAGTTTCTGGATCTTTTGCATCCTACAAGAATAAACACAGGGGTTTGAGTACCTTGTCTTGAACATTACATACTAATGCATGTCAAATAAAATAACAAATTTCACATGTTTTGCTGCTTTTCTTTAATTGAAATGGGGGCAATCAATGCTAACCTTGTTCAATGCTTCAAGCAATAGAGTCTCAGCCTCCTCAAAGCTCCCCATGTGCATACAGCAAACTGCCTTGCCATTTAGAACCATTCCTGTCATCGGGTATTTTTCAGCAAAGTCTTGGAATATGAGATAAGCTTCACGGATCTTAGAGCCACCCTACACCATAGATTAAAATGATGATAAGCACCTGTTTCCAGCAGAGACCAATGCAATGCTAAAACCTCAGTACTTCACGATGTTAGACTGCAGAATTACTTACAACAGCAATATCCAGCCATGCATTTGCAAGTTGTGTCAGTGTATGGTCTTCGTCAATTTGTTGCATTATCTTCAATTGCTTCTCGGCATAGTCTGAACGATGCATCTTAATGAAGATCTGGATATTCAATGCATGCCTAACCAAGACATAAGATCAACACTCAGTATACTTTAATGGATGTAGGACACACTAAAACATAATGTTCCAACCACCAGGGTTCACAGTGAAATCATAAAATAGCATTGCCAAAATCCAAATCTGGGATGCAATAATATATGTGCGAGACTGCTAATCAGTAATCACAGTACACCCTAAAAAATATGACCATCTATCAATGATCTGGGTATCTGAAAGCATATCTAAGATATAATAATGAGTCTTCCCTCCAAATTTAAACATCATATTTAACAAGATCATCGAATGCTCACAATATAAGCATGAAATGAATGTTCAACTACGTCATTGAAGTTAATGACCAATGTGAATAAAACTGCAATATCATCTATCATCTATTGTTATGCAACAATTAATTCACTACTGAAAGGCTGAACCATCTAAAGATAAAGGGAAAAAGAAACTCACAGATCCAGAGTTCCCCCAGAGTGTGTGTACTTGAGAGCCTCATTGTAGTCTTGCTCATGCATAAATACAATTCCAGCAATCAATCGCAGAACAGGATTGCTTCCTATTGCTGAATCACTCAACCATTCCTTGAGACTGGAGATTGCACCTTCCTTCAAAGTTGCACAAAGAAATAGCATATAAGCATTTCAGTGTGTATGGAATGAGAAGAAAAAATAATAGGAAAAACTAAGAAATTACCACCCATCTTTCTAGGTTTTAGCTATACTGATAAAATCTTAGTAAAATATGCACCAAAAGCAGGCTGTTTAAGATTTGAAATACGTTATGAGCATACCATCATCTTGTTGGAACCTTAATATATACATCCGAGCTTTCACTATCATGGAGTACTACAGATTTAAACAGGAGCACCTTTAAAGTGCAAAACACAGACACATGAATGCACAAGTGTGCCATCCGAGCTACAATGAGTTTTCACCAATTATCAGTTTTCCAGGTGCGGCCCTGTTCTTTTCAGCTTCTAAAAGTTGTTTTTTGGCTTTTCTACAGTAACTAACTTTTAAACGGAGTATTTTTTAAGATATGGTCTATTAGTTAATTGTAGTACATACTTTACTGACTTCATTTATATTGGCAAAAACGGCACATGAGTTTCTGTTACTCTGTAATCTCTCGTACAAACAGCCCAAAAGCCAAAAGCCACAGCCAAAAGTCATAAGCCGCAGCCAAAAAGAACAGGCCCGTAGTTACTTCTGGTTTGGGAAAAACATATACTGTAAGATAAAAATCATCTCATGCAATATGTTTGTCTGATCTAATATGTGTTTAGCTAAGAAGCAATGCTTTCAGAAATGATTTTATTCTATCAATGTCCTCTGAAATTTTATCAAGGCCCGAAGCTAAAATAGTGTCTTCATCTTTCCAACATTACACAGAGCGAGATAGCATTTTCTAATTAAATGGTGCAGATTAGCTGCACTTCACATTTTAACAACCTTATACAGCACATATCATCAGAGCTCATAGGTCCCAGCATAGGTTGCACCAACAATTCTACCAGGCAGCACGTCAAGCGTCCACCATATGTAACACCAACACATCGCAGTGTAGATGTTAGTCCTACTAAATTGTCAAATGCTGTGTTAATGCCATGTCGTCCAACACCATGTTCTTGTAGGGTGGGGAGGACATTTCACCCCACCCCCCCAAAAAAAGCACAGAGTACCAATCTGATATATGTTATTGAACGCTGGCAAATCCCTGATGCGTCGTGGGTCCCCAGGAAAGCGTTCTCAGAACACAGACAAACACAATGTCACTACATCCATTGTGCAATTGAGCTAATGCTAACAGTTTCAGACACCAAACAGCATGCAATTCAGTATAGATGGTGTATTAACCAACAAGGATCACGAGGCTCGTCAGCCCTCAGGCTCGTAGAATGCAAAACGATGCATTGAATCTAACCCCGGATCACATCACTCAATGTAAACTGACAGATCTGACCCTCAAGTGACAGTAAACCACAATGCAACAACCCCAGATCCAAATCCACAGACATAACAGTATAACACAATCGACAGATCAGATGCAGCGCGCTAACCTTATCACCGGAGAGGTACAGCGCGAGCAGCTTCACCGCCTGCAGCGACGTGGCCGCGGACGAGTCGATCTCGCTGATCACCAGCTGCGCGGAGCCACACGCAAACGCACGGATCAGAGCCAGCCAAACGCCCCTCCAAATCACGGCGGGTCGCATATAGGTGATCTTACCTGGTAGGATCCGAGGGCGACGTAGGAGCGGAAGACGATGGCGTCGCGCTCGGCGGCGGCGTCGGCGTCGAGGCCCGGGACGTCGCTGTTGTTGATGGCGGCCTGGTAGGCGCCGAGGTAGAAGAGGTTGCGCAGGTTGAAGAGGACGTCGGGGGAGGCCATCGGCGGGCGCGGTGGTCGACACAGGCGACGGAGCGGAGGCGATTCGACGGCGACGGGCTGGAGATCTCTCGAGACGGTGCTCTCGCCTCGGCCTGGTCGGTCTCTGGGTTTGGTGGTGCTTCGAGGAAGTGGGAAGGAGAATGAAGGGGGGGTTTATAGGTGGGCTCGATTTGGGCCTTCTTGTGGGCCTGTAGTGGAGGCCCGTGGATCTCGCACAAACTAGGACGTTGTCTCAGGCTACTTCTGGGCCCATTGTTTGTCGGCTGTACTAGAAGTATGGCACTACGAAAGGCCAGCACACTGTAATTTCTAACTAGTTTTGTTTTCCGTCGCTAACTACGTCTACATGTCGCTTCCAAAAACTATTATCACTTGACAAACAAAACGGTTAGTGATCTGCAAAGTATATGTTTAGACAGCTGTAACGATACTAGTATGCTGCAGTAATTGGTTTGAGTATAATGTTTGTGTTTCCACGTGCCACAAGACGAGAAATGTGCCACTTTCCATTTCAAAAGTTACTCTTGTTAATTCGTTTGAAGGAAGTTATAAGTAGAAAAAAAAATAGGATAAAAATTGATCTTATAAGATTCACGTGCCACAAGACAGAAGAGAAATGTGCCATTTTCCATTTCAAAAGTTGCTCTTGTTCGTTTGAAGGAAGTCATAAGTAGACAAAAAATAGGATAAAAATTGATCTTATAAGATACACGAAACATTTGCACGGTTTTCTCATAAAATTCTTGTATTCCAACCGTGCAGAGCCGTTGGAGGTGACTTTCACACTTAGGCATTTTTCAAAAGTGCTGTGACTTTTAGTTGATTGTGAGAGAGATTAAAAAAGTGTCGCTCGTGTTAAAAAACACTCAGTTTAAAGTGGTTTCTACATTAACTCCTATAAACAGTTTTATAGAAACCACTTTAAAAAATCACTCGTTAAAAAACTAACTTCTAAAAGTAAAAAAAAAATTCAAGCTGTTTGAAAAAAAAATACCAGCTAATCGGCTTGCTCTCTAAGTCCCATTCCCGACGTGCAACGCAGCAGCACGGTGTCGCGTTGGTATAAAAAGAGCACCGAAGACGCCACACCGCTACTTGCGACGCCATAACGCGGTTCTCGTCTCAACTGCTCTAGCTCCTCCGGTCCATAATTAAAAGCGCCGCGCCCTCGCAGGAGAAGCTTCTTCCGGGCCGCAATGGCGCCGACGGCGGCGGAGGAGAAGCACCCGAGGATGGCGCTGGGGCTCGCGGCGCACGACGCCTCCGGCCACCTCTCGCCCATCCGCATCTCGCGAAGGTATAGTAGACGCTCCCCTGCGCGCTGCCTCTTGTCTGATACTGCTCGCCAGTTGCCGTTGCTGGAGCTTATACAGTACATGATGACTCCAAGTTGGGATTCTGAATTTTATTCCGTTGATGTCCGCACTTGAACTTGGGGTTTTTAGTTGGTTCATTCTTATCTTATCCATGCTGCTGTTCAGATTTACAGTCAGTTGTGAGCAATACTTGTGCTCCATGCGGAAAAGGAACAATTTTTACAGCACATTTTCCCTGAAAAGTACCAGCTCAACCCTTCTGTTCCAAACAATTCACATTAAAATCTTTTTAAGGTCTTACACTAAACGATTTTAGTTTCTGGCTTTTTTGTTTTCTGCTTATTTAAGTCAAAGACATTTAGAACGTGTCGACTTCTAATTTTGATTTATTTTAGTTTTTTCAGTTTTTTTCTTTTTTGCCTTTTTCTTTTTTTTTCTCGTTCCTTTGCATGTGACGCTATAATGTTTTTTTCTTATTTTTAATTTTTTTAATTGAATGACTCAAAAAACTAACCGTCGCTATAATACAATTTCAGCTAAAAACCAATAACCAAAGTCATAAAACAGAAGCTTAAGCTCTTTAGAGCAACTCCTTAGTTACTTCGGCTATAGGTTACAATTCCAACACTACACCAATCTTCCTGAACTCTAAACAACCCTATGGATTGTGGTGACAGTGAATTGGTGGTAGATAAACACTGGCCTCGCTCTAACTGGTTTACAGCTTAAGTTTCTGGCTGAAATTGCATTATAACGGTTGTTAATTTTTTCTGAGAAAAAATTAAAAAAAGAAAAAAAGAAAATTTTGTTCTATTGTCACGACAATGCAAAGGAATAAGAGAAAAAGAAAAGGCAAAAAAACTAAAATAAGTCGAAATTAGAAACTGACGTGTTCAAAGTGAAGCTTCAGACTTAAATAAGCTGAAAACTAAAATAAATCATAAGCTAAAACTGTGTAGAGCGGAACTATATATATAGAGCTATACATGTTTTACCTCTACCCATCCACCAACCAACTAGTCTTGCTTGTTTCACCTACAACTAACTCCCTACCTAAAATCCTGGCCATATATAGTGTGCATCTGGTACCTGTTAGAATCAAATACCACTTGTTATGAAATCGACAAAATAGAGAACGAAACAAATTAAAGAACAATAAAAAACACATGACTGAGATTAAATATAGAAAACACTTTAAGGTGGAAAACCACGGATGCACAATCAATGAAATCACTATATGAGGAGAAAGTTACAAGCATAAAAATCTTTGGCGTGATTCAGCGTGTTTTAACCGTGCAACTACAGAGATACATATATAAACTAGGGATCATAGTCCTTAACAGTGAAAGGAATAAAGTCCTAGTTTGAACAAAATAGAGACATATCGAAAACTAGAACAGTAATCTTCTTGGAGATATGAACAATCCCATCTCGGAGAGTCTCAGAAGATAACGGTGTAGAGTTGTGCCTTAAGTAGTCAAGTCTAACTCCAGTTGGCACATACACCTTAGAGTACCACGTTGACATGGGTTAGTGCATAGTTTATTACAAACTTGAATATGATCTCAATCAAAACATCCAATCAGTTCGTATTGCTTTCCCGATCGAACTCTTCAAACAGTCAGAAATATCAGCAGTAGTTAAATTTGACCAGCTTCAGATCACAAAATTCAACTGTATCCGATCTGGTCAGCTCTCAACTGGACGCACCCTTTCTTAAGGTTTTTTGGAGGTGGAATTAATACAGTGACAATGGCACAATGCCACTCCTGCCGGAATTTATTGTGCGCGCTACCAGCCTGCCTTTGTAGTTACCCATCTCTTCATTGTGCAACCTTTCTGGTTGCTACTACTATTTTTTTCTCTGAACAATTCTCTGGTCGCTACGGCGTTACTATCACAGCCTACCATTTTGTTCTCATGCATCAATCTGCGTTAGATCGTACTGTAGTATCCTTCTGGAGCCTGGGCCTCGATCCTAGCTGGTAGTAAATGTCCATTCAAGAACTTTGCTACGTGTATGGATCGAGTTTTTCAACTAGTAGGCCCTGCTGCACATGGCGAGTTTAGGGAGACAGCGTGTCGTCTATGTTAGTTTCTGAATTCTGAATATAACATGGTGCTTCGTGATCTACACTACGCTTAGTAACACAAATGCAGTATATGTTGGGAGAAAAATTAGGATTCAGATATATAGAATATGGTAGATGTTGCCAAATTTTGTATGTACACAGGCATTTCCAAATCTTCACAAGGGTCCAACCAGCTGTTTGATGGTAAAAAGGCTGCCTGCCTTCTCTGTAGGCTGTAGCCAGGTCACTTGCTAGTGTTCTTGTGACCATGCATCTTCTTTCAGCTACAACAGTACAAACCTTTGTGGGAGGTAGGACATGTGGACAGCTGTTTAATTGGTTTGAAGCTGGAGACACATTTTATTTTCACAAGTAAAAGTGACATTGTAGTTTCCTAATTACCGACTAGTTTTGAAATCTTAGGTATGAAGTTGAATTGGACGCTTTCATAGGCTGCATTGGGGCTAGAAAGATAGCTCTGAAACATTTTTCAGAAGAAGCATGGTTAAAGTAATCTCCTTTTTTGAGTTCTAAGTCTGAAGTCTGAAGACAACCATAGCAATTTTGCGACAAGCTAATGGGTGCAATAGAGAAATAATTGTGTTCTGCAGAATTGAGCCTTCCGATATAATAGATTATCTGAATTGGCTTGTGACGATGCTTTAATTCTGCCATTCTGCAGGAACACTGGAGAAGGCGATGTCGCTATAAAGGTACTGTACTGTGGGATATGTCACTCTGACCTGCACACCATCAAGAATGAGTGGAGAAACGCCATCTACCCAGTAGTTGCCGGGTACGCGTTCTTATTACTTCGCCAATTATGGTCGTGTCCTCTTCATAACATACTTTCCTTGAAGTAGCTGAACTGTCGTACTTTATACTCTGAATCTTATAATACCATGCCAAAATGAGGCTTCTGAGTACCTTGAAGTCTGAACTGTTGGATCTGAGGACTCCTTTGTGATTTCCGAATTTTGGTTGGCTCTAAACCAACTTGAGTCCGGTGGGATCCACCGGTCATAGAGAGGGAGAGGGAGATAGGAAATGGGCTGGCTTATCCATTAGATGGGGAAATATTCCTTCGGTTGGATTGAAACAAGCCCTATTGGCTGTAGTACTCTAGCTATAATAGGTTGAGTAATAGCTTTTAATAAATTCGATGCTTAGTATGCTAGTTGGGGAATTATTCTATAGAGTTCCTTAGAGAATTCACCTACGTGAGTATGATCGTAGGGTCGTGATTAAAGGAAGTTTAGATATACTTTCTTAAGTACTAATGTGAAAGACAAAGGGATATGACCGTAACGCTCTAACCCGAGAATAAAAGGGCAAGCCGCTCTATACAGAGTGCGACTTGGATGAAAACTCTCATACTAAGACATTGGATCAAGGCAAAGCCTATCTTATCTGTGCAGAGTTGTAGTTCTTATTGCTAGATTCTAAGTTTAAACCCGGAAGATTCTTTATGACTTATGAGCATCTAAAATCAAAATTGGTAAATGGTGGGCTGGTTGGATCTGGGGACTCCTTTGGGGTGTGTTTGGTTTGGAGACTTGGTGGGATGGGATAGCTCCAACCCAGATATGTGGGATGGGATAATCCCACTTTTTGTTTGGTTGTAAGGATGGGTTAGTCCCTGTTTTTTGTTTGGATGGAGGGATAGAATGGGTTGGTGCAGAGGATACCGGCAGTGGAGACGACGGCGACGACCGGAGCACGGCGACCGGAGCACCATGCGCGGGCGGCGGGGGAGATGGGGAAGGGGGCGCGGGCGGCGGGGAAGACGGGCGCCGGGGGGAGAGGCACGGGCGGCGGGGGAGATGGGGAAGGGGCGCGGGCGGCGGGGAAGACGGGCGCCGGGGGGAGAGGCGCGGGCGGCGGGGGAGATGGGGAAGGGGCGCGGGCGGCGGGGAAGACGGGCGCCGGGGGGAGAGGCGCGGGCGGCGGGGGAGATGGGGAAGCGGCGCGGGCGGCGGGGAAGACGGGCGCCGGGGGGAGAGGCGCGGGCGGCGGGGAAGACGGGCGCCGGGGGGAGAGGCGCGGGCGGCGGGGGAGATGGGGAAGGGGCGCGGGCGGCGGGGAAGACGGGCGCCGGGGGGAGAGGCGCGGGCGGCGGGGGAGATGGGGAAGGGGCGCGGGCGGCGGGGAAGACGGGCGCCGGGGGGAGAGGCGCGGGCGGCGGGGGAGATGGGGAAGGGGCGCGGGCGGCGGGGAAGGCGGGCGCCGGGGGGAGAGGCGCGGGCGGCGGGGAAGACGGGCGTAGGCGCGCGCAGGAGAAGTGGGTTGGCGCGGTTCGCTCGTTTTGGGCGGATCGTTCCAACCCACTTTTCAGGAGAATCTTTTCTTTTGGGTCCAACCCACCCCACCAAGTCTCCAAACCAAACACTACAAAAAAAGGGTCCAACCCACCCCATCCCGGGATATCCCCTGAACCAAACACAACCTTGATATTTTCCGAATTTGGTTGGCTTTAAACCAACTTGAGTCCGGTGGGACCCACCTGTCATAGAGAGGGGGAGAGAGAATAGGAAGGGGCTGGCTTATCAGTTCGATGGGAAGTATTCCTTCGGTTTGGATTGAATCAAAGTCGAATTCTTTTGCTCTCCCTCTCGCTTCTCTCTCTCGCCGGCGGCTGCGGAGCGGTCGCCATGACTTTTCCCATTTTATAAGGTGATTGATTCCTCACTGGGAAAGGCAAATCTGAAGAACATCTTCCTATTCTCTACTTCCTCCGCTGCCTCTTGTGTCCTTTTACTGAAGCTTTTCCTTGATTTGAGGAACTTTTGAGTTCGGCGTTGTGGTTCTTGTCGTTGCTCTGTCCAACGGCAAGACGACGGCGGCTCTGGTTTGGCTCCATCCAGCAACCAGAGAGTCGCGCTTAGGGCTCTTGTGGAAGGCGGAGGGGAGAATTTTGCCAAGGCGGCGACATGACTGGAGTTCTGTGGACTCCAATCGGGTGGTGGTTTGCAGTCGGATCTGCCTGTAGTTTTGTTGAAGATTGAGTTACTCGTGCACTGGCCTGTGATCGTGCTTCTGTTGTCTTGTGATCTAGTGTGCCCCTGTTCGTGAAGAAGGCATTGTATCTCTGTGAACCAAGTCAGCTACACTGCGGCATAGCAGTAGCGATAGGTTTCTTGGGACAGCGTCATCCTCGACGTGCCTTGCTGTTTTCTTCTTGGTGGCTTTGAGTGCTAATCTCTCCAGTGAGTTATTTCTTGGTTGATTGATTTACTGATTATCCTGTTTAGTGTGTCGTACTAGTGATTTAATTGTCAGTTTTGTTCTAATCTCTAGTATTGGGTGACTGCATATGGTAATATAAGGCATTCGAATTGCTCATTTAGGATAATCTGTCTAAGTGAAGGTCAGTGTGACACTTCAGAAATATTCTGCTAGTCTTTTGAGTTGTTGGTTCTAGTACTTGTGTTGGTCTGTTCATCATCAAGGCTTGATTTATGTTGGGTAGTTCTGTTCTTGCCGAAGTACTTTACTGTTTCTTATCACATCAATTAATTTGTTGGTTATCTATCCAGATTGGCAACTACGTTTAATTGATACTGTTGATTTAGTTTTCAATACTGTGGTAAGATTTAGAGCTCAACACTAGTAGAGTGTTTAGAAAAAGGTCACACTGATTGTTGATCCTTATTGACAATTGTTTGAGGGAATGCTTTGTTCTAAGACGAGCAATCTAACATCTTAGAGCAACAATATAATAATTTAACAATTTGAACATTATGCTGATTGTTTATTCTCTTATGTTTAACATGTTGATTATAATTTCACTTTTAGATGATATGGTAAAGAGTTATGTAATTGCACACATTTTACTAGTGTACATATCATTTGTTTATTGTTGAAATTATACTTTTATAGTCATAATTAAATCTGGAATTATCATGTTAATACCACATTATTTACAACATGAACTTCCCTGAACAATTGTGACTGCTGGTTGCTCTGAAGCAAGTAATAGTTGTGCAAAAAATGCAGGCACGAGATCGTCGGGCTGATCACCGAGGTCGGCAAGAATGTGCAGAAGTTCAAGGCGGGTGATAAGGTTGGCGTCGGGTGCATGGTCAACACCTGCCAATCCTGCGAGAGCTGCAAGGAGGGGTCTGAGAACTACTGCTCCAAGATCGTCTTCACCTACAACTCCCTCGACAAGGACGGCACCATCACCTACGGGGGCTACTCCGACCTGGTCATCGTAAGCGAGCGCTTCGTCGTTAGGTTTCCGGATGGCCTGCCCCTCGACAGGGGCGCGCCGCTGCTCTGCGCCGGGATAACCGTGTACGCCCCCATGAAGCACCACGGGCTGAGCAAGCCGGGAAAGCACATCGGCGTGCTCGGCCTCGGCGGGCTCGGGCATGTCGCCGTGAAGTTCGCGAAGGCATTCGGGATGAAGGTGACGGTGCTCAGCACGTCGCCGGAGAAGAGGCAGGAGGCATTGGAGAAGCTCGGCGCGGACGCATTTGTCGTTAGCAGCAATGCTAATGAGATGAAGGTAAGATATGCATGTAGGGTCATGGTTTTTTTTAACTAGTTTGATTAATGGATGAATCAAATGAACAAGTTGCACATGTGCCACTTCGCATTGGATTAGGAAGAAATGAACTATTTGTTGCATTTCCTACGCAAAACTTCAAGGGTATGTATACAGCTTTTGATTGTTTTCATCCCAAAAATCACTCACTTTTCTAACCATCGGATGAAAAATCAAGGGTCCAAATTATCTCACCCACCATATATAAAAACCCCTCTCCACACCAAACCCTAACCCCTCACTACCTTTCCCCCAGCTGTCGCCATCCTTGACGCCCCGCTTCCACCGCCCCACCGTCACCTCCATCGTCGTCGCTTGTCCTCTTCCCCATCTCCGGTGGCTCGCCAGCGTCAAATCCACTGTCACACCATCGCTTCCCACCCTCCTGTAGCCACTGCTCACCTCCTTCTCTCCCGCCGCTGTCGCCACATGACTCCATCTGCCTCGCCTCGCCTTTCTTCCCCATCTTCGACGGTTACTACCACTAGATCCGCTATCATCTCCTAATGATAGTTGGTTCTCATCGCCCTTGCTGCCCTCCACCGCCCATTGCCCTCCCCCAAGCCCACGGCTGGTGGTGCCACTGCTGCCCCGCTGTCCGCCATACCTCTATCGCCCCAGCGTCCCTCTAAATCTGGACTCTGGTGAACCTAAATCCCTAATCTGATGAACCCTAACTCTAAAATGACGAACCACCATGGTAATTCACTGCCAGAGAGGAAGAACCCACCAGCGGGAGATGGAGATGATGATGGGTGGTGCTAGATCATGTCACTGTTTACTTTGGTGCTAGAATTCCTTGGATAAAATTCAGTTGTCTGATTACAAAACATCCAAAGTTTTATTGGTTCAACTTCAAAACGGGTTATGCTAGATCATGTCACTCTTTACTTTGACTATTTACGTTTGTATTTGAACCTATGTTCGCAGGCTGTGATGGGCACCATGCATGGCATCATAAACACGGCGTGTGCAAGCACGTCCATGTACCCTTACTTTGGGCTCCTGAAGCCCCACGGCAAGATGATCCTGGTTGGTCTGCCTGAGAAGCCTCTTCAGGTCTCAGCCTTCGCTTTGGTTGGCGGTGAGTCGCTTCTGAGTTTCTGATGTCCGCAACCATATGCACCATTTGATTCCTGATTCATCGATATTTTGGCAATACATTTTTGCATTATGCGCAATACGACCGACGATCTTCCATGGTGATGACGGCGATCGTTGTGACAATGTGTGCAAACAGGCGGCAAGACTCTGGCCGGGAGCTGCATGGGGAGCATCAAGGACACGCAGGAGATGATCGACTTCGCCGCCAAGCACGGGGTGACGGCCGACATCGAGCTGATCGGCGCGGACAGCGTGAACACGGCCATGGAGCGCCTGGCCAAGGGCGACATCAGGTACCGCTTCGTCATCGACGTCGGCAACACCCTCAAGTCGGACTGACTGGGGAGGTCACTGGTCTCAGCTCTGTAGCATAATCTACCTGCAATATCAGTAGGATGATCTTAGCTACAAGCCTGCAACACATGATCCCTACTTGCGCCAATAAATGTAGCAGGAGTGGTATATTGTTGTGCTTAATCTACCTTAATATAGTGCTTTATGTTGGAATTGAATCACTCAACTCCCTCTCTCTATTGGTTGTCTCACACAACACACACAAGCACAAAAGAGATGTTTTGGTGACGTGCTGTATCACACAGCCAAAACGTCGTTTTTCTTTTTCCCTATTGCCTCAAAGAAGAAACATCAGTACAGTGCCTTAAATTGAACACATGCGCACACAACTAACCCAGTCCAAGGGCTAATGCCTTGATCCACTTTTTATGCTCACGGCCAGGACGTGTGCCACTACTCCATTAACTAATTGCATGCATGCAGTAACTATCTATTTGACCAAATCACTTGGTACCAGCTCATGCATGCACAGACTAATGCAAAGACTAGATAACTACTTGGCCAAATCACTTGGCTGCAACATCACTGACTCAAAGACTAATTCGTGCAGTCCGTTGGCTCCCCTGCTCTTGCATGCAGCACCGTTTCTCACGGCAACGTCCGTCTCGCACAGCACGTCGGCACCTCTCCATGTCCATGCATGCTCTTCCTGCTAAGCCATACCGGACCACACAAATATACTAACTACATGCAAGACAAAAATAAACATGCAGATACAAAATATCAAGATTAGTTCCAACAATCACTTCCCTAATCTTGATATGCCATTTTTCATGCAGCTTCAAAGAAGAGTCGGTTCGTCGCTTGTGTAACCTTGAGCCAACAAAACTTTCTCCTCCTTTTCTTTCTTAGGACATTCCCAAGCAAAATGTCCAAATTCCTCGCAGTTGTAGCATTGTACCTTACTTTTATCTTTGCGCCATTCGCCGCGTCCACGGCCGCGACCTCGTCCTCGCGACGAGTCATGTCCTCTTATCATGAGAAGTTGCTCTTCCGTCCGCTTGTCCCGCCCCTTGAGAAGCTCCTCGTGCGCCTTCAGTGATCCAATGGCCTTCTCTACAGCCATCTTGTTGATGTCACCAAATAACGCTATCGACGAAGCAACATTTATGAATTTGTCAGAAACGGATCGTAGCAGCTTCTTCACGCCATACTTCTCTTCCATCGCGTCTCCAAGCTCACGAATGCGCCCAACGAGCGTCGTGAACTTCGCCGCGAAATCATCCATGGACTCTGCATCACTCATCTTAAGGTTATCAAAATCCGAGCGCAAGGATTGGATCCTTGCCTCCCGGACACGCTCGACGCCCACATGCATGGAGCGTAGCGCTGTCCACACATCAGACGCGGTCTCCTTCTCCGCAACTCGCAGCAGAGTCTCGTCGTCGATCGATTGGGAGATGATTGTCAAGGCCAGCATGTCCTTGCTCTCATCAACGTCTTTGGACGAGTTCTCGCGAACAACGGCACCCCATGCGCCGTTGGCTCGCAAGAGGTACTCCATCCTCATCGCCCACGCCGCGTAGTTCGTCCTTGTCAGCATCGGGAATGGAAGCCTCCCCGCCGTCGTAGTCGTCGTCAAGTTGCCCAAGCCACTGCTCACAATGGCTCCGCTCGGCGAGTCGTCACCACGCGGCATCGTCTTCATCATCACCTTGCTCTGATACCAATTGTTGGAATTGAATCACTCAACTCCCTCTCTCTATTGGTTGTCTCACACAACACACACAAGCACAAAAGAGATGTTTTGGTGACGTGCTGTATCACACAGCCAAAACGTCGTTTTTCTTTTTCCCTATTGCCTCAAAGAAGAAACATCAGTACAGTGCCTTAAATTGAACACATGCGCACACAACTAACCCAGTCCAAGGGCTAATGCCTTGATCCACTTTTTATGCTCACGGCCAGGACGTGTGCCACTACTCCATTAACTAATTGCATGCATGCAATAACTATCTATTTGACCAAATCACTTGGTACCAGCTCATGCATGCACAGACTAATGCAAAGACTAGATAACTACTTGGCCAAATCACTTGGCTGCAGCATCACTGACTCAGACTAATTCGTGCAGTCCGTTGGCTCCCCTGCTCTTGCATGCAGCACCGTTTCTCACGGCAACGTCCGTCTCGCACGGCACGTCGGCACCTCTCCATGTCCATGCATGCTCTTCCTGCTAACTGCTAAGCCATACCGGACCACACAAATATACTAACTACATGCAAGACAAAAATAAACATGCAGATACAAAATATCAAGATTAGTTCCAACACTTTACCTTACATATATTGTGTCATATGGGGATGGATTAATGGATTGTTTCTGGAATATTGAGAGTTGGGGAGATAGCCATGTATCATGCACCTGTAACGTCTGTTCTTCCTTTACCTCGTATATGAATAAACATAAAAAACTTGCTCTGCAGCAGCTCAAACTTTTAAAAAAGGAAACCTTGCACTTCGCATAGGAACAATCTGCATTCTCTCCATCCCTCTTTTCTCCCAAAACGAAGGAAACCATTTGCATATTTGCACTATTGTCCTTGTACACACAGTCAAGAATGAACATGCTCATGCTTTGACAAAAAAGTTGTAGTATACAACATGCCATTATGGTTTCTGCTTGTAGTTTGTGTGCAAACCACAGAGGCATCATCACCTTGCCATACCAAGGGACCTGGGAAGGGAGAGCAACCGGACCTCCGGCGCCGAGCTCGGGAACATCACGTTGAGCCTGTGCATCAGGACGTCGGCTTTGGACGGTATCTCGTTGAGCAGGAACTGCTGCACGATCGGCTTCTTGAACCACTCGAGCACCGAGTCGCCGGGCGCCCGCAGGACGACCTTGCTCAACTCGAACGGTGACTCCAGCGACGTCAGCACCTGCGCCACCACCATCTTGAGCGTCGGCCCCGTCACCAGCTTGATACGCCGCGGCACGACCCCGTAGTAGAGCATCCGCTTCCTGAACCGGTGCAGCGTGTGCACGGTCGCGACGAGCGCCGCGCCCACGGACAGGTTCCGGACGTCCAGGGACCAGGCGATGTGCTGGTCGAAGACGATGGCCTTGGCGAAGAGCTTGTTCTCGTAGGCGACCTTCCAGACGCAGCGGGCGCGGTTCATCTGCCCCATGAGCACCAGGTAGTTGAGGAGCACGTTCACGAAGTACCTGGCCGCGCTCTCCTCGTTGTCGTAGTCGATGCCCTGGAAGAACTCACGAACGAACGAGAGCACGGGCTTCTTGCGCTGCTCCGGCCCGGTGAACAGCCCGCACATGAAGCCGTGCGCCTTGTGCTTGCTCGCGCTCAGGATATCCATGATCGCACGCTCGCTGCCCTCGTCCTGGCACCGCACCAAATGCGCGAGGATCGAGGTGTAGAGTATCAGGTCCACCTTCGCCGCCCCGGCAACAAAAGTCTCGAGCAGTGGCCGTGCCGAGTCATACAGCCCCGTCTTCATGCAAGACTCGAAGAGCTGCCTTATGATGAAATTGTTGGTCCGTATCCCGGCCGAGCCCATGAACCGCAGCCACCGCAGCGCAAGCTCTGTCGACCCATCCCTGATGTAAATCATCAACAGGTCGCTCGCAGTCACCTCGATCGGGAACCCTGACGCTTTCATCTCCAGCAACACCTTTGCAGCCAAATCCAGCAGCCTCTTTTTCGCCAACATTGTCAGCAATGCTGTGAAGGTGCTCAGCCCCGGCCTTGTCCCTGCATTTGCCATTGAGTGGTACAACCGCATTGCTGCATCCACCTGCCCCGCCGAAGCATGCATTTCCACCAGACAAGCATATGTGGCCGGCGTAGGGAAGAAGCCAGACTTGTCCATATCGCCAAACAACCGTGCCGCGACGTCCAGCCTCCCTGACCGTGCATTCGCCTCCACCACCATGGTGTACAACCCAAAGCTCGGCCGGAGCCCTCCCCGCCTCATCTCCTCCCAAAGCTCCATTCCTGCATCCAGCTTCCCGGCCCTCACCAGCCCCTCCACCATGGCAGTGCTCACTGCCGTGCTCGCCCGGTGCCCCACCGCCACCATCTCCCTGTACATCCCCATTGCGGCGTCGAGCCTTCCCGCCTTGGCCAGCACGTCCACCATCACGCCGTACATCCGAGCAGACGCCCGCCCGACCCCCTCCCTTTGCCTCATTTCATCAAACATCTTGCGCGCGGCGTCGATCCTCCCGGCGCGCGCCAGAGCAGGCACTGCGAGCTCGTACGTGCCCTCGTCGAGGGCGCAGCCCGACGCGGACATTTCGTCAAGCACCTCGAAGGCTTTGAAGGCAAGGCCCCTGGTGAGCAGCACCGAGAGCAGGGCGTTGAAGGTGGGCGTCTCGAGGACCCTGACGCCGGCGTCGCGGAGGCGCTTGAAGCAGTAGAATGCGGGCTCCAGGAGGCCGTGGGTGGCGAGCGTGGAGACGACAGCGTTGAGGGTCTTAGGGAAGGCGGCTGGGTCCGGGAGCGCGAAGGCGTCGTCGAAGAGGGCGAGGAGGTCGGAGGAGTGGGTGGCCGGCGGGAGGCGCGCCGCGAGGAGGGAGGAAAGGTCGTCGGATGGGAGGAACCAGGGCTGGAGGCGGGCCCAGGCGACGAGGGAGAGGAGCGGGGTGGGATCGGAGGCGGGAAGGGAGCTGGCAGCGAGGAGGAGGAGGGAGGGATCGGGCGGGGAGGGGAGCGCGGAGAGCGCGGCGGAGAGGGAGGGGCCCGAGCGGAGGCGGAGGGAGAGCGCGGCGAGGCGCGCGGCTGCGGTGGGGCGCGGCAGAGGGTGGGCGGAGGAGCCGGAGAGGATGGTGGGATCGGCGCCGGGGACGGCGGGGCGCGCGCCCGGGGCGGAGGAGAGAAACTCCCCAGACTCGTCCAGGTAGTCCACCGTGTCCGTCCACTCGGCGCCGGGCGGCTCCGACGAGAGGCGGCGCAGCTCGAGGGAGAGGGGTAGTGTCACCGCGCGGCGGCGGAGGCGGGCGAGGCCAACGCGGAGGAGCATCTCTTTGGTGGGTTTCTCGCCTTCGGCTCCGCGATTTGGTGAAGAGCTGAAGCGGACGAGCGGCGCACCAAGTTGTACAAACTGCACCTGGCCCAATGACTGGTCGTGATGCGGCCTAAATTGCAACGGATCCTCCTAATCACATCCGCAAATGGGCCGCCCAACCAAACGTTTCTGCCCAACCAAACTGCAAGTGCTCCGGAAGGGATTCGTCTTCTCCCCAAAGGTGGAATTTGATATATGTCACTTAAAAAAATTGTCACTTTAAGATATACCACTTAATTTTCTAAAATTTAAAATTTACAACTCCAGTTTCTTTCTCTTTAGACATATGCTATTATCACTCATTTTCTTCCATTTTCTTTTCTATTCTCTGATTTTTCATATATTCCAAAGATGAACTTCTGGTTTTGTCTCTTATCTATTCCTCTCATCCCTTCGTTCTCCCCGTCAAAGCTTCTCCCTCCTCTCTTGCCCCCTTGGAGCCCCTGAGCTCCTCCCTCCCGCCCCCATCGGCCTCCCTCCCTTGTCAGCACTAGATCTAACCTCCCCTTCGCCCCCGAGCTCCTTCCTCTTCCCTGCCCCCCTCGGAGCCAGATCCGACCTCCCCGCCGCCCCGAGCTCCTCCCTTCCCTCGTCGATTCGACCACAGCCGCCACGACCATAGCCGCCTTCGATCATGACCACAGTTGCCTTCGACCACGACCATGCTGCTACAATCATAGCGGCCTTCGATCACAACCACAGCCGTCACGACCACGACCGCTTTCAACCACGACCATAGCGAGGAGGGGAGCGGCGTGGCTGGGGAGGGTGGCGCCGGTGGAAGCTAGGGAGGGAGCCGAGGGGGGGCGGCACTGGGGAGGAGGGAGGAGCTCCGACGAGAAGAACGAAGGGATAAGAGGAATAGACAAGGAGCAAACCCGATAGTTTATCTTTGAAATATATGAAAAATCAGATAATAAAAAAGAAAATGAGAAAAATAAGTAATAATGGCATATTTTAAAAGAGAAAGAAACTGAATTGATAAATTTTGAATTTTAAAAAACTAAATAGTATATCTTAAAGTGGCAATTTGTGTGTGTCATATCTCAAAGTTTGCCCTCCCCAAAATCCCTACCCATCTCAGCGTGGCCGTTCTTCCTCCGCCTCCCGATCGCCCGCACGCACGCGGGTAAGGAGCTCCCCATCCTCGCCCCCCCCCCCCCCCCCCTCCGGCGAGACGCCGCGGCGCCGCCTCTCACTTCCCCTCCGCCCGTCCTTGCTTACTCTGCTTCTCGCGCTTTGTCGCGGGTACCGACAAGACGAGCAGGAGCAATTCTCTTCCTCAAGGTGCGATCTCGCCCCTAGTTCTGCCGATCGCACGTTCTTATGCGATTTCTGAACGCTAATGAGCTCCCCGCTTTCTCGATGCTTCGGTTGCATCTATTATTGCGCGTTTGTGTTGTGTTAGCTCTGATTGCTTTCTTACCGCTAACTCTAGGAAGGCATTTTTGGCCTTGCCCTTGCCCTTGCTGTTTAACTATGTAGTTTAATGCTCTAGTTCATGTCATTTATCGATTGGTCTCGGCCACGTCTATGGATCGAAGTAGCTGATGCGCGTTAAATCTTATAGATCTAGTGGCTGCTTATCCTATTAACTGTCATATGTGCGATGTGCTCTGGAGAAGTGGACTGTAGAAGTAGCGAAGTATGAAATGAAATCTAACAGAAGCCACCCAAAATGCTGAATTTGGGTAGAGGAAGTTGAGATTGGGTATACCAGTCTAAATCCTCAAATAGTGGCCGGCATATGAGCTGTGTTTGCTTGAGTAAGATGTTTACCATAATATCTGCAACCATGATAATTGTTTGGGATAGCTGTATCTAGCTTAGAACAACATATCTGTTCCAGCAGTCAACTGTATGTTGAACTCGTGGTGCATGTTTATCTTGCCTTTGTATCAGCGTTTGCATTAGGAGAAGCAATGTCAGGAGTGATCACAAAGTTCGCTGTTACATCTATGGTGATGTGGATGGCCCCAGTTGCAATTGTGTATGGGTTTTACTACCAGATTTTTCCAGGTTTGACTGTTGTTCCTCTTACTTTGCGTTGTACTTCATATTTTCTATGGAAGTGAGGTGCATACATTCATAATGTAACGACGTTTTGCTCCTTGTTCAGGTGTGAGTCAGCTTTCATCCTCAACGCAGACTCTGGCCAGTGGATTCCTTGCTGTCATATCGGTTAATCTGGTGATCGGCTTTTACATATGCTTGGCGATGAAGGAGACTCCCCACCAAGAGCCACAACCTGATCCAACCTTCCTGGCAAACGCTAAAGCAAGTATTAACCAGCCAACATCTTCCCAAGTGAGTGATGATACCCAGGGGAAGGGAAAGGTGGAGTAGGCAGTAGCAAAACTTGACTTGGATTTTGTGTCCATTACGCACATGTTATTCAGAATCAGTTGTGTTATATCCTTATGCAACACCGTGTCCTTTTAGATCGATGTTACCGCTGTAAATTTTGAGAACTATGGAACCATAAGAAGATGAACTTTTTGTACGCGCTATCAATAGATACTGTGTTCGCCTTGCTATTTTTGTTATGATGCTGAGTCTACTGTGGTCATAATTCTGGTACCTATTTTTACTAATTTGGTTAGCTCTTCTTCAGCATACACTTTAAGCAGATCAATTTTTTACTATTTTGTTTTGTTTGTATGCAAATGATTTATTGCAGTAAGGCTATTATGCTATAGGGAGAGAAAATATTTTATTAATGCTCAGGTCATTTGCTCTTATGGATATTTGGTGTTAGAATGACAGCTGTTTAGTTCTGTACTTCTGTTAACTGCTGTCTTGCTGACAACATAGCAAATTTGATCCAACATATTGTCTCTCCTGAGAGTAGATATCTGAGTAAAATTGACATCGGTTATCTAACCAAGAAGTGTTTTTGAACAATTAATTGAGCTGGATTAAAGGATAAAATAGACTCTGTTTTACTGCGAACAAACATTGCATAGTTTGTGTCACAAAACAGAATAGACTCTTTGTATATTTTCATTGACTTCCTGAAGGATGTGAATCTTCTATGAAGCGTTAATGCTTTATCCCAACATAGATCCAGGGAGCACTAGCCCCAGTAGCACTTCAGTCTTTTGGGTTACATGTGTCTTTCTCACAGGAGCATACAACTATTGACTAAATTGTGTAGACCTTTTCGTTGTTCAAATATCTTACATCTGTTCTGAAGCTTTGAAATTGAACCTCTCTAGTCAGGTTGTTTAACTATGAATCTGACCAAACTAGGCATGTTTTGTTGCTTCTGGTTAATGGAAAAGCTATGGCCAGTTCTTTTCGGCTGCGGCTTATGGCAGTTCGTAAGAGATAGTACAGAGATAAAGACACTCGTGTGCGATTTTTGTCAATATAGATGAAGTTGCTACAATGTCTACTATAATCGACTAATAGACCCCACCCTAAAAAGATACTTTGTTTGAAAGCTAGTTACTGTAAAAAAACCAAAAACAGAAGTAGAAAAGAAGGGGCCCACAGTTGATTGTATGGTAAAAGGGACTCATTGTAAAATGGAAAGTTAAGGATCTACTGTACAACTAATGGCTTACATGCCTTAAGAGTTAGGACTAAGCTAACTCATCATGTAATATCGGGCCTGAGAATGAATAGTAGTAGCTGAAAGAAGTGGCTTTTAGAAGGCGGAGGCGAGCGGTGGGGAAAGTGAGGGAGAGATACGTGCGCAAGACGGGTGGGGTGCGTGATGCGCCTGTGATTTCCTGCCTTATCTCCGGAATGAAACGGGAGTAAAAGGAGTGGGGTGCGTGATGCGCCTGTGACCTCTTGCCTTATCTCCAGAATGAGACGGGAGTGAGAGGAGCGGAGAATCCGCTTTAGGAAGCCAAATGTTCATATTAGCTTCTGCTTGGAACAGGCTCATCATATTATGAAGTACAAAGAGACTATCCAAGAGTATATTGTTCTGGAAAATAGAAAACGTAGGGGTGCATATGATCAATTCTTCACCAATAGCATATTATTTTTGGAAAATGGAGAACCCATTGATGAATACAATCAAGCCTAGCTTTAGCATGGAAATACAAGTGGAAACAAGGTTCACCATTTCTCTGAAGATTTATGCCCATATGGCAAGCATGGACATCAGCCCTGCACCTAGGAAAAGTGCAAGATATGTCATCAGCTGAAGCTTTATATTCGTCTGTAGCTTCGGGTTATTGAAATCTGTGGCTAGAAGGTCAACTAGGGACATGTAGATCAAAATCCCTGCTGAGGCTGAGTTGAAGACTCCTTCTACAATGAAGGCAGTAGAACTATGCGCGTTGTAGCTAGATGAAATCGCAGTCCCTAGGATAATGCCCACAGGTGCAGTCAGGGAGAAAAATGTTGCCATTATGACGGTTGCCCTTACCTTGAAATTAGCCTGCAATGAGAAGTGGGGATCAAAGATGTTACCTTGTTGCTGCGATACACAATATATAGATGGTGTCCTTTATCCTTTGTGTTCAATTATTTGCTTTCTTGAAAATCTATGCTTGTTTTAACTTATGACGAAGTATATATCCTTAATAGAGTCTGTTTGCATTACATAATTAGTGAAATTGTGTTTGCTCTCTGAAACAGTTTGATTTGTTTTATTTTGCTTTTGCAACATAAATCTGTTACATGATTTATCTCTTTGGATATATATTATGTCGATTGTTATTGGAAGAAAATGATTAAAAATGTTTGGTGCTTGTAATGTGTAATGTTGCTATCAGGGAACCATTTCATTTGAACTTTATAATCTCTGCCGATCTCTTATTTCCCTCCCATTTCTGCGAAAGGTGGCCTTCTAGTGGAGTATATGTTTGGACATGTTCATATGGAATTGTTTTTTTCGAACAAGTTGTAGATTCCCATTATCTTAGTCAAAAAGTGGAAGTAGAAAAGGCAAGTTAGATTTTTATCACTGAGATATCTAGTATCTGGGTTACAGTACATGGACATACCTGAACAATGCAACCACCCAAGCCTATACCTTCAAAGAACTGATGGAAGCTGATGGCACCAACCAGAGGCCTGATGGTGGATGGCCTCACAGATGCACCTAAGGACACCCCAATGATCACTGAATGCACCAAGATTCCCAGCTCAAGAACCTGCATGGTCAGAAATCTATGTGTTTATTTCAAGAGGAACTGTCTGGTTCATAAAAATATCTACTTAGTTGGCGAGTGGTGTGCAATGGAAGTTGGTTCTTGGACTAGAAAGGAAAACTGTTCTGAAGCACAGATTATCAGACCATTGAAAAGGTATTGATCCCCTCATCCACATCTCTGTTTTTTTTCATGCGTGTATTATGGAAAGAAGTAGAAATAGAAATGCTGAATTGATTTAGGTGAATCAGTAAAATGTCATTCTGGGAATTATTTTAATGTAATTATCAATGCTGATATCATATTGGTTAGAATGTGATATTTTGAAACATGCATGCTACTGTAGCTCAGCTAACCACTACTTCTATATCTTGATCTTATTATCTGCATGATTCATGCAAAGAAACAATGTACGAGCTAATGGAACTTAACTTCTTCTCATTATTATTACCAGGGAGGTTTATGAGCTTCAAGTGACTGCTCTTACCTGAGATACCACCCTGTGCCGGATTGTGTCAGCTATTGAAGCCTCCTCTTGTGAGCCGATGACGACTGCCTCACCATGTGACTGGCCGTGTGTTGCATGCGTGTGCACGTGTACGTGCTGCGCATGCTCGGTACTCCTTTCCTCGTCTGCAGCATGCTCATGCATGTCGATGTTGTCAATTGGGCGTGCCTTACTGGAGTGAGACCGGCGGTAGTATCCTGCAGCCAGTGAGTCTATCACCATCGTGCCCACTGCTGCAGACATCGCCACGAGCCCTGCGAAAGGGAAGCCCTTCCTGTCCCCGCCACCCTTGTGGAGGCACGGGGACGTGAGCCCGTCAAATGCCTCTGGCAGAATGTGCACCATACCGGTGGCGAGGATGACGCCAGCCGCAAACGCCTTGACCGCGAAAAAGGTGTCGCCGTCAGGGCGCAGCGCAGCCATGGAGCGGCCGAGCACCGGCACCAACACGCCAGCCGCCCCGGCTGTCAGGATGGATGCAATGGCGATCAGCTTCAGCTTCATTGCACTCTGCCTGTCAGTCCCATCTGTGGCATTAGTGCAGTCGCAGGCGCTGGCCGCAGCCTGCTGTGCAAAGAGCAGGAACCATGGAAGCACTTGCAAGGTATGCTTCTTGGCCAACATGGTGCTGACTATGTTGATTATGTCTCTTGTGTAATATTTCTGTTGTGAGTTGCAAGGAGATGGAGGCAATGTTGCCATGTTGGGCACTTTTATAGGAGGGAATGAGCTGTTGTGCAAAGTGTTATTGATACTGGAGCCTACAGTATCCAGAAGCTGGACTCTCTGCACTTCGGTCCAAGCTGATCCATCTGCAGTCATCAATGTGGAAGGACTGAACCCCCCCAGAACATATTGTTGCCATCAGTTGTCACTGTATCACGATATTTAGACCCAGGTGTGCCTCTCCAAATAGCTTCTCAAATCCAAACAAAAGCTATCAGTCATAGCTAAAAAATATCAGTCATAACTTAAAAGAACAATGCCTTAACGACTATCGAATCATCGGACATATAAAAGGCAAATCCAACCGAGGTTTCCAGGCTCAGTTGAAACTAAGAGTAAAAACAGAGCAGGTTCTTTTTAGTTTATACACGGCTTATGCTCATACTATCTATAGTAACTAGCTTTCAAACGGTGTGTTTTTTAAAAACGGAGTCAATAGGAAGATTGTAGTAAAAAATGTACCGAGTTCAGCTGTACCGGCCAAAATCTTATATAACTATTTTTCTATACGTACTACTTCTTACGAACAACTAAAATTTAAATATTTAAATCATAAGTCATAAACCACCGGCTCAAAAAAAATTCACCCACAGTGTTGCCATCAGTCAGATTAAACACTTCGCAGGTGATTTTTTTAGGAGTCTGCTGATCTTTTTCTGTGGTGGACTGGACTGAGAGTCTGTTTCGTTGGCGTCTAATCATCAGTGAGACCGGTAGACTGGGGTCAGCACAATGGACTCGGGGTGGACCGGTGGAGTGACTCAAGAATAATTGGTCATGGTCATGGACTGCATCAGTTAATGTCCTTTCTTAACAATAATGTCAAAAAAAAAACCTGTCCTCATGCAAGAACAAAAACTAGCCACGGGTCTCCACGTATTATAACGTTTGTAGTAATTGAATACAAAAGGTTGTCTCAACCTACAAAAGCGGCTCTTTGCACATGATCTACAGTACTGTACAACAATTGCTTACTTGAATACAAAAGGTGATAATTTGCACACGTATCTAACGTTAAAAACATGGGCACGATGTAGCACGGCACATCACACCCCAACGAGCCAAACTTGATTACTGCTAGCTTTTGGGACGCCAATAATGTCGTCGTAAACAGGAGGGTCCTACCTGTCAGACACTGCTATCAGTAACCAGCCGGTAGGAAAAGCGAGTCTTTGCAGGAGTGCTCCTGAACCGAACCGATTTATTTGGGTTATCTCGGTGACCTTGGCAGGCAACGCAATGTTTTCAGTCAACATCCGGAGGTCTCGCCTGTCACCTCAGCTGTCATGCATGATAATATCAGGGAGCACAATAGCGGTGGGTCGATGTCGAAACGCTTGTCCGGAGGGGGAACGTTTAAGGGTGGGTTAGTTTAGGATAATGGTTTACGATTTATGGTTTAAATATTTAAATTCTGGTTATTTGTGATAGGCAGTATGTAGAGATAAATAATCGTATATAATTTTAGTCAGTTTAACTGAACTCTGTATACTTTTTATTATAATTTTTCTATTGACTCTGTCTTAAAAAAAACACATCGTTTAAAATCTAATTACTATAGACAGTCCAAATATAAGTCAACTTTAAACCTGAAAGAACCCAGCGGCCACACAAAGTACCTGAGCCCATGCAAATTAAGTGTCGTAGTTTTTTACTGTCTATGTCAAAGTGGTTATAGCTTTTCCTAAAATATTTAATTAAAAAAAAATGGAAAACACGTTATGTTTTTACGGATAATCATTATCATTACTATTATAAAGAACGAGTTGGTGGTTGTACGTCCATTCTCCTACAACTGCTTTATTCCTTAACTTCTCACCATTCTCCACTTTCCAACCGATCAGAGCAATTCTCTTCTATAGCATGATTCTATGTAAATTAAATGAGTTCCGTTGCAACATACAGGTACGTAACTAGTATAAAATAAAGTCATGTTAAGAAACTAACGTATTTTAAATGACTTGGTTTTTTGAAAAATCATAAACCCGAAACTATTGTTGTTTGAAACATTAAGAATAATTCTGTTGCCTCTGATTTCTTTTTTAAACAGACCAGAGCAAAACTTTATTAGATACTCAAAGAAGAATTACAATCATTAGGGATACAACATGAGAGAACTTAGAAACACATCCCATAGACATCTAGGTGGACTCGACGTGGCCCGTTGAGCACATGCATGCGCAGCAGTGTTAGCTGACCTATGCTTAAAACAGAGCATGAATTCCGGAAGGATTTGTTGCTCATCTCCTCAACAGCTGGAAGAACTGCATGAACATAAGATAAGAGCAGCTTGCATGGCGACTATTCCACAAACCAACTAAAGCTTGTGAATCCGTCTCAAGGATTACCTTGCGAATTCCTGTAGCTGACACAAATCTAACTAAGAGTTTGCGCATATTACTTTTACTTCTAACTTCTGTTTGAAGAAGACAGAACCATCCGGAAGACGCCGTGGTCGTCCATAATCACCACACCACTAGCTCCTTCTGAAGTCAAGGACTGAAACATTCCATCAACACTTAGGCTTGCCAGGCATCTGGTGGTGATTGCCAGGGAACGTCTTGTTTCGTTGAGCCAGACTGCATGCTTTGTGTTCACCATACATGCAACTTCTCCGACGACCTCATGGACCCAACAAGAGCATTGGAGTTGCTCTTATAGCTCTCCTAGACAGGAAAGATTTTTGGATGGGCTGAAGTACCTTTAACTCGACCTCAGCCCCTTCTATATTATACATCCATGACTAAAAATTTAGGGGGGCGCTAAGGGTCTGATAGCGGTAGGGGGGCTCGAGCCCCCCGCCCCACCGCTGGATCCGCCGCTGCTCCTAGATTCGTCGGTTGGATTTAATTTCGATCCAGGTTATCCATTTCAAACCTGACGTGTGGGTATAGCCGAAGATTTTCGAATAAATAATGTCCTCAAAACATATGGTTGGATCCCGAACATCGAACCGGAATCGAACAGTCGAGATCACGCGAAATCCAGCTGATGAATCTCAGGGGGATTTGATGGGGGCCCTGACTCATTAGTGGACGTAAGTTCTCTGTACGACTTTTTGTTATTTTGTGACTTTTAATTTTGACTTCTCCAGAGTGATTTCTTGAAGTTACTTTTTCAAATGATTTCTAAAACTCAAAATAGTTTATATCATCTGTATTGATATCTCCGTTATCCATCGTTATCTTAAAAAGTATAAATAAAAATCATCTACTGTAACATAAAAGAACAAAGCCCAGAATGCATGCAATATCCGGCCGTTTGGCTCTTTTAACTGCACATTGGCTTGGGTCACATCATTACGACGTTGGATAGTTCCACTAAATTTGGCCTTGCTCGGTTGGGCTGAAAAGCTGTAGCTTATGGTCTGTTTGGCAACGGTTGCGGCTTATGGCTTTTGGTTGAAATTTTTGAATTTTGGCTGTTTACGGTACAGATTACGGAGAGATAGATACTCATTTGCGATTTTGGATGGTACAGATGTTGAACTTTTAACGTGTACATCGTTTAACTTGTAGACCCCGTCTTGAGAAAATACTCCGTTTGAAAGTTAGGTACTGTAGCAAAAGTCAAAAGCCGCCAGCTTCGGAGGAAAAGAACAGGCCCTATGGCTGAAATTGCACTTTAGCGGCTGAAATTGCATTGTAGCTGAAGGTGGCTTATTTAGCATAATTAAATTTAAAAATAGAAAAAATATGTTAGCTCATTACGGACAACGCGAACGAATACGGAAAAAAGAACCGGCAAAAAAGCTAAAAAAAACCAAAAGTTCAGAAAAAGACGAAATTTATGAATAGTGAAAAATAAACCAGAAGTCAGAAGCTGAAACTGAAATGAGCGGGGCAAATAGCTCCACTAACCTTGGCAGTTGGCACACAAGACACAACAGATAGGTCTTCTCATGCCAATCCAAAGTTGAGGAATATTTGTACATACCAAACATGAGCCATTGATTCATTTACTTGCTTTAGGATTTCGCGTTTTTCATGCGTCCAGGGAAGTGCAGAAGCACTTGAATGCATGAAAAGTTTTTTTTTTTTGCTGTTGTTGCAGAAGGTGCATTCTTTATTTTCACCACGATCGATTGGGTCTAGGATGAGAACCCCTCTAAAAGCCTCAAGGTAACCATGCAAAATTCAAAGTGGAATGTTTCAAGTGAATACACCCCTCCCTCAATGTCAACATGCAAACTTAATTGTAAGTCATCCAATATCTGTAAGAGGATTATCATAGATTCGATCAAGACAGAGATGTTAACAGCTTTTGTGTCCTTAATCATCTTAACTAGATGTACATCGTATCGACATATGAAGGATCATGCAAGAAGGTCTATGGTTTTGTTATGATGAACCATTGTCATTTTAGAGAAGTAAAAATTTGTAATTTTCCAGATTATTCTAGACAGCTTATAGAAATAGATGATTTTGAGAAATTTGAGTCATGAGATAATTTGGCGATCTAGGTCAGTGGTTATAGGGTGCATAAAACATGTTATTATTAATGTGGGTCAAGTTGTGAAGAACTTATGCCCGAAAATGATTTCTTTGTCTTTACATATGTAGGATCGCTTAGAGTCAACCATAATCAATAGCGATGATCGGGGCTACGCTCATGGAGGAGCTGAGGTTTAGAACGATCAAGAATGCTGGGTGAAATGGATGAGCTCAACCATGATATAAGGAAGGCGAGAAATGTTAAAGTGAAGTTTAAGCGATAGGTTGTACCATGTGGTTTGGTCAGTCCAAGTGAAACGTGGTCTAGTGGAACCAGAACGAGAGAGACTCGTCGATACGTGGCAAACCAGTAGTGCACCTACATGTGGCAAGCATGACGATTGTTTGCAATAGAAGGAGATGACCGGGTCAAGAAATGTCTTGATATTTTTGGTAGTTTAACCAAAAATACCGAAAACTATTTTGGAGCAAAACCGTGGCGCTTGAGCGATGTTTGGGAGAGCGGTTTAGGTCAAGAAGAAGCTGAGAAGATCAAAGTGGATCAAAGGTAAGGATTTAGCAGATTCGGACTTATGTGTTTTAAAAAGTATGCATAAATATAGTGTGTAAGTTAAAACCCATGTATGTGAGGTTATCGGGTTTCTCCCATATACACTAAGTGGATAGTATCTACTAAGGATTAGATGAGGTTGCCTAACTCATCTATTTAACGGGTTGAGATGGAGATTTGTAGTTAATCATTCAACTATCCTCTCTTGAGACTAAGTGTTTATGAGATCTATGGTTAGGGTTTAAGAGAAGTTGAGTACTGTGGTATGCTCGTTTGTCTTCCAGGTGGAGTGGCTGTAAATATTTATTCTTAAGTAGTAATACATCAATTTTTGTTTATCTCTATGAATCTCTCTTGTGCTGATTGATTTACTTTTGATTTGGTTGGTTTTATCTCCTCTCCCCCTTCTTAATCATGTTGTACTAAGAACGTGTAAGAGATAAAGATAATATCTAAAAATCAATCTCCACCCATTTAGACACTTATATAGCAAGTTCATGAAGAAACCCGGTTTTTGCTCCTTTTGGCTTCTTCGAGCGATTTCTTAATCCAACTGTTTCCTATTCAATTTGTTTGGTGTTCTAGCTTGATATAACATGTAAAAATATATCTAAAACTATCTTGGCCATCATTCACCCACAAACAAGTTATATTCAACATTTTTGGTTTTTGGTTCAACATTCCTTGAAACGGAAAAATGTCTAAACTTCGACAACGATTTTCTTGATCATTAATTGGAATAGGTTTCTGACATTTTAGAGAAGGTGCATACCCAATTTTATGTGATTTGGAGTTTTGATTTGAGAGTAAGCTTAATTTTAGGTTTTAGCATGATTTTGATGCAGCAGAGCTTCAGGAACCAAAAGATCTCAATTCCTTTAAGTTCTTTTAATATTTTTAGTTGGGATAGGTTCTTAAGGTCATGATTTAGTCTTGGTTTATGTTTCAAGTCTTTTTTATATGTGGATCAAAAGTTTCATAGATTTTCAGATGTGGAGTAGGACTGTTTTGTACAATTCGTGGCCTGAAATGCTTGTAGCACCACTATTTTTTTTAAAAAAAATTTGGCTTCTTGATCTTCATAACTTCTCATAGCTATTAGGTAAAGAATTGATGAATACTTAGGAAAAAATTTGAAGGTATAATTCACGGTACAATTCACCCTTTCTGTTGCCGTACTAATTCTACAAAATGGTATATTCACGCGTTAATTGGATGGCTCACGGCACACTTTACACCGAGATAGAAGTTTACATGTGATACATCCCTTATCGTTGGGCATGCTGCACCAAGAAGAGAGATCCGATCTGCATCCGGTTATTGACACCCCACTTGCACGTTTTAATTAGCTTTTTGGCACGAATGTGCTGCATCATTGGTCACATTGGAGGCATAACGATTGATGTGTACATGCAAGGAAAAGACTTGAGAAGTATGTATAGGCAGTGGCGGTCTGGCGGACCCACGCTTTAGCTGTGGGGTCCATTGACCCCATAGTTTTTTTAACAATATGATCTAATATAAATGAAAATTCGTATAAAACCTTAGAAAAAAACAATGCAAAATTTGTAAAAGTTGACCTCACGTGGATGTTGCAATCGTGTATTGCCCAGGCGTGTGGGTCTCTTAAACTGATCGATCTGCACTAGTGGGTTGATGGGTTCTATTGTTGGCAAGCATCTAGGCCGGATGCTGCTTGTTCCCTTCGCTCCATATCATTATCATCCCAAGATTATCGCCTTTCTTTTTTATCACCATTTTCTCACCCTAGTGATATACAGAGAACGACAATTCAGTGAGGTGCTTGCAAAGACAGATCAAGACATACATACATATCGCTCCGGCCTACAATTATGAACATTGCGATCGAAGCTGGCATAAAGTTGAGTAACCTGAAAGTATATCAAACCAGATACACGCATCTTTCGCAAAAAATCACGTGTGTTATATAGGTTTAGGTTACCATGTACTCTACACTGATAATCCTTGATCTTAATCCAAGTTAATTTGTGCAAGCAGGCATTGAATTGTCCTTGTTTCTTGCTGACCTTTGACTGGGTGATGGCCGATGCACTAGGGCGAAAAGGAGAGGGAGAAGGCGATGTAATACGCACAAGCACAATAAATCAAGTGTGGCGGAGTGGAGCGGGGAGGCGCCAATAATAATACATGATGGTTCAATTGACTTGACCCCAAAACAGTTCGTCATTCTAAATTTCTAACAGTTCTGACATGAATCAGGGAATAGCTAGCTTTGGCATGCAAGAGGCAGCAGCAGTAGATCAACCAATGTGTGGCCTGTGTTTATCAGTACATCGTTAAACGGACTCACACTAACTGGTTGGTTAAGGTTGAAGTACAGATAGAGAAGAAAAGGAAAATAGAAGTAATGTGAAGTAAATAGTCTAGTACATGGGACTAATTAACTAGTGGTTATGCACTTCGCAGGACAGTGCAATGCCCTCTTGTCACTGTCCACTAGACAAGAGGAAGGCAATAGTGTCAGTGCATATGCTGTTCCAGCCCACCAAGCTCTGAATTTGTGTTGGTGCGTGTTCGTTAATGCCTTGTGGTGAGATCATACCATATTACGATACATTCCATGTATGTTTGCGTAGTTGCGTACCTACCGGGAACCAGGGATCGACTCGTCGACGCCACTGCGAAGTGGGCGTGCCTTTCGTCAGGTCTTTCGTCTATGCAGACATGGTGCCTGCTCGGACGCTAGGTGATGCCCGTCCCTTTTAGTTTGTACCTTTCTTCGAATAAATAAACGAGACGATTTTCTATAATTATTTTAAAGCAGTTTATTAAAATAGTTATTTGAAACAGATTATCAATTTATTAGTATTCGATTTATTCGCACAAACAATCATGTTAGAGCTAAAAAGTATCTATCATAGTTATAAACTATAAGTGGAAAAGAATATGATGGCCTCCTTGATGGCCGTGCGCGCGCATCACCCTCGGAGAGCTCGGTGGTCGGTGTTTCGTTCAACGACCACGCAGAACTACATTACGGCGAGGAAGGGTCCGCGACGAGAGCTGGCACATGTGTTTTCCCCAGGATCTTGACGCACGATCAGACCGACGTGATCCCGCTTTTCCCTACCCTATGTTACATCAGAATTGTTTTGTTGAATCTTGTTGCCATGCACATTTAATTGTTCAGTTCCTCCGAAAGAAACAAGGGATGATGATGCAATAATTGGAGTTCATGCTACTAGGAGATTACATGATTGCTTGAATCTTTGATGCTCACATGTTGCAGATTCATATGCAAATCTTGGCGTCCGAAGACTCCCAGGAGCATTGCAACATGCAGCTGGTAGGATCGCAAATGGGCCGGGTGCCTGGGAACGGCTCAGGCAGAGACCAGTAAGATTGGGCTTTGGCCTTCGTATTTCCGTGAGCCTTCTTTTCGCCTACCACCTACGACTTCTGTGGACCTGGGTTCATATTGGGCTTAAGTAGCGATGTAAGCCACCAGGTTTAGAGCCCAAGTTTTGTTTCCTAACTGGGCCTCGGCCTCATTAGATGGCCCAATAAGTACACTTCACTAAAAATTCTTGGACATGCTATTTCTTTTAGACTGAAAGTGATTACAAGTTTTCTCTCTGTCACATCAATGCCAACACAATAAATCTTTGGAATGCCCATAACTTCCAAGCACATGCATATGCATTGTGCGATTCTCGCACAGAACCAGCGAGCTACCATCTTGGACAATGATCTTTAGCACGGTGAGGTTACGGAGAAGCTTGATCAGAGCACGGCGATGGCGTTCAACATCTTATTGGTCGTTGCCGACTTGCCGTTGCCCTCGGCCGTGCAGCCATTAGAAATGATGCTGTCAAAACGAGGAGGAAAGAATCGTAGGAAAGGATCGCGTGGTAAGACTTTGGAGTGCGAAGTCAACGCGGGTGGCCTCGCAGTGGGCGAGGATAACCATGCTGTAGGAGACGATGTTGGGGAAGCGGAATAAGAGATCGAAGAGGGAGGCGGAGGGCGCGAACTATGGAGGCAGCGACCGCATTGCAGGTGGAGATGGTGGCCGCGGACTCGGGAGGAGGCGGTGGCGTGGGCGGCGACCGATACACTTTCTACGGTGCCTAACACATAATGTAGATAAAGACAAGGTCTCTTTAGGAAAAACGTCCCTCCACTACTCCAATAGGATTAATCTAGGCCGTTTAATTGTGATCTAACGGTGGTTAGTCACCTGAGATGGATCGATCATAGATGACCATCGCGATCTGATTTGTGGGGTGTCCAGTGAATAATTTGTCACAATAGAGGGTTTCCTATGAAAAACGTCCTACGACCACTCCAACCATGGTCAATTCGGACCACACAATGACATCAGATGGTTCACAGAAACCCAAAGGTGGAACTGGTCTTCCCACAGGTGCGCCCCCTCCTCTACCGCTGTCGAGCCACAGTGCTGCATGGGATGCAGTTTCACCCTCAAAATTTTTACATAAAAACCTGATATATATATATATATATATATATATATATATATATATATATATATATATATATATATATATATATCCCCTAATACACAAAGTATACACTATACATACTAATATACTCCTGACAGCCCATTACGCCCAACAGACAACAAGTCAAACCTATAAGCCCAAGTGCCCCAGCCATCCTCACTTCCTTAATCGATCGGCCACCCCCATTGGAGATTCCCCAATCGGCCAAATCCTTCAGGCTTCTGCTATAGCGTAGTAGCCGAGATCGAGCTCGGGCATGCGGCTCTGCACATGCATAGATCATCGCCACCACTACACTCCCCGAAGGTTAGAGCCTCCGCTGCTGCCGGCGACCACCAGGCCAGAGAGGAAAAGATAAATCAAAGATGTTATCGAGCCAAGTCTCGATCCCATGCTTCCCAATCCGTAGATATATTGTTCTGATTTTTCTCATCCACATTGCTCTAGTTTAACTATGAAACGACAGATCCATGGGGGCATTGGTGTCGAAGCTGGCGCAGTTGCAGTCCAAAATATGCGAGACGAGGTTGGCGACCAAGCACAGGTGCGCGTACCACAAGATGCTTATAGAGAGGAACAAGCAGTACGTCGTTGACCCGCCCACCATCGAGAAGTACCAGGATCTCTCCAAGCAGCTCTGTTACACCCGCTTCACCAAGCCTCCTACGCTCCTGACTTATTGTGCCTTATTTTTTTACCGCCCAAATGTTTATTAGCTTCTTGAATCTTGAATGCCAGTAGATTGTTTCCTAATGTTCGTGTGTCAACTAGCTAACAATTTGGTGGTGCTAATAATGCTGCTAAATCCTTGTGAATTGTCCAAATTAAGATATGATTAGAATGTTATGGGATTGTAGGATACATCTTTGGAAAGTTTTATGATGTTAATTTGAATCTCGATATACCAATTTGTGCCATAGCAGCGGCCAACCGGCGCTTCTCCAGCTAAATTGAGTTGGGTGTTCGGATGAGGGAGTAGAGGTGGTGCTTTGGATGTAAGGAATTGGCCTGAGGCCTCACCGTTGTGAAGAACAATGCAGCGGCGCAGTGGTCGGCTTGGAGGAGGAAGAAGACGATAGCGACGACACTCCTGTGCTTGAACCCGGAATTGATTGAGGGGAAATGGTCAATATAGTGAGAGGAAGCCATGGCTCAAAGGAATTTGGATTTGGTTGACTCTCGACGATTATTGATACAATGAACTCGGCAGGATTTCAGATTGGGCCGAAATAATTTGAATGATACTAATTTCTTTTGGACTATAGTGAAAGGAATGAAATTTCTAAAATTTCAGCAAAACTGTGAACCCTGCTTCTGATAGGACCTGCAACGCAAAAGGGTATCAGAGGCATATGTGGATGCTTCTATCAGGCTAGTTGTGGCAGAGGGCACATGTCGCTTGATGTGTGCATCCTCTCATTGCCAAGTCGTCAGTTGTGAGTATTTTGGGCGTGTTCTTTCCAGTTGTGTCTGATGGCTTATGGATGCAGCTGATGGATTTTGACCCTAGCGCGAGCACTTGGACGAACGAATCAAATGTGGATAAATCGATAAGCCATTTCATAAAAGGTTGTCCTGATAAGCTGCTTTGAAACGGCGATGGAAAAGTCGTCCTGATTATTTATTCAGAGAAAGTCATAAGTTGAAAAAAAAAATAGGCTTTGTTTGCACTAATGTTCAGGCGAAGAACTGGCATTTCTTTTCCACTCTTGTTTTCTATATGAGGTTGGTGTTGTAGGTCCATAGGATCCTCGGAACTGCGCTAGGTATGCCGACATGGTCGTGTATTGGCTGTCCGCTGTCTAACGCCACGAGATAGCGTCGTGGGTGCCCGGTTGTTGGACAACTTGTTGCAACTTGCAACTGAATCCATGAGGAAACAAACTCCACTAGCTGCATTGCGTCTTCCACGTGATAGAGTTAATCCAACTGTCATTTTGCCATGTATTGGCCGTTCGCTATCTAACGCCGCGAGATAGCATCGCGGGTGCCTATTATAGGTCAACTTGTTGCAACTTGCAACCGAATCCATAAGAAGACAAACTCCACTAGCTACATCGTGTCTTCCACTTAGCAGAGTTACTCCAACTGCCATTTTGCCGTGTATTGGCCGTCTGTTGTCTAACGCCATGAGATAGCGTCGCGGGTCCCTGGTTGTAGGTTAACTTGTTGTAACTTGCAACTGAATCCATAAGGAGATAAACTCCACTAGCTGCATCGCGTCTTCCGCTTCGCGGAGTTAATCCAACTTTCCATTTGGCACTCATTGAACATGGTTTTATTCTTCCTCCTCGTGAGTTTGAATAAGTTTGGGGCTAAGCCTCTCCGTGTTGCCATCTGTTGTGCCAAGGGCGCGCTTTCTTGCCATCACCAACTGTAATGATCGTAGACATAAGGAAAAGTTGCCTATTCGATTCATCACACGACACTTCCGTTCCAATTTACGTTTTTGCTTCACTCGTCCACGCGTACCATTCAGTGGCTAGTTTTGTTGGAGCTAATGATGAATTAAGGTGCACAACCCCTAGAATCTTTACTATTATAAAAGTGTGAGTTAGTGGTCGTCGGTCCATTCTCTCTCCTCTCTTCTCAGTCGTCCGATCAAAGATCAGCCATCTAGATCTGCATATAAGTAGTTCTTCCGCTCCTCGTAGAAAAGGTTGGGCCCGCACTCATCCTCTTCTCTTCCCCCACATCCTCCGCCTCCTGCAGCCACTTCACCTCCCACAACTGTCACATCCTTCTCTCCTCCAAACCCTCGTGCCACACCTCCTCCTCCTCAGCGTCACCACCAATTCTTTCCCTGTACGACATCATCTGGTCACAGTCCTCCAACTTCCTCAAGCAGTGTCACATCTCCTGATCGCCGCCTCTCCAACGCATTTGCTCGTCGCCTCATCTCCCCATTTGCTCGCCGCCGCCTCCCCACCACCACCTCCTGCAACCGCTACCTCCTTCTCCCCCAAACTCTTGTGTCGCACCTCCTCCTCTTCGGCACCATGGTTGAAGAGGGCCGTGGTCTAAGGGGGAAGTGGTCAACGTCGAAGGGTCGTCATCGAAGGAGACAATGGTTGAAGGGGCAGCGGTCGAAGTCGAAGGGGGCAGTGGTCGAAGTCAAAGGGGGCAGTGGTCGAAATCGGGGCAGCGGTCGAAGTCAGGGCCGAGCAGGCTGGCGCCGACAGTCGGGCGACAGGGCACAAACGCACCGGAGGCCTGCTAACATACGACCACCAGCGATGGTCGATCGCTCTCAACCTACGATCACGCGCGATGGTCAACGGCTTCTAACTTACGACCACGAGGTGTGATCGACGACTTCGAATTTACGACCATGAGCACTGGTCGGTGTGTTTCGACTTACGACCACGAGGTGTGGTAGATGTCTTCCGACTTACGACTACGAGCGTTGGTTGATGTGTTCCGATTTACGACCACAAGATATTCTCGATGGCTTCCGACTTACGACCATAAATGATGGTCGTTGGCTTCTGATGTACGACCATGAGCCATTGTCAAAGGCTCCCAATTTAAGACGATGATCGACCGTCAACCGCTACCAACTTACGACCACCATCGATGGTCAACCGTTCCTGACCTACGATCACACGTGATGGTCGACGGCTTCTAATTTACGACGACGAGGTGTACTCGAGGGCTTCCAATCTATAACCACAAGGTGTGGTCGATGTTTTCCGACTTATGACCATGAGGTGTGATCGACGGATTTCGACTTACTTGACAGATTTAAAAACTTTTAGAACATGTTTATATGCATATTTTAAAAATATTAACACCCGTGAGTTTGAAAACATATAGTATGATAATTTTTAAAATCCGTAGCAACGCATGGGCATTCAACTAGTTAAACAAAAAGAAGAAGAAAGAAGAAAAACTGCACGGATGAGGTACGAACTATGGTCCTATTTAGACTTGGGCCCTATCCGTGTGCAAACCATCGAGAGGCCCAAAAGGCAGTGCTTTCATCTCTCGTTGCTGCCGTCCGTCCAGCACGTAATGGCTCCACCTAATTCCAGACGGCCGCGCCGTGCCGAACAAGTCGTGACTCGTGCGCGCGCGCAGCCTGCTCTCCGAGGCACAGGCAGCGCAGCGCAGCCCGGCCCGTACCCCCACCTCCGCACGCGTTGCCGCGATGCGTGCGTCGCGCGCTCTCGCGGTGCTTTTGATCGGGTAGATTTCGCGTTCCGTGCGGTTCTCCGGTGCGTCCAACAGAGTAGCAAGCTGAAACAGCGCGCGGTACGTTTTAATATTCTGATCGGGTATATCCGTTTTCTCCCGACTCATTTGGACACAACACCAAGATCCACGTAACATTACACGATGCCATATCACCATGGCAACGAAGTCAACAGTTCCGTTTACATCTATCGCTCCCTTGATCGATCCCTTACACACAGCAGTATCACATTACAAGTACTATTTACAGCAGGTACACGACGGACACAGCAAAATCATAAACCAGCATATAACGCACGTACGCACACACGATGGCGTGATGCACCATCCACTTTTTTCCACGTAGAGAGAGATCGACCCCTAGCGTGACTTTGTTGATATCTTCCCAGCGCACTTCACCCGAATATGTAGCTGCTCTCCACGGCCTTGAACACCGTGGGCTCCTCCTCCATCGCCATCACCACCTCCGGCGCCGCGTGTACGTACACCACCCAGTCGCCGTCCCCGCGCGCGCTTGGCATCGGCATGACGTACCCGGTGCCGCCGGGCCACGGGAAGTGGTACGACGCGAACGCCGGCCGGCCCCACCCGAAGTCGACCTCGCCAACGGGGAACCTCATCCCCGACGACACGACGCAGGCTGCCGCGTCCTCACCGTCGTCGCCGCCTATGTAAGCCCTCGGCACCGTGGTTTCGGGCCGCAGCGCCTCGACCCAATCGACGAGCTCCCGGAAGTGCTCGCCGGTCGCCGCCTCCACCACCCACCGGTGCACGTCGTCCGCCACATCGGCGAGGGCCATGTCACGCAGGTCGGCGGAGCCTATGAAGCCGTATGGTATTGTCAGCACGTTGCCGAAGTAGGCCTTCATGGCGTCGTCCGGGAACAGGCGAGTGCGCCCGTCCACGACCACGCCCATGCAGCACGAACGTTGACGCTGGGAGGCTGCCCTGGCGTGGAGTTGCCACAGGTGGGCCGTGAACGCCTCCAGCTTCGTGCGCCCGGGACCAGCCGAGACCTGCAGAGCGGCGACGTCGGCGGCGGCCACGCGGTAAATACGGTTGAAAGCGGCGGCCACCGTGGCTGGCGGGGCCGGCGCTCGGCTGATCGGGACGAAGAGGCGGTCGGCGAGGGTGTCGGTGCACGCCGGAGGCGGGCTGCTTGGCGCAAGGAAAGAGCGGCGAAAGGATGGGGCCAAAGATGCAGAGCTGCCCCGGGCGGCCGCGGCCCACGCGACGAGGAACATGTTGAAGGAGTAGGCGTCGCAGACACGGTGATCGAAGGTGCAGCCGACGACGGCGCCGCCGCACTTGAACTTGGTCACCTGCGTGCGTGCGTGTGCCATGCATGCAACGCAGTGGCACATGCAGTTGTGAACTTATGATCAAAGCTACAATCGAATAATTTTGCATGTTTTAATTACGTCAAAAAAAATCTACGATTGTACATATACTTGGAAGGGAGTGTCTAGACTCTAGAGTGTCTATGTATCATTCGGATATTTTCTTCATAACTATTATTTAAATTTGAGACCATTGAATTAGAGATCAAATGGTTCCTTGTTTTTAAAGGGAGGAGATTTTTTTTCAAAAGGAAGGATGTAGAATTCAAGGGGGATAGAGGAGGATTTATGGTCATTGGATCTCTAATCCAACGATCCTAAATCTGGATGATAGTTAAGAAGAAAATATTCAGATGGTGTTTAACAAAACCCGAATTGGTACCTAGCTAATTTGGACATGTAAAATCTTGTGCTCAAGTATATGGAGGTTGGTACGGATGAAGCATGATAGTGGCCTACCAAATTAAAAAATTTCAGTGTCTCAGTGATAATAAAGTAAAGAACGTTGGTGTGCCGGGTGTTTTATAACCGTGTTATATATAGCCTGCTCGTTACCTAGAAGATGTTGTTGGAGATAGATAGGATTGAAGGAGTTGATCGCCACATGGAATTGCTCCAAAAAAACAGTGAAATTTCCAAGTTAATTTGTGCGTTATTGCAATCGTGTGAATTTCGAGACCTTACCGATTAGTTTCAAGTTTGTTTTTTCTTTTTGTTTAATTTCGTGCCTTTTTAAAAAGAATGTAGTACGCGTCTATATATGATCCGGTCCGAACCTGCACGCACATGACCCCGACCTTCTTCTTGGGCACCATCTTCTCAACGCTCTCGTCCGGCGTGCCGAGCCGCACCTCTCGCAGCTCCGTGCCGTCCGCGCTCGCCTCCGCGAAGTCCACGCCCCGGCCGCTGCATAGCAGCTCCGGTTCGCCCGCGGCGTTGGCCACGACCTCCCCCGCGAGCGGGTAGTACGCCACCAGCACCTCCGCCAGCGCCGCCTTCAGGGTCGCGGCCGGGTAGCTACCTGCCGCGTCGATGTAGCAGAAGACGACGCCGACGTCCAAGGGCGGCAGCATAAGGTCGAGGTTGGACAGCGGCAGGCGGTGCTCCTGCAGCGGCATGGCTGGCGCCACCGTCGAGGAGGACGTGACCGTCGCCTCGTAGCCGCAGCCGTCTCCGCCTTTGGTGTACGTGATGGCTTCCTTAACCATGTTGTGCGGTGGTACGTGTGTGCGCGAGCGCACGGGGGTGTGAGTCCGTGAGTGTGTGTGTGTGTGTGATCGAGGGAGAGACCGAGTGGAGATTGGTTTGAACTGCAGATGGGCGGAGGCTAGCTAGCAGGGTGGCTTTATAAAAGAGGCGTGGAGATTTTTTTACCCGCCATCCTTGGATTGTTATAAGATGCGATTTGGTCATGCACGTTGTTTTCTGTCTTTTGTGTTACGGTTGATATTTTTTAATCTATATTTTTTGAAATGACCATAGATAACGAAGACGCTAACGTAGACGGATCACATCGTTGTAGACTCAGGAAGCCATTTATAACTGTAAAACCATAATCATACTAAAGCACTAAATATAAATCTAACTGCAGTGTTTCCAAACGTAAGATCTAGCTTATTTTTTACGTGGAACCTCTAGGCCTTTAAATCGAAATCATACTCATACAACAAAATTACAATTGTACATGTAGAATTATCATTTGCCATACAAATGTAACATGTCAATGCGAAGGCCTTGTAAGGAAAGTCGTCGAACATAGTACTACAGCTGTAGATTCCTTGCTGTCATATCGGTTAATCTGGTGATCGGCTTTTACATCTGCATGGCAGAAAAGTCAAGAGCCACAACCTGATCCAACCTTCCTGGCAAACGCTAAAGCAAGTATTAACCAGCCAACATCTTATTTCCCTCCCATTTCTGCGGAAGGTGGCCTTCTAGTGGAGTATATGTTTGGACATGTTCATATGGAACTGTTTTTTTCGAACAAGTTGTAGATTCCCATTATCCTAGTCAAAAACTGGAAGCAGAAAAGTCAAAGCATGCACCTGCTCGGTCCTCCTTTCCTCGTCTCCAAGAAAAGTCAAAGCACCGAACGTGTATGTCGATGTTGTCAATGGGGCGTGCCTTACTGGAGTGAGACCGTTTGTAGTATCTGTTAGATTGATCTCTCCCAGATTAGCCCAACGGCTAATCTGGACCTTGATCACGCGCCCTGATCGGGGGCGCTCAGCCCAACAACTGGCTGATGGGCCCCCGTTGCGCTGCGCTATAAATAGAGGGTGGGGGCCGGCGGCTCGCGTCACGAGGTTCGCCTGAGCCGTACATCCCCACCCGACAAACCCTAGACCGATCGCAGAGGGTGCGCAGTAGGCGACGGGAAGCACCATCGCCGTCCACGTCGCCGGTCCTTCTCCGCCGCCGCCGCCACCGTCTTCTTCCCCGACCGTCGCTGCCCGTGCGCAGACTACACCGACGAACCAGCGATGGCCGGGTCCTCCTCCAACGCGTCTGAAGGTCGGTGCTCTCTCTCTCCCTTCCCTCTCAGATCTAGTTTCCCCAAGCGCAAAGAGAAGCCAACATTGGTATCAGAGCGGGCAAAGGGGATCGGGGGCTCACGGTTGAAGCCGGCTCCGATGGCGCAGCCGCGCCGCCGCCGTTGCCGTGCGCCGCCGCTCTGTGTGGGTGCCGGCCGAGGCTCCCCGCGGGTGCTCCGCGCTCGGGGCCACCGCTCCGCCCCGGCCGCCGTCACGCTGCGCCCGGCCGCCGTGCTCCGCTGGGGGCCATGGGGCCGCTGCCGCCGCCGCCTCGCGGGCGCTGCGAGCGCCGCCGCCTTGCCGCTCCTCCCGCGTGCGGGCGGGTCGCCAGGCCGCCGGTCGCAGCCGCTCTCTCGCGCGGGGGCGCGCGCCGCCGTCGTTCTCCAGGGGCCGCCTCCTTGCCGCCCAGATCCGTTTTTTCCGGGTGGATCCGGCGCATAATGAAGCTAGGGTTTTGGGTTTTATTCCCGTCGCCTACTGCGCCCCTGGCCCTTGGATTTGATCCGACGGCCACTCATGAGGTTTGGGGAGGGGGCGGCTTTTGGGCTGTGCGGGTGGCTAGTTGGGCCGGCGTGTCTTTTGGGCCGGCTGCTTCATGGGCTGCGGCCACGCGCGTGGGAGCTGGCCGAGTGGGCCGCGGCTGCGCAGGATGGGCCAAATGGCCATTTTGCACAGTAAATTCCAGAAAAATGAAATTTAATTTTTCAGAAGCATTTATGAGTGAATTTGAATGAAATTTGAATCAAATTTCTGGAAATTTTTGCACCAACGTGTTAATTATTTCCAGAGATTGATGAGTACAGTAATGGTGCTTCTGAATATGAATTATTTTAGAATAATTTCATGTTGATTATTTTTCAGTAGCACCTTAATTGATAATTTGGCTAATTTTGCTAAATTAAATCTGTCAAAAATTGAACCAACGGGATATTTTTGACAGAATAGAAAAGTATAGAAGATGCTTCTGAAGATAGAGAATTTATTGTTTCCGCTGCAAAAGATATTATTGATTGATTTTTCATTATTAAATTCGAACCAACGGGAGAATTTAATTTTGGAAAAATAGAGATAAATCCCAGATAATTATGATATTGTTATTTTCTGACCAACGTTGATAATAACAATATTATAATTTTTAATTGATGAATTTTATGCATTATTTCTATTTCTGCCCAACGGTGATGTAGATTTAATGTATAGATAAAATTGATTTAAATTGTATGTCATATTTTTGACCAACGTTGGAAATAAGACATATGATTTTGCTGTTACGTTCTCACTTTATTTGAAATATTTTTCAGGAGGATACAACTTGATGAGTTGTATCAGAGAGATCCCCACTCTCAAAGGTGATAATTATGGAGAGTGGAAGAAAAAGATAGACTTAGCGTTTATCTTGGCTGAGGTGGACTGGGTCCTCACTACAGCACGTCCCACTGAGCCTTTGGCGCCAGTGAGGGAACAGAATGAGGATGACACTGCATGGCAGAAAAGACAGAGGGATCATGCTCCCTTACAGATGTCTTATGACCTTGATCATAAGAAATGGACCACAGCCAACAAGAAATGTATGGCTGTAATAAAGAACACAATTGAGCCTGCGATTTTGGACTCAATTGCAGAGTGTGACACTGTCACTGAATACCTTGATAAAATAAAGAGTCAGTTCACTGGCTCTTCAAAGACTTATGCTACACAGCTGATTAAGCAGCTGGTAACAGAAAGGTATTCTGGCGGTGACAATGGCATAAGAGAGCACATTCTTAGAATGAGCAACTTGGCATCTAAACTTAAACCGATGGATTTGGCTCTCAAGGATGAGTTCCTTATTCATTTGGTTTTTGCTTCTTTGCCAAAAGAGTTTGACACTTTTGTTGTCAACTATAATATGCAGCCCGAGAAATGGGACATGGAAAAGTGCATAGCTATGTGCGTGCAAGAGGAGGAAAGAATCAAATCCTCACATGGTGGTTCTATCAACTATGTGAAGGATAACAAGAAAAAGAATTACAACAGTAACCCCTTTTCAAAGAACAAGGGCAAAGCCTCTGTACATCAGCCTCAACAGAATAAATTTGCTGTAGACAAAGACCAGTGCCTTCACTGCAAGAAGACAGGACACTACAAGAAGAACTGTCCTGATTATTTAAAGATGATAATGGCAAAGAAAGGTGAGAACATTATTACCTTTATTAATGAATGCCTGTATGTGAAATATTCGAAATCCACTTGGTGGATTGACTCAGGAGCAACTGTTCATTTTGCTAATTCATTACAGGGATTCCGTTCGACGAGGACTACGCAAAGAAAAGAAAGATGCATTAAAGTTGCAAATGGAGTCGAAACTGAAGTTGAAGCCGTTGGCGATCTTTCATTAGAATTAGCTAATGGCTCCACTCTTTTACTTAGAGATGTCCTTTTTGTACCCTCTTTACAAAGGAATTTGATTAGTGTGTCAAATTTGGACAAAGATGGTTATGATTGCAATTTTGGAAATGGCAAGTGCGAAATAATGTTTAATAAAGAATGTGTTGGTATTGCCATATTACAGAATGAGCTTTATTTGTTATCATTGTGTGATGATGTGAATGTCGTATGCGATAATGAGAACGTTGCGTGCGAGAAAGTGATTGAATCCTCGTCTACGAATGTAAACAGAAAACGAAAGAGAACTCTAGATGATTCGTCGAAATTATGACACTGTCGTTTAGGCCATATTTCGAGGGGGAGAATAGAAAGACTAGTAAAGAATGATATTCTTCCTCCATTAGAGTTCTCAGACTTAGAACAATGCAGAGAATGCATTAAAGGAAAATATGTAAAGAAAATAAAGAAAGACGCTAAAAGAAGCACAGGAGTTCTACAAATTATTCACACAGATATTTGTGGTCCTTTTCCTGTGAAAAGTGTGGATGGATATGACTCGTTCATAACATTCACAGATGATTACTCCCGTTATGGATATATTTATCCAATCAAAGAAAAAAATGAAGCCTTGGATAAATTCAAGATATTTAAGGCTGAAATTGAAAACCAACATGATTTAAGGATTAAGATAGTCCGATTTGATCGTGGGGGGGAGTACTACGGTCGACATACCCCATATGGACAAGTTCCTGGACCTTTTGCAAGGTTTTTACAGGAAAATGGAATAGTGGCCCAGTATTCTATGCTGGGCGAACCTCAGCAAAATGGAGTAGCTGAAAGACGCAACCGTACCCTGATGGATATGGTGCGAAGTATGATGAGCTACTCCACACTCCCATTGAGTTTATGGATGGAGGCGTTGAAAACCGCCATTCATATTCTCAACAGAGTGCCTAGTAAGTCGGTGCCCAAAACACCGTATGAGTTGTGGACAGGAAGAGTTCCCTCACTAAACCACTTACGTGTGTGGGGGAGTCCTGCTGAGGCTAAAGTATTTAACCCAAACCTTGGGAAACTTGATCCCAAAACAGTAAGTTGCCATTTCATTGGCTACCCTGAAAAGTCAAAAGGTTATCGTTTCTACTGTCCAGACAGATATACAAAGTTTGTAGAAACGAGACACGCTGTCTTCTTAGAGGATGAAATGATGAGGGGGAGCATGGTAGCTCGAGAGATTGACCTTGAAGAGAAGCGGGTGTATGCGCCCACTCCGATGATTCAAGAGCCATTCTTCACACTACCTGCTGTCGCTGCACCGACGATGCAAGACACTGTGGTGCCAGCACCTGTTATTGTTCCTCCCGTGGCAACAATGAATGAGAATGAAGAACCTGTTCTTCAGGATCATATAGAACCTATTGCCACAGATGAGGGGGAGCAACAGCAGCCTCAAACAGTAGATGTACCAAATGAGGAGGCCCCGAGGAGGTCACAAAGAGTAAGAAGATCAGCTATTTCTGATGATTATCAGATTTATCATACAGAGGAATTTCAAATGGAGGATGATCCCACCTCATTTGAAGAAGCCATGAGAAGCGAAAATTCCTCAAAATGGCTTGAGGCCATGGAAGAGGAGACGAGGTCCATGAAGACTAATAAAGTCTGGGACTTGGAAATTATTCCTAAAGGAGCCAAAACAGTAGGCTGTAAATGGGTCTACAAGACAAAACATGACTCCCAAGGGAATGTAGAAAGATACAAAGCGCGACTTGTGGCAAAAGGATTCACGCAAAGAGAAGGGATTGATTACAATGAGACCTTTTCTCCAGTCTCATGTAAAGATTCCTTCAGAATCATAATGGCATTAGTAGCACATTATGATTTAGAGTTACATCAGATGGATGTAAAGACGGCATTTCTTAATGGGGATTTGGAGGAAAATGTTTACATGGCACAACCGAAAGGTTTTGTCGTGGAAGGAAATGAAAGAATGGGATGCCGCCTAAAGAAATCGATTTATGGGTTAAAGCAAGATTCAAGACAATGGTACTTGAAGTTTGACAGTACAATAAGAAAATTTGGGTTTAAAGAGAATGTAGAGGACAACTGTGTTTATACAAAGTTTAAAGATGGGAAGTTTATCTTCCTAATCCTGTATGTGGATGATATCCTACTAGCTAGTAGTGATGTTAGTCTGCTACTGGAGACAAAGAAGTTTTTGTCCTCAAACTTTGATATGAAAGATCTTGGTGAAGCTTCGTTCGTTCTAGGGATCGAAATTCACCGGGATAGAAACAAGGGGATATTGGGACTGTCACAAAAGGCATACATAGAGAAAGTCTTAAAGAAATTTGGTATGCATAGTCCTTCACCTGCACCTATAGTCAAGGGCGACAGATATGGGGATTTTCAATGCCCCAGGAACCAGTACGAGCTCGAACAAATGAAAGCGGTTCCATATGCTTCAGCTGTCGGAAGCTTACAGTATGCTCAAGTTTGCACACGCCCTGACTTAGCATTTGTTACCGGGTTACTTGGCAGATTCCAGAGCAATCCTGGAATAGAACATTGGAAATTGATAAAGAAAGTCTTGCGTTATTTGCAAGGAACAAAAGGCCTCATGATGACATACAGAAAAACAGATTTACTCCGTATAGTGGGGTATACAGATTCTGATTTTGCGGGAGATGATAGAAAGTCTACATCCGGATATGTATTCACTCTCGCAGGAGGAGCTATTTCGTGGAAAAGTTCAAAGCAAACCGTCACTACATCGTCCACAATGTATGCCGAGTTTGTAGCATGTTATGAGGCCACGGGGCAGGTGAACTGGCTAAAGAAGTTCATACCCGGTTTAAAAGTGGTTGACGACATCAATAGACCACTTAAGTTGTACTGCGATAATGAACCCGCAATAACGTATGCCCACAACAATAAGTCAAGTGGTGCTGCCAAACACATTGACATAAAGTACTATGTTGTGAAAGATAAAGTTCGGGATCAAATTATAAGTCTTGAGCATATAAGTACCGCAAAGATGTTAGCGGATCCGCTTACTAAAGGCTTACCACCCAACGTGTTCAGAGAACATGTAGCCGACATGGGTTTAAGGGAAAGCCTGTGATTCCTGGACTAAAAGATGGCCCAAAAGATTAAAGTAACTATTTCAGAACAAGAGAGGTGTATTGTAGCTGTTGAATCTATCGGCGATTGACCGTGACGATGAGACATGTTCTATGCACTAATCTGTGATGGAATGAGTAAAGTCAAAAGTAATTAAAGTTAAAGCATAAAGGAGATCAAGGGGGAGAATGTTAGATTGATCTCTCCCAGATTAGCCCAACGGCTAATCTGGACCTTGATCACGCGCCCTGATCGGGGGCGCTCAGCCCAACAACTGGCTGATGGGCCCCCGTCGCGCTGCGCTATAAATAGAGGGTGGGGGCCGGCGGCTCGCGTCACGAGGTTCGCCTGAGCCGTACATCCCCACCCGACAAACCCTAGACCGATCGCAGAGGGTGCGTAGTAGGCGACGGGAAGCACCATCGCCGTCCACGTCGCCGGTCCTTCTTCGCCGCCGCCGCCACCGTCTTCTTCCCCGACCGTCGCTGCCCGTGCGCAGACTACACCGACGAACCAGCGATGGTCGGGTCCTCCTCCAACGCGTCTGAAGGTCGGTGCTCTCTCTCTCCCTTCCCTCTCAGATCTAGTTTCCCCAAGCGCAAAGAGAAGCCAACAGTATCCAGCAGCCATTGAGTACATCACCATCGTGGCCACTGCTGCCGACATCGCCACGAGCCCTGCGAAGGGGAAGCCCTTCCTGTCCACGACTTTTTGTTATTTTGTGGCTTTTAATTTCGGCTTCTCCAGAGTGATTTCTTGAAGTTACTTTTTCAAATGATTTCTCAAACTCAAAATAGTTTATATCAACTTTATTCATATGTCTGTTATCCATCACCTCAATGTCATCATTGGACATTGGAGGCATAACGATTGATGTGTACATGCAAGGAAAAACTTGAAAAGGATGTATAGGCAGTGGCAGTGTGGCGGAGCCATGTTTTAGCTGTGGGGTCCATTGACCCCATAGTTTTTTTACAATATGATCTAATATAAATGAAAATTCATATAAAACCTTAGAAAAACAATGCAAAATTTGTAAAAGTTGACCTCACGTGGATGTTGCAATCCTAGCTACGCCACCGTGTATTGCCCAGGCGTGTGGGTCTCTTAACTTATCGATCTGCACTCGTGGGTTGATGGGTTCTATTGTTGGCAAGCATCTAGGCCGAATGCTGCTTGTTCCCTTCGCTCCATATCATTATCATCCCAAGATTATCGTCATTCTTTTTTATCACCATTTTCTCGACCTAGTGATATACAGAGAACGACAATTCAGTGAGGTGCTTGCAAAGACAGATCAAGACATAGATATATATTGCTCCGGCCTACAGTTATGAACATTGCGATCGAAGCTGGCATAAAATAGAGTAGCCTGAAAGTATATCAAACTAGATACACGCATCTTTTGCAAAAAAAAAATCACGTGTGTTATATAGGTTTAGGTTACCATGTAAATCAAACGGACACTTTAGGGGTATACACGTACGTAGCATCCTGTACTAGACTATTTACTTCACATTACTTCTATTTTCTTTTTCTTCTCTATCTGTACTTCAACCTTAACCAACCAGTTAGTATGAGTCCGTTTAACGATGTACTGACAAACACAGGCCACACATTGGTTGATCTACTGCAGCTGCCTCTTGCATGCCAAAGCTAGCTATTCCCTGATTCCTGTCAGGACTGTTAGAAATTTAGAATCATGAACTGTTTTGGGGTCAAGTCAATTGAACCATCATGTATCTCGCGAGCATTATTATTGGCGCCTCCCCGCTCCACTCCGCCACACTTGATTTATTGTGCTTGTGCGTATTACATCGCCTTCTCCCTCTCCTTTTCGCCCTAGTACATCGACCATCACCCAGTCAAAAGTCAGCAAGAAACAAGGACAATTCAATGCCTACTTGCACAAATTAACTTGCATAAAGATCAAGGATGATCAGTGTAGATTACATCAGGGGCGAAACCAAGGGATAGACCAGATTAGGCTCGAACCTATCCTTCTCGGTGGCAAGGAACACCCCCAGGCACATGGCACACCTCGTTGGACGCCGGCTGATGAGTACATCAGGCATCACCACATCAGAGCAGGGAGACCAGCGCCAAGTTGCAAAGAAGGAAAGCAAAAATAAAAAATATCTGGTATCAACAATAGACAACCCACTACCATAAAGAGACCCAACAAATTCATTTCACTGGCCCACCAAAACACTAACTCCAACTCATAAACCCTACCACCAAGTTCCAAATTAGCAATCGAAAGAAGCCACTGATTTCCAGAGAGAACTGACGGCGCACAATGTAGCCTCGTAAGGGCGATCGGGGCGCAGGGGCGGCGAGGGCTGGCCCGCCAGCCGAGCCAACGAGGGGAGGCAGATCCAGCCATCTGGGGGGTGGGGGGAGTTGGACCGAAGTGCGGGGGCAGCGAGGCGAAGCTCCGCCGAGGTGGGGCAGGCGAGGGGAGCCAAAGTCAGGCGGGCCGGTGGGGGGGAGCTTGACTACGGCGTGCGACGATGAGGGGAAGAGGGGAGATGGAGTCAGGTAGGTCGACGGGGGGGAGCTTGACCGCGGTGCGTGGTGGCTACCAGCAGGAGTACTGCGGTGGGGCCGAGGGCGCAGGGCGCCAATTGCCAGCCGCCAGCCTGTCGCACTATAGAGACACGAGAGAGGCAGAGAGTTGAGAGTGAGAGGAGAGAGAGAGTGTGTGAAAAGAGTTTAAAGAGAGGAACTAAGGAAGTGTTGATTGGGAACTCCGAAGCGAGGACTTGAGTCTGGTCAGGTCGGCTGGTTTCAAGCTTCAACAGTTCAACTGATAAATTAAGACATCGAGTGAGTAATATTCTTCGTTAGTTCTTTATTTCTTACTCAATTTAGTATTTTAGAGTCTAGAGTTTAGACTTTTAACGTATATAGATAGTTATTATAGTTTAGCCCTTATAATTTATGGGTGTTGATAAACATCATCCGGATGTTTTCTTCCTATCTATCATCCAAATTTATGACCCATTAGATTAGAGATCTAATGGCCATGAATTCCCCCCACCCCCTCCAAAACAAATCTCCCCCTCCTCCAAAAAAATCTCCCCCTTCCAAAAAAAGAGGTCGTTGGATCTCTAATCCAACGGCCTCAAATTTGGATGATTGTTAGGAAGAAAACATCCGGGTGATGGCTAGACACACCCATAATTTATTCATTGATTTATAGCTTTGTATTGATAAAAATTGATAATTTATTTATGGATTTTGCTATAACGGAGGAATGAACTTTATATAACCATTTCGTAAGTAGTTCTTATCCAACTGATGAGAGTACAAATCAACCAAAGAAACTTGGACTAGAATTTAATTCAAATAAAATTATTGCCGATCCGGCGTTTCACATACCAATTGAAGATTATGCTAACGAAATATGCTGTACCAGCCCACCAAGCTCTGAATTTCTGTTGGTGCATGTTCGTTAATGCCCTGTGGTGAGATCATACCATACTACCATACATTCCATGTATGTTTGCGTAGTTGCGTACCTACCTGGAACCAGGGATGGACTCGTCGACGCCACTGCGAAGTGGGCTTGCCTTTCGTCAGGTCTTTCGTCTATGCAGACATCGTGCCCACTTGGAAGCTAGATGATCTCCTGTTTTTTTAGCTTATATCTTTCTTCGAACAAATAAACAAGATAGTTTACTATAGCTATTTCAAAGTAGTTTATCAAAATAGCTTATTCAAGATAGATTATCAACTTATTAACATTCGATTTATTCACACAAACGATCACGTTAAAACTAAAAAATATCTATCGTAGTCATAAGCTATAAGCCGAAAAGTGTCGGTGTTTCTTCAACGACCACGCTGAAATGCATTACGGCGAGGAAGGGTCCGCGGCGAGAGCTGGCACATGTGTTTTTCCAAGGATCTTGATGCTCGATCAGACCGACGTGATCCCGCTTTTCCCTGCCCTATGTTACATCAGAATTGTTTTGTTGAATCTTGTTGCCATGCACATTTAATTGTTCAGTTCCTCCGAAAGAAGCAAGGGATGATGATGCAATAATTTGAGTTCATGCTACTAGGAGATTACATGATTGCTTGAATCTTTGATGCTCACATGTTGCAGATTCATATGCAAATCTTGGCGTCCGAAGACTCCCAGGAGCATTGCAACATGCAGCTGGTAGGATCGCAAATGGGCCGGGTGCCTGGGAACGGCTCAGGCAGAGACCAGTAAGATTGGGCTTTGGCCTTCGTATTTCCGTGAGCCTTCTTTTCGCCTACCACCTACGACTTCTGTGGACCTGGGTTCATATTGGGCTTAAGTAGCGATGTAAGCCACCAGGTTTAGAGCCCAAGTTTTGTTTCCTAACTGGGCCTCGGCCTCATTAGATGGCCCAATAAGTACACTTCACTAAAAATTCTTGGACATGCTATTTCTTTTAGACTGAAAGTGATTACAAGTTTTCTCTCTGTCACATCAATGCCAACACAATAAATCTTTGGAATGCCCATAACTTCCAAGCACATGCATATGCATTGTGCGATTCTCGCACAGAACCAGCGAGCTACCATCTTGGACAATGATCTTTAGCACGGTGAGGTTACGGAGAAGCTTGATCAGAGCACGGCGATGGCGTTCAACATCTTATTGGTCGTTGCCGACTTGCCGTTGCCCTCGGCCGTGCAGCCATTAGAAATGATGCTGTCAAAACGAGGAGGAAAGAATCGTAGGAAAGGATCGCGTGGTAAGACTTTGGAGTGCGAAGTCAACGCGGGTGGCCTCGCAGTGGGCGAGGATAACCATGCTGTAGGAGACGATGTTGGGGAAGCGGAATAAGAGATCGAAGAGGGAGGCGGAGGGCGCGAACTATGGAGGCAGCGACCGCATTGCAGGTGGAGATGGTGGCCGCGGACTCGGGAGGAGGCGGTGGCGTGGGCGGCGACCGATACACTTTCTACGGTGCCTAACACATAATGTAGATAAAGACAAGGTCTCTTTAGGAAAAACGTCCCTCCACTACTCCAATAGGATTAATCTAGGCCGTTTAATTGTGATCTAACGGTGGTTAGTCACCTGAGATGGATCGATCATAGATGACCATCGCGATCTGATTTGTGGGGTGTCCAGTGAATAATTTGTCACAATAGAGGGTTTCCTATGAAAAACGTCCTACGACCACTCCAACCATGGTCAATTCGGACCACACAATGACATCAGATGGTTCACAGAAACCCAAAGGTGGAACTGGTCTTCCCACAGGTGCGCCCCCTCCTCTACCGCTGTCGAGCCACAGTGCTGCATGGGATGCAGTTTCACCCTCAAAATTTTTACATAAAAACCTGATATATATATATATATATATATATATATATATATATATATATATATATATATATATATCCCCTAATACACAAAGTATACACTATACATACTAATATACTCCTGACAGCCCATTACGCCCAACAGACAACAAGTCAAACCTATAAGCCCAAGTGCCCCAGCCATCCTCACTTCCTTAATCGATCGGCCACCCCCATTGGAGATTCCCCAATCGGCCAAATCCTTCAGGCTTCTGCTATAGCGTAGTAGCCGAGATCGAGCTCGGGCATGCGGCTCTGCACATGCATAGATCATCGCCACCACTACACTCCCCGAAGGTTAGAGCCTCCGCTGCTGCCGGCGACCACCAGGCCAGAGAGGAAAAGATAAATCAAAGATGTTATCGAGCCAAGTCTCGATCCCATGCTTCCCAATCCGTAGATATATTGTTCTGATTTTTCTCATCCACATTGCTCTAGTTTAACTATGAAACGACAGATCCATGGGGGCATTGGTGTCGAAGCTGGCGCAGTTGCAGTCCAAAATATGCGAGACGAGGTTGGCGACCAAGCACAGGTGCGCGTACCACAAGATGCTTATAGAGAGGAACAAGCAGTACGTCGTTGACCCGCCCACCATCGAGAAGTACCAGGATCTCTCCAAGCAGCTCTGTTACACCCGCTTCACCAAGCCTCCTACGCTCCTGACTTATTGTGCCTTATTTTTTTACCGCCCAAATGTTTATTAGCTTCTTGAATCTTGAATGCCAGTAGATTGTTTCCTAATGTTCGTGTGTCAACTAGCTAACAATTTGGTGGTGCTAATAATGCTGCTAAATCCTTGTGAATTGTCCAAATTAAGATATGATTAGAATGTTATGGGATTGTAGGATACATCTTTGGAAAGTTTTATGATGTTAATTTGAATCTCGATATACCAATTTGTGCCATAGCAGCGGCCAACCGGCGCTTCTCCAGCTAAATTGAGTTGGGTGTTCGGATGAGGGAGTAGAGGTGGTGCTTTGGATGTAAGGAATTGGCCTGAGGCCTCACCGTTGTGAAGAACAATGCAGCGGCGCAGTGGTCGGCTTGGAGGAGGAAGAAGACGATAGCGACGACACTCCTGTGCTTGAACCCGGAATTGATTGAGGGGAAATGGTCAATATAGTGAGAGGAAGCCATGGCTCAAAGGAATTTGGATTTGGTTGACTCTCGACGATTATTGATACAATGAACTCGGCAGGATTTCAGATTGGGCCGAAATAATTTGAATGATACTAATTTCTTTTGGACTATAGTGAAAGGAATGAAATTTCTAAAATTTCAGCAAAACTGTGAACCCTGCTTCTGATAGGACCTGCAACGCAAAAGGGTATCAGAGGCATATGTGGATGCTTCTATCAGGCTAGTTGTGGCAGAGGGCACATGTCGCTTGATGTGTGCATCCTCTCATTGCCAAGTCGTCAGTTGTGAGTATTTTGGGCGTGTTCTTTCCAGTTGTGTCTGATGGCTTATGGATGCAGCTGATGGATTTTGACCCTAGCGCGAGCACTTGGACGAACGAATCAAATGTGGATAAATCGATAAGCCATTTCATAAAAGGTTGTCCTGATAAGCTGCTTTGAAACGGCGATGGAAAAGTCGTCCTGATTATTTATTCAGAGAAAGTCATAAGTTGAAAAAAAAAATAGGCTTTGTTTGCACTAATGTTCAGGCGAAGAACTGGCATTTCTTTTCCACTCTTGTTTTCTATATGAGGTTGGTGTTGTAGGTCCATAGGATCCTCGGAACTGCGCTAGGTATGCCGACATGGTCGTGTATTGGCTGTCCGCTGTCTAACGCCACGAGATAGCGTCGTGGGTGCCCGGTTGTTGGACAACTTGTTGCAACTTGCAACTGAATCCATGAGGAAACAAACTCCACTAGCTGCATTGCGTCTTCCACGTGATAGAGTTAATCCAACTGTCATTTTGCCATGTATTGGCCGTTCGCTATCTAACGCCGCGAGATAGCATCGCGGGTGCCTATTATAGGTCAACTTGTTGCAACTTGCAACCGAATCCATAAGAAGACAAACTCCACTAGCTACATCGTGTCTTCCACTTAGCAGAGTTACTCCAACTGCCATTTTGCCGTGTATTGGCCGTCTGTTGTCTAACGCCATGAGATAGCGTCGCGGGTCCCTGGTTGTAGGTTAACTTGTTGTAACTTGCAACTGAATCCATAAGGAGATAAACTCCACTAGCTGCATCGCGTCTTCCGCTTCGCGGAGTTAATCCAACTTTCCATTTGGCACTCATTGAACATGGTTTTATTCTTCCTCCTCGTGAGTTTGAATAAGTTTGGGGCTAAGCCTCTCCGTGTTGCCATCTGTTGTGCCAAGGGCGCGCTTTCTTGCCATCACCAACTGTAATGATCGTAGACATAAGGAAAAGTTGCCTATTCGATTCATCACACGACACTTCCGTTCCAATTTACGTTTTTGCTTCACTCGTCCACGCGTACCATTCAGTGGCTAGTTTTGTTGGAGCTAATGATGAATTAAGGTGCACAACCCCTAGAATCTTTACTATTATAAAAGTGTGAGTTAGTGGTCGTCGGTCCATTCTCTCTCCTCTCTTCTCAGTCGTCCGATCAAAGATCAGCCATCTAGATCTGCATATAAGTAGTTCTTCCGCTCCTCGTAGAAAAGGTTGGGCCCGCACTCATCCTCTTCTCTTCCCCCACATCCTCCGCCTCCTGCAGCCACTTCACCTCCCACAACTGTCACATCCTTCTCTCCTCCAAACCCTCGTGCCACACCTCCTCCTCCTCAGCGTCACCACCAATTCTTTCCCTGTACGACATCATCTGGTCACAGTCCTCCAACTTCCTCAAGCAGTGTCACATCTCCTGATCGCCGCCTCTCCAACGCATTTGCTCGTCGCCTCATCTCCCCATTTGCTCGCCGCCGCCTCCCCACCACCACCTCCTGCAACCGCTACCTCCTTCTCCCCCAAACTCTTGTGTCGCACCTCCTCCTCTTCGGCACCATGGTTGAAGAGGGCCGTGGTCTAAGGGGGAAGTGGTCAACGTCGAAGGGTCGTCATCGAAGGAGACAATGGTTGAAGGGGCAGCGGTCGAAGTCGAAGGGGGCAGTGGTCGAAGTCAAAGGGGGCAGTGGTCGAAATCGGGGCAGCGGTCGAAGTCAGGGCCGAGCAGGCTGGCGCCGACAGTCGGGCGACAGGGCACAAACGCACCGGAGGCCTGCTAACATACGACCACCAGCGATGGTCGATCGCTCTCAACCTACGATCACGCGCGATGGTCAACGGCTTCTAACTTACGACCACGAGGTGTGATCGACGACTTCGAATTTACGACCATGAGCACTGGTCGGTGTGTTTCGACTTACGACCACGAGGTGTGGTAGATGTCTTCCGACTTACGACTACGAGCGTTGGTTGATGTGTTCCGATTTACGACCACAAGATATTCTCGATGGCTTCCGACTTACGACCATAAATGATGGTCGTTGGCTTCTGATGTACGACCATGAGCCATTGTCAAAGGCTCCCAATTTAAGACGATGATCGACCGTCAACCGCTACCAACTTACGACCACCATCGATGGTCAACCGTTCCTGACCTACGATCACACGTGATGGTCGACGGCTTCTAATTTACGACGACGAGGTGTACTCGAGGGCTTCCAATCTATAACCACAAGGTGTGGTCGATGTTTTCCGACTTATGACCATGAGGTGTGATCGACGGATTTCGACTTACTTGACAGATTTAAAAACTTTTAGAACATGTTTATATGCATATTTTAAAAATATTAACACCCGTGAGTTTGAAAACATATAGTATGATAATTTTTAAAATCCGTAGCAACGCATGGGCATTCAACTAGTTAAACAAAAAGAAGAAGAAAGAAGAAAAACTGCACGGATGAGGTACGAACTATGGTCCTATTTAGACTTGGGCCCTATCCGTGTGCAAACCATCGAGAGGCCCAAAAGGCAGTGCTTTCATCTCTCGTTGCTGCCGTCCGTCCAGCACGTAATGGCTCCACCTAATTCCAGACGGCCGCGCCGTGCCGAACAAGTCGTGACTCGTGCGCGCGCGCAGCCTGCTCTCCGAGGCACAGGCAGCGCAGCGCAGCCCGGCCCGTACCCCCACCTCCGCACGCGTTGCCGCGATGCGTGCGTCGCGCGCTCTCGCGGTGCTTTTGATCGGGTAGATTTCGCGTTCCGTGCGGTTCTCCGGTGCGTCCAACAGAGTAGCAAGCTGAAACAGCGCGCGGTACGTTTTAATATTCTGATCGGGTATATCCGTTTTCTCCCGACTCATTTGGACACAACACCAAGATCCACGTAACATTACACGATGCCATATCACCATGGCAACGAAGTCAACAGTTCCGTTTACATCTATCGCTCCCTTGATCGATCCCTTACACACAGCAGTATCACATTACAAGTACTATTTACAGCAGGTACACGACGGACACAGCAAAATCATAAACCAGCATATAACGCACGTACGCACACACGATGGCGTGATGCACCATCCACTTTTTTCCACGTAGAGAGAGATCGACCCCTAGCGTGACTTTGTTGATATCTTCCCAGCGCACTTCACCCGAATATGTAGCTGCTCTCCACGGCCTTGAACACCGTGGGCTCCTCCTCCATCGCCATCACCACCTCCGGCGCCGCGTGTACGTACACCACCCAGTCGCCGTCCCCGCGCGCGCTTGGCATCGGCATGACGTACCCGGTGCCGCCGGGCCACGGGAAGTGGTACGACGCGAACGCCGGCCGGCCCCACCCGAAGTCGACCTCGCCAACGGGGAACCTCATCCCCGACGACACGACGCAGGCTGCCGCGTCCTCACCGTCGTCGCCGCCTATGTAAGCCCTCGGCACCGTGGTTTCGGGCCGCAGCGCCTCGACCCAATCGACGAGCTCCCGGAAGTGCTCGCCGGTCGCCGCCTCCACCACCCACCGGTGCACGTCGTCCGCCACATCGGCGAGGGCCATGTCACGCAGGTCGGCGGAGCCTATGAAGCCGTATGGTATTGTCAGCACGTTGCCGAAGTAGGCCTTCATGGCGTCGTCCGGGAACAGGCGAGTGCGCCCGTCCACGACCACGCCCATGCAGCACGAACGTTGACGCTGGGAGGCTGCCCTGGCGTGGAGTTGCCACAGGTGGGCCGTGAACGCCTCCAGCTTCGTGCGCCCGGGACCAGCCGAGACCTGCAGAGCGGCGACGTCGGCGGCGGCCACGCGGTAAATACGGTTGAAAGCGGCGGCCACCGTGGCTGGCGGGGCCGGCGCTCGGCTGATCGGGACGAAGAGGCGGTCGGCGAGGGTGTCGGTGCACGCCGGAGGCGGGCTGCTTGGCGCAAGGAAAGAGCGGCGAAAGGATGGGGCCAAAGATGCAGAGCTGCCCCGGGCGGCCGCGGCCCACGCGACGAGGAACATGTTGAAGGAGTAGGCGTCGCAGACACGGTGATCGAAGGTGCAGCCGACGACGGCGCCGCCGCACTTGAACTTGGTCACCTGCGTGCGTGCGTGTGCCATGCATGCAACGCAGTGGCACATGCAGTTGTGAACTTATGATCAAAGCTACAATCGAATAATTTTGCATGTTTTAATTACGTCAAAAAAAATCTACGATTGTACATATACTTGGAAGGGAGTGTCTAGACTCTAGAGTGTCTATGTATCATTCGGATATTTTCTTCATAACTATTATTTAAATTTGAGACCATTGAATTAGAGATCAAATGGTTCCTTGTTTTTAAAGGGAGGAGATTTTTTTTCAAAAGGAAGGATGTAGAATTCAAGGGGGATAGAGGAGGATTTATGGTCATTGGATCTCTAATCCAACGATCCTAAATCTGGATGATAGTTAAGAAGAAAATATTCAGATGGTGTTTAACAAAACCCGAATTGGTACCTAGCTAATTTGGACATGTAAAATCTTGTGCTCAAGTATATGGAGGTTGGTACGGATGAAGCATGATAGTGGCCTACCAAATTAAAAAATTTCAGTGTCTCAGTGATAATAAAGTAAAGAACGTTGGTGTGCCGGGTGTTTTATAACCGTGTTATATATAGCCTGCTCGTTACCTAGAAGATGTTGTTGGAGATAGATAGGATTGAAGGAGTTGATCGCCACATGGAATTGCTCCAAAAAAACAGTGAAATTTCCAAGTTAATTTGTGCGTTATTGCAATCGTGTGAATTTCGAGACCTTACCGATTAGTTTCAAGTTTGTTTTTTCTTTTTGTTTAATTTCGTGCCTTTTTAAAAAGAATGTAGTACGCGTCTATATATGATCCGGTCCGAACCTGCACGCACATGACCCCGACCTTCTTCTTGGGCACCATCTTCTCAACGCTCTCGTCCGGCGTGCCGAGCCGCACCTCTCGCAGCTCCGTGCCGTCCGCGCTCGCCTCCGCGAAGTCCACGCCCCGGCCGCTGCATAGCAGCTCCGGTTCGCCCGCGGCGTTGGCCACGACCTCCCCCGCGAGCGGGTAGTACGCCACCAGCACCTCCGCCAGCGCCGCCTTCAGGGTCGCGGCCGGGTAGCTACCTGCCGCGTCGATGTAGCAGAAGACGACGCCGACGTCCAAGGGCGGCAGCATAAGGTCGAGGTTGGACAGCGGCAGGCGGTGCTCCTGCAGCGGCATGGCTGGCGCCACCGTCGAGGAGGACGTGACCGTCGCCTCGTAGCCGCAGCCGTCTCCGCCTTTGGTGTACGTGATGGCTTCCTTAACCATGTTGTGCGGTGGTACGTGTGTGCGCGAGCGCACGGGGGTGTGAGTCCGTGAGTGTGTGTGTGTGTGTGATCGAGGGAGAGACCGAGTGGAGATTGGTTTGAACTGCAGATGGGCGGAGGCTAGCTAGCAGGGTGGCTTTATAAAAGAGGCGTGGAGATTTTTTTACCCGCCATCCTTGGATTGTTATAAGATGCGATTTGGTCATGCACGTTGTTTTCTGTCTTTTGTGTTACGGTTGATATTTTTTAATCTATATTTTTTGAAATGACCATAGATAACGAAGACGCTAACGTAGACGGATCACATCGTTGTAGACTCAGGAAGCCATTTATAACTGTAAAACCATAATCATACTAAAGCACTAAATATAAATCTAACTGCAGTGTTTCCAAACGTAAGATCTAGCTTATTTTTTACGTGGAACCTCTAGGCCTTTAAATCGAAATCATACTCATACAACAAAATTACAATTGTACATGTAGAATTATCATTTGCCATACAAATGTAACATGTCAATGCGAAGGCCTTGTAAGGAAAGTCGTCGAACATAGTACTACAGCTGTAGATTCCTTGCTGTCATATCGGTTAATCTGGTGATCGGCTTTTACATCTGCATGGCAGAAAAGTCAAGAGCCACAACCTGATCCAACCTTCCTGGCAAACGCTAAAGCAAGTATTAACCAGCCAACATCTTATTTCCCTCCCATTTCTGCGGAAGGTGGCCTTCTAGTGGAGTATATGTTTGGACATGTTCATATGGAACTGTTTTTTTCGAACAAGTTGTAGATTCCCATTATCCTAGTCAAAAACTGGAAGCAGAAAAGTCAAAGCATGCACCTGCTCGGTCCTCCTTTCCTCGTCTCCAAGAAAAGTCAAAGCACCGAACGTGTATGTCGATGTTGTCAATGGGGCGTGCCTTACTGGAGTGAGACCGTTTGTAGTATCTGTTAGATTGATCTCTCCCAGATTAGCCCAACGGCTAATCTGGACCTTGATCACGCGCCCTGATCGGGGGCGCTCAGCCCAACAACTGGCTGATGGGCCCCCGTTGCGCTGCGCTATAAATAGAGGGTGGGGGCCGGCGGCTCGCGTCACGAGGTTCGCCTGAGCCGTACATCCCCACCCGACAAACCCTAGACCGATCGCAGAGGGTGCGCAGTAGGCGACGGGAAGCACCATCGCCGTCCACGTCGCCGGTCCTTCTCCGCCGCCGCCGCCACCGTCTTCTTCCCCGACCGTCGCTGCCCGTGCGCAGACTACACCGACGAACCAGCGATGGCCGGGTCCTCCTCCAACGCGTCTGAAGGTCGGTGCTCTCTCTCTCCCTTCCCTCTCAGATCTAGTTTCCCCAAGCGCAAAGAGAAGCCAACATTGGTATCAGAGCGGGCAAAGGGGATCGGGGGCTCACGGTTGAAGCCGGCTCCGATGGCGCAGCCGCGCCGCCGCCGTTGCCGTGCGCCGCCGCTCTGTGTGGGTGCCGGCCGAGGCTCCCCGCGGGTGCTCCGCGCTCGGGGCCACCGCTCCGCCCCGGCCGCCGTCACGCTGCGCCCGGCCGCCGTGCTCCGCTGGGGGCCATGGGGCCGCTGCCGCCGCCGCCTCGCGGGCGCTGCGAGCGCCGCCGCCTTGCCGCTCCTCCCGCGTGCGGGCGGGTCGCCAGGCCGCCGGTCGCAGCCGCTCTCTCGCGCGGGGGCGCGCGCCGCCGTCGTTCTCCAGGGGCCGCCTCCTTGCCGCCCAGATCCGTTTTTTCCGGGTGGATCCGGCGCATAATGAAGCTAGGGTTTTGGGTTTTATTCCCGTCGCCTACTGCGCCCCTGGCCCTTGGATTTGATCCGACGGCCACTCATGAGGTTTGGGGAGGGGGCGGCTTTTGGGCTGTGCGGGTGGCTAGTTGGGCCGGCGTGTCTTTTGGGCCGGCTGCTTCATGGGCTGCGGCCACGCGCGTGGGAGCTGGCCGAGTGGGCCGCGGCTGCGCAGGATGGGCCAAATGGCCATTTTGCACAGTAAATTCCAGAAAAATGAAATTTAATTTTTCAGAAGCATTTATGAGTGAATTTGAATGAAATTTGAATCAAATTTCTGGAAATTTTTGCACCAACGTGTTAATTATTTCCAGAGATTGATGAGTACAGTAATGGTGCTTCTGAATATGAATTATTTTAGAATAATTTCATGTTGATTATTTTTCAGTAGCACCTTAATTGATAATTTGGCTAATTTTGCTAAATTAAATCTGTCAAAAATTGAACCAACGGGATATTTTTGACAGAATAGAAAAGTATAGAAGATGCTTCTGAAGATAGAGAATTTATTGTTTCCGCTGCAAAAGATATTATTGATTGATTTTTCATTATTAAATTCGAACCAACGGGAGAATTTAATTTTGGAAAAATAGAGATAAATCCCAGATAATTATGATATTGTTATTTTCTGACCAACGTTGATAATAACAATATTATAATTTTTAATTGATGAATTTTATGCATTATTTCTATTTCTGCCCAACGGTGATGTAGATTTAATGTATAGATAAAATTGATTTAAATTGTATGTCATATTTTTGACCAACGTTGGAAATAAGACATATGATTTTGCTGTTACGTTCTCACTTTATTTGAAATATTTTTCAGGAGGATACAACTTGATGAGTTGTATCAGAGAGATCCCCACTCTCAAAGGTGATAATTATGGAGAGTGGAAGAAAAAGATAGACTTAGCGTTTATCTTGGCTGAGGTGGACTGGGTCCTCACTACAGCACGTCCCACTGAGCCTTTGGCGCCAGTGAGGGAACAGAATGAGGATGACACTGCATGGCAGAAAAGACAGAGGGATCATGCTCCCTTACAGATGTCTTATGACCTTGATCATAAGAAATGGACCACAGCCAACAAGAAATGTATGGCTGTAATAAAGAACACAATTGAGCCTGCGATTTTGGACTCAATTGCAGAGTGTGACACTGTCACTGAATACCTTGATAAAATAAAGAGTCAGTTCACTGGCTCTTCAAAGACTTATGCTACACAGCTGATTAAGCAGCTGGTAACAGAAAGGTATTCTGGCGGTGACAATGGCATAAGAGAGCACATTCTTAGAATGAGCAACTTGGCATCTAAACTTAAACCGATGGATTTGGCTCTCAAGGATGAGTTCCTTATTCATTTGGTTTTTGCTTCTTTGCCAAAAGAGTTTGACACTTTTGTTGTCAACTATAATATGCAGCCCGAGAAATGGGACATGGAAAAGTGCATAGCTATGTGCGTGCAAGAGGAGGAAAGAATCAAATCCTCACATGGTGGTTCTATCAACTATGTGAAGGATAACAAGAAAAAGAATTACAACAGTAACCCCTTTTCAAAGAACAAGGGCAAAGCCTCTGTACATCAGCCTCAACAGAATAAATTTGCTGTAGACAAAGACCAGTGCCTTCACTGCAAGAAGACAGGACACTACAAGAAGAACTGTCCTGATTATTTAAAGATGATAATGGCAAAGAAAGGTGAGAACATTATTACCTTTATTAATGAATGCCTGTATGTGAAATATTCGAAATCCACTTGGTGGATTGACTCAGGAGCAACTGTTCATTTTGCTAATTCATTACAGGGATTCCGTTCGACGAGGACTACGCAAAGAAAAGAAAGATGCATTAAAGTTGCAAATGGAGTCGAAACTGAAGTTGAAGCCGTTGGCGATCTTTCATTAGAATTAGCTAATGGCTCCACTCTTTTACTTAGAGATGTCCTTTTTGTACCCTCTTTACAAAGGAATTTGATTAGTGTGTCAAATTTGGACAAAGATGGTTATGATTGCAATTTTGGAAATGGCAAGTGCGAAATAATGTTTAATAAAGAATGTGTTGGTATTGCCATATTACAGAATGAGCTTTATTTGTTATCATTGTGTGATGATGTGAATGTCGTATGCGATAATGAGAACGTTGCGTGCGAGAAAGTGATTGAATCCTCGTCTACGAATGTAAACAGAAAACGAAAGAGAACTCTAGATGATTCGTCGAAATTATGACACTGTCGTTTAGGCCATATTTCGAGGGGGAGAATAGAAAGACTAGTAAAGAATGATATTCTTCCTCCATTAGAGTTCTCAGACTTAGAACAATGCAGAGAATGCATTAAAGGAAAATATGTAAAGAAAATAAAGAAAGACGCTAAAAGAAGCACAGGAGTTCTACAAATTATTCACACAGATATTTGTGGTCCTTTTCCTGTGAAAAGTGTGGATGGATATGACTCGTTCATAACATTCACAGATGATTACTCCCGTTATGGATATATTTATCCAATCAAAGAAAAAAATGAAGCCTTGGATAAATTCAAGATATTTAAGGCTGAAATTGAAAACCAACATGATTTAAGGATTAAGATAGTCCGATTTGATCGTGGGGGGGAGTACTACGGTCGACATACCCCATATGGACAAGTTCCTGGACCTTTTGCAAGGTTTTTACAGGAAAATGGAATAGTGGCCCAGTATTCTATGCTGGGCGAACCTCAGCAAAATGGAGTAGCTGAAAGACGCAACCGTACCCTGATGGATATGGTGCGAAGTATGATGAGCTACTCCACACTCCCATTGAGTTTATGGATGGAGGCGTTGAAAACCGCCATTCATATTCTCAACAGAGTGCCTAGTAAGTCGGTGCCCAAAACACCGTATGAGTTGTGGACAGGAAGAGTTCCCTCACTAAACCACTTACGTGTGTGGGGGAGTCCTGCTGAGGCTAAAGTATTTAACCCAAACCTTGGGAAACTTGATCCCAAAACAGTAAGTTGCCATTTCATTGGCTACCCTGAAAAGTCAAAAGGTTATCGTTTCTACTGTCCAGACAGATATACAAAGTTTGTAGAAACGAGACACGCTGTCTTCTTAGAGGATGAAATGATGAGGGGGAGCATGGTAGCTCGAGAGATTGACCTTGAAGAGAAGCGGGTGTATGCGCCCACTCCGATGATTCAAGAGCCATTCTTCACACTACCTGCTGTCGCTGCACCGACGATGCAAGACACTGTGGTGCCAGCACCTGTTATTGTTCCTCCCGTGGCAACAATGAATGAGAATGAAGAACCTGTTCTTCAGGATCATATAGAACCTATTGCCACAGATGAGGGGGAGCAACAGCAGCCTCAAACAGTAGATGTACCAAATGAGGAGGCCCCGAGGAGGTCACAAAGAGTAAGAAGATCAGCTATTTCTGATGATTATCAGATTTATCATACAGAGGAATTTCAAATGGAGGATGATCCCACCTCATTTGAAGAAGCCATGAGAAGCGAAAATTCCTCAAAATGGCTTGAGGCCATGGAAGAGGAGACGAGGTCCATGAAGACTAATAAAGTCTGGGACTTGGAAATTATTCCTAAAGGAGCCAAAACAGTAGGCTGTAAATGGGTCTACAAGACAAAACATGACTCCCAAGGGAATGTAGAAAGATACAAAGCGCGACTTGTGGCAAAAGGATTCACGCAAAGAGAAGGGATTGATTACAATGAGACCTTTTCTCCAGTCTCATGTAAAGATTCCTTCAGAATCATAATGGCATTAGTAGCACATTATGATTTAGAGTTACATCAGATGGATGTAAAGACGGCATTTCTTAATGGGGATTTGGAGGAAAATGTTTACATGGCACAACCGAAAGGTTTTGTCGTGGAAGGAAATGAAAGAATGGGATGCCGCCTAAAGAAATCGATTTATGGGTTAAAGCAAGATTCAAGACAATGGTACTTGAAGTTTGACAGTACAATAAGAAAATTTGGGTTTAAAGAGAATGTAGAGGACAACTGTGTTTATACAAAGTTTAAAGATGGGAAGTTTATCTTCCTAATCCTGTATGTGGATGATATCCTACTAGCTAGTAGTGATGTTAGTCTGCTACTGGAGACAAAGAAGTTTTTGTCCTCAAACTTTGATATGAAAGATCTTGGTGAAGCTTCGTTCGTTCTAGGGATCGAAATTCACCGGGATAGAAACAAGGGGATATTGGGACTGTCACAAAAGGCATACATAGAGAAAGTCTTAAAGAAATTTGGTATGCATAGTCCTTCACCTGCACCTATAGTCAAGGGCGACAGATATGGGGATTTTCAATGCCCCAGGAACCAGTACGAGCTCGAACAAATGAAAGCGGTTCCATATGCTTCAGCTGTCGGAAGCTTACAGTATGCTCAAGTTTGCACACGCCCTGACTTAGCATTTGTTACCGGGTTACTTGGCAGATTCCAGAGCAATCCTGGAATAGAACATTGGAAATTGATAAAGAAAGTCTTGCGTTATTTGCAAGGAACAAAAGGCCTCATGATGACATACAGAAAAACAGATTTACTCCGTATAGTGGGGTATACAGATTCTGATTTTGCGGGAGATGATAGAAAGTCTACATCCGGATATGTATTCACTCTCGCAGGAGGAGCTATTTCGTGGAAAAGTTCAAAGCAAACCGTCACTACATCGTCCACAATGTATGCCGAGTTTGTAGCATGTTATGAGGCCACGGGGCAGGTGAACTGGCTAAAGAAGTTCATACCCGGTTTAAAAGTGGTTGACGACATCAATAGACCACTTAAGTTGTACTGCGATAATGAACCCGCAATAACGTATGCCCACAACAATAAGTCAAGTGGTGCTGCCAAACACATTGACATAAAGTACTATGTTGTGAAAGATAAAGTTCGGGATCAAATTATAAGTCTTGAGCATATAAGTACCGCAAAGATGTTAGCGGATCCGCTTACTAAAGGCTTACCACCCAACGTGTTCAGAGAACATGTAGCCGACATGGGTTTAAGGGAAAGCCTGTGATTCCTGGACTAAAAGATGGCCCAAAAGATTAAAGTAACTATTTCAGAACAAGAGAGGTGTATTGTAGCTGTTGAATCTATCGGCGATTGACCGTGACGATGAGACATGTTCTATGCACTAATCTGTGATGGAATGAGTAAAGTCAAAAGTAATTAAAGTTAAAGCATAAAGGAGATCAAGGGGGAGAATGTTAGATTGATCTCTCCCAGATTAGCCCAACGGCTAATCTGGACCTTGATCACGCGCCCTGATCGGGGGCGCTCAGCCCAACAACTGGCTGATGGGCCCCCGTCGCGCTGCGCTATAAATAGAGGGTGGGGGCCGGCGGCTCGCGTCACGAGGTTCGCCTGAGCCGTACATCCCCACCCGACAAACCCTAGACCGATCGCAGAGGGTGCGTAGTAGGCGACGGGAAGCACCATCGCCGTCCACGTCGCCGGTCCTTCTTCGCCGCCGCCGCCACCGTCTTCTTCCCCGACCGTCGCTGCCCGTGCGCAGACTACACCGACGAACCAGCGATGGTCGGGTCCTCCTCCAACGCGTCTGAAGGTCGGTGCTCTCTCTCTCCCTTCCCTCTCAGATCTAGTTTCCCCAAGCGCAAAGAGAAGCCAACAGTATCCAGCAGCCATTGAGTACATCACCATCGTGGCCACTGCTGCCGACATCGCCACGAGCCCTGCGAAGGGGAAGCCCTTCCTGTCCACGACTTTTTGTTATTTTGTGGCTTTTAATTTCGGCTTCTCCAGAGTGATTTCTTGAAGTTACTTTTTCAAATGATTTCTCAAACTCAAAATAGTTTATATCAACTTTATTCATATGTCTGTTATCCATCACCTCAATGTCATCATTGGACATTGGAGGCATAACGATTGATGTGTACATGCAAGGAAAAACTTGAAAAGGATGTATAGGCAGTGGCAGTGTGGCGGAGCCATGTTTTAGCTGTGGGGTCCATTGACCCCATAGTTTTTTTACAATATGATCTAATATAAATGAAAATTCATATAAAACCTTAGAAAAACAATGCAAAATTTGTAAAAGTTGACCTCACGTGGATGTTGCAATCCTAGCTACGCCACCGTGTATTGCCCAGGCGTGTGGGTCTCTTAACTTATCGATCTGCACTCGTGGGTTGATGGGTTCTATTGTTGGCAAGCATCTAGGCCGAATGCTGCTTGTTCCCTTCGCTCCATATCATTATCATCCCAAGATTATCGTCATTCTTTTTTATCACCATTTTCTCGACCTAGTGATATACAGAGAACGACAATTCAGTGAGGTGCTTGCAAAGACAGATCAAGACATAGATATATATTGCTCCGGCCTACAGTTATGAACATTGCGATCGAAGCTGGCATAAAATAGAGTAGCCTGAAAGTATATCAAACTAGATACACGCATCTTTTGCAAAAAAAAAATCACGTGTGTTATATAGGTTTAGGTTACCATGTAAATCAAACGGACACTTTAGGGGTATACACGTACGTAGCATCCTGTACTAGACTATTTACTTCACATTACTTCTATTTTCTTTTTCTTCTCTATCTGTACTTCAACCTTAACCAACCAGTTAGTATGAGTCCGTTTAACGATGTACTGACAAACACAGGCCACACATTGGTTGATCTACTGCAGCTGCCTCTTGCATGCCAAAGCTAGCTATTCCCTGATTCCTGTCAGGACTGTTAGAAATTTAGAATCATGAACTGTTTTGGGGTCAAGTCAATTGAACCATCATGTATCTCGCGAGCATTATTATTGGCGCCTCCCCGCTCCACTCCGCCACACTTGATTTATTGTGCTTGTGCGTATTACATCGCCTTCTCCCTCTCCTTTTCGCCCTAGTACATCGACCATCACCCAGTCAAAAGTCAGCAAGAAACAAGGACAATTCAATGCCTACTTGCACAAATTAACTTGCATAAAGATCAAGGATGATCAGTGTAGATTACATCAGGGGCGAAACCAAGGGATAGACCAGATTAGGCTCGAACCTATCCTTCTCGGTGGCAAGGAACACCCCCAGGCACATGGCACACCTCGTTGGACGCCGGCTGATGAGTACATCAGGCATCACCACATCAGAGCAGGGAGACCAGCGCCAAGTTGCAAAGAAGGAAAGCAAAAATAAAAAATATCTGGTATCAACAATAGACAACCCACTACCATAAAGAGACCCAACAAATTCATTTCACTGGCCCACCAAAACACTAACTCCAACTCATAAACCCTACCACCAAGTTCCAAATTAGCAATCGAAAGAAGCCACTGATTTCCAGAGAGAACTGACGGCGCACAATGTAGCCTCGTAAGGGCGATCGGGGCGCAGGGGCGGCGAGGGCTGGCCCGCCAGCCGAGCCAACGAGGGGAGGCAGATCCAGCCATCTGGGGGGTGGGGGGAGTTGGACCGAAGTGCGGGGGCAGCGAGGCGAAGCTCCGCCGAGGTGGGGCAGGCGAGGGGAGCCAAAGTCAGGCGGGCCGGTGGGGGGGAGCTTGACTACGGCGTGCGACGATGAGGGGAAGAGGGGAGATGGAGTCAGGTAGGTCGACGGGGGGGAGCTTGACCGCGGTGCGTGGTGGCTACCAGCAGGAGTACTGCGGTGGGGCCGAGGGCGCAGGGCGCCAATTGCCAGCCGCCAGCCTGTCGCACTATAGAGACACGAGAGAGGCAGAGAGTTGAGAGTGAGAGGAGAGAGAGAGTGTGTGAAAAGAGTTTAAAGAGAGGAACTAAGGAAGTGTTGATTGGGAACTCCGAAGCGAGGACTTGAGTCTGGTCAGGTCGGCTGGTTTCAAGCTTCAACAGTTCAACTGATAAATTAAGACATCGAGTGAGTAATATTCTTCGTTAGTTCTTTATTTCTTACTCAATTTAGTATTTTAGAGTCTAGAGTTTAGACTTTTAACGTATATAGATAGTTATTATAGTTTAGCCCTTATAATTTATGGGTGTTGATAAACATCATCCGGATGTTTTCTTCCTATCTATCATCCAAATTTATGACCCATTAGATTAGAGATCTAATGGCCATGAATTCCCCCCACCCCCTCCAAAACAAATCTCCCCCTCCTCCAAAAAAATCTCCCCCTTCCAAAAAAAGAGGTCGTTGGATCTCTAATCCAACGGCCTCAAATTTGGATGATTGTTAGGAAGAAAACATCCGGGTGATGGCTAGACACACCCATAATTTATTCATTGATTTATAGCTTTGTATTGATAAAAATTGATAATTTATTTATGGATTTTGCTATAACGGAGGAATGAACTTTATATAACCATTTCGTAAGTAGTTCTTATCCAACTGATGAGAGTACAAATCAACCAAAGAAACTTGGACTAGAATTTAATTCAAATAAAATTATTGCCGATCCGGCGTTTCACATACCAATTGAAGATTATGCTAACGAAATATGCTGTACCAGCCCACCAAGCTCTGAATTTCTGTTGGTGCATGTTCGTTAATGCCCTGTGGTGAGATCATACCATACTACCATACATTCCATGTATGTTTGCGTAGTTGCGTACCTACCTGGAACCAGGGATGGACTCGTCGACGCCACTGCGAAGTGGGCTTGCCTTTCGTCAGGTCTTTCGTCTATGCAGACATCGTGCCCACTTGGAAGCTAGATGATCTCCTGTTTTTTTAGCTTATATCTTTCTTCGAACAAATAAACAAGATAGTTTACTATAGCTATTTCAAAGTAGTTTATCAAAATAGCTTATTCAAGATAGATTATCAACTTATTAACATTCGATTTATTCACACAAACGATCACGTTAAAACTAAAAAATATCTATCGTAGTCATAAGCTATAAGCCGAAAAGTGTCGGTGTTTCTTCAACGACCACGCTGAAATGCATTACGGCGAGGAAGGGTCCGCGGCGAGAGCTGGCACATGTGTTTTTCCAAGGATCTTGATGCTCGATCAGACCGACGTGATCCCGCTTTTCCCTGCCCTATGTTACATCAGAATTGTTTTGTTGAATCTTGTTGCCATGCACATTTAATTGTTCAGTTCCTCCGAAAGAAGCAAGGGATGATGATGCAATAATTTGAGTTCATGCTACTAGGAGATTACATGATTGCTTGAATCTTTGATGCTCACATGTTGCAGATTCATATGCAAATCTTGGCGTCCGAAGACTCCCAGGAGCATTGCAACATGCAGCTGGTAGGAACCCAAATGGCCCGGGTGCCTGGGAACGGCTCAGGCAGAGACCAGTAAGATTGGGCTTTGGGCCTAACGTATTTCCGTGAGCCTTCTTTTCGCTACCACCTACGACTTCCGTGGGCCTGGGTTCATATTGGGATTAATGTAGCGCTGTCAGCGACAAGGTTTAGGGCCCAAGTTGTGTTTCCTGACTGGGCCTCAGCCTCATTCGGTGGCCCAATAACTACACTTCAGTAAAAAATCTTAGACATGCTATTTCTTTTAGACTGAAAATGATTACGAGTTTTCTCTCTGTCACATCAATACCAACACAATAAATCTTTGGAATGCCCATATAACCTCCAAGCACATGCATATGCATTGTGCGATTCTCGCACAGAACCAGCGAGTTATCCTCTATTTTCGTCCTAACTTTGCTACTGAGACCATCAGTAGTTGTTAGTTGTTACCGGTTTGTTCATCACAACGATAAACTTATCTACGATCACACTCACAGACCACCGTTGAGTAAGCTAGACCTTTTTGACCTATTTATTTACACGACATCTGAGTGACTAGACAGTAGTATTTTTAGGCAAAGCTAAGCTAGCTACCAAACCTTGCCTAATTCTCTCTGCTTGCAAGGTGTACTAGATCGAGTAGAGGCTTCTTGGTCCAAGGGTGGCCACTAGTGATCTGTCCGCTGGTTAGGCAAAGTCTTGCCCAAAAAAACTCTTGCATCCATGTAGCCACCGGCTTTGATCAAGTCTCTATACTGATGTACATACGTACTAGCATCATCATACAAGGAATTGGCGATTCATGATGAAGCATGTGTTGGAAATCTAGTCAATTTTCGGCATATTTTAATCCAGAAATTCAGCATATAAAACATGACATAAACATGCATGAGTGATCTATCAACGATGATGTATTCATATTCGCTAACGAACAAGGTAACAGCAACACCTATTAACATATTCATAGCGCACAGAAACAAATACATCAAAGATGTGTTAAGATTATACCCTCGGGCGGGGCCAGTGTCGGTGACACCGGAGGCGCCGTTACCATCAGTCGACATGATGGCCTATTCGATGTAGTCGATTAAATCGTGATGCAGGACGAAGCTTGATGCAGGAAGATGTTCGCAGTGCAGTCCCGCGAACAGTTCACCACCAGGAAGTAGACGTCGCAGATTGAGTAGTCGCGCCGATGCGCTCCCCAAAAACTTGATCGCCCGCCTACCCGTGCAGGTACACAAACGGACGGAGTTCTGGAGGCCTACTCGCCCAGAAACTTGTGCGCGCAAGGTTCCGGACCGGAGATTGCAGAGAGCAGCAACAAAACAGAGGGAGAGAGAACTGTTGTTTCGTATGGAGAGGAGAGCCTTCTTATGCTGTTCTCTTGTAACAGCAAAAATGAAGAGACCAGAAACTGCCGCCATTAGTCACTAGTAACTGCGCACCCATTACTCGAAAGTAACCGCAGCCATAATCCACTAGTAACTGCACCGTTACTGCCAGCGAGTCAGTGCGTTTCGATTTTCGAATAGATAAAGAAAAACGCGCCCGCACCCGACACGCCTGCGCGCGTATGTACGCACGCACACGCACACGCACCGCACCGCACCGCACCGCACCGCACGGCACGGCACGGCACGGCACGGCACGGCTCGGCTCGGCTCGGCTCGGCTCGGCTCGGCGTGGCGTGGCGTGGCGTGGCGTGGCGTGGCGAGGCGAGGCGAGCGAGCGAGCGCGCGCGCGCGTGTTGGCTCTCTTCAATTTCACAAGGGGGTTACCTCGTTCCACCTTTTAAAGTGGTATAACTCCCATTGAATTCTCCATATGGGACTAAACAATTTTCCACCTAGCATTAGTTGTGGGCCTAGGAATTCCATTTGATTAATTGCTAAATTAAAATGGGCCAATCCCAATTAATCCAACAATCCCCACCAAATTTCAAGGCACACGAGAAATGCTCTCAGTTCTGCTGATGTTTGATATACCAGTGTTTCGATGGAGACTGTTAAGTTGAACATCCACCTAGGAAAGGAGTTACACTCATCCACAACTGAACAATGGACTATGCCTTGAATTGACAGTTTTGTGCGAACAAGCTTTACCCAATTCCTTTACTAGTACTAGGCTGCCTAAAGCATCCCCTCTGGTTGGAGCGTATAAGTCATACTCCATGCCTATTCATGAGTATCTAGAGATCACCCAAATCTCATAGACTGTGACCAGAAGTCGAACTCATATAGGTGTGTTCCTTCTAAGATGTCCTGTAGGCCGACATCTCTGCTCTAAATAAGCCACTCGGATCACATTAAGGTAAAAACCAACCTGCCATACAGAATAGGAGAGAAGTGCATCATTGAAGAAATGAGCCCTGTAAAGATCTCTCCTCCTAGTCAATCAACAGCTTGTTTCACCATCCTACTTCACGGGATCTCCGATCACGTAGAACAGGTTACCACTGTGGTATGACTCATGTGGGTCTCAGGCCCATCTCACTCGATGCACTATCTATCACATTACGTGATAAACCCTTTGTAAATTGGTCGGCCAGATTATTAGCTGTCTGGACATAGTCCAGCGCTATCACTCCGGAGTTTTTCAGCTTTCTGACAGACTTCAACCGCCTCTTAACATGCCTAGATGACTTCATGTTGTCCTTAGAACTGTTCACTTTGATAATTACAGTCTGATTATCACAGTTCATCAGGATAGCTGGTATTGGTTTTTCAACCACCGGCAAATCCATAAGGAGTTCACGAAGCCACTCAGCCTCAACAGTAGCGGTATCTAATGCTGTGAGTTCTGCTTCCATTGTTGACCTCGTTAAGATGGTCTGCTTGCAAGACTTCCAGGAAACAGCACCACCTCCAAGTGTGAACACATATCCACTCGTGGCTTTTATCTCATCAGCATCAGAGATCCAGTTTGAATCACTGTAGCCCTCCAGTACCTTTGGGTACCCAGCATAGTGAATTCCATAGCTCACGGTTGCCTTTAGATAGCGCATTACTCTCTCAAGAGCACGCCAATGATCATCTCCCGGATTTGAAACAAACCGGCTTAGCTTGCTCACAGCAAACGAGATGTCAGGCCTCGTAGCACTAGCTAAATACATCAATGAGCCAATAATCTGGGAGTATCTCAATTGATCCCTTGTTATTCTTCGATTTTTCCTCAATAACACACTAGGATCATAAGGAGTAGGAGCAGGCTTGCAGTCACTATAACCAAAGCGACTCAAGACCTTCTCTACATAGTGAGATTGCACAAGTGTAATCCCACTATCACCTCCTCTCAGTAGCTTAATGTTAAGAATCACATCAGCCACTCCCAAATCTTTCATCTCAAAACTCTTGGACAGAAAGTCCTTGACCTCCTCAATCACATTGAGGTTGGTCCCAAAAATCAGTATGTCATCAACATACAAGCACAAGATCACTCCTTCTCCCCCACCATAGCGATAGTACACACATCTGTCGGCTTCATTCACAACAAAGCCAGCAGATGTCAAAGTTCTGTCGAACTTCTCATGCCATTGCTTAGGTGCTTGCTTTAAGCCATACAAAGACTTCAACAACTTGCACACCTTTCCTTCTTGACCTTCTACCACAAACCCGTCTGGCTGATCCATATAAATCTCCTCCTCCAACTCTCCATTTAGGAAAGCTGTCTTAACGTCCATTTGATGAACGAGCAGACCATGAGAGGCAGCCAGGGCAAGTAGTACTCGAATTGTGGTCAATCGGGCAACAGGTGAATAAGTATCAAAGAAATCCTCGCCTTCTTTCTGGGTATAACCCTTGACCACAAGCCTTGCCTTGTACTTTTCAATTGTACCATCAGGCCTAAGCTTTTTCTTGAAAACCCATTTACATCCTACAGGTTTACACCCATAAGGACGGTCAACGACCTCCCAAGTTCCATTAGACATAATAGAATCCATCTCACTCCGTACTGCTTCCTTCCAATAGTCAGCGTCAGGAGAAGAATATGCCTCTTCAATGGTTCTAGGAGTGTCATCCACGAGGTATACAATGAAATCATCACCAAAAGATTTTGCAATCCTCTGTCTCTTACTCTTTCGAGTAACTTCATCGTTATCCTCCTTAGGATTTTCCATAGGCGTTTCCTCAACATGTTCTATCGGCACAAAAGAATCAAGGGAAATTATAGGTTCTTGACTAGATGAGCTAGGTACATCACATTTCATAGGAAATTCATTCTCAAAAAATGTAGCGTCTCTGGACTCTATGATTGTACCAACACGCATGTCAGGTACTCCAGTTTTTATAATTAAGAACCTATAACCCACGCTGTGCATAGCATAACCAAGAAATACACAATCTACGGTTTTTGGTCCAAGTTTGCGCTTCTTGACAATTGGCACGTTAACTTTGGCCAAACATCCCCAGGTGCGCAAGTATGAGAGAGTCAACTTCTTCTTTTCCCATTCCTCGAATGGTGTTACTTCTTTATTCTTTGTAGGAACTCTATTCAGGACATGACACGCGGTCAATATAGCCTCACCCCACCATTCCTTAGAAAGTCCCGCAGTGTCTAACATGGCGTTAACCAAATCAGTTAGAGTGCGATTCTTTCTTTCGGCAACCCCGTTTGACTCGGGAGAATAGGGAGGCGTCCTCTCATGAATAATTCCATGTTCCTCGCAGAATAAAGTAAACTCATTTGAAAAATACTCTCCCCCACGATCAGACCTTACCCGCTTGATTTTCCTTTCAAGTTGGTTTTCTACCTCAGCTTTATAGATCTTAAAATAATCCAACGCTTCATCTTTTGTTTTTAATAAGTACACGTAGCAAAATCTAGTGCAATCATCTATAAACGTCATGAAATATTTCTTTCCACCTTTAGTCAACACGCCATTCATTTCGCATAAATCAGAATGAATGAGTTCTAACGGTGCCAAATTCCTCGCCTCTTTTGCTGCCTTGTGAGGCTTGCGAGGTTGTTTCGATTGAACACACGCATGACACTTAGAACCTTTGACCAAAGTGAATTTCGGAATTAAACTCATATTAGCTAAGCGCGTCATACACCCAAAATTAACATGACAAAGTCGTGAATGCCAAACATTAGATTCATCATCATCGTTACACACATGGTTCACAATTTTATTATAGGAATCCATCAAAGAAAAGCGGAACAAGCCTCCGCTCTCATAGCCTTTACCAACAAATGTTCCATACTTAGACACGACACATTTATTGGACTCAAATGCAAGCCTAAAACCATCTCTACACAGTAGAGATCCGCTAACGAGATTTTTCTTTATGGAGGGGACATGCTGCACGTTCTTCAGCTGCACGGTCTTTCCCGAAGTAAACTTCAGATCGACCGTACCAACACCATGAACAGCTGCATGCGATCCGTTTCCCATCAACAAGGAGGAACCTCGACAGACCTGATAAGATGAAAACAAGGAAATATCAGCACACACATGAATATTAGCACCAGTGTCAACCCACCACTCAGGTGATTGACAAACAGAAAGAACTGTAGGTAAATAATTACCGTACCCCGATGTTCCTCCAGCATCACTAATAACCATGTTGGCAGACTTCTTCTGCTTATCCTTGCGGTCTGGACAATCCTTAGCCCAATGGCCAGAATCACCGCACACAAAGCAGCCGCCCTTTCCTTTGCCTTTCTTCTTAAACTCAGTAGTAGCCTTGGGCTTGACAAAAGGCTTATTTTTCTTCTTATTGTGGGAAGCCTGAGGGTTCTTCTTCTGCACCAAATTGGCACTAGAACCTCCCTCAGCAGCAACTTTCTTGCCACGAGTATCTTTCGCCCTCGCCTTCTCTTCAACACCAAGAGTGCCAATGAGATCAGTAACACTGAACTCCTGCCTCTTGTGTTTTAGAGAAGTAGCAAAATCCGACCAAGAAGGTGGTAACTTGGCGATAATACCGCCAGCCACAAACTTGTCCGGTAACTCGCACTTATTGTTCTCAAGCTCCTTTGCCAGCGCCTGAATCTCATGAGCTTGTTCTACTACAGAACGGTCATCGACCATCTTGTAGTCATAGAACTGCTCCATGACATACAGCTCACTGCCAGCATCGGAAACTCCGAACTTGGCCTCAAGTGCATTCCACATCTCTTTGCCCGTAGGCAAATGCATGTACACATCCACAATGTTATCTGCCAGTATGTTGACAAGTGCACCTCGAAACAAGTTATCCGCTATATTGAACTTACGTTCGTCCTCAGCAGATAGAGGCTCAGCGGGCTTGCCTTGTACAACATGAAAACATTCCATGGCAGTAAACCATAGGATCGCACGTGCACGCCATCTCTTAAAATTGGAACCATCAAACGGAGGGTGCGGTTTAAGTGACGCAGCAAAGCCAACTACCGAAAAAGACCTATCAAGTTTTTGGATTGTTGGAAATCTAGTCAATTTTCGGCATATTTTAATCCAGAAATTCAGCATATAAAACATGACATAAACATGCATGAGTGATCTATCAACGATGATGTATTCATATTCGCTAACGAACAAGGTAACAGCAACACCTATTAACATATTCATAGCGCACAGAAACAAATACATCAAAGATGTGTTAAGATTATACCCTCGGGCGGGGCCAGTGTCGGTGACACCGGAGGCGCCGTTACCATCAGTCGACATGATGGCCTATTCGATGTAGTCGATTAAATCGTGATGCAGGACGAAGCTTGATGCAGGAAGATGTTCGCAGTGCAGTCCCGCGAACAGTTCACCACCAGGAAGTAGACGTCGCAGATTGAGTAGTCGCGCCGATGCGCTCCCCAAAAACTTGATCGCCCGCCTACCCGTGCAGGTACACAAACGGACGGAGTTCTGGAGGCCTACTCGCCCAGAAACTTGTGCGCGCAAGGTTCCGGACCGGAGATTGCAGAGAGCAGCAACAAAACAGAGGGAGAGAGAACTGTTGTTTCGTATGGAGAGGAGAGCCTTCTTATGCTGTTCTCTTGTAACAGCAAAAATGAAGAGACCAGAAACTGCCGCCATTAGTCACTAGTAACTGCACCGTTACTGCCAGCGAGTCAGTGCGTTTCGATTTTCGAATAGATAAAGAAAAACGCGCCCGCACCCGACACGCCTGCGCACGCACGGCACGGCTCGGCGTGGCGAGGCGAGCGAGCGAGCGCGCGCGCGTGTTGGCTCTCTTCAATTTCACAAGGGGGTTACCTCGTTCCACCTTTTAAAGTGGTATAACTCCCATTGAATTCTCCATATGGGACTAAACAATTTTCCACCTAGCATTAGTTGTGGGCCTAGGAATTCCATTTGATTAATTGCTAAATTAAAATGGGCCAATCCCAATTAATCCAACAGCATGTACGTACGTACGTACGTACCATGTGAGTTGCAGTCGCACTTTAAAACATGAATTAAGGAGCGTACAATTAAGTTTGCTTTGCGTAGCTTCCGTTAGGTGTGGGGCAGTAAGCGCCAAACGGGAAGCTTTCTATTTCTTTCGTTCCCTCTATGTACTTACGTACGTAACTTTCTCATATTATATATTGATCAGCAATGGCGAAGTTAAAATAAAAATTGATGCTGATGTGTCGAAGCTAACATAAGACAATTATACTAAACATACATCTATCGGTTTTTTACCATCGAAATTCATACATATATAGAAAAAAACAAATTGAAACTGCAAAATATAATAAAAGTAATACCTCGCTAATGGAAAGTCTGATCCAAATACCGGTCGATATGTATTGACCGATAGATAAAAAATACCAAATTTAGGGATACAATAGTAAATTATGAAACTGAGAAACATTAAAAATTAAACCAAACATACCACTACATTCGATTATGAGAAAAAAAATTCACTGTACAATTTTTCTTGTCTCGAAAATGTCAAATGATTTTTTATTATTATCAAGGTGCCATGGCCATCCAAGCTGCGTTTACCACCATTACCACACCACTTCTCCTGGCCCAATGCACACGCCTGCACAATTTGACCTCGCTACTCACAAACTCATGCATGCCAGCCAGTAACATGAAGATCGAGGCAACACCGCAACGCCGACCGCCACTGAAGGACACTGAACATCCTAAAGCACCGCAGCACCATCCACGCGCCACCCACCGCCTCTTCGCTCACTATAAAGCACCACCAAGCCTCTGTGAGCTTTGCAACATCTCCAATTGCCCCCCCAGTGGCCTCCCCTCCCCACTTCCAGCCACACATCGCCACCACCATCGTGCCCGTTACTGGCAAGGACTCAAAACTCAAATCTTTTACCCTAGCTAATTATTCCTCAATTCCCTGCAATCGTAGAACCCTCAAGTCATCACAAACTCAAATCCATCCTCCCCTGCTCTCCTTGAGCTCCTCGGCCATCGGCACTGTGCGCTGCCACCGTACAAGAAGGTCCTTCGTGAGCAGCCTTCCTCGAAGGCTCAAAGCCTAATCCGCTACCACCATTGCCTTCCCCATGCATCCGAGATGCTCAAACACCTTCATCCTTGCCGATTAGCCATTGAAACCCCACCATGCCATGGAAGAGCACTGACCAACTCCTCTCACCGCCAACCATTACATGTGAACTTTGGTGGCTACAAACCCAAAAAATGGAACCCCAAGGTGAAGTAGTGTCTGACCATGCCCTCATTTGTCGTCGGCAATCATCATCAGCGTCCAATTTTAGCTCTTTTTCATTTGGCCCTGTTTGATGAATAGTAATGATCGAAGGACGGCACTGTGCAAACTGGGCTAGGCCAGTTCAGCCCAATGGCCAAGAATTTGTTTTGAGCTAAGCCCATACTATAGTAGCTACTGTTCATAACTCAAACCAACACTGTCTTAGTCCAAACTCAATAACTGTTTCAGATCCACTACTGTTTCTAACCGACTCACTGTAAATAGTAAACCGTTATTGTTCAAAACTAACCCATTACTATTCACCCAAAATCTGTTAAGCAAATTTATACCCCTTCGACCGTTTTAACCCCGTGAAGCCCAATTTCAACTTTGTTTAGCCTAAATCGACTTCGAAAAAACCCAAACCAAAGCAAGTTCATTACTGTAGCATAGACTTGTTCATAACTCAAGGCCGCCACTATCCAATACTCGAACTGTCACTAATTAGACCCCTACTATTCCCAAAAACCCAAATAACGCAATTATACTCTTTTTGATCATCTTGATCCCACAAAGCCCATTTTCGACTCTGTCTGGACAAATTAGACACCAATAAAATTCTAGCTAGCCAAACACTATTTCTAACCTAAGCTTGATATTGTTCCACTAGAACTATCCTAGGCATGCCCCTATTCGCCGAAATCCGTCTAACCCAAATAAAACTATTTCGACCATCTCAAACCCATTTAACCTGTTTTTAACCTAACTCGACCAAACCATGTACAGCCTAAATCTTATCCATCCAAACCTATTTTTTATGTCTTTTCAGTTATTTTCTTGTATTTTATTCCCAGCTTACATTCTGTAAAGTAGGGACTCATTTGAATTTGGCTAGATAGTCACAGATGAGCTACATGCGTAATTAAAGTACTCGGAGTCCAACCTAAATGCTGCAGTAAAATAATCAGACATTATGGACAAAGAGGCAAGTCACATATTTTTAATTATATTGAACCTACATTCTTTAATTCTTTAATTATTAATATTCCCATTATTCCTTATTTATTCATTGTTATTTATGTAAAATAAATTTTTAGAATGACATTGTTGTGGTTAAGCGTCAAATAGTATAAACAAGGCTACCTAGGAATCGCCTAGGTGGCTTTCCCCGGAGCCCTGTGATCGTGGGAAAACATGAATTGTCTTAGGACTAACTATCTTTTCCTAAAAAAAAGAGTCATGTCTTCCCCATGAAATCTTGTGGGTAAAGCTGGACAACTCTGCAAAGTCTAAATAACAAACGATATTCGAATGTATCGTGCTTTCGGTAATGAAGTTGTATTTTATGGGTGAGTCCAATAATAAGTCATAATTAGCTTTGGTAAGAATCTAAATTGATAATTGAAATCACTGAACCCTTTTTTCCTTTAAAAAGTTAACATTTTCTTTTGTGTTCTAAATTATTTATAAATAGAATTGCATCCACAAATACCTTAATAAAACCAATATATCCTTATCTCTTGAGAACCCTGTCAAGTGGTTAAATAACATTTTCCTATGTGACTTGAGTACGGTTGGTTATACTTAATCTTGCTTTATTCTTCAGAACAAATACGAGAAGAAGAATATGCGTTTCAAGTTTTCGTGTTAGGGTTACGACTGCACTCAAATATTCCTGTAGAAATTTCTTTGGTTCTTCTGAATGTAAGTCAAGTTTTAGGTTTAGACGCCCGTTAAATGTCTAAAATTGATTATTAGGTTATATTTTAATTAAATTAATCTTTTTAAAATGTTGTGAGTAGATATGATACTTTTCTGTCCGTAAGTGAGCTCTTGGATTATTGCAGGACGTACAACACCCTGTTTTAAAATAGAGTAAAGTCTATTACCGGTCCTTAAACTTTTTATGATGTGTCATTCCGGTCCATAGACTTTCAAAGTGTGTCATCCCGGTCCATAGACTTTCAAAATGTGCCATTACTGTGGTAACAATCATGGACCGAGATGACACAGCATAAAAAGTTTAATGACCGGGATGACACAGCCAAGACCCGTAACGGGCTAATTTTGAGACCCAAAGAGTGTTTAGGCACCGGAATGACACACTTTGAAAGTTTATGGACCGAGATGACACAGCATAAAAAGTTTAAGGACCGGTAATGGACTTTACTCTTTAAAATATAGGGCTGTTGCATAGTACAAAACTGATAAAACCTGGCCAACGTAGTATATGGCTCGCCAGACTGCGATGTAGTAGCGTTGATTAAATTGGAGATACGTACCGCCGTCCGGGCCGGGAGGGCGAGAAATATGAGACCGCGTGCCCAACACGAACGGACTGCATGCCAGTCGTACAGAGAGAGGCTCGCGAAATAAACATGCCAAAATGCCGTTGATCTGTCGTACTGCTACTTCCAAGCTCATGGCAACAGCACAGCCAATGACCAGATAACAAGTATCACAGACACAACCCAAAAAAAAACCAAAAATAGAAGGGTGGTTTCGTTTCACCGGCTTTGAGATCCGTGCAGAGACGCTGAGATACATACACCTGGGAGCCAACAGAGGACAGAGAAGGCCATCGTCGTCAACACCGGACGCCGGAAACGCGTGGTTTCGCTCGCCCGATCGCGGCTGTTGGGCGCCGGGTAGCTTTCAGCGCGTCGGCATCGGCCGAATACGATCGAGACGGGGCTTTGTCACGGACAAACAGCAGATGCTTGGGAATTGGGATACATCTACGTTTGTCGATCTCTGTACATGCATATGCACAGTGACCGTGCTGGGTTATTTAGGTTGGATCATAAAAATGCTATCTAATCTGAATTAAATTTATCCAAACTATATACTAGATATTTTTTCACACCTTATACTAAAGTCTATTCTATCTAGGGTGTGGCTCCGCCCGGCATATGCACTCCAAACGGCCTCATATATTTCTAGAATCGAACAATTCTGACGACTGCTTCTCTACCGATGCTTAGCACACTGGAAACTTCCTGTGTAAACTCTCCCTCCTTTCTTTCTTTCTTGTTTATACTTCTCAATCTTGAGAATGGCTTCCATGTGGTCGATCGATCGTTAAAGCGAACGAAGGGAACCGCAACAACTCTGCATCTGCATGCATGATGTGCACTAGGCAGCAGTTGAAATTTTGGTTAAATTTAAATTTAAATTTAAAACTCGCGCGAGGTATTATGACACTGCCACTACTTCCTTTTCATGATCTACTTTAATTCATTGTACTACCATCGAAGTGTAAAGATCAAGTAATGCAGGTTAGTTGGGAAAAAGATCATAGAAAAGGGTGAAAAAACAAATATACGCTCCATCACCTTTTGATCTGTGAAAAGCTAGCAGAAACCCCAAATATCGAGCTTTCTTGCAGTGCTTATTGCTATTTGCTACTAGTACTATGCAGCACCAAACCATATGTACGTAGGAGAGCATTACTACTCAGCATTACAACAAGTGACACTGTGACGCAACTGGAGCATAAATTAGAGCATACTGCTATCTTCTAAAAGAAACAGAGAGCATCTTGAGCATGGAGGGAACAAAGGTAAAGGTGAGCACCCAAGGAAAGGAAAGGAAGGAAGGAAAAGGTTGTGAAAGCAAGGCAACCAAAGGAGGAGGAGGAGAAAAGGGTGCCCACACACCAAAGCAACTTTTCTCGATCAGCTCCTTCGATTCGAAGGCTGCACCCACAACTTCCACTTCTCGCTCCTCCGTTGATTTACTTTACACGTCACCATTATACCATTATGCCAAGAGTTACCGTTGGTAAAAAGTCTGGTCCACCTATCCTAGTACTAACATTGAAGGCCCGTTCAATCTGACTTTTTCTAGTGGCTGATTGTTGCCTTTTAGTTAAAATTATGTTATTTGATAGTTTTTTAGATTATTTAATTAAAGAAAAATAAAGAAATGAGAAAAATATAGTTATATCTCCATGGACAATAGAAAGAAAGAAGGGAAAAAAGGAAAACAAAAAAGTTGAATTAAGAAGCCAACGTGTTCATTCGATTTCTAAAAATTAGAATCCGAAACTAAAGCCGAAATGAATAGGACCTAATTTGATATAGTACCCCCTAGACAAGAAGAATTTTTTTAAATAATCAATTTTTAATTCCAAATGACAGTATTATACCAGCATTTTTTATTTTGTAGAAATGGCTATCTATCGCCCCACAATTGAACAATTTGAGCAAGTCGCCCAACCGTACGACGACTAGTGGCTCTAGTCGCCCAACCGTTAGGCGACAAGTATAGTCACCAAATGGTGGAGTGACTACTTACTGCCAGCTCGTTCTTTTCTCTTTGACCCAACCTCCTCACGGGCACTCTCACTATTTCTCTCGCAAGAAAATAAGAGGAGCTTAAGAGAGGAGAAAAAAGAGGGAGAGAATGAGAGGGGAAGTGAAGGGGAGAAGGTCGCAAAGAAGCTCGGGAGAGGAAGAAAAGGAGTGGGGGAGAAGTAGAGGAGCTCAAGAGAGCGAGTGAAAGGAGAGGAAAGGAGCTTAGGAGAGTGAGTGAAGGAGAGGACAATAGCTTGGGACAAGAAGAGGAGTGGAGCTCATGAGGTTAGAGAGGACAACGAAGAAAGCTTATTGATAAGAAGAAAATATCTTTATGTGAAGGTAATAGCTTCATCCGTTCTTGTTCTCATCTGAATGTATCCAACATGTAGGTACGTATTTGGTTAGCACGCATTTAATAAATACATGTTGACAAATGGTAATATTTGTAGTGAGAAATCAGTTATGTCAGAACCCATAACATTAAAAGTGCATTACGGTGTTATTGCAAAATGTTATTGCGAGTTTAACAGATTTCGTACCATTCATAATTTACGAAAATCACAAACAGATTAACCGATATTGTCTGCCCTTTTATCTAAAAAACAACTTACAAACAAGATTTCCTAAATATTATCTATCTATAACAATGGCCATTTGTTCTCCACAATTATTTTCATTGAATTAATAAAATAATTATATTTTCTTAAAAATCGCTCAACGGTTCGACAACTATAGGACTATATGATTGGGCGGCATGGTCTAGTCGTCCAACGGTTGTGCGACTTGGCCTCGTGTCGCCCAACGGTTGGTCAAAACTATAAAAAAACAGATATAATACTATTATTTGGAATTAAAAGTTGATTATTTAAAAAAAAATCAAGCAAACAATCGCTGACAAACAGACCTAGCTAAATTGTTCATGTTCATATAACCTAGCTTTTGCCTGGGCCAAGCTGTAAAAAACATTTTTTATTTTTTTAAAAAAATGGAAAACAACATGAGAGAACTATTACAGTCAGAAAAGAAAAACTCTTCGTTTCCATATTAATGGCATGCCCAGTTCTATTGAATGGATGGACACGGACATGTTAATTATCGAAGCCCTGTACTTTTGCCATTACTCCTTTTCGTTTCAAGCTGCCCCCTCCTCCTTCAGTTGCTACAAAGACAAGACCCCTTCCACCAACGTTGTAACCATCGCGGCAACATTTTCACATACGAAGCTGCTGAACTATATATGTCTTGTGCCAGCACATACACTTCTACGCCCCCCACCCCCTATAAAAGAATTGCCATTTCAGCACTAGGAGGCAATCGCATAGTGCCACATGGGGAGCGAGGGAGAGGTATAGATAGATAGAGAGAGAGGGAGTTGATGGACGCCATTGATGCTGTAGCAGGGAGGTCAGGTCCAAGAAAGGGGGAGGGAGGGAGCATGGAGCTTCTTGCAAGAAGAAGAAGAGGAGGTCGTTTCCTGGTGGTGCTTGCGGCTCTGCTGCTTCTCGCTTTGGTGAGCTGTGCAAACGCGTGGCCTCACCACGGCGACGTCGGCGTCGGTGTGGGCGCCGGCCGCGAGCGGCGGTACAGGGATCTCGCGCTGAGGAGGATGGAGAGCGTCAGATCTTCCTTTGGGGCGAGGAGGGATTTAGCAACGGTCAGTACTAACATGCCTGATGTCCTCCTATTTTGATCTGATTGCATTTTCAGATTTTCAGTTGTTGATTAAATTGCTCCCAACTCTCTGCTTCTGATCAGTTTTTTCTTTTTAATGAGAGTTGTTCATGGATACATTTAATGCCTTTCCGTTTGATCAGCTCGTTGGGGAGCAGTTGTTAACGTTCTCTTTCGAAGTTACCACTCCATTTGTGTACCTGTGGTAATTAATTAGACGGCACCAAAGCTAGCAAATTCCCAGCTTTAAGAAGCCTAAAGGTAAAAAAAAAAAAGACAAACGAAGTGTCGGTTTGCTTTGTATAGGAGATTTTTCATTTGCTTTTGCGAGAAAATGAGCAGTTTTTTTACCTCAAAAGGAGCTTGTCCAAACATCTTCCCGTCATTTTTCTGCCGGAAGTCGCTGTCGATATTCACGAAGACATCTGGTCTTGCTAGCCACAGAAGACTGCAGAGTCCTTTCATCATTCTGGAATAGGTCCCATATAACATATTAAAATTAGTTCGAAAGTTTGTCCAGCATCTCAAATAATAAAATCAGACATTTAACTTTTCAAATTTTGTAATCTAATTTAAATAACATTTTACACAGTTTCGTATAGTGGTATCGTTCGCGTGATACAATAAATGAGCGGTTTTACCATGTAGGATAACACGCTGACCAAGTTAAATCAGTGACATATGAGATCCACAAGAGTTTTTCTCTCATCGAGCTCGCAGCCATGTTTCTATGGCCATGTCTCCCTGTAGTCTCTCGTTGTTTTGATTTAAGAGAGAATGTCATATGGGCTTCACATGTTATTCATTTAAATTTGATTAGCGTATCATTATACGTGATAAATTCGTCCATTCATCATATCACGTGTGCAAATTTGAGTTTGATTGCAAGATTCAGGGATCAAATATCTGATTTTATAATTTAAGGTGCTGAATAGATTTTCTAATAAAGTTTAAAGTGGTATATAGACTTTTTTTCTTTCATCTATACGAGGGTGTAAGGTTTTGACTGCAATCAAACACGCCGTGTGACTATCTCCAAGTCTCTGCGTATGATATCACCTTATCATGACATCTTCCAATTTCTCATGCAATTTCGTCAAAAATGTTAGGTAATCTGCTAACACAGCAGCAAAGAAACTTTTCACCCGAACAAATCCTTCTCCCCTTCCAAGTTCGATACTAGTAGTAATTAGTAACATCCTAAAATTAGTTGAAAAAGTCCGTCTAGTATCTTGGATTATAAAATTAGACTTTTGACTCTTCGAATTTTACAGTCAAGTTTAAATAACACTTTGATCCGGTTTTACATGGTGGTATTGCCTGTATGATACGATGAGTAGGCAGTTTTGTCATGTAGACCAGCTAAGTTGGGTCAGTGACTATTGAAGCCTATAAGAGCTTCTCCCACATTGAGCTCCCAGCCGTGTTTCTATAGCCATCGCCCCCTGTAGTTTCCTTTGTTTCGATTTGGGAGAGAATGTATTGTTGGTTTCACATGTTATTCATCTAAATTTGATCAGCGTGTCATCCTATGTCATAAAAGCGTCCACTCATCGCGTCACACTGGCAAATTTGAGCTTATTGTAAAATTCAGAAGTTAAATGTCTGATTTCATAATTCAATGTGCTAAATAGATTTTCTAATAAAGTTTAAAGTGTTATATAGACTTTTTTTTTCATATTTGCAAGGGCGTCAGGTTTTGACTGAAATCAGACACGCCGTGTGAATCTATCTCCAAATCTCTGCATATGGCATCAGCTTATGAGGACATCTTCCACTTTCTCATGCAATTTCGTCAAAAATGTCACGTAGTCTGCTCACACAGCAGCAAATAAAATTTTCACCTCAACAAATCTTTCTTCCCTTCCACGTTCGGTACTAGTAGTAATTAGTAACTGCCCCACACCCGACAATTGTCAAACGCTTCGCAGCTGCTCGTGCTCGCGTGATTGGCGCTTAGGTGTGGCGCACTGACCAAACATTTCTGGTACTGTCACGTCTGACATGGTGTGTGCTTGTGCACTGATGACGTGTAACATTTCCGTTGCAGTCTTCGGCGAGCGCGGCGCGGGTGTACCACGTGACGGACTACGGCGCCGACCCCACCGGCGGCGCCGACTCGACGGCGGCGATCAACAAGGCCATCGCCGACGCGTTCCGCCCGGCGTCTAACGCCACAATGACTGGCGCCATCCCCGACCTCGGCGGCGCCGAGGTCCACCTCGACGGCGGGACGTACCTCATCAAGGGCCCCCTCACCTTGCCGGCCTCCGGCGGCGGCAACTTCAAGGTAAGTGTTACGTCGTAGTACTGAGCTGGATTTCAGCTAGTTAGTTATACCGGTAATGTTGTTTCTGACTAGTGTACACGTGTCAGATCCACAGCGGGTCGCTGCGTGCGGCGGATGACTTCCCGACCGACCGGTACCTGATTGAGCTGTCGGCGAAGGCCGGGTCGGGCTCGGGCTCGCCGTCGTTGAGCTTCTATTACGAGTACGCGACGCTGAGGGACCTGATGCTGGACTGCAACTACCGCGGCGGCGGCGTCTCGGTGGTCGACTCGCTCCGAGTCGGCATCGACAACTGCTACGTCGTGCACTTCGAATCGGACGGGATCGCCGTGCACGGCGGCCACGAGACGTTCATCCGGAACTGCTTCGTCGGTCAGCACATGACCGCCGGTCAGGACCCCGGCGAGAGGGGGTTCACCGGAACCGGCATCAGGCTGGACGGCAACGACAACTCGGTCTCCGATGTGGTCATCTTCTCCGCGGAGACCGGGATCATGGTCACTGCGGGCGCGAACACCATCTCCGGCGTGCACTGCTACAACAAGGCCACCGGGTTCGGCGGCACCGGCATTTACCTCAAGGTCCCCGGGCAGACCCAGACGTGGGTGAGCAACTGCTACATGGACTTCACGAGCATCGTTGCCGAGGACCCGGTGCTGCTGCACGTGTCGGGCTCCTTCTTCCTCGGCGACGCCAACGTCGTGCTCAAGGCGGTGAACGGCGTCGCCAAGGGCGTGCAGATCTTGGGCAACCTGTTCAACGGGAGGAACGACGGAGTGGACATCGTGCAGCTCGACGGCAAGTTCGCGACGGTGGAGCAGGTGTACGTGCAGCAGAACGCGGCCATCGGCATGACGGTGAAGTCGACGTCTGCGCGGGGGTCGGTGGAGGGGAACGGGAGCTCGTGGACGGTGGACTTCTCGCCGGTGCTGCTGTTCCCGGACCGGATCGGGCACGTGCAGTACTCGCTGATGGCCGGCGACGCGTTCCCGGGGCACACGCTCAGGAACGTCTCCGGCAACCAGGTCGTCGTCGCCACGGACAGGGCCGTGTCGGCCACCGTCCACGTGCTCGTCGACCAGAACAGCAGCTGAAAGTCAAGTGTCCATGCTGCCTGCTGCGACTGCACTGCACGCGAGCAAGGCGCGATTCATTTGTTATTACGACTTGTGTCCCATTCGTTTTGTGATCAGAGAGAGGGTAGCTAATAGTTATAACTATTGTTTCAGAAAATGATTAAGAATGGATCATTTCATCCTGCATGTTGCTTGTCCAAAATGCCTCAAGGGCAAGCAAGAATGATACGAATCACGCCATCTTCTCAATGCTAAACATGGCAGTGAAAACCATCGACCTTTCACTGAATTCACTGACAAGGACGACGCTGCTAATTAGTACTGTATCTACCAGTACCTGGCCCGTTTGTTTTGTTGGTCATCTGTCAATCTCAAGCGTACCAGCAAATGGCCATCCATTCGTTCATGCACGCTTAATCATTCCCTGATTCTGATTCAGAAGTGGCCCCGAGACCAAAAGTACGATGCTGAGTTTCTGGAGCGTTACAAGTAGCTCACTGCTTCTGGCTAATTTTCAGTCTGTCGGCACTGGCCATTTCTTGATCAATCAAGTGTTAGTAAGCATCACCGAACAAGACATAAATAGCTTACCAGTTTTGTTTTCTTGTTAGTTGTCAATCTATCATGTTTAATTGATGCATGCTTAGACATCACTAATCTTCCTTTCAGAACAACCAAAGGAAAGAAAGAAACATCACTTGATGCTAAGTTTTCCAAGTGAAAGGTAGCTCGCCATTTTTAATATACCAAACTGGCCTTTCCTTCACTTCTGGTTCTTCTGAAATGTCAAGGAAATATTGCATTTGAGCCGTTCTTGATGCATGTTAGGACTTCGTGATGTGGTTAGTTACCAGTTTTTTCTTGTCAGACGTCAGTGTGTCTCTCTTGATCTTCTTCTCATTCAGAAACCATTCAGATGGACTATTTGTTGATTATCTAATATTTAAGTAGCTCAGCAGTTCCTCTTGTCGAATCTTGTGTGTTTACACATCACAAGCATCTGAATTATAGAACACCAAATGCATGCTGCTGTTGAAACTGAAACGAAAGGTCTCACTTCTGTAACCAACTCTGAAGTAGCTGGCAGACAAAAAATCTTTAAGGTCTTGTTTTACTGTAAACATAAAATCAGATGAATTTTGACAGTTCCTGCTGTGTTAGTAAGTGCAGATTTTTTTTGTTGCTAATTTACATCTTTCCCACGACCACAAAAGGCTAAACAAATCCATGTGGTGATTTCTGTCCTTTTGGTGCACTCACATATATAGTTTGGAGCAGGTGGGAGCTCTACGCCTTTGGTCCCAGACCATGTGAATTATGGCCTCTGGAAATCTGGATAGTAGCACGATTCTTGGGTCCCAAATCCAATATTGTAAGCTATGCAATGATTTACTTAAGCGAGTTAGTTAGAGTAGCTCAATCTAAAACTATTCCACCGTCATCATGAACTTGCTTAAAGTTTTGGCAATCCTGCAATCTGTACAGATGCTTTGGCTGTTAAGTTTCACTCTTTTTTTTGGCATTTTTTCTGCTCATTTGTTCGAATTTTCTCGAACAGTTAAGTAAGAACAGATATAGTTATGTATCAGGTCAAGAAAAGGTAATGTATGTGAAACTAAATCACCTGAAATTCAAGGTCTGAAATATAGGATTCAATTCAGCTTATTTGACAGTCGATTCACCTAAGTCCAACAACTAGAATTTCATTCCTAATATATCTAGAAAGTGGGGACTAGCAGTAACCGAAATATACTATCTTGGAACAGATACAGCACTTCTCCATTGATATCTGCACGCCGTGATTATGTGAGGATTAGTCTGATAGGGTAGTTGAGCCTCTGAAGAAGTAAAGGAGAAGCCTTGCTGAGACTTGAGAAGTCATTAGACTTTCATACTTTCATCCATCGTACTGATTGTTGTTAGTGATCTAATCTGACAAAGCGAAGTACCTAATGATATTAGTTCAACAATTGATACGAACAGTACTAAGAAATCATCAAGGTTCTACGGTTCTACCTTTTTGTTAAGGGAAGTAATGCATGGTACAGTACTTCAGTGAGTAAAGTTTGCAAAATTGCAAAGTTTGGACTATGGAAAACCGGACATATTTGTCGGCCATACAAGAAACTTTCTTATGCTATGTACCCTCCGCATGAGACTTACACTCTCAACCTAACTTGATAGAGCCAGGATTCAAGAATGCTTCGCTCCCTCTGTTTTCAATGAAAGGGGACAGGTTTTTCCCTTTGGGTGCATTTTTTCAGATGCAGACATTCAGAATCCCTAAACAAATTCTTCGCTTTTCATAAGCAAACTTTAGGGCATACGATTTTTCAGATGGTGACATATAGAATAGCCTATTAAGCTACAATAACATTTATATTAACGGTTTTGCTATTGCACAGGTGACTGAAATTTTTTTATGTTTCAGTCACCTGAAATTGCACTCTCAATGAACTAAAATTGCAGCCCCCTTCCAAAAAAACAACTGCAACTTTAGGTGATTCAGAGTGCAACTTCAGGTGACCTGAAATTGCACTCTCAATCAACTAAAATTGCAGCCCCCCTCAAAAAAAATATGTGCAACTTCAAATGATTCAAAGTGCAACTTTAGGTGACTGAAAAATAAAAAAATTCCAGTCGCTTGTGCAATAGTCTATCCCTTATATTAAAGCTTATATATCAATATAATTATGTCTTGTAGCAGAAAGCAAACACTAAGCATTGAAGGTCGCAGCCCTAGCCTAGCCTGCTATATTCTGTTATGAATAGCGCTTGTATTCATATGAGGCCAATGGGCCAGTATATATACACAAAGTACAAGTGGTAAATATGCAAAGAACCCCTCATAACAATGGGGAATAACAAACTATACATATATCTCTAACACCCCCCCTCAAACTCATGGTGGATCAACAACACTGAGTTTGGAGAGATAGAAGCTGTGCTGTGCTCGAGTCTGGGCCTTCGTGAAGAAATCCGCTATCTGAAGCTCTGAAGGCACATACTGAAGAGTAATCACCTGATCATGCACACCAGTCCTCATGAAAGAAGCATCAACACCAATGTGCTTGGTGAGCTCATGCTTCACAGGATCACGAGCAATACTGATAGCACCTGTACTGTCTGACAAGAGAGGGGTCGGTGTAGTGACAGAAACACCAAAATCCTCAAGTAACCACCGTAGCCAAGTAATCTCTGCTGTCAAGAGAGCCATAGCTCGCAACTCAGCCTCTGCACTCGAACGGGACACTGCAGTCTGTTTCTTCGTCTTCCAGGCAATGAGAGAACCACCAAGAAAAACACAGTAAGCAGAGATAGACCGGCGATCAGAGGGATCACTGGCCCAAGTAGCATCCGAATAGGCCTGAAGCTGTAACGAGCTGGAACGTGGAAAGAAGAGACGGCGAGAGATAGTCCCACGAAGGTATCGCAGAACTCGAAGAAGGTGGCTGTAGTGAAACTGAGTGGGAGCTGAAACAAACTGACTCAGAATATGAACTGGATAAGTGATATCCGGACGAGTAACAGCAAGGTAGACAAGACTCCCAACAAGATGACGATAGCGAGTCGGATCAGAAAGAGGCTCGCCATCAGAGAGTCGGAGGTGAACATTGAGCTCCATGGGAGTCTCAACAGTACGCTGATCAGTGAGAGAGGCGCGATCAAGAAGATCCTGAATATATTTCTCTTGGGACATAAAGAAACCATCTGGAGTGGAAGTAACCTCAATCCCAAGGAAGTAACGAAGAGGACCAAGATCCGACATAAGGAACTGCTCACTAAGACGAGCCTTGACAAAGGCAATGTACTCAGAATCATCTCCCGTAATGATCATATCATCAACATACAGGAGAAGAAGAGTCCGACCACGAGACGAAGTGTGGACAAAGAGCGCATGATCATGATCACTAGCTGAAAAACCAGCAGCAGTGACCACAGAGGAGAAGCGCTCAAACCAAGCACGAGGGGCTTGCTTAAGGCCATAGAGAGAGCGACGAAGGCGACAGACCATGCCCTCAGGAACAGAATATCCAGGTGGCGGATGCATGTAGACCCCCTCACGCAACTCGCCATTAAGAAAGACATTCTTGACATCAAGCTGAGAAACAGACCAGTGGCGAACAGACGCCACCGAAAGAAGAGTGCGAACAGTGGTCATGTGGGCCACAAGAGCAAAAGTCTCGTCGTAGTCAACACCATGCTGCTGCTGGAAACCACGAGCAACAAGACGCGCCTTATAGCGCTCAAGAGAACCATCAGAGCGAGTCTTAATCTTATAGACCCACTTACACGTGATGGGATGAGAATGAGATGGAAAAAGAACAAGATCCCAAGTACCAGTACGCTCGAGGGCAGCAATCTCCTCGGCCATGGCAAGCTGCCACTCAGGGTGAGTAACAGCATCCCGGTAGGAGACAGGCTCACGAGTAGCTGCGCCAGCAAAGGCAAAACGGGCAGGAGGCCGAATCGACTGGCGATTGCGGAGAGCGTAGCGAGGAGAAGATGACCCATCAGGGGAAGATGGAGCATCAGAAGAAGATGGAACATCAGGAGAAGATGGCTCATCGGAAATATTCTCAACACGAAGTCGACGAGTGTAGACGATAGTGGGAGGAGCCTGGGGAGTCGTAGGAGACAACACAAGCGGCGACAACGGCGGAGAGGCCACAGGGGGAATATGTGGAGACTCAGTAGGACAGGTGGACGAGGGCAAAACAGATATAGGAGTATCTGGAAAGGTCAAGAAAGACAGAGACTCCACAGAGGAAGCCGAAGGAGAGGCAGGACGTGGGTAGAAAGGACGAGACTCGTCGAAAGTCACATCCCGAGAAACCCGTATCCGACGACCAACAGGATCCCAGCACCGATATCCCTTGTGCTCGGCACTGTACCCCAGAAAGACACACTCAACAGACTGAGCGGTCAGTTTGGTGCGTTCTCGAGGGGCAAGGAGAACGTAGCAAACGCAGCCAAACAGATGAAGGGCAGAGTAGTCAGGAAGACAACCACAGAGACGCTCAACAGGGATCGCACCCTTAAGAGCAGAAGAGGGCTGGATGTTGACGAGATAGGTGGCAGTGGAAACAGCCTCGGCCCAAAAGTGAGGTGGAATAGAGGCGGCGATCATCAGAGCACGAGCCGTCTCAAGGAGGTGACGATGCTTGCGCTCAGCGACACCATTCTGAGCATGAGCACCAGGACAAGAAAACTGAGCGAGAGTGCCCTGCTCAGCAAGGAAGCTGCGCAGGTGACGAGAGAGGTACTCGCCAGCAGAATCAGCACGAAAGACACGAATAGGAGTGGAGAACTGTGTGTGTATCATAGTGGCAAATTGTTTATAGATAGGCAAGGCCTCACTACGAGAAGACATGAAATAAATCCAAGTGTGGCGAGAGAAATCATCTATAAAAATAATATAATATCGATGACCCCCTTTCGAAACGAAGGGAGCCGGACCCCAAACATCTGAATGAACAAGATCAAAAGGACGCTGAGACACAGTCTCACTATGAGGATAAGGAAGCTGAATCTGTTTACCTAACTTACAACCCTGACAATCTAAAGACACGTCTCCTGAGACAGACCTCAAAAGACCACGACGAATTAAGGACGACAGACGAGATCCACACAGATGGCCAAGACGGTGATGCCACTGCTGGAAGGAGCCGGTAGACAAAGTGGCAGAAGCGGAGAGACTGGCGGCGGCGGTGGCAGTGGAAGGAAGATGAAGCCAGTCAAGCTCCCAGAGACGCTGTGAGTCACGGCGCCGAGGGCCAGAACTAACCAGAGCTCCCGTGTGGCAGTCCTGAACACAACAAGAGTCAGAGTCGAGAATAACTCGATAACCAAGGTCAGTAATCTGCCCAGCAGAAAGAAGCTGCAAGGTAAGGCGAGGAACATGAGCAACAGAAGGAACATGAAAAGATGAGTTGCTAAGAGATCCTCGACCAGAGACAGAAAGAGATGTACCATCAGCAGTAAGAACACTGACAGGTGAAACAAGAGGTGTAATAGAAGACAGAGTGGAAGAATCAGGAGTCATGTGAAAAGATGCTCCAGAATCAAGAATCCACGGGGAGGTACCTGACTGTGGAGGAGGTGGTCTCTCAGTGCCTGAAGAGTCAGTAGCAGAACCTGCAGAACCTGTCGAGGGAGAACCTGAAGCGGCAAGTAGGCGTCGAAGTCTGGCTATCTCCTGCTCGGTGAGAGAAGCTGCTGAAGAAGTCGAGGCAGACGTCGTCGTAGAAGCACTAGTGCCAGTAGAAGAACGGCGTGAAAGATGCTGCTTCTTCTTGTAGCACTGGGACTCAGTGTGGCCATCCTTGTCGCAGTAGGAACAGTGAGGACGGCCACCTCCAGACGGAGGACGGCCACCACCACCTGTGGTAGCCGCTGGAGGAGGCAGTGTAGCAGGCGGACGAGCGGCGAGCACAGAGGGGAGTGGCATCAGACCAGCACCACTCAGACGAGTCTCCTCCGCGCGTATCTCGGTAAGAGCCTCCAGGAGAGTGACACGAGGGTGGCGTGCAAGTAGCTGGGCACGCCTTTGCTCGAACTCAGGACGAAGGCGAGTAAGGAACTCGTAAACCCGCTGAAACTCCAGGTCAGCACGTACCTCCAGGCAGCACAGACAGGTACGACAGCCAGCAGTGCGGAGAGAGTCCAACTGACGCTAGACAGCAGAGCTCTGAGCGTAAAAGGCGTCAACAGTAGCATCACCCTGCTGAAGAGAGTGCTCCTGGCGAACCACGGACAGGTACAGGGCATCACCAGAGGGCTCGTAGCGTTGACGAAGATGAGTCCACATCTGGAAAGCCGAAGGGAGTCCCACAACCTCAGAAGAAAACTGAGGCTGGACACTGGCGATGAAGACAGCAGCAGCCCGAGCGTCGTCATCGTACCACTGAGTGTAGACGGTCAGACGATCCTTGTAGGAATCCAGAGCCTCCTGGTAGGCAGAGGCAGCTTTATCATAAGCTTCATCATCAGCAGCAGCCTTATCGGCTGTCGGAGGCAATGCAACAGGCGTAGGCTCCGTCGGAGAAATAGGGCAAGGCGGGCAGATGACATCGCCAGAGAGGACACCCCAGAGACGAAGACCACGCATGTGAATGCGCATGTGAGACACGAAGTCGGTGTAATTAACACCATCAAAAATCACCGGGCAGCGAGGGAGGGAAACGGTGCCCATTGGTAGGCGGCGCTGGACGGCGCGGCGACCAAGGCAATGAAGTCTAACAGGCGGCGCTGGACGGCGCGGCGGTTAGAACGACGTTTTTTTTGCTTTTTTTTGCTTTTTTTTCTTTTCCTTAAACGGGCCAGAGGCCCGTTCGTACGCACGCGCGCACGCGTTTAGGGTTTCCCGCGGCGGCGGCGGGCTGGCGGAAGGCGGCCGGGCGGGCGAGCGCCAGGCGGGAGGCGGAAGGCGGCGGCGGCGGGCGAGCGCCTGGGGAAGGCGGCGGCGGGCGAGCGCCTTGGGAAGGCGGCGGCGTCCGGGAGGCGGCGGCGCGGCCTGGGGAAGGCGGAGCAGCCGGCGGCGGCGGCCTCGGGCGAGGGAGGAGCAGCCGGCGGCGACCTCGAGCAGCGGCTTCGGGCGGAGGCCCGCGACGGCGACCGGGCGGAGTCGGGCGGCAACCAGCGGACGGCGGGGCCGGGCGGCGGCGCGGGGAGGCGCGGGGAGGCCGGCGACGGCGCGTGGAGGCCGGCGGCGGCTCGTGGGAGTCGGCGACGGTGGTGCAAAGTCGACGACGGCGCGCGGAACCCTAGGTAGGCCAAAACCCTAGTTTTGGCTCTGATACCATGTTATGAATAGCGCTTGTATTCATATGAGGCCAATGGGCCAGTATATATACACAAAGTACAAGTGGTAAATATGCAAAGAACCCCTCATAACAATGGGGAATAACAAACTATACATATATCTCTAACATATTCGAACTTCCAATATTAGTATTCACATTGAAGCAATATGTGAGACTCAAATATTTCTGAAATCTCAATGACATCTCACATTGGGGTCCCTTCATAGTTCGTGGATGCTAACACTAGTTCACAATTCAATCTACCCAACACCCACAGCAAGCAGTTCAAAAATTGCAAACAAAAATGGCTAATATTTGCCAAAATGTTCTTGGCAATATATCATTATCATAATTTAGGAAACAAAATTTGCCAAAACCTGTGAAGAAAAGTTACCAACTTTGGCATTTGAATCTCATGAAACATAAGAAAGTGGCGTCAACATCCTAAAATGCGTGACAAGTATGATGAGATATATCTAGCATGCATTTTAACTAAAATTGTTATTCTAGAGCTACAGTATACAAAGAGCTATTAATAGCACTGTGACATATGTATCCACCTTCTATACATTTTCCCTAAGAAAACGCACTACCGAGCAACTAGCCCTGAAGCTCATCCATCCTATGAACAAGTGACTAGACCTTCAATACCAATGCCTGCGGAGCTGTCACCTTCCCGCTCCACAGTCTCCACCACAGCTTGGTAAAGCTTTGTCCATGAACACCCATCGCCTGTCCCAACCATGTCCCAGAATGTTAAGTTGGGGCTTGGTGGGCATGTGGCAACTACTATGTTAGCAATGCTTCCCACTTTGGCTACTGGCCGGGGAAAATCCAATGCCAAGTTGTCGACTTTGTGCTCGTAAATCTTCCCATTCCTGCCAACCTTGTACCTCGAAGTGCCACTGAAGCAGCCATATGATTCCCACGGGACACGAGGGGTGCCCCACAGCTCCCACCGGACAACTATCGAGTTCTCTGTCAGTTGCCAAATGCGTGATATGTCAAGCCCAATTTCGCGGAACAGTAGGCGCCCGTGGAATCTGAGAGCCCAGAAGATTGTCTTGTAGTTGTCAATCCCATGGAAAGTGTTGAATGGGTCGACAAATGTGATGTCTTCACTGCAATATGATGTAAAGAACGTCTTTAATCACCACTCTACAGGAGTGTGGGTAGAGTACGTTTACAAAGAATATAAGTTTGACAGCAATGCAATTTATGCAGGTCAAGCGCTCTTGTCAGACATGAACAGAATCCCAATTAGTTAGTAGGACTCATACTGATACTGGCATAATTGCTGATGATGGACTGTTACCTGTCACTGCCATATATCAACGCAACCTTAGAAAATCAATTGATTGATTCAATTCTCAATCTTGAATATGACAAATTATCAGATATACATGGCTAATATTGCAACGCTAGAACAAATCAACTACCAACTATATCCTTCATTTCTAGAATCATGACTCGGGATCACTGACAACCTCTTATCATCTCTTTGCATGATTAACCATTTTATGAACACTGAATGGACACTAGCTGCACAATTTTAGTCCAAATTTCACCTTTAATTCCCTGGACATATCGAGCTACCATTAGCAAACTACCAAACCCCAATTCTTACTACAGAACATAACGATAATTCTCAAAGTACCAGACCAAGATTAACCGAAATAGACACAGGAAAGAAAAGGCCCCCTCACCGGTAGATATCGTAGTTGGGTTCCCGGACGAACACGGCCGGCAGATCGTCCCGCAGCGTGCGCACCGCCGTCCCAAGGTTGAGGTAAAAATCCGACCTTTGCGGGTCATCCCCGCCGCTCCTGCCGCTGTTCTTGCTCCGGTTCTTGGTCTCCGTGGACTTGGCCGTGGGGACGGAGGCGGCTTGTTGCTGCGAGGCGCCGAGGAGGAGCAGGAGGTTGAGGTGGCCCCGCGCCGCGGCCTGCGCCGAACCGGAGCTGTGGAGCTTGCCGCCGCCGTGGTTCGGCAGGCCGAGCTGGGATTTGGGCGGATTCGGGGGCGATTTGCAGGACGGCGTGGTGAGCTTGGGGAGGAGGAAGGCCATGGCTTCCTGCTCTCGCGCTCCTCGATTTCCTTTAGCTCTTTTCTTTGCCTACCTCTCTTCTTCTACGAGCCTTGGTGTTCCATGTAGAAGCTTCCAATTGCGCTGCGTTCTTGTGTGTGTAGAGAGGGGTGGGAGATTTGAGTGGCTCCCAACGCTGCCGCGAGCTTGCGTGGGAGAGTCCGACGTGGCGTGCTTTTGCTATCTTTTAGCAAATCGTTTCACATTTATCCGTATTTCTTAATTAAATAAAAATAATATCTTTCTGAATATCTGGGATGCGGAACACTAATTTACGGGCGTACGCTGAGGGCATGTCCAATGGTGATTTATGAGCTAGCTCTAAACATATCGTCACTGTATTAAAGCCGGGGGGGGGGGGGTTCCGGCCCCCGCAGCGATCCACGTCGCCCCCCGCGTCTCGGCCGGCCGGCGCGTGTCCAGCGAATTCGCGTACGGCCGGCCGAGGCAGTTCCCTCCGGTTTTGCGAAAATTACGTCTAGGTCCTTTTTTCTCGCGAAAAGGTTCCTACAAGTTTTTTCTTTGCAAAAAAATTTTGGATTGCGCCCGGCGGGTTTCCGAAATTACGTATAGGTCCTTATTTACTTACGTACAGGTCCTTGCAGGTCCTCGGTTTTTTGCAAACAAGCCCTTTTGTTTTTCCGAAATTGCGCACGGGTCCTCGATTTTTTTATGCAGCTCCCTGCGAATTTTCGTCTCTTTTGCTTCGGTCCACACGGTGACTGGCGTGGCGTGGCGCCACGCCTACGTGGCTAGTTATTTCATATTTTAATAGAAGAGAGAGAAAAGCTAGCTCTTGATCAAGAGCTAGTCTCATACACACATTCCAAGATTATATGAGGATGTCATGTGGGACTATTCATGTTATGAGCTATGTGCTAAAAGTTAATATCATTGGAGAAGTTAACTTAGAACTAGTAACTAGCTCATACCATTGTACATGCCCTGAGAGCTTATCGCATGCACGCGTGGATCCCCATCCAGGTGGCGCATCACGGCCGTCCAATGAGATATGACGAACGCCGAAAAGTATGTGTGCTCCAGGGGTTGTTTGGTTGCTAGTCACATTTTGCCAACAAAAATTGTCATACTTGTCTAAGTTGAGATGCTTAAATTCTTTGCCACACCTTAGCAAGCCTAAGAGAATCTTGCCACACTTTTTTGAGTCATTGACATGTGTGATCTAGTTTGCTGGAAGGGAATCTTGCCACAACTGTGGCTGCAACCAAACAGCTCCCAAAGTTGATTAAACTTGTCTAACCTTAGACGTGATAAACTGTGGCCGGCAACTAAACAGCCCCTTACTCTCTTGGACTATTTGCCCTTTCCCAAACCCTAGATCCTGTTTCCACGTTGCATGGCGCCTCCCGGCTACCTCCTCGTCCTCTCCCTCGTGTGTGGCCCGTCCTCCTCCACCGAGCATGGCGCCGCCTTCTTCCGACCATCAAATCTAGTGGATTCGAGTAGAGTCACCGCCATCATGTACTCGCCACATGGCCTCCTTGCCGAAGAACGGTCCCCAAAACACCACCAGGTAAAAGGTCCCCAAAACACAGCCAGGTAAAGCTTTCCTTCAAATTCGAGTTGAAAGTTCAAGATCGCCGTTCTTTTCAATTGAAAGTTTCAACATACGCTTTGTAATTTTCTAGTTTACTAGTGTTTCAACTCCAACTTGAAAGTTTCCTAAGCAAGAATCTATCTGCTGCAAATACAAGTAGAGGGAGATTTTACGGTACCTCCTTTTAAATGATTGTATGAAAACGATATTATTACATTAACATTTGCCACACAAAGGAGTAATTTACTGTTCTCTTTCGTGCGGCTTACTAGTTGCTAGAATTGAGGATCATGTATAAAATACTATTCAAAGTTGTATATCAGAGACCATAAAATTTCGAAAACATTATAAATTTTTAAATGGAGAGATTAAACTGCTTCGGCCTTCCGTGGGAAAAATTATGCAGAACCTGATTCTTAACAGAACCATCTTCCTTATTACTACATGTGTCTTCACAAATATAAAAGCAACCATATGTTTCAACCCACTATACCTGTCAAACTGATGTAGGTATTGCACATTATATAATGTATAATTCCATGACAATTCTACACTTGCATCAAGAAAATTGATAGGTAGTGCCTCAGTAGAGAGCCTCACATTTTTTTCTTTAAATGTTGACCTGTCAAAGCAAAAGTAGTTCTGGTGCAAGCACAGCAAAGAAGTAGCTTGCCACGCTTATGTAACTACGTTCACATCATTACAGGATAAGCACAGCAGCTTAACTACTAACGATAGTACAACAGTTCCTTTGTTGGGGGTATAACTACACCATACTACTTTCTTCTAGACACCAGAGAGATCTTCCCTACTTACAATTCACCGAAGATGAGGTATTATTTTGTGAATTGCAGCAACTAGATTGGTTTACATCCCCATCATGTGATCCAGTCCTGGCTGAGCAGCTCCTCCCATGCCTCCTCCGCCTGTCACATTATGCAGCAGTTGCTGGAGCCAGCGCCTTGTTTTTATCAGAGAAGCCTGGTCTGGGGCAAGAAGATTCTAAAGATAATTGATGGCCTACTTTACATGCCAGACCAGACCAAACTCTGAACTGATGGCAGGATTGTGTTCCACGCAAAAGCAATTTCAGCTTTGCTAGGGCTAAACAGAAGAGAAAGATGATGATATTTTAGATGGGGATTGGGATGGCACGCTACATACGGTTTTTGACAGCTTACTGCCCATCTCCATGGTACGCAAGCACAGAGGAATTATTTCAGTTTGCAGCAGAAAACTGATCGACTTCAGTATCATCAACCTGCATGTATCACAAGGTAAAGCAGTTTCATTCCCATTTACAGAATTAGTATTTGTAAGCACATGCAGTTTATTCTAAAAATAGATAGGAGAAAACATTAAATAGCACATTTTCTTGTTTTAACTTTTAAAGTTATACAGCTGGTTATCCTTTTGTTCCACATAAAACAAGAAGGATGCACTCCTTATGAGTTTCATGCCCAGGTATTGGAATAATAACAACATGAATCTTCATTGATATGAAAACTTGACCTGCGCGGGGGGGGGGGAGCCCCCCGGGCTTATCAATTAAGAAGAAGATCTTCTCACGCAGATCGAGAAATCCCCGAACCCTTGCCCCACCCTGACACAGCGGCATCAGCCCATGTGAGAACGACCAATGAATCTTCATTGATATGGCATTGCAGAATTAGTGAAATGGATCATGTGTAATATATAGCATGTTTCTATCTAGCATTGGATGCATTATAATGAATTTGGTAATTCATATGAACTTCCATGATTAAATTACCTCAACAAGAGCACCGATGACATCCAAACTGGTAAGCCCTAAGTACTCAAAAGGTTTGTTTTGCTGGTAGTATTCAGGAACGGGTACAGGTAAAGTGGAATGTGAGCTGAAAAGAGCGAAAGAAGTGGGTGGGAAAGTGAATCGCTATGCACATCATCAGCGTGTTTAAACTTTGATATGAAAAGGCCAGGCTAGTTACCATTTAAGAAGAGGATCCTGGTCTCAGGGTGCGATGCAACACACTGCAATAATTTTAAACAGCAAAAAAAAAAGTTAGACAACAAAGATATGGCATAAATCTAACATGGGTAACTTAAAGCAATTTTAGAACAAGATGGAATTTTCCCTATTCTTTTCTACAGTACAAGATGCCATGGGATAGCATCAACATAGCAGCTAAATTTTCTGTTATTATCCACTTTTTTCGTCAAAGTGTACCTGAAGAAGTGCAAGTGCGTTGCAGACTCGGTTTGATGCACCTAGCGATAATGTTGGGTTTGAAAGTGCAGGGTAGGTCGACACAATTTCCTGTATGTTTTTTTTCAAGTTTCCAAATATACCAAGTGAGAAAGATTTGCTGAAACTTCAACAAGTTGCATTCAAAATAACAAGTGCTGATTTGAAGAACAAACAATGACTGATTTCAACGAAAGGTTGATAACATAAACTGATAAACACAACATGAGATATAAAGTAGGCTCAGAGCCCTCAGTTCTTTTCCATTTCAATTTCAAGCATGCAAATCCTAAACATAAAAGGACAGAGGAATTATACATACCTGAAGTAGTGCAGCAACTGTGCCGAAGGAGTGCCACAGCAGCGGGGCCACATCTTGAAATATCTCTCTCTTCTGAAAAATGGGTGCATTTAGTTATTGAATTTTTTTGGCGTTACACATGCCTTGGCATGTCATTGACTAACATGCAGTCTACAATAGTTCAGTTCAGAACAATCACAGAATTAATTAGCTATAAAAGGACCGTTGATAAATTAGTTATTATAGAAGATAAAGATTTCTACATCAAAACAGCATTGTTGACAATGAAGCCATTCATTTTGGAATTTGGTTCATGCCCTAGCAACTCAACAACTAATTTTGCAATAACAATATACAGTTCACGGCATCACGTCACGTCAGTGTGTCTGAGCTAATAAAGGTAATCTATAAATAAATACATTTGTTCTACTATTGAATGCCAAAGCTGATATCTTGATCAAAATACAGTATAGAAAGCTGACCACATGATTTTTTTAGATAAAGGATATAAAATCCGGCCTCTATATCCACAAGCTGACCACATGATAGCGCACATTAACCATACGCTAACCCTTAAACCAAACAACCAAAACTAACTAACCCATTCAATTCCGCAATACCTGAACAACATCACCGAGGCACAACCTGTTCCACGGGCATAAACTGAATCCCACAAGAAATTGCCACCAGAAACCTAGCTAGAGATCATAATGCACAAATCCTTCCTCGTGAAGGGGCGCTAGAATCCTAGAAGAGGACGTGATGGTAAACCTTAAGAGAGCTCGAGGAAGGCGTTCTCGCGGAGCTCAGCTCGGGGTCGCAGAGGTCCAGCACCGGCTGCTCGGCCGATGCCATCTTCCTGTCCTTGGCCACCTGCCCCACGGCAGCGCCACCGCTGCCCCCACCGATCGGAGAGGGTGACGACGGCGAGACCCCGGCAAAGGAGGGAGGTATGGAGAGGGACGGCTGCAGATTCGCCATTTCAGGCAACTACACAACAGAGTTGAAACACCATTACGGATTTCTTCACGGAATTCGAGCAAAAATCAATCCGTTCGAATTCCAGCAACGAACTCATATACACAAATCGAATGGCATGGAATCTCACAAATAGATTCTGATTAGGGAAAAATGAAACTAATCCATGTTAGAGATTAGCAACAGCAACCAAAAAAAAAAACAATCGAATTACACAGGAACTACACAAGAGAAGTGAAACACCAATACGGATTTCTTCACAGAATTCTAGCACAACCAATCAACTAGAATTCCAGCAGCAAACTCATGTACACCAATCGAATGGCATGGAATCACACAAATAGATTCGGACTCGATTGCTGACAACACAGAACGAACTAGAGAAAAAAAAAATGAAAGCAGCATAAAAAAAAAATATCGATCGAATTCCAGACGGATCTCTACACTACTCCACTCCACTCGAATCAACTAGGTAGGGGACGCCTCACCTCACCAGTGACCACCGGAGCTCGCCGCGACGGAAGGGGAAGGGTGGCGGAGACGCCAAGGCCGGCCGGTGACTATGAATACACTCCGAACGACGTGATCAAATGGAGAATGGAGATGGGCCGCGGGTGCGAGAGGAGGAGGTGGGCCGCGCATGGGCCTGAAATAGTTAGTCCGGGCAGAGATACATGGGCCTCATGGGCTTATATTCCTTGCGATCATTCAATTATAGTACAGCCTGTATGCGCAATGGCCGTTCATATAATTTTGATTTGGGTTTTGGCTTGAGTTATGAATAGTGATAGTTCATAAAAAATTAGTAGAAAAAGACATTTATGTATTATTTTAATTAAGATAAATAAAATTAGATACTGTAGAAAGTATTTACAGTTGAAAAATAGCTTTTAAAAGCTATTATAAACAGGCCTAGCTTCGTGAGAACTTGTGACGAAGCGCCCAAAAATACAGGGGTGATTCTGCATATTTCACACCAGCGTCTCTGCGCTATAAGACAGCCCCCAAGGGTTTGCGCTCCGCCGCCACCTCCTCCCAGTTCGAAGTCTCGGCTCCGCTTCCGCCTCGCCTCTCTCCGGATCTCCCTTGTGCCGCCGCCGCCTCGCCGCACCGCGCAGCCATGGCGGAACAGGTAAGGCTCATCCCGCTCTGCCCGTAGAGATCTGCCGTCACTTGCTAGGGCCAGTTCTAGGATGTCATGTAATGCGTGTGTTGCCATGTGAAACTCGATCTTTCCGTGGAGAAGCTTGCCTTTCTGTTGCTCTCTCGTCGTTTGGTTTGGCTTGGAATGGCAGTGAGGCGATGTTGGTAGCCTCACACATCTCAAGTGATAGTATGTAGTGATGCGCGCGCCCCTTGAGCGGGTCTCTTGCTCCTTGTGGATTGGTAGTTTGCGCTCGCAAGAACTTGACTAGGTTTTGTGGTTTGGTGTGGACTAGCTGTTGTGAGATAGTTTTATATCACGTTCAACTCTCAATTCAAATGTGTTAACGTCGTAGTTATTGGCGAGATATGGTGGTTTTAGTATATCGTCATCAGCGTTGGAGTTTGTTGAGATGTTGGGCTTTTTTTTTTTCAGCTTATGGCTTATAAACTTCTCTCGAACAAATAAACAGATGGCTTCTCATCGCCGTTTCGAAGTGCCTTATCTAGATAGCCTTTTAGAACAGCTTATTGGCTTTTGGTTTCGTTCGCTTGCTCGTTCACACTAGAGCCAAAAGCCATAAACCGCAGCTGAAAAGAACGCACCCATTGAGTGTGGTATTTTGATTGCCACAATCGTGTACGTTTAACATTTCAACAATTCAGCATGGCATGTCCATGGTCGTCTGTGCTTAAATTCATAATGTGGCAATGCATTGATAATGGTGTGTGTGTTGTATGGTTCTTGTGGAACTTGGCTAGTGAATTAGGTCCAGATTCGTTTGCTGGTTTTCCGTTTATTACTGTGTACAATTGATGTAAGTAGTTTCTAGCCAGTGGTTGCTTAGTTTTGATGTTTTACATCTGTTCCCAATGTGCAGACTGAGAAGGCTTTCCTCAAGCAGCCAAAGGTTTTCCTCAGGTGAGGGTTTTGCATCTCCTTCCATGCTTTCTGGTCTCTATGAGCAACATACATATCCTAACAAAGCTTTTCTGCTTAATTTTAGCACAAAGAAATCTGGCAAGGGTAAGAAGCCAGGCAAGGGGGGCAACCGTTTCTGGAAGAGCATTGGCCTTGGCTTCAAGACCCCCAGGGAAGCAATTGAAGGTACAACCGCTTTTTTCCTAGCTCTGTCTTTAGAATCCTAGGTTGGTACTTTTAGTCTTGATAGCAAAAGGATACCCAAGATTGAGCCTTGTGCCATTTTTCCTGTCTAAATAGTTGCATGTTGTTACCAAAAGAACTTTATTTTGTCAAGAGTACATTGTAGTTACTGAAAGAATTGTAGTGTGTGAATTTTAAAATGGCAGTCCCACAGTCAAATTTCTTTGCTGACTTGGGCAAGTAGTGTGCATAAATTATTGGGCCATGAAATTGACTTCTAGGTGTTTTTCATATGCTGTTGCCCATATGTTTTGTTGACAAGTTCTGTGATGTACCTGTATGATGCATAAATGAGATGTACACCATTTCTTGTAAGTATTGAACAGTCAATTAATTTCTATTCCCTTCCAGGTACCTATATTGACAAGAAGTGCCCATTCACTGGAACGGTTTCTATCAGAGGAAGAATTATTGCTGGAACATGCCATAGTGCCAAGATGAACAGGACCATCATTGTTCGCAGGAACTACCTCCACTTTGTCAAGAAATATCAGAGGCAAGTAAACTATTGGGAGATTCTAAACTCATGTTTTTTTGTTCCCAGTAGCATTTCTAACTTAGAAGAAAAACTGTTCACCCTGCAGGTATGAGAAGAGGCACTCCAACATTCCAGCTCACATTTCCCCATGCTTCCGTGTCAAGGAAGGTGACCATGTCATCATTGGCCAGTGCAGGTAATACTCTCATAACTTGGTATTTGACTTGTAAGAATCGACTCTCTTTGGTTTGTCTAGATCGAGTAGATAAACACTGATAGCCTTCCAACATTTATTAACAGAACTACTGTTTTGTCATGATACTCCACTTTCGTTTAGTTTGCTCCATAATTACTACTAAGCATGCTTTTGTTTGTTGCTGACGCATCAAATTTGTATTTTCAACAGGCCCCTGTCAAAAACTGTGAGGTTCAACGTCCTGAAAGTCATTCCAGCTGGATCCACTGGCGGTGGTGGGAAGAAGGCCTTCATTGCAGCCTGAGCTTAGACTCTGATTCATGAGTAGTTTATAGACAGACGTTTCTCTGCTTGAAGTCCTGCTAGGCTGGTGTTATGTTTAGATCTGCATTGTTCCCCCCAACTGTCGCTTGTGGTGCAACAGTCCCCCCTGGCTTACCGTATTCCTTATTTGAAGCAATGCTGCGTTAACATCATGCTATAAACGTTTGTTTCCATCAGTCTTCACATTTGCAATCTTGAGGTTTGGTGATGTGGTGTTGTCTAGTTTCTGTCAATGGCACAAAACTAGACTAGCTACAATGATACCTCACATTTTCTGTTAAGAATTGTGTAATGCATATTCATATGCCCGGGAATCGACCTAAATGTTTGGCATTATAAAGATTTGTTATTTGACATGGAGTAGCTAATTAAAATCTACAATGATCCTACAGGGAAGCAGAGCAACAACACGAGGGAAAAAAATGTCAATGCCAAACAAATGAGAAGAAGCAAGACACCTATAATTTAGAAAAAATCCATATAGTACGATTACTATCTTGAACTATAAAATTAGACATGAACTATAAAATCAGATATTAGCCTTTCGAATTTGTAATCTGGTTCAAATAACACTCTTCTTCGCCTTGGTAATCGATGCTGGTGAGCGTAGAGAGCGGCAGAGCGCAGTGTGCTTGGTTTCTTGTTTTGATCTAGCTGCTTCTTTCCTCAATTTGACAGCAACAACATCGGTTCTAATGAGTGCACGGCGAAGGACAACGGCAATGGCAGCGGGCATCACGCCGAATTTGCTAGCAATGTATTCATTCCTTCATCTTTTTGCAAGAGTCGTGTCCATTGTCTCTGGTTCTGCAGTTGTCCTCTGCAATGTTGAAGTTAAGCGCCATCACCATGCTCTGATCAAGCTTCTCCACAACCTCACCGTGCCATCACTGGAAAAGGAAACCTTTCGTATCTTCCATTTCGGCAGGGGATACAACATTCACTTCTGCAGATCAAATAGCAAACCGGTTTCAAGAGTTCTATTCTCAGCTCTTGGGAAACTGCTCGGTCAGAGAGCATACTTTAGATCTGTCCTCCCTGCAACTACCTTCCTTGAGTTTAGTCCACCTGGAGTTTAGTCACTAGACAAGTTAGAAAAATTGGGATTTTAAAAAACCCGTGTTAGTAAAGGTTTCGAATCCCTTTGCTATTAGAATTAGATTATAACTCATGGGCTTAGGCTCAGCTTATGTTTTGGGCCCTAGGCTATAAATAAAATAGGGTTATGGGCTAACCCTGTGGCTTTTAAAGAGACCAATTTCGTACTAGGATTTAGGGGTAAGAGGACACTTTATAACTACCATGATTTAAAAATAAAATCTAGATCTATTTCCAAAAAAAATCGTGTGCTGCAGTCGAGATTTCTTCATTGATAGATATTCTACGCCTTGGCCGTGACTCGTATTGCGGAAGTGGTGGCGAGCTGCGGCCGAGTTCTTTGCTGGCGAGCTTGTGCGGCGACCGACACGCGTTGAAGAAGTTGTGAGCGGCGCTCTGTCGTATCGAGAAATAAAAAGGAGTCGCTAGCGCTGCATTCAGGTTCATTAGCCGTGAGGTAATTAGATAGGTAATTAAGTGAGGCTAATTAAGGTTTTTGCATTACGTATACTTGACTGCACGCATGCATGTCCTTTGGAATCGTGAGCTGGCTTGAGGTGAAAAAGTTGTGTGCAGCCTTGATCAGAAAAGGCAAGCTACATGCATAGCTAGCAGATCACCTGATCTCTCCTAGACTATGATTCTTTTGCCATGCATGGATCTTTGATGTTGACTTGAGCATTGCATGGAATAGCGCAATGCATATGCATGTGCTCAGAAATCAGAAATCATGGGCATTCCAAAGTTTTGTCGTTTTGACATGGAGTTGACAAAACAAAACTTGTAATCATCTACAGGGGAGCAACGAGAAAGAACTAAAAATGGCATTCCCAAACATTTGGGGGGGGGGGGGGGGGGCAACACGCACGGCCTTATAATTTGGGCATTACAGTACTCACAGAACATACGAACAATCTTGCTGTTTGTTGTGCACCGCTGTTCCATCCATTTGCATCTGCAGAGCTGTTTGCTGTCATAGACCACAACACCTAGAAGGAAATCTCACTTGGGGCGTGGAATGTCCGTCCACGGCAGATCGCTTCCAAGTTTTCTCCAGCATAGGAGCTAAGCGGAGAAACTTCTACGCCTAAAGTAAAAGCAGTCATGACAAAAAATGGTCAGGGAAGTGAATTTTGTCTGGAAATGTTTCAGTATGATTTGTTCTTGATAAGTTTCTGGATATAGGCAGCAGCAGAAAATTACCTGTCATATACAAGGGCACAGAATGGGTCAAGAAGCCACCAGCAGCAACCACCCATCTGCTATGGAGACGAAGCAGCATTAGTTTTGCACTGTCAGGGGTGTCATAAGTTGTGCCATTCGCATTCTTTACTGGCGCAAATTCCTCTTCCCGCAAGACCTGAATTTATAGAGATGCACACTAAGTTTTTCCAGCTTAAAAAACAAAAGGTAGAAAAAACTTCAAATGTAATTAAACCGTAGACGACCGAGAAGTCGAACCTCAAAAAGTGCAGTGGACGGGGAGTAAGTGAATGCGTCGAATATAAATTGTTCAAGCTTCAAGCCCATTGTGTACCCATGGATAGAAGGGATCTTCTTCTCAGCAAGATGATAACTGGTCACAAAGTTTGCTAAATGTGAGGCGCAACAATAGAATAGAATGTAGCTCTCACTCTGGAATTATCAGCAAATAGCATGCCATGGCATGCCCAACAGATTATCAGCAAATATAGCTTCTGCTTGTAGTTTTAGCTGCAGCTCTCTCTCACTCAGGAAGAGAGATATACTCAGCAAATAGATAACTAATGTAATTATCTGGTATTAATAACAAACTTGCAAATTTTTGAAAGGAGACAAACATAATGACTCCATAATGCTTCAGAATTCAAATAGGATACAGAACACTCACACACTGTCCTTTTCAAGACTGTTTGCTACTTGATTCAGAAAGTCCAAAGTGAACATATGCAAGCACACCTACAAAGAGAGAAAAGAACATACAGTTGTTATGCCTGAGTCAGCGAGGGAGGGAGGGAACGTGAAGCGAAGCATAGAAACATACATTGCTCCAACAATAACGAAGGCGTCCCGTTGATTGATTAATTTCAGTAGTCATAGCCCCATCCATTTGACTGTACTCGATCACAGAGAGAGGTCCACCACGACCTTGTTGAACAAATACTCCAACATTCTCTTGTGGATAAGCCTGTTCAGCGTACAATTGACTATCAACAAGGTGCATAGTTCGGGTAAATGATAACCCATCAATTGATGAAGCGTGAGAGATATTTGACTGTACCTTCCTAACCACCTTTGCAGCAGAAGATACACCTTTGTCTATGAAGTACCCTAGGAACGTTGGATCTGCAACACGGACCTGCACACAAGACATCGGTTAGCGAATGAGGATGAAAACAAAATCAGAAGACATCTCAAAATGAATGTCCTCACCAATGCGTTATCAACTCCATAGCAATCTACATATTTTACACCCCGTGCAGCCATATCTTCCAGCAACTTTTTAGACTTAAGAGCTGTGAGATGTTATAGTAGTGAAAATAAGCATCAGAAACGATTATGTGGTACTACTACAGGAGGAGATACAACTACTGTTATATTTTTACGGGGGATTACCGGCGTAAACTCCACCATTGCCATCAGGAGCCTTTGCTACCTGGTTTTCAACGGAGCATGTAAAAAAGAATGCCATCACTTAGCATTGGAAGATAGGCAGTATCAAATCAACTTTATAGGCATAACAATTGCATTTTGAATTCTGAGATCTCACACCATGAGTCAACCTCAGAAATCAATAAACCACAACTCTGCCTCCTGCCTGTACATGGTCAGACGAATAGTAGAAGAGTAAAATAAGATGACTACCTTGTATGGTGTCTCCATAATAAATCTGCCATCAGCAGAAACACATGGAAGGGTGCCTTGTTGGAAAAAAGTCACCTGCCAAGAAAAGGTTCAACCGTTCCACCTAACTATTAAAGATAACTCTTACTAGTGGATTGGAAGTCTTGTGCATTTGTTGAAATTCCACGGGATATTTAACACAAACAGAGAATTCTGTACTTGCTCTTACTTGGTCAGCCTCTAAGCCAAAATATTTACGGCTTTCAAAGAATTTGTGAGTTACATCATCTGTAAAGGGGCTGGTCATTATATACCAGTGGATCGGTACAATGTTACCCGGACCTGCAATTTATTTTCAGTTTGAGGGTAAGGACGTGAAGCAAAGAACAAATAAATAATCTAAGAATTTTGTGGTTAAAAGACATTACTGTCACTGGATTGAGCAGCCAGCTTTTGAATACAAAAAATCCGTTCAGCTTGGAGTTGGAAAAGCGACTTTCCAGATGGAAGTCCAATATCTGAAGGGGAGAAATGAGGGGTAAAAAAACAAGCTATGATATCCATATAAGCAGAACAGGACTTGGAATTATCAGCAAAGAGCAACTCCACACTAATATGGATGAACGAAGATGTAGAACTAGAGAGAGTAAATACATTTTCTCTTGTCCTTTTGATTAAATGCCACAAAACAAAAGTGATGTAAAATAGATAACATGTAAAATATAGCAATATGAAATAAAAGAATTGTGCCAAAAGGAAACAATTTACAACGGCAAACATTTCTTTGGCTAAAAAAAAGCATAGCACTGCACATATGCAGTCAAGCAACATACAAGGATTCTGGTGAAATCAACTTACTGAAACATCCCTTAGGATCAGAGCTGCCAAGCCGAGTCCCCTGCGCAGAACATGAGAAGAGATCAAACCATAAGATAAGGATACTGTTCCCCAATGCGTGCTACAGAAACGGCAATATCAGATAGCGGGGCGGGGGGTTGCGTATTTCATCAGAGCACCTGACCACCAGCCAAGAGGACAACGGCCAGCTTCCCCTCTGAAATGGCTTTCAGCCCCTTCTTCCACCACCGTTCTTTATCCTCTGGAGACCTCTCCTCCACCTTCGAGACACTGGATTCCGGCACGGGCTCAACGGCGGGCACTGGAATGCCTGTGCTTAGAAAGCAAACCACATAACTGAGTGCTAATTAAAGATGCACATGACAGAATGTTAACGATGAATGCTTGTCCAGCTGAGAGACTGAGAGACCACTAACCTTGTGATCCAAGGGAGCGTCGAATGATCCGATCAATCCTGGAAAGATCTAGACTCTGAAATACAGTATGTAGTATAGCAACATTAGACACTGTCAAAATGGTAAGCTCAAAGAAAAAATTTTGCTGCAGATTTCCCTTCTATTGTACATGGGAAAACAACTAGACATTAGACAAGAGAGATTAATGTCCAAGGAAAATAAATGAACTATTGGTAGGAATTGCCCACAAAACACTGACGAAAATAGTTACTCAAATCCTCCTCTTTTTCCACAAATCTTAGCAAAAGTTACAACTGAAAATGAAATCTTCGTGTAGAATGACAACTGAGAACGAAATCTATATGCAGAATTCCAACTCAAAACCAAACCTTTCGGCAGAATTCCGACGCGAAAACAAGCATTTACGGAAATTTCCTCAACTAACGAGCAAAGAAGGACTAAGCTGCCCGGAAGCGGAAAAAAAGAGTTCATCAACAACGGCGACTCAAAACAAAACCTCTGCCGAGAATTCCAACGCAAGGACAACCCTTGAGGCGAAATTCAGATGCAAAAACCAAATATTGGCCTCGAAGCACATCGCATTGGGCTCACCTCGATGTCCCGGACGAGGAGCTCCCGGTCCTCTTGCGAGAGCTCGTCCCAGAGCGCGAAGGCGCCCTCCTGGCCGTAGTCCTTCATCCTCTCCAGCAGCGCCTGCGGCGGCGCCGCCCCCCACCTACCCACCGGCGCCGGCGCCGCGGAGCCCACCAACATCTCCTTAATCTCCTCTCCACAACTCAAAGCAGCAGCACAAGAGCAGGAGAGGCAAACGGTGGGGAGGAGAGAGAGATTACAGAAGAAAGGAGAAGAGATCTGTGTGATTGGGCAATGATATACGACGCTTTTGCCAAAAATGCCAACTCGGACGGATTGTTCTTGGATCGCTGGTGTGTGGGCCGGCTGTGTCCCGCGCGCGCTTATAGGATTGTTTATATCGCCTTTTTTTTTAAAATAGAAGTTAATTCGGATATCCAGTTTTCTAAATGGATTTTCTCATTTCGTTTTTTTGAGATAAAGCAAAGATCATGAATGTATTACACATTTCATTTCTTTCGTTCTCATCTTATGTATATCTCTCTCACTTCTCTACCATCAACTTTCTCCTTCTAAAAGTCATATCGTTCAGTCACTATCATTTATCGTCGGCAAAAAACTATCAGACACAGTAAAAAAACATTAGTTGCAGCCAATATGATCAGGCTCTACGTGATGTGCTTAGATGGATCAAGATTATGGACGTTTGATGAATAGAATGTGTCGTGACAGAACACCACTTTAATGGTGTTTTCTGTTCTTTTGGGGAAAAAAAAATAATCCTCGCAGTACTGCCGTCTAGCTGAAGTGCGGTGTTTCACACACTGGCTGTATTTGCACCTGATCTCGCATAGCAGCTTGCCTCTTTACACCCCCGGGGACAGGTAGGACCAGAGAGTCAACTCTCACCCGGCACATAGGTGTGCGTCGGCTGTCGGCATAACAAAGCTCGAGCAACCATCGCTTAAGAAAGAATATCCATTTCGCCATTAACACTTCCCATTTCGGATACATCCCCTCTCTTTTCTTACATGATCTCGAGCCTCGTACGTGGGCCAGGCACCCTCTGATGGCCCCACATGTCAGTCAGATATGTCCAAGAGGTAGTGGTATGAACAGTAGAACATAATGGGACACGCAAGTGCACATTGCTGCGTTGGACTGCTGCAGGGATGGCTGTTCATTGTTCTGGCATTTTCGGAGCTAGCGAGATCTGCTTGATGTCACCTGATACCCTTCATGCCCAGACCTACCTCTCCCAGCTGTGTTCCAAACTTCCAATTAATTTGCATTCATGCTTTCATGGCCCACTTCTGCATTTGCATACATATGATATGGGTCCTGCCAAGCACACAAAAAATTTATGGACTACAATATTACAGTTGAGTTCATTGGCAAGTGGCTTAGAGTAGTTAAGATGTCGGATGATAACGAGAAATACTACCATTTACAATCGGCCGAGATCATCTGGCATTTGGCTTAAAACATTTTGATAGTTTACTGGTTGGTGAATGAAACTCCATGTTTGTGCAATCCAGAAAATGTAACTAGAAGAAGAAAAGGACCAGGAAACGAACCTAGAACCGATCACCGTCACCAAGCTGCTGGACGAAAGGCTTGCATTCCAAGTTAGATTCTACCCAAAGCAAGGTACTTCGATCTTTTCTCTCAGTTGGTTGATCCACTAGGCAATAGCTTTTACAGCCCCTCCTTTTCCCCCCTCTTTATCTGTCACTACCTGCATGATGGAACAATTTTCCTGCGGTTGCAGACTAGCTCCTTACTCAAGAGCAAACAGATCCATGATGTGAAAATATTAAAAGACAGATAGATAGAAAGCGATCTATCCATCCATCCATATGGTGTGTGATTGTGAGCATTGTGCGCCAACCATCAACCAACAGTTTGGTGATATGTCACACTGGTAGATCGTGCATCAAGTGGCAGGAGGGAGCAATGCTGCTAAAAAGGAGTTCTGTCACTGGACAGTAGATGCTACCGCGCACCAACAACCAACCAGCCATGGCTCTAGTGTAGTAACAGACACGGAAGGATGTTAACTTACTGGGCCTGTTCCAACTGGCTTAGAAGTTTTTGGTTTCTGGATTTTAACTTTCAAAAACTATTTGAAACATGCTAATTTCTTAATTTTGCTTTTTTTATTTTTTACCTTATTTCTTTGTTTTTTTAATATAACGATGTTTTTTTAATTTTTTTCTCATTTTTTTATTTTATTGAATTACTCGGAAAACTAACAAACAATACAGTGTAATTTCAACTACTACATGCAATTTTAGCCAAAAGCTGATGGCTTGTTGGAGCGGCCCTGCATGACAGAGGATGACAGGGTGGGGTCAGGCTGGGAAAGAAAAATAGTACTTCCGACTTTGGCATGTTGCTCCACAAGCACGCAACGCAAGCATACATGCAAAAACTCTTTTGGAATCCAAAAATCACTTCTAACTATCCATACCTTCCCTTTTTTTAGCCTCCGTTTGGTATTCCGGTACGTCATGAAAACCCCTGTTTGTTACAGTCGTACACCGTCTTTGTAGCCATTCGTGAACCGCTATATATAGATATATATACATATATAGATATATATATATATATATATATATATATATATATAGATATATATATACATACATATATACATACATATATATACATATATACATATACATATATAAAGAGAGAGAGGGAGAGAGTGTGTGTAAAAATAACGAATGCTCCTTGGTGCTAAGCACCATAGACCAAAATAGGTATGTATCGTGTGTAATTTTTTTTTAAATTTCTTGGATGCTAAGTTTAACTAGTTTACTAATTAGTTCAAATAAGTTTGAACTAAAATTCGAATTGTAGTTGCCTTTTTCGATGATAGTTTAATTGTAAGTATATGCTGATTATATATATAAATCAGCAAAGTATGTGATCTAAATTCGTTCAAAACTTTGAACTTGAGTATATTATTCCAAACTTATACGTTTCATTTGAATTGTTATAGGTGATTATATACCTTAAAACTGATATTTAAAAAAATACCCAAATTTAGATGGAATTGATGCATTTAAAATCATTGTGCCCGGGCACCATAGTGCCCCATTTCAGCGTCATACACACACACTTTTTACTCTCGTATGTAATTATAAGATATTCTAATGTGAACCATATGAAAGAATTGTAAGGGAGTCCATAATTTTTAGCGTATTTTATAAATACCGTCATATATGCACATAAAAAGGAGTATGTCGAAAAAATGTACATACCACCTAGATAATCTTAAATACTTGTATACTACACGTACATACCCTCCGTTACGCGAGATAATCCCTACGTTATGAGATACGACATACGGTGTAATTACACCTGGAAGTGGAAAAGAGACTTACACACACATTAGTCATATCTGCCTCGCAGCGGGTTAGCACCTCCGAAAGAAAGGGAGGGAGGACTTCATTCAGTGACTCCGCGATCGCCCTCTGAACAGTCAAAATAAGGTAAAGCTTGAAGATAAGTTTTGTACTCAATTAATTTCTCAGTCCCTCTAGTCGGGTAGGTGCTGGCCAGCTGGATCCCCCTGAAAACCGTACGTGCGGGTCTCCCCGCATGCGGCTCATGCCATTTGAGGTGGCCCAGCCCAGCATTCATTCGCAAACCCTGTAGTGAATTTGAGACTGCTCGACCTCGGAAGCTAATTCGCGTGTAGGCAGCGTTGTCTGTCTACCGTTTGACTGTATCTATTCATTGATACATTGGCTCGCTCCCCCCTCTTTTTCCAAGAATGAATGAGCCGCTCAGACCTTCCATTTCTGTCAAATGACTCAGCTTCCCCTAGATCTTCCACCGTCTGGGATCCCTTTTGTCGTTAGATGCGTGGGGCAGAGGGCTCGTAGTACCTGATAGCGCAGCTATGCAGTGGAAGGGAAGGAGCCTAAATCGACCCCCTTCTTTCTTTTTTATTCAAAGACACAAAAGCACAGTACAAAGAGATTGGACTCTCGGATGAGACTAAGCAGCTACCGTTCCGACGCGCCCCTGACCCTATCTTGATTAAAACCGAAAACCCTCTCTAAGGTGGAGCCTAGTTGAAGCTGTCATTCAAAGAAAAAATGGGAATCAAAATCCACTTTTACTAACCAGCGCACAGGTGTAGAATACGTGAACAAATTACTGACATTTCTGAATGAAGTTACCATTGGTTCTGAATGAAATTATTGCCAAACATTTACAGTGATGAAAAGTTATCATCGGTTATACATGGAGTTACCATCGGTAACGAGTGAAATTACTGCCAATACTCACAGTACGTAGCCGGTGGTAACTTTCTTCATAGCCGATGATAACTTTTTGAACAATTAGTGATAATTTGCTGAAGCGCAAAACTGCGCGCAGCCTAGGCACCAATATCAATACCCGTTGATTTGCTTCGAGATTCGCAACGTTTGATGTGGGTATCTTCATATACCCATAAAAAAGTATATTTGAGATGTCAAACTCCGAAAAAATTTAAATTTAACTTCAGTTTAATTAGTTTGAACTATTTTTATGGTATATACTCACTGTAGTTGCATTGAACTCAAAAGTAGTTCAAACTAGTTTGAACTGAGTTCAAAACTAACTTACCATAAATATATCAAGGGTACAAAACATTTTCATACCCAAACTCAAAAAAATTATCAATCATACACGTGTATCGGATGTTGGTGCCTAGGCACCATGGTGCATTATGTAATTTTCCTATATATATATATATATATATATATATATATATATATATATATATATATATATATATATATATATATAGCATAAATAACAGGGGCACCATGGTGTCCAAGCCCTATGATTGAGACTTTCCATCCATGATTGATTTAGCATGCTAAACCAACGACTTCCTTTCCAAATTGACACCTTTTTGAATTAATAAATGTTAACGAGTTTGCCTGATATATTACACTTGCACGCATCTAAAAGCCATCCAAAGACAGGGAGGCTTGGTGCCCAGAGACCATGGTGCCCCATTTCAGCATCCTATATATATATATATATATTCTTGAGAGTATATACTCTCACTTAGAATATACCATTTAAATGAATATGCAATTTTTTTTATCACTTTCAGTATAGTTAAATACTAATTCTAAGATATTCTAATACGACTTGGTTGAAGAAGTTTTATCAGAACCCTTTAATTTTCTATATATTATTTTCCATATATATAAGGAGTATGTACACAAATTATTTTATAAAAAAAGTGGATTGTGATGAAATTTTTATGGAACTCATTTTAGAGTATCTTATAATCATTATTAGAATATACTCAAAAGAATAAAGAGATATAATAATATCATTTAAATAGTATATGAGAAGTGAGAGTATGTACTCTTAGGAATATGAAATCATTATATATATATATATATATATATATATATATATATATATATATATATATATTCTACCATGCAGAATTTTATCAATATAATTTTCTGGCTCAGCTTCTTAGCGCTGCAACCCATCGCCACCCGGAATGCATGGTACTACTTTTTGGCACCACCACCCTGCTGCTTATGCTTGTACTATCTACAGTAACTAACTTTTAAACGGTGCATTTTTTAAGGCACAATAGAAAATTTGTAATAAAAAGTGTACTGAGCTCAGCTGTACCGGCCAAAATCACATGTGACTATTTCTCTCTACGTACTGCCTCTCACGAACAGTCATAATTCAAATATTTAAGTTATAAGCCATCAGCCCAAATGAACGCACCCTTTAACTCTACACTTCTACAATAGCTTGCCTTTTCCAATCATTTGTCTGAGATGCCTTCTCTGCACTGCTTATTGTTCCGACAAACAGGGCTGGCGCTTTAACCTTACATCCATTTCCTGATTCACAACTTCTGAAAAGTGATTTAAAAAAAAACTTTCTCATCGACCTCCATCATTTCATTATTCATGGACCAGAAAACACCAAAATTGTCGGCCTTATCAACGATAATTGAAGGGCATGGTGTTGGTTTCTTTTGTTGTTATGGCTAGCTTTAGCACTACATTTTGGTGTGCTAACTCCTAATGTAGGACCAGTATGGCAATAGAGTGGAGGTAAATGGTGCTTTCAAATTTTTCTCAAAGTATTCGCTGATTCTTCACTCTAATAGCTATGAGAAACTATGAAGATCAAAAAATAAAAATTCTAAAAATTCACTTTGCTACAGTAAAATCAGCTCCGTGAATAGCAAAAACAACACTATTCCAAATCTAAAAATAACGTAACTTTTGATCTGTAGATCCAAAGATTTAAAACTTGAACTAAGACTAGATCATAACCTTAAGAATCTATCCTAACAAAATATCTTGAAATAACTTAAAAGAATTGGGATCAAAACTACAAATAGAGCAAACTCACAAACTAAGTCTCTAAATCGCTTGAAATTTGGTATGCATATTCTCTAGGATGTCAGAAACCTATTTCAATCAACAATCAAGAAAATTGTTGCCAAAGTTATGATCTTTTTTCGTTTGAAGGAAGGTAGCACTAAAATGGGCAAAAATTAAAAATAGTGAATATGACTTGCTCGTGAGTGAATGATGGCCAATATAACTCTAAATGTATTCTCATATATCATAGCAAGCTAAAACATCATAGGAATTAAGACAAAAACAATCTGATCAAGAAATCACTCGTGAAGCTAAATCAACCAAAAACCAGTTAACTTCAAGAACTTGCTAAACCCGATGTCTAAATAGATGAGAATTGATTTTCAAAGTACATCTTTATCACTTACTCATCATTAGCATCTAGTAACATCAAGAAAGCAGAGAGGCAAATGGGGAAAACCCGTTAACCCCACACATGTGCATGCTTTTTAAAGCACGTAAGCTCGAATTTGCTAAGTCCTTAAATTTTGATCCACTTGATCATCTCAAATCCTCTTTAATCTAAAGTGCATTCCCAAGCGGCACTCAAACACCGCGGTTTTGATTCAAAATAGTTTTTATATTTTGATTAACTTACTAAAATTTCATTTCTTAACTCGTTTCTATTTTTCCTTACAAACAATCGTCATGCTTACCACGTGTAGATGCACGATTGACTTATCATACGTCGGCAAGTCTCTCCCGTTTTAGTTCCACTAGACCACACCTCATTTGGACCAACCAAGCCACATGTTGCAACCCATTGCTCGAACTTCCTTTCAATATTTCACCTGACATTCTTGATCGTTCTAGGCCTCAGCTTCTATACGAGCGTAGCCCCAATCCTTATCATTGACCATGGTTGACTTCAAGGACCTCTGCATATCCAAAAACTAAGAAATCGTTTTTGGGCATATATTCTTCATAACTTGACTCACGTTGCTGAAATATGCATCATGCTACACATATGTCAAATCAAATCATCCTATGCCTCAAAATTTCAAAATCATCCATTAAAACCGAAGCAACACAAGTTGGCCGGTCAGACTGCTATATCTGCAAGCTGCCTAGAAAATTTTGCAAATTCTAAATTTTTACTCCTCCAAAATAAAATTTTGCAAATTCTAAATTTTTACTCCTCCAAAATAACAATGATTCATAACAAAATCCTAAACATTCTTACACAGTCCTTTGCATAAACTTATCAGTTCTCGTCATATTGTTCACAGGTCTGACGTCGCTGTCATGCAAACTAAAACTTGTGGTTGCAACAAACCTGAAATCCGAACTAGAGAACCTGGTCGATTAGCTAACATCAGCTTTTCTTTGGAATTTAGTTATATTTTTAGGAGGAAACTGAAGTAATAATTATCTAGATGGGCATAAACTTGGCCTTAACGGCCAACTCCATGCATCGGTGTAACGTCTTTTCAAGTCTGAAATTTTGTACTGAAGATATGCTGCAGGAAATGTTGGTCGAACATGTAAAATTTTGTCAAAAATCTTCAGGTTTAATCTTAACAAAGTTTTAACCACTTTGACAAGAGTTAGGAATTGATTTTTCCTGGATCTTTGCCAGTGGTGAACAGTACATTCTGGTCTGATTGTTGTGAATTGGGGTTAAATCTGCACTGTAGAATATCAGTTTCACAGGTCAACAAAATTTCTCCTCTCGAAGAAAAGTCAAGAAAATTTCGTTGTCGGTGTACAAGAAAGTCAGGGAAGTACTGTATAACTACGGTATGCGCACAAAGAAAATAAGAAGAAATGTACAACGAAAATTTGACAGCTGAACTAGAGAAGAGCAAGTAACAAGACATGCCTAGTTGCTAGCAAAATGTCTCTTGGATCTGGATATACCATGTAGGCATACAGTATATGTTAGATAATCTGCTGTTGTATCTGTTTCCGTTGCTGTTTAGAGTATGTGTTGGAGTATAGTCCGAGCAGAACTCTGTTTAGGTGTCCGACGTTGAGTTTGTTTTTATCTCCGTTTTGCTTTCAGTTTCGGTATTAGTTTCTGCTATAAAAAGGATCAATGGTGCGGCTAATTAGAGCAGCGCAGCACACAGAAAAACATAGTGTTTTCTCATCTGTTTGTTGCCTCAACTTCGTGGGAGTTTGTGCGTGCGAGAGCAATCGCGATTTGGCTCTGATACCAACATGTTCGACCCGGTTGCGCGTTGTGTCCATGTCTCCCGTGACGTGGTGTTCGACGAGAAGGCTAGTTGGGATTGGGCGAATCCCGGCGAGCTGGAGAAGACATCCAGCACGGGCACGTTTGTCATCGAACATGAGATCATCGCTGATCCAGTGGAGGTCCCTGCTCCGGGAGAGCAGCTGCACACACCACCTGGCGCTCCGAATCACGCACCGGGTGGGCGGTTCGTGTCGCCAACGGCTGAGGCGCTTGCCGAGCTCGATCACGACGACGACAGTGGCGCACAACACCGGTTCAGGACGCTGCGGGACATCATCGGTCCCGCACCCGCTGGTGCCCCGATACGGTTCTTGGAGCCAGAACCGGTTGCCCCTGCCGAGTTGCACATGGTGAGTGCAGAAGAGCCGGCCACGTTTGGTGCGGCAGAACGCGACCCGTCTTGGCGCCGGGCGATGCTGGAGGAGATGAAATCTATCGAGGAGAACAGCACTTGGGACCTCGTCGAGCTTCCTGCCGGACACCGCGCGATCGGGCTCAAGTGGGTCTTCAAGGTAAAACGAGATGAGCATGGCGCCATCACCAGACACAAGGCGCGTCTCGTGGCGAAAGGGTATGCGCAGCGCGAGGGGATCGACTTCGAGGAGGTCTTTGCCCCTGTCGCGCGAATGGAGTCGGTGCGACTTCTGCTGGCTCTGGCGGCGCACCAAGGGTGGTCCGTGCACCACATGGACATGAAGTCCGCGTTTCTGAACGGGGACCTTACTGAGGAGGTCTACGTCGAGCAGCCGCCGGGTTTCGTCGTCGATAAGCAGGAGCACAAGGTGCTCAAGCTGCGCAAGGCGTTGTATGGGCTACGTCAAGCCCCGCGCGCTTGGAATGCCAAGCTGGACGCCAGTCTCCAGGAGCTGGGGTTCAACCGGTGCAAGGACGAGCACGCGCTATACACGCGACGGGCACCCGGAGGGACGTTGATCGTCGGCATCTATGTCGACGACTTGATCATCACCGGGACAACTCAAGCAGGCATCGACGGATTCAAGCGCGAGATGATGTCTATGTTTCGCATGAGCGACCTAGGACTGCTCACCTACTACCTCGGCATTGAGGTGAGCCAAGGCGTCAGCGGGGTCACGCTTTGTCAGAGCGCATACGCCAAGAAGCTCCTGGAGCAGAACGGCATGGCAGAGTGCAATCCTTACCACACGCCAATGGAAGAGAGGCTCAAGCTGTCCAAGGCATCAACGACACCGCCTGTGGACGCAACCCGCTACCGGAGCATTGTGGGGAGCCTGCGCTATCTGACTCATACCCGACCGGACATCACGTTCGCCGTGGGGTATGTGAGTCGGTTCATGGAGGATCCGCGGGAAGATCACCACGCCGCAGTGAAGCACATCCTCCTGTACATTGCCGGGACACGGAGTTTCGGCGTCACCTACCCGAGAGAAGAAGGAGGCGGGCTGGCTTTGTCGGGCTACAGCGATAGCGACATGGACGGAGATCTTGATGGGCGAAAGAGCACCACAGGTATCCTCTTCTTCCTCAACACAAGCCCAATCTCCTGGCAGTCTCAAAAGCAGCGGGTTGTGGCTCTCTCCTCGTGCGAGGCGGAGTACATCGCTGCTACAACGGCAGCCTGTCAGGGCGTCTGGCTTCACCGGCTGCTGCAGGAGGTCTTGGAACAGAAGCTTCCGGCGCCGGGACTCAGGGTGGACAACAAGTATGCCATCGCTCTCAGCAAGAATCCAGTCCTCCACAACAGAAGCAAGCACATCGACACTCGATTCCACTTCATCCGTGAGGCCGTCGATGGAGGACAAATCATCCTTGAGTTCGCTAAGACTGAGAAGCAACTCGCGGATATTCTCACTAAGCCTCTCGGTCGTGTCCGCTTCTTGGAGCTGCGTAACAAGATTGGCATGATCGAGGTCAGAAGGGAGCAGCAGAATTAGGGGGAGTTTTGTTAGATAATCTGTTGTTGTATCTGTTTCCGTTGCTGTTTAGAGTATGTGTTGGAGTATAGTCCGAGTAGAACTCTGTTTAGGTGTCCGACGTTGAGTTTGTTTTTATCTCCGTTTTGCTTTCAGTTTCGGTATTAGTTTCTGCTATAAAAAGGATCAATGGTGCGGCTAATTAGAGCAGCGCAGCACACAGAAAAACATAGTGTTTTCTCATCTGTTTGTTGCCTCAACTTCGTGGGAGTTTGTGCGTGCGAGAGCAATCGCGATTTGGTTCTTTGCCAACAGTCTAACATATCCATAGAATTTGCTTGTTGGCGAGGTAGCTCTAGGCTGTGGATTAGGGCATTACTGTTAAAAGTTGCATCTTATCATGAGATAGCATGGGATGTTGGGATCATATAGTATCGGGCAGAATCTTCTGCCAATTATGGCAGCTGCAACTTCAGTAACTAGCACTCAATAGACTAATTTTTATCTATATACTCCATTTGGAAGCCTTGTCAGCTTTGTTTGCACTAGCCAGGAACTTTTAAGCAGATAAGGTACTGCTTGTCCAGATCATAGTGCCACCAGTCTGCATTATTACAAGATCATCTCCGAAGATTTCAGCCAATAAAGCCTAACAAAGGGCAGTACATCAAATTTTTGTAGGGAAACTGACTTGTAGTCTCACAAGTCAGTGCGTGGACGGTGGACCTCTCAGAACAGCAAATTCTTTTGCTGTCTGATTACTGTTCTGGAAATAGTTCAAGGACCACAAGCAGAGATAAGACCAATGATCTGTTCTTCCATGGCATCCAATGCATCTCCCAACAACTGGTGCAGGCATCAACAATTAATACCCAACCACAGGGTGGCAAACCAAACAGAGAACAAACACTGTCAGCCACACTCGAGTACTTGAAGAATCAATGAAGAGAGTACATCACAACACCATTTGACACTCCATCAGAAGAGAAGTTCAGGACCAGTAAAACAGAGACCAAATTTACGCAGAACTTAGGCAAATCAAAATGCCTTACAAGTAGTAATAAACCATCAGAAGAAAACTAGCCTGCCCTTACAACGAATGGATTAGTAGTAAGGTTACTACACAAATTCAAACAACAGAAAGTATTGTCAAGTCTAGCATACGATGGGTACATTAGGCTATTAGTCATGGATCCTCTACTACAGTTACAAGCTACAGTCTTTCTTACAACAGGCATCCTTGTCGAGGTACCTAACAAAGAGCGCTAAGCAGCCTATGACTACGACTTGGGCTTCCTGCTGATACTCTTTTGGCAGGTGAGAACATTGTTACATATTTTCTCAGATGGAATTCACTGGGGAGGGAACCAGCCACTGCGGTAGAGCTTATCTGATGGCCTTGGCATTGGCAGGTTGGCATGGTCGACTTGCGAATGATTTCTAGCACCATCATAAGCAGAAGAGGAACAATTGGGCGTCTTCCCTTTCTTCAAGTCCTGTGGTGGAAGGAAGTAGTTTGCAACAGCTAGTGTGTCGTCAAGAAGAGGGATATCACCTGTAAGAGTCCTGAATGCAAACTCAAGGCATGGGTCAGACCAGATACTTCCAAGTAGCGATGAAAGGTCAGATCCGGGCATAGCCTCAGCTGTTTCAACCAGTCCAACCTGTTGTGGCCAAACAGTTACCTCAGCTGGCGCATTCTGGCATTCATCTGTTAAAGAGCATGCAACAGATGCTCCTGGTATTTGTTTGGGAGCTGAAGGATACTTGTTTTCAGCATTTTCGGAAGCACTTGCAGTATGTGCTCCATCTTTCTTCTGAGGAAGTAAACAGGAATTAGACTTAGGATTTTTGGCCCACTTTGGCTGTATCTGATCGGCAATGTCTGTCTGTGTGCTGATAGATCCATCTTTGGGCACATTATTTGCTTCTTGATTGGCCTTCAGTGCAGCTAAACGAGGCGACGCTCGAAGAGGTGCAGCAATCCGTTTCACAGGTTTAGTTTTGTGCTTCTTGTCCTTAGGTTTCTGCTCCAAATTTGCTTCTCCTGTGGCATATTCATGCTCCAGAGACTGATTGGGCACTCTTGCCTTCTGAAGCTTCAGCTCTGTCAGCTTCCCTTTGGATACACCCTTGGGCCCTAATGATGGCATATTTTCAGAATTCTCCCTACTCTCTGGATTAGACTCATCAGCAGTATCCAGCTGTCTGTAGTCTGATGGCCTTCCTGTCTGAATTGTACAAAATAAAGGTTATAAGATGGGGGCAGTATTAGTCAAACAGAAAGGAAAAACATATGTAACAAACAAAAATCCTTCGAATTCACTCATCTACAATACAATGAAAATCAGATGGCATTGGCAGTTTGGCGCCACACTGATTTAGCATGACGTCTATTACATATACGATAAGATGTGTCATAACTTCGACTTTATAATTGCGCGGGACTAGAAGTCTAGAACACAGAACATGACTAGAGTTTTAGCCTTAAGATAGATATTTTCACTGTTTATCAAGAACAACAATGTTGATTATTTAGGTCATATGGGTAATTTAATACTACCTAAAATCTTTGTTATTTTGCATCCTTTTTACTTCACCAATTCAATAATGTAGTTATGTAGCTGACACAAGAGAAGGAACATACATGATGAGATTGGTTCCCTGCAATATGCAGGTCCTCAAGGTCCTCAACTTTTCTCTTGTTTGGCGTCATAACACAATTATTGATTTGTCCAGATTCGAGATAGCGGTGAACAGCCTTCAGAGAACGAAATTCGTACCCGTTGGTTGGATCAATATAGAACTGTAGAGATCAAATGAATAGAGCAGTCACAACTATAGAACAAATGGTTAAATAGAGAGTAAACATGATGTCAAGCCAATATATATCTAAGTATACCATTTTATGGCAGAACTAGAGCTTAAAAGCTATTGTAAGAAAACAACTCAAGAAGCAGTTATCAATTATTTGTTATCCACATACAATACATTCACTAACAACCCATTAAGACCTTTAACTTATTGGACTATAAGGCTCAAAGCCAGGTAAGAGGTTAGCAACTGTAATTGTTCATGTTCATACTGTGATAAACTGATAATAACAACGCTCAATGAAAATTTATGTGCAGAATTGAGTGAAAAATCCCAAAAAAAAAATACAACAATGCTAATTGACCACTAACATGCATCTAGTCCTTCACATTGTAGTTGCTAAGTGTTTACATCAATTGGTGTGACAGCATAACACAAACAAAATAATGAAAAAGGTTAACGAACTGGTAATTTCCACATAACACTGTAAAGTAAGCAGTTGTCAACCAAACATATGCCATAAGCAGTATAAGAGAAAATACTGGTATGTTTTGGTCTCTCACATGGCTATAGTTAGTCCTTGGTTTTCACACAAATATACTAGAGCATGTCTTGTACATTTTAGATTTGTGTTGCAGAAAGGTTGTTCTTTACTCAGCTTCACGATATATCATCAGCAGATTTCATAAATTGCTTGTGAAAAAGTAAAGGTAAGTGGTCTAAGCTCCGCTAAAAGAAAACTGCACAAATCCTAGTGCGAATGAGGAGCTAAGGGGTTGCTCTGCACCAAATCATTGGCAACCACCTGTTTGTTAGGATCTTTGTGGAAGCAAGATGCATTAGAAGGAAACCATAAATGCATATGAAATCACTGTTACAAGAATAGGGTCAGAAGAAAGTTATCAAGTTAAGATATTTTCAAAATTTAATCAAGGTAACTACAGTTTACCATGTCACCCTTGATTCTAGATCCAGGTCGAGCCTTTCTAGGCCTGTATTCTTTCAACCAACCATCAGGCAACCCCTCTCCGGCAGGCTTATTCTTGCTATCAACCTAAGCAGGTAAGTAAGAAGTAGGAATTAAGCAAAATTGTCAAATACGACTGAACAATTAAACAAACCAAAAAGGAAGTACACGGTGGGTTTTGCCTTGACAATCCCACTTTGCATTGTAGGATGAGAACCGTCGCTGGAATCCATAGTCTATCTCCCGTTTGGACAGTGCAATCCACAAAATCCTGTTTAGTTAAAAACTTCCTTAGTCATGCAAGGAAATAATATGTATTTTGATGAAGCACATAAATACATGTAGCTTATTGCAAAAAATGGCTTTGTCATTACAAGCAGTCAAACACTCATGTGCTTTATTGAGTACACTGCCTCAAGTCTTTTGCTAGGAAAGTGATGGCACAAGGCTATGAGCGAACCACATAAAAAGTCCTTACTGAACATGAACTTCAAAATTCAGACAACTGGGCTCAAAATGAATCAGGGAAACTATGCCCGTGTTACAAATCATTCCTAGGGATGACCAACTATAAGGCCACAACCTCACTCACCTCAACTCAGCTACAAATATAAGGACACAACCTCAACTCCTAAAGATGCACAAATCATTCCTAGGGATGACCAACTATGCCCATGTTTGCAGTGATCTACTGAGCTTCATAGAAGCAGCTAGTCGCATAAACCCAGACAGGAGGGCTGAAATTTTGCAAGATGCCGAGCCACTATTATCACACACTGTAGATAGCTCACCAAACCCACCTGGCAACTTGCTTTGGAGATTACCAGCACAGCTCCAACACAAATCTCTGGACACTTGAAAATTAACTAAAAAGGAAGCAAAGAATTGTGTAATAGGTCTTGGTTTTTTACAGGAAAAAACGGCGTTTCCCTCGATTCCTCCATTCTTTTAATCTTTTTACTGTCCAAACCGCACACTAGCATGGAGCCGCAGAAGGCCAAACAATTCAAGCAGAAAAGATAATATAATCTTTGAGCTAATATCTGCTAAATTTACTGAGCAAAATCACACACAAGCGCCAAGAACCTATCTTTTGCGCGGTCTCAGAATCCAGATCCGAAACCTCACACATATTACCTAACCAAGCAGCACAGGAGACACCAAAATATCCACATGCTATCACCAAGAACCTGTCCATGTTTTTAACAAACCAAACACTAACCTCCACGAAACCCAACGAGCCCCCGTAAAACATAGCAAATTTAGCTAAAAAGAACTATTTCGCACCAACTAACTCAAATTATTTAGCACACGAGCAAGCAAACTGCACGGGCCAAGAAACTAGGAAGCGGAGCAAGAACTCACCGGTCACCAGCTCGCGCTACGGCCCGGCCGCTGCGGCCATGGAGCTCGATTCCCGCAGAGGTCGTCGCTGGCAAGCAGTTGGGAGTAGGAGAGGAAGAGAAGACGAGGAGACTCGCGAAGAAGGGCAGGAGAAGGCGAGGTGGCTCGACTCCACGCTCCAGGAGTCGGAGAAAAAAGCAGCAGCTTGCTCTCACTTGTCTCCTCCGATGCCGCGGCTTGCTCGCTTGCCTTGCCTATGAATGCGATGCGGTGGTGTCATGTGTCGACTGAGCAGTGTCCTCGGAATATTAAATCTTTTTGCACTCTGCTGATTGGAAAAATCTAGAGAGAGTGCCATGGTTGCGCTGCTACGATAAACCGAACTTTTCCGCACGTAACCGGTTACTTGACAATAAAATACATATGACCAACAGTAAAATTATATATGAATTTACTGTTAGTGACCCCTTGCCCTGCCTAGTTGCCTTTTCTCCTTAGCCCCTGCCCCTGCGACTGCTCATTTCGTGTCGTGTCGGGCCTAATTAGATCGTGGCCTATTGGGATCATGTCGTGGGGCTTGTTATTTCGGTTTCTCTATTAGATTTTTAGCTTGTCATTGTCTAGGTTAGTCTTTTTATTTTTAATTTTTTAAAATTTAATTACACTAAAAGCCATTAATATATACAGTATAAAATAAACCAGTTATAATACCAAATAGTAAAAAAATAAGCTGTAAGAAAAAAAATGAGCAGGGATATGGACCGCTTGATGGAACCTTTTCTTGCTTTACCCTTGCTTGCTTGTCAACTTGAAATCTCACTTGTACAGTGCAGTACTGTCTGTACTGTACTCTACTCTCTGTGACTTGGTTTTCACTGCCTATGTAAATGAGGCAAAGGTATTTCCAGTTTCCGCGATGTTTTTTCTCTTGTGGTGATGTTCTAGTCCAGTGAAGGGTTTCGTCCGTGCAAGGTGCTCTCTGCTTCTAGCTGCATGGTGCGGCAGCTTTGCTGCACTTACTACCAGCATTTATTACCACCACTTACCTTACCAATTCAGGTCTAGCACTCTAGCCCCACTTCTTGTTGGCAGCCTCAATTATTGGTCTGAATCTCATTGCGTTCTTCACGAGCTAGTAGATCACAAGTGCGGCAGAGAGAGAGAGAGAGAGAGACAGACAGAATAAACAAGCAAACAGGCACATCAAGGCAAAGCTGGGGACCGACCGTGAATTTCTTCTAACAATCACCCATCCAGAAGAATGAGATGCTCTAATTTCTGAAGAGCAAACGGCACAACCAAAGCAGAGGAAGCACAAAGGAATCCAGTTCTCTGTACCTCCCAGTTGCGTATAGTGATACTTGCTCCGTTCTTTTTTACTTTACTTCGATTTTAAAATCCACAATATTAAACATTTTAAAGTTTAATAATCAATATATGTAATATTATCTAGATTAACTATGTAAAAATTATATCATTAGATTTGTTATTAAAAATACTTTTATAATATTATAATTTTATTAGTATATCTTAATATAGAGTTACTTTATTAGGTTATAATATTATAATTTTATTCGGTTACTGCGAGAAATTATTGTTGGCACTAGTGGTACATCAGCTTATGCAGCTAAACTGCTGCAGGAGAAAGCTTATGCAGCTTTCTACAAGCGAAGCTTGCGCTCCATCTTGCTGCTTTCTGAGTAGTACTATCTTCTTGGCTGAGATAAACAGCCATGGACTCTGAAGTTAATGCTTGAAGTGCCTAACACCGGTGAAGACGAGAGACACGCCGTACTTGTTGCAGCACTCGACGGCGTCCTTGTCCCTGATACTGCCTCCGGGCTGAGCAATGATTCCAATCCCGTTCTGGCATGCTTCCTCAACGGCATCCTTCCAAGCTGCACATTTGACAGCAGCATCACCCGGCAAATGTCAAGGCTAAAATAGTACCAAGGAATGGAGGAAGCGACTGTAATGTTTCTTACCGAAGGGGAAGAAGGCGTCACTTGCCAGTGCGGCTCCTTTGACCTCTTCTCCTGCCTTTCTAAATGCAATTCTTAGACTCTCGCGTCTGTTTGGCTGACCACTGCCCATCCCCAACATGCACTTGTCCTACAGCGGCAACATCACGGGCGTCATTCAGTCAGTTCAGTGATTGAACATGTGTAATTAATAACTCGCTGAATTTACACTGATGGCTGGAGGAATACACAAACCTTTGCTATCACAATGGCATTGCTCTTGACATGCTTAGCACAAAGCCAGGCAAATTTGGCATCACAAAGCTCATCCTCTTGCGGATTCCTCTCAGATACTGTGGTAAAGGTGATGTCTTTAGGGGTTAGATCATCAGACTCTTGAGCCAACCACCCACCACTAACTTGTCTAAGTGAAAGCATCCCTTTTCCACTTCTCTTTGCCTCAAGTATTCTCAGCGTCTTTGATTTCCCTTTGAGAATCTCAAGACCCTTTTCTGTGTAGCTGGGTGCAACCACTATCTCATAGAACATTCGTGTTTGGCTATCTGTAGGACTCCTGAACTCACGTATTTCCTTTGCAAGGTCCTAAATATATATAACGGTAAATGAATAAAAGTGATCAATGACAAAAGTAAGAGTTAAAAGATCCAGCCTTCTGAATACCTCGTCAATTGTTGTATTGAACGCAACTATCCCACCAAATGCACTAACGGGATCTGCCCTTACAGCCAATCTGTATGCTTCAAGGATATCCTGTCGGGACGCTACTCCACATGGATTTGTGTGTTTCACCACAACACAGGTAGGACTATCAAACTCCGATACACAGTTCCATGCAGCATCCGCATCCAAGTAGTTGTTGTAAGACATTTCCTGTAAAGGAAGATTTAATATTGAGAACTCTTCAAGATATGTAGAATATAGGTTATACTGTGTAACAGGATATCCTTTAACTTAAGAAGCACATTGATAATGAAACATCATATTATAACTGGACAAGGCTAGAAGAAAATGCTGTCTTGCAAGCTATGTTAATTAGGTTCTGTATTGGCTTTCCTGTTCTGAATTTAATCAATTTAATAGTCATTTCAGTACCAGAATAACTATAGTTTGTGATAAACACACTCACCTTTCCATGGTGTTGAATAGCAGTTGCAATACCGCCAGCACTGACTAGAGAAAGGCTCTTGTCAGCATAAAAGGCAGACTTCTGATGAGGATTTTCACCATACCGAAGTGTAGACTTCAGTGCCAGAGGAACAGTAAGGCTTGGAGGGAATGTATCTCCTACAAATAACATAATGTGCTCACTGTCAAATGGTCATTAGTCAATATAAGAAATCAAATTCTTCAGTCAATTATGGAGTCAATGCCTTTGTGGGATTGCTTCCACAACCACTCTGAAACGGCAGAATCATAAGAAGCAACATGCTGAAAAGCTTTCCATGCCAACATCTTCCGAAACTTCTGGTCATCTTGATTTCCTTGAATATATTCCAGTAGAGCAGGATAATCTTTATGATCAACCACAACAAGAACATCCTTATGATTCTGTGAAACATAGACCAACTAATTAGACAGAAATTGCCGTGGCAAAAGCACACCAACCAATTCACATGCCAATATCAGCACCATATATTATGCTGAATATCTGTTTGCATAAATTGCAATCCTCCAATGAAATTTGCTCAGTAAATAGTTTGAAAGGACCAAAGAGTTAGTTACCTTGGCTGCAGCTCTGATCAATGTAGGCCCACCAATATCAATATTTTCAATGCCATCCTCAAAAGAAATGGCACCAGAGGTGACTTTGTCATAGAAAGGATACAAATTCACCACAACCACATCGAATGTCCCTATGCCCCCAAAAGAGTGTTAGCTAACAATTAATATATAGTTCAATGGGCGAACCAAGTGAGCAGTAAGATTGAGACCTCATCATGCAACATTTGAAAGGAATATGCAGTGTTGAAATGAGACAACATAGACAGATTAATAAAACTCACCAATTCCATGCTCCTTTAATGCCTTCAAATGATGCTCCTGGTTTCTTCGAGCAAGAATACCACCATGTATACTTGGGTGCAATGTTTTCACTCTTCCATCAAGCTGAAATAACCAACAATATATGAACACGAACAAGGAATTATGCTCATTACAGCTAACAGCATTTCATATGCCTCTTCATATAATATCAATGGTCAATAGAATACTAAATGCACCAGTTACTAGCAACACTTTATACCATTTCAGGAAAATGTGTAATTTCTTCAACTTTTGTCACGTTAACTCCTGCTGCTTCCAGGCTGGATGCTGTTCCACCAGTGGAAACAATAGAGTACCTATAAAAGCAAAATGTTGATAAGGTGCTTTGCTGCTAGTATAGTGAATCTAAACTTGGAAACTTTCGGTTGAGTTTGTATCCTCCTGTTTACCATCATCTATTGGTAATTTGGTAGGAAGCCTATTCGAGACAGATCCAAATACTAACAATAGCCTTAATGAAAAACACCATAAAAACTTGTCACTGATCACTATTCTGTACTTTTTGAGAAAGGACAAACTGTGATAATCATTCAACAAGTACTGTCTTAGAGTGTAGGGGGGGAAACTGAAACCCTGGTGACACTGATATGAGTTTTACAGTGTAACAGGATTTGACCCAACAAGAAAAAACAGTAGCAGATTCAATCATAAAATTCAAAAGACAAATGTCAAAAAGGCTAAATGGTTACCCCAAGCCCTGAAGACCGTTTCCAAGATAAGCCAAGTCTGTTTTATCAGAGAGAGATATCAACACTTGTTTCCCTCCTGTCATTGTAGGAGTTTGCGATCAGTTAACAAACAGAAATTAATCTTAAACTGTGAATTACGACAAGGGAAATGAAAGAACATGTGCCCTATCTTACGGACATGTAAAGCATATCCATTGGTTGAAACTACTGAACAATGAATAACGTTTCAATTAATCTCCACTGAAAAATGACCCAATTAGACATTCAGTGATTTATAGAACGAACAGGTAAGTCAGTGGCCAGTATAGGTCTATGGGTGGCGAACAGTGCTAGAATTTAAGCATGGTTTTGGGGAGGATTTTCCAGACCAGATAAATGGAAGGATTACATACGGAATGCTCTTGATCAAGAAAGACACCAATCACCAACGCATTAACAGAGAAACTGACAGAAGCATCGAATCTAAAAGCTTAAAGAAGCGATTAGTGGTGACTGCTGCACGAACCAGTCCAAAAATGTCACCTTTGTGTAGTCCAAATATACAAAGATCAACTTCTTACTCTCACGACAAAGGCCAAAAACAGTACAAGCGCAGAAGGGGGGAAAAAGACACCCACCGCTTAGCTTCGCCTCCGCAGCTGCCATGGCGGTCCCCACCGACCGCGCCACCGCCGCCGACAACAACGGCGACCCCACGGACAAGCGGCCCTGCAAAGAAACCAAGCACGACGTTCACTAAGCATGCAGTAAATCGGGGTTAAGCAAGAAAGGAGCTGTGAATAGGGGTGGAGAGAGTACGGGGCGGTGGAGAGCGGGGACGAACTCGTGGTGGCGGAGGCGGAGAGGAGATGCGCGTAAGCCGGCGGCGAGCTTGGCGGCCGCGGGAGAGGAGTGCAAAGAGAGTGGCATCGTGGTGGTTTGCCTACTGTCTATTGGGCGGCGGCGCGGCGCTTCGAGCTTTGCGAAAACGGCGAAGGGGAAAGGAGCCTTTCCTACGCTCTGACTCCGAAACACGGGAAATTTAACTTTTTGCCACTCTTAACATTGCCACCTACTCAAATGCCATCCTCTACATTGCAGTTAATATTTTGCCACTCTCCAGCCTCCGTGGCGCCTACGTGGCCGCCATGTCACGCCCGCGCCGGCCTCCCCGCGCCGCCGCCCGGCCTCCCCGCGCCCGCGCCTGCGCGGCCTCCCCGCGCCTGCGCCGCCCGGCCGCGCCCGCGCCGCCGCCCGGCCTCCCCGCGCCCGCGCCTGCGCCGGCCGGCCGCGCCCGCGCCTGCGCCGGCCGGCCGCGCCCGCGCCCGCGCCGCCGCCGGCCTCCCCGCGCCCGCGTCTGCGCCGCCCGGCCTCCCCTGCGGGCGGCGCAGGCGCGGGCGCGGGGAGGCCGGCGGCGGCGCGGGCGCGGGGAGGCCGGCGCGGGCGCGGGCGCGGGCGCGGGGAGGCCGGCGCGGGCGCGGGCGCGGCCAGCGCGGGCGTGACATGGCGGCCACGTAGGCGCCACGGAGGCTGGAGAGTGGCAAAATATTAATTGCAATGTAGAGGATGGCATTTGAGTAGGTGGCAATGTTAAAAGTGGCAAAAAGTTAAATTTCCCCCGAAACACACTCAACTTTTGTGTTTCTGGGCTTCTAGCTTTTTCATTTCATTTTTTTATTCTTTTAGATTTTTTTATTTTTTATATTATTTGTCATTATATATTTTTTTAGTTTTTAAATTTAATTATATAGAAAACTTAACAATGAATATGATATATTTTCAGTCGCTACAGTACTAAAAAAGCTAGAAATCTAGGGCCTGTTTGGCAACGGCTGCGGCTTATAACTTTTGGCTGAAATTTTTGAATTTTGGCTGTTTACGGTACAGATTACGGAGAGATAGATACTCACTTGCGATTTTGGATGGTACAAATGTTGGGCTTTTAACGTGTACATCGTTTAACATATAGACCCCGTTTTGAGAAAATACTCCGTTTAAAAGTTAGGTACTGTAGTAAAAACCAAAAGTCGCTAGTTTCGAAGGAAAAGAACATGCCCCTAGACTTATAGGTGGTGATCGGTTCGGCTGAAAAGCTCGTGGCTTATGGATGAAAACACTGTAGCTGGCTGAAAAAAGCAATGTAGCTGACAGAGGCTTATTTAGCATAATTAAATTTAAAAAATTTAAAAATAAAAAAATATGTTAGCCCATTACGTATAATACAAACAAATACGGGAAAAAGAACCGGCAAAAAAGCTCAACAAAAAGCCAAAAGTTCAGAAAAAGACGAAACTTATGAATAGTAAAAAATAAGCCAGAAGCCAGAAGCTGAAGTCGAGTTGATCGGGAGCATCACCTAAAAGTTCGTGAAGGAGTGTCTTTTCTTTTAGACTACGGTTAATATCTTTTAGTTTTAGCGTGATGACAAAACACTGTTACATTTGTTTTTTTAGAAAAACCATAACCTATAAACAAAAAAAACAATATAGCGATGCCTGCTGCGTATAATCGTCTCTGCACTATGGAATCGGAGCCTTTGAGGGAATCTCTTGCATTCCTTGCACGATGCACACCGACCAGCCGATTCTGTCGTGCAGCCGTGTCGCGTCGTGTTCAATCAATCGGCAGCTTGCTTGAGCGCGGCTTGCAGAGCCAGCAAGCACCCCGTGCGCCGCCGCGGCGTGACGTCCTGCCGCGACCGTAGCGAGGCTACGTGCGGGTGCGGCGGGAGGGGTCATAAAGTTGCGAGGGCGAGCCGTGCGGTGGTCGGTTCGGTGGCGTGCGACTGTTAGGACAGTCTATGGTCCGAATTTTTTCTATTTTAACCTTTTTTTTGAAAAATATTCACATTTAGACCCCTGGTAGTTTTAATTCCGTTTTTGGACCTGGAGCTCGGCGCCGTGACTCATGGCGCCGAGGTAAGACGTCTCGGCGCCGTGATCCATGGCGCCGAGGTGCCAGGCCCGCACCACCGTGGCGGCCAACGTGGCGCCGACGTGGCAGGACCTCGGCGCCGTAAGTCGTGGCGCCAACCTCGGCGCCGCGTAAGTCGTGGCGCCGACCTCGGCGCCATGGATCTTGGCGCCGAGCTCGGGGCACTTACCCGACCCGAGGGCATGCCTGTTCATTTCGCGTCCCCTCAGCCCCCCGCCTCCCCGGCCGCCACCGCCTCCCCGGCCCGGCCGCCTCCCCGGCCCCCGCCGCCTCCCCTCCCCGCCCGCGTCCCCGGCCGCCCGCCTCCCAGCCGCCTCCCGGCCGCCCGGCTCCCCGCCGCCGCCCCCTGGTGCCGCGCGCGTCCCCGGCCGCCTGCCTGCGTCCCCGGCCCCCGCCGCCTCCCCTCCCCGCCCGCGTCCCCGGCCGCCGGCGTCCCCGGCCCGGCCGCTCCCCGCCCGCGTCCCCGGCCGCCCCGGCTCCCCGCCGCCGCCCCCTGGTGCCGCGCGCGTCCCCGGCCGCCCGCCTCCCCGCCGCCACCCCTGGCAGGTATGATATGTGTATGATATGTGTTTGATATGTGTTGATATATGAAGTAGATGCTTACTTCTTACGTAGGAGTAGCATTGTGTATGATATGTGTTGATGATGAGGAGGTTTACAATTATGGGAAATGTGATCTTTGCAGCCTTGATTTGGATTATGATGGGCTTGCATTAGGTTTTGCTTGATGCCCTTGCTTGTGTGTGCTATGTGTTCATGGTTAGATAGTGTGATTGGTCGTTGAAATGGGACAGAGGAAACGATGCTATGGCCTGTAGGATGGGCCTGTAGGACGAGGGTGGGAGACTGTGAGTATGGTAATAATATCCTAAGGCGATACCGCAATAGAAAACCTGGCATGTTTGGAATGCAGGAATTTTGAAGGAAACAATATAATTCCTACTTGCTCTGGATGCAATGTCAGATACTATACCATCATACTAATTGAATTTTTATCATGTTGAAGTTAGCTTGTTGGTAATTTTCTTTTTACAATGTTGACATTAACTTGTTGGCTTGAAGTTAGGTAGCATTTAGTTAGTGACTAGATACTTATTAGTTACTATCTAGTATCCAATTTCGATTAAAGGTATTAAGTTTGGTTTTCTGTATGAACTAGATGGACAACCTAGTGACCTTATATCATGGAGGCAGTGTGACAAGTGATGATTATGGAAATGTTCAATTTGTTGAAATGCAAAGGGTGCCTCTGATATTCGGTGATCGGCCGTCGTTTAGTGAGTTGGTTGCTAGGGCTCGGGAGAAGCTACATTGTCATGCAAACGAGGAGAGCATCACAGTTGAGGGGTTACTTCACTTCGGTTCGAAAGACCTAGTTCTCAGGCGGTTGATCTTAATTGGTTCAGAGGATGAGTGGGACCAATATGTCAAATTGGTTATGAGGAATGAGTTAAAATGTTTGGACGTTGTTGTGCGGAAGGTGTCCATTGATCCCACCCCTCACGGTTATTCACCAGAACTAGGTGATCAGGCACCCTTTGACCCTCCGTTACCGGATCTTGCGGTGGATGTGGAAGAAGTGCCTGAGGTGCCCGATGCTCTATCTTCCCCGAACGAGGTTCAGATTTCTCAACCAGTTCGAGTTGAATGTCGGACTGATGATGTCGTGGCGGCCCCTCAGGAGATGGGATTGACCCAGAATCAGCCCAGTAAGTGTCGAGCAACACTTTAGCCTTTTCCCGTCATTCCTTTGTTTTGTCTCAATCCCATCGTTGTCGTGCTTATGATGCAGGAAACATTCTTGGTAATGTGGTTGTTCCTCCCGTTGCTCCATCTGGCAACGTTGAAGAAGTCTGCAGGGACTCCAACAGTGAGATGATTCAAATTGTGGATGATCTGGAGCCTTACGAGATCGCAAGGGCCGTTGATTCTGATGATGACCGCCCTTTTGGAGAGCTGACCGAAAGTGATATTGAGCTGATCAGGCGTTATTGCCCTGGCCGGGATCCATCAGTTCATGAATTCAGCGATCTTAGGCATTCTCATGGGACTTATGCAGAAGGAAGGGATGACGAGTTGCTAGATGCTCCTGAGGCCGGGTCAAGCATGACAATTGAGAAGGGCATGGTGTTTGAGGACTTGTCTGCATTGAAAAGGTGGCTGCAGGAGTATTCAGTGATTCGTAAAAGGCCATTCAAGGTGAGACATTCTTATGTGGAGCGGAGGTACACAGTTGTGTGCGAGAAGGAGACATGTGAATGGAGGGTTTGTGCTAGCAAACAGAAGGTCACGGGAAAGTTCAAGATCACAAAAATCGTTGGCCCACACACTTGTGCCGAAGCAGAGCTCAAACAGAAGCATCGGCAGTTGACCTCTACCATTATTGCCAAGTCACTGTGTCACATAGTAAAGGGAGAACCCAATATGAAGGTGAAGACACTTGCTGGGATTGTTAAGGAGAAATTTGGATACGAGATAAGGTATGGAAAAGCATGGAGGGCAAAGCAACGCATCTGGAAGATGATATATGGGGACTGGGAAGATGGGTACTTGCAGTTGCCAGCACTCTTCAATGCAATCAAAGCGGTTAATCCAGGCATGCATTATGAGTACGTCCCGAAACCAAACGAATGGACTCAAGATGGGATGCAGATATTCTTCCGTGCTTTCTGGTGCTTTGCTCAGTCCATCGAGGCCTTTCGGCATTGTCGTCCCGTCTTCGCTATTGACGGTACGTTTCTTCTTGGCAAGTACCAGGGCACACTTCTGATAGCCATTTCCTGTGACGCAGACAACGCGTTGGTTCCTTTGGCGTTTGCTTTGGTTGAGAGGGAGAACAAAGACAGCTGGGGATGGTTCTTGCGGCTCGTTCGGAGGCACGTGGTCGGCCCTGGTAGGGAGGTTGGTGTCATTTCTGATAGGCACCAGGGCATACTTTCTGCCGTACAGGAGCAGATACCGGGGTATGCAGCTTTGCACCACCGTTGGTGCACTAGGCATCTTGCCGAGAATCTACTCCGTAAGGATGGTGCGAAGGATAACTTTCCTCTGTTCGAGGAGGTCGCTCGAATGCTTGAGGTGAAGATCTTCCAGGAGAAGTTGGAGCAGCTTAATACTGCAACAAACGCAGAAGGTAGACAGTGGTTGACGGGATTGATGAGAGATGTCGACAAATGGACAAGGGCTCATGACGACGGTGGCTGGAGGTACGAGTTTCAGACAAGCAACATGGCCGAATCCTTCAATAGTTTGCTTAGGGGTATACGTGGTATGCCCGTCAATGCTATCGTATCCTTCACCTTTTACAAGCTTGTTGCCTGGTTCAACGAAAGACACGCACATGCAATGGCGCTACAAAGTAAACAAGTGAGATGGGCGCCAAAACCGAAGCGCCACCTTGAAAAGGCAAAGGCTAGGGCTGAGGCACATGAGGTACATTGTTTTGACAACGCCACGGGCACTTATGAGGTTGTAGAAAGGGGTGGTATAACGACCGATGGAGAGCTTCGGCCGACGAGAAGGCATAAAGTTGTCCTTATTGATTTCTCATGCACATGTGGTAAACCGAGGCAGTACCACTTTCCATGTTCTCATTATGTGGCAGCAGCGAGGCATCGCAACTTTGACTACGAGAGCAAGATACCTCGGGAGTTCAGTGTTGACAACCTTGTGCTTACGTGGTCTCCCCGTTTCGAGCCTTACCGGGATGAGGGAGAGTGGCCACCGTACACCGGGCCCAAATACATTGCGGATCCGGGTAGCCGTTGGAACAAACGTGGAACCAGGAAAAGGACGAGACACAAGATGGTTATGGATCAGCTTCCAGGAAGAACGAGGCGAGGGAGATCAACCCCCTTTCTTACTAACCCCGAGCAGAACCAATGTAGCAGATGTGGTAGACTTGGCCACAATTCACGCACATGCCATTGGCCACTTAGTCAGGTGCGAGTGCTTGTTATTCGTTATGTTTCATAGTTCGTGTAGTTGTTTTTTCATATGTAATTTGCTATGTTTCTTGTTTAATTTCTTATTCTTTCCATATTGTATGCATGTTCAATATTTTGTTTACTTGTATGTTGGACTGACAAATTCAAATTTTTTTTAGGATGGCGCAATTTCACCTGCTAGACCCGTACTACGAGGAGAGCCACAGAGGACGGCTCACCGCGGAGGGGAGGGTATTGCCTTCATCACTTCCTGTACAATTTGAGTTTATATTGATGCATTAACTAAAAAAATTGGTGTATTCTATACAGGAGCTGCCCATCCTTCGTCCTCGAACCCATGACGGGTTCCTGGACATGCAGTACGACGAGCGGTACACTCCCTTCCTGGAGAGGGCTGGCCCACCTTCAACCCCCCGGCCATCACTGCACTGGTTGACAGGTTAAGTGATGAACCATTGCAACTTGCATGTTCATTGTTTATCGGCTATTTGCGCCTCAAATTCTCTGACATGTAGTCCTCTTTTTTGTATCATGTAGGTGGAGACCGGAGACTCACAGCTTCCACCTCCCTTTCGGGGAGATGACTATTACGCTCCAGGACACTCAGAAGATACTTGGTGTCGCCATTCACGGCCGTCGGTTATCGGGCCGTGCGTGCCTGCAGGTTGGAGAGCCCGAGTAGAGGCCTTCCTCGGGAGAGAGCTTCCTCCTGAGGCAGGCCATCGCAGTTCTGGTGTTCCTATCAGCTGGCTCCGGCAGACTTTTGCAGCGTGTCCTGAGGGTGCGGACGAGCAGACAGTTGCCTACCACTGCAGGTAGGGGTGGATATCGAGCCAACTCGTCGTCTTATCGAGCTTTTTGTAAAATTGACATAGTTTGATCTAACATCATTTTACATATAATTGCAGAGCATGGATCCTGCACTTGTTTGGCTGCGTTCTCTTCCCCGACGGAACGGGAGACAGCGCTTCGTGGATGTACATCCACTGCCTCACGGACTGGGACACGGCGGGGCAGTACAGCTGGGCTTCCGGGGTGTTGGCGTTCCTTTACCGCCACCTCTGCGAGGCGTGTCGTCGGAGTTCGGCGAACTCGACATTAGGTGGTTGCCTGTACCTCCTCCAGCTGTGGATGTGGTGTCGTCTACCGGTTGGTCGTCCTACGGTTTTGCCTGGTCGTCCATGGTTCCCAGAGGTTCCAGTTCGTCGACGTCCGACAGTTGCATATCTTTGGGACCAGGTCTCAGTTCCGTACGCCAGGAAGAAGCGGGCGTACGTAGAGTACATAAACGAGCTAGATGCGCTCACGGCCTCCAGTGTAAGTTAATTACATGTGGTATCGTGATTTTATTTGTTAGTCCTGTACCTTACAAGTAAATTGTTGCTATGCAGGTTAAGTGGGAGCCGTATGCCGAGGAAGAGGTGGTGGACATTCAGTTCAGCGCACTGTGCAGCATAGACGAGGCCCTCTACAGGATGAGGTGCCCCCTTATCTGTTTCTATGCTGTTGAGTATCACCTGCCACATCGAGTTGCACGCCAGTTTGGTATGAGGCAGTTGTGGTCAGTAGCGCCGATCTCCACGTCTGTGGCCTTGCACAAGTAAGTGCCATGCAATTTCAATTCTAACCTTGAATTCCAATTTCACGGTGTTTCTACTAATGTTAACTTTTGGTTTACGTCATGCAGATTTGATCGTCAGCGACAGAAGAAGGTCACAGACTTCGAGCAGCACCACCACGTGTACGTTGAGGAGTGGGGACACTCCCAGGACCACGTGGACGACAACAACGAGCCGCACAGCAACGAGCAGTTCCGGCGGTACCAAGTTTGGTACCAGCGTGCGACGCGGTCCAAGCTTAAGGGCCAATGGACTCAAGATGACTACGCCGACATTGCGTCCTCCGACGACGATGACACGCCCTACGACCAGTCGACTCGCCTTGGGACGCAGGTGGAGATAGCACCAGTCCTGGACCGTGTGGTAATGTTCAATCTCATTGCTCGTTGTGGTTGCAGCACAGGCGCGGCGAGGGACGTAGACGTGCCTTCGACACGACTTGCAGACCCGACGCGGCGAGGGTCGTACACGGGACAGAGCTCGTCCCCCACGAGGAGCGACACTTTCCCGTCCCAGGGCGGTGAGGACGAGGACGACGACGACGAGGTGGAGCAGACTTACGATGAGATAGGCCCGTCTCAGCTCGTAGACGCTCCTTCGACTCAGCCTACACAGCCCGTATGACGCAGACGCCGCCGCGAGCCTAGCCGTTACACTCCAGGCACCGACGCCCTTGGTAAGGGTAAGGGTAATGCTAGGAGGCAGTGATACGGCCGTGTATGCTTGTGGTTGGGCTTAAAAGTCGTTGTATATATTTTGTAATGAGCTAGGAGGCACTTGGTAAGTGGTTGGACTGAGATGTGTTTGTAATGAGCTAGTTGTTGTATACATGTGTTTATGTTATATTCATTGTGCTTTTGTAATTTTTGTGAGGTTTTTCAAGTGCTTGATGGTTTGATGTTCACAGATGGTTTGCAGTATAAAAGGGTTGCTCTAAGTTTTTTTATTACGACGGCATACAACCAACCAACCAACACACCAACGAACAAAACAACATAGCATAAAACATTAACAACATAGCTTGACGACAACATAGCATAAAACATTACCTAAATAGCTTGACGACACGATAGCATAAAATATTACCAACACACACGAGCAGAACCTCCAGCACTACAACTTGAGGATAACAATAATCACAAGTAGTACACCTAATAATTTAATTCAACACAACAGTCGTACTGCCACATCATCAACACATCAACATGGAGAATTGCTGAATGCCATAACCCTCGTTACCTAAATGCCAAACGAGCCTCGTGGCACCCACATGGAGAATTGCTGAGGGGGCCGCCTCGGACGTGGCTGGCCGTCATGGTAGTGGCATGCACATATGCAGCTCGGGTTCGCGCAACAACATGTGGGATCATAAGAGCTTCCTATATTCACGACCTCCTCGTTGCCCCTCTCGCGTTGCAGCTGTTCGCGGAGGTCGTTGTTCTCCTCAGTGAGATTCTCCATTCGGTACTCCAAGTCCCAAATTCGAGCCCATAATGTATCCACATAACGATCAACATACCGTTCATGAGGAGGGTCGATCCAGCGGGAGAAGTCGCATTTGGCCATCTGCACAAAAAAGTACGGTAAACTTCGAGGGTCCAAAAGCAATAAAAAATGAAACATTACTAATTTGTACCCCGGAGCGCGAGCATCGGAAGAAACGTCGCCCGCCATCGTTCGGGGAATCCAAGATCTGGACAACCGCGTACTCATTGTGTCTGCATTTCGGCCACGGTGGTTGAGCACGCCGGCTTGGTATCAATCGGTACTGCGGACCGAACATATCCCTCGTTTCTAAGGGAATGTCATCCTTCGGTGACCCAAATCCCACTGGCCCCTCGGCTTCAGACATGGTATGTTTCACCACGAAAGAGAGGGTACTACTTTGTTCGATTCACAATGTCATAGGACCCCAACCGTGCTACTTATAGCAAAACGGGGCAGTTTAATGCAGTGACCACCAAAAAAGAGGCTTTTGCTCAGGAACATGACAACACGCCCCAGCTTTGCTCAGGGACATGACACAAGAGGTCAGCTTTTGCTTAGTGAGATGACAACAGAGGGCAGTTTTGCTCAGTGACATGACAAAAGAGTTCAGATTTTGCTCAGTGACATGACAAAACGGGGCAGCATATGTCAGCTTTGCGCAGTGACGGAATAGGCCTTTAGCCTGTACACATATAGGGGCGTAGGTCTTTAGCCTTTACAGGAGTAGGCCTGTAGGCCTGTACACATATAGGGGCGCAGGTCTTTAGCCTTTACAGGAGTAGGCCTGTAGGCCTGTACACATATAGGGGTGTAGGTCTTTGAAAAGGCTACGAACTATGAATTTATTACGAGACTAAAGTCTCTGAAAAGCCTACATAGGACCATTTATTGCTACACTTGAATCCAGGAAGAGCGAAAAGATCCTCTCCATGGACTATGCCCACTGCACCGATAACCTGCCTATATGAAGGCCTCATATGTCTTCCATACCACATCTCCTCCTCAAGACATCACAATACTACCACACAACAATGTCTTCCTGGAAGTCCGACCCATTTGGAGTGCCGGAGTGGCATGAGCGCCCGAAGTGCCATTGCGGCTTTAGGACGATGTTGGGAGTCTGGACTGATCGAGTACAACGAGCCAAATACGGCCGTAGGTTCTTCAAGTGTCCTGACCTGGATGACGACTTCGTGGTAACGACCATAACTAAACCATTTCTTTTCCGTTATCGTTTTTCAACTTGATCCATGACATCTACCATGCCACACATAGGCTTGCGGGTTCATAGAATGGGTGGATCGAGTGCCGCCGGCATGGCCAAATAACCGGGCAGTGGAGGTGGAAAACAAAGGACAATACTGTGTCAAGATGACTCAGGCTCGCGAGGTGGAACGACAGATGCGGCTTGAGCAAGAGCGCCGCGTGAGGGTGGACCAAATCCGTCTGCAGGGCAAGGAGGATGAGCTGCAAAGGAGGAAGGAGAAGTTAAGTCTGCGTGAAGCAGCCATCAAGCGTCAGGAGGAAGAGCTTCAAGCTCGTGAGGCGGCTCTCAAGACCAAGAGTGACAGGAAGAAGGATGCAGCGGAGCCATCTTCAGGGCGCGACAGAAAGGGGAAACAACCACGCTACACCCAGTAGACAAGATGTAATAGACTCGGTCCACACGAGAGGTCGTACGAGCAGTTGGGTAGATTAGTCGGATATCATGCTAGCATGTAATAAAATTGTACGCGTCATGTTCGTCCCAACTTCATAAGCTTATTATCTGGGCTTTTCGCATGCAATGATTCCCACGTGTCTTATTATCACTTCCCCTCCTTTCGTCCAATTGTTCCTATCACAGTTGTCATACAAAATAATTCAAAAAAATCCTTCCAATACAACAACATAACATGATCAAAAAATGTTATTGCCAGTTCAACATATTTTTCACGGTCAGCATTGTACAAAAATCACAAATACACTAATCGTTACTTCACACATAACTCGTTCATCAATCCACAAACAGAGGGGATGGGATTGACCCAGAATCATCCCAGTAATTATTTCCCCAAGTGTGTAGTAACAACTGAACAAAAGGAAGAGGAGAGTTGCTTGTATGCCACATGTCGCCTCCCCTCTGTCTTGCCCGCAGCATCTCACGGCCCGCAGAACTTCACACAAAACTCGTTCGTCACGGCCTGCATAATTTTATTTTTCAAAAACCATTACCAACGTACCATAATGTTTTTAAAAAAATCTACACGAATTTTCCTACATGTATCATCTGCAATACATAACGAATTTTCAAAACATACGTCGTATTTTTTGCTCTCTATAAATAAATAACTAACTATATTACATAATATTACTATCATTAAATAATCCAAATGAAAAATACAACTAATAATTCATTTTGCGAAAAAAAAGGCTGATCGGTGCAAACCCTAAACAGCGGCGGGGACAGAGGGAGGAGGATGCGAATGAACGAAGCCCGCGTGCTCGGTGCTGTTTCAGAAGCCACATGCTCGGCGCCACGAGTCACGGCGCCGAGGTCGGCGCCACGAGTCACGGCGCCGAGGTCGGCGCCACGAGTCACGGCGCCGAGCTGCCTGCCACGTCGGCGCCACGACGGCCGCTACGCTGGCGCGGGGCTCGCACCTCGGCGCCGTGGTCCACGGCGCCGAGACGTGTTATCTCGGCGCCGTGACCCACGGCGCCGAGCTCTGGGTCCAAAAACGGAATTAAAACTACCAGGGGTCTAAATGTGAATATTTTTCAAAAAAAAGGGCTAAAATACAAAAAATTCGGGTCTATGGTCCAGTTCTTTTGCGATAGTTTTTTTGTTTGTACGTTCCAAGATGATGACATACGGTGTTTATAATTTATTTTAAAAAATTATTTGAAGAAGCAGTTTTAAAAAATTATCCTATTTATTTTAGCTTTCGAAGAAGGTGAAACAAAAGAAAAAACCAGGCTTCATATCATATGGACCAAGCAGTCTATTTTCGGGCTTTTTTGGTTGCGTCGTTGCTAGGCGCCGCACCCGTGGCCATGGCGCTTGGGTAGTCACCATGCAAGCTGGCAAGTGCAATCGATGACCCCCCAATGAGGCCGCGCCGCCGATATCGGGTGGAGGAGGACAGTGCGAAGGTGCGGAAGCACGGCTGCGCTTGCGTGGAGACGAGTTGGAGGGTACGATGGTATCTCCCCCTCCGCTTCCATGCTGAGATGGACGGCATTACCGCTCCTTTCCGCACGCGTGCACACTGCATCCATCCATCTCTTGGGCAGGGATATTACTATACAGTAGTTATGTACCCGTGCGTTGTAACGGAACTCATTGAATGTATAGAGAATCGTGTTATAGAAAAGAGCTGCTCTCATCGGTTGAAAAGTGGAGAATGGTGAGAAGTTGAGAAAATAGATCGGTTACAGAAGAATGAACGTACAACCACCAACTCATTTTTTTATAGGGAGTGTCTATACAACATTCGACTGTTTTTGAGGACAAAAACAGTCAGATTTTGAGCCATTAGATGGAGATCTAACGCCCTAGATCATTTTTTTTGGAAGGGGTCATTTTTTTTAGAGGGGGGCGTGTATGGGTGGATCCGTTGGATGGAGATCTAACGTCCCAGATCAATCTGACTGTTTTTGCCTAAAAAACAGTCGAATATTATATAGCATTTTTTATAATAGTAATGATATTCATCGATCGGCATGGGCTGCCTGGTTGGCTCCGAGCGCCCGAAAGAGACGCTCCGTGATCAAACAAACAGGTGAACGCATGATCATCTGCCACTCTTTGATCGCTTGCCTAATTTCGACGAGTTCCCTCCACGATCTCGTATCGTGTATTTTACATTGTTTTTTTAAACGGGTGTATTGTACATTGCTTTTTTCCCGAAACGGATGTATTTTGCATTGCTGCTTGCATGGAACATGTCGCTTGATTTGCCGCAACTTCTGTGCGCTGTGTCGCATATTCGACGACGCTGAAAAACCTGAAAGGAAAATAAAAAAGTTCCACAAGCAGCTAGCAGTTCGGAAGTTGTCAGAAATGCCACGGGCACGCGGCCCCTCTCCGTCCTGTAAAGTAACCAGTGGCAGGTCCATAATAAAAATTATACAGGGGTCTTATGCTCTATATATTTACTTATCTACGTATCCATCAATAATGTATTAGATAGTAACCTATTTATTACTAAAAGTCGACAACAGATCTCTTAGAGTTGCTAAGAAAAAGAGAATTATGCTAGAAATTCTCATAAAAAAGCAAATCATCTAGCCTTTATTTTAGTAGGTCCAAGTTATAATGGCTCAGATTAAAAGAAAGAGTTCATATCAAGTATAATTCAAACTCAACTACGACTACCACCCCGCGCAACGCCAAATGCTGCTCACCACTCCTCGGTCCTTCCTTAATTAGACCATATTGATTATGGAACGTAAATAAGTATATGTAGATGTCGATCTGTATGAACTACAGGTCGAGATCGATCATTCCCACAACGTTGACAGGCAGGTGAGCTTCCAACATTGGTGAGTACCAACTGAATTAGTATTCACCTCTGAGTACTGTTCTTTCGACAGTACAATTTTGACCAGATCATTGTAGCTTTGGTCTACAAAAACCTGTAGCCTTGACCAGTCCGTCATCTGAATCTTTGATCACGCGCTCGAAAGTTGTCCGATCCTCTGGTGGCACTCGAACATCGTCCAATCCTCCAGTGCTTACTCGAAAACCATCTGATGCTACTCGGATCTGATCGGACTGATTCGAAACTACTCGAAGCAGAGCAAAACTGCTCGGAGCAACTAAAACCACTTGAAACATACCAAAACCACTCAGAACCAAGCAAAACCACTTGGAGCTGACTGAAACCACTCGGAGTAGAGCAAAACCACTCAAAACTACTCGAAGCATCCCAAAACTATTTGGAGCAACCACAACCACTAGGAGCCAACAAAAACCACTCGTAATAACTCAGAACTTAACGAGATCACTTGGATTCAAAAACTTTGACTACAATCGACCAAAACTTTTGCAAACGCAAATTCCAAAGCAATCCAAATATTAATTATTCATCATCACTTTTAATCACGACCATCACATGGTCTAACAGTTATTCACTCTTGGTTTCCATTTCAATATTGTCATGATCCTATCAATTCATGACCATGGATCCAATTCTAGACCATCGGATTCAAAATCGACACAATTAGCCAATTTTCCCATACCTTTTTAGCAACACTATAGACTAAGTCTCGCCTAAAGCAATTCTCCCTCATCCTAGTTGTTCATTTTCTTTGATTAGGGCTGCCTCACAACCCCAACACAAAAGGTAGCTTTAGACTTCAGATGGCCCCCCAAGACGGCATGGCTATCGATGCGGTGGCAGCAGTGGACGGTAGTGTCGACTACACAACCGTCGGCGCTGCTGTCATGGCCACACCACCCAGGAGCACTAGAAGGCATGTCATGTATGTCAAGAAAGGGCTTTACAAGGAACTTGTCAATATAAGTGTAGCTACCTGGAACCTGACGTTGGCCGGAGACGGGATGGACGCAACCATCATCTCCAGCAACTAAAGCTTCGATGATGGCGTCAAAGCAATCGACACTGCCACCATCAGTGAGTATATATCGTTTGCCTTCGATGGGTTCTTCAATTATTTCTGTACATGCTAATTGGACTTCATCTGCATAGGTGTTCATGGCAATGGCTTCATAGCCCGTGACCTGACCATCGAGAACATGGCTGCTGCAGAGAAAGGAAATCGCGTGCATGGGGAATAGGGGAAAGTAAGGCATTGGGGCGAACAAGCGAATAGGAAGTCGTGACTCGACTCCTTGTATAGAGAGCCACTCGCTCACTAGACGCTACGCTTAGGGATAGCGTTGGCGTGGCCCACACTTGATCGATTGGTGTTGGCGACTTGGGTGCCTAGCGATGTGCGGCTGTTTGCCCTTGCTTGCTTGTTGGCATTGGCCTAGGCCATTGGGCGGCTAGGTCGCGTGCTGCCACTAGCTAGGTTGCACGCTGGCATGGGCTTGGGCTACGAGGGTGCACGGGAGAAGTCCCATAGCATAAGTGATCGGCTGTTGTGCTCGTTAGCATTCATGGAACCAACAACTCTGGCTTTGCTTCTAGTTTGCAGGATGTACCAAGCCTCATTCATGTTAGTCACTCGTGCTTCAACAAGTCCAGATACATGATGAACTCCTTCTGTGACTTGTTGAACTTATAGTATGTGGATAAAGTGGGGGGCACGCTATGTAAGCTTAAACTCTGAGCAAGGAAAAAATAAAATCGGCCCAGGGGCCTGTGCCCCCATAACACTGAGTACATCCACCCCTGAAGGCAACCACGCACCATGCACATTTACCAAGCTGGTTGACACCAAGTACTTGTATTTGGGGTGTTTGAAATAGTTGGAGCTAGTGACTTTTGGCTACGATGGAATAGTACCAGTCGAAAATAGAAGCGATTGAAAGTATTGGTGTTTAATTCAGTTAGACCTTTTTGGCTAATCAAATGTTTGAATTGCCCCTGAGTGTGTGAATTGCAATACCCTGCATGTAATACGATCCATTATTACCTAGTAATTGATCTATACCCAAAATAGGAAAAAAAATAAAAAAAATAGATAATAAAAAAAGAAGTTGTGACAGGCAAGAGGTGGTTAGAGGCGGACGCGGCGCGGAGTTGGAGGGGGTGGAGGCAGCACGTCGGGAGGTGGCTGGAGGCAAAGGAGGTAGCGCCGATAAGACAAAGGGAGAAGGGGGCGGCGACGGGTGAAGGCGGAGGCAGAGATGGTGAAGGAGGCGGTGGTGGAGGCAGAGACAGCGGGAGAGGCTGGAAATGAGCATGAGAGAGGAGTAGCCGGAGGCGGTAGTGGAGTATAAGAAAGACTTCTGAAAATGGCTTCTAGATGAAGCATCTTTTTAAAGTCAAATGTTTCTAGCTTCCTGAATCAAACACCTCCCTTGTCTGTTGAGCCTTGCCTTGGGCAATATTCTTCTTCGAGTGAGAGAAGCAATAATAAAGACAACCCCATACTGATAAATTTTTTGTACTTTGGGGCCTGTAGTCCCCACTTCGTTTGGCAATAAAAGGTGGGTTCTTTTATGCTGTGACTTATGGCTTTTGGTTTATGGTTATTTGGATTTTGGTTGTTCGCGAGAGAGAGTATGAAGAGAGACAGTCGCATGCAATTTTGGTCAATATAGCTAAAGTCGGTATAGTGTCTGTTACAATCGATGTATAGATACTACTTTGAAAAGACATACATTTAAAAGATAGTTACTGTAGCAAAAAAAAATTTAAAAGCCATAAATATGAAACCAAAAGAACCCAGCCAAACTGCCCGGCCCTCTGCTTACAAGGGGCAAATGGGGGAGAAAAATCTCGTTTCAATCTGAAGAAAGGGGGTTCCGGTGGCTTGCGGAGGTGATTCCGTGCTTGCTAGCAGCTGATCTACCATCAGTGAAGGTATGGCTCTTTGCCATTTTTACTGCAGCTCAGGTGCTAGGATAAGATGGCAACAGTAAAGAGAAGCACGACATCTATTCCGATTGAACGAGGAAAAGCATGACATCGCCTGAAAGGCATCCTTTGGAAGGAGCGGCCTCCAGTAGGAGCAGGTTGGTGGGACTGGGACATGGCACATATAAAACTGGAGGCTGCTTGTAAGATCACCGAAGCCTGATACCAGGCTTGGAATCGCTCCTCGTGTGTCTTTCATTCTGTATGCCAAGAACATGCCGAAGGAAAAACTATTGCTGGTAGGAAAGACCACAGCAATGTGACCGGTGAGGAAGTGAATCTGAATCCTGGCTCAGATTTAATACAGTGAACGCCGCATCTGGAAATCGAATCCGATGAACATCAATCGCCGCATCTGGAAAATGAATCTGATGAGGAAGCTAGCCGACTTGCAAGCACGATAAACCATGCACCATTGCAAGGACCGTGAAGACCCTGGGCGACGGCTCTAACGCTGCCCTCTCTTCGCGGTAAGTTCCCTCCGGAAAAAAAGTTTGTCAATGCCATGTATACTGTTCTGAACTATCACTGCATCGATCGGTAATGACATTTCTTCTTCTTTTTTTTAGGATTCCTCAGAAGACTGCGGATTCACCCGATGGCTGGACAACAAGTTGGCTGAGAAGGTGGCCGTCTGGCCGAACACATCAACTACCTTCGAGACGCCGTTGAATCCCTCGAGCTGCAAGTGGAGAACCTGCAGAACGAGCTCGACGAACTTCGGCGTCGTCACTGGAAAATTCGTAGATTGTCCAGGGACAATTAGCCATGTCTCTCAATTGTACGAGCCCAATATACCATAAGAGTAGCCTAGGCTAATTTCATCTGTCATGCCGTCCATTTTCTTGTTCAATTATCAGCAGTTACCCAATGCACCGCATGCTTCGTGATGTAGGTGCATCGGGAGGACGATGACGAACGACGACTGTGTGGAAGGAAGAATGGCATTTGTCATGCGCTGCAAATGCAATCTATGATCTAGATAGTCTGATCCCCTGGCTGCTGTTGCACTCCGTTATTACTTTGAATGAATTTATCTCTCTGAACAATCTGAAACTGTTGGTATGTTGTGTGCCCTATTAATTTGTTGGCTTGGCACATTTGGTAGCGCATGAACAATTGAAAATGTCATCTTGTCACAGCTTTTGTGTATTGGTTCGAGTCTCATGTCGAATTCAACCATACTGAACCTGAAAAACTGGCACAAGCGGCAATCCGTAAGCTGTAGTGCGTGTGAATTCATCAAGGCTTATGAAACCGGTGAGTGACCACTGTGACTGTCCAGTCAGACAAAACTACCGCCATATATCATTGCCAGTGGTGAAGAAGCATTTGCATATTACACGTTACAACACAAAACATGACCATCTGCAATATGAACATGGCCTGAAAGATGAAAAAGGACTAAAAACAAAAGCTATCTCTAACCACATGAACAATAACTGATTATTTACAATGTACATCCGTTCCCCTCCCCCTCCATGGAGCAGTAGATCAGAGCTGATAGCTTGGAATACAACAAAAAACCGAACGAACAAAAAGGTTTCATATATAGTATATTTGCCCAACATTGAGCAGGCTCTCATGAGGAACATTGAATATCACACTGTTCTCCCTGCAGATCCTCCTCATGAAAGCATACATGTAATCTACAGCAATCTTCTTAATGATCCCTGAATCTCTCCGTGCGCGCACAATGGTGTTCCCTAGAATGTGCACAACACCAGCATCCTTGCACCGGTTCAAGAACTCCAGTTCGTCGCCAACCGTCTGGCTGGCCTGACTTGAATACCTCAATAGACTGTCCCCCCTGAGGGGTGACTGCGCGGGCACAATAGAATCCTGTGATGAGTAGCTCAGGTCACCATTGGAACACATCGTGTTGCTAGTTTTCTCAGCCAGAAATGCATTATTGATTGATCCCTCAATCTTCTGCTCCGGCACGCTGAGCTCATCGGAATCAGAATAACCATCCATCATGCTCTCAAGTTGGACGAAGAACAAGAGGCAGTCAAAGAGCTTCTTCTCAAAATCTTCATCTTTCTTGTGGGGGTCTTTGTATCCGTACCTTGCAACACAGCGGAATATATGGAAGTTCTTTGGCCCAATCCTCCTCACAAGGAAGCGCTCCTCGATCGGGACAGTATAGACTGGAAGATACTTGACACAGACGAAGACAACAACTGAATGGATAGCCGGGAGGTTGGTGATGAAGTGGGAGAAGATGTGCGGGACACCGCTTGCCAGCTCAGTGTACACAAAGCCTATCCCTGGAACCCTGACCAGACCAAGGCTTGGACCGAGTCCAAGAATCCAGGCCATCGAGACCTTGCTGTGCATCTCAAATTCATACCGCTTCACAGTGCAAAAATGCCACACATACATGATGATGAAGAAGGTTGTTGCAATGACAAGCGGGACCCAACCACCTTCGTCGATCTTTAATAGGCAAGCCGAGAAGTAGGGAACCTCCACCATCAAAGAGAGCACAATAAAGGTGACGACAAGAATCAAATGACTCTTCCACACCAGTAGCATTATTGGTACCATGAGGAATGTGGTCACTAGCATAACTATAACCACTGCAGTGCCTGTTCATACAACATGAAATGGAAATCAAGTGTCATCTAATGAATGCAATGCAGATTATATCATGGAAATTCAGTAACAGTTACTCTCACTTCAGAACAATTTTGGTCTTCTGTTAGCAGTCAGTTTCACTATCTATGTCAATCTTTCTTTTAATTTTCTATGTAGCTTCTCCAAGCTTTGGAGTGTATTCTACAGTGTTGGAAATATGGAATGCGCATTGCATCATTGGGATTTCAGAATATTTCTGTCAACAAACTGCCAATCGTGTCCAGAGTTGAAATGAACTAGGATGGGCTTTTTGGAAAATTTACTCCAATATTTAGCACTTTGTTTGTAAAAATCTAGAAATTTTAGCATGGAAAAGTTGCATCAGGATACCAAAATGTCAGTTCTTATCATTCCATGACATGCACAAAGATGTACCATCAAAATCATATAAAAAGCAAACCTTACCATATGCATTTCCTATCTGGTTTTGGTTCTTGAATCCAGCAGTCACAGCAATGCAAAGAATCAGGAGGACCCAGTTTATGTCAGGGATGTAAATCTGCCCAAGGAATTTCTTCGAGGTGTGGACAACCTTAACACGAGGAAAACAGCCTAGTGCAAGAGCTTGCTTTATTATGGAGTAGGTTGCAGATATGGTGGCTTGACTTGCAACTATCGCTGCAGCAGTTGCTATAACAAAGGCTGGCCAGTATATGACATCTGCAATGATTAAACATCTCACTATGAGCACCATAAAAACCCACTATGGAAAATAAGAGTGCCTTTGAAAATTAAAATTTTCCTTTGGTTTCTCCAAAAAGGGGTCACTCTTACAAAAGATAATCTAGCAAAAAGGAATTGGCAAGGGAGTGTCAAGTGTTGTTTTTGTAACTCTTTGGAGACGATACTGTTAAGAGTCATATTCTATCTCTAATACCTTATCTCTAATACTTATTTCTAATACCCTTAACAGATACAACATCTTTTCATTGATTGTCACTTTGCTAGATTTATATGGAACACAGTGCACATCTCCTTTGGAATTCATCCACCATCTAGTATATCGGATATGTTTGGCTCTTGGCTTCATGGCATCGGGGCAAAACTCAAAAATCAGATTTTACTAGGTGCTGCGGCTCTCTGTTGGGCAATGTGGTTGAATAGAAATGACGTGGTGTTCAATAATGCTAAAACCAACACTTTTCTGCAAATCATTTTCAGGGCAACTTATTGGATCCGGCATTGGTCCTTGTTAAGTAAAGAAGAAGAAAAAACAATCATCAAGAATGGATGCCAGATTTTGGAGACGGTCATCATGGAGGTCTTTGCAAAATTTGGATGGAAGTTCCGGAATAGGATTGAGGCGTAGTGTCTGTTTTTTCATGTATCTTGTGTCTTTTGTTTTGTGTTAGTTCTTGTGCTTGAATGCTCTTGGTTGTAACCTTTAAGCTGCGTACGATCTTCGGATTGTAGAGGTTGGGACCTTTTTCATTCACTTAATGAAAGTTTCCCTTGATCTAAAAATGAGCACCATACAACATACAGCACTATTACACAGTAGGAACTATCAATAATGGGTACGCACTACGCCAATGTGCACCCTGCAGACATGATGTAGTGGCACACTGACACCTCTGTCTTAAGAGACTAGTGAATAGGATGTGTTGGAGCTGAGGAGGACCTGGAATGGAGCGATAAAAGGCATCAGCCACATGATCCTTGTGGGAAATTATATAAGCAGCCTGCCCTGTGTATGCCAGTAGAAGGCATGGGAATACAATCAAGGTGAATGCAATCTGCAAATAAATGTGTTTACTTTAGTGAGCGCACAATCGCATACATATATGGCAATGCCTCACAGAAGACATGTTACCTGAATGGCCAATACAGGAAAATGACATAAATCAGCAAATAATGCTTCAGTTCCTGGAGAGAAAAACATTTTGCTGTATGTTACGACGGATCTACTATAAGTTGATGGAAGGCAAACTATATTGCTAAAAATTGTAAAAAGGCCTGACCTGTGATGCTAAGCATGATTCCTCCCAGAGAGGTCCAGCTGTCAGAATTCCCTCGTCGTCGGAAATACCGGTATATATAGACTGGATTATATGCTTTTAACACGGAGCTATCATACTTGTGTATGTTCAGTGCTCCGACACTTCCAATTAGAATGAACCAGAGTAGCACTACAGGTGCAAAGAGCCATCCAACTTTGTCTGTACCATAGTGTTGCATACTAAATAATCCAATTAAGATGGCCACAGCAACAAGTACAACAACATCTGTCAGATACAGAGGAAACCAATGATCAAACGATTTTACAGCATCAATTTATGTAAAAGATAGATTATTAGATTGGATTTGGATACTTGTACTAAGATCAAGAAGGATGACCGATGCATATGAAATCATAACACATAAAACAGATACAAATGCATTGGATTCCTTCCATCACTGCAGTAAGAACATTTTTTTACGTTGCTAGCACTACTTAATGAATTTACACAAGTTACAGTATGCCAGGATCTGAAAAAACCATACTGAACACATGGCATTACCAGTACTCATGTTCGGATTTTGAACTTTTATTCCACCAGATGCAGAAAGAACTGTGAAAAACACAAAATCATAAATCAGATTCCAAGATCCATTGGATTTACTAAGAAGAATATGATGCTGCGTATTGCTTCAGAAGAAATTAAGCCGAGTACCTGATATAGCAGGAGTAAGTATTCCATCTCCAATAGCTGTACAAGTACCAATGAGAACAAGAATAAGAAGACAATTTCTTTTATACGCATGTGCCTCTAGCCATCTCTTTATTTTTGCTGCTAGTGAATTCTCCTCGTAAATTTGCCGACTATATGTTGTTAGGTCCTCATCAGTCTTGTGTTGGTTGGGTATAGTGCTGATCTTTGCATGACGGCATAGTAGGGAATAAAGAGCAAACGTACCACCTGTGAGAAAAAAACAGTAAGTTGTCATCTCTCAAAATGTGCAAACAATTTCAAGTGAAGAAGAAACAGAATTGCACAAGCAACAGTTGTTTCCAACATTGAGCAACAGTAAAGTGATCTCAGGACAAAAGTTTCATTATTTGAAGAATGCAATTTAGCAGCTACTCTGGCATCTCTCCTGACTATAAAGGCATTCTGCTATAAATTCACCAACACATCTGATGCCAAAAATGCACTGTTCACAAATCATTGTCACATACAAAATTCCAATGTGTTGGTTAATGTGTAGAAATCACGCATTTTAGACACGCTATAGTTAGTATTTTCTTTTCTTTTCTTTTTGTTTGAAAAAGTACCAAGCAGATCATAAGAAACAACATGTTACTTAGACCTTGTGAGGATCAGCTATCTTACCTTGACCGTTGTCACTTGCCCGCAAGACAACAAAAACATACTTCAGAAGAGGAATGAGAGTAAGGGTGTAAATGATCAAGGACAGCGCCCCAATAACATCCTCATTGTCTTCTACTCCACGAGGAAAGATATTATAGAACACATACAACGGTGATGTGCCCAAGTCACCAAAGACCACCCCAAGGCTCTGAAATGCGAGCCGTAGTAACAAAACTGACGAGAACTTCTGCACGAAGGGAAATAACAATCAATAGAAATTCTTGATTTAGCAGTCTAGTTTTTTCTTTGAGGTGAAAACAGTAGGAAAGGCCCTACTGTATATGTGTATATATTAGATAAAAATAAAAATAAGTCTTGTTACTTCAATAAATAACAAACATACGTTTTTAGGACTAAAGATTCTTCTGCTAGTCGTTTCATCTAAGATGGAATGAGCCAAAAATTTGTATAAAACTAAAGCATCGCTCCTTCTTTAGGAAATTGGTAATTCCATCATATGAATCAAACCAGTTTACTTCATGCCCTACAAAGGGCAAAGTACATGTTCGTGCAGTACAATTCATCTCAAAGTAGTGCATCTGTTCTAGATGTGCTCAAAGAACAAACTGCACAGTGAAATGAATTAGTCAAATGAAGTCACCAATCTTACATCTATTGCAACTATTCTGAATTCTGAAAACCTTCAATTATTGGCAATAAAACAAATATAACATGTCACTAACTGAAGAAGAGAAACCTCAGACCTTTTCTCTGTACATGTTCTTCAGTTTGCCTGCTTCCTCATCCATGGGCTGATCAAGGTTCTGATCTAGTTCCCACATGCTCCCCCTATTCGTCCCCTCACTCTCTGACAGCGACGCCATTGATCTCTTTTGACCTCAGCCCCAGCTCCTCAAATCCTCCCACAAAGCACAGCCCCAGGAACCAAGCCCTCCACTTCCAGTATTTACATCAACCAAAATGGAAATTTAGCTCACCAATGAGAATTGAACCTCCAACAAGACCAAGTATCTTTGATCTCTCACTCAAAATCCAATTTCATATCTCCACACAACACCTCCTACCTTCAATTCTTGCATCAATAGAAAAATTGGAGCTGTAGCTTATCATGCAGGCATTAAGCTTCCACACCAAGTAGCTCCTCTCTCCCAGAAGAATTGCGTTCCACCGCTTTGATATTTGCAATAAACAAGAACGGAAGCTTCGGTCCAACAACGAAGCGCCAAGAATCACAGCGCAGAAACTTCAAATGAGAACTCCAACACAAACCGAAACCACCGGACAGAAACGGGCCACAGATTCCTAGAACCGCGTAAATCTCAACCAAAGACCCAACCTCTCCTCCCGAAGACCTCGCCAAGATCAAATTTTGACGCGGCGGGCGCCAAGACCAGCCCAAGCACCGAGACGGTCGGGCTCCAACTGGCAAAACGCAACGGCCGCGACAGGGGAGAGCGAGGAGAAGGATTCGAGGTGGAGAGAGCAGCGCCCAACCGAACAGAGCTAAAGAAGGAAATAAATTGCCAGGAGCAGCGTATCATATGTCCGGACACTGCGAGGAGAGGAGAGGAGGCAAGGTGGGCGCCCACGAATTCGGTCAGGAATTTAACTAATGAAAAGTTCATCGATTTGGATTGCACTACTACATTTACAGACAAGTAGAAGGAGAGGAGGATTACTGGAGGAGCAAAACGAGAAGCTCTTCTCCCTTTGTGGTACATGCAGCCACTCTTGGCTGCTATTAGAACTGTAACAAATTGCTGATGCTGACCTCGCAAGTTACTGCCTTGTGGTACTGATGCTGTTTGAATAGTTAGTCCCTGTTTGTTTCCACTTAAGATTATTATAATCTAACTTATAAATTATAAGTGGAAACAAACAGCCCAGATTATAAGGTAACTTATTATAATCTAATAGCCCAGATTATTGTAATCTAATAAGCTCAAAAAAGGAGCTTATTTCAGCTTATAGATCCACCTTTTATCTTAATGACCATAAAACTTTAGGAATATTACTCACCTTTGCCATTCATCCAACCCCCAACTCCCGTGCCTCTCTCTCCCAGAGCATTGTAGTCTTTAAGCATTCGAATACAACAATCCATAACTCTGATAATCCAGGCTGCCAAACACCTAACAGCTTATTTCCCACAAGTTTATTATAAGCTAACTTATATAATCCTCACCTATAAGCTAGATTATAATAATCTTAAGTGGAAACAAATAAGGCCATAGACGTGTCCCCTTGTGTGTAAATTTAGTAGTTTTATGAGTTGCTTCTTGTTTTGTAGTAGTCAGGTTGTTTTTTTTTTTTGCTTACTTGCAACTTGGAATATACTATCTCAATTAATTTTGTTATTTGACTTTGTTGAGTTGTTTATGTGTTGGGTATTTTTCTTTGGAATGTTGAGTTCTAGACTGCTTGCATCAGCCAAGGGATACGCAAGAAGAAAGATAAATACAATAAGAACGTCTTATACTCACGTGTCTCCATAAATGCTGACTTGGCATGTGTTCTAAATTGGAACAGATGAAATTAAGTGTGCTTTTCAGTTATTTATAGTGGGATACTGTCTACAAAAGTGTAATTTTCCAGAGCATTTCAACGAGGACAATGTATACGTGAAATAGTGCCCCCGGTTGGTACCTGCGAAAGGTTTGTGTACGGGTACGGCCCGTGAAACATACTGATAGGATTGTAGGAATCTTCAGAGAGAGTGGTACAATAATGCAAGGGAATTGGAATGGAATGCAATGATTACGTTAAGCAATGATGTGAGGGGGAATTATGCTTAAGGAATTGATTCTCAGCGACTTTTCTTCCGGTAAAAATCTGAGGCGGCTCTGTTTACCGATCCACAAGTGATTCACCACCACATGTAAGAGTCACAAAGTAACGTAAACTTGATGAGTCTCTTCTTTTTTTTAAGCTTTTAAAAGCTTTTTTTTAAAAAAAATCTATAAAAACTAGCTTTTAAACGAAATATTTTTTTAAAATGAAATCTATAAGTTAAAAGTAGCATACACCGTAGAGTTTTTGTTACTATGTACTCTTTCTCACAAACAATCTAAAAGTTATAAACCGCAATCAAAAGTCATAAGTCAAAGAAAAAAAACATGGCAATCGATATCTTACTCCATTCAGAGGTTGTTATGTCTACGAAGAAAACTACGATAAAGTCTCATCCATGAGTCACTGATAGGTTAAGGCCCTGCTTATTTCAGTTTGAACTTCTAACTTCTGGTTTATTTTTCACTATTTTAAAATTTTATCTTTTTCTGACTTTTTGGCTTTATTGAGTTTTTTCTGGTTCTTTTTTTCCCATATTCATTTGCATTGTTCATGATGGGTTAACCTATTTTTTCTATTTTTAAATTTAATTACGTCAAATAAGCCACCATCAGTTATAATATAATTTTAACTAATTACAATACAATTTTAGCTATAAACTAACTTATTTCAACCTAACCAAACGATACCTAAGTGGCTAAGTCTATCGATAGCAAGCTTTACAAGGCCATTTGTTTGGGACCACCGAGGAAGCTCCTACCCGTAGCATTTCTTTGTGTATACATGTTTGCACGCCTGCCGTTTCAGGCATATGCCAAGAAGCAGCATGCAGTGATGTGCATCAAACAAAGGCCCAACTGCTGAACTAAACGCATGCATTGCAGGCTACGTCACCACTCAAACGGAACTGAACAATGCACGCTGCCAGGTGTGCATGTTTATCCATACCAACCTCCTGAAAATGACGCTTCTACCCTCCTTCCAGAATGAGGTATGGTACCATGACAGCACTTGAGGGCTTGTTCATATTAATTTTTGTTGATAAATACTAATAATTTATAAAGAATTGTACGGATAGAGAAAAACTCGTATGTGATTTTGGCCGATATAAATAAAGTCACTATAATGTGCACTTTAATCGACTAATAGACTCCGTCTTAAAAAACACTTTCTGTTTGAAAGTTAGATACTGTATAAAAGCAGTTTTTAGAATCCAATATGAACAAAGCCTAAAAGGAAAGGCCTATAGGGTACAACAAGTGCAGGTATGACAAGTCAAAAGTGTTAGAAATAGGCCCATATGAGTGATGCTCATTTCCTATAATTCCAAAGCATGCATAATTTAGTACCATATTATTAAGGTAAAGTGGATGGGGCTAATTTATAAAATGGAATCCTTTCCACTTTTTAAAATATGTGACACATGGATGTGAATGATATGAGGAGGGCTTTGGCTACACACACGCGTATGTGCGTATTCGCGTATTTTCACGTGGAAAATCGTGTGACTTGTGGTGCGTCATTTGGTAGACCAAATTCACCTTATTTTTGTTGAATTGTGCATCTCTCTTTGTTTGAATGCTAATTCAGATCTCTCTATTTGAATGCGGATTCAAACGTCTGAATTAATTCAGTTAATGACGTCAGTTACTGGATTAATTCGATTTAATTGGATTAATGGCATTAGTCATTAAGAACATTTATAAAAGACCCAGATACGTTCAAGCCAGTGTAACTGAAAAATCATTCTTCCTCTACTTTCTCCTCTGTTGATATGTGCTGGTGTGTTGTACGACCGAACTTCGTCGGCCTTTCTTCTCGGTGTACATTTGGAAGGAGGAAGAGCGGTTATCTTCAAGCCATTGCCGCAAAAAGTACCTGCACGGAGGTGGCAATAAGATTTCTGGACAGCGCATTTGCGCAACCGCTCTTGCTCTGCTTCATCTACGTTCTACACTCCATCAAGTCTGCACTGCTTTCTGTTCTTTATTGAGCCCAACAGTAAGTCATTCACGTGGTCGATCAACTTTGATACTGCATTTTTCCTGCGTATTTTCTAAAGCACAATGAGTAATCTGTTGTTAGTTATGAGTTTTGCATCACTAATCTTTTATTATATTTACCTTTTAATAAAATTTAGAATTAAAATACTGTTCATATTTCCAACAAAAAGTCATAAACAATATGATGCCTTCTTTGAATATATGTGAAGATTGTTGTTAGCGGGTGTTGTTCTCTGCGGAGAGAAAGAAGATGCTTTTTGAGTGAAACAAGGAAAGAAGGGCCTGTTCTTTTCCTCCGAAGCTGGCAGCTTTTGGTTTTTGCTACAGTACCTAACTTTTAAACGGAGTATTTTCTCAAGACAGGGTCTACAAGTTAAACGATCTACACGTTAAAAGCCCAACATCTTTACCAACCAAAATCGCAAGTGAGTATCTGTCTCTCTGTAATCTGTACCGTAAACAACCAAAATTCAAAAATTTCAGCCAAAAGTCATAAGCCGCAGCCGTTGCCAAACAGGCCCGAAGATTGGTGTCTCCACTGGGAACAACTTTTAATTTCTTTCTTTTGTTTGATGCAACTTGACTAACTTATGGGTCTTTTTTCAGCTTTAAAAACTGCTTTTTGGCTTTTATACAGTAACTAGCTTTTAAATAGAATGTCTTTTCAATACGATGTTTACTGATATATTGATTGTAGTACAACTATAGCGACTTCATTTATTTCGGTTAAAACTGCACGTGATTTCTGTTACTCTGTATTCTCTCTTATAAACAGCCCAAAAATCATAAACTATAGCTAAAAATTATAGACTAAAACTAAAAAGAACATATCCATAACCGCACAAAGTGAAAATGATCATAGAGAGCAGAACATATGTCAGTGTGTGAGAGGAATAACCAATCCTATCCACCCACCAACAAGCCTGGTGGTGGAGCATCACACACTCGCGGAGACAAGGAAAAGAAAGCCTGCGACTTTTTAAAGAGGTGATGTTATGTTTCACTCACTTGGAACTGTAGGTTTTTTTCTTTTACTAAAACATACGGATTGGACTAAGCAATCTGCTGCGATATGCGGAAGTAAAATGTGTCACATGACGCAGAAAATAATTTGGCAACTAGTGCTACTGTTAAACAATCATAATGTTCCAAATTACCATGATTAGCCTAGCTTGTTATGATGGTTTAAGTTCCTGTGCTGTTTGAGGTGACCTCCTTTTCTTACCGCCATAGCCACAAGTTCACGGAAGATAAGCGTTACTTTCCACGGCCAAATGCATCAGCGTCTCATAAAGATATATATGCACGCCAAGCAGATAAGTAGAAGTGAAGATAAAAAAAAATTCTCCGAGGGTTCGGTGCAACATTAGTGAGGTGTTAACTAGGGGAGTTCGTTGGAATATCAATAGCAGCATCTTACAATTAAGGAATATGCATTATGCACTCACAGAAAACTACAATATTTGGCACTTCTTGTGGCATCCTAACTAGGGGAGTCCATATCTGAACACAAAATATCATGGCTCTTCAGATCGATACTGATAGGCCTTTCGGTTTCATAATTCGTACACATACACAGGAACAGGGAGCGATCACTATTGCCTATTGGAGTTAATATCTAATTAATGTGTGATTAGCTATTAGAGCCAGAAGAACACATTGACTTCTTAATTTTGATTTTTTTTCTTTTTTGCATTGTCTATGAAGATATAACGATATTTTTTCTTCATTTTCCTTTAGCTGAATAACGTATAAAAAATTAATAGCCACCATAGTGCAATTTCAGCCAAAATCTAACCGCCGAAGCCAAAAGTCTTAAAAAAAACCAAATTAAACGACCCCTGAAGACGGATGCAAGAGAATAATGTACTATGTATTTGCCTTTACAAAGGGCAGTAGTCATATGAAAGAAAATCTCAAATTAATTTGCCATAGTCTTCTCCATCATATCTTGACTTTAGGACTTTGGTCTTAGCAGTATTTTTTATTCTATCCTCAAACATATATCAGTACTATGATTAGCACTAATTTAATTAGATGGCCGATTAGGACATATATACGAGCGGAGACGTGAAAAAAAAACACTTGATGCGTGAGACTGATCATTACGCACTGATTAGCTCAGGTAATAATAATCAAATAAGAGCATGTGGGGGACGATGGACTACGTACGTCTACCAAGATAAAATGCTAAATAAGATCAAATCCAAAATGGCGGTTTTATATGTATATATGGAGGTGGCATCGTGCTACTAGCAGGTAACAAGTACGTGCTTGGTACAAAATTGTACTATTTATATGTTTTTTCTTTCTTTTTACCTTGTTATATATAGAGAGCGGGCATCTTTGTAACAATGGCGTCCTTGTCTAGTATATGGGTCTATTCTTTTATGGCTGCGGTTTATGGTTTTTAGCTGTGGTTTGTGACTTTTAACTGTTAGTATGAGATATTACAGAGTAATTGAAATTCACGTGCGGCTTTATCGATATAAATGAAGTCGGTACAGTATGTACTACAATTAACTAGTAGACCATATCTTAAAAAGATACTTCGTTTAAAAGCTAGTTACTGTAGAAAAGCCAAAAAACCGCATAAGAACATGCCCCATATATATATATATATATATATATATATTTTATATATATATATATATATATATATATATATATATATATATATATATATATATATATATATATATATATATATATGAAAAATACCTTTTACACCTGGGTGTAATTACACCCACCTCCATATACCACCTAAATAACCTTGAAATACTCCTTTATCACTTTGGGTATATTTGTATACTAATTATAAGATACTCCAATATGAATCACACAAAAAACTTGTAAAGGAGTTCATAGTTTTTAGCGTATTTTGTAAATACCCTCGTATACGCGCATAAAAAGGAGTATGTCGAAAAAATGCACATACCACCTCTGAAAAATTGTTCATACCATCTAGATGGTCTTAAATACTCGTATACTACACGTACATACCCTCCGTTGCGCGAGATACTCCCTACATTGCGAGATACGATATATATATATATATATATATATATATATATATATATATATATATATATATATATATATATATATATATATATATATATATATATATATATATATATTCTCAGCCAATGGTGGTGGCTGTGTTGAGGGCAACGTGGCTACTTTAAGGTGGCTTGGTTTGCTCCTCTCTGCCATTGTCCTTGCCGGTCCCTCTGTTGGCCTGTGAGTTCTGTGGTATAGTGAGCCTGGCTGCTCTACGAAGGCTTTGGGCAGTGGCTTGGTTCTCCTGCTCTCTCTCTCTCTCTCTCTCTCTCTCTCTGTGGGCTTTATCTAGCTCTCTTGGGTGTGCTAGAGCAGTGCCCTGTGACTTGGACATGCCTTTGGCTGGGGTTTTGGCTGAAAGGTGATTTATTTGGGTGGGTGGTAAAAATGTAAGAACGGTGGGTAAAATTAGAACTACTGCCGGATGATGTAAGCCCACTTAGCGCAAGAGGTGCCGATTGACCCCGGACAGTTTAATATCTCGATGAGCAATTGCCCTCGTGCAACTAATCTTGTAATGGGTTCTGACAGCAATTACGTAACTTATTTTATTTACTTTCTTTTTCTTATATGGTTGTTGTTTTGGATTACAAGTAATTTGCAGGAGTTGACAACACTTCAGTCAGCCGCAAGGATGATTAGAGTAGGATTTTTATTTAGCTTGTTGTAAGCTTCAAATTTTATTGTAACTTGTAATTGTTAACTTAGCTTTGTATTTTGGCATTGTATTATATGGATGTAGATGTCTTTGAATGTTTGGATGTATGTAAGGTGAATGTATTTTGTGCATGATTGTAATATGGAAGTTAAATCTTAAGTTGTTTTACATTAGCTCTTGTGTTAATTTATTATTTATTTCTTAAATGCGTGATTTTGGTTAATTAAGCTTTGAGGGTTATCACACGACCACAGTTCAAAAATCTATCAAACATTCAAACATGCATGTCGTTTGGTGTGTGTGTATATAAAACAAGTTTTTAAGAAAGTAAAGCTCCATTTATAAGAAGTTTCACCTGGTTTCCTGTCGATCGTATTTGGAAGGTTACGCATCATCCTATCCCCATCTCATTTCCTTTTCTTCTACACTAATTTTCGGTTTCACTTTGGTATGTAGCATATCATGATCTGGCATCGATCATGACCTCCTTGACTGTCCTGATGTGAGGTGGCTGCTGATGAGATCGATGTCGCCTTAGCTATGTGCTTCTAGAGATCGAGCTAGCTAGTTCTCCAAAATCACCAGCATGTCCCTATGCACCAAAACATCTTCGGTCCCGCTCATTTTAGTTTCAGCTTCTGACATTTAGCTTATTTTTCACTATTCATAAATTTCGTCTTTTTCTGAACTTTTGGCTTTTTTGAGTTTTTTCGGTTCTTTTTCCCCGTATTCGTTTGCGTTGTCAGTGTTGAGCTAGCATATTTTTTCTATTTTTAAGTTTTTCTAGATTTAATTACATCAAATAAACCACCTTCAGCTATAGTGAAATTTCAACCGCTACATTACAATTTCAGCCATAAGCCACAGCTTTTCAGCTCAACCGAGCGGGGCCTTATGAATTTCTCATTGACAGATCCGGGGGCGGAATGGTCTAATCGAAGATCAGTTCATGTGCGTGCGGTTTAATTAATCTCGCCTTAGAAATGAAGACTTACAATGATTTGGATAATTGGCCGCGCTAGCTAGTTCTTGAACTCTTGAGACGAAGGCCGTAGCAAAGTCCAAAAACTATCAACCATCTTGAGTGTGGTGTGGTATATTACCCTAGATGAGGTTAAGCTACTTACTATACGTACAGTAAGGTACCCACAAAAAGAAGCTAGCCCACCATGTTTTGCAACATCAATCAATCAGAATGTGGACCCAGAACTCCCAGCATCAATCAGTCGGAACGTACCTGCATACGTGTACAGACATTTGGTGCGGAAGTTTATACATGAAAACGATTTTTATATAACTTTTAAATGAAGTATTTTCTCAAGACAGGATCTACAAGTTAATTGTAGTACATATTAAAACCATAACATCTGTATCAACAAATATTGCAAGCGAGTATCTCTCTTCGTAATCTTTGTTGCAAGCGGCTAAAATTCAAAAATTTCAGCCAAAAACCATAAACCGCAACCAAAAAGAACATGCCCTATCCTGTCTGAAGATCAAGGAAAAAAGGGGGAAAGAACAATTGTTTTCCTGCCTTCCGTTTCTATAGCAATCCCAAATGAAAGCCAATCATGCACAGCAGGACTGCTGAACTGAATGATCGATTCCCAGAAAAAGAATGCAAACTGAGACAAGACGTTAGCTAGCTACTAGTAGCTAAGTAGAAATGGCGCCAGCATCTATAGGCACGGTTCCTCTTTGGAGTTTTTTTTGGTGAGTTTAACCTGTCCGAAAATCTAAATAAATAGGATGGTCTTTTGAAGCTATTTTTTAAACAGTTTTCTGAATTTAAAATCATATATATCGTTTATGTTTCTATTGTCTATTATCATCTCAACAAATATAATAAAAAATCAGCAATCACAGCTAAAAATAATCAAAGGTGTTCTAAAGGAACACGATGAAATTCTATATCCTGCATATTCTGATAGGGAAGCGGATCCTCTGTAAGAGGCCTTAATGCGGATGATCCATAGTTCCGTGCATATATTTTTGGGTACAGCGAAAAGTGGCTCTCTGCGGTTACTAAAGAGAATCCGAGCCCTTCTGTTGGCTGTACGTACGTGGTGTGATCTTAGCTAAATCGACCCACCTATCGCGCGAATGGCTGCGAGGAGAAGTGAGGACGACGTGGCTCGTTCTTGCCTGGAACTTCCGCGCGGAGTCGGATAGCTTTCTGGTGCAGCGTGTTGTAAAAGATGGAGATAAGTGTATGCAAAAGAACTGTTGATTTTCTATATTTGAGTCTGTACATGATATATATTTATAGATGAAGAGGGGTGGCAAGAATAGATGTCTTTTGCTGTAAAGGCATCTCTGTATGAACAAGCATCTATACATTGGGCACCCTTTACTTTTTGCTTGTAACACTCCCCCTTGACCAATGTATCTTCATATGATCATCTTGATTCATCATCTTGGAAAAAACTCCTCCAAAACCCTGTAGGGAAAAATATGAGGAGAACCTGTAGAGTAGATATGCCACGAAAACTCCTTTAAAACCCAGTGGGAAAATTTAAGGAGAAAAGTTGATATGGCATATATTTTATTATATCTCCTAAAAAACCCCTGTGGGGAAAATAGAGATATATTTATGATTACGTTGTTATATTGCCTCATTAAAAACCTTGATGAGAAACCTTATAGGAAAAACTCATAAAGGGAAAAGAGTACAATATTTGTATTGAACAGGTTAAGTTTTAGGAGATTTCTCCCCCTGACGTCTGCAAATCTCGTAGTCTTCGCATACCAATTCCATGAACACACTTTTGGAATGTGGAGGTTGGTAATGACTTGGTGAATAAGTCTACGAGATTATCACAAGACTTAGTTTGCAGAATATTTATTTCCCCACTCTCTTGCAATTCATGTGGGTAAAAAATTAAGTTTAGGAGCAATATGTTTTGTGATATTGCTCTTTATGTAACCCGTTTGCATTTGAACAACGCAAGCAACATTATCTTCGTAGATAATGGTAGGTGATGCGATGGCACCTATACCACATGATTGTTGTATGTGGTTAATCATTCTACGAAGCCATGCACATTCACGTGATGCTTCATATAATGCAATTATTTCAGAATGATTAGTGGATGTAGCCACTAGAGTCTGTTTCGAAGACTTCCAAGAGATGGCTGTTCCACCATGTAAAAATACAAAGCCTGTTTGAGATCTGGCATTATGGGGATCTGATAAATAGCCAGCATCTGTATATCCTATTAAATTCACATTGTTATTCTTCTGAAAGAATAGACCGAGATCTTTAGTGCCTTGAAGATATCTAAGAATATTCTTCACTCCTACCCAATGTCTTTTGGTTGGAGCAACGCTATATCTAGCAAGTAGATTTACCGCAAATGCAATATCCGGGCGGGTGCAATTTGCAAGGTACATAAGCGCTCCGATGGCACTGAGATATGGAACCTCGGGTCCCAATAGCTCTTCATTGTCATTTCGGGGTCTAAATGGATCTTTATCCATGTCTAGAGATCGAACAACCATGGGGGTTTTTGATGGATATGCTTTGTCCATATTAAATTTCTCCAATATTTTCTGGACATAGGCTGATTGATGCACTAAAATGCCTGAATGAAGGTGCTCAAGTTGTATTCCTAAGCAAAATTTGGTTTTACCCAAATCCTTCATTTCAAATTCCGTCTTTAGATGATTGCATGCCTCATCAATATCTTGTGGGTTGCCGATGATATTTAAATCATCAACATACACTGATATGATGCAAAATCCTGTTTGGGACTTTTTGATGAAAACACATGGACAATCATCATTGTTAGTGTATCCCTTCTGCAAAAGGAACTCACTAAGTCGGTTATACCACATTCTTCCCGACTGCTTTAAGCCATAGAGTGACTTTTGAAGCTTTACACAATACATGTTACGATTTGCGTTTGGAATCGGAATAGAGATTCCATCGGGGACCTTCATGTATATGTCCGAATCAAGTGACCCATATAAATATGCGGTCACTACGTCCATCAACTGCATAGATAAACGATTTTGAACAGCCAGAGATATAAGATATCGGAATGTTATTCCACTCATAACTGGAGAATATGTTTCATTGAAATCAATGCCGGGTCTCTGCGTGAACCCTTGTGCTACAAGCCTCGCTTTATGTCTCACCACCTCATTGTTCTCATTCCGTTTCCGGACGAAAACCCATTTGAATCCCACAGGAAAGATTCCTCGAGGTGTAGGTATTGCATGAGTGAATACCTCTCTTTTAGTGAGCGAGGTTATTTCTGCTTGAATTGCATCTTTCCATTGATTCCAGTCCGAGCGCTTTCTGCACTCTGCCATGGTCTTAGGATCTGGATCATTTTGGATGATTTCTGCAATTGCTTCAGAGAAATAGATGTCGACAATTGTAGACTTTCTGTCATATGATTCTCCAGATTCAATATAGTTGATGGAAATTTCAAGCACCCCTTGTGATGTATCATTATTTCCCAAAATGATTGCATCAGGGCGTTCCGATGTCCCAACATCAGTAATTGAGTGCACTGTTGATGTGGGATGTGAAGGTTGAACCTCCACATGTTGTTTCTCAACGTGAGGTTGAGTTGCATTTACTGGGTTAGAAGAATTGTTCTTCCTTTTCCTTTGCTTGCTAGAAGCTGCATCTGTGGAAATAGCCGTACTTCTCCCCCTCTTATTTTGGAGTTGAGTAGTTTTATTTGGTACCTCTACTCTTTCCGGCACATTTCTCGCAGGATTATAGGATTTTGTAACACCCTTATAATCAGTAAATGCATCTGGCATGTTATTTGCAACATGTTGCAAATTAATGATCTTCTGAACTTGGAGTTCAGTTTCAGAAGTACGTGGATCAGAGTTGGAGATGTCTATGGCATCCCAATTGATTTCCTGGCATTTATTGTGGTTTTCAATTCCTCCCCCTAATGCCGGGAAATGATCTTCATTGAAGATACAATCAGCGTACCGGGCAGTGAATAGATCCCCTGTAAGGGGTTCCAGGTATTTAATGATCGACGGAGATTGATATCCAACATAGATCCCCAATTTCCTGTGTGGGCCCATAGATGTACGCTGCGGTGGAGAGATCGGTACGTATGTAGCGCAACCGAACTTCCGCAGATGGGAAATATTTGGTGTATTTCCACGTACTAGTTGCAACGGGGAGGTTGCATGGTATGCAGTTGGACGCAATTGAATCAAGTCAGCAGCGTGTAAGACTGCGTGACCCCAACATGATGTTGGTAGATTGCAATTCTGTAGTAAAGGTCTTACAATAAGTTTCACTCTCTTAATGAGAGACTCTGCCAACCCATTTTGAGTATGAACATATGGGACCGAGTGCTGAACTTGAATTCCTAAAGCCATGCAATAATCATTGAAGGCACGTGAGGAAAATTCAGCAGCATTATCCATTCGGATTGATCGGATTTGATGTTCAGGATATTGTGCTTTAAGTTTGATAACTTGTGCAACAATCTTAGCAAATGCATGGTTCCGTGTGGAAAGTAGACACACATGAGACCATCGTGTAGATGCGTCTATTAGAACCATGAAATACCTGAATGACCCAGACAATGGTTGAATGGGACCACATATGTCACCTTGAATGCGTTCAAAGAACTTTAGAGGTTCGGCATGAATTTTGAGGTAAGAGGGCCTCAAAATTAATTTCCCAGTGGCACATGCGGTGCACATAAAATCTGAGGATTGGGGAAATTTTGCATCACTTAAAGTGTGACCAACAAAATTGCTTATAATTTTCCTCATCATCTCTATTCCAGGATGGCCAAGACGATCATGCCAAGTTTGGAATGCGTTAACATTCTGGAAAATTACTTTGAAAGCAACATGTGGTACGGGGTTGATGTATGTGTAGTACAATCCAGACGGGAGTGAGGGAAACTTTTCAAGTGTCTCTTTGCCATATCCGTGATCTTTTGTTATGAGAAGGAACTCCTCATTGTTGTCCTCATGAGTTTCAACATGAAACCCATTCTTACGGATATCTCTATAACTCAATAGGGTACGAGTTGAATCGGGATACAAGAGTGCATCCTCAATCGTTATTGATGTACCCATAGGGAGCAGAATAGTGGCCCGACCGGTGCCAACTATTACAGCATCGCGTCCAGCGATTGTTAAAACATTTCCTTTGTTCTTTGTGAGAGTTTGGAAATATTTTATCTCCCTGAGTATAGAGTTAGTAGTACCGCTATCCACTAGACACATTTCCTCATCCATCAGATCGACTCCCGTACAATCTATACAAAATGGAGAATTTGAATATGTCATTCTCAACAAATATATATAGAATACATACAATATATATATATAGGTATCAATTGTGCTTAATACAAATTACAATACCCATTGTGCGTAAATGAAGTACGGACAACAACTAGCTTATGACAACATTCACAATTAAACGACATCCACATTCAAGGGATAATGAAATAAGGTATCTCAAAGTGTAGGAGCCTAGTTAAAGTCTCCAAACGGATCGTTAGAAGTGAACTCCACGATCATGTTCTCCATATCGTCAACGTTCCCATCAAGTGGAGGTAGTGCCTTGGTGTTGCTTGGTTCCACAGCTGTAGGAGCAGAGTAGGAGCACCCAGGGGCATCTTTCTTAGGAATGTCAGGTTGGAGGAATTCTTCCATGTTGACATCAGGTTGGGAGTTGGAGTGTGCTTCAAATTGTCCACCTTGATTTGAACGTCCTTGATTGGAGCGTGCTCGTCCCACGGAATTCAAGTACAAAGCCACCAAGTGCTTGGGAGTGCGACATTTCTCAGTCGGGTGGTTGTAACAGCCACACTTGACACAAGTGTTAGACTTGTTCTTTTTCGACTTAAAAACATCCTTTCCCTTGTTAGCACCATTAGACTGACGCTGTCTCTTGCGCTTGTTCTTCCCTTTGAAGTTCCCAGGATTGCTAGAGTTAGTAGCATTCCCTTTAGGTTTGTTCTGAGTGTTAGCATGTACTTCTGGCAAAGGCTTAGTGCCCAAAGGGCGCAGATTAGAGTTCCAAAGTAGGAGCTCACTATGCCTTTCTGCCTGAAGTAATGTTTTAATTAACTCAGAATAAACGGTGAAACCTCTTTCACGGTATTGTTGCTGAAGGATCATTTGTGCGGGGAGCATGGTAGACAATGTCTTCTCAATTTTCTCCGCATCAGATGGTTCTTTCTCGCAAAACTGCAGTTTAGAACTGATTTTATGAACAACATGGTTGAACTCTCCCACAGATTTAAAATCTTGTATGCGGAGGTGGTTCCACTCATTGACAGCCTCCGGTAGGATGACTGCTTTCTGCTGTTCATACCGTGTTTGAAGAGCAAGCCACAGAGCGCGTGGGTCTTCTTCCATCAGATACTCAGCCTTGAGATCAGGATGGATGTGGTTCCTTATGATAAATAAGGTATTGTACTTGAGAGTCTCAGCCAAAGGAGCTACACCCTCTTGGGGAGCTGCAATTGCCTGGTACATTCCGCGCAACGATAGACTCACTTTGAGATCCATCGCCCATGTGGGGAAGTTGTGGCCATCAAGAGTGAGAGCCTCAAACTCTTTAGTAGCCATTGTGCCTACATATGTAGGACCACAGATTTGTTAAAATCTTTGGCAATGTTAAATAAGCAATACGAAATGCAAGTAATCAAGGTAAACTTGAAATACATAAAGGGACATTCTCCTATTGTGGAACAACATAGTTAATCACTAATGGTATTAACATTATTTAATTCATTTTTCAACATTGAGTGCGCACTTTGAGGATGATAATCCCACAGTAGTATTTTGATACTACCTTGTGTATGGCCAATGTAAAAAAGAACCATGGTAATCACTTAGGTGTAGACCTTGTATAATTTATAATTAAATTGGGTACGCACGTTGAGGAATAAATCCCGCAGTAGTATTATGGTACTACCTTGTGTATGGCCAATTTCAAAGTTAAGAAACTTTGTGTTATTCCAAAAAGAAAGAAAATCAACCTAAGGCATTTGCATAAAAAAATATTAAGTGCTTGTATGGTAAGCTAGAAAACGTAATATTTAAATTGCATAAGATTGATTGCAATAATTGATGTATAATACATTGCATGGAACACACATATGTACAATACATGGTTACATCAGGCGTCTAAAACAGTAAAACAATTTAGATTACCACACTGATGAAAAGTAATGCGAAATTATAATACAAAGTTTATTGAAATAATAATGCTGCAATTACATGATAAAGGAGGGGGGTTATTGTAATATTTCGGCAACCTGGGCTGCAGCCCGATTGGCCTTGTGGCCCATGAGGAGAGGTGGGGGTAAGAATAGATGTCTTTTGCTGTAAAGGCATCTCTGTATGAACAAGCATCTATAGATTGGGCACCTTTTACTTTTTGAAACAGCGCACGATGTGGACTCGTGTCGCGAGCACGACGGTGCCTGGGCCTCCGGTTGGCCAGCAGCCAGGTGTGGCTTTCGTCTCGTCTTCTCGGAAGAGGACGGCGGCGACGGCTCACTTTGACGCGCGCACCTCCGCTTATTACCGGGGTACACTCGATCGAGCAGTGGAGAAGATGTGCACCGTTTCAGTTCAGATCGTGCCGTGATCATCAGAAAGTGCCTCAGCTGAGTCTTTACATGTGGACAGTGACCAGAAATGGGTGGTCGATGCGCTTATCATGCTGCCGGAAGGCCTCAACGCAGTGGCTGTCAGTGCATCTTCCAATTGATCTGACACCATTCTTTTTCCAGTTCGTTTTGTCTCCCCCACCCCCCCGGGAGGACATGAATTAACTAAGCAGTACCGCACTGATCGTGTTGGAGAGAGCAGGCAACGTATGAAAGCTAGGGGCTAGATCTAACTAGTATAGTGCCTGTGCTAACGCCACGGTGGTATTTTAGGGATGCACACGAAATCAACCAAACGAATTTTTGAATGGCCATACATGATTTGTTCCCTGCTGTCAAAGCCAATTTTTGAATGGCCATACATGTTTTGTTTGGATAATTGGGTTGCTGCTGGCAACAAAATCCATCCATGAATGAAAGCCAGACATATACATCAGATTATTTTAGTCAGTCACTACAAATAATTGAAGACATCCAAATGGCAAAAGTTCAGTTACAAGTCAATGAACGTTGAAATATAGATGACCACATGTGTATGATATGATGCTTCCACATAATACATGCAACTCAGGGCAGCATCCATTTAGAACAACAGTCTAACCCAGTGCAGCCAGAAGCATATTAGTAGAAGGAAGATGGTTTGATACAAAAGACTTCATCCACTCCAATGCTCCAAATCAGGATGGGGACCTAATCCTGCAACCGAATGGATGAAGTTATTAGAACGTTGAAACCACCATTGCAAAAAGAAAATGCATCCTAAAATTTTACTTAATTGCTTTCCAAATTTATGAGATATGAGATTCCAAATTTATAAGAATAGGCAGAAGCACATTATAACTTAAAGGCCTGTGTAGCTGCTACTTGATTCAGTTTAAATTTAGCCAGTAAGAGATCTACGCATCCATAACATGAGCTCAATAATATCAACTCACATTACTTGATTCAATCTAAATTTAGTCAATAACTCTACCTGCAGATTTATTAAGAAAAAAAGAAATAGTCATTTAGGACATTATTACCACCTTTTCACCAGTCGAGGACGTCTTTATACACAATATTTTTGGTGCTCTTTCCTGTTGGATCTAATTCCTTCTTTGGTTTTGCCAAAATTCTTGTTGTTTGCCTGGACACACCCCTCGACAACGCAACATAGAGCTGCCCATGTGAGAACACTGGCTCTGGAAGATAGATCCCAACATTTGGGATGGTTTGCCCCTGCGCTTTATTTATGGTCATTGCAAAACTTAGGCGAATTGGAAATTGTTTCCTCTTGAACTTAAAAGGAAGTGAAATATCATCTGATGGAGACATAGGGATCCTAGGTATGAACACCCTTCTGCCTGCATGATGCCCACCAACTATTTCTGCATCAATTGCATTGTCTTGGAATGCTCTAACCATTAGTCTTGTTCCATTGCACAAACCATTGTTAGGATCAAGATTGCGGAGAAGGATTACAGGGCAGTAGGTTTTTACTTTGAGCTCATGTGGGGGGAGACCATTTGGAGTGATGGAGTTCAGGAAGTCAATAGGGTAGTTATTTCTTGTATCGTCATCGGCAGAGTCGAAGCTATGATAAACCTTTTCCTCACCTGGAAACTTGTCAATCATACTTGCATTTAGTTGATCTACATGTTCATTTTTGATAGAAAGGATGGTGCGTGTGCTCATATAAGCTGATGATCTTGCATTTTTCTCAAGTGATGGGAAGACTTCTTGAATGAGTTTGTTTATTGAATCTTCGTTGTCTGTATAGCCAATCAAAATATCATCTGGAAGGCGTACATAATCATCTCCAATCGTCTCTTCAGTTCCATTCCCAATTCTAAGGAGGTAATCTGCAAACCATGGGTCGGATTGAGCCCTCATGTTACGTGACAACCGTATCTTCCTTATACCCTCCCACAAATAAGATATCTGCAATGTAGCATCTGTTACCTATGCTCTTGTCCCACGTGTTACCACAGGTAGCACGTGTTACCACAGAATCCAGGTGGTTCATATTGAAATCTCATTGCTCCACAGTACAAGCAGTTAGGCACCTTTCTCAAAACATGGTGCCTATCAGGCAAATTTTGGTAGACATAATCATAAGGATCTTCATTGTTATTCAAATCAACACCATTGACACTGACACGATAGGACTCGAAGGCACCATCTGTTATGAAAGCAAGCACTGGCCGTCATTACACAACATTAATAAGTGAAACACCTGTGATGACACACAAAATAAAGTTACCTTCACCAACGTACTGCCTGGTCTCATCGTCATCAAGAAGATCATCAATATCCAAGGCATGAGGTGCCTCCAGATGTTCCTCTGCATTCTGTTTGCTCGAACATTAGGAATAGAACACACCGACTGACTGTGTTATTAAAATAAAATAAACAAAGAAAAAGAACACACCTTCATCAGATTTATTGTTTATAGGTTCGAACAAGGCACTATCATATTCTATATCATTCTGTCCTATATGCAATGTTTCCTTCACCAAGACACCGACTGACTGTATTCTCATCTTTTTTTTGTAGTCTCTACTTCTCTGCAACATTTTTTCCTTTCTGTGCTCATCCATATTGTTGTACCTCTCTCTTTTTGCGAGGGCCCTTTGCCTATTTGAGCTGCTAACTGGTCACCATTGGGTGGAAAACATTGGCATGGTCAGATGATCTATTATATATATATATATATATATATATATATATATATATATATATATATATATATATATATATAGTACAACATGCTACTATTGCTTGCACAAATTAAAAAAAATACAAGGATGGCACCTGGAGTTGCCGCACTTGCATTCAACAGAGTGTGGCTTGACAGGTTGTTGGACACACAAGAAGTATCATAGGTCGGTTGTCTTCTCCGAACATAATTTCTATGTAGCCAATCCATGTTGTTATCCGGACAGACATTTTCCTTGTCCTCATCGTTTGATGCTCGGAGAATACTTGAACACGCTCCATATGGTGCTTGTTGACCTATCATGGAGCAGGATGACACATTAATTTTTCATTGTCCGGGCATAATTATTATTGCTTAATAAAGAGTAACATTTCAAATAACAAAGGAACCATTATTAAATAATAAATAAGCAATACCATGATCAGGTCCTATAATATGCGTTGATGATTCTGTCCTCTTCAATACTCGTTGTTCCCGGCGCCTTTTTATTCCTTTCTTCTCTTTGCTCGGTGGATTCCTCAGCCTTTATCCTTGCTCGGTATTCTTGTTGTTTTCTATTCCTCTCTTCCCTCTTTCGCTCGGCCTCATTCACAGGTGCTGCAAGTGATTTTAAAACTGAGAATGTTATAAAAATATCGAAAGCAATTCCGTCACAGCCGAGGAAGCGCTCATACCTGTGTTGTTGTTTGTTATCTCGCCTAAAGCAGTGCGCTCTGCTTTCTGGTTTGACATGTCCTTTTTTTTATTTAACCAGCCAACAACATGCAAAACCAACCTGAGGAAGATGCAATCACCAATGTTTAAAATCGCAACAGTTTTAAATTATCATATTGAGATGAGAATGCAATCATGACCTTGCTTTGCTATATCCAACAGATTAAAAAACACTTTAAATTCAATTCCTGTGTTGGATTTGGATTCGTAGGAAACTGAAAGCTGCAAATATAAATTGAGCACGAAAGTATCACGACCTTCCGCCAGGGCTTTTTCATTTTTACTATCTACACTAATTTTTTTAAAAAATAAAACAACACAAACAACAGGCAGTACACGTGAATGAATCAATAAGTCCGAAATATACGACAAAATCATTCTGATAAATAAAGATGAAGAAAAAGGTAGATCATGGAATAAGGAGAAAAAAAATAGGACGCGAGAGACCAACGAACGAACAGGTTAATTGCCGGGCCTGACTCTCCTGGAAAGCCCAGTCCTCGCTTCGCTTCGCGGGAGGCGGCGGCCGGGAGGACGCCCGACGGCACCACGATCTCGGCCGCGCCGTCGAAGCCCAGGAGGAACGCGCGGTCCAGGTCCCCTGCCGCTGCATCACCGCGTCTCAGGTCACCCGCGGCCGCGTCTACCCAGGAGACGATCCAGGACACGAAGCGACGTGCAAGGTGAACTGAACCGTCGCTGACCTGCATGCATGCGAGCCGCGAGCGTCAGGGACGCGGGAAGGGGTATTGCAGATCCATTGAAGGATGACCGTCGGATATGGTTGAGTAAGGAGAGAGAATGGAGGAGAGTTAATCTGGTGCGCACGTTTTTAGGATGGTGTATTTCTGGGTGCATATTGTGGTGTGGACGTAGCTAAGGTCATGACTGTGGAGCAGGTAATTGTTGGGTGGATGTAGGATAATTTTAACCGGTGGTTTATAGGGGTAGAGATTTAGCCCATGAGTGTCTTCTTTTCTATCTTACCTGTTCTTTCTAATCGTTTTTTTAATTTTTGGTTAAATTTTTTTAAATTTTGGTTGTTCGTGATAGAGATTACTAAAAGAGACATGTTCACATATGATTTTGATCAGTACAGATAATGGGTTTTTAACATGTACTACAATTAACTTGTAAATCCTGTCTTAGAAAATACTCCGTTTGAAAATTATGTACTGTAGCAAAGCCAAAAGACGCCCACAAAAGCTGGAAAGAGCAGGGCCATATGGCTTATGATACAATAACTGCTGGACCATATGGCTTTTTAGATAACAGAACTAGGTTCCAGCCTTTACCATCCGGAGATGGTACACAGCTGCAAGTTTAACACAATCCAAAGCCATTAGGCTCAAGCTCTTACATCCAAGAGACAGGAAATAAAAGCAACAAGTTCAGCCCACCCAGGACGAACGACTACAAGCACTGAAAAGAACTAGGACTACGCTTTAATTCGATTCCAAAAGCTCCACCCAAACTTTTTGAAGACCTCCATAATCGTCGTCTCTAAGTCTTTGCAACCGCGATGGAACGCCGGTCGCTCCTCCTCCTTATGCAGCAGGGACCACTGTCGGATCCAGTACGTCGCCCTGAAAATCACCTGTAAATAGGTAGTAGACTTAGTCTTGTTAAAAACCATATCGTTTCTATTCAACCAAAGAGCCCAACAAAGCGCAGCTGCTCCTAATAAAATTTGGTTTCTAAGCTGAAGACACAAGCCATTTAGCCAAGAGCCAAACATATTAGAAAAACTAGTGGGTGGTTGAATTCCAAAAGTGAAAAGCACAGTATTCCACACAAATCTCGCAAAATGGCATTCAAAAAACAAATGTTGAATAGTCTCTAAGGAACTACAGAAACAACATTTAACACTTCCTTGCCAATTCCTTTTTGCCAAGTTATCTTTCGTGAGAGTGACTCCCTTATTTAAAAACCAAAGGAAAATTTTAATTTTCAATGGAACCCTTAACTTCCAAAGAGGGTTTTTTCCGGGAAGAACTCCTTGTTGTATCAAGGTTCTATACATGGACCGAACTGTGAACAAACCATTCTTGCTATAGTTCCATAGGAACACATCCCTTTCACTTGTGAGGTTAACCCAGACCACTTTAGACACTAGGTCATACCAAGAAGTCAAATTTTCGTTTACTAAACCTCTCCTAAAAGACACATTAAGCGGTATAGTCCGTAAGACATGTGCTACCGTATCATCTTTCCTTCTCACTATTCTGTAAAGGTTTGGATATACCTCTCTGAAAGGCTTGTCCCCTAACCAAACATCCTCCCAAAATCTTATTTGTCCCCCACTTTGCACCTTGAAACTTCCACCGGCGAAAAAAACATCCTTGATCTTCATAAGGCCACTCCAAAAACTAGTTTTTAAATGGTGTGTTTTTAAAGCGAGATCAACTAGAAGATTGTAGTAAAAAGTGTACTGAGTTCAGTTGTATCAGTCAAAATCATATACGACTATTTCCCTCTACGTACTGCCTCTCGCGAACAACCATAATTCAAAATTTTAGCCATAAGAGAAACATACGCGTGAGATCAAGTACTTGCGGCGCGTGGTGCGTGCGTCCCATGCTTGCTGCGAGAGCCTGCAAGCGCGCAGCGATGGTAGAGCGTGCGTTGTACTTGCACATGGGCACACGGCGGGGGGCACACGTGGAGGAGATACGTGCCGCACGCCATGACTCGACATGCGGTGCGCACAGTGTTGAGCGGTAGTTGGCGCGAACACGCGCGCCACACCCACACCATGCAGGGTTGTGAAGGTGCGCCACGCTTTGGTGGTTGGAGTCGTACTACACTACTACTATTATCCATCGCACCTACTCCCCATCTATCACCACCACGCCCTGCATTACCGCCATGCCGCACTCATCTCCCACCGCATCTCTTCTCCCCTCGCCTCCCACTGTCCAGATGGTTTTTAATACTGACAGCAATACAGATGATCTCTAAATTAAAACCGTCTATGATATATTTAATACAGACGATTTTAAGAAATCGCATGTAATATGACGTTTAATGTTAGACATTTTGTACCAGTGCAACATGCATGTCAAAGGGATTATTTTAGCCCATGTCCAGATCGAATACCGGTCGTTGCATCACTGGACACTGGGCACATGCAATGCAACGCTGGTATATATCAGCAGGTAATGCGTACGTACGCTCGGATTACGAGGGCAAACGAACGTACGCGTGCGGGAGCCACGGTGTGCAATACTACAGCGCGCGGCCGCACCTTACGTCGGGGGCTCGTCTCACGTCTCCTCCTGACCTCACCTCACGCCTGCCCCCGCCCGTATGCAACAGCAACGCGCGCCCTCCGTACTGTCGCCGCGCGCATGCATGCAGGCTCTCGCACAAGCAAGCAATAATACCCTTGTTTTTCGACACACACAAGCGAGCAAGCGTCGGATTGCCGGCTTTGTTCCGTGTTTTGCCTCGTCTTTGACGCGCGCGCGCGCGCGTGGCGACTACTGGCTGATGCGTGGCCGTGGCCTTATGATTTCTTCCATTCTCCATTGTGTACCATCAACAGTGAAGGGGGTAGATCGAAAATTTGGGAAGAGAAGAACAAAAGTCGGAGGCTGAGCGTGTACGATACGCGCAGCATTTGTCTTACAGAAAGCCCGGCCTGCTGCCTTTGGCGACTTCCCGCCCAAGCACCGAAGAAGCCCAGGAAAAACAAGGAAAATGTAGAAAACTGTGCGTACACCGGCTCTAACCCCGCAAGCCCGTCGAGCAGTCGCCCGCGCCGCCCAGTATCACCGGAGCCGAGGGACCGGGCCCGCTCACACATTGCATTACTGGGCCGCGCGCGGTGGGGAGGCGCTACGGGCCTCGAGTGGGTGTACGTGCGCCTTCTATTTTTTCTCTCTCGGTGAGTCGCCCAAGTCACCGCAGCCCGAGCACTATCGACCTCCTCGGTAGCAGCTGTCGAGCTGGCCTTGCACGGCAGGTGGGCGTAAGCAGTCGCACGTGCGGGCAGGGTGCCGACCGAGGGAATCACATTAGTAAGCACTGGTGCGGGCAGGGGCACGGCCGCACATTGTTTGGCTGCTACGGTGAGAAAATTGTGTGGGTGGTGACGTGACGTTATATTCTTGTTTTAGTTACGTGTTAATTGCGTTGCTGTTTGTGTGCATATATAAAATGGGAATTGTGGTCGGTTTCGACTCGAGGGAGATGTGTGGCGAGGGAGAGAAAGGAAGGATAGATTTCGTATCGAGTGAGAGAGCAAGGAGGGAGAGGAAGAAAAGACAGATTAAAAGACTAGTTTGTAATATAATTTCAATGTGGTTTACTTGTGATTTACAAACCTTCGCAGTTGAAAGTATTACGGAGCTAATGAATACTTCAGAAAAAGGTATGCTTCATTCGCATATGAGCAACACGCTTAATATATCGTTAGTATTTTATTTGCGTAACTGTGGTTTTGTAATATGGATTTTGCTAGGTAGCCAGTTTAGTTGATGGATATATATATATATATATATATATATATATATATATATATATATATATATATATATATATATATATATATATATATATATATATATATATATATATATATATATATATATATATATATATATATATATATATATATATATATATATATATATATATATATATATATATATATGAGAGAGAGAGAGTGTGTAGTCTGTAGTAATGTGATCTTCGTGTGACGTGCAGGCTGTTGGCTTTGACGGAGATGTCCGCAAGCAGGAGGATGCAGCGAGAGTGCTCGCGGCGACAGTAGAGCATTTCGGCAAGCTTGACATTCTTGTCGATGGTGCGGCCGGCAACTTCCTTGCTTCCCCGGAGGATCTGACGCCCAAGGGATTCCGAACTGGTCCTTCATCGAACTATATGCTTTTGGTTTACTTCAGAGTTGCTGTTTGATCCAATCGTGCGCACATTGGCAGCACTACATTAAGATTCTCTTGCATGTCTTACTAGGGGTTTTTTTTTTTGCAATTGTGCTAGGCTGCTAGCTCAACCACTTTTGTGCTATTAACTTGCTTATTATGTACTAAGTGCTTAATATTCTTGTTTTTCCAGAGAAGTTATTATTGACTGAATTATCTGCCTGCAGTTGTTGAAATTGACACTGTGGGTACATACACAATGTGCTATGAAGCCCTGAAGTATCTGAAAAAAAGGTGGGCCAGGGAAAGGCCCCTCCACTGGTGGCCTCATCAGCAACTTAAGTGCGACGTTGCATTACACTGCATCTTGGTACCAAATTCATGTCTCCGCTGCTAAGGTACTTGGATCTTCTTTGATCCACTTCGAGAAACAGATTATGACATCAGGGTCTGTGGAATTGCACCAAGGCCAATCGAAAGCACTCCAGGACTGAGGAAGCTTGCAGCCGAGGAAATGGGCAAGGGGAAACGGCAAATGATGCCTTTTTTTAAGTTGGGGGAGAAATGGGACAAGGCAATGGCCGCGCTCTACCTTGCTTCTGATGCAGGTCAGTTGTGTTCTTCCATTTTTTTTCTAACCAAGTAATCAAAAATTCAGTTGCCCACAAAAGTTCAATAAGTTCTGAGCATCCACTTACCTGAAGGTCATCTGGAACAGATTGGTCTCTCCAGGGTTATAAAATTAACAAACTATGCTATTGTGGTGTTTGCTGGTTTAGGTCAATTAATGTTTCTTACGTTGTCGCTGTCATTCCCAGGGTTGATGCGTTTTACTAAAACAGTAAATCAGTAAAGTATTGCCGTATGAATGTTAGCCATTTGATGTATTCTACTATTCAATTTGCAGGCAAATATGTAAATGGGACTACAATGGTGTTTGATGGAGGTCTTTGGTTAAGTCACCCTCGCCATATTCCCAAGGAGGAAGTGAAGGAGGTCTCAAAGGTTGTCGAGGGGAGGGTCAGGACCTCTGGTGTTGGTGTGCCATCCAGCAAATTGTGATGGCGTCTTTTGTTTATGCCACCGTCTTATGTATGTCCAGTAGCATCCTTCAGTATTGTTATCAGCAACAGCAAACTTTATTGTCTATGTGACTCTTGTAACCTGCTGAATCCAGTTTGTTGTCGAGGAGCAAGTTCAATATTTACTTTTTACTTTTGTTGTTATCTTTCAAATTACATCAGAAATATTGTGATTGCTTTTTGGGACCCCAGCCAAAAGATGTCCATTGCCAAATATTCCCATCACATGTTAAAAATGCACATCTGAACAAGTTGCAGCATCATTTCATATTGTTGATGAAAGTGTTATGTTGAAGATTTGAACTTCTTCCATATCCTCCATGTTTAATTTAATCCAGAACCTAAGTTAATTTTATGATAAATATGTGGCAAACATGTCAAAATGGGCAACATGAAGTTGTAGCCTATGTTGCATGGACACGGACTCATGTGTCCGACACAACACACAGACATGGGGATTTGCCATTTTCCCAAAAACACCGACACAAAGACACGGCTATATATATATATATATATATATATATATATATATTAATAAAAATAATATGGCATATGTATATAAATACAAGAGAATGAAATATTGAAGTGTAAGTTGCAAATGTGAGCATTTAATTGTGGAAAATTGCAATATGTACGTTATGCTCTTGGGTTAGGATGAATGAATGAAGCACTGAACACCTTATGCTCCTGCAAATAAATGAAGCAACCAGCAAACCTGAGTATAGAAGCCAATAAAACCAGCAACAGCCACCAGAAATCAGCATAATATCAACCATCAGCAATCAAAAAATTAATATACAGTGCTAGATAGAAAATTAATACAACAACCATGTGATAGACTGATAGCAGCAAAGAAATGAAGCATCAATACAAATTACAAAGTACAAACCAGTGTTCTTCAAACTGACATATAGAGAGACAGGAATATAGGATGTTGAACATAAGTTACATGGCAAATTTGAATTTAGTGAGACAATGACTAAACTAAGATTGAAAAGGATGCAAAACATAGCAAGGGACTCCTAATCATCTTGATTTGGCTCTAGGTTCTCCATAGTAGACCCATCTTCAAAAGAAACACCCATATGCAAAACTATGGCAATATGCAGAAGATATTATTGAATAATCAATTAGCCATGTGCTAGATTCAATAACCATGCATCAGTGATGTTATCTGTAATTATTGAAGCTGCACGTGATTAAGGCAATAACCATAGTTCATTGCCCTCTACTCAGCAAAACAAAGGCAATATGCAGGAGATATTACGGAAGGGAAGTTCACAAGTGACAACCATACCGTGGAGCAGTGGACAGCGGAGGCACGGAGCAGTGGCCGCTGGACGGTCGAGCAGTGGAGCAGCGCCTGGAGGAGAGAGGAGGCGAGGAGACTGGCCGCCGGGGAAGGATCTGGCCGCCGCTCGCTGTGATCTAGGGAGCCTGCCGCCTGGAGGAGAGAGGAAGTGGAGGAGACAGGACGCGAGGAGCCGAGGAGCACGCAGAAGTGGGGGCTGGAGGCGCACCAGGCACAGGAGAAGGGTATTAGGGTTAATTCTTACCGGGCTCAACCAAATGGGTCAGGTTTTAGATGGTCATATCATCTAAATGGATTATAATACGTGGTCATCGCGTGTCTAATACGTATCTCAAATTAAAATTGTTTTTTATCATTTATTTTCCGACAAGTCACCAATACATGTCCATGCTATGTCTGTATCTGACACGGTGTTCGACACGGACACGACTCAAGCCCCATGTATCCATGCATCACAGGTTGTAACTACCGCAAAATTAAGGGAAGCGAGAGAACTTTATTTTGAGAAAGAATTCGTATGCGTAACACAACACATAACCAAATATATTCCTTACCAGGTGTGAACATGGTTCAAATCTCCAAGAAAAACAAAAACAGATAGTGACAGGCCAGGCAAATATGTGTGAGCCTCATGTGCCTCAACTGCCTCACAAGAAGGAGAGCATAATTTCTTTACCTTATAAGTCAGTATGATGGTGCCTGGTACTCCCTTGGAAGTACTCCATTTAAGAAAAGCTCTCTTCTGCTGGTTCTTGATCATGACTCATGAATGAGTCTCTGATCGCTGATAATGCCAGTTCACAAGTTCCATTCTGAACCCCCCCCCCCCCCGGGGAACTGTCCTACAAGGAAAAAAGATGAACAAACAAGTACACTTAACACACTCTTCAAAGAATTTGAATAGTAATCACAGTAGCAAAGTACTCCTAATGTTCAATTCCTGTGAAAGAAAGTGATAATATCTGTGAAATAATTACAATAGCAATGTAAGTTTAGTGGGGGTCTCTTCTTTTATGGAAGTGCATTTGCAATGTAGTAGTCACTGAAACACCTTTCCAGCGAGATTTGTTGATCATCTGTTGACAAGCAGAACTGGTAAGCTGGGGTCTTAGGTTGGTACAAACTGATGGTAGGGGATATGTGACATATGTCATATATTTGACTATGTCTGACATGCAGTAGGTTAGGTGTAGTGTGGACCAGAATCTACCTTATTGAAAGCATTATTGATCCTAGTTATTCCATGTCTTGGTCAATTCTAGCTTGGCCTTCTTATAGGAGAAGCCTGGATGCAAGCTCGTCACTTGCTATGCTACGTAAGGGGCAGAGGGCAGTTACCAGTCCACAGCAAGGCTGTTCAAGGTTTTCAGCATTACCATATTCAGTCTATTGGTACCATCTCTGATGCACACACATACACTCCAACATGCATTATTACGCATATATATATATATATATATATATATATATATATATATATATATATATATATATATATATATATATATATATATATATATATATATATATATATATTTGAGCTACTTATCCAAATTTTGTTAATTTAAGGACAGTGTTCTTGCACCAGTTTACGTGACAGATATCTGTAGCGTACATGCTAGGCTAAAAGTCTGTTTGTACATACTACTGTTAGAGGGCATAATTGTAGAAAGTTAAGTTAGCTACATTGCTTGATTTACTTGTTCTCTGCGTTTATAGTGTCATATGTTCCTTTGCTGTAGTAGTGTAGTCTGTAGTGGGACAGCCTGACAAGAGATCACCCGAGTAATACTACTCTCAAGACTTGAGATAATAACTTTTCAAACATATAAAGGTGCCCCGACCCCTTTGCTTTCCTCTCTATCTTCTGAAGAAGCACATACAGGTGATGCCACTCCTCGATATACTCTCTCTCTTACTCTACAGAACATACTTAGTTCAAGAACATGTCTTGCAAACACAGTTTATTTGACTTTTATAGCGTAGAATATGTATTATGCTGTCTATGTACATAGATCCCCCCCCCCCCTATCATGCAATTTGAAGCCATTTGATATTCATAATGGTTTAATTATTAGAAGCCAACTGCAAATTTGTGGAACTTGAAAAACTAGATTGGTTTGCCATGTACCTTTCCTTCTGAAGTCCTGCATCTGCATTCACTTACATCTCGTTTCCTGCATTTGAAGTCATTTACTTAATTCCTGTCTTGGCTGAACTTTTTTATCATAATTTGACGAACACTTTCTGGTAGGTTGAATACGAGAAAAGAAGCACCGAACTGGACCAATGGGACGTGGGAAAGTAGAGCTTAAAAAGATTGAGAATCCGACAAACCGGCAAGTTACCTTCTCCAAGAGGCGGATGGGACTGCTCAAGAAGGCAAATGAGCTATCCATTCTTTGTGACGCGCAAATTGGGGTAATTATATTCTCCGGCAGTGGCAAGATGTATGAGTACTCCAGCCCCCCCTGGAGGTGTGCAAAACATTTTTCACCAATTTAGTTATTGCGTGTTCTTTGCATTTTGACCATTCTCTGTTCTTTTTCATTTTTAGGGGAAACATAAATTTCTGATATTGTGTATATCTCATAATGCTGTTCTAATGTTTTCATATTTTGAACATATTTTTCTTGTGGCTGAAATTTCTTTGGTTTGTCCAATTAGTCTTCTGCAGTTTTTCAAATTGTGTATACTTCTTTTTGAATTTTCTGCTGGAAACTGCTGTTATTGATAATCTGCAAGATTTCAGCATGTTCTGCACTAAAATTTAAGTAATCAAGTCAAGGCTCAAATTTTAAGTTCTTAATCGATCCGTACTGATTTCTGCCAACTACAATCTTTTTAACTTAGCATAGACCATTTGAAGTGTATGATGAGAAACTGATGATGACAAGTACATACATTCTTGCTTCCCTCATTTTTTGCAGAATTGCAAATATCTTTGAAAGATATCTGAAAGCCCCTAGCACTCGTTTTGAGGAGATGGACATCCAGCAGGTACATAAATTATTTTAAACCAAGATCGTTAGTTTTTACGGCGTAACCTAACAATTCCTTTCTCCATAAAGAAAATCATCCGTGAGATGACAAGAATGAAGGACGAGAACAACAGGCTTAGGGTCACCATGGGACAGTATATGGGTGAGGACTTGGCTTCATTGACTTTGCAAGGTGTGATTAACCTTGAACAACAGATTGAATTCTCTCTGTACAAAGTTCGTCTAAGGAAGGTAACAACTAAACAACTTGATGAAATAGTTGTAAGTTCTTTTATTTGACAAAACTCTACATTACTCAGTGCTAACACCCTAATTTCCCGCAGCAACAGCTACTTGACCAGCAGCTGCTTGAGATGCACCACAGGGTATGCAAAAGAAGATGCATTGATTCAGTGTTCCTCCATCTCTTAGTACACCCTTTTAACAGAATTGAGCTGTGATCACATTTTTTCCATTCCAATAGGAGATGCGCATTTCAGAAGACCAGAGCAACTATCTGTGCCACATGGTAAGACGTATCAGCTTTCTCCTCAAGTGATTTTGTGTTCCAATTTATTTACTGCTGAACTTGTTTGTGTCTGTCAAGAAGAGTCTGGCAAGGGAGCAGAACCAGGCAACTGAGATGATCAATCCAAAGCCTTTTCTGTTCTGGGATGTGGGCAGCCAGCTCCACTGTCATGACGCTGAGTCCTCCATGACAGCACTGCAGCTTTCACCTCAGCTGCATGAGTTCAAGCTCCAGCCGTTGCAGCCCAACCTGCAGGAGGCCAACCTTCATGGCTATGTTCTTCGGATGTGGTAAGGCATTGTCTGCCTCGTACACGGATGCCCAATTGTTAAAGAGACAAGTTCTTCTACATCATTAGTTTTGAAGACGTCATGTACTATTTGGAATGTGCTGGTCAAACATGGAACCAAATTGCATTCATATCTGCAGATCCATACACTTGACCAATTGCATTCATATCCGCAGATTCCTCAGGACACCACGGAGCCTGGATGAACTGAGCAGCTGATTGAGGATATCAGGATAATGAACTTCTCTGCCTGAATCTGGTCTAGAACTTTAGTCTAACTCTCTGGAAATAAACTTAATCCATTTCTGTGCTATTGCACTGCTTGCTGATGTTTGGCTGCTGTAAATGAGTATGGGACTTGCTTGTGCGTTTTCTAGTGTTGTTATTTTCTAGAATGCTACTCGATTGTTAAAAGACACGAGTTCTTCTGCACCATTAGTTTTGCAGTGTAGAGCTGATTTGCCATTTTAGCATAGTATATATGGACACTTCTCGTCCTTTGTCCCCAATACCCACCCCTTTTGGTATCTTGGTGTTTAACATCAGATAACTTTGTAGTGCCCCGATTTCTTTTGGAAGGGCCACGCACAAAAAAAAAAGACAAACCCTAATTAGTCTTTAAAACCCTACCTTATTTATTTCTTTTCTCCCGAGCGCCGCCAGAGGATCCCATTGCCTTCATCCTTCACCTCGCTGTGCACGCGTCGGCGATAGCACTTGCCATCGCTGCATCAGCGCGCGTGAGACGCCTGGCCGCAACGCGTATTCAACCGGCTGCTCGCCGCGCGGCAGGGCCGGAGGTGTTGCCGTCGATTCCCATGCTTGTTCTCGAAGAGTCTGGCCACACGCCGTCTCCCGTGTTCGGCACCAGCTGCAACTACTGCATGATCTTCCATCGATCGCCACATCGCCCGAGCCCCGAGGCAAGTCCCGACTTGCCGACTAGAAATTGGCTTGAGCATGCACGCATGGCTGCCTGCTGAGTAGAAAGTGGCTTGAGCATGCATGCATGGCTGCATACCTATTGGTTGTTGCCTGCCGTGACATGAGTTGCTACAGCACGCCAAACAAAAGACAAGGGAAAGTTAAGGCGCAGCGTTAGGGGAAGGATCAGGAGAAGAGAAGGAAAAGTGAGAATGACGCCGGCCGAGACTCGGATGGAAGAAAAAAAAACGAGCGTCGGCTAACTCTCATTGATGAACAGTTGTGAGCCGTCTTGGGGCCTGTTGTTTACCTCATAAGAGCAAGTTTAATAGAAGAGGTGGCTGCCACCTCTAGGACTAGCCAAATAAGTAAAAAAGAGTACAAGTGGCTCATGGTGGAGGTAGCTAATACAATAAGTTGAGTAGAGGTTACCTCTACTAAAGCACTCAAACGTTTAATACTTGCATAAATATATCAGGAGTCACCTCTTGCATGAGGGGCAGTTTGCCTCTCTCTCCTCTTTTCTCTCTCTTCCACTTAGGATTGTGTTGATGTGGATTTCGCTAGAGGCGACCTAGTCAGCATTATTGTACTTGCCCTAAGCCGGTGGTTTTTGGCTTTTGCTACAGTATCTAACTTTCAAACAGAGTATTTTCTCAAGACGGGGCCTACAAGTTAAACGATCTACACGTTAAAAGCCTAATATCTGTACCTGCCAAAATCGCAAGTGAGTATCTGTCTCTCCGTAATCTGTACCGTAAACAGCCAAAATTTAAAAATTTCAGCCAAAAATTATAAACTGTAGCCGAAAAGAACAAGCCCCTTGCATTGGTTGAAGAAAAAGAGAGATGCGAGCGGTGGCTGCGTTGCATTGATCGAAAAAAGGCGAGCGCGGAGATGGCGGCTGCGTTTTTTGCTCTGTGTTTTTTTCGCTGATGGATGAGAGCGGCGGCCGTGACTGGTATAGGACTCATTGATCGAAGTTTTGAGCGCCGGCCGTGTTGCGTGAAAAAAATGGTGAGCGGTGGCCGTATCGATCGGAAAAGGCGAGCACTGGCCGAGTTTGTTTTCACGTGTGAATCGTTGTCAAGGTTTTAAATCTTCGGCTATAGCTGTCGCTATAGCCCGCTATAACTGTTTTAGACTGATCGAGCTATTTAAGTCCATGTACAATTTAGCCGCTATAGTCCGCTATAGCCTCATTTAGCTCCGCTATTAGCTGTTTGAGAGGTCATCCGCTAAACGTCATAGCCGAAGATTTAAAACACTGATCGTTGTGCGGCGACCGAGACGTTTTTGGCTGGTGAGCTGTTGAGCAGCGGTTGTGTCGTCTCGAGGATAAAAGAGCGTCGACGCCGGCGTTGTATTCCGCGATCTGAGTCAGCTAGCTATATGCATGTACACATCAGCATATATCCTATGTGGAGGAAAGAGAGTATGCAAAAAAAACCGAGCCAGCTCTACGCAAAACGAGGCAACCTCTATAAATTCTGTGTGTGCATGTAAGCATCAATCTATCCTTAGAGCAAGTACAATAGTATAGCCAACTAGTGGCTATAACACTTGTCCATTTCATCTATAGCCTTCAAAAAATAGTTCATACAATAAGGTAGCTATTACAATAACTATTTGGCCCCACATGTAAGAGAGTGAAATACATATTTTTACGTGCTATAGCTAGCTGTAATTTAGTAGCCAGCTTCCTTCTCTCTCTTCCTTTCTCTCTCTGCCACGTAAGATTTGGTTGATATTATATTTGCTATAGCCTGCTGACTAAGCCTTACTGTACCTGCTCTTTAGAATGCTAGCTTTAGTGTGTACTATATAAATGATGTGGAAGTCTTATAGTCAGTTGCTAGCTAGAACCATTGGAGATGCCCTAAATGATATGGAAGTCTTCTAGTTAGTTGTTAATTAGAATCATTGGAGATGCCCTGACTTCGTGCTTACTCTGTCGTGATTCGTGAAGACGCGCTCAAGCCTCAGTCCAACGCTTGTGCAGGCGGGTTCCGAGCTTCGTCTGTCGTTCACGAAGCAGCAGCACATCCTCGGTTGGCGTGCGAGAATCGGCAACAAGAAACAAAACTGCACGGTACCTTGAGAGAGAGTAAAAATTAATACTATTTTTTTAGCTGTTTCTTTTGTGTTGTTTTTGTGTCTTTGCTGTAGCTGCTGGTTGGTCATCCAAAAAATAGCAGGGTGTTTAAAATAAAATAAAAAAGTTTTAGCTAGACACTGAAATCATTTACCTTATTGTCAACGACGATCCTCCACACTTACTCGAGAAGGTTATCATACTGAGGGTGCTCGCCAGGGTTTTGAATCAAGAAAGCATCCAAGGACGGAGCTAACAACTTTTGAGCAGGATCTTCATCCAAAAAAGCAACAGACAACTGGGGAGTTCGGTGAAACTAGTTTGGTAAGATTCTGGGTTTTGGTTCTTACTTTTACTAGTAACATATCACAGTTAGCAATGCAATGCGTAGTGTTTTCTTTCTTCTATGCTGTGGCGGAACAACAGTTTGAATAAACAAGTTGAGTACTTAGTTTTTTTGCTATGCATATCCAACTAAGATGCACTTTGGAGAGTGCTTTTACTGAACAGCGTACTGGTCCCATACTCCCATTTGATGTGTTGTGGACTAGCATTACAGTAGTGTTTACTATTTCCAATTTTCGATACTTTTTGAGCTTGGTAGTGTAATTTCACCAACAGTAAGTTGCAGCTATTTTGGTAATTTTGGCCCTCTAAAAACATCATAGTTTCTGTTGGCTCAATTCATGCATTTTACAACACGAGGCATGCACTTAGGGTCCCTTTGGTTGGGCTTTTGGAGGGGCTTTTGCTTCCAAAAAGTCAAAAGCCCAACCAAAGGGGTGGCTTTCAAAAGCTACTTCTTGCAAAAGCTACTTTTGTACCAGTTCATTTTCCACAGCAGGTAAGGAGGTGCTTCCACTGGCTTTTGCCAAAAAATTACCCACCTACCATCGCTTCGTTCTTTCCTTCCCCATCCGCGTGAACCCCAGGCGACAGCAGGCGCGTGAGGCGGGCGCTAGGGTTTGTGGCCGGCGGCGGCGCTTCTCCGGCCGGGCTGCTCCGCTGCGCTCCGCCCTGCCCCGCTGCGCTCCGCTCCCCCCGCTGCGTTTGGCGCTCGGCACGCCCGCCGCCCCAAGGCCGGCGACTGCTACCGCGTCCTGCAGCCCGGCGCCCACATCTCGGCGTTCCTCCACCCGGCGTCGCTTCTCCGGTCTCTCCGCTCCGCTCCGGCCACAAGCCCGACCCCAAGCCCCAAGCCCGGCGGCGGCTCTTCTCCGGCGCCCACAGCTCGGCAGTCCTCCACCCGGCGGCGCTTCTCCGGCCGCTCCGCTCCGCTCCGGCCCCAAGCCCGGTGGCGGCGCTTCTCCGGCCCCAAGCCCCACGCCCGGCGGCGGTGCTTCTCCGGCCCCAAGCCCCAAGCCGACAGGTATACTCTGCGCATTGAAATAATTTTTGCCATGAATTTGTGAATGCAATAATTTTTGCCATGATTCAGCATGGTGTATATGGTGTTGCATTGAATGAAATAATTTTTTTGCTTGATTCAAGAATGGGTGATAAGGCAGATTGGGGTGATGCCTTTGTGAGGCATTTGATTGATGTCTGCAAAGGAGAGATAGAAGCTGGGAATAGGCCGATGGGAATTTTTACTAAGACTGGTTGGAAAAATCTGGTATCTAAGTTTGAAGAAAAATCGGGTCAGAAACGAACAAAGAAACAATTGAAGAACAAGTTAGACAATATGAAAAAGGAATATACATGGTTCATGGAGTTCAAGAATTGTGCCACTGGGATTGGATGGGATGAGGCAAAGCAAACTGTTGATTGCTCTAAGGAATGGTGGGATGAACACCTTGCAGTAAGATATGGTGTCATTGTTCATTATTATTTTTCCATGCTTGATATGGTGTGCCTTGCTAACTTTTCCCATTTAATTTAAGAGATGCAATAATCCTGACAAAGGAATCAAATGCAACCATGTGAGGTTTAGAAAATAAGGGCCGAAGAACCTTGATGATCTGCATATATTATTTGACAAGGTACATGTTAGTGGGGCTAGTGCATCCTGTCCTGGAGATATATCCTCTGATGAATCAAGTGATGAGGATGTGGCTGAGGTACAAAAAACTCCTCAAGGGAAGTACGAGGTGTTCAATTTCTTGCATTCATCCCTTCGAAATGTCATTGAGCGGGCTTTCGGAGTCTTGAAGTAGAAGTGGCGTATTTTGAAGGGCATGCCAAGTTTCCCAACTCGTACTCAGAAGCATATCATTCTTGCTTGTCTGGCGTTGCATAATTTTATTCGTGACATCAATTTGCATGATATGGAGTTCGATAGATGTGATGCTGATGAGGAGTACTTGCTAGAACAGACAAGTGCCACGACACAAACACAAGGAGATGAGAGTCCAGATGTGGAGAATGAGGATACCATGAATACCATTCGCAATAGGATAGCTGATGCTTTGGTTAGTGCAAGAGGGGGGTAATTATGTTGATAGAAGACATCATTATATGAGCCCTATATCTTTTGTAAAATGCTATCGTTCTATTTATGTGGACCATATGTTAATGTTGGATGCAAAACTTAGAAAATTTAATTTTCCCTTTCTAAAATGGTCATTTACATGCGAATCAGTGAACAACATAGTGTTTAACGATCAATTTGCATATAAACAGTCTCTCAGGCCTACAGGGGCATTTCAGGTATTTCTTACCAAACCTATAGCCACAGCTGTTTCAACCAAACGGCTTTCAGCTTTTCTCACAGCTCTCAGCTCACAGCAGCTTTCTCACAGCTCACAGCCCACAGCAGCTTTTTCAGAAGTCACAGCCCAACCAAATACACCCTTAAGCAAGGAAATAGCAGGCGGTGTTTCTGTGTGGTGCTGTATCATCTGGTGATTAAGGTGCTGTCTTGGACACTATTAACGGGTGGAATACTTCTTGTTGTGCAGGCATCGGTGTTTAACACCGAAGCTGAAGCTGAAGATCCTCTTCTGGAATTCGGAGCGTGGTACTTAGGCGCCTAACTGAGTGGTGCCGTCGGCCTTACTCCTATTGCTTAATTATGTCTGTGTGAAGAGACGGTCGATGAACTACCTACCGATGCTGTTAAAGAATACTCTACTATTGGGTTGTTTTGTTGCTACTGCTGCCCGTGCTAATACGGAACACACGTGTGTTCTGAGCGGAGTGTGGGTCGTTTGTGGATTTGTTGTGTGGCATCAAGGAGGAACTGAATGGGGCTTCCCTGTCCCCACTCCCTATTCCCTTCCTATTCCTTCAATCTAGATCACTCACTAATAATCTAATGGCCAAATTTTTTTATATTTTCACCATTTGCCTATCCATCATAAATAATAAAAAGTACAGAAATTTTTTTTATTATAATTTTATTTTTTCTGTACAAAAATCATAATAAAAAATACAAAAAATAAATTTTATTTTTCTGTATTTTTTATTATTTATGATAGATAACCAAATGGTGAAAATATATAAAAAAACTGACCATTAGATCATTAGTGAGTGGTCTAGATTGAGGGAATAGGGAGTGGGGGACAGGGAAGCCCCATTCGGAGGAACTGTGGTCTTGGCAAGCTACAGGTTTATTCAGGGAGGAGTCTGAAATGCAAGCCTAAACAGACTTGTATAGCTTCTTTGTTTTCCTAGTTCGGTATGTCCAAGTTGTTCAGTACCTTGGATCCTATTTCAGGGGATCCGGTTGTTCTCCTGTTTGGTTAAATTGGCAGCCATTCTGTCGACGATGTTTGTACAATTGTACTGTGGTTTGCTTTGCCTTCTTGATCTTAATAAAATTTGGTCGGCATCCTTGGCCGGCCCAGCCAAAAAACACGTTTGTTTCTTTGTTATATACATCTGTTCATTACTTCTTTGAGCCACAAACCCCAGCTTGTCTAAGTATAACCGCTTAATTTTGGATTACAAGTGATATTTGGACTTCATTGTCTTATGTGCTTTGCCGAGAGGGAGCAATCCTCACTCCTCTGTACAACAAAGGTGAAAGAATGTTCCTGTACAAAAACTTCCCTTTTATTTTAAACTCCATTGTCTTGTGTTCTTTGCCGAGGGGGAGAAATCCTCAATCCTCAGTACGCTCACCTGTGAAGAACTAGCATCTATTCACAAGAAGTGAACAAATGAGCACTTAACTTAAAACTTAGAGAGGAGGAGAAACAATTTCAGCATTGAGGTGGGTTCAAGAAAGACAAGGTGAGAGGAGAATAAGCTCTTCTTGTAGATTAATTCGTATTTAGAAAATAGTTCTGGACTCTCCACTAAGATGGCCATTCTAGCTAAGGTCAAGATCTATAGTCGATATGCCTCTGATATCATCTTTGTTGAGATCTAAATTTCGAATCTGAAGTCCTCTAGGTATATCGTATTAGTTTAAAATCACGCTAGTGCATCCATGTAATCTCATCCATCTGAACTCTGGCGTGAACATGCAAAGTCGACATTTCGAACTGTGAACATCTCAAGAGGAAGCGAAAACGGCAACTGAACTCTGGCGTTCTGCAACCATCTGATGCGACCCATAACATCGGGAGATCAGTCTGATGGAACACCTGAAGTAAGCAATGTATCTTCGTTGACAAGGATCAGGGAGGCCTACGTCAAACTGCATGAAGATATTCTAGATGTGTGTTATTGTCTTACACCGGAGGCGTTCATTTTGTTCTTTTTTTTTCTCCAGAACACATGTGATCAGAAGAAATTGATCTAGTCAGCGAACTACTAATATTTGAGGTGTCTCTTCGCCATATGTATTTTGGGTTTTTTTGGCTGTGGCTTATGATTTTTTTTTCTTATAATTTTTGAATTCTAATTATTCGTGAGAGAGGCTACAAAAAGAGAGACAATCGTATACGATTTTAGCTGCTATAGCTAAAGTCTGTACGATATGTACTAAAATTGGTTATTAGATCCGGTCTTAAAAATACACCGTTTAAAAGTTAATTACTGTAGTAAAAAGTTAAAGGCCAAAGCCAAAGCCAAAACGAAACAACTGTTGTTTTGGCAGCCACTAACTGATACGCCAAGGGCTGCTCCAATCCAATGCACGTTTTTAGATGCCGCTCGGTTGGGCTGAAATAAGCTGATTTATGATTAAAATTGCACTATAACTAGCTGAAATTACACTGTAACTGATGTTGACTTATTTAATGTAACTAAATTTTAAAAAATTTAAAATTAAAAAATAGGTTAGCTTATCACGAGTAATACAAATAAATATGAAAAAAGAACCAGCAAAAAAGCTCAAAAAACTAAAAAATCAGAATAAAATGCAATTTATAAATAATAAAAAAATAGAAATCAAAAACTTAAATCGAAATAAGCGGCCATTAGTCGTGCTGCTTTGCGTTCCATGAGGGCTGAGATCAGATTGGTAGATGGATTCCCCTTGAAATCAGCACCATGACTGCCAAACATCAGTAGACGCCAAGACAGTGTTAATAATGATAAGAAAAACACCATGCATCTGACCGCAGCAGCAGCAGCAGCACTGTATGTGACAGAAAGCAACCTCGTGCATGAGCTGCAGTAGCGCTGTAGCAGATAAGTTTTTCTAGAGAGGGTGCCATTTATATAGCGTTTCTATATGGTGCACACTGACTCTCTTCAGATGTGTATACCTACCGTCCCTACAAGTTGCCATTTTCTTGTTCTTATTAAGCCCATGGTATGGTGGTGATCAAAAGCTTCTGCCTTATTTTTTACTATTCATAAATTTTATCTTTTTCAGAACTTTTGGCTTTTTGTTGAGTTTTTTTGTCGGTTCTTTTTTCCCATATTTGTTTGCATTATACTTAATGAGCTAACATATTTTTATTATATTTTTTAATTTTTTTTAAATTTAATTATGCTAAATAAGCCTCTGTCAGCTACAGTGTTTTTTCAGCCAGCTACAATACTTTTCAGCCATAAACCACAAAAAAAGCCCAAATGATCACCCCATTTCCCTGCACCGTTTTATCCACGCAGAAATTTTGTGCAACTCGATCGAAGGATTGTTATACCCGCTCCAACTGGCTGACAATTTAAGCTTCTAGTTATAATTTTTGTTTTATAGTTGAAATTGCACTATAACGGTTATTAACTTTTCTAAAAAAAGTTATATCGTCATGATAATGCAAATGAATAAAGGAGAAAAACAAAAAAAATCCAAAAAAACTAAAATAAGCTGAAATTAAAAACCAACGCATTTCAAGTGATTTTTAACTTGAATAAATCAAAATATATTAGAAACTAAAACCATCTAAAGCAGGCTAAGTTGACTGAGACTACTAAGTAGTATGTCGTAACACACACGATGATGTATCGCTGTATGGTTTCCCATCTGCAAGTTGGCAGCTGAAAGCATCTTTCAGTAACTTTCATGCAATAGCCTCGCCTGAGTTGAAATTTGTCTTCAGTTAAGCCATCAACACGGCTAAAATTGAAGCTCAACTCGGTCAGGACATCGCTCAGATACCACCTCTCCCACAACTTGTTGCAAAAAAGACAAGGATGGGTCGGCCCTGATCAACTCGGCTTCGGCTTCTGGTTTCTGGTTTATTTTTCATTATTCATAAGTTTTGTCTTTTTCTGAACTTTTGGCTTTTTGTTGAGCTTTTTTGCCAGTTCTTTTTTTCCCGTATTTGTTTGTATTATACGTAATGGGCTAACATATTTTTTATTTTTAAATTTTTTAAATTTAATTATGCTAAATAAGCCTCTGTCAGCTACAGTGCTTTTTTCAGTCAGCTACAGTGTTTTCAGCTATAAGCCACGAGCTTTTCAGCCGAACTGATCACCACCTTATCCTTTGCCATGGAATTGATAATTAAACTCGTGACATGGCCACGTGCTCCACGCGAGGAGCCTTTGAACTTGATTCTCTGATTTTTTTCCCCACTTAGCGCAAATTATTCTTAGTGTCTCCCTTCAAATACTGCTAATTTTACTGGCTAACCAATCGTCAATTCCACGTTAAAACCTTAATAAACCATTGGATCAATCCATATGTCTGACATTTGGTTTCCGATCGAGCAAGCACGTGCATTTTTGTGCGACTCTAGATGAAACAGTGCCACGATGTTTATAGCCCTCCGTTCTTTTACGGCTGATGCCAGTGACCTCTTATGCTATTCGAGAAGAGACTTTAACCATTGATGTATGTGACTTTATTCTAGTAAATTTGATAGTAATCCTGCAGGTTTAACAACGAATCTAGTGCCCTCGCAAAAAAAAAACCAATCTAATGATGTATATTATTTTATATGGCTGATTTGAATAATTTTAAATGTATAGATAGTTCAATTTTGGAAAAAAAATATATGATTAATTCAAAAAAATGTCATTCATAGAAAATAATCAGGGGGCAGTTTTCTTCCTCTTCTTTTTTTTTTCTGTTTGTTTGTGCCACTCGAAACTGAACAGGAGAGCTGGTTACACGTCATCATGTACCCATCTTTCGTTTTGCCTTCGGTTGCTTTGCCTAGAAAAACTTGGCAACGTCTCCCTCCGGAAGAATCCGTTTGTTGCTCTGTTTCTCCAAGAACCCGTGAGGGCGCGTCCATCCATCTCGGCGGGGAAGATGATTGCGCGCGGCCTGCTCCGATCCAATGCCTCCTCCCAGGTGACGATTCGTGCCCCTCTCTCGTGTAGATGCGAAAGCCGACTTCTTTCTTCGATGCACTAGGTTAGGATTGCACCGGCCTGGAGGAGCGGAGCCGCGAGTGGAATGGTTTTAGGATCGGCATGTTGCTGCCGCCTGTTAGGAATCTATCTTGTCGCTGATCGCTTCGTGGAAGCGGGGGGTTCTGATTGGTGAGAGTTGGAGAATATGCCTGGTTGAAAGAAATAGAGAGTCTTGTGCTCGAATCCGGAGCAGGGACTGGTGGAGATTCTAAAGGGGGAATCTTTGATTTTGTTCTTGATTCGCTCTCCGTCCTGAATTGTATTGCTCTCTCGTTTGGAAATAGTGATTAATTTTTACGGTTTCCGGTTGGACTTTGCCACAATTTGGACCTAGCAGTCGAGTAATCTGATTAAATTTGAGTGTAGAAACTTCCCTTTTTCTAGTGAGCTCATTATCCTGCAGCCTTTAGAAAGCAACCTTTTCCCCCCTTAGATTTCCCTTTTCGCTTTTATGCTGCTGATTACGTACGAGTTCACTGTACCTGATTCTTTTTCAGTTACCTTTTCCCTTCCTCGTTTCGCATGTTCAGTACAGCTTTTAAGCGACACTGCCATCTGAAATTGGCAAGTTGGGTTCAGTTTTTTTCTACTGTGAAAGCATTCTTGTAAGATTTTCATGGAGAAACTGTGATGGATTTGCTCAATGTTAGACATTGAAGAGCTCGAGTACTGTGGCAAGAATCAGTGGCGGATCTAGAATTTTTAGGATGGGTATTCAAAGTTAAAGTAGAGGTCCATAGTAGCAAAATCAAAGTATAAATTATTTGTAGTAGAAATAGCATCTCAAATAATTTAGAAAAATTTGTTGAATTGAGAATATAGGATTTGGAACCTGAAAATAGGAATGTACTTGTGCTGTTGTCAACGTGTGTGACCTACCTTGTTGGCCCCGGTGGCACAACTGCCGCCACACTCTCTCTCCCGGGACCCTGGCTGTAGGCGATCCGGCTAAGCCACGCTTGGCACTTGCCGCAGCTCGCTTGCCACCTTGAATTTAAATTCTGCATAAAACTCAGTTTTGGCCAAAATAATTTTAAACTGTCTATTTACCCGCGCCCTCTAGTCGACTGAACATCCATGAACTACATGGGATCCGCCAGTGGCAAGAATATTCGACCACTTTGTGTTGTTCAGACTTCAGACATCACCTGCCAAGGTTTGCCATTGTCAAAGCTCATGTCTGATCCTTTTTATTCCTGATTCACAGGCAAGCAACTTAGTGAAGTATGTAACTAGCACTGGAAGTTTGCAAGGGCATGCAGATCGTTTGTCTGATGCATCAATCAGATATTTCAGTTCAGTGCCATCTCCTCAGTCTAACTCAACTGAAGAAAATGGGTATAAAATGTTTTTCATGTGTAGAGTTGTCACATAGTTTTGACTCTGTTATGCACTAGGATGTATGCAGAGTTGGATTCTACATGTTTACTAGTTATGATTGATTTGCAAAGTATGATGATCTTTCCAGGTTTAAGGGGCATGGCATGTTGGCACCATTCACAGCTGGCTGGCAGAGCTCCGATTTGCATCCGCTGGTTATTGAGAGATCTGAGGTTGACTCTCTAACTCTAGCATGTTGTTGCTTTACTCGAAAGTGTTGAGCTATATCTGTCAGCTTACCTTGTATAAATATACATATGCAGGGTTCATACGTTTATGATGTCAATGGGAAGAAGTATCTAGACTCTCTTGCAGGACTATGGTGTACAGCTTTAGGTATGTACAATCTTTGGAGTGTGATTTTTTTATCATATACCACAGAACTGATGTATTCTTTTCGATGATATTGGTATCACCATTTATTTTTGTGGCTTTTGAAATAGTGAGTAAATCCATTTCTGTTTTTTGAACTGTTCACAATGTCTTCAGGTGGTAGTGAGCCTCGATTAGTCAAAGCTGCAACTGAGCAATTAAACAAGCTACCCTTCTACCACTCTTTTTGGAACCGTACAACCAAACCATCGTTGGTACATACTCTGCATCTTTATCGATTATTGATTCATTTATATTTAAATAGAGGGGCGAATGTTAGTAGTCGATATCTTAGTTTTGTTAAAAATATTTACTAATTTCTTTCCAGTTTCAATAAAATTTGTGACTGCGGCATCATTTTACTGGTGCCCTGTTCATCTAAAAATCATTTACTAAATTTTCAAATACTGATGATTTGAGAGCTGGTACTTTCAGGATCTTGCAAAGGATATTCTTAGCATGTTCACCGCAAGGGAAATGGGAAAAGTATTCTTCACAAATAGCGGTTCAGAAGCAAATGACTCTCAGGTATGGTTGCTAATAGTACTGACCATTTCCTACACTCTTCATACTGTTGTTGGTGTTACTCTTACTGTTATTCACATCTACAATGAATCATTGAAATTGTTTTACATTATGTCACAGAAAGCAACTGCTGCATGAGCTTTTGATCTTAAAGTATCAAAAACTTCTTTGGCACTGAAACATAAACAGTGGGTGGAAATGTGAAATTTACATGATGTTTCCATATTTCTCCAAAAAATGCTGTTTGCACCATTGATAGTAGGCTAGCTATTAGCCTATTACTCCTCCAAAAATCGGTTGTGGTTTTATGAGAGATGGCCATTGCCTTAACAGTTTATTTACTTATATATACCTAGCTAATTTATATGCTCACATTGAATGGCATAGACATTTCATGATAAACACTACAAATTTTTGTGCTGATCTTATAATTTGTTATGTGCCTCTTTTGATTTTCTCATGGAGTCACAGCATTGTTTCCCACAATTACAATGTTTGCACCATTCCTTATTTCTTTTACAGGTCAAACTGGTATGGTACTATAACAATGCATTGGGGAGGCCAAACAAGAAGAAATTCATTGCACGATCAAAATCGTAAGTAACAAAATTACCAGTTTTTGTTCCTCAAACGAAGAGATGTATTGTTTTGCTTCATTTCTTCAGTAAACAACTTGCATTTGGCATCAATGTCCATCCCAGCTCATCATTTCTATGTTCTTGAGATCTCAATGTTCAGTTTCATGAAACACGGAGGCATTTTGGATGTCATTCTTACTGCTGGTACACTTACTGCAGATATCATGGATCAACATTAATATCAGCTAGTCTATCTGGGTAAGTATTGTCCTACAGAAGAAAAAAACAGTTTGTCTTCGTATATCCATAAAATATATCTAACAATACTATTAGAAAGTTCCTAATGAACCTACTAGTAGTCCATCACTTGTTGATACTTACAAATCATTTTCTAATTGCTTCTTCATCTTTAGTCTTCCTGCCCTGCACCAGAAGTTTGATCTACCAGCACCTTTTGTTCTGCACACAGACTGCCCTCACTACTGGCGCTTCCATCTTCCTGGTACTCTTTACTGCAAATTTTTCTTCATGACCAGCCCAGCATATTTTGCTAATGAAATGATTTTGGCGGGAAACAGGTGAGACAGAAGAAGAGTTTGCAACTAGGCTTGCCAATAATTTAGAGAATCTTATCCTCAAAGAAGGACCAGAAACTGTAAAATCTTCTTGTCCCCAAAGCATAGGTCCAAAGTTTACTTCTTTACTGAGCTAGTATCTTTTTCTCCTCCTTTCAGATTGCTGCGTTCATTGCTGAGCCTGTGATGGGTGCTGGTGGTGTCATCCCTCCTCCAAAGACCTATTTTGAGAAGGTGATTCTAAACACCATGAATTCCAATCTTTTGATAGCTCCTATATGAAAAGAAAACCCATCCTTGGTTTCATTTATTTGAACCCACTGTTAAACAGTGGAGCTAAGATTGCACTTTTACTGAACTTTCTGAAAGTATAATTGCTTCATTCTCCTATCTTTTTCTCTTTTTGTGCCTTCATTATATTGCAGTGGTTCCACAAAAAAATTGTTGCTTGATGAACTGCTAGTGTTAGTGTATTACATGTAGCTCGACATCAAAGACCTTCTTCTTGTTTTGCTTGTTTATCTTATGTCATTCTGTTGTCTATCAACAGGTTCAAGCAGTGGTTAAGAAGTATGACGTCCTTTTCATAGCAGATGAGGTACTTTACAATATCTCCTGTAAAGTCAAACACAAAATAGATAGTGAAATAAAGTAAGGATCCTTTTTTTGTGCGACTATTATTACGTGATAATCCATTCTAGGTCATTACCGCATTCGGAAGGTTGGGAACCATGTTTGGATCTGATATGTATAACATTAAGCCAGATCTAGTCTCCTTGGCCAAGGTGAGTTCTTCAGTACCAGTATACCAGTGAACACTGCTTATCTGATGCAGACTGAATGGCCGAGTCATGTCAATTTCATCATAACAGGCTCTTTCATCTGCCTATGTGCCAATTGGAGCAACTCTTGTTAGCCCGGAAATATCAGATGTGATTCATTCTCAGAGCAATAAGCTTGGTAAGTTTGTAATGTCTTAGAGTTCAAACCGGCTTAGGCCTTAACCCCATTCTTAGATAGGCTACGCACACGTAGCAACCCGCTTGCACTTTCGTCCTCGCTTCGCGTAAAACAGTTAACCAAAGGTTACTACTTACTACCATTGGAAGCCCTATATTTATATGTTAATACTTCTCAAGCTAAACTAGTAAGGTGGAATTAACTCATACCTTCATGTGCATACACATATAGGTCATCATAAGCCTAATTCTACATGGGCCAAGTTGTCACATACACCCCCCTCAAAAGACGTATGTCCTTGTCGGCCCAACATATCCATATTGGGGCAAATGATCATAATCCCCCTCTTGGCACATGTTTGTGCGTTCAGTGCCAGCACATATGCTATACCATATGTCCACTCCGGGCCCACATGCGCCATCGTCATATGCTTGCGCCCCTGACCTGCACATGCTCATGTAACCGTGAGGGTCGGCTCTGATACCATTTATAACGCCTTAGGGTTCAAACCGGTTTAGCCCTAACCTCATTCTTGGATAGGCCACGTACACGTGACAACCTGCTTGCACTTTCGTTCTCGTTTCGCGCAAAACGGTTAACAGGATGTTGCTACCATTGGAAACTCTAGACTTATATGTTAGTGCTTCTCAAACTAAACTAATAAGGTGGGACTAACCCATACCCTCATGTGCACACACATGTAAGTCATCATGGGCCTAATTCTATATGGGCCGAGGTGTCACAAAGTTAATGCCATTGCATGAGCTCAATCCTCTCATTTCTGCATTGACATGTGCTGAGCTTTTCTGAAACATGACATGTGCTGAGCTGTTGCTTTTTGTTACAGGTTCATTTGCTCATGGCTTTACGTACTCGGGGCATCCAGTTGCATGTGCTGTCGCCATAGAAGCGCTGAAAATTTATCGGTACTGTACTTTCCACAACATCACAGAGTGCCCCTGGCCCTATTGAGTTTCTTGTTCCTGATGAATCCTTCACAAAATTGGTATTAGGGAGAGGAATATTCCTGATCATGTCAAGCAAATTTCTCCGAGGTTCCAGGAGGGAATCAAGGCCTTTGCTGGAAGTCCAATTGTTGGGGAGGTGCCCATTTCTCCTGGTATTCTCATACTGTAGAGGTTCCTTTCTTGTTCAAACACATAATCGACGTGCTTTTCTATACAGATACGTGGTGTAGGGTTCATACTCGGAACTGAATTCTCTGACAACAAATCACCAAATGACCCATTCCCTGCTAAATGGGGTAAGTAGCAGTGACCACTAGCAGTTACATGCTCTTATTTGCCAGTAGAATATTTCAGTACGTCAAATCATAGTTTTGAACTGCTTAACCTGAAGCATTATGATAGCTTCATACTAAAAGAGTAATGATAACTAGTCGTATTCCAAGATATCTATCCGAGATACCATCATCTCGGAACCAGTAAGTATCCTTAACAAATATTTCCCTGAAGCAAGTCAAGGTTCTCATGATACCGGATGGTGTTTTCAGGTGTTGGTGCAATATTCGGAGAGGAGTGCCAGAAGCGTGGCATGCTGGTCAGGGTTGCCGGCGACAGCATTATGATGTCACCGCCATTGATAATGACCCCTGGTGAAGTCGACGAAGTACGATCAAAATTCATAGTTCCCCCATTCTCCTCTCTTTTCAGATTACGGACGAACGAAAACAAACACTGAATTGTCCCACTCGACTGTTTTCAGCTCGTGAGCATATACGGGGAAGCCCTGAAGGCCACAGAGGAGAGAGTGGCAGAGCTCAAATCCAAGAAGAATTAGCCGATGCCATTTCTCCATCTTGCACGACGATGATGATAATGTTGGCGGCGATGATGATCTCTGCTCATGTACAGAATAATTCCACGCTGTCAGATGGTAGTAATTACACTTGAACTCACGTTGTCCGTGATGTGCAAAATGGCAACTATTCTTTCACCGAGCAACGGTGATTGATAACGAAATTATACACGGGATAGATTTGGTATGTTCTTACTAGCAAGTGACAACCTGCTAAATATTGTCATTTCGAAGTTTTTCATGTTGGAATTTCTAAACAGACATACAATCTGCTCATTCGGGCTGAAAAATTGTGGTTTATGGCTGAAATTGCATTGCAGCTGATGGTGACTTATTTAGCGTAATTAAATTTTAAAAAAATAAAAAATAGAAAAATATGTTAGTCTATTATGGACAATGCAAACGAATAAGGAAAAAAAGAACCAGTCAAAAAGCTAAAAAAAGATAAAATTTAGAAATAGTGAAAAATAATCTAAAAGTCAGAAACTGAAGTTAAAATAAACGGGGTCATTTGGACCAAAATATTTTTTTAGAGAAATTCAGAGGTTATACCTTGAAAAGTAAGACATAACAAAGAGGAATTAGCCTTCGCAAAAGCCGGGTCATAGTTGAGTTGGAACTGGTAAACGTAGGTTGCTTTGGGTTTCTTTATGTGGGCCCCGCTGTCAGTGGGTGGGTCCCTGTACGAAAGATTGTCTGTTTCAGAATCCAGTCACCTCAATGGCTCCACAGGTGGTAAAACCTTATCAAACTAGTCATCATTTCGACCAGTACACGGTGGCTATGTTCGACTGTCGTGTGGGCCCTTTGGTCCCACGTGTCATTGGTAGCAAGGTCGTTCCTACCTACTCCAACCAAGTACATAGGGCGGTTCCCGCAGCGGGCCGCATCACAGCTGGAAAGTCGAGTGGGCGGTGGCTGTGGGCCCGGGAAAAGCAATGCTGTAGACGTCAGCACGGAATACTACACGCCTAATCTTGACGGAAATGCCCCCGTCCATGTGACGATGCCGTTGGTCTCTCGATGCCTTCCGATTCCGGTTCGGAAAAAGTTAGAAATCCATATAAATATTCGACTTTTCAAAACGATTTTTTATTTTTTTATTATTTTATTTTAGAGATAAGATGAAGGGTTAATAATGTATCACATATCTTACTCCTCTCGATCCCGGTACACACACCTCTCTCATATTTTACACCGCTCGCTTACTCCTTCTAAAAGTCATTTCTTTCAGACATTATTATTCATTTTCAGTTCAAAACTATAAATTTACAACCAAAAACCATAAAAAAAAAGACAATATGAACGCCCCCTTAAAGGCTATCTTTCCCGTTTTTTCTTATGGTTTATGGCTTCCTTTGAATAAATAAATAGAATATCTTTTTCGGTATTGTTTCAAAGTAGTTCATCGGGACAGCTGTTTGAAGCAGCTTATCGACTTATCGATATTCAATTCATTCGTACAAGCATTCGTACTAAAGCTAAAAATCATAAGCCGCAATCGAAAGAGTGCACCCTTTAAATTTGTGGTAAAGTTGAAGGAACAGAGACTCTCGCCAACAATGTACTGTACAAATACTAACTTTGTGCTACAAGTTTGTATAAAATCATATTGTAAGGTTTATAAGAAGAATGGATGGACGGTTAGACGATGGCATGAAAAGGATGGAGATGTGTATGAATTGCTGAAGATTCTTGATTTTTCAGTGGCAAACCTTGACCGGTCGTTGACGACTGAGGAGTTTTAAAGTTGAAAACGAAAGTGTTTGAACATCATGATGGACCTTGGAGCTAGGAGCCGCCAGCCGGCCTTTGGAGGTTGTCAAATTCTGCCCAAGTTGATGCGAATGGTTTACCGAAAGTTTCTGACGAGCTGGACAGAATGGCTTGCAACTCAGAGTTTCAGACCACCTGGAAAAGCCAACATGCATGCTGCATCTCAAGAGTCATTAAGACAGAATACAATAATTTGACCAATGAGATGCTGTCTTTACATACAGTAATGAGCGTGTAATGATTCTTGCATCGGTCTCCCTTTTCCATCTTCCAGACCATGCCCACATGGACCAAGTCACTTGCATCATGCAGCTTAATGCATTGCCTCCAAGAATGGCCAAAACCTGAAGGTGATTCGAACCATTCGCCATTGGCCTGCAAGATCCGGAGATGCAACAGTGCCAACATCCTTCTCATATTAAATGTCAGCACAGCTGAGCACACGTGATATTCCAAGAATTTTAGATCTGAAGATCGCAAATTTACCAAAGGGGCAACAGTTGCAGAGATTCTGAAAGGTTGTGAATGCTGGAAAAGATACAGGTTGAAGCAAGCAATGGAATGATTGATCTGCTGAGTACTAATCTGCATGTGGAAGACTGTCAATTGAAGCAACTGGACTAGATGGACATTGCATTGACCAGTTGAAAGTTGTAACCAGCTCCAACTTACTGAAACTACTGAATTTAATCGATTTCAGGTTCTTGACCTGCAAATCTCCTGGTGGATCTGGCCAATTGGTAAATATGTGTTGAATCGAAGCTACTATATGAACAGAACATTATACTTGTCAATCAAAGTTAACCATCCTTGGCTTACCAATCTACCAATCTATGGATCTAACCATATGACGCTTCCACATGGAACATTGTGAGATCTGAACATTAGAAGATGCAAACAGAAAGGTTAAGGAAACTGCCCAAACAATAAGAATCTAAAGAACAGAAGGCTTTTGGACTAAACTAAATTTTCTTTGCAAACGTTCTTATACTGAACTAGAGACAACTACATGCAGGCAGTGACAGCATCAGCACAGCACGCCAAAGGGAGTTGCTGTGGTCTGTTTGGACGGCCGATTATTAGCTGCCGTCCACTGTATTGCGGGCCCGATGAGACCCACAAAAGAGAGGCAAAAGCCGAAGGTCTCCTCCATATTTTTCCTTTTCTTTCATGGAGTATGCGGTTGGACCCAACTGGACTAGCTTTGGTCTGCGCCATGATGCCATTACTCAAAACTATTTCTTTCTTCTCTCTCGTGTGCCAACCTTGCACTCTCTTTTAAGTTTAAACGTTATGCTCTGATTATTTTTCTTATGCGCAGTAGCTCCTAAATCAGATCAGAATTTATGAGATGCTGCACGAATGTGTATCAAGAAAGAAGATGATGATGAATCCTGTAGAGAGAATCAAAATAATGACATTGAGACAATCACGACAAGAGAGAAGATTTAGTGAAACCGACTGTAAATTTTTTAAGCACAATCTCAAAAGAGTAAAATGGATTATCACTCACTCGCAACCCTCTCGAATCTTTTAAGACCATCGGATCCTTGCCATATACAATAGTGCTAAAGAACATCTTAACATCTAATCCCCTTGTACACCATCTGCTTTAGATTAGTAGGCTTGATTGATTGGTTTCTCTCCATAGTCACCCACTGATTTATATAGTCCCTCCTAGCTATTCTCTAATTTAATGTAGGAATCGTAATCTAAATATGAGTAGAAGTCCTAATCCCAGTAGGATTTATCTTTGACTTTTTATAGCACATATTTTCAAATCCTAAAAAACTATAAATTAGTCACCCTAACTCAACCATCTTCACTTGACTCTTATTCGTTAAAATTATGGTACTCATGTAAGAACCTGCTCCAAGTCAGCTCCACTTTTTTCTTACCTCTAGGAGTGCCCCCACCACAAGGGCTCATACATATCACCGTAATATATGTGTCAGTGTCCAGGCTAGCCTGCACGAACCATCTACTTAAGAACTCATTCGTTGTGTAGTTTGGTTAACCACATCTCTTGTACTTATAGTCTTCTATGCAGGCCCGGTCCTGGGATTTTAAGGACCCAGGGCGAACCTAGAAATAGGGGCCCTAGTATAAATATCTAAATATAAATCTACACACACACACACACATATATATATATATAATTTTACCAACAAACACTTAAAATGCGTTATGTATTAAAGAAAAATTCATATCAAAGAGTTCATATATATTACCTTAAAATTTTCTTCTAACATTTCTAGATGCGAAGTCATTGATGATGGTATTGATATCAATCTCATCCAATAATTTCTTCTCAATACATAAAGTTGCCAAACCGTTTAACCACTCTTGAGACATTATTGACCTTAAATGATTCTTCAACAATTTCAACTTTGAAAAGTTTCTTTCAGCTGATGCCACAGTCACAGGCATAGTAAATAAAATCCGATAAGCAATAGAAATATTAGGATAATAATCTGCTTCTCTGACAAACTCAAAGATCTCCATAGCAGACATTGGTTTATCTGATAAAGCAATTGCATAACACTTAACTCGGAAATTAGATCATTTAACTCAACATCAGATGAACCATCTAGAGAGAAAGTTTCTGCAAATTTTGTACAACATTCTTTTAATTTAGTTCGATCCAATGACTTCAATGTTGTTGAACTCATTAAAAATCCAAATATACTTCTGAATGTTTAGAGTTCTTGAAATCTACTTTTCAATGAATTGATTGCCATATCAACCATAACAAAAAAAATAATTAACTTCAAATTCCTTCTCAGCTTGCAAAACTGCTTCATCACAATCAATTTCATCAAACTGTTTCTTCCTAAGAACACGCCGCTGGAAATGATGGCTCTACATTCATTTGAGCTGCAATATCTTTGGCAATGATCATACTCAAAGCAAACTCTTCATTCTATATATAAGTATTAAAGTATTTAACCATGCCTTCTATTTGTTGCATGTATATACTCTACATAGTATATGGAGGGCCCCTGGATTTTGGGGGCCCGGGGCGGCCGCCCCTCTCGCCCCCCTCAGGGCCGGCCCTGCTTCTATGCCATAAGTTTGTATCGCCTCTGAGCTCCATTTTCTCACTAGTATCGCATGGTTGGTCTCACCACGTCATTCTTCCTCAACAACTCGCACCTTCGTCTTTGCATTTGTTAAGTTTTGCAACCGTCTTTGCACATTTCACACATAACTATAAATAGGATCGTTTTCCACACATAACTATAGATGAGATCAGTTTCCTTTTCTTGACCAGATTTTTTATCAGACTTCATATTGGTTACTCCACATTTAAGATTACCCTTTAATCAATATCCTTCATTACTCCAAATACTTTTTATGATTACTTGCTATTTGCAAGTAACTTGCATGACTCTACCTCGAAGTGATATATCACAATCTTTGAGTTCAAGCGACATCATATATATTATATTCTTCTTTAAGCCAAAAACATATCAAACTCAATATGTGATATGCTCCATCATACTCCGTTAAGTGAACTGTCTCATGCGTCGGACATAGAGATCATTCGTCAAACATCTCCCTTGCCAAACATATATGAAAGCAACAACTTATATCTAATATTCATCTATGAGAAGTACCTAATTGATTGGTGTCTAGTATGTTTGAATCATCCTTTGCTACCGCCATTGAGCAAGTACCCTCCATTTGCTTCAAATTTGGGCAGTCTTTTATCATGTGATATTCCTATCACACAAATAACATACACGTGTGCTCTTAATTTTGCACTTCTTTTTCCTATGACATTTGCTTCTACCTGTAACATCTACTATAACCAATTCTTGATCACCAGAAGATGAAAATTCTGATGGCTTTTTCAATAACCCCGTCTTCAATAGATATACAACCGCCCCATTAAAGTTAAGAGTGGTTTTCTCGATAAACATATTTATCACCAATTGCTTCTATATTAGTCGTAGAGATTATCATTGTAGAGTATAGAAAAATAAATGTTTGACAAATTTGGCAGTGACTTTTAGATCTTACATGACGTAGACTCGAAAATTATCACCAATGCTTACTAAAGCAGATGTCATTGTATTAACACTTTTTTGTGTACTGAATTGGTCTCTTTGGTGGATAAAGTCATGAAGAATCTTTATATGATTCACAACATTTTCATTAGTACTCACCATGGAAAGTTGTCTAACAGTAATTTTTTCTAAGAACTAGGAGTCCTCCTCCATCAGGATGGCTTTAATAATAGCACGAGACAATTCCTTGTACAAATTCAGCGAGAAAAGGCCCACGCATGTTACTGTTAACTATACCAAATCATTTAATTGCGAAATAATTGGTTCTAGTCATCAAATTGGGTTAGGAAGAGAGAAACATCATAGTGATAAGGTTTTGTTCCGAATAGCTTCTGACTTTTAGAAGTTAGCTTTTAAATGAAGTGGCTTTTCAATGTGGTATTTATAAGCCATTTATAGGAGTCACTGTAGGAGTCATTTTGAACAGAATGGATTTTTAACATGAGTATCCCTTGCTCCATTAATCTTTCTCGTAATCAGGTAAAGTCCAAAAACCATAACACTTTTGAACAGGGGCTAAAGCTAATGAGGGCACACGTGAAAATGATTGGAGTTTCTTATTTGTGGATGAACATATGGATATGCTTGCAAGGTAATCCAAACTCTAAAGACGTGCACGATGGAAGCACCTTTTGGAGTGCACATATACATGAATCATTTTCTGTCAAGCAAAGTGATGCTAAACATATAGTATAACCAACCATGAATGAGAACTCGTCCTCCCAAAAGGAAAAGCTTTGAAGTGGGATGTAAAAATGAACTGTTGTTGAAACACAATTAGTTGTCATTTTGATCGCTCAATTTTGTTGGATCCATGAGTAGATAACAATAAAAAGAGAGAAAAAGACCAATCGCTTGTCTACAAAGGCGGCCAGATGACTACATAGGCGGTTTGGTTTTGCTAGTTGCCCACAACTTCCTCAAAACATGGATGCAGCTCCCAGCCGTCTGATCTGCGTGGCCTGAGATCCAAACCATTCGAGCTCTCCCTTTTTTGTCGCAACGTGCGCCTTTGACTTGAAATAAATCCCCTTCCCCCATCTCCTCTTCTTCCTGACTTTACCCTTTGAAAGCATCTAGGCCCTTCACAATAGTTTTGGTAATTAATGAAATTATGTGAATATGAGACTAACATGTCTTATGAGCATGCGAAGGGTTAGTCCACATATGTGCAACAAGATGCAAGCCAAATGATATATATATGAAGACTCAAATTGGCTAAAGACAAATGTTTACTTAGCATAGGATCCTCTTTTTATTTTTACCGGTCTTTAGGTGAATGGTGGAAGACCGAATTATAGGGTAGATAATCGTACCATCAAGAGGGATCGTGGCTAGTAGCTTGAATACAAATTTTGTGTCATTTAGATCAACATTAGAAACTTGCATTCATCAAAAATCCGTTTTAAAACTAAGTCTGTGCTCTGTCTGGAAGGGCGGTAGTACTGCGGTTTTGAACGTCAGAACTACCGGAGAACGGTAGTTCCGCGCCCAGATGCAGTAGTACCGGCGAGTGAAAGATCCGTTTTTCGAGCGGATCCTTTTTTCCAGAGAGCAACCGCGGATGCACCTGAGCTCTTGCGGGAACGGAAGTACCGGCCACTTGAACGCTGGAACTACCGCACCGAGCGGTAGTACCGTATTATGGAGCGGTACTTCCGGAGCCCGGAAGATCCGGAGGATGAGCAGAATGTTTTTCCCCGAGAGCAACCTCCGGATGTAGTTTGGATTTTCTTGGAGCGGAAGTACCGGCGATTTCAACGCCGGAACTACCGCTGTGTGCGGTAGTTCCGCTACTTAGAGCGGTACTTCTGGAGTCCGGAAGATCCGGTTTCAGAGCGGACGTCTTTTTCCAGAGAGCGCCAAATTTTGGGACCTTTCGGATTTGGGCCAGAGCGGTAGTACCGCGCCGACTTTGCGGAATTACCGGAGAGCGGTAGCACCGCAAGTTACAACGGCGGTAGTACCGCGCCGCCAAATCCAACGGTCACTGCAGAGCTCTGACATAGCCGTTCTGGCGCGAAGATTTGGTAGCGGTAGTACCGGTCCCTGGGGGCGGTAGTACCGCTCATCCTGAATTTTTCAAGAATTTCTGCCAAACGGCTAGTTTTGGTTAGTAGAGGCTATAAATACCCCCACCACTGCACAAGGGCTAAGGTTAGAGACTCATTGCGTATTTGTTGAGCCCTAGAGCATCCATACCACCCTCTTTCTCTCATTGAGCATTAAATTAGGGTGATATTGCAATTAGTGCAAGAAATTCATTTGTTGATCCACTTAGCACAAGAATTGCATTCAAGTGAAGCCCGTGATTCATTACTCTTAGTGCTTGCCGGCACTTGGACGATTGGGCGGAGATTGGCTCGGTGATCTTTTCAAGAAGGTTGTGAGAAGGCCCGGCAAATTGTGAAGGCTTGGAGCTCGCCTACCCGGAGAGGGAAATGGCTACCAATAGTGATCGAGGCGATTAGGCTCAATTCGTGGATCCAATTCGATTCATTCGAGCTTACCTCAACGTGGACTAGGGGAAACCGGCAAGTTTCCGAATACCACGGTAAAACATCGATTGTGTTCACTTGTTCTTAGCTCTTACTTATTTATATCATTGTGATCATTTGCTTGTTTAGAGCTAGGCTTGCTATATTGATAACTAGAATTGCATAGGCTTATTTGCTCTTCATTATTACTAGTTAAAATTGTGAATAATTAATCAAGTGAACAAGAAAAGTTTAAAAACCTCCTATTCACCCCCCTCTAGTCGGTATCCTTATCCTACACCCTTTCACTTCGCTATCTCTATCCTCCTCTTCCCCTTCCCCATCCTCATCTCCTCGCCTCGCCTCGCCTGGCCACCTCCATGCATTGTTCTCCCCTCTCGCAAGTGTCATCAGCTGTGCTGATTTAGATGCAGTGGTGACGGGTTGGATTTAGCGGTGATGGGCACTTCCCCTTCCCCATTGCCATCGCGTAACCGTTGCTATCTAAGCCTGGCAAGGAGGCATGCGTTTTTTTGTGAGGGCTACTACATAAAGCTATCCTGTTAGACCCCAATCAAACGAGATAGCTGCTTGGCCACTCCCCTCCCCTCGTTCTCATTGTCGCTCCCCAGTGTCCCTCCCCGCCGCTCCCTGTCCTTCTTCTAGCTGCTTTCCCGCTGTTCCCCCGCTGCTGCTCCCCCTTTCCCCCTCTTTTTTCGGCACGAGCAGCTCCACACCCCTCGTCTGCCTCCCCCACCACTGACAGCCCTCCCCACCGCCACCACCCCATCCAACCTAACATTCACAGCGCTGCCGTCTTGCCCGTTCCTCCCTTCGCCACCGTCCACTGCCCTCTGGCGTTGGCAGATGCCCTTTGTCACCGCCCACTACCGGGCCACCGCTTCCTTGGCCTCCCTCGACATCCGGGGGGCATGCATGGTGAACCCGTCGTTGTGGTGGCGCTGCGCCAGATCCAGAGCCAGAGGCAGCGGGGAGGAGGAGGAATAGGAGGCCGCACTATGCCGTTGGCGAAAGAAGAAAAAGTATATCGTTCGTAAGTTCTCTTTTTTTATTTGGATCGACTTTTATTCAAAAATATTTTTTGAATTGATTTTATCATTTCTTTGTCCCCTTAATTGTTTTTCATCTCAGTCTTTTTTTGCTAAAATGTTTTTTCGAGTGGATTTTTTGTCTCGTCCTTTTTTACTGAATTGTTTTTTTGAATAGTTTTTTTTGTCTCATACATTTTTCCTGAATTTTATTTTTGTCAGCTGATTTTTCTTTTTTAACATTTTCAACCAACACAATTTCAAAATAAAAAGTCCGAATTTCCCCCCCAAAAAAGAAAACATTTTGGGGGGGGGGGAGTTGCACAACTCACGGACGCCCTTAGAACAAATGCACCTGTCAATTCCTTGCTTACCTTCGTTCACATATTCTGATTTGCACGAAACGATCCTAACATGAAAAGGCAGCTTAAACTTCCAATTTTCAGATCAATGAAATATGACATCACATTTGAGGAGATAACTTAACGGCATTAAATGACCCAACTTTGCCCTTTGGAAATATATTGTTGTTGCTACTAATGCTCAGCTATTACCATTTCTAATATGTTAAAAAAGGGGGAAAATGCTAACTATTCAAAATGTTCTACGCTTTGCGTCTAAAAAATAATCAACCCTCGAGAGGGTTATCCTTGCAAAAATTCCCCCCAAAAAAACCGCTCTTCCGCCGCCCACAACATAAGCAGGCTGCCGCGCGAAGGGGCAATCTGGTAATTTACCGCCTAATGCTCGATCCCTCCAAGTCTCACCCACTGACAAATGGGCCCCACGTATAGACCCACTGGGCAGTGACTGTTTAGTCGGTGAGCCTAGCAACCCTGCTGGCCTGCAGGTGGGGCCCACCGCCAACTCAGCATCACGTATGCGCATTCTGGGCACCTACATATAAACCCCCCACGAAGAAAAGATTAGTTAAAACCCCGACAAAATAAAAAGATTCTCTCTCCCCCTCGATCGTCTTGGTCTCTCTCTCTCTCTCTCTCTCTCTCTCTCTCTCGCGCGCGCGCGATTTCTCCGGGGGTTTTAGTTTCGGTTCTTGATCGTTTGGTAGCTTAAGACCATCGGGGAAACAGAGAAGCCGGAAGGATCGCACCACCGGGACCTCGTCCAAGGTGAGCTTCCGTTTCTTTTGATTATTATTTTTAGGTTTTTTTTCCTTTTAATTTTTTTTTGAGTTCGATTGCGTCCGTAGTCGGTGATCATCCATCAGCGATCCATTGGTTTTGTTTGGGAGGTTTGGTTTTGCTTACCGTTTCTGCCATTTTGATCTGATCTTCTCATCTTGATTTGGAGCGGCCTCCTTTGTCTGAATCGTTCTTGTAGAGTGGGAGCTGTTGTGATTGTTGATGCTTTCCTGCTTGGATTTTGATTTTTCTGTTTGTTTCGTTCTTTTCCTTTTTTGCTATTTCGATCTGTTCTTGGATTTCTAGGTCAGTTACCGCTCGATTTTTCCTGTGCCATCCTTCCTCGCGGCGGGGGATGGTGGATTTGTTCTTGTGAAGTTGATGGGGTTTTGCTAGTTTCGATCGGATCGTTCTTTTTGACTTTTAAGTGCTGCAGATGGCATGCCTCTGCTCGGGGTAGGCAGTGATCGTGAGAAAGTTGGTGAGCTCGAATTGTCGTTTTTTGTCTTTTGCCTTTTCTTTGTTGGTTGCTGGTTTAATTGTTGGTTATTGCGTTTGGTAGCTAGAAGCTTGTTCTTCAAAGGTCGGTGAGCTCGGATCAAAGTTTCGATTTATGATCGATCGGATCTTGTACTAGTTTATGTCCTGTGCATGCAATCTTTTTCCTGATCGGCCTTTTGCGAAGTCGGTAGGCTTTGGTGGAAGAAGAGATCAGCTAATTCTTAATAATACCACAATGTTAACTCTACCAAAAAAAGATTCTTGCTGTTGCTTTTTCTCTGTATCCTTCAGCATCCAGTCTGTAGGCAAGATTTTTTTTAGGGAGTGTCTATACAACATTCGACTGTTTTTGAGGACAGAAACAGTATTGAGCTTCTTTTAGGAAGACCCATTGAGATTTTTGAGCCTGCTTTGAGTAGGATTCGATTTTTAGGTTACAGAATTATTGCACATTAGCTCGACGTATGTGTATTCGTGATGTAAGGATCGATGATAGTACTTCTTGTTGTAATTTGCAGAAAGGAATAGCTAAGCTAGTCGCCCGTGATGGAAGTGGAACAGGCTGCCGAAGTTATCTCTGGAGAGACGACTGGTCTTAAGTCGCCTGATAAGACTCAGGTAAGAAAATCTTTACTATTATAAAAGAACAAGTTGGTGGTTGTACGTCCATTCTCCTCCAACCACTCTATTCTTTTAACTTCTCATCATTCTCCACTTTCCAACTGATCAGAGCAACTCTCTTCTATAACACGATTCTCTATATATTCAATAAGTTCCATTGTAATGCACGGGTACGAAAATATTATATACCTAATGCTGAGTACATGCTTGCGATTCCTAACGCACTTTCATAAACGAGTGTCGTTACATATCTTATTAGATTTTCTTAGGATGTTTGGTTCTTGTCCTTTGCAGTAGCTTGTTTATCATGTCCAGTTTAGTTGTTTGGCTTCCAGTAGTACCACACTAGCATTTTCTTGAGGCACAGAAAAGTGTGGTTTCTGAACATTTATTTGGGTGACTAAATAGAATGTTGTGTTCAGTCATTTGTCAATTCATTACATTGGTCTCTGGTCTCCTGAATTTCATTGATTTTTAATATGTGAAAATCCTGGAGTTTCAGAAGATAGATGGTAATTGGTGGCCATAAGAAAACATTAATATTCACGGCATTGCGTATTGAACATTGTAACGCAGTTTTCATTGTTGGTTAAATGGGTTATATGGAAAGTTCACTATAGTGTTCAGTTTGAGGTCTTAAATATTTGCATCCATTGCATTGAATAAGATTCTAGAAGGAGGGTGGAGATTAGAAAGTCACCAGGAAAGCAACTGCTTAGAGGCTCAGGATTACTGAAAGTCTTACACTTCGACGGCATTGGTATTTTTCTTTCAATGAAGACATGTCTATGTTTCACTGACGACTTGGTCATTGTTAGATTTGGAATCCCAAAGAGATCACTGAATTCTCACAATGCCACTGTCGCAGGTACATGATGATGACAAAGAAAATCTTGTAAACAGGAATTCAAATCTGCAAGTGAAGGAAACACACAATAATGAGGATGACGGGGCAGGATCCGATGGTTTTGAGCTGATAGATGTGAAGGAACACTTTGATTCTGCAAAAGTGGAGGAAGAAAGGGCAAGTCGAACAACTAGAACAGATGATGTCTCGTCTTTGACAAAGGAAAGTCCCATAGAGGAAGATAAAACTAGAGCACTTGAAGAACAAACACTTCCAGGAAACTTGAGACCTCAAGAATCTGCCATGTTGAACCAAGAAACAAAACGATTGGAGGAATTAACAAGGCGTATTGCAGAGCTTGAATTTGAAAAGGACAGATTGATAAAGGACATGACAGAAGCACAAAATAAGCAGAGTCTACACTACAATTCTCTACAAGAAGCACAAAGATCTCTCACCGAGAAAGACAAGGAGCTGGCTGATGCAACACAATCGCTGAGGGAGCTGGGGTCTGAGCTTGAAAGCTCGAAAAAGAGGATTCAAGAAATTGAAGCCGAATTAGATTCATCAGCTGATAAGCTCCAAAAACTTGAAGAGCTGAAGGATGAAAGAAGCTTGCATGCTGCACAGGAGGCGAAGAGGGCCTTGGAACTTGATAAGATGCTGGAAACTGCGCAGTTGAACATGAAAGAGATGGAAAACCAGATCAATACTCTTCAAGAGGAGATAACGGGACATCAAGACAAGGCCATAGATCATCAGCGAGTAGAAGAATCACTGAGAAGCACAATCTCAGAACTCAAGTTGGTACAGGAGGCATTGGGGTTATCAAAATCACAAGTGGCTGATTTGGAGAAGAAGCTTGACTCTCAGCATGCCAACATCAGTAAACTCACCGAAGAGTTGAGTATCCATTATTCATCTGAAGAATCACTGAAGGAAAAGAGTCTTAAACTAGAGAATGAACTTTCTTCTGCATACGAAGAGCTACAATCAAAACTTCTGAGTTTGCAGGAAATGGAGATGAAACTTGAAGATCAGATAAGGGAAAAACAGACAAGTGAAGCTACACTGGAGAAGCAACAGGTGCAGATACTCAACCTGCAGGTTGGGCTTGATGAATTGAAGAATGAAAATGAAACTCTGCAAGGCACTCTAGCTGATCTTAATTCAAAACTTTCAGAGAGAGACTCCATGCTACATCAGGCTGAAGATGAGCATGCTAAAGCGCAGTTGCTCCTCTCAGAAGCATTGTCACATAAAGAAGAATTGGAGATGAATCTGAAATCTCTCAATGAACAGCATGGTGAGTCCAAAGCTGTTGTGGAAAATGCAAACCAGAAGATTCTTGAGCTTAAAGCACAAAGCCAGACACTGCATGCAGCTGAAGAGTTTATGAAGTCACAGCTGGAAGAGGCTGAGACAAGGGTGGCAGTTGCTGAGAAGAAAAGTTCGGATCTTGAGCAACAGCTCAGTGAGTTCGAGACTAAATTAGTTGCTTCAAGTGAACAAGTAATTTTGCTGGAAGAGCGTGTTCAACAAGAGGCAGCTTCATCAGCAGAAAAAGAAAAGCAGCTTGAAGAAGCAGTGAACAGTGCAGAGGCATACAAAGAAAAGATCAATGAGTTGCAATCTTCTCTGGATTCCTTGACATCTAAAAATCAGCTACTTGAACAAGAAGTCAAGGACCTGACTGACAAGTTCTCAGAGCATCAAGAACAAGCTCATTCTATTCATCAAAGAAGTCTTGAACTGGAGACCTTGCTTCATACATCAAAGTCTGATGCTGAAGGTGCACACTCCCGGACGCAGGAGCTGGAGCAGGAGCTGAACACCACACATGCAAAGTTCAAGGAGGTTGAAGCAGAACTAGAACAGTACAGAAGCAAGGTTTCTCAACTTTCCGATGATTTAGAAGCTTACCAGACAAAGGCAGCTACCCTTGAAGCTGTGATGGAAGCTGCAAGTGGAAAGGAGATAGAGCTTATGGAGTCGTTGAGCCAAATCACAGAAGAAAAGAAGAAACTAGAAGAACTAACAGCGGAATATGAAGAAAAATTAAAAGGGCACTTAAAGGAAAAACAATCTTTTGAAGAGAGGTTGCAGAGCCAAGAATTGAAGGTGCTGGATTTAGAAGATTTGTTGGCAAAATTGAGAGAAGAAAAACAAAGTCATGAGAACACCATTGCTGATCTTAGCCTGCAACTATCCAATAAGAACGATGTGTGCATGCAATTGGAGTCCCAGTTAAGCCAGGCAGGGGATGATCATAGCAAAATGAGATCACTTTTCTCTGAAGCACAATTACACAAAGAGGAGCTGGAGCTAAATTTGAAATCTCTTAATGACCTGCACATCGAATCCAAAACAGCTGCAGAGTCTGCAATACAGAGAATTGCAGAGCTTGAAACTCAAGTTCAGGAATTAAATGCTGCTGAGCAAAGTTTGAAGTTGCAGCTTACTGAGTTTGAGTCAAAATTAGCATCTGCTGAGAAGAAGAGCATGGATCTTGAGCAAGAGCTTAATGATGCTACAGAGGAATGCAACAATTGCCGTGCGACAGTTGATGAATTTTCTGGGGAGCTTGAAGCATACAAGGAGAAATCAACTGGTCTCGAGGCTTCATTGGTAGAAGCAAAACAAAAGGAGGCTGAGTTGTCAGAGAAGTTGGCTCAAGTTAATGAAGAAAAGGAGAAGTTTGAAGAACTGTCAAAGAAAGCCACCATAAGGCATTTGGAAGCAGAGAAGCAGGTTCAGACTTTACAGGGTGAAGTAGAATCTGCCCGAGGCAAACTGGAAGAGGTGGATAATGATCTTCAGGCTATGGGTATTAGAGAAAATTCAGTACTTGAGAAGCTTAAATCTGCAGAGGAGAAACTAGAGCACAAAGGGAGGGCACTAGAACATGCCACTTCCAAGAAAATAGATCTGGAAGCTCTGTACCAGTCTTTACTTGAAGATACAGAGATGAAGCTCCAACAAGCAGCGGACAACTTGGCTCAGAAGGAGACAGAATGCCAGGAACTGTCTGAGAAGTTGAAGTTGGCCGAGGAACAAGCAGCATCTTACCAAGCAAAAGCAACTGCAGCCACTGAAGAGGTGGAGTCCATGAAGGTGGAGCTAGAAGCCTTTGAATTGGAGATTTCTACTCTTGAGACCACCATTGAGGAACTCAAGACCAAGGCCTCCCATGCTGAGTCAAAGGCTGAACAGGTGTTGGCTGAGAGTGCGACGATGAGTGGCGCAAATCAGGCCCTAAAAGAGGAACTTGATGCTAAGCTAGCCATGCTTCATGAACTGAAAGAGCAGTTTAATTCTACTCATGCTGAAAAGGAAGATGTTGTTACGAAGCTAGCTGTGCATGAAAGGACGATAGAACATTTGACTGAGGTGCACAGTAGAGGCTTGGAGCTCCAATCCGCAGCTGAATCAAGGAATGCAGAGATTGAAGCTCAACTGCGTGAAGCTCTTGAGACAATAGAACAGAAAGATTCAGAAGTTCAAGACTTGAACGAGAGGCTGGTTGCACTTGAGTCTGAGACTGAAAGTTTGATGCATGTGAATGAAGCTTTGAAACAGGAAATCAATGCTAAGCTAGTCATGGTTGATGAGCTGCAGGAGAAGTTTAGTTCTGAGAAAGAAGAAGCTGCAGAGAAGCTAGCTGATCATGAGAAAACAATAGAACATTTGACAGAAGAGCATTCAAGGGGCTTGGAGCTCCAGTCTGCTACTGAATCAAGGAATGCAGAAATTGAGAGTCAACTGCATGAAGTTCTTGAGACGATAGCACATAAAGAAGCCGAAGTTACGGACTTGAAGGAAAAGCTGGTTTCTCTTGAAGCTGAGAATGAAAAACTGGCTGGTATGAATGAGGCCTTAAAAGGGAAAGTGGATGCTAAGTTGGCTATGTTTGATGATTTACAGGAACGGTTTAGCTCTACTCATGCTGAAAAGGAAGAAGCTGTAGAGAAGCTAGCTGCTCATGAGAGAACGATCACACACCTGACAGAGGTGCACACAAGAAGCGTGGAACTCCACTCTGCAGCTGCATCGAAGAATGAAGAATTTGAAGCTCAGCTGCGAGAAGCCCTTGAGACGATAGAACGGAAAGAAGCTGAAGTTAAAGACTTGAGCAAGAAGCTGGATGCTCTCGAAATTGAGTTGGGATATTATGAGGAGCAGGCAACCGAAGCTGCTGCCACTGAAGAAAATCATAAGATTAAATTTGATGAAGCTGTGCACAAAATAAAGAGCCTAGAAGAACAACTTGCAGAAACGCAAAACAAGGTTGAGCATTTCCATACAGAGAAAGAAAACTTGGTTACTGCAAATAGTAGTTTGAATGAGGAGCTGGAAGTACATGAGAACAAGCTGAATGAATTACAGCTGGCACTTGATGTGGCAGTAGCAGAAAAGGAGGGGTTGTCTGAAGAGATTCATTCATTACGGAAAACACTAGATGGCATGATTCAACGCAAAGAAGAACTGGAAAGCCAGGTGATCAAGTGTTCTATATTTGTTGTTACCGCTGCTTACCGCCTGTAGCTTCAAAATATTTTGTCATACTACATAGCTGTTTTCTGGTCATTACATATACTGTAGCTTCAAAAGCACTAGAAAAAGAACCTTTCTTGTTCTTTAAACAAAATAGAAACTTTTTTCAGGTATCTTCTACTTTGGAAGAGCATGAAGAACTGAAGAGCGAGTACCAAAATACTCTGGAAGAGAAGCAGATGTTGAATGAGAAGTATGAAATTGCAAAGAAAGAGCTTGAGGAAGCAATAGCCAAGTTGGAGGAGCAAATGGATGTAGACAAGTCAGAAAAAGAGTTGCACATCTCAAAACTTGAGAGACAGATTACATTGTCTGAGCTAAAATACATGGAGGAGGTATGTCTCTATGTTTCTCCCTCTAAACTACTTGGGGTTTTGACTTTGGAAACATTATCCGTATAATGTATTAAATCTTTTCAGATCCAGACCATGCAAGTGGAAACAACTGAAAAGGATGAAGCACTAACGGCTAAGGTGCAGGAGCATGCAAAGTTACACCATGAAAAAGATGAGTTGGAACAACAATTGCTAGAAGTTAAAAAGGAATTGGATGATGCTTACCATACCATAGCAAATCAGGTAAATTAACATTGTTAAATGCATTTCTAAAATATAATATTTTTCTTACTGTCAAGCCTTTCTGCTAAATGCATAAGGGATTGTTGGATCTATCAGTTCCTTACTTGTTTACAGATGAAGCTTGTGTGCCTTGACAAGGCTTGCTGCTATATCAGTGCGCATATATCCGATTCAATTATTCGGCAGTCATTAATTGATAAATCTATCTCGACATGTTCACATGGCTCATAAAGAATTCTAAGTGGTTCACTTGAAATATTTGTTATCTGGCTTAATTGATACCATATAAAAATGATGGCACAGTGGCAGTGTGGATAAATTGCTAAATCTATCTCGACATGTTCACATGGTTCATAAAGAATTTTAAGTGGTTCACTTGAAATATTTGTTATCCGGCTTAATGGATACCATATAAAAATGATGGCACAGTGGCACCTGCCTCTCTGTATCACTATGTGATCAACAGTCTTTTTATGTAGTGAAGTTGTTGGTTAGAGAGCATCCAAACATTCTGACACTTGTCTCTTCAAAATTGTATCGTTGTCTGAACTAGTCTTGACATGAAAAATCTTTGTTGTTTTTTGGCAGGAAGAGCAAGCTTCAGTGAGGGAGATAAAGTGGGATGCGTATAAGAAGTATTCAGAGGATCAACTGGAAGCTGAGCAGCAGCATGCTGCAGAGCTGGAAGTGCAAGTATCAGCTCTTAAGCAGCAGCTGCAAGAAGCTGAGATCCATTACAAGCACAAGGTGGGATTTTATCCGAGTGCCTATTCTATGCTGTAATACTAGTTCACCTGTTGCATGTGACAGAGGATGTTATGGCTCCAAAAACAAGGATATTGTGATTAAATTCTATCATTTGTTTTTAGTCTTCACATTATTCAATGTGAAAGTCTCATGTTCTGAGGCATCCAGTTTATTGCTGTCATTTCTCATTCAAAATGGAAGCATCATGACTGAAGGCTTGCATGATTATGGATTCGGGGGAAACATGGATAGACATAGATATTTTTATGGCAACTATATGAGATAATAAAGCTATATTTTATCACATCAAATTTTATTTGGATATTATGATATTTCTTGATATCTTAAAATGATTAGTGTTTCTTTTGACAGGAAGAACGAATTTCTCTAAGAGAAGTTCAATGGGAAGCAGATCAACAAAATTCAGTGGATGAGCTAAAAGCTCAGCGTCAGTATGCTGCAGATTTAGAAAAACAAATCAGAGCTCTTACACAGCAGTTACAAATAGCCGAAACACAGTACAAGCAGAAGGTAAACTTCCATCCTTATTGGAGTAGTTAATAGTAAAAAAAACATCACAATATACGAGGACAGATTTGAAATAGCACAAAGAAGATTTACAATATTGTGGTAATCATATTACATATTCTTGCTGATACAAAACCTGATAAAATCACTCCATACTGTCTACTGTTTCCACTGATTAAGGGCACTTTGCCTTTAGCATCAGAAAACTTACCTTGGCCATTGGAACTTGGAGTTTCCAGAATTGCTTTGGCACTTTATATGTTTATAACTTTATATGCATGATGCATTTGCACGTTTACAGCAACTTTTCTCCATGTATTGAAGTGTCTTGAGTTTTCCAGGTTACAGAAGAGAGGGAGAAGTTTGCTCTCGTTAACACAGAACTCAACAAGATGACACAAAAGGTGAGCAAGAGTGCTGAAATGGAGAAGAAGGTACAGGACCTTGAGCAAAAGTTGCAGCTAGCTTATTCCAAATCTGAGGAGCAGGTAAACAGAAACAATGCTATGAAATCTTTTAGTTACCTCTGGTCGGTTGTTATTAGGAATTTAATCACATCATCTCTTTTGCAGGCAAAGAATGCTGTGGAATCAAGATCCCAAGAATTCAGCCTGGACTCATCAACTCTGTCAAACAAACAACATGACAGATCTCAGGCTCCCGACACGATCTCTCCAAACCAAACACAGGAAGAAATGCGAGAACCTTCCGGTATCATGGCCTTCAAGTTCATCCTGGGAGTCGCCCTGTTGTCCGTGCTCATCGGTGTATTTCTTGGAAAGAGATACTAGAGCTGCTTTTGTGAACGTCTCTCGGTGCCCATGGCAAATCTCATTGTTAATACTGCTTTCCGTGAATCAGAGTTACTCTAGCTGAACCTGAACAATGCATAGTCAGCGGAAGTTTGAGAGATTGGTGGCCTTCACGGATGGATGACTTCTAGGGAGAAGTCAGAAATCCTGGAAAAAAAATTTCCTCGTTTGGAGTTTTCTCTTTAGTTTCTTTTTGGGTAAGGGGGCTAGGAATTTGATTTTTGTTCATTCCTACCCTTTGCATGCAAAAGGCCATCTGCATGCAATAGGTTTTGCTGTCAATGAGCTTGTATTTACATAACTTTGTAAAGCAAAATCAGAAGTTCAGGGATGCGAAACATGATGCCTTTGCTAAGTTGATCATATTTTCATACCAAGAATGTGAGTTTTATTATGCTGTACAATCACTCCAGTGTTTTTTATCTTTATCTGAATTGCTGGTCAGCAAGAAGTGTCACATTTCTCCAAGATCAAAAGGTTTTCATCCCATGGCATTTCTTTTCTTTCTTGAAATTATATGGGATATTATGTATATGTGCACTGCCCAATGAAGCTTTTCCTCTCTGTAAATCTCACTCGCAATGATGTATTTCCATATTCTACTTTCACTGCATAGTGCTACTTTCTTTTGGAGATCATATGATATGAGTGAATGAATCTGGTCACATTTGTATTTTTGCAGGTGCATGCATGAGTCATACTGTTGCCTTGTAGGTAAGGGAGGAGTCCAATGCATGTTAATATGACGATGAGATCAGAAGATTCAGTTTTCAAGGCATCTCCCTTTCTCACAGTTCCATAGCTAGCAGATCAGGAGTTGAACAATCTGACGTGTTTTCGTTCATTCTTATTAGTACATATGCTAACCTGACATTAATTAACACTGAACTTCGGAATCAATTTTTCATGTGAATTGACACAAGCATTGAACCAGGATTGAGAGGGGGGAAACACAAGCACACCTACAGGTTACAGTAATGTGTCACAACATGCTACCATGTTGGTACTATTGTAGGTTTTTGGTTACAGCCAGCGGTAGTTGTGCTGGGGAAAAGATGCCGCCCTCTTTTGGAAAAAAAAAGGCATGTCAAGATAGCATAATCAGGATGGTAAGATAAGACAGAAAATTTGTGCCATGGCAAGGTGGTTGGGACAGAAAAAATCGGCGGTAATCGAATGGCTACTATTAATTTTGGATATCTTTGCGCCTGCGATGACTAAATAAGAACGGCAAGAATATATCACATGGTTATTGTAGCGCACAAGATTTTATCTCTAATCTCTCAACCATCCTTATCTCTAACCTCTCTCATCCTAATAACCTCTCTCTCCCATCTCCAATATTTTTCTCCTATCCTCACGAATGAATCTTCTATCTCTCTTTCTTCCTCTTCTGCGTGGCCGATGGCTTGTCATGGCAGACGGTGACGGCGTTGATAGCAGACAACGTGGCCAGTGTGCTGCGGCAGCACTCGACATGGCGGCGTGGCATGCGCGCGTAGTGGGGAGCAGCGCAGCGAGCGTGCGCGGTAGGGCGGCGGCTACGACACCACAGTCGGCGGTGGTGGCAGCACCACAAGTGGCAATGTGGCGAGTGGCAGTCGGCGCAGCGCAGCGTGCGACGGAGGCGTGGTGTGGCACGGCTGCGGCGTTGCACTCAGGCGTCGACGGCCAGGCGTGACATGGTTGCGGGCGACGATGTTTGGCAGCGCGCATGGCCGGAGGAGGCGCGGTGGTTAGGCGCCGTTAGGCCGGGCGGTGGTGGCTATTGGGTGCAAGCTAAGGCGGAGCGACGGCCATAGAGGTGCAGCCGGTGGGCGCTAGGGCCGACGGCGCCATGGCGGGCGGTGGTGGTGGCCATTGGCGGAGGCCGGCGGCGGTGGCCGGAACCGATTCCACGACCGTGGGATTTGGTTGGCCCAGAACCAAGGCCAAATCACGTTTCACACCACATTTTTGTGAGATCGTGCTGTGGGCGTGGTTCGCACGACCGAATAGCGATTTGCACAATGAAGGCCCAGCAAACACGTTTTCTTCCGGCCGAACGATCTCTTGCTGTCCTTTCCACAATTTTACCATAACTCTCGTCTGATTCACCCCCGTTCCACCGTGTAGGTTCTCACGCAGCTATTAAGGGAGCGTCCGTGCAGTTGCGCATTCTAGATCCTTCGTGCAACGTATCCACCGAGCGTGCTCAAGGCAAGAACCTCGCGGCCGTGACCTTTTTGTTTCGCATACCACGTGTTTCCATATTACTTGTCACCTAAAGTTACCTGATTATTATCATATCACTAAAATTACATGGCTAAGCTCATATCACTACAGTTACCTGATTATTATCATATCACTAAAATTACCTGTTTAATCTCAAATCACTAAAGTTACTTGATTATTATCATATCACCAAAATTACCTGGCTAATCTCATATCACTAAAATTACCTGATTATTGTCATATCACTAAAATTACTTGGCTAATCTCATGTCACTACAGTTAAATGATTATTATCATATCAATAAAATTACCTGGCGTATCTCATATCACTGAGTTACCTGATTATTATCATATCAATAAAATTACCTGGCTAATCTCATATCATTACAGTTACCTGATTATTATCATATCACTAAAATTACCTAGCTAATTTCATATCACTAAAGTTACCTAGCTAATTTCATATCACTAAAGTTACCTGGCTATTCACATATCACTAAGGTTACCCGGTTATTATCATATCCTTAAGGTTTGCCTGGTTGTTATTATATTACTAATGCTTGCCTGGTTATCAATATATTATTAATGCTTGCCAGTTTTATACTTTAAATATTGTATTCATACCATGATGTTCTAGGTTATCTTTAAATATTGTATGCATACCATGATGTTCTAGGTTATCTTGTTCACATACTTTTATGTTCATTAGATTACTCAGTTATTAATGTTTAGAGTTCATGCTTAAATTGTTAACAAGGATAGCGGATGATCATGTTATAGACTTAGGTTAAAACCAGTAGCAATCTTTTAAATACCAATTTCTATGTTTAATCTTTCTGATATCATGATGTATTGCTGGTATGGTTTATTATGTGAGTCATGATCGATATATATTAACAAATGTTAATTTGACTAATAATCACCTGTCACGTAATAAAACTTAGTTGGTTGTCAACCCTTGTGTGAGCTACGTTATAATGCCTCTTTTAAAATAATTCCTAGACCGTTATCACCGTGTTATCATTTCACATCAACATCTATCGCGATATAATGCTTATTTATTTCAAACCTTTAGCGAATCCTTCCATTTATCATAACCTCATCTTACCTTTCACTCAGTTCCATCAAATTCACACCATTTTACCTGTTAATGATATAACAGTTACCTGGCCAGGGTTAACCAGATACAGGGGAGATTTCCACCCACCTGGTAACATACGGGGGGCCGTACACTTTCGTTACTTAGGATATTACATCCCGTCTACGGTTGTACAGTCGAAGATAGTGTTGTGCCTGACTATTCTCGTATAATCGGGTATATGGGAAGTAATCGCCGGTGCTATTCTCATAACCTGCTAAATAACAATTATCTTTGATTCCACCGTTCCTGTTGTCTCATTACTCAGAATATCATATAACATGTTAACAATATGACAGTTACCTAGCCTGAGATTATCCATATATAGGGGAGATTTTCACCCACCTGGTAACTTACGAGGGGTCGTACACTCTCGTTATTTTGGATATTATATCCCGTCTGTGATTATACAGTCGAGGACAGTGTTGTGTCTGACTATTCTCATATAATCGGGTATGTGGGAAGTAATCGCCGATGCCATTGTCATCACTTGCTAAATAACGATTATCCTTTATGTCATTGTTCATGTTACCTCTATCCCTAACTTTCATCGATGTTTCCGGTAACCTAGTTCCATTGCAATTAATCTGTATCAATTACTTGTTTGTATTACTTGTTCTTTAGTTACCATGTTACGACCGTTATTGGGTACTTCATGAGATTTCTAAATCTTACGCTTGCTCTTTTCATTCTCAGGTAAAAGACCAGTGGAGTGATAGCAACATGCATGGGGGAGCACTCGAGTTTTTAGCACCGTGGCTTGCCACTATTTATGTCATTTTATTTATTCTTTATTTGGTTAGAAGTGGACCAGTCTCATATTTCAAACATTACTTTCAGTTTTCGTTGGCTCTCTAATAAAGTACCTTTAAAGTTTTAATTTTCGTATGGTTCCTATTGTTGCTTTTATTATTTATTTTTTACTTTAGCGATAACGTTCTATAGTAGTATTTCATATTGGTATGTGGGGTGCCATTCTCATAACCTGCTAAATAACAATTATCTTTGATTCCACCGTTCCTGTTATCTCATTACTCAGGATATCATATAACATGTTAACAATATGACAGTTACCTGGTCTGGAATTATCCACATATAGGGGAGATTTACATCCACTGGTAATGTACAGGAGGCGGTACACTCTCGTTACTCAGGATATTGCACCTCATCTGTGGTTATACAGTCGAAGACAATGCTGTGCTTAACTATTCTCGTATAATCGGCTATGTGGAAAGTAATCACTGATGCCATTGTTATAACTTGCTAAATAACGATTATCCTTAATGTCATTGTTTCGGTTACCTCTATCCTTGACTTTCATCAATGTTTTCGGTAACCTAGTACCATTGCAATTAATTTGTATCAATTATTTGTTTGCATTACTTGTCCTTTAGTCACCATGTTACGACTGTTGTTGGGTACTTGCTGAGATTTCTAAATCTCACACTTGCTCTTTTCATTCTCAGGTAAAAAGCCAGCGGAGTGACAGCAACATGCATGGGGGAGCACTTGAGTTTTCAGCACCGTGACTTGCCACTATTTATGTCATTTTATTTATTCTTCATTTGGTTAGAAGTGGACCAATATCGTATTTCAAACATTACTTTCAGTTGGCTTTGAAATATAGTACCTTTAAAGTTTTAATTTTCTTGTGGTTTCTATTGTTGCTTTTATTATACTTTGGCGATGATGTTTTATAATAGTATTTTATATTGGTATGTGAGGTGCTACAGTTATCCAAGGGCTGCATCGGTTTCTAAATTTTGATTGGCTTCTGTTTTTTTCTTCTTTCTAGTAAAATGGTTGTTTATTTCTCTCTATTCTCCCTTTTATTTTGGATACTAGCCAAAACTAGTGCATCACAATCGGTTACACTGCTGACACGGTTTATAATGATAGTTTTAAGGACCCTACTGTATGGAAACTGTTAAGGATTGGCATCCACAGGCTACCAATTTCGACGTCTGAAAAGTCTCCAGAAAGATCTGGCCACAGCCATGTGACAGATTTCGTGACTTTGCTAGTAAAGTCCATTAGCTTTCTCTATCCTATCCTAATGGAGAACAGTAGGGGACAAAACCACAGTTTATTATTATTATTAATCTATGCTGCTTTGCAATAGTGTTTTGTCTGAACTTTCAGCCTTTGCAATGTGTAATCCTGACACTTTGCAGCGATCAAACGAACGACTAGGATGGTCATGGCCATCATTTAGAAGGCATACTAATATCACCATTCCTTTTGTTCATCGAATCATGGGCACTGAGTCCACAGGAATCCATATATTTTGGGTGGGTAGGAAGGAACTGAAACCAGAGCAGATTGGCTCAAGGAGAAAGAGATAAAATAAAATGAAAGTTTCAGGTGGGCCAATGCTACAAAAACAAAGAACTTTCCACCTGATAAACTCTCTGTGCAACTGCACCCACATGATGCTCCACAAATCTCCAAAAGGAGAAAAGGTGAAAGATGGCAAAGGCAGGAACAGATGCCATTTTAAAGCCTATCAATGAGGAGAAGCCGTAGCATGCCACCACCCCCTATGAGATGTGACGATTTCACTTGGATTGGCAAGATGGCATAGATAGCACGAACCTCCAAAGATTCCAACTTGCATTCGCCATTCCCCACGAGTGAAAGAAAGAAGATAAGACGGGGCCATCTTTAGTTCTCTATCCACCCACGTTGTGATGATTGTTGAGTGAAATTGCATTTTCCTCGATCTCTCCCACGATACAACTCCGATACATATACCTATGGCATGCTCTTTTTAGCTGTGGGCTTGTGGCTTTTAGTTATGACTTGTGACTTTTGAGCTGTTTGTACGAAAGATTACAAAGTAACAGAAACTTATGTGTGGTTTTTGCCGATAGAAATGAAGTCAGTAAAGTATGTACTACAATTAAATAGTAGACCCTATCTTGAAAAAATATTCCGTTTCAAAGTTAGTTACTGTAAAAAAGACGAAAAACAACTTTTAGAAGCTGAAAAGAACAGGGCATATAATGTATATTGCTTAAATAATATTTAATAAAACTTAATTATATTTATCTTTAATAGAAAAATAGTAATATATATCTAATAAGAGCAACTATGATCTAATTCTATAAAATATTACTTAACTAATATGCTTTCTAAGTATATATACTGAACCTATATTATGGAACGAAAGAAGTAGCGTTGTGAATAGCAAAGTTATATATTTCAAATAGGCTCAACTACTACTAGTAGTAGTAATACTAGTACGGTCCAGTGGTATGCGATCAGGGCCGTCTTAGAGGGGAGGGCAGCAAGTGCGACGGCCAGGGGCCCATGCCACAGAGGGGCCCATGACTCCATGAGTATATGTATGTATATAGTACTTAGTATATGTATTTGGCATATTGAAATGAAAATTTAAAGGCCCATACACTTAGCACAAGTCCAGCAATCAATTAGGAATTAGCTTGCCGTCGCTTCCTATTCTGATATTCGGCTATTCTCGATCGCCGATCGATGATCGTTTCGCCTCCCTATCGCCCAGCCCAATCGCCAAACGCGGTGACGCCGCTCCGTGAGGCGCGACACCGTGAAGCCACGACACGCCGATGCCGCTCGTCCGCATGCGACGAGGGATGGGCCCCACGCCCCCACGAGCGGACGGCGGACGGCTGGACAGGATCACCCATCACCGATCAGGTTTCTTAAAAAGCATTGAAGCATTATTTTTTATTTGAGGTAATCATAATAGTTATTTTACCGTTCTTTTAGTTTGTTTATTGTACTATCGTTATCTTTTATAAACTAAACATATGCTGTAAGTTAACTCTTATTAGTAATATTATATACTTTATTAAAAAAATTAGATTGTTGGGCTCTTGTCGTCTTGCTTGCCCAAAGGCCCTTGAAATTGTTGAGACAGCCCTGTATGCGATTTAAGAGCGATGCCATATGTACCGAAAATATTTATACACATAAGACAGTACTGTGGTACATGCCGAGGATAGCGTCGAATTAAGCCTGGTCCCCTGTGGTTATTGGCTTTTTCTTTGTAGCACCTAGCTACCAGTATTTCCAAGAACAGTTCGCGTACTAGTTCGAGAGTTTCGCGCGATCACACTCGCTCGTTTCCAATCGGACGGGCAGGATGTAAACCAACCAGACGAGAGCCTGTCTCGTCCGAAAATCCCCAAGCGCCAGATCTAAATCGAACGGCGGAGACGGAGCCTCACCAAGGGAACGAGGGGGAGAGGACATGCTGCTGTTGGTGATGCTCTCCAGCGTGGCGCCAAGGCGTGGCTTGGCCCATCTTCTTTCTCCCCTCAGTTGCTGTCACCATGATGAGAGAGATCATCAGTGTGGTCCCCCACCCTGCCGCTGAAGATGGGGCGGCGACCCTATCCTGCCCTGGCTGCCTGCTCTCCTTCCTCGTCTTTCTCGCACCAATGCAACCTGCAATGTGCAACGCAATATTGCAACGCAGTGCATGCATGGCCAAAACCTCGCTGCGCCTGTCCCTCTCTGGTCTCATTCTTTATAATTTGCCTTTTTGACCTATCCTTGTGTTACTAACAAACTCGGCCTGTTAGAAAGTGCTATAGCTTTAAGTTTTTAGCTGTATCTTTTAGCTGATTGCTAGAGAGATTAAGGGAATAAGTAACAATTGCGTTGACAAGCTATCCCGTTTAAAACAATTTCTACAGTGACTTATACAAATAATGTATAAAAATAACTTTAAAAAATCAATCCATTCAAAAGCTAATTTTTAAAAACGAAAAGCTATAATCTGTTTAAGCCTCGCCTTAGCTTCACACGCACACAAAAAGCACACAAGAGACTAGAGAGTCCTGGGCTCAGCTCCAATCCGTCACTCAAGCACAGTACAGGATGGTTGCGGGGGGCACGGCGACAGCGTCCGGGCGCTGTCTACGGGAAGCTGTTTGCCTCCGGATGATACGGGGCATGAGCAAAGACAGCCTTTATTAAGGAACAACCGTATGTATTGGCCTCAGACTTCACCAGATCAGCAGGATTCAGAGAGCAAAAAAAGCTGAGATGCTGCCATGATTGTGTAATACATGTGGTTTAATTCGGTGTGGCTGGCTGTGGTTGAGTTTGGCAGTAGATATGTGGATCTTTCTGGTCGAGTTATACCGCCGACGGGTTAAGGACCATCTTGGGTGAAGCAAAGACAATAGTGATATTAGTGCTATTAACGGCAAATGTTATACTCTGATGCCCTCTATCTTATACGTAGCAATTTTTGGATCAGATCAGAGTTATAAGATACAACACGAGCGTGTACGATATCAAGAATAAAGTAGATAAATTTTATAAAGAGAATCAAATAACAATGACAAAACAATCCCGACATGTCAGCAAGATTTGGCGAAACCGACTATAAATTTCTTAAATACAACCTCAAAAGATTGACACTCTCTTATATCTCTCTCAAACCTTTTAAGACCATTAGATCATTGTTCTATACAAGAATTTAGTGCTAAATAATAACATTGCCTCTAATCTTCTTATGCACCTCTTGCTTTAGATAAATTGGTTTGTGACTTGGGTTCTCAATGACCTCACATCATAGCTTCGTATAGTCTCCCTATCTTTGAAGTAAGAATCATAATCCAATTAAAATTCATCTAAGAATTTTTGTAGCACACATCTCTAAATCCTACTGGGATTAGGATATGAGTTACCTCTCAACAATCTCCACATTGACTCCTATCATTTGAAGTCACCATGCTCCTCTAAGGATTCACTCTAACAAGGCTCTACTTTTTTTTGTGTGTTTCTTCCATCTTTGAGAGTGCCCCACTACAAGGCTTAAGCACATCACCGTAATGTGTGTCAATGTCCGGGTTAACCTGTCCAGACTCTTCACGTGAGAGCTTATTTGTTGTGTAGTTTGGTTACCACGCTTCTTGTTCCTACAATCCTTCATGCTATAAGTTTGTACCACGTTCGAGCTTCACCTGCTCGCTGGTACCTTGTGGTTGGTCCTACCACGCCTTCCTTCTTCCAACAAGTCAGACCTTCGCCTTCGTGATTTTGCAACTATTTTTGCAGTTCTGTACATAATTACAGATAAAATATGAGTATCTATCGCTGACAACATAGTTTCCTTCTCCTAACCAGGATTTTTATCAGATGGCTGCTCTTCCTTCAAGATTACACATTAATCGGTATCCTCTATTGCTCTGGATACTTTTGATGATCATTTGCATTTTGTAAGTAACTCATATGACTCCACCTCGAAGTGATACCTCATAACCTTGCAGTTCAAGTGACCTCATAAGATATTATATTCTTCTTTAAGTTGGGGACATACCAAACTCGCGTCAACATGTGATGTGCTCTATCATACATCTTCAATATGACTATTCTTGCTTCAATAATTACTTACTCCTCACATAGAAATCCTTCATTAAACCTGTCTCCCACTGAACATATATGGAAGTAACAACTTGAATCTAATATTCATCAATAAGAAGTAACTGATTGACTGACAAGTATATCTAAATCATCTTTTGCTACTACCACTGAGCATGTACCTTTTGTTTACTTTAAACTTGGATAGTCCTTTATCATATATTCTTCTTCATCACATAGATAGCATACAGGTATGCCCTTCCTCTTGCCCTTCTTTTTCCTGTGACTTTGCTTTTACCTACAACATCTACATCAGTCAATGCTTGATCACCTGAGGACGAAGATTACAATGGCTTTTTCAAGGACTCAGCCTTCAATAGATATGTAACTGTCTCATTGAAGTTAAAAAGTGCTTTTTCTGATGAGAATATTCATCACTACTTAGTCTCATAATAGTGGTAGGGTTCATCATCCTCAATTTTCCCCATCCAAACTAGTCAGTTGTATCATAAGTTTATTGAAAACATTAAGATGGTCAACGAACCGTATACTTCCTCCATGCGCAACATGTACAGATATTGCTTCAACACTCACTAGTTTGTCAGCGATTTTGCTATATACAATTCTTATAAGTCATTCCATAATTTTTTTTAATAAATTCTCTTTGATCACTAAATATTTTACCTCATCAAAGACACGTAGACGGATTATACTAATAGCCTTCCACTTTATCACTTTCTAATATTTAATGGATGTCTTTTTCGGTTTGTCCACTTTAAGAGTAACGATTAATGTTTGCAAGACAAGGACACCTTTCATCACATATTTTCACACACTGGAATTTTCTCCATTACCAAATTTCTCTACTTGATTACAACCCTCTCAAACATTTTATTACCATCAGATCTTTACAATATATAACAATCTAGCACTAAAAATAACATATTTTCTTTTTTTTTTGTACGTCTCTTGCTTTGGATTATTTGGTTTATGGTTTAGCTTCTATATGACCGCATCTTATAGCTTTATATAACCTCCTAGTTCTCTAAAATAAAGTATGACTCCAGTTCCAAAGAGAAGTAGTTATTTAAATCTAATTAATATTCATCTAAAAATCCTCGAAGTACACATTTTCAAGTCCCTGTTAGGATGAAGATATAATGAGAGTACTTTTCTTGCCTCGTATTGCACGCCATATCACAATCATTATTAGGTTGCCGTAGCTAGTTCTGGTTGTTTCTTTTCTGTGGGCCTCGTTAATTGGAAAGTTCTGCTACATCACTGAGTTTTTTTTTTTTGCCGAAATATCCGTGTTTAACATAGGATTAGAAAAAAATGGTATTCATCGGGTGAAAGTTATAAAAATAGCATCTTCACTACACGGTTACCATACAATATTAGCCTCAGACCAACACATAGGAGAGTATCGTATGATGATCGTGCGATGGAGAGCATCATTTTTGCAATTACGGCTACAAATGTGTTATAGTGACCATGTGGCACTCCGCCATATGTCTACCCAAGGTTAATGTCGCACGATAATTGTGCGGTGGAGAGCGTCATTTTTGCAATTACGGCTATAAAGATATTATTTTTACTAATCACATTTTAAAATCTACCATTTCGACCAAAGACTTGCTACCTCTTTCCTATAGACTATTAATCTATGAGAAACATCGACAATTTTAACATGGTAGTGTTATACTCTTTCGTTCTTTTTTTATTTAACATCTTAAAACCTATACTATCAAATTTTCTAAAATTTAACCAATAATAGATTGACTACATAAAAACTATATTATTAATTATTATTAAAAATATAATTTTACAAAAAATTGTGATCAAAAGTCACGTATGGGAGAACATGAAAAAGTCAAAAACAAAGAACGGAAGTGCCGTTTAGGTTTTCCCTGATTTTCTTGCGTCGGACTTTGAAAATATCGTTGTGGTGTTATGCCATCTTTCATTTGCCAAGGCTCGGGATGCAATACGAGAAAAGAAAATCGGGACACCTTAGGCCAGTCTCAGTGGGGTTTTATGGAGTTTTATGGGCATTAAATACGCTGACATGACACTGTATTGATGAAGAGAGATGATAAAAATTTCATGGAAGTAGAGAGAGTTTCATAGGAATGAAACTCTTCTGCACTGTTTCTAAAATATGGATGTGTTAGAAACTGGGACATGAAATCTCCACTGAGACTGATCTTAGAAAATAAGAGTGACCCAACCCAAAAGGGACGTGCACACAGGAAAGAAGAATGGCCTACGCCCATCGTTGCTTTCTATCCCGATCAACACAATTATTACTTGTGTTTAACATAAACTGCAAAATGTAACGGACTTATCCAAAAGCAACTCTCGTTATTCATTGATGAGTTGGCATCGACATCTCAACCGATGAAGGAAACACCTTCGACTGGCTGGCCTCACAAAATTTTGACCAATCACGGGGAAAGTTCTAGAACGATACAACGAACACCTTATCCAGATCTCTATACAGTTGCGAGTGTTTCTCAACTACGAAAGATCTACTTTTGGGATTTGAGCCTCGCTATCCCAACCGGGGATGCCTGTTTAGAAAGCCTATGGCCCTTTGTTGCTTTTTTAAGCTTTGGTTAGAATAGCTTTTCAAAATCATTGCTTTAAACATCTTTTTAAACCTAAAATTATTAATATTATAAAAGAACGAGTTGGTGGTTGTACGTCCATTTTCCTCTAACTGCTCTATTCACTCAACTTCTTACCATTATCCACTTTCCAATCGATCAGAGCAGCTCTCTTTTATAGCACGATTCTCTATTTATTCAATGAGTTCCGTTGCAACGTACGGATATGTAACTTTGTTATCTGTATCATTTGTGTCGGTGTTTGTATCGTCCATCACCGTTTCAAAAAGCCTAGACAAAAACTATTAATCGTAGTAAAAAATCATCAGCCACAATAAAAAATCATGACCAAATATCTTTTTCCTAGAGAGCAAAGAGGTACTCACATTCTTAAAGAAACTAATGGACCCTCCTAAGAAAGGGGGAATTTAACTTTTTGCCACCCTTATCGTTGCCACCTATCCAAATGCCATCCTTATCGTTGCATTCAACAATTTGCCACTTTTAACATGTGCTTGACTAATTTTTTGCCACTTTCGAGCCCGGGAAGCGCCATGTCAGCGCTCCCCGCCCCGCTGGCCCGCCATGTCAGCGCCTCCCCGCCCCGCTCGCCGGCGCCGCCGCGCGCGCCTCCCCCCGCCGCCTCCGTCCCCGCGCCTCCCCGCGCTTCCCCGCTCGCCGGCTCCGCCTCCGTCCCCGCGCCTCCCCGCGCGCCGGCTCCGGCTCCGTCCCCGCGCCTCCCCGCGCGCCGGCGCCGCCTCCGTCCCCGCGCCTCCCCGCGCGCCGGCTCCGCCTCCGTCCCCGCGCCTCCCCGCGCGCCGGCGCCGCCTCCGTCCCCGCGCGTCGGCGCCGCCTCCGCCTCCCGCGCCTCCCCGCGCTTCCCTGCTCGCCGGCTCCGCCTCCGTCCCCGCGCCTCCCCGCGCGCCGGCGCCGCCTCCGCCTCCGTCCCCGCGCCTCCCCGCGCGCCGGCGCCGGCTCCGCCTCCGTCCCCGTGCCTCCCCGCGCGTCGGCGCCGCCTCCGCCTCCAGCGCCGGCGCGCGGGGAGGCGCGGGGACGGAGGCGGAGCCGGCGCCGGCGCGCGGGGAGGCGCGGGGACGGAGGCGGAGCCGGCGAGCGGGGAAGCGCGGGGAGGCGCGGGAGGCGGAGGCGGCGCCGACGCGCGGGGAGGCGCGGGGACGGAGGCGGCGCCGGCGCGCGGGGACGAAGGCGGAGGCGGAGGCGGCGCCGGCGCGCGGGAAGGCGCGGGGACGGAGCCGGCGCCGGCGCGCGGGGAGGCGCGGGGACGGAGGCGGAGCCGGCGAGCGGGGAAGCGCGGGGAGGCGCGGGGACGGAGGCGGCGGGGGGAGGTGCGCGCGGCGGCGCCGGCGAGCGGGGCGGGGAGGCGCTGACATGGCGGGCCAGCGGGGCGGGGAGCGCTGACATGGCGCTTCCCGGGCTCGAAAGTGGCAAAAAATTAGTCAAGCACATGTTAAGAGTGGCAAATTGTTGAATGCAACGATAAGGATGGCATTTGGATAGGTGGCAACGATAAGGGTGGCAAAAAGTTAAATTCCCCCCTAAGAAAGCGTAGAGCACAATTTCTTAAAAGCAGAATAGAGGCACCGTTCACAACGACCAGCAATCACTCTACTACTGAAATACTGCTTTGAGATACTGTAGTTCAACATGCGGAAAAACAGTCTGTTTGTGTTGGTATTTTCCTTGATGATTTTGGCTGACTGAAAATAAATAATAATAGCTAAAAGAGTGGTTTTTAGAAAGAGAATGTTAAAAGTAAAAAAAGTAAGAGAGATATGTGTACCCGTGACAAAAGCGTAGCGAGATGAGTAGAGAAACCGTTTCAAGAAGCTAGATATTTATATTAGTTTTTAACTTTTATGACTTTTAGAAGTAGAAACAAAAAAAACAGAATCTAATACTGACCCTAGATGCACTTCTCATACTAGCGTAGTCTCAACTGAAGCCTGACTACCTTCGCGATGATCCAACAAAAGCAAGCAAACCCTAACCCCATGATCATTGATTAGGGGGATCGCCGAGGGCCACGTCGCGGCATCCCCGCCGCCTGCGATCCGGACCGTCCGTGTACCGGGAGACATGAACCACTATGCAGCCACAGCTCCAAACCAACACCCACAGCGACATCTCACGCGGGCTCAACAGTGCGAGCTTGACGGACCTGCCATGATCACCCCCTAGCTGGCGATCTCCCCTCTCCTCCTGCCCCAGATTCCCAGCATCTCTTCTCCTCTCTCTCCCCCCTTCTCTCTCTCTAGCCTCTTCTTTTCTTTTTTCTCTGGTGTCTTCTTGCGCTGTTTGTGTGCGCACGCATACACACGCTCGAACAGTAGGGGCCAAACTGAGCGAGGGCAGGGAGGCCTGCAAAGCTGGCATCTGCCACCTGCCTCGTCACAAACAGTGGAGATTCTCGTTTCCATTTCCCAATTATGGACAAACGCGCAGCAGCGGGGGAGGAGGAGGATTGCATAGCACAGCAAGAAGACGCGCAAGATTGAGGCCTACTTGCCATTTGCTCCGGCTGAGGTGAGCGGCTCGAATCCTCCCTTGAAATCCTACCAAGATCGGATCTTTCGGTGGTCCGTGAGCCCGGGAATGGAGGAAGGCGTTATCTTGGCGCCGTCTTCCCCTGCCTTTATCGATTTCCTGGGGTTTTTTTTTTCTGTTTCGCTCTCTTGATTCATGATTGCATTTGCGAGTTTGGTTATATATTGTGTTCGGGGATTTGCATGGGTGGTTGGTTGGGTGGTTAATCTGTTGTAGGTTGTCCCTAGTGCCATGGGAACGGGGGTTCTTGATGTTGCACGGTAACAGCTAGGTAGGGTTCCTCTTCTGTTGCCTTTACTTTCTTTCCCCCCTTTCGAGTTCGATCGTAGCATTGGCAAGCGTGTTGCTGCTTCCTGCTACTCCGCTTTAGGTGCCAAGTGTCACGGAAAGACGAGCTCTTGGCCTTCTAGAATTGTTACTACTATCTTGGAAGTTCGATCGCCGCCTTGTGATGTTCTTAGCAACTGGCTCTAATTCAGTGTGCCTTTGGGTTCTGCAAAAATCCAAATGCCACGGAGATAGCATTGCTCCAGTAACATGGATTTGAAACTTGCTCTTGGTTAGAACAAGGAGTGCCTGCTGCTTCGGCCCCCAATTTCTCCTCGGCGTGTGGTTTTTGTGCCTTTTGTTCCTGCTTCTCTTTCAAGAAAGTACATGATGCCTTTACCCAATTTCATTTTCAGTGCCGACTACTAAATTTTGTGTAGGTCCTACCTTTTGCTCCAATTTGAGACTATCATTGCAAGTAGTTGTCATGCGGATTTATGCCAATTCCTGCGATTAAAGAGAAAAATTGTGCCATGCCTTAGCCTTCATGGACCTGATTTCACAAATTGTCCGGTCACTGTTGCCTTTAGAGAACAAGGGGTCGAGACTCCAGCCCTGGCTTTTGCAGATCCTCTTATCTGCTCTTTTCTATGGCAGATGCGCCATACAGACGGATCATATTCTTCGTACGACCGATTGGTGGAGTATGCTCGTTCTGTCATCTGTGGGAAACACGAAAATTCAGATTGCTTTTGTTTGCGTGGTTCTCATTGCAATCGTGCAGAACCTATTCCCCAAGAATAGAGGGCTTCTCCACAAGTAGTTATTTATTCTCTCATGTTTATCTTGGATGCTAGCTAGCCTCACACATTTCTTATTTTGACCATAGATTGCCCTGTCCACTAAGTCTATAGATTGGAAACGCATTTGCATGATTACTGGCTTTCCAGTCTCTTCTGACATTTTTACCTTGGGTTATTAGCCTTGAAGATCATGTTCTCTGACTCGTTTGTTCTCATTTTTAGGGTCATAGCTTCTCCTATCTATTATAGGTTTGCGAACTGTTCAGCACAATGAGGTCTTCAGATGATAGGGTGCAGCTCTCAGGTTTGGGGCAATCGGAAGAATCGTCACTTGTCGTGGAGGGGTATTGCTACCATCACCAGTCATTTCCTTGTTCTCCATCAATGCAACCAACTGCTTCTGGGTGCACACACACAGAAAACAGTGCGGCATACTTCTTATGGCCGACATCAAACCTACAGCATTGTGCGGCTGAGGGACGGGCGAACTACTTTGGGAACCTTCAGAAAGGCCTACTGCCGGTGCACCCTGGCCGGTTGCCCAAGGGCCAGCAAGCAAATAGCTTGCTTGATTTGATGACTATAAGAGCTTTCCACAGCAAGATATTGCGCCGTTTTAGCCTTGGGACGGCAGTGGGTTTCCGCATCAGGAAAGGGTCTCTGACAGATATCCCTGCAATTCTTGTCTTTGTTGCTCGAAAGGTTCACAGGGAGTGGCTTAATCCGACCCAATGCCTTCCGGCTATTCTTGAGGTAGGAAAACCTTATTTCATCTGTCTTTTAGATTATTGGACTTAGATTTTGTTTTGTCATGAACTAAATATCTTTCACTTAGTTGGATCATTAACAGGGTCCAGGTGGTGTTTGGTGTGATGTTGATGTTGTCGAATTTTCATACTATGGTGCACCGGCTCAAACACCTAAAGAACAAATGTTTAATGAGCTTGTTGATAAGCTGTGTGGCAGTGATGAATGTATTGGTTCAGGCTCTCAGGTACATCTGTGCTCTTGTCTGTATTGGTTGATTTCCCTAAAATACCATGTGCTTTAAGCAGAGCATGGTACCATGTGGACAAATTGAATTGGACAAAAACATGTACTACCGATTGCACTATTCATCTTGTAAGGGAACCATTTAAATTTGTCAAGATTCTAATAGGGATTTTACTAGTACAAAGCGAATAAAATTGCATGACACATAAGGTTATCCCAAGGACTGACAGTTACTTTGTCAGTTAGTCCCATGTGTGGCGCCAGGTTAAGACAGCTACAATAACTCCTGCCAGTGTTCACTTCATCCTATTGGATGTTCGAATAACCCCCTTTGGTGATCAGTGATCAGAAGCAATTTTCCCTGTGAAAGTCTCTAGCGCATCATGTCATTTGAGATACTGCAGCTTCACCAGTTAGGCCTTTTATGTGTTTGTGTATCTTTGTCTAAGTTTCCAACCTAGTCATCACTTCTTTTTAAAACACATGGACTATTGTTGAGTGATAATTCTTTTGCAAAATACACTTGAACTACGTAATATAGAAGTTAGATCAGCAGATAATCCTTGTCATAATGATGCAATTGATGATTCAAGAGGGCATGCTTCTGAAAAGTTCCTCCTCACAGTTCTGATTCGGTGTTTCAGGTTGCAAGCCAGGAAACTTTTGGAACTTTGGGTGCAATTGTGAAACGGCGTACCAGCAACAAGCAGGTTGGTTTCCTCACCAACCGACATGTCGCAGTGGATTTGGACTATCCTAACCAGAAAATGTTTCACCCATTGCCACCCAATCTTGGGCCTGGTGTTTATCTTGGAGCTGTCGAAAGGGCAACATCATTCATCACTGATGATGTTTGGTATGGAATCTATGCTGGAACAAACCCAGGTAGAGCAGTTACAAATTATCTGGTTGATATAGGGAATTTATGTATTATTTGCAGCATTTAATTGCAAAGTATATGGTCATAGAGCACATGCCTAGTTCATTTTTTGTCTTATCTAAATAATAGTATCCTAAATACATTAAAAAAATAAAACACATTAATTCATTGCACAAACACACAAATAAATTTGTACGACACCATTAATGATTGATCTGATCATATCAAGCAGGATTTGTCTTTCAGATTTTATCAATTTTGTTGGTCAAATTAATACAAACTTGCACTTTAGAATGCTTCTTAGGAACAAAACAATATCTAGTTTTTTTATGTGAAACATAATACTTAGTTTTGTGTTAAGTTTGTAAACTAATACATTTCTCTTAATTTATTGTTCCAAGTGATGTATATACTGTTCTAATTCCCAAACATATATGCTACCCCGTTATGGACCTGCAGAGACATTTGTACGAGCCGACGGGGCATTCATCCCATTTGCTGATGACTTTGATATTTCCACAGTCACAACCATAGTTAGGGGAGTTGGTGAGATTGGGGATATAAAGGTTATAGATCTGCAGTGTCCTATCAATAGCCTCATAGGGAGGCAAGTTTGCAAAGTCGGCAGAAGCTCTGGTCACACAACTGGGACTGTGATGGCTTATGCCCTCGAGTACAACGATGAGAAAGGAATATGCTTCCTCACTGACCTCCTCGTTGTTGGTGAGAACCGCCAAACATTTGATTTGGAAGGTGATAGTGGAAGCCTTATTATCCTGACCAGCCAGGATGGTGAGAAGCCACGTCCTATTGGCATAATATGGGGTGGCACAGCAAACCGCGGGAGGCTAAAGCTTACAAATGACCATGGCCCTGAAAATTGGACTAGCGGAGTTGATCTTGGCCGTCTTCTTGATCGTCTGGAACTTGATCTTATCATAACCAACGAATCGCTCCAAGGTCAATTCTTTTCCTTCATTTTTTCAGTTATCTACATTTTATTCGTTTGCAGTCTTGTCAAGATATTCAAAATGCATTGAGCTGTGCTAAATTATCATCATATACGCTACAAAAAGTATTGCTATTCATTAAAAAGAAGGCTTTGTTGGTGGCAGTGTGATGTTATTGGTATTTTCATACTTGCAACATTGAGTTATTTTTGCTCCATGATACATGGAACAAGACTGACAGAATTTATCCACAATAAAGATGCCGTGCAGCAGCAAAGGATTGCTTTGGTGGCTGCAGTTAACTCTGCTGTCGGGGAGTCTTCCACAGTGGCTGTTGCTGTCGCAGAAGAAGAAAAGGTCGAAGAGATCTTTGAGCCTTTACCATTAGGGATCAAAATTCAGCCGCTGCCTCGTCATGACTTGCCAGCATCTGGAACTGAAGGGGAGGAGGCAGCCAACGCATTGGTCAATGTGGAAGAGCATCAGTTCATCTCAAACTTCCGTATGTCTCCTGTGCGCCGCGACCAAGATGCTCTCACCAATCTGAATAACTCTTCAGAGGAAGAGCTCGCCATGTTGCTGCACCTCGGCGACCGGGAGCCCAAGCGGCTCCGTTCAGACCCAGAATCAAGCCTAGACTTGGAGAAGTGAAGCGCTTATTTTCGGCGTTTCGGAATGAGCATATGGACAATCAAAACAAGTGGATGAAATATCTCCTGCAGTTCAGCAAACTGAACCAGCAATGTTAGCTTAAATTAATAGCTTCTTGGGAAGCATATCATGTACTATATTACACTTAATTCAGCCCTTGTAGGATGTTAGGTGCTAGCCCTGCAGTTTTGCTATGCTCATGTGGTTTGATGTACACAATGCTGAATCCCTTATCTTGGGAGAACAATGTGCAGGGAGCGGTGAGAATCGGAGATGATCTCATTTCCCTATGTTTATGCTGGGCTGGAAAGCTGTGGTTTACGTCTGAAAATATACTGTAGCTGGTTAAAATTTTACTATAATTGAAGATGACTTATTTGACATAATTAAATTTAAAAATAGAAAAAATATGTTAGTCCATCTCGAACAACACAAATAAATACGGGAAAAAAGATCTGGTGAAAAAGCTTTAAAAAAGTGGAAAAAATAAGAAAAAGATGAAATTTATAAATAGTGAAAAATAAATTAGAAGTTAGAAGCGGAAACGAGCGGGCTCTAATAATGCGCACATTACTGGATACCGAATACTACCCCTATTAAGCCAGGGGACTCCCGCGCCCTCCGCTCGGCCACGTCACCCTGCGCGCGCGCCCCGGCCGGCGCGTGGCGCGGGGATTTCGGTACGGCCGTGGGAGGGCTTTTCCCTGGGTTTTCCGGAAATTACGTTGAGGTCCTTTTTCCTCGTGAAAAGGTCCCTGGCAAATTTTTTTGTGGTGATTTTTTCTGAAAAAACCCCTCCAATTTGCAGAATGGCGCCCCACGGTTTTAAAAAATACGTACGGGTCCCCGTTTAGTTACGTACAAGTCCTTGAATTTTTGCGAAAAAAACCCTTTAATTTTTTCGAAAATACGCATGTGCCCTCGATTTTTTTTTAAACTTCTCACGAATTATCGCCTCTTTTATTTCGGTGCGCACGGTAGCTGACGCGGCGTGTCGCCTATGAGGCTAGTATACCGAACCCAACGTCGCGCCTACGAGGCTAGTATACCGAACCCTCGGTGCAGATCTAACCACCAGATCATCCAAGAAAAGTCTCCTCTACTGTTCTCACGTGCCAGAGCCAGCTTCAATGACATGTGGGGGGTCGAGCCACGTGTCCTCTCGAGTCGCCACATACTTAACCCGTCGACCGTACTAACCTAGAACTTCTCCGAGCCGCTGTCACAAATGTTACGCTTTTGTTACCCACTGGCAGTGGTGACCACCAAGGACAGGGTCCACTTGTCAGTGATTGAGAGAGGATGCAGGTATGGACGAAGCCGCGTAACCATGGGTTTGCTTCGTGTTTCCTTCCTTCGATTAGGCGATTAGAATACGGAAGGGGATTGCGAAATCCTCACGCCACCGGAATCTCACTCCCACCCAACTCCGGAAAGCATATACCTCCCCGAAAGATCCGGCGATCCATCCACCGAGCCGTACTCCAACGTCACTCCCCAATTGCTCCCATTCGTTCCTGCGATCGGAGTGTATTTGGCGGGAAATCATCTCACTCTCTCGGCGCTTCAATTGTTGGAGCGATTGGGGAGTTAATTTAATGTTTATCTTTTAGTGGGGTCAAAGTTTTGGGGTGAATTTGGGTAGAATCCTTGCAAAAATCCAATCTTTTCGGTGCCCGTGGTCATGGCTGTGCTGGAGGATTTGATCCGGGCAATAGAGCTGTGGCTGCGGATCGCCAAGGAGCAGGTGCCCTTGGTGGATCCCACCCTCGACCCGGTGCTGCTTGTCCCCGGCATCGGCGGCTCGATTCTTGAAGCGGTTGATGAGGCCGGGAACAAGGAGAGGGTGTGGGTGCGCATCCTTGCCGCGGACCATGAGTTCCGGGCCAAGCTCTGGTCCAAGTTCGATGCCTCCACTGGTATGACCAAAGCAGCTGTTCCTTTCTTGGTTTACTATCAGCTATCAGCTATTGAATGAACTGATAACTGATTGATCGTGTGAAAGTGTTATGAATTGTTTCAACTTAGTTATTTTACATGTTTTGCTAAAATTAAGCAAATAATGAAAATTATAATGTTGCATAGACAAGAATGAAATGTATGCTTTGATATGCTGCATGATCTTTGACTGAATTGCAGAAGCTGAACGTCGATGATGATTAGAAAATAAATCTCTAGAAATTTATATATGTTGTTTTGGTTTGATAAACAAAATTAGGACACTCCATCTGGATTCATGTTGTTGTTGCCTTTGGATTGGTTGTCGAACAACTCGTAGATATTGTGGCCTTTGCTGACAATCTGCTGACTCAATATACCTCCATTCACTCTTATTGCATATTGTGCTAATTCAGTAGAGCATTTCCCTGCCCATGTCATATGATGTCAAACTATTCTAATGGAGCAGGCAAAACTGTTTCTGTGGATGAGAAAACAAGAATCGTTGTCCCTGAGGATAGATATGGATTATACGCCATTGACACATTGGATCCAGATATGGTAAAGCATTATTTCATTTTCATCTATTCTAATAATGCTTTACCTTTGTTTTGTTAATTTACTTACACTGGCAGTCAAAGAGCCATACTTTGTAGTTATATATATGTAATTCTTTTTAATTTTTTTTATCTCTTAGCCCCCTCCCGCACTACCAGTAGTGCATCACTTACTGCTTTGTTCTTATTAAAATGGCCATTTTAGTGATGATTTTCTCATTTTTCTATTGTTGGCTAAACAACAACTTGTAAATGTTCTAGGACTTTGAATCCACTTGATTGTGAACTTGGACCTTCCCACCCCCAACAAAATGCATATACTAGTGATATCTGATATTCGTCACTCATATACATTTTAAATTTGTAGATTATTTGCGATGACAGTGTTTGCTACTATCATGACATGATAGTGGAAATGATTAAATGGGGATATCAAGAGGGCAAAACACTGTTCGGGTTTGGTTATGATTTCCGCCAAAGTAACAGGTCATTTTTTTCACTTCTATTCCTGTTTTGTATATGCTACCCTGTGTAATTCTATATGATGTGTAATTCTATATGATTACTGCCAAAAGTCATGCTATTCGGAGTATATGAACAAAACATAATGTTTGTGTGGTTGCTTGTTCTTTCTGGTAATGGCAACTTCACAGCTCTTCGTTCTTTTCTGCAGGCTTTCAGAAACACTTGACAGATTTTCCAGAAAGTTGGAGTCTGTATACACAGCTTCTGGAGGAAAAAAGATCAAACTCATTACTCATTCAATGGGAGGATTGCTTGTCAAATGCTTCATGTCTCTTCATAGTGATGTGAGTACTTCATATATTTTGGATCTTTGCTTGAAATTTGTCATGTTCAGTATCATGCGCTACCTGCAAGGCTATGACTGCCTTGTGTAAATAATGCCTTTTCCTTTCTATAGGTCTTTGAAAAATACGTAAAGAGTTGGATTGCAATTGCTGCACCATTTCAAGGTACTAGTCACTTGAGCATCTAAATTTTCAGGTATTTTTAATTCAACACAAAATAGATTCGAAATATCTACTGGATGTTCTCGATTGGTACGGTGGAAGCTTGATAATTAGATCATTTTTCACGGAACACCTATCGATTGTGCAATCAGTGAGTGAACATCCTCTATGTTTATAGAGTAATTGTGATTACTACCTCAGTCTACCCTAAAAAATAGGGAGCTCCAGAACAACCCCGAATATTGCAAGGGATTTGCTAAGCAGGCACTACAGCTGCATGTTTTCCAATTATCTTTACCAGTTGCATTGTTGCTTCTTTTATGACTTTACATGACCTATTACCTTAAATCATGTTCTGGAGCAACTTTACATGGCACAGCAACTTGCTGCTTCATGACAGGTGCACCTGGGTACATAACTACTAGTCTGCTGAATGGAATGTCTTTTGTCGAAGGATGGGAATCAAATTTCTTTATCTCCAAATGGAGTATGCAGCAATTGGTATGCTTTGATAGCCTATTCATTCATCTCATCCTCTGCATGTGTTCATGTGGACACCATGATTTTGCCTTTTGAAAAAAGACTGAAAGTAGTTTTTTTGCTTCAGTTGATTGAATGTCCATCAATATATGAGTTGTTGGCTAGCTCGAGCTTCCATTGGGAAGACACTCCATTGCTACAGATCTGGAGAGAGAAGTTGAATGATAGTGGCAAGAAAAGTGCCTTATTAGAGTCGTATGAGCCAGATGAAGCAATAAAGATGATTGCAAAAGCTCTTTCCAAGCATGAGGTGATTCTTTTGAAGTTACATTGCAATATAACTTAGCCAATATTGATGCTTCTTCTTTCTGACAATTAAATTGTTGTTGCAGATTATCTCTGATGGTATGCACATTCCTTTGCCCCTTAATTTGGAAATACTGAGATGGGCAAAGGAAACTCAGGATATTTTATGCCAGGCGAAGCTTCCAAAATCAGTGAAGTTCTACAATATTTACGGGATTGATTATGACACTGCTCATACTGTTTGGTACTTTACTATCCGGATACCTCTGGTTTCAGTTTCAGTTTTGTTTCTGTACCAGTTAGAATCTCCATTGGCTCCGCTAAAGTTAGTTGGGCTGATGGGTTAATTGTTGTTCATAAATTGCTCAATAAATTGTAGTGGACCGGATGTATCTGCTTATGCTAGCATGTTAATAGTGCTTAATAACACAAGATCAAAAGTAGTAGTATCAATGCAAATGATCATTTGTTGCTCTTTCTATTGCGCCAAATAAGACCTGTTTTTAAAGATGTTTTGCCCGTTATACTCAACAAAAAGATGTCTCAGAGAATGCACGTAGGAAGTACGTAGTCGAGTTAAATTGAAGATTATGTTAATAGGAATATGCCTCAGGGCATGATCACACCATCTCTGTAGGATGTTCACATAACTTCAAGTTGTGTACTGTGTGTGCCAAGTTACTAATAGTCTAACACCCATCTTATTTGCAGCTATGGGAGTGAACACCATCCGATTTCAAATCTTAGTCATCTCTTACATACTCAGGTTTGTCCTTTTGGTAAATGCTGTGTTCTGTGCATACCAAATTTCTGGCTTCCTGGAGCACCCTTTGATATTGTGTCTGAATGTTGTGTTCTTTCAGGGCAAATACATCTATGTTGATGGTGATGGATCAGTCCCAGCAGAATCAGCAAAGGTCTGATACCATCGACATTTTGGTTTATTATCGAGCATTTGAAGGGAAGTATGCACTGAGAGAATTGAGCACAATCTTCATTTTCTTTGCAGGCGGATGGCCTTGATGCAGTGGCAAGAGTTGGGGTTGCTGCTGACCACCGAGGAATCGTCTGTGATCGCCACGTCTTCCGGATAGTTCAGCACTGGCTGCACGCCGGCGAACCTGACCCGTTCTATGACCCCCTCAACGACTACGTCATCCTCCCTACAGCCTTCGAGGTCGAGAAGCATCGTGAGAAACGCGGGGAGGTCACATCGGTTAGGGAGGACTGGGAGATCATCTCCTCCCCCAGCGACAACGAAACCAAGAGGCCAGCTGAGCTCCCTCCCATGGTCAGCACATTAACCGCGTCTCGTGAGTGTGAGGAGGGCTCGCCGGAGGAGGCGCAGGCCACCGTCGTCGTTCACCCGGAGAGCAAAGGGCGGCAACATGTGGAAGTTAGGGCTGTTGGAGTCAGCCATGGTGGCTAGTCGATGAAACTCGCAGGTTGTCAAAGTAGCTACACCGGTAGCACATACTGTAAAGTTGTGGATGTACATAAGATGTGCCTAGGAAACAGGTATGTAAATACACTGCCTGTAAATATCAGAACTGAAAAGTACGGCACTGGTTATGATTTATGAATGCAAAGGATAAAGGTAACAATCAAATTGGGTTACCAGTCTATCACCTTGATTATATGTATCTAGCAGGTTACCGTTTTTATTTTTATTTTTTTACCAGTTTCACCGATAGAACCTACTCTAGCGATTCGTGGAAAATTTTGACATGTTTCTTCCGAAAATTCCAAATCAATATTTGATTTATTTTTTTTTAAGAAAATGAGTGGAGCTCAAGAACCGGAGCGACCTGGAACCCCAGGAAGCCGATGCGGTGCAGCGTGCGCCAGAACGTGTTCGGTTCCGAATCCACCGACGCGAAACTCTGTAGCGCCCCGGTGTTGATATGGGTTTCTCAATGTAGAATTAGATATTTTGTACTCTCTTAAATCATAATGATCCTTTATTGTCAATACAAGAACGAATAATTTTTAATTTGCAAGATCACACGCATCGAACTTCACAATTACTAAGCAAAAGCTCTATCGTACTCCCAATTTCTAGTAGAAGGATTGAATGATCTCAATATGTAAGAACTTATAAATCTTCTATTTAAATTAAGTGGCTAAACAAAACTCAAAAATTGTGCACAAAATATTCATCTCATCTCCCGTTTCTAGTGGGGGATCTTCATCATATACCCTCCCTTGAATTGGGGATTTCAGGATTTACCCTCCCACCTCAATGATATGTGGGGTCATCATAAGTCACTGACACGTGGGTCAGGAGGGTAGGACTCCTGTTTCCTGATTTCTAGTCGCTTCTATTTTTTCCGTCCGCTCCGTCCTCGTCACGTATTTATATGGCGGCTGCACACGCGCCCGATTGACCTAACTGAGACCTAATTGATTCGGTCAAAGGAGCCAAGTTGGACTTTAATTTAGCTCAACAATTCCTATGTTAATCGGACTCAATAGCTAAATAAGGCTTTACATGAACAGAGTTAGGCCCAAAGACATACAAGCCGTGTAAAGCAAATAACGCTGAATAGCTGGGCTCTCAGTTGGACTAGTGGTCCTTTGCTCCTTCCGTGCAAGCTTTGGTCTCAGACTCTTATCTCCTCTCTCATGGTTCTAAAGTGATCAAATTTAAGAATACATAAAAATCTTGTATGAGATAAAATATTATTCTTATCATACAAAAAAATTTATAAATTTATCTATTTATTTAAAAATTTGACTCTCGCTTTAGTTATCGGATCTTTTAGTTTCTCTTGAACACTCGATGAATACTAGTAGTAGAGATATCTTCGTCAGATGTTGAGGGACTCCACGCCAATGGAGTGCCGCAGGAACTCGTCGATGCCGTCGGCTTCCGTGCGCGCCGCCGTCGTCCAGCACGTCCATAAGCCTGATAATCTCTCAGCGCCTCGCCGATTTGAGAGTTGCGGGTTGGGAGAGACAGAGATTGGGGATGAACTGGAATCGCCGAAGAGCAGAGGAGAGGCCGAGCGGCGCACCGATATTGAGCAGCCAACGATTTGGGGGTGTTTCTTGCTTCTCTCTTCTTCCCCTACCTCCTCTCCTCTTACTTCTCCTTCCCTCGCTAGATCAAGCCGGGCCAGATCCAGCCGTCGGCTGCCGGATCCCACCGCCGGTCAGCACCAGGTACAGCCGGTGAACTCATTCTGGGACCTCATTCTGCACGAGTGCGGCAGCGCTTGGCCGCCGCTGCCCGAGCTGCGCCGCCTCAAGCTGTCGTCCTCGGTGGTGTTCGCGCCTCTGTCCCGCTCTCATTCCTCATCGCGGGATGCTGGTGCCTCGCCCGGTCCCATCACCGCCACCTCTCCACGCGTTGCCATAGCTGCTCCGATGCAGAATATAGAGGAAGAGGATGCAGACTGCAGAGGTAAACAATAGAGGCGGCCAAATGGGTCAGCTTGGGCCAGGTTTCAATTCAAATTAGGTCGGCAAAAATTGGCGGTAAGTTGAACTCTGCTATCTATTGGTTGGAATGTTCATACTTTTCTGCTCGCCTCAGTCGATGCGATGACACCCGAGCACTGCCTTGTTTCATGCAGCTTCACCTTTAGGGCCCTTTTTTTTGTAACTGTGGATTATGAATTTTGACTAAATTTTTTGAATTTTAACTGTTTATAATAGAGATTATGAAGAGAAAGATACTCACTTGCGATTTTAGATAGTATAGATGTTGAATTTTTAACATGTACTATAATTAACTTTAGACTTTATCTTAAAAAAATACTCCATTTAAAAGTTAAGTACTATAGTAAAAACTAAAAACTGGTTTTAAAAGCCGAAAAAATAGGCCCTTAGCTTATTGGTTATGTCAGAACTTTTGTTTCAACCTCGCACTATCTGACTGCAGTTCTCGTCATTTCTTAAGCTGTAAGGGTCCAATGCGTTGCAAAAAGTATGCAGTACTTGGCTGTTTCTTTCAATGGACAAGGCTCTCTCGGACATTAGTCATCCTTGGCCGTGCCGTAGTTTGCTTTGCTTTGGACTTTATGAATTCGTCTGACTAACAAGTCAGGTCCTTTTCATTTCATGGCAAATGGTGAAAAGTCACTTTCTTCCCTACCAGATGCTGAAAATTACTCGTACATATTCAATTCATAGTCAACAAAAGAGACGAGGAGTATGCCAATAAGCAACCAAACCAAACTGATAAGCAATGTCATGATACAAAATGCGCCCCACGTTTTCTGACAAGGCAAAAACTGTAAATCCCAGAAGTAATTACTAAGATGTTCACCATATACATCGATCACAGCACAATTACACGATACATATGGATGGGAACGACGGCGATGAGCAGCTCTATGCCTCTTATAAGATTGTATAGATCATCGAATTGCCTGACCTTAACACAATCTTCTGATCAGAAGCACATGTCGAGCAGGCAGCAGCAGCAAAGAACAGCACAACTGCAGATCAGTGACACACACACAGGGGCAAAATTAATCAATCATAGATTAGAAGGAAAAAAAAAGAACAGAAGCAGTTCAAGGATGATGCATGCATCCATGAGATCTTTTCCGAGGGAAGCATGCATGCATGATGCATGATTCTTACCATCCTTTCAAGAAGCCGTCGCTGCCGCGGTTCTGCGAGTCAGGCGGCGGGGGCTGCTGGTACGCGCCACCGTCCTTGGGTGGGTAGTCGGCGGCGACAGGAGGCGGCGCGCCGTAGGCCGGCGGCGGGTAGCCCTCGGCGGGGGGCGGGTAGGCCTGCTGGCCCGACGGAGGGTACGCGGTGCCCGGTGGCGGGTACGCTGCACAAGTTTCATTACGTCACGAGAGATCAGAGATGCAGCAAGCATGCAGCAGTGCCACCAATCTTGCCCATTTAAACGAATTTAAAGCTCAGAAGATGGTTTCATATGCATGCATCATCTGATTCATCATGCAATCATGCATCTGCTTGCTGCAAGATATATGTATGCATATGAAACGAGATCTAGGTAATCTGCTATGTTGACAGATGATCATCTTACAGATTGCTGATTGCTAAGTGCTAACAAAAATCACAGAAGCCCTCTAATCAGAGCAAGAAAGAGATGGAGAAGCACAGTTAGTACCTGCAGTGCCGGGGGGAGGAGCTTGGTAGCTCATGGTCAGTACTTCAAGGAGCAAGAAATCAAGAAGTGGCCAAGCAGACCTGGCACGCTATGTGCTGTGTAGTACTATATCCCAAGCAAGAGCAATAATGCAAGATGGATTGCGATAAGAAAATTGGAGCTCTCTCTTTATATAACGTTGTACCCCTACAATTAATGTATATGCTAGTACTAGTTTAGTATTACTTAGGCGCGTAATCCTGAGAGAGAGAGAGAGAAACACATACACGTTACCACGTAGGCGTATGGCACTCGTATTCTAATGGTCGCGGGTCTCAGGTGCATGGCTGCTTAATTATTCAGTCTCATCTTCCAAATAACGCGTTTGTTTAATTACATTATAATAAGATAATCTAGGCGTCGGTTTCTGCTCACAAGAAGAAAGAAAAAATTGGATTTTTGCCATCCGAAACATTGGGCTTCGCAATTTTGCCATCCCAAACATTGGTTTCGTAAATATACCAGCCAAAACATGTGCTTCTTGATTCCTTTGCCATTTCTGACTTTTCTGTCCCTAGAGCAAACTCCTCATTGATGGCAAATCATTGGTTTTGCCACACTGCTCTAGGGGCAGAAAAGTCAGAAATGGCAAAGGAATCAAGAAGCACATGTTTTGGTTGGCATATTTGCGAAACCAATGTTTGGGATGGCAAAACTGCGAAGCCCAATATTTCGAATGGCAAAAATCCAATTTTCTCCGAGAAGAAACATCGGTTTCAGATTGCTGAAAGTAATTATAATTGAACAGTATTGACAAATAAGCAATTAACAGATTAATGCTTCAGCTAATACCAGAATAGCATGGCAAGACAGAGCATTAGAACAGCAAGATAGTCAATGCAAACAGCTCTACAGAATGCTAATTTATTCAAAGATGGCAGAGGAGAACGACAACGGTCTTCTGCTGTTTTCCACCTGTTTATTGGAGGTGTAAACAGGTATGTATTTGCCAGTACAGAGCATGCACTGCAATTATCTGAATATTGCTTCTCTCAATGTACTAATTATACCATATGAAATGTTCTGCAATAATGGAATACTCCTGGTAGATGGTGTAGTCTTAACCTCTAAGCTTCCATGCATGCATGCAGTTCCCATTGCTTTAGTCGGAGAGGTGTAACGTGTGCTTCCCATTTGAATGTTTCTGCTAGAGTTGCTTCGGATTCATCACCCTTTAAACTACTCCACCTTTAAGTTACACAACGCAGAGAACTTCCAAACGAATCAGGTTCTCAATTAGGTGAAGATTGATTTTTTTTGAGTTTTTATATCATAGTCCTTTTGGACAACAACAATAATGCTTGCTAGTTTCCAGCCTCTCTTCTTCCCAGCTGGTCAAACTTGATGATCTATGCATCATTGACATTGAAAGGCTCACCATGGCCCACAGCCCCACATATCGAATCGAAAAATATATTTTCGTTTTTTGTGCACAATCAATGAAAACAATTCCTCTCTCTCTTAAATTTGGAATTTTGGACGCTATTGGACCCATAGACACCCAAAATTCCATTTTTGGCCCCCAAATAAAAAAATTCCAGATTTGGACCCCTCCCGACCGCGCGTTTCAGCGTGACACGTGTCCGATCGTGCGGTCTGGTACCGCACGACCGCACTGTTCACCGGGTCGTGCGGTACCAGACCGCACGACCCCGCTGCCATTTGCGCCGAGCGCGCGACCGGAGGGCCCGAGCGCGCGACTCCCGTCCCGCCCCGCCCGAGAGCGCGTCCGCCCGCCCAGCGCGCGTCCGCGCCCGCCCGAGCGCGCGTTCGCCCCGCCCAGCGCGCGTCTGCGCCCGCCCGAGCGCGCGTCTGGACGGTCGTGCGGTGAGGGAGGCGAACGCGTGGGCGGCGCAGAGGGCAGCGGGGTCGTGCGGTCTGGTACCGCACGACCCGGTGAACAGTGCGGTCGTGCGGTACCAGACCGCACTACCGGACACGTGTCGCGCTGGCGTTAAACGCGCGGTGAGGAGGGGTCCAAATCTGGAATTTTTTTCATTTGGGGGCCAAAACTGGAAATTTGGGTGTGCATGGGGTCCAATAGTGTCCAAAATTCTTAAATTTGCAGTTGCATACATCCAGAATTTTTTGTTAATTTTTTTAAAAAAATAATTGGTACAAATTCCTGGCCGTCGTCCTGGCTGGGCGTTTAAGCCCAACACATGTACGGTATTAAGACAACTATATGGGCCATCGCACAAATCGGGCCATTTATCCAATCACACAGGCCCATGCACAAATAGAAGGAGGATAGCCAAGATATTTTCCTTCTTGCTCTTCTCATCTCTCCCCACTGCTCATAGTTGGCTTGCGCCCGCCCTCCTCGTCGCCGCCGGTGAGCTCCGGCCGTAGGTGAGTGAGCGAGCTCCAGCCTCTCCGGGTTACTTTCTATTCTTCTTTGTTAGTTGAATGCCTTCTTAAGCGCCACGGTTTGGAGGGAACCTGAGAAGAGAAGCAGAGCTTGCGTCATGGCCTTGGAGTAGAATCCTGCAGGCGGGGGGGGGGGGTGTTGTGATTGCTTCTTGAGGAGACGAGACTTGTGTTTATGTATCATTGGGAGGCGGTGGGAATCGTCAATGCGCCACCCAACTGTACCTATACGAGCGGATTTTGCGATGATTTTTAAAGTCACCTAAAATTTATTGAGGAAGCATCGGGTGCCCATGTTTTTTTGTCTCTCTTTGTTCTGCTTAGTATTTCGGGGTGAACAACACGAAATAGCAGCACTGATTTTGTTAGATCGTGCGTTGATGTGTGGCACCCATGAGAAATTAAGATTCGTTGTTAGCGCAAGTTAGTTCTAGAAACTATGCCCGAGAGTGCATTGTTTAATTAATTGTTTTTGTGCATTTTGCCAGTTCTTTTCTTTGAAATGTGTATAACGTCTATTTCTCCCGCAAATGGCCAGTTCAAATTGAATGTACACATTGACAACGAGGAGAGTACATGCTTTGGTGAAGACAAGCTGCAGATCTTTTTTGGGGCTTGGGTTTTCGTCATGGAGATACTTAACAGTAAGGGTATGTTCATGACTGTCAAAACAATCTTCGTTACTCCTTAGTTTCATTACCTTTTTAACATCTTGATTATAATAGCTGGAATTGTGTATTACTGGTTTCTTATATTACCTTTGGATCCTTTATTCAGGTGTTTGCTTTAGCTCGATAGGCATCAACAGAACCAGAACAAACAAGTTAGTGAAGGTACTGATTCCATGCTCGTAGGTTAGCTCATTGAGTATATAAAGTACCCTCCATCATTTGGAAGTTTATTTTACGTTATTGGTATTATGAATGGCAACCATCAGAAGTGCAGTGTTACTGCATAGCAATACTTTGTCGCTTGTCATTTTCGGCACCTGTAGTGCACCACTACTGCCATGGTATAATCTACCTTATTGATTGATGAGTCCAAAACATGTAACGATTTTTCCAGTACTAAGATCACAAAATGACATTCTCACTGAGCAACCTTGCAAAAACAAGCATAAAACATGATCAGGTCAATTTTATTGTTTATTATGGATAAGCCTGCTGAAGGATCAAGGTCTTCATTGATCTAATTAAATAGTGGAAAATTACAGATCCATACAAGTATATCATCTGTTATCACATCCCCCCCCCCCCCCCCCGAAACCAGTATCCACCCAACTAGGAAGACAAATGATCCAGTCACGTAGCCCCATTTCATTTTACATTGTTGATGTATGATGCAGTCAGGCCTTTTGTAGTGTCTTTCACCAAGAAATTTTGCTTTGCAAGGTTCCCCTTCAGACTGCACTATTGTTGTTTTTATTATATTATGGCAGATAATCTCCAGAAATGAATAAAGATATGTTTGTCAGTGTTTACGATTCTGGTAGGCTGCTCTTAAACATATATTCCAGTACAGTTTCAGGTAACTAGTTAAAATGCTTTAGTATGGCGATATTCGATACTGAATATCACATAATGAGAAAGTTCCTTGCAGTGAAGTGCAGCTGCAATGGAAAAAAATGATAATCCCCTTATTTTGCAAACACCGGGATCAGTTTACACTTAACCTTTTGTTTACAACTTTTTCACAGGTAGGATCCCAACTTCAACGAGTTGGCTGGGCAACGTCAAGAGCATGTTGTGAATACCCTCATGGTACTTCTAGCAAGAGGCACGAGAGATATCAACAACCACCACAAAATGTTGATCTCCCAGAAATACACCCAAAGAACAAAAAGAAGCCCTTTCCTGTTCCAATTAAAAAAATGCTGCAAGCTTCTCGACGAGATAAGAAACTTGCACAAATGCGGATAGAGAAGCCTCTTGAGCCCCCAAAGAATGGTTTGCTTGTGCCAGAGCTGGTCCCTGTTGCTTATGAAGTCCTTGATAACTGGAAAGTGCTCATCAGAGGCCTCTCTCAACTGTTGAATGTTGTTACAGTTTATGGTTGCAGGTAACTACAAAATGCTGATCTATGTCGTAAGCTGTTTATATATGAATATTTAAAGACTCTTATGTAGGCATGTCGTGAAATCACTGTCCTGACATGATTTGCCAAGTATCTTGAACTTTTATCATCTGGCTGGTGATTTTGTAGAAAATGTTCTCAAGTCCATGTTGGTCCAGTTGGCCACCAGATTCAAGATTGCTATGGAACAGGAAGCCAGCACCGGAATAGTCACCACTCTTGGGTCAGAGGCTCCATCAACGACGTTCTAATCCCAATCGAATCTTACCATCTTTTTGACCCATTTGGGCGGAGGGTCAAGCACGAGACCAGGTTTGACTACGACAGGATTCCCGCAATTGTTGAGCTATGCATTCAGGCTGGTGTCGACTTACCGCAATATCCCTCAAGGAGACGGACAGCTCCTGTCCGGATGATTGGCAAGAAGGTGATTGACCGTGGTGGGTTTGTTGATGAGCCTAAGCCACACAGATCAGAGGACTGTATATCTGTGCCTGCTGAGCTTGACACATTTAGCAACCAACAGGGCCAGTCACCCATGCCATCCAATGCGGAAGAGCTCGCAGAGAGGACACTGAAAGCATACCTCAACGTCCGGCAAGGCGTGGTGCAGCTGATGAGCAAGTATACAGTAAAAGCATGCGGGTACTGCTCCGAGGTCCACGTTGGTCCATGGGGGCACAATGTGAAGCTCTGCGGAGCTTTCAAGCACCAGTGGCGGGACGGCAAGCACGGGTGGCAGGACGCGGTGGTCGACGAGGTCATCCCACCAAACTACGTGTGGCATGTCCCTGATCCCAATGGCCCTCCTCTCAGATCCTCTCTCAGGAGTTTCTATGGCAAAGCTCCAGCCGTTGTTGAGCTGTGTGTGCAGGCAGGAGCCGAAATACCTGACGAGTACCGGTCGATGATGAGGACTGATATCGTTGTCCCAGACTACGAGGAAGCTCGTATGGCTGCCTGACAACACTGTTCAACCCTGCACTTTTGCAGTTGCCCAGAGTCCAGATTCCCAACCAGAGGTGCTGTTCTCTGGTGGTTGGGCGGTGCAATTGTCAGGGAGCAGCAAATGCATAGGCTGTATAATATAATAGTATGGCTGAACCATGATCAACTATACTTTCAAATTGATTCATAAATCTGGTAAAATATTCACCAAAAGGTGATCCCAGAATATCCTGTCTTCGCCCGTCTTTTCAGCGATACTATTCAATTCATGTATCTTATGAACCATTTGATCACTGCTTTGCAGGTTAGACGCGTGAACTAGGGTGTACGACGACAAGACTGAAAGTGAAAAGGATGGCCTCTGCGACATGTATGATGTACTTCATACCATCTATTTTAATGGCGGCAGATGCTTTATTCTTGCCTATGCTAGACTGTGAGGCACTTACAGATTACAATGGCTCCATACATGGCCATACAGATGGCCACCCCTTTCTTCTGTCGGTACTATGCTAAATTGTGAGCTGATTCTTTGGATTAAACTAATCGCGACTATTTGTTCGGGTATTTATGCGCCTAGCTGTAATTACTCGTGAACTAAAAGCTCTGCACTGCACTTGTGCCCGTCCCCAGATCAACACTCCCGGTATGGCTACATGTATACTATCAGAATATCGGTATAATGTGTTCTCTTTTTTCTCTCTGTATACTTGTAACATGCATGCACAAGCTACTTATGGTATAGTGCCACTTACTAATGGTGCTCATGTAATGTTTGGAATTGCATATCAAATGGGATGGTCAGAAGTATGAGCCAAGGAAAATACAAATCCCCCAGTAACAAATTCTACGATAATTTGAGTAGTGTTTCCGTGCTCTTCCAGAAGTGAACGGCACAGATCATAAAGCATTTGCAATTATAACTTGCGTAAACCAATTTGCCAACTTGGTTAGTTACTTAAACTTAACTGCTTCAAAAATTAAAATTTGTCCATTTTTCATTTGAGAAGAGCATATACTCATTAAGAAAAGAACCTTCATGTTTCATTATTATTGTGGCCAAAAGAAGACGTCAGCAGCACATAATAATCTCTGATGCTAGCGAAAGCACGGAGAAAATAGGGAGCGGTTGCAATGCAAGTACACATGATTGAGTTGTCGCAGTATATCCTCTTCTCCCTTGTGCTAGGGCGATTAAAATAACAGGAGTAAATATAGCAAGGAATCAACCAATGGACCATGGACGTATGCATGCCCGGGTATCTAATGGTCCAGTTGGTTGCAAAAACTGCATATGTGGCCGTGTATAAATACAAGGCAACCACCAATCTGCCTCAGCATTCAGCTCCAAATCATTCAATCTCTCCTGAGCTCCTGCACCGTAGTCATCATCACCATGGCTAAGGAAGAAGAGCTCAAGGTACCACCAATCTACATATGCAGATATAGCACAATTCACAACTTAGTTCTTCAGTGAGCCACTAGCTATGAACGCTTGTATTTGTCATGTGCAGAAGGTTGATTTGAAGGTGAACGTGAGCTGCTGCGAGGGCTGCAGGAGGAAGGTGATGAAAGCCATGAGTCTGAAAGGTCTCGAGATCATTTTCCACACTCAAATCTCACTAGCAAGTTCCTCACTGTGTTGCTGTTGCATTCTTGCCCTCCGTTCCTTCTTCACAAGCTGAATTATGTGCATGCGTGGATGTGCAGGGGTGCTGAGGACAGGGATCCACCCGTCGCTCGACATGGTGACTGTCGTCGGCGACGTGGACAGCAGGGTCCTCGTCAAGAAGCTCGCCAAGATCGGCAAGATCGCCGAGGTGGTGGCGCCGCCGCCGTTGCCTTCTGACGAGAAACGACGCGAGGACAGCGGCGGGAAGGACAGCGACAAGCCGGCACCAGCAGACGAGAAGAGCAAACGCAAGGACGACGGCAAGGACACGGGCGACAAGGCGGCGGCGATGTCTTCCAAGCAAGAATGCAAGAAGTGCACTCAGAAGGGAGCTGCACGCGCCGATGACACTGATCACGCTAACGGAAAGGCGCCGTCCAAGGATGCCGCCGCCGCCAAGAGCATCGATGGAGGCGACGATTTCGTCGGCCCCAAGTCCTCCGTTCCCGATAACGCGGCGACGTACCACCACTACCACCGCACAGAGCCCTCCATGGTCGTGCCGGTGCACATGCCGTACTACCCGGTGAACGCGACGCCGTATTACGGCAGCTACTACGCGATGCCGCCTCCGCCGATGCCCCAGCGGCCCCCCCAGCTCCGGCCGCAGCCGTCCCGCTTCGACGAGGACTTCTTCAACGACGACAACACGGTCGGCTGCCGCGTGATGTGAACGTGATCGATCGAGCCCCCATGGACGTTCTCCCCCTCCTGCCATGCATGCATGTACAACCGATCCACCGGACGGACCGCCAAGAATCAATCAGTTCCTTCGATTTCTTTGTTGAGCAAATCACATTGCAATGCATCTGCCGCCACTTTTAACCAAGAATTCAACCGTCGACTCCTTGTGCTCTTCTCTGAACACATGAAAAAACCAAGAAACAATGCGTTTGACGCCAACCGGGGACCTCCTGTTCCACGATTCCGTCTCTGTTCTAGGCGTCCCGTCTCCGATTCGTGCGAGTACAAGAGGACGGCAAGGTAGGAGGAAGGAAAAGCTTAGGAATATATGGTGGCGCCGCGCGCGCCCCGCCGAGCCTTTATTTATTCGTTATCGGAGGAAGCGGTCGCGGCTCAACGTTGGGGGGTTAGGTAGGGAGGGAGGCCGCTTTGCCGAATTCTCTGGCCCGCCGCGTTGCTCTCGGATTCCATGGAACTGGACCTCCCATTGCTAGCTGATCTTAGAGAGAGAAAAAAAGAGTGTTTTTAGAGGAGAGAGAAGAGTTTTTTCTTTCGAGAGAGAGGAGGACAGAAAAGAGTCGAGTGCTTGCGTTGTCGGAAGCAAAATTTTCTGGCCCCAGATGCTGCCACATACTTTTTTTGGAGCCACGTGGCAGCATATGGCGGAGAGACTCAGGGGCCCTCCCCCCTATGCACCGATTCTCCTGGTGCGAAGCTAGCTACTGCTTGCTAGCTTGACACGTCTGTTCGTTCAACCACGGAATAAAGTGATTAGGTGAGGGAAACGGGACCGCACATTACGCCTCTTACTAGCTAGTTTAACTCATTAGTTTTGTCCTTTTCGGCCCATGACTTGTAGCTTACATTTATGATTTCTTCAAACAAATAAATAGGATGGATACTCCGTTATCATTTTAAGACGTTTATCAAGATAATTTTTCAAAATGACTTATCGATATTCGATTCGTTCGCATAAGTTTTCACGTTAGAGCAAAGTATAACCAAAAAACCCATCCTTTTATCACATAAAAAAACTAACAATTGGTGCACGCTACTTGTAACACACGACTTGAATGGCCTGCATTTGTAATTTCGTTTTGTATAGTCGGTCGAAGAAAACCAGGATTAGGCCCGTGGTTTATTGCTTGCTTTAGCTAGAGGTTTACTTGGCCTGTCAGCTAGGGCCATAAATAAGCCGAGTTTGAAAGAGTCTGTTTACCTAGACTCGAGCTCATAAATTAGGGTATGGGATTGGACTTGGGCTAAGCTCAAGTGACTTGATTTCAGTTCGAGTAAGCTCGTTAAGAAATGATATATATTTTTTCATATGTAACTTTCACAAAGCTCGAGTATGCTCGAGCTCAGCTTAAGAATAGATTGGGTTATAGGTAGCTTTGGGCCTTGGGAAAAATAAAAATTCGACGAAGGGAAGGAGTAAGAGGCTTAGTGTGTTGGTAAAAATGGATATACAAATCTAATTACGTATCTACTCGAACCATACCAAGACGAGCTAAGCTCGTTGAACTCGCGAGCCTTCGCTTAGGCTCGAGCTCGATTTGTTTGGAACTTAAGCCAATCTCGAATCGAATATAAAGCGAGTTAAACTTTTTTTACAACCTACTGTCAGCCATACCATACCCAACATAATGGGCCCATCCTAAAACCCTGCCCCAAGCGAATCTAAGCCCGACACATACCCAACTCGGGCCCGATCTATCAGGCCTGGTCCATGCTCGAGCTTGACCTAGCAACATATGGTTAGACATGTATCAGTTGATCGAATGGTCAGTGTGAGTTTTGACAGTGCGGCGCAACGTCTTTGCTCGGTTTCTAACCAACTTTACACACAAAAAAAATACCACTAATATACGAGATTGTGAGCTAGTACCGTACAATAAGACAGTATTGTATTTTCGCTGTAGATGTGTACCACCAATACCAGTGTTGAATTTTTGACATATTTGGCAGTGTTGCAACCTGTATTTACAGAAATGGCATTATGCTGGTAGTATTACTAAAAATGTCATTTTTTACCGTCCGGTGGCTGGGCGACGACGCCGCAGAGCTAACGTGTGTGAGCTGGAGTCAAGCCATAGGGCATCAGGTGCCCTGCCGCCCCACCACTAGATAGTAAATAATTAAGCCGGCTAATTATACTATTTGTTTGAATTTTTAAATATAGAAAATAAGCTAAAAAATTACAAAAAATATGTGCAGCTTTCCGACACAACGTACTTGATTGTGTAATTTTTTTGATAAATTTATACGATGTGAATGTTGCTCAAAAATTTGTGTAATTATGATATTTATAAGAGTTGTTATATGCAGCAAACGAGCTCAAAAAATTACAAAATTTTACGTGCAGCCTCCTGACACAGTTGTAATAATTGTCTATTTTTTTAAAAAAATTATACATTATGAATGTTTATAGAAGTACATATAATAGTACAAAAATGCATCGCACGTAGACACGATGAGCAGATATGTCACTACTACAGAAAAGGTCATCACAGACGGTTCGAAAACGTCATCACAGACGGTTTTGTGAACCGTCTGTATTTATGGGTCAGTGATAATCGAAGGTCATCACAGACGGTTTTCGAACCGTCTGTGATTATCAGCCATCACAGACGGTTTTTGAGTAAAAACCGTCTGTGATAGCTGATAATCACAACGTACTTGATTGTGTAATTTTTTTGATAAATTTATACGATGTGAATGTTGCTCAAAAATTTGTGTAATTATGATATTTATAAGAGTTGTTATATGTAGCAAACGAGCTAAAAAAATTACAAAATTTTACGTGCAGCCTCCTGACACAGTTGTAATAATTGCCTATTTTTTAAAAAAATTTAGTTAAAAATCGTCTGTGATACTGATCATCACAGACGGTTTTTGAGTAAAAACCGTCTGTGATAGCTATAATCACAGACGGTTTTTAACTAAAAACCGTCTGTGCTATTCTCTTCTACCCCTAAATCTATTTCTGTTTATTGGTTAGCCTCAGGAAATGCTAGTCATGCTCTATGAAACAAGCAGATCAACATGTACATGTTTACATCCAATTCACATCTCAATTCATTTCACAAACATAAAACATCCATTTCGCAAATCAATTAATTGAAATGAGAACAAGCAAATACAGTATGAAACACAGTACACATTTTAAGATTAGAGTCTACCATTACAAGAATAGACAGACAAACAACAAACAATAAAGAGGAGGAGAACAACAAATAGGTTGCTCATCTAGCTAACACAACAAGAACAGAGAAAAGCAAAGATCATCTATGCCTAGGCCTTCTCGCCCCTGATGCAGCGCGCGAGCTGGATGTCTTTGACGCCCACCATCGTCGGTGTTGATTGAGCGCTGCCTTGGCACGAGCTAGTTGCTTCTGCGGTGTCTTGCCTCCCATTGACGTGTGCGTCGTCTGCAAGGAGGAGGACAGCAAGGAGGAGGAGAACAGCAAGGAGGAGGATAGCAAGGAGGAGAAGAACAACAAGAGGAGGAGAACAAGGACGGCAAGGAGGAGGAAACTAGCAAGGAGGCTGGGTTTTGGTAATATTTATAGGGAAGGGAGAGGTGGGAGTTCGAAATTTTGGGCGCGGGGAAAGAGAGGCGGAGCTACGATCCGTGGTGTGAGGAGGATTGACGGGCCCAGTGGTCAGATTATCACAGACGGTTCTATTGGCTAGAACCGTCTGTGATGAATGAATATCACAGACGGTTCTATATATAGAACCGTCTGTGAATTGAAGCACAAATTTTATATACCGATGCAATATAAACAACTAGTCTGCAAAGATAAAATAGCAAAGGTTTATATAGTTTATATATACTCATTTGAAAGGTTTCGAGGAGATCTACAACTTTGCAGTTGAAGAAAAATCCAAATTCCCAAAATAAAACCAAGAAAAAGGGCAAAAACAGAAATAAAAAACTTGCGACGCAGGTTTAGGTCCAAAGATGGCCGATTTTCGGGGTATTGGAGGGCGACTGGCGCAAGCGGGTTGTTTTTTTTGGATCGGGCTCGTCGTTAGCTTTCCAACGAGTACAAGAACGTCGAAAACGGACACCGTACGCAAAAGTTATGCCCGTTTTACTGAAGGTGTGTCAAAACTGAATCCTACTCGGACTCAGGCGGGAAATTATGAAATTTTGGGGAATTGCAAGGCGGGAAACATATCACAGACGATTTTTAATAAAAAACCGTCTATGATATTCCAGTATCACAGACGGTTTTATAATAAAAACCGTCTGTGATAATCTGGAATATCACAGACGGTTTTTATTATAAAACCGTCTGTGATATTCCAGTATCACAGACGGTTCAGAGGTAAGAACCGTCTGTGATACTCTTTTTTCCCGCCACAAATACCACAGACGGCCTTCAAATTAAAACCGTCTGTAATAGTGTACATCACAGACAGTTTCACAAAACCGTCTGTGATTTGGCGTCTACTATTAGCCTTTCTGTAGTAGTGTGTACTCCTACAAAGATTCGTAATACATACAATATTACATCTCATGCTATGCATTTTTTGTACTATTATATGTACTCCTACTAATATTCATAATGCATAAAATTCTAGAAAAATAGAAAATTATTATTACTATGTTATAAGTCTGCACGTAAATTTTCGTAATTTTTGAAACTCGTTTGCTACATATAACAACTTCTACAAATATCATAATCGTACAAATTTTTGAGTAACATTTATAGCGGATAAAATTACTAAAAAATTACACAATCAAGTACGGTGTATTGGAAGACTGCACACAAAAATTCGTATTTTTTAAGCTCATTTGCTATATTTGAAATTCAAACAAACAGTATATAAAAAATAATAAAGACAGGTTATTAAACTGACTAATTAGCTGACTTAATTACCTGGCTAATTAGCTGATTTAATTATCTACTGTTCGGTGGTGGGGTGGCAGAGCACCTAGTGCTCGCTGGCCAGGCGGTTGCCTGGTGGTTGGGCTCTAGCTCACACGTGTCAGCTCTGCGGTATTGCCGTCCAGTACTGGATGGTAAAAATAACATTTTTAACAATACCGCTAGTATACCATTTTTTTGTAAATATATATTGTAACAATGTCAAATATGCCAAAATTCTACTAGTGCTTTAGTGTACTCGTACTCAGTAAGCTTATCGACGCTAAGCTTGCGATGGAAGCAAGAACTTTCTAGACTATGGCCGTTACACGGCTACTTCAGCTGGGGACCCACCAATTACTTGGCGACTACGTGCAAAAAAGCCGAAGAGGCAAAGACTAGCCTTTTTCTATTCTGCCCTTCAGTCCTGGTAGTGCTTCAAAGGAATTATAAGTTAAATTTCTTTTTTTCACTGTAATATTAAAAATATACTATAATTATTGTTAGTTTTTTTCTGTATAATTAATTTTTAAAATAAAAAATTATGTCATCATAGATAATAAAAAATCTAAAAAACCATAAAATTTAAAAGTTAGAAATAGAAACTTATCGGAACAGGGCCATATGCCTTTGTGGTGAAGCACCAGGGTCAAATCAGGCAACGCAAGGACGGCCAAGATTCTTTTCTTCACCTTCTCCCGCACGCAACTGTCCTCTTCTCATTTGGCGTGTCATCATCCATCATACCCCCTTCTACAATGGAGATTTTGGAGAGACGCCCCTCTCCACTCAGTAGAGCTGACACAAGAAATTCATGTGCATTGTAGTACCAGTACCCTACACGAAATAGAGAGACCCATGCGCCGAAATTATGGGACGCTCCTAGTATCATTCATAAGAAACAAGGAACTAATTTTCCGCCATATAATTTGTAGACTTGCTGCAAAGCATGTAGTATTCTTTTTTCCCGTTGGATATGAGGCTGTGGTGGTGATCGGTTCGGCTGAAAGCCTCATGGCTTATGGCTGAAAACATTGTAGCTGGCTGAAAAAAGCACTGTAGCTGACAAAGACTTATTTAGCATAATTAAATTTTAAAATATTTAAAAATATAAAAAATATGTTAGCCCATTACGTATAATACAAATAAATACGAGAAAAAAGAACCGGCAAAAAAGCTCAACAAAAAGCTAAAAGTTCAGAAAAAGACAAAACTTATGAATAGTAAAAAATAAGCCAGAAGCCAGAAGCCGAAGCCGAATTGATCAGGGCCACTGATCGTTTTGGCTTCAGCTTTTAGCTTCTGACTTATTTTTCACTATTCATAAATTTTGTCCTTTTATGAATTTTTGGCTTTTTGTTGAGCTTTTTTACCGGTTCTTTTTTCCCGTATTTGTTTGTATGATACATAATGGGCTTACATATTTTTTATATTTTTTAAATCTAATTATGTTAAATAAGCCTCTGTCAGCTACAGTATTTTTTCAGCCAGCTACAGTGCTTTTCAGCCATAAATCACCAAAAAAGCCTAAATGATCACCACCTGGAGCGGATCTTGAGACCATAGTAGGATCGTGCCTCGGAGAACCGCATCCTAACAGCCTTGAATGGAGCAAGCTACGCCCCGCTCGTTTCGACTTCAGCTTCTGGCTTATTTTTCACTATTCATAAATTTCGTCTTTTTTCCCTAAACTTTTCGTTTTTTGAGTTTTTTTCCGGTTCTTTTTCCCCATATTTGTTTGCATTATACCGGGCTAATATGTTTTTCCTATTTTTATTTTTTTAAATTTAATTATGCTAAATAAGCCTCTGTCAGCTACAGTATTTTTTCAGCCAACTACAGTGCTTTTCAGCCATAAGTCATTAAAAATAAGCCATTTTGAGCACAACGCCTGGGTATGAGAGCAAAGATGGAATAGTTCATGAAATAACTGTTGCACCTTTAAAATTCCGATTTGCTCGAATCTCCTGCTCTAGAAGGGAATCAGATATGCTACCATTAACAGCTGACACTGAAACTCAATTCATATTAGCACAGCTCTCCCAAATTTCGCCAGAGTGCAGGTACCTAACAGCAAAAAGGCCACATCCTTCGTAACAGTACGGCCACGACCGAGAGACCCACGACTCCACGCTGGCAGCTTCCTCACAGTTCCTCTTGACTTGTTTGTTTGACCCCATGTTTCCGATTCTACCCCTCCCTACACCACCAAATTACCCCTACCCTGCACATCGTCCTCTAATTGTCAGGAGTAAACTCGTCATTTCCTCCCCAAATTCTCGCGCCCACGATTAACCCGAGCACGTTCCTGGTATATAACCACTCCTGGCTCCCCACCTCCTCTGCTTTAGCGGAGTCCTAGAAAAACAAATTAGCTTCGACATCGAAACCAAAACCTCGCCATTTTGATCGATCGATCGTCACGTCGTTTGAGATCCGCGAGGAGATGGAGTACGAGCACGGTGGTGGTGGCCGCGGCCGCGGGAGAGCTCGCGGCGGCGGGCGTGGTGGCGCCCGGGGTGGATACGGGCCTCCCGGAAGCGGCAGAGGCTACGAACCTCACGGAGGCGGGGTTGGCCGCGGAGGATACGAGCCTCGCGGAGGCGGGGATGGCCGCGGAGGCTACGGGCCTCGCGGAGGAGGCTACGGCGGAGGCGGCGAGGGCCGCGGAGGAGGCTACGGCGGAGGCGGGGATGGCCGCGGAGGCTACGGGCCTCGCGGAGGAGGCTACGGCGGAGGCGGCGAGGGCCGCGGAGGAGGCTACAGCGGGGGCGGCGAGGGCCGCGGAGGAGGCTACGGCGGAGGCGGGCGCGGTGGTCGTTGGACCGGCGGTGGTGGACGTGGGTACCAGTCCGTCGGTGGGCGTGGCGGCGACGCGTGGGTGCAGTCGGGGAGAGGGCGCGGAGGCGGCCCCGGGGAGTACGCCCCGGAGCGGGCTCCGCCGGCGAGGAGGATCGAGGCCGAGGAGGTGGGGAGCTCGTCTGGATCCGTTGGTAAGCGCCTCTCCTCATTTACTTGCGTGCTTTGTGCAGTTTGGCATGCTTTGCTCCTTCGTATTGTTCGAAACTTCAGGCGGTTGATCGAGTGATTTGGGTTTCGTGATAGTAGATTAGTCTATACACAGTTTGATTTCGCTTATTCAAACGTTTGGTCAAGGCGTGCCTTTCGCTGTGTGTCGATGGTAGAGTAGAGCGCTGCTCGTCGTGTACTAGAGTGATGGGCGTGTGATCGCAATTTTTGTTGGCCGCGTGCAGATTTGGTGCAGCATTTTTCATCCTTGCGATGCTAGATTAGTTTTGCGATTATACAGTTCCTCAAGTTAGCTTAGGTTCCATATAGTTATGTGTTGTAGATGCCGAGATGGCTGCTCCAGGTTTGTGAATTGGGTAGACTTGCAATGATCTCTTTCTCCGTACGATAAGCGCCTTTTGCGATATGGGTTGTATTAGAGCTTGGCTCGTAGCAGCTAGCCTGCTAGCGATTAATCTTATGTCCTAAAGTTTGTATTTATAGGAAGCATTTGATTATTAGCATGAGAAGGTCATTGCAATCCTGTTATGTGGAAAATGCAAGAGGGAGATGTGGTGATGAACTTGTCTACCCACAAACAAAACTTTTGAACTCATTTGCAAACTTTACTTCTCCACCATTTTGAGACGGGAGTTGATTGTTTCAGAGTATTCACGTCTTATGAGAACAGAGGAAATCATTGTAGCTAGCCCTGAAGGAGAGGAACGTTATTTAGTTTGCCAGCTTGCAGTTTCAGAATATTCAGGACATCATTTAGAATTCTTGTATCCTTAGACAGGAAATGTATCAGGAAGGCTTCAGGATTTGTTGCTGAAAACGCGGGGTCCTGCGTCTAACGCTGGATACTTCACATTTCTTTCTCTTCTTTTAGCACCGTGTTACTTCACAAGTAGGCTTGGTAGGTACGTGTTAATAGAAGCTGCTTAATGTCATGCTTTGGAGAGAGTGGAAACTGAAAGGTCGCTGTGGGAGGAATTTTTTGCAGTATGGGAACGAAAGGAAATGAATTGCAGTGCAGGGAAATATTCACTACTATAAAAAAAAGTCATCACAGGCGGTTCAGAACTGCTATCATAAAACGGTTTTTTGAACCATCTGAATTTATACGTCAGTGATAATCGGAGGTTATCATAGATACTTTGTGAGCCGTCAGTTGTAAATACAATACAAACGGTTTGTAATTAGAATCGTCTGTGAAGAACATTATCACAGACGGCTCGAACCAAAAATCGTATGTAATACTAACCGTCTGTGATGGGCGAGAGTATCACAGATGATTGTAATATAAAATCATCTGTGGCAGTCCTTCATAGACATTTTATATCACAGAATCGTCTGTGATAGTTCATACTATACCTAATTTTTTTTGTTTTTTAGTTACTCTCAAGAAATGTTATCTATGTCCTTTAAAAACAAGCAAATACAACAATACATTCTATTAGAATCCACCATTACAGTATCACAAGATAATAAGCAAGTTACCCATCTAACACAGCAAGAACATGACTCATCTAACACAGCAAGAACATGGCAATAACACATTCTTATCCTACAAATCCAACTTTTAAATATGGCAAGAACACATCTCGTAATTCTACGAACCTAACTCTCAAACATGGCAAGAACACATTTCCTAATCCTACAAACCCATGATAAAAATATAGAAGAAAGAGAATTGTTTTGGCAGAAGAGAGGGGGGAATGGATCTTTGAAGGAGATGCAAACACTTAGCATGTGAGCTGGATGTCCTTGACGCTGACTTGAGCACCGTCTTGGTAGCTAGCTGCTTCCGCGGTGCCTTGTAGCGAAGGAGAGGCAGCGATAGCATTACCTTTGTATCACGACGGTGAGGCTGTACAAGACACTCTATGATATTTACGAAAAGAGTGTGTTGTGCAGTCGATCGTGGTGTCACAACGGAGGCGCTAGCTCACGGCGGTAGTCGGCGTCGTCAAGGAACAAGGTAGGAGTTGATGAACTAGTTAGGAACAGCCGGTAGAACTCACGCATCTCGAAGTGAAAGGGAGAGGGGGAGTAATTAATAAGTGGCAAGAGGTGGGAGGATGTAGAGAGAATGGACGGGTGAGATCATAATTCCAGGGAGATGCCACAGATCGGTGTCGTGGCATTATCAAAGATGGTTTGTTATACGAACTATCTATGATAATGCACATATCACAGACGGTTCTTATAAATAAATGTTTGTGAATTATCACAGACGGTTATTAATACGAACCATGTGTGATGTTTTACATTATCACAGACGATTTATATTAATAATCGTCTGTGATATTTTCACATACAATTATTAATAAGAACCATCTGCAATGTCCTGTTTTATCACAGACGGTTCGTATAAATAACCGTCAGTGAAAATATCACAGACGGTTGTTAGTATGAATCGTTTGTGATGTAGCCGTCCAGTATAATCTCTTTCGTAGTAGTGATTTATTATCCAAAGTTCGGAAAGATGGGCGATTTTTCCTATCTGAAAGTGAATCACATGCTACATTTACTCCAACATTTTAATTTGGGAAAACGTGTGCCAAAACATAAATTGTAAGGGAAAACTATAGCTTGGTTGATCTTTTTTTCTCTCTCTAACTGCATGACGAATTAATATTTTCCTCATGTAAACTTACCTTTTGAGCTCTTTTACAGTGCACAACAAACTTTGTTGACCGTCCATTCTTTTCAATCTAATGGGTTAAATTAGTTTGGATTTGCCTGTACTACACAACCAAGTGTAAGGAAGTATAATTCTCTTAGGGTTAAAATCGTAACTATGTGGTATGTATCAATAGTCTTTTGCATATGAATCTGGTTCTGTCTAGAGTTTTTGATCTATACGTAATATTTTAATCATGCTAGTGTGTGTTTATTTGATCATAAGATCCAAAGAATATATGCTCATGAGTCATGACGCCCTAGGTAGCGGCGGTGGCCGGCCTTTCGCGGCCTGTGATGATGGAGAGGCGTGCTATCTGATCTGTGTTCCTAGATATATATACATCAACATCAATGAGAGGACTGGTGGTATGAGTACGATGCGTACAAGCGGCTATCACGGCCGGCGACATGAAATGTGTTGTTTGATCCTTGAACGCTGCTGATGCTTCACGGTGCAATGGATCTTTAGGTCTTCAACGGAGTCATCGTAGCGGGGCTTGATTCTTTTCTTCTTCTTTTTAATCTTGCCCCTAATCAAAGAACATCTGGTTTCAAGAAAAAAAACTTCTTCTAATTATTTTTCTGGACCAATGAAATGTCGGGCATTCTACTGATTATTCGTTCTAAATGGCCTGGTTGCCTATCTGCACTCGGAGGCAGTAGAGTGACCATTCAAGTGCTTTCTTGAATGTTTAGAGACGAAGCATTAATACACAGGATAGCCATGAATGTCTTGCCTCTGTTACCGCCGTGACATAGAGATGAGAAACAGCAATGTGGGAACCGGAATGGATCAAGCTAGATGAGACAAGGACACCATCAAAAATCTCATCCGCGAAGGGAGATGGCATGGTCGTGGGGAGTTTGTTAGGTGGTTAGAGAAATTTTGGATTAGAACTACATTTTCTTTAGAGATTTGTATATAATTTTGATGTTATGAAAAGTTTATAGTATCTTTAAGAAATCGATGGTCAGATTTGATTTCTATTACCATCGTTTACTACCAGTAGAATGTATCATAAAAATTCTCTTACCTTTTATATTTCTAACTGCTCTTCCTTTTCCTCTAGAACGCATTGTATCCAGTGAAGTGGCAAAAGTAGAACCATTAGCACCTCCAGTTGCTGTGTCTCATAATGGCACACGAGTGCCAATGCGAAGACCTGATGGTGGAGGGTCATCATTTAAAGACAAGGTCAAACTTTTGGTGAACCACTTCATAGTCAACTACCGAAAGGTATCAACCATTTTTCACTACGACATAGACATCAAGCTTGATCCAGCATCTCCTGAGGCTTCAGGCAAGGAGCTCTCCAAGGCAGATTTTCTTTCTGCCAAGGCCGAGCTTTTCAAGGATGACAGCTTTCGGCGGCTTTCGTCAGCTGTTGCTTATGATGGCAAGAGAAACCTATTTACTTCTGCCGAACTGCCAGCAGGTTTATTCCGTGTGAGAGTTCGGTCACGGACCTACATTGTATCAGTAGAGTTCAAGAAGCAGCTGCCCTTAAGCCAGCTCTCGGAGCTGCCCGTGCCTAGAGAGGTCTTGCAGGGTCTTGATGTCATTGTGCGTGAGGCCTCTAGCTGGCGCAAGATTATCCTTGGTCAGGGATTTTACTCAAAGGACAGCAGTCAGGTCATCGGGCGAGGTGTTGTAGCTCTGAAAGGAACCCAACAGACCCTCAAATACACCCAGCAAGGGCTTATCCTATGTGTGGACTATTCGGTTATGCCATTTCGCAAAGCTGGGGATGTGCTGGATCTTGTCAAGCAGTTTGTGCGCTCCCTTGAATACAATACAAGACTGAACAGGCGCCAATTCGAAGAGTTGGAGGATGAGCTCAAAGGCCAACGTGTCACTGTGAGTCACCGGAAGACTAATCAGAAGTACACTGTTCAAGGCTTGACAGATTTGCCTGCAAGCCAAATCACCTTTGTGGATGCTGAATCAGGGCAAACGAAGAGGCTTGTTGATTATTTTAAGCTGCAGTATGACAAGGTGATTGAATATCAGATGCTCCCATGCTTGGATTTGAGCAAGAGCAAGGACAAACCAAATTATGTGCCGATTGAGCTTTGCATTCTTCTTGAAGGGCAGAGGTATCCAAAGGCAAACTTGGATAGGGATTCCGATAGAGTACTGAAAGATATGTCTTTAATTCCCCCATTTAAGCGGAAGCAGGAGATTCTGGACTTGGTGAAAGCTAGAGATGGGCCTTGCAGGTACTTGCTTGACTTTAGACCCCCTTCGACTGTTTGCAAATGCCTAACCATCTTTTTGTTTGTCAATCTGAAAACCTTACATATTGCTATGTTTGATTGGTACCTTAAAGTAGATTTAACGCAATAAAATTTGTTATGAATTCAATGCAATATTTTTTTCAGCATGAAGAATACCTATACCACAAAACTTGTGCTAATATATCTGCTAAAGAAGCAGGAGACTATGTCATTAGTATATTTGTCAACTCAGTTGTTCTCCTTATCTAATTTGTGTTCCTGATACTTAGCTGTTTTCTGTCATTTTTATTTGGCAAAGACACAACAACATAAACTTGAGAAGTAATCTTATCTTAGAAAACGAAAGAACTGACCTTTTTCTTTTTCTTTTGAACAAAAGAACTGATCTTTATCTTTGCCAAAGACACACCAACATAAACTTGACAACTATCTTTGTCTTTCTTTTTTGGAAAACGAAAGAACTTATCTTTATCCTTTTTTTTAAAACAAAATAACCGATGTTGTTCTTCTAAATAAATGAACTGATGTTTATTGTCAGGTACTAACTCATTTCCTTTCCAGCGGAGAAATAGCTCAGCAATTTGGGATTTCTTTGGACGTCCAGATGATGGAAGTCACCGGTAGGATCATTCCTGCCCCCAACCTAAAACTCGGCGCCCCCAATGGCCAGACCTGCAAATTCAGTATTGATCAGCCTAACTGCCAGTGGAACCTTATGAAGAACCGACTAGTAGATGGTCGGGATCTCCGGTGTTGGGGCATCGTCGACTTCAGTGCACAGCCATCTCAATCCTGGCAGCAAGCCCTCCAAGGAGAGATGTTTATTCAAAAGATCGTCAGGAAGTGCTGTGACGTTGGCATTAGGATGGACAATAAGCCATGCTTTGTGCACCTGTCAGCAATGGCAGTGTTATCCAATCCACGCCAACTATCTGAGGAGCTTACCAAAGCTAAGCAGGCTGCGGCGAGGAAGAACCAGAAGCTGCAGCTCCTCTTCTGCCCGATGTCTGAGCAGCATCCGGGGTACAAGACACTGAAGCTGATATGCGAGACGCAGCTGGGTATCCTGACCCAGTGTTTCTTGAGCCACCTTGCGAACAAGCAACAGGGCCAGGACCAGTACATGGCCAACCTTGCTCTCAAGATCAACGGCAAGCTCGGGGGCAGCAACTTCCAGCTGTTCGACGCGCTCCCACGGGTCACCGGCGCGCCTTTCATGTTCATCGGCGCGGACGTGAACCACCCATCGGCCGGGAATGTGGAGAGCCCGTCGATAGCAGCCGTGGTCGCGTCCATTGACTACCCAGGCGCCAGCAAGTACGTGCCAAGAATCCGCGCTCAACCCCACCGCTGCGAGGTGATCAACAACCTCGGTGAGATCTGCCGTGAGCTCATCGGCGTTTTCGAGAAGAAGAACAATGCGAAGCCACAGAAGATCATTTACTTCCGTGACGGCGTGAGTGATGGGCAGTTCGACATGGTCCTGAACGAGGAGCTGGCGGACATGGAGAAGGCGATCAAGGTGAACGGCTACTCTCCGACTATCACCGTGATCGTGGCCAAGAAGCGTCACCACACGCGTCTGTTCCCCAAGGACCGGAATGATCCGCTGCAGAGCAGGAACGGCAACGTGCTCCCTGGCACGGTGGTGGACACCAACGTGATCGACCCGGCGGCGTACGACTTCTACCTGTGCAGCCACAATGGGCTACTGGGGACGAGCCGGCCGACGCACTACTACAGCCTGATGGACGAGCACGGGTTCAGGTCGGACGACCTGCAGAAGCTGGTGTACAACCTGTGCTTCGTCTTCGCGCGCTGCACCAAGCCCGTGTCGCTGGCGACGCCCGTCTACTACGCTGACCTCGCCGCTTACCGCGGCAGGCTCTACTACGAGGGCATGATGGCGTCCCAGCCCCAGGCGCGTGGGTCGTCGTCCTCCGCGGGAGCGTCCGACTTCAGGAACTTCCCGGCGCTGCACGAGGATCTGGAGAACAACATGTTCTTCATCTGACACCAGCTTTTTGGCGGTGTCGTGGAGCGTGGTTTGAACTTACGCTTTGCTGGTTAATTGTGTCGACTGTTTTTTACTGCATTAAGCAAAAGGTGTTACTTGAGGGTCTAACTGTAGGTGTGTTGTTCTGTTTCACCTCTTCTACAGCCTGATATGTACTAGCCAAGAACGAGTAGCTTTGACAAACTCGTGCTGAATACTTTGTTGTACATTCTGTTAGGCTGTTACTGAAGGTGCTGCGTGTTACTACATTTGTTTGTCAGTACATCAATGGAAGGAAGAGCGGTGCTATTGTCTTTTGTTTTGCCTCTCGAAATGCACGTTGGTAAGGGGCACATACGGGGGGAGGGGGATCCACCCGGTCGTTCTGGCATAGCATCTCGAACGACTGAACGAACGCGTTATGGCTGGATGCCGCCCTTCCCCAATGCTGTCGTACACCGGCGACACCGAGGCGATCCTGTTCTCCCGTAGCAGCGCGCCAAGCAGGTGCACACCCGCACCGTGGGCAGCGCGGCGCCGTGCGCGGGCCAAGAGGGCGCCCTCTGGGTAGGAGGCGGAAACAGCGGAGAAGGGCGGAGGCGGAGTAGCCTGAGCTGGTTGAGGCGGCATTTACTCGAACAAGCAGCGGGCACGGCGAGGAAGGGGGCTTTCAACTTGGCGACCGGCCGGTGAAAAGGAGCTGTATTACAACTCACGGGTCCTACTCGAGGGCTACCTGCTCGAATTATAATATGACGGTTTATTTCGAAAAAGCTACCGTTCCAGCTTCCTCTCCTTCCCAATCCGGACCCTAAAACTAGATCGAACAGCCATCGGGTACCTGTTTTTTGAACATTATTAAAACGGAGGCCATTCAAAAAATGTCCCCCGCCAGTCCCGTTCGCTTGGCGGCAGTGGCACTATTAGGGTCTGTTTGGAACAGAGGAATTTCACAGGAATTTTGCAGGAATTTTGCAGGAAACAGTTCAATTCCCGCAGGAATCGGGAAAAATTCCCGCATTTCAAACAGGGCCTTAGTGGTTGATATAAATAACAGTATTGTAATGTATACATTTTATAGCTACTAGTGTATTAAATGGTTTGTGCAAAACAATGAAAATAACATAAAAATTGATTTATATATATAGACACCATGCATATGTGTTGTTCTTTTCGTTTACTACACCTTCATATATACATTATGTGCTAAATAGAAAAAGTGTGAACGATAGATACATATACCATGCATATACGTTGTATTCTTGTGTAATACAATTTCAGGCTATCAAAAGCCGAGGACGACTTTTCTTGAAGAAAGGAAGGATGATACGGATATATACATACTTAGCGTTTTTCTGTTAAATATATTATTTAATAGAAAAAACTATTAAACCGTATTAAATATTATTAGGTGAACTCGCTCCGAAGTGAATTCAATTTTTATTTATGTAAGAATTGTTACTATCTTATAAGAATGTTTTGTGTTATTTTCAGGGCACACCAATCAAAGATGTTCATGTGCTGAAACACTGTTCATACATGCATGTGTTCGGATGCTGATTTGGTGTGCATGCATGCATGAATAGGGAGGCAATTAATGCGGTGCTACTCTTGGGGAAAAAACAGAAAGAGAGAAACATGGAAGGGTGCCATGCGTGAGAGAATAAGGAAAACGTGTGAAGCAAAGGCAAGAAAACCAGCTCATTAATTCCAAATCAAAAGGATTGGCCAGCTGTCAAAAAAGACGCGTGAGGAAAAAAAATGGCCGAAGCCAACTGGGTTCCTTGCGTGTTGAAATAGACCACTCCTTAATTGGTTTCCGTTCGAATAAGACGTAGCCTGCTGTGTGTTTTTATTTCTTAGGGCATGTTTGGATCCACTTGGATTTTAAGAATCTGGCTTTGAAAACTGAGTGAGATCCAAACAGACCAATTTTTAGGGCAATTTTTAAAATCTACCTACCCAGATTCTTAAAAACTAAGAAGCTGTTGATACCCAACTTTTGCCAGTTTTTTTTGCACAAATACCCATTTACCCTCATTAAAGACCACGCGCAAACGCTTCCATTAAAGGCCACGCATGGCGGTGGGTGTTCTGGTGCATGGAGGTGGCTTGTGCATGGCTGTTTAATGTGCTGTTCAAGAGCAATAAATGTAAGGGTATAATAGTCTATTAGCACCAATTATAAATGAAACCAGCTTTTAAAAACTAGGGATCCAAACACCCCATCAGTTTTTGCTTAGAAACCAGCTTTTAAAAACTAGAAGTAATAGCTGGTTTTTAAGAATCTGAAACTGATCCAAACAGGGCCTTAGTTGAGTTTGCTTCAGTTCATCTTGACCAAACAGATATGAATCGTCCTTAGGCTATAGTATTTAGATGTGTGGAGCTACATGATAAATAGTCGCACCCTTTCTTGTGAACTCAGAGACCACAGAAATCAATCTATTATTTTTATAGAGCTATACGCTTATTCTTCCTAGGGTTTAGCATATACTGCAACCTAGAGGGAAATTGAGCGTTTTCAACCCTGTTATTCTTATGATTCCTTGTGATTTGCAGGAGCGATGGTACGTCTACTTGTGTGGTCGGGTAGACGGGATCACAAGCATGTGGTTGGGCGAATTCTTTTGTCACAAGTTGCTATTCTAACAGTAATTGGCACCATCGGTTCATCAGGTTGTATGGATCCAAGTTATCATCATCGATCCTATGTCGTGAAGATCGAGCACCCCGTATCAGTGGTGTTGGTGGTGGTCATTATCGTCGTGCTGCATATATGGTGCATACCATGCTAGTGTAGAACCTAGTGCCAACACCTCCATGCCAGAGCTTTAGCGGCGACCACGGCACCCAGCTATGTAGACGGTCAGGGCTACCGGAACACCTCAACCTCCGCTGGCAACATCGGTTGCGTTGCGTATCAGGCAAGAATTCGAGAAAGGTCACCACCGTTTTAGGCTAGCATAGAACGGTAGAACCCCATGTACAATCAGCTATTGCTGCGCAATGAACTTATATAAATGCAGGTTCTATTTATAGTTAAGAAACCCGATACATTTAGTTACAACAGAAGGTATCTTGGAAACGCACGAGCTGCGCCAGATACACTATAGTAAACAGATAGAATGAAAACAAAGAAGATATATCTTATCCTATCTTTACAACTCAAGGGATATATACAGGTCATATATAGCACGGTACAATATGAACTTCATAACAGCTCCCCTCAACCTCAACTAGGAAATGTCATGTTGAGATTGTATCGAATTCGATCAAACGGTTATCGTGCTAGAACCTTTGTAAAGATGTCAGCCACCTGATATGCAGAGGCAATAAAAGAAACTTCCAGAGCTTGCGACACAACCCTTTCTCTGGCAAAATGAAAATCTACTTTGATGTGCTTGGTATGAGCATAAAAAACTAGATTGGTTGTTAAGTATGTTGCACCAAGATTGTCACACCATATCATCGGTGCCCTTGCTTGAAATACACTTAACTCCTTTAGCTGAGACTGAACCCCAAAAAATTCAGCCGTAGCATTTGCAATTGCTTTATACTCAGCTTTAGTGCTCGACCTTGACATAGTCAGATGTTTCCATGAGCTCTAGGAGACAATATTCGATCCAAGAAACACTGCAAATCATCAGGGCAACCAGCCCAATTGGCACCAGAGAAAACACTTAGCAATTTTGAGGAAGATCTTCGAATGAGAAGGCCAGTTCCAATTGTAGCCTTCAAATAGCATAGAATATGTTTTACTACCCCCCCCAATGGATATCAGTTGGTGACTGTAAGAACTGACAGACTTTGTTAACGGCAAACGATATGTCAAACCATGTCAATGTAAGATATTGTAGGGCAACAACCATGCTCCTATACAAGAAAGTATCCTTTTTCTGTAAGTGCTTTTCCATGAGCCTTGGAGAGTTTCTCTGAACTCACCATCGGCGTATCCAAGGGCTTACAATGGCGCATGTTCACCTTGTGAAGTAAATATGAAACATGTTTCTTCTGAGATAACAAAAGTCCATCCTTCTGAATAGTATCCTCTATCCCCAATAAATAGTTGAGATCTCTAAGATCTTTCATAGCAAAGTCTTCCATGAGCCGAGCAATAATCTTGTCTGTCACCTTATTACTCGAACTAGCAATTATAATGTTGTCAATGTATATTAGTATATACATGACAACTTCTGAATTCTTGAGAATGAATAGTGACGTGTTTGTCTTTGATGCAATAGATCCCAGCTCTAGCAACAATCTTGTGCTTAGCTTCATACGCCACGCACGTGGTGCCTGTTTAAGACCATATAGAGCTTTGTCATACAGATATGTTTAGAAAACCGATGATCCTCATATCCAGGTGGCTGACACATGTACACATCTTCGTGTAGATCCCCATAGAGGGAACCATTTTGCACATGCCTCCCAAATTACCCCTACCACTCGCATAGTCCCCTAACCTGCAGGGGACAAAACCGTCATTTCCTTCCCCCAAATCCTTGTGCCCACGCTGATCCCTCGGCGTGCGCCTCCTATAATCGTATTTAGTGCCTTCCTATCGCGGATCGATCCTTTTGACCAACGGAGCCCATCCATGAGAGCAATCAAAAGCTTCTGCTGTCACGCGCCAAGAGCCATATATGTCATGCATCACCTCGGATATTTTCTTCCTAACAATCATCCAGATTTGAGACCGTTGGATTAGAAATCCAACGGCCCTTTTATTGGAGGTTGGAGATTTTTTTGGAGGGGGGGATTTTTTTTTGGAGGGGGAGGGAGAATTCATAGCTGTTGGATCTCTAATCCAATGGCCATAAATCTGGATGATAGTTAGAAAGAAAACATTCGGGTAATATTTATCAACACCCGTATGTCAATATGTGCTTCCCTTCCGGAGAGCTTCTCGCACCTTTTCCTTCTGTAGGCCGGCCCGCCCACAGTAATCAATCCAATGGTAAACAGAGAAAACAATCGTTAATGAGGCATCTTGTTTTGTTATGACAACAAGCATTATTCCTAGCACTCCTGACAGTCCATAGAGCTGCTACAACACCCACCATAAACCAACCAAAGTTTTGCGCCCAGAAAACGCTTTCGCGCTAGTTGCTCAATCAGTTGCTTGCCTATCTTTCTATCTTGGAAAAGGTGAGGGTTTCCTATCTAATCCAAGGGAAGGAAGAAAGGCGGAAATTGTTGCTGTGGCAAATCGAGATTGTGTGGGTGTTGAGTCTGCCGCTCATGTCCGACGCCATCGAGAATCATGCATTGGATGGATGGCCGGGCATTGAGAAGGAAGGACGTGTCAGAACCGGCAATTGTCTGAAGATTTGGGAGAAGAAAGGAAGTCTGAAGAAAAACGCTTCGCTGGTTTCAGACCAACTGAGGCGGACGGCTGAGATGTGATTTTACTCCAAGGGCTGGGAATCAACGCCTCACATTACTTCTAGCAAAAGTTAGCTTAGTTACTAAATGAGCTCATAATGTTTACTTCTTAATGTTCAGTTAATCTTGATGTAATTCCAGTAATACTTCTTAGCCTTAAGCTGGATTATGTACTGATATATACCCTTCGGCGGTGGAATGAAAGTATCGCCGTCATCTCTACTCCTAAAAAGATGAGTTTAAGGTGATGGTGAATTCTACGCATATAGCCCATCCCACCCCGAAACCCGTTCGCTGCCCCCGCCCCCCCATTCCCGTGCGGCTGCCTCCCCTCCCTCCTCCGCCGTCGCGCCGACCTCCCCTCCCTCCGTCGCCGCGCCGCCCTCGCCTCCTCCGCTCCCTCCTCCGCCACCGCGCCGCCCGCGCCTCCTCCGCTCCCTCCTCCGCCACCGCGCCGCCCTCGCCTCCTCCGCCGCCGCGCCGCCCTCGCCTCCTCCCCTCCCTCCGCCCTCACCACGTCCCCCCCCCTCCGCGCCGCCGTCGTCGTGGTCGTGCTCGCCCGCGTCGTCGCCGGGATCCGGCCGCCTCCGCTCTCCGCCGCCGGATCCGGCGACCCCGCACCAGATCCAGGCCGCCGCCGCCGCCCAGATCTGGCCATCTCCGACGCCTCCCGCCCGGATCCGGCCTCCTCTGTGCCGGATCCGCCCGCCTCCTCCGAAGCCGCCGCCGCTCCATCGTCGCCGGCCCGCCTCCATTGCGCCGCCGGATCTGTCGTCTTCGTCGCCCGAGCCTCCTCCTCGCCGCCGATTCCTCTCCACTGGTTCCCCGCGCCGCCACTCCACTCACGCCCGTCCCAATAGATCGGCGCCGCTACGCTCCCCTTCCTCCATCCCGCACCGCGCCTCCTCCCCACCACCGATTCCTCTCCGCTCGTTCCCCGCGCCGCCACTCTCCACGCCATGTCTCCTTTCAGATTCGTCTCCCCCTCCCACCGTCCCGAGTGGCGCCGCTGCTCTCCCATTCCTCCATCCCGAAACCGCGCCCATCTCTCCTCACCGATGTTGATGGCAGGCTTAGTATGAAGCTTCGGGTTGGAGGGCGTCTGGTCGCTGCTGCCGAGCGTCTTGGTTGCGGCGCGCCGGCGGCCGAGGATGCCCGCGGCGCCGAGGAGCACGCCGACGATTATGAGCAGGATGGCGATGGTCTTGAGGGTCGACATGCCAGAGGGTGAGGACAACGTGTTGCACGCGACGTCGAGTGGTTTGCCGCTGAGGTACTTGTTACCTGCATATCAAAGCACATTTTTTGCAAATCAATTGATGATTAAGAACGTAATATATACTCGAATTTATGTGAGGCTAATTACGCTAGGATTAGTGGTAAATCTCGGCTTAGTGGTAAATCACAGCCGTCTCCGAGATAAAGGCATCGTCGGTTCTTGCTTATACTTTTGGCTACACTACAGATGGTGGTTTAATTTCTGGTGTGGCATAGACAATTAAACCTCGGCTTAGTGGTTTACCACAATAATGTTCAAGTCCTGCTTAGCATACGCACTTCTAATCTTAAGTTTAAGACAAGGATTTACTTTGTCTTGGATTATGGGAAATGTGTAAAGAGAGTTATAAATAGTCAATCTTGTGACTATTGCACATCGCTTCAGCTCATCTGTTGACGTTAGATTAATTTTAATTAATATAGTCAGCCTGTCTGTATTCTGTCAGCGTTTTACTAGGTGTTACCATGTTAGGACGGACTTAACTGTATGCCAACTCGTGATTGTTTAGTTGCTTGCTGTAATTGTACATACTTTTCTAGAAGTATGTCGGATTGGGTCCTGTTTTGGGGTCTTTATTGTTTTCCAATGTTCTTTAATTGCCAGTTTTGAGGTTCCCCTGCAGACTAAAGTTGTATGATATTATATGCATCACTAATTTGGGGATTTGAAGAGAAAAATGCAAATAGATCTGTCTTTTTCTTGGATTGTTCATGATATTGGAGAAAATGAGGATCTTTCTTTCTTAATTAAGATGATAAGTTGTTGGAGGATGAGTTTTAGTGACCAGTCTGCACTTTTTTCTGCCTGATAATTTTATTTGTAGAATTAGTATCTTCTCAAGTGTTGTTAGATAACCAGAAGCTTTGCAATCTTCTGTTTTGTTTTCATCAGGATGATATGGGTCTGGACTCTGGAGCAATATCCACTATACACATCTGTTAGCTATCTGCTGTTGCATGATTTCTCCTGGTTAATGAAATACAATGGAAGTGGCTGGATGTGGTTAGATAGGCTGAATGAAGTGGTACTTTTAGTGAAAGGTGTGGTATTAGTTTACTTTGCTGTTTTGCGTTCATTATGCCATCTTAGCTTCTGCCTGGTAGGATCACCAATAAATAGAAAGAAAAAAGAAGTCAGATGGAATAATATAGAGTGTTGATGCCATCTGCAATGTCAGTTAGCTATGGAAAGCAGTAAAGATGAGGCTCCATTACAAATGTTATGCTGAAGTAATAACCTTGTTTTGATACTACCTATTTGAGGATATCATAAGGATTGACATGCCAAATCTTCTCACAACACTTGCCATGTAGAACACCCCCATAAGTTCATATCGAACTACCTCACAACACTTGAAGCCCCTGAGCTGACACAAGAAGCATGGAACCTGGCCAATGATAGGTACTTCATTTGATCCCGGATTAACTTACTGTAGTTAAATATTCTTATTGCACTTTCAGATTATAATGTTATCTTTTTATTCTTTTTTTGTATGGAGGAGGTAATATTTTTACATGGATCACTTTGGTGGTTCATAACTTGTTATGCTTGTACCTCACTATGAATTTTGATTAATTCAATACTGTTATTTGATTTATTCACTGAAAGCTTTCTTTCCTAATTACCTTTCTCAATTGACTCAAGTACCAGTGTCACGTGTTGGTTTAGCAGCTACATCCTTCTATCATGCTATGTTTTGTTAATGACATCGTCTTCTAAGGCTTTCTCCATTTGTGCTGCTATGTGTATGTTTCGGCAAGTGCAACTATTGGCTAATTTGTTCTTTGCAACTTTCTTATGTTGTGAGCATCAACCGTTCAGTCCAATACTCTTCATACTTGTGCAATTCCTATCCTATTGCAAACTACATTTGTTATCATCAAGTTGTTGTAATCCATGTTGACATGTAGCCAAGCTGTGTAGATGATAGCTGTATAGAGAACACTTTTTACTTTCTTGCTATTTTGCTGTTGGTGCTTTCTGGATGGGAAACATAGGGTAGAGCGCTACAAATATATTAAAACAACTGTACAAAACATAAAGGGGAAAAACAAAGAAATTAATGGAAAAAGAAAAAAATTCAGCCCAAACCAATGGGCAATGCTTGCCTCGACAAGAGGGATACCCAATACTAGACATCTCAGAACTATAAGCTCTCCCAAAAGAAGATTTTTGTTACCGTAGCTTTTGATTTTACTCTTCTTAGTACTTCAAATATCTTGCAGATAAGGCTAGGCTAAGAATAGGCGCCGAGGCTGAGCTGCCATGTTTGTTGCTGCGGTTTCAAATATACAGGTTGTGTGCACAGAATTGCTTTCATATTAAATTCAGTTGTTCCATTTTCCCCATAACTGGTGCATTTTACTTCAGCAAGCTAAAAAGTGCAACTTTTCCTGATAATTCTTCAGGCAAGATGGATGAGATGAAGCGTCGAAAGATGGCCGCTTTCAGCATAGGATCTGTTTGTGTAGGCGTTCTGGTTCTCGCATCTTCAGCCTCTGCCACATGGCTGCGTTTGTTAGTATCAATACGATGCATAAAGCTGTGTGGAAGGATAGTTGGATTCCTTATCAAGGCCAGTTTTATCATATCTTGTTCTAACAACTCTCTGTCTATTTCCCATGTCAGTCTTCCTATATGTATTGGCTGCATCGTTGGTGGTGTGCTCCTTCTAGCTGGTCTTGGCGTGCTCGTCTGGATCGACCAAGATGATGGCAGGCACTCTTTTGGTCACTCTGGAGGTACATAACACTGCCCCCTTTTTTGTTTCACTATTTTATTTTGGTCACTCCGGAGGTACATAACACTGCCCCCTTTTTTGTTTTTCTTGGAGAGGATAGCACTGCTTGATTCTTCCAGTGTATTCAGGCTAAATTGTACCTTGCTGTTGTCTTTCCTGCAGGATTCACGTGCCCTTTTGTTCCTCTGCTGCCAGTTGTGTGTATCCTCATAAATACATATCTGTTGATAAACCTGGGGTTAGTATCTGATCCAAATGATCCACTTTTAAGCATATCTCTAGATGGCTTGTCTCTTATTTTTTTGCTATTCATCCGAAACATTCATTTGCCTTGTGTTCTTCAGCGGCGGCACATGGATGAGAGTCGGCATATGGCTGCTGATGGGTGTTTTCGTGTACATTTTCTACGGGCGCAGCTCCCTAACAGATGTCGTCTACGTCCCTGTAGCGCAGGCCGATGAGATATACAGGAGTTCATCTGGATATGTGTCCTAGACAGAGAGAAATGTTGCAGTAAAAAGAGTAAAGACAGCATGGTAAGTTTCTGCTTGTACGCTGAGGGTTCAGGGACCTACAGCTTGTCAATATGTACACTAGGGCTGACACCGAGTCAGGTTAGGCACACTGCTTTGCCAAAAAACAATACTCATTTTCCATAACAAGTTGATGCTTTGGTTGTCTTACAGTTTCTTGACATGTACACTACTGGACACTGGTAGACGCTTGGCAATTGGACTTCCTTTCCAATTTGGATATGTACGTAGCAACTCGGTGTGTATTGTTGTATGCAACTATGTACAACAACTCGACTCTTCTGCGTCCCTCTCTCCCCTCCTTACTCAAGAGTACCCATACGCCAACATAGGATACTGCATTGCAGCTCTCCCTCTTCCCTTTATCTTTACTCCTAAAAAGATGAGTTTAAGGTGATGGTGAATTCTACGCATATAGCCCATCCCATCCCGAAACCCGTTCGCTGCCCCCGCCCCCCCCACCCCCATTCCCGTGCGGCTGCCTCCCCTCCCTCCTCCGCCGTCGCGCCGACCTCCCCTCCCTCCGTCGCCGCGCCGCCCTCGCCTCCTCCGCTCCCTCCTCCGCCACCGCGCCGCCCACGCCTCCTCCGCTCCCTCCTCCGCCACCGCGCCGCCCTCGCCTCCTCCGTTTTAATGATGTATTAGTGCCCGGATAAGAACCGTTTTAATGCTTTAGGAATGTTTTTATCCCATAACAATTACGTTCCAAATGTGCATTGATATGGAAATATCTGGAAATCAACGCATTTTCTCTCAGGATCGGTATGTAATGAATTTGATTGATCCTTATCACCTTATGCATGAGCCAGCCTCCGGCTATATATAAGACGCTACACACAGTCATCCCTCACACCAAAATCAAATCCTTCACATAAAGCATAATTAGACGCATACACAAACATCACAACACAGATCAAGCAATAGAAATGGCTTTCACGGCCGAGGCTACCACTGTCTTGCTCTTCCTCGCCGCTATTGTTTGCCATGTACACAGAGGTAATTAAGATCAATAATCTACGAACATATAATATTCCGTGTATAATTTATCTCCATGTAATAAGTGAAGTATTTCTGACCCATCTTTCTGCCATATGCATGCATGGATGAAAGGTGATGCGCACGGCTGTCAGCTGTCTGACATCCACATCTCACTGGCGGACAGGCGATAGCGGAGACTGCGAGAGTGATTTAGAGGAGAGACCGAGCGGACAGTGGACAGCGCCGGAATCAGTGAGTGGTAAAACACTATATTTATGTCAATTTAGTTTAGTCCGTCAAAAGATTCAGCCTAGCCTCAATTTTATTCCTAACTTCGCCACTGATCTATAGTGTTCTTGTTTGATAGACTAATTTTAGAGTATTCCCTTTGCTCCCTATCATTTTGCAATTAGACTTTTTAAATGTTACAATTATGTTTTAATCCGTAGCAACGCACGGGCATCCAACTAGTACTAGCTATATAGTCAGCTGACGTGGAGGTGAGAGACAAAAGCAAAGACTATTTTATACTTTTGGACCCACATGCTCCTCTCTCATGTTCTTGGACTACGTGAAATAGATCAGCTATTTGCTCGTCGCTAGTGACTACTCTCTCTCCTACTTTTTCCTTGCCACATCAGATCTAGCTAACTAAATAGCCAGCTGTTGGAGACGCCCTAAGAGTAATCTCTTTACGCGCGTACACGCATGCATGCTGCCAATGGCCAATGCTGCTACGTAGTCGATCGTAGCTAGTTGGGCTTCCGCCGGCAGGTGACCGGCGTGAGGCTGCCCATGCATGCATGTTCAGTTGTTCGCCATGCATCGCCTAGCTAGCTTGCATTGCTTGGCCAAGTCGCCCGCGCGCGAACGTGCATGGCCGCGTCGCCGGCGTACGTACTTGCACCTCCTGCTCCGGTCCGAGCCCACGGAGGTAAAAGTACCCGGCCGGCCGTTGTGCATGGAACGCGCGCACGCGCGTCCGGCCCGGCGCCATCAGGAGGATCTCGATCGACTCTGTTGTGTAGCTAGGTGTGTCTTGCTTTATTCTTGACATATATAGTACATGCGTGAAGTGTAATTAATTAAACCCAAGGAGAAATACATTAATTAATGAATGTCCATATTATAGGCACCAAATCGAAGCAAATTAAACAGAGGATCATCATGGTCATCCAAGAAGAAGAAGAAGAAACTAAGAAGAGGAAGAATTAATGGGTGCATGATCGATGAATAGTATTGATGATGATGATGAATTATTAAGCGGTGGATTCCTTGAGGTAGGCGATGAGATCAGTGCGCTCCTGCGGCTTCTTGAGGCCGGGGAAGACCATCTTGGTGCCAGGAATGTACTGCAATTGCATTACCAGTCCCATTAGTAACTAATTGTGATTGATGTTGTTAAAGAGCAGAGTAGCGTGGATGCAATATGCATGGTGACATTGGCAGATTGACATTGACAGTACATGGGTATATATTCGATATCTATATACAGACCTTCTTTGGGTTGTGCAGGTAGTCGTAGAGCGTTCCTTCCTCCCAGACGATGGCCATGTTCTTGTTTGCCGTGGAGTATGCGTAGCCGAGGGTGGTGCCGGACTGCCGGCCGAAGAGGCCGTGCAGGTTGGGCCCCTGCTTGTGCGCGCCGCCGCGCTCCACCGTGTGGCACTGCGCGCACTTGGTCCGGAAGATCTTCTCGCCGCTCGCCGCGTTACCAGCAGGGGCCTCGCCGAAGGAAGCCATTGTTTTCCCTAGCCTGCCTAGATGGATTGGATTTGGTTGCCTTGCTTGAGTGATCAAAGAGGTAGATCGATCTTAGCCGGCCGGCCGCCGCGATGCAACAGAGCATAGGGAATTAATAGGAAGGCAGCCGATGGAAGCGCGCCGTGGGAGACGGGATACCAACCATGCAACTAGTAATTCCTAACTGCCGGTGGATCCGGTTCGTCCGGATCCGCCGGCTATTCCTCTCATTCTTGAATTTTGGAGAGATATTTGCACGAATTCCCTTGCTATACCACGGTGTCACCATAAAATTTCTCTCCCGGCCATCACCAGACCATCCATTCAATCAGTCTCCCAATTCTACCGCTTTCATACCTTCGTGTCAATATATCTACGTTGTGTGAATCCTATCTTTACCGATTCCAAAGGCAAACTTATCATATTGCTATGTTTAATTGCTACTGTGAAAGTAGATTCAATGCAATAGAATTTGTTAGAAATTCAATGCAATATTTATTTTCTGCATAAACAATACCACAAAACTCAAAGCTTGTCCTAACATATCTGCGAAAGAAACAGGAGACTGTTACTATGTCAGTAGTATGTTTGCCAACTCAACTGTTCTTAGCTAATTTGTGTTCATGTTGCTTAACTGTTTGCTGTCACATTCTTCTTTGGTGAGAACCGATCTTTATCTATCTTTTGTGGAAAACGAAAGAACTGCTCTTTATCTTTTGTTTTCAAGGAAGGAACTGATGTTTATTATCAGGTACTAATTACCATTTTAATTCCAGGGAAAACATAGCTCAGTAATTTGGATCCTTTGGATAAACAGATGACAGATCACAGAAGTCATGGCTAGGATCCTTCCTCCCCCCAACCTAAAACTCGGCAGCTCAAATGACCAGACCTTCAAATTCAGTATAGATCGGCCTAACTGCCAGGGGAACCTTACGAATAACAGACTATTGGACGGCCAGGATCTCCAGTGCTGGGCGTCGTCGACTTCAGTGCACGGCCGCCCAGTCAGCAAGCCCTCAAACGAGACATGTTTGCTAATAAGATCGTCAAGAAGTGCCGTAACCTCGGCATTTGGATGCGCCCTATACCACACTATGAACACCAGTCAAAAATGGCGGTGCTATGCTATCCGATCGAGAGCAGCTATACAAGGAGCTTGACGAGGCGAAGCAGGCTGCTGTGGGAATGAACCAGAAGCTGCAACTCCTCTTCTGCCCGATGTCTGAAGAGCATCCGGGGTACAGGACACTGAAGCTGATCTGCGAGACGCGGCTGGGGATCCTGACCCAGTGTTTCTTGAGCCACCTCGCGAACAAGCTCGAGGGCCAGGACCAGTACATGGGCAACCTCGCTCTCAAGATCAACAGCAAGCTTGGGCAGCAACGTCCAGCTGTTTGGCGAGCTCCCACGGGTCACTGGCGCGCCTTTCATGTTCATCGGCGCGGACGTGAACCACCCGTTGCCCAGAGACGTCGAGAGCCCATCGATAGCAGCTATTGTCGCGTCCATGGATTGCCCTAGCGCCAGCAAGTACGTGGCAGGACAGCAGCACCGCTGTGAGGTGATCAAGGACCTCGGTGAGATGCGCCGAGAGCCAATCGACGTCTACGAGAAGCACAACGGCGTCAAGCCGCAGAAGATCATATACTTCCGCGACGGTGTGAGCGAGGGGCGGTTCGCCATGTTCCTGGACGAGGAGCTGGCGGACATGAAGAAGGCGATCAATGTTGGCGGCTACTCACCGAAGATTACCGTGATCGTGGCCAAGAAGCAGCAGCACCACAGACCACACACGGCTGTTCCCCAAGGACAACAACCATCCGCAAACCAAGAATGGCAACGTGCTCCCTGGTACGGTGGTGGACACCGATGTGGTCGACATGGATGCATACGACTTCTTCCTGTGCAGCCACGACGGGGTGAAGGGGACGAGCCGGCCGGCGCACTACTGCAGCCTATGTACATGCACGGGTTTATCTCGTGTTATCTCTGATAATAGATTAACGAAAAGAAATGTGTATGTAATATAGGATGCACGATCTTCATGTTGTAGGATCAATGATAATGTCTCGTGTTACTTCTGATAATAGATCAACGAAAAGAAGTGCTTATGTGATATAGGGTCCGTATCAGTATAAGTCTCTTTTTTTTTTCCCCTTTTCAGAATTCACACACTGGCTGATGCGATTGGGGCATATGTGAGATTTCCAACATGTCGGAGGGTTGAGTCTTGGGAAAGAGCTGGTCTGGTGGTGTGGAGTGGAGCTGGAGGCTGGTCCTGGGAAACATGTAGAGCTTTTGTGTGATTTTTAGTTTGCAAATTGAGATTGTAAGGACATGTTGCCTTGGCGTTCATTCTTGACGATTTGCAGGGAGTTACTGTTTTGTACAGTACGATCAACAATGTATTTACATATCTGAGCCCACCTGGCTACGTGTATGCTTGCATGTCGATTCCAGGTTACTTCCATTCTGTCTGATTTCTGTGTAACTTTTTTGTTTGGAATTTAAGCCTGCTGTACATACCATCATGCACCAACAGAGAGTTTCAAGGTCAAGCCTCACTAGTTACAAGCCCAGACAGCATAATGTACTTAACGTTCCTGGAAGCAATCTAATGTTGTACGTACAAGATAGCCAATTATATACAACATCTCCCTTTGGAATGCTCAACTGAAGAAAAAAAACTGAGCCTATTACACTGAAATTCACCGTAGCAGTTCTCTATGCCAAAAGAGCTCATAGTAGTCAAAATGGATGACAAAAACTCATCATTGAGATTCCAGCCTATCCAGGGGTCCTATGTTCTTTCAACCTAGGTGAACAGCAGCCTCTTCCATGCAGGAAAGGCTGGCAAGCTAGCATGATAACTGAAGTGCCAATAAGCAGGAAGCAATCACTCCTTAACCACTGACAATCTAACTGTGCTGGCGCATGCACGTGATACGAATATGTACATCAGAGAAAATCCCACACAGGTATTGACGACTGCCCCTGATCGCCATTCTGATGGTCCATTTGGGGATTTGTCCCCACAAATTGCAATGCATGAATGTCACCAGGATAGCCCTGCAGGAGAGTACAAACACTTCAGTAGAGATGGCACCAAGAATGATATGAAATTATGAATGAATAAAAAAATCACATATCTGCACCATAATTGTGCATATAATGTACACTCTAAACTCTGATCTTAAGCTAGTACTTATTCAGTGGACAAGAAGATCAAATGTCAAAACTTATTCAGTGGACAAGAAGATCAAATGTCAAAATATGTGATACATCAAGCATAAGCTTCTGTACAAACGATGATAGTACAGAACTCACTTGAGTTAGCTGACCGTTCCCAGGAAATGGCTGCTGTTGCAGGGTTGAAACCGAGGAAGCCTGCATGCCACAAGAAAATGAGAAACCTGATATGTAATTTACATGACAATAAATTTTTATCAGAGATGAACGCAGACCTGACCAAACTGATTCAAATTGTCATGCAGATTCTGTGAGATACTAAGCCCAAAGTTGTGACCAAGTACATAATGTCCCTGCACGAGGAAAGCAGCAGCTAAAATAAATAATTCTGCCATATTTACAGTTACAGGGGACACATGAAAATACTAGGTATCCTGTTGAAGAATTCACCTGCATTAATTGATCTGGGAGGAACTGATTTGAAGCATTCCTTGGTTCTGTTTGCATATTGTCTGGTGTAATATTCAGCTCTCCATCCCTTGGTTCAGCCACTGCTTCATCAGGATGCCCTATGTACATAGCAAGAAACAAAAATGTTTAAATTTACTTGAACAATCATAAAAAAGTTAAGATCCACAAAGAAACTGTACACACACCTTTTCTTGCTTTCTTCCTTTTATTGGTTTCCAGATCATTTCTACGACGAGCAACTTCACTCTTCGTCTTTCCAATAGATTTCTGAACTTCATTGCTACTACTAAGGAGATAATCATTCTGAACCATACGACTTAATTGGTCCTTAATGGAATGGCCAACAGATGACTTTTCAGCCAGTGTAGATTGCAAAGTTCGTTCAACTTCTTCAATAAGTTGATCTGACTGGCTTGTAACCAGTGCAAATGTCTCTACGTTCTCTGCAGCCTTAGCAGCAATCTTATAAAACAAGCGGCAAAGAGCTCCATAACGTTCTGAAACAGAAGATTTCGTGTCACTGTCAAAATTAAATCCATCAGTTTCATCAATAGTCCCCTCCTTTGCATCTTTTCTCCATCTCTTAAGAAAATACTGTGGGGGGATCTCTTTAACATTCCTCAACTCATATACCTTTAATATATGACAGCATAATATTCCAGCATTTTCAAATTTTTTACAAGTACATGCAATTGTACCATCTGATGAGTCAAACCGCACAAGCTGGTCTTTAGTTTTGTTCTTAACAGTAATCATATACTCAGAAAGAGGGCCAAAGTCCCCACAACCATAAGCCATACAGTCCGTACATAGTTCATATTCCTTTCTAAATAACTCAAAAGCTATTGGGGTATACAAATTTGCAGCCTGCCATAGAAATGGCAGAGGTATCCTCGGTGCCCCTATACTGGCTTGGTGATCAGCTTGTATCTCATCTTGTCGCCTCTTCTCCGCTGAACTTTCGAAGAATTTCAAAAAAAGAGAGAGCTCTTTCTCACAATCCAAGTATTCTTTGAGCCTAATGCCAAAAGTTTCTGCTCGTAGCATGCTTTTAATGTCCCCAGAGAATATTTGCCGACCGTATGGCAAGGCCCAATTTTCCCGATCTTCATAAAGCTTATTTAACCATTCGTTTTCTTTAAGGTTGTACTTCTCGATTATCACATTCCATGTCTCAACAAACTCTTGGCCATCCTCGACATCAAATACACAGTGGCTAAAATCACGTGCGAATTCTTCTTTATTATTAAAAATATATGCTAAGGACTTAACAGCATTCTGGTATATTTGCCACACACAAGAACGGTGAATTGTACCGGGCCAAGTGAGGCCCAGTGCTTCCTTCAAAGCAGGAGATTGATCTGTCAAAATTGTCTTTGGCTGTTTACCACACATGGCACTCTTAAAGGTCTCAAGAAGCCACTTGAAAGATCCAACAGTTTCATCATACAGAAAAGCAGCACCAAATATGACCATTTGCCTATGATGGTTCATACCTAAAAACAAAGCTAAGGGCCTGCCGTAGTCATTTACTTTGTAGGTCATGTCAAAACAGATCACATCACAGAAATAGTGATAGTCCATGCTTGATCTTGCATCAGCCCAGAACACATTAGCAGCTTTGTCATTTTCATCCACCTGAATGGCACAGTAAAAAGATGGATTATCACTCTTCATACTTCGAAAATAAGCCATAAGAGCTCCGAAATCCCCTGAGTTCATATCTTTTGTAGACTTGATCCGAAGATAATTCTTGTACCCTGGAGGAATGTTGCTAGCATTTCGATTTCCAGGCTGAACCTTGGCCAACACTCTCTGCGACTTCAGCATATCAATATCAAATGGTGCAGCAAGCTGGTGATTATGATCCTGCACAAATTCTGTCACTCGGTATTTGCCACTGGACGTTAATTTAATAGCTATTCGTGCAGGGCAACCCGTCCTTGTCTCTGCACGAGGTCTCTTGGCATCGTTCTTTGAGCGAAAACCCTCTCTAGAACAGACATAGACCCTTGACCTAGTGACATTTTTCACCCTTTTATCCCACAATCCTTTTCGGACACTAAATCCCACATTTCCCGCATAACTAACATAATACTCATATGCCTTCTCTTCATTCTCAAAAACCATTCCAACTATGGGCACTCCTCCAGCGTTCGCAACGACTTCTGGTGGCAATTCCGGCTGTTCTTCTGCCTTTCCTTCTGGTTTATCTGCAGTCTGGGAGAAACAAGTGCACTTACAGAACAGAAATGCAGATGACTATATAAGCTCATCTTTCTATCACAACATTGAAGCGTTTGAAATATCAATAAAAGAATACTATTCTTCACCACTGATACCATGCTAAGTTCTATGCTGCCATCATTGCAACATCAACACAAAGAACATTAATCTCCAATTAGCATACCTAGTCTACGTCCTTGTGCCTCAATTATGCAATCCACGTACTCCATACTCTAGACAGTCGAGCACAAATGTCAAAATTTCACATACCCAAGCTATAGTCTATAGTGCATTAGCGCTACCAAATATCAATAAACACTTGCTGAACTTCGATGATGGCACAGTAAGCGCACATCTACATTAACCTACCTGCAATGTGCAATAACAAAATGTGTACATGAAATGCGCACTCCCTCAATCCATTCTCGAGAAACCAGAAATCCCAGACTGTACCTGCGCGTCCTCCTTGCCGAGGAACTTCCCTCCGGCCCCCCTCCGCCGCCGCTCCGCCAGAGCCTGCCTCGATGGAACCTGCAGGCAATAACGGCAGCAGCACAAAGCTCTTATCTTTAGTCTAGGGAAAGTGCGCTTCCCAATCCAATCGACCCACTAGACCGAACTCTTATGATCTGAACCCACCTTAGTGGCCGCGCGGTTGACGCCCTGGCGACCGCTCCGCTTCTGCATGTAGCGGAGGATGATGTCGCGGCGCTCCTCGTGCGTGTAGCGGGAGACCCGGATGCCCAGCTCCCGGAGCAGCCGCGACGGCGGCGCCGATGGGCCCCCCGACTTTCCGCCATCCTTTTCGTCGCCGGCGGCTGGAAATTCTTGGCCGCCGGCCTTGAGTTGGATCTTGGGAGCAGCACGGCGCTTCTTGGAGTTGGTAGAGAGGTCGAGGTAGGTGCGCACGATGTGGGAGATGCGGGACGTCGGGTGCCGTGGTTGAGCCGGTGCTGCTGAGGACGGGGTGGGTTCGGCGGCGGCGGGGTCGCCGGAGGTGGAGGCGGTGGCCATGGTGGTGGGATCGGAGGGGACCGGAGGGGATGGGAAGACCGGAAGATGGAGTTGGGATGTAGCCTGTAGGATATGAATGGGAAGGAGTAGGTGTATGACATGTGGGACCCCAATTTCAGTGCTTGGGGAAAGTCCCTACGACCGTCATGTCAGTGAGATGATTCGTGTTTCAGCTTTTCTTCTTGTGCTTTCTGTTTCTCAAATTTCGGGGCTGTTCATATTATGGAGTTATTTTTTTTTCTAATATGTGCTTCTTCAATTTGATAGGCTCATGAAAGCACAAACACTTGGTGACACATCAAGCTTGGAGTTCATGAGAGGAAGAAGAATTTTTGAAATCAATCCGGACCACCCTATTATCAAGGACTTGAATGTAAGATGACAACAATATGTTGTTACAAACTGTACCTAATCTGTTCTCATATCATGCTGCATAACTCGACAGCACTCAATTCTTATGCCTCATGTATGTATGGCAAACAATTACAGGCTGCGTGCAAAAACGAGCCTGAAAGTACTGAAGCCAAGAGGGCGGTTGAATTGTTGTATGAGACTGCCCTGATCTCGAGTGGATATACTGTAAGTACGACAAACCTATGCTTGTGTGTTATGGTCTATGATGATATATATGATTTGTAACGTTATGATTGTTCACTTGGATTGGCCAGCCTGATAGTCCAGCGGAGTTGGGAGGCAAGATCTACGAGATGATGACAGTTGCCCTTGGTGGGAGATGGGGAAGATCGAACACCGAGTTGGCTGAAGCAACCACCGACGAGACCAACGCTGAGTCGGACTCTTCTGAAGGTGCCGAGACGGAGGTTGTTGAACCCTCTGAAGTGAGGACTGAGAGTGATCCATGGAAGGATTAGTGAGTTTGTAGGCATCCTTTTATACCCTGGAGACGTATGAGCAAAATAGAAGTTTACACCAGAGCCGGATTTATGTTGAATTGAGTGGAAAAACGTCTTAGTAAGAACATTGTGTTCATCACAAATCTTGTTCGGGTTGCCATGAGGGTAAATTTTGTAGGGGCCTACTTCAGAGGGTCATTTAATAAAAAGTCATTTATATTTCATGCAATTTTTCAGTGATGTTCTGGTTAAGCTCAAGCTCATCCTTATACATGAACAGATTACACCTCAAAGAGCAGTTTAGTCATAGGCTTTCTGAAGTTAAAAGACGAACAACAATAACAGCAGGACGTCCCTTTGGCTTCTTGCAGGGAGCAGTGGTTGGAACCATTAGTGGAAATTGCCGTTTTTATGATGCATCAGGTAAAGTAAATTTGTAAAATGTCTACCAGCTTGTAAATGTTTGTGGTTTGCAATAGTTCTTCCTTTTTTACTTTCGTAATATTTCCATGTATGCCAACTACAAATATTTTGCATTGAATCAGACAACCTGCTGCGGTTGGAAAATCAGATTGCCCTCAACGGCAAGAAAAAATCCTCTTGTAAAAGGATCACAAGTTTTAGGTAAACATCTTCAAGAAAAGAATGACTCTTGTTGCGATCTGTAACTTCATTCATCCTTCTTCATCATGAATGCTTCTGACTTTTGTTTTTTAACATTTCCCTTGCAGTTCTGTCCAAGCAACCCAAGTAAACTAATGGTAACATCTGCTGACTCAAAGATCAGAATATTGGATGGCTACAATGTGATTCAGAATTACAGTGGTACAACTCAAACACTTAAGCTTTATTCCTATTGCTCAACTCAATCATTACCTTTGATGGACTCAACTCATCTCTACCCCTCTATAATACACCAAAATTTTCTTTACTAAATCCACCCCCTCAACCACCCCCACAATCATGCCTAATCTAAGTCCACCCAGATTTGTGTACCAAAGTAATCCAACTTCATACAAATGAATGGCCTGGATCTCTCCTCAAGCCTTCTTCTCTTACTCATTGAAGATCCTAAGTCCAAAATCATCCGGATCATGCACATCATTGAACCCAGAACCCCGCGCCCACGCACACGCACACGCCCCCGACACTGCCCACGTCCTTCATTATGTGACATTCATTATGTGACAAAAATATTTGGTTATACAATATATGAGACGTGAATCTTAATGAATCTGATTGTTCGTTTTATTTTTTACAAATTTTATCTTGTTTTGTATTTTACCGTAGCGTTAGCACGGGCACACTACTAGTAATCGACTAGTAGACACCGTTTTAAAAAAACACTCCATTTGAAAGTTAGGTACTATAAAAAAACTATTTCTTGTAGAAAAGTAGATTTTAAAAGCCAATGTGAACAGGACTTGTCTCTCTCTTCATATCACACCACAGTCACATCCACAAGTTCGGCTTGAAGCATCACATTATGATGAACATTTTGAAAGATCAAGTGTTCTACGATGGAATGAACGATCCAACAAAACTCAGTTTCATTTTGTTCAACAAACAACGGAAGTACCACATATTCTGTCATTGCATCGCATGAATTCTGCAAACACTTGCAGTTTGCACAACTGCAACAAAGAACAGTTTCATACAGCTTTCTTTCTACAAGGGAAGGGCCCTCAAGGAATTTGCAACTGGGTTTACAGCAGGAAGGCAGAAGTGCTACAACGGAATGCGAATGCATGCTTAATTACACAGACCAAAATTTTTTATGGCTATGAGATTTTTCAGTTTCAACTTTGTCCATTTACATCATGTTATTGAGGATGACCAGCTCAAATTATGGTGGCCTAAGTACAGATTCCTGGCAATTTGATATTGTGATCAATGAAAGGACGGTGTTTATTCCAACAATTGCATGCTTTCCTGGAAACAGATGGCATGAAATAGACATGATTAGCCCACCAGAACATTAGATTCCTTGCCCGTAAGAGACACAAGAACGACAGAAACCTGCTTGATTGAGAGAAGAAAGACAGCAGCCTGTGACAGGTTCATGATTGGTTGCGATTAAGCATATTCTGGAAAGAAATGTATAAATCTTTGTGCTCCGTTCCAAAAATATCTTCTGCTTTTGACAGGGTGTCCTGCAGGAATGAATCAAGTAAAAAAACATCTCATTTACATATTTCCTGGATATTAATGAACTGGGCAGTTGTAAATACTGGTAAACTAGGCTACCTCTCGCGACTGTTTCTGAGCATTAAATTCCTTGATATTTGCCAAAAATGCTCCAAATTGCTCATAAGAAAGCCGTGTCCTGGGATTTGTGGCCACAAGTGTTATGAGAGAAACAAACTATAAATTACTGCACACAGTTAACAGGATAATAACCAACCGTGCTTGTCGGAAGAATTCCTTTCCATCTATACGAGGTCGCCCTAGAAACATAAAAATAATGAATACGAATGTTCAACAACTAACCCAAATGAAAACCAGATTCCCATTGATAATTCACTGTCTAGAACCTGTGAATGAGCGGTGTTGAGGAGGAGAGGTGGGCGCTGAATACTGATGACTTGATGATCCATGCCATGATGAAAATGTCGATTGGCCTTCAGAACGCGATCTTGTAGGTGATGTTGGACCAGAGTAGAACTTGGGAGAGGATGGGCCAGTTGAATATGCTTGGGAGGAACCACCAGAGGATGAAATCATTGGTGTTGAACCAGGAGTAAATTTTGGTACATATGGCGTGACTGAGAACTGGTGTCCTGTAAATGCTTTCATAGTAAGTAAATGTGTTGACTGTTGACAGATAAGATATTAAGATGTGATATGTTGTTATGGTTTAGTTGTTTAATAGTAAGAGTTAGCTAATGCCACCTCGGGCTGATTCAGTCATTGTGGATCTGCTGGAAGTATCTGAAGAGGTGCGACTACTTGAAACTTCATCTGTAAAGTCAACAAAAAATGAAATCAAGGAAAAGACATGCTATTCTGGCTCAACAGAAGAAGCTATGAAATTTGTGAGGTTGAGCGACACCTTTCCAGGAAGGAACTCGAGCAGCCAAATTATTCTCTGCATCTGCATCACGGTCATCACCTGTTTCTGACAATTGCTGTGAAATTATGCAAGTAAAATTATTTTCCACAAAACAAGCCCCAGCAGAAGAGAAACTTTACAACACAACTATAATCTTGAATAAGTAGGAAAGCAACTAGAATCTTGAATAAGTAGGAAAGAAACATTTTGATCAATAATACTCACCAATGAATTATCTTCGCTCAGTGATTTCATCAACTGCTTCTTAAATGCCTCCAACTGCAAAGAAAAAATAATCTTCAATAATTTGTCAACTGGCAAAGTGAAATTTCCATGTTAAATAATCAGAGTTGACTAACTTCATACTGATTAGCATTCCCTTGTAGGCTAATACCAAACAACATGGTCATTCAAGACAAAGAGTAAATAAATAGTTAAGAAAGACCATATACTCTGTTAAAAAACTTCACAGCCCAACACTTCTTGCTTCCAGACCACAGTGAAGCATCAAATTGCAAAACTTTGAAACTGACAGTAAAGCAGTCGGTCGGTCACAAATCCTATTCTTATTCTTTTGAATCAACTACCACAAATGTGGGTCAGCAGTTTGATCTTCTAACAATTTCATGTCAAAATTATTTACTCCTGACAGGCTTCTCTATGAGTTCATCACATTAGTTTGTTTGCCACAACGCCTTAGCGCTTGGAGCAAAGCATTGTATTTTCCAACTGTAGCATCTCCCCTATACAAGTAAAACTGTACCAAATCGTTCGCCACACTAAATTTGACATAACTAACAAGATCCCCAGAGTCAGAATTTTGCAGTCCAGCCTCAGTTGCACCTTCTGATTGAAATCACGAAATTTTCATTATGCAATCTTGAGAAAAACCAGAAGACCAATCAAAGGTTGTAACCTTCCATCGGAGTAATCACTTAACAAGTACACAAGCTCTCTCCCCTCAAAAAGCTCTCCATTGCAGTGCCTCTCCCAGAAAAAAAAAACTCTCCACTAAAATGCACAACAAAGAAAATAGATTTGACCAAAATTTGTGACATTCTCTCTACAGCCAACACTTGAAACACATATTTGGTATTTTATCCAATTTCATAAAATTGCGGTGCATGTTTGACCCACCTTCGCCAATTGTCCACTATCATGGACATTGAAAGCCATATCAAACATAAACAAGAAAACAACACTAACATGCCACGGCTTTAGTTTAATTTCCACAAATTCCAGTAAATAGACACGAAAATCCACACCTCTAACAAAATTTACAGGTCTCTATTACAATCCACACTAAAAACCAAACCTTCTAATCAGAAATCATATAAGTCCCACTATAAAAAATTCAAGAAAAGCCGCACCTTTGCCAAGTTCCTCGCCAACTTCTTGGCCGTCGCGGCGAGCGTGTCTCTCTCCTTCACCAGCTTCGCCTGCACACCAAGGACCAAACAGAACCAGTTAAGTACGAATCTTAATTCCTCGGGCACAAACGTCTCGGCGACACGAACGTACGTTCTCGTCGAGGGCGGCGAGGAGGCGGGCGTCGGAGTCAGCGAGGCGGGCACGAAGGTCGGCCTCGGCGCGGTCGCGGTCGGCGAGGTCTCGGCGGAGGCGCGCGACGTCAGCCTCGATGCGCGATACGCGGGAGGCGATGGCCATGGAGGTGATCTTGCGCGCCACGTCCAGCTGCTCGTACGGGTCGGTGGGGATCACGGCCAGGATCTCGTCCGGCAGGTGGAATTCCACCCCCGCCGCCGCCTCGTGCCTCGCCATCGCCAACGCCGGAGACGGATAGGTAGCTCAGTCTTTGGTCGGTGGCGGTGGTCGCCGGCGTCGTCGAAGAGCCCTGCAAGACTGGAATTTTAAGTTTTTTTCTTCTGATTTTTTAAAATCTTTTTTGGGATGTGATGGGGATTAGGCGATTAGCTGGCTGGCTGGCTGTATATTCTTTCTTTCTTTCTTTCTTTAGATGGGCTGTATACTGACTCTTTTTTTTTTTTTTTGAGATGGGCTGTATACTGTTGGGACTTGGGATGTTGAGGGGAGGGAGTTCTCACACTTGCATTCTTTTTTGCTTTTTATTTTCTAATGATCTTTTTCAAGACCCTTTTATTTTTCTATTAATCGGGTTGGTAGGAGTCAGGCTCGCTCCTGTCAAGAACCAAGGGAAGGGTTGGTAGAAGTTGCCTGTACAAAAGAGATACAAGTAAGTACAGTACTCATGTATGATATGGGCGTATGATGGCTTAGTTATGTACTAAAGATGTTTTTGTAAGAGCTAGAAAAACTCTTGCAAAATGCTTCTAGCCTTCTAGCCTGAGCTAACTCCCTTCTGTAGGCAGTACTTAAACTGAAGGTAAGTCTCGTATTATCGAGCAATAAAAAGATAATGAATAAAGGTATCTTACCGTGCCCTTAGGAGGTGCTTATTTGAGTTTATGTAGCTCAAGCTTTTAGCTTTTTTTTGTTATTGTAACAGCTTTTTTGGCACTGTATCTACTGATAGCTTTTCAGCGTAATTAAATTTAAAAATAAAAAATAATTATATCATTACAAACAATACAAAGAAATAAGAAAAATACAAAATTAAGCTAAAAAGCTAGAAAAAAAATAAAATTAAGAATCTAAAAACTTGAAGCTTAAGCTCAAATGAGCACAGATCCACTCACTAAACAAGCGTTTTTTAGCCTAACGTAGCATGGCTGGTAGAAAAACACAAGTACTTTTTTTGTTTTGCCTCCATGCAAGGTATATAACTGGTGGTGATCATTTGGGCTTATTTTTGGTGGCTTATGACTAAAAAGCACTGTAGCTGACAGAGGCTTATTTAGCATAATTAAATTTTAAAAAATTAAAAAATATAAAAAAAAATATGTTAGCTCATTACGTATAATACAAACAAATACGGAAAAAAGAACCGGCAAAAAAGCTCAACAAAAAGCCAAAAGTTCAGAAAAAAGACGAAATTTATGAATAGTGAAAAATAAACCAGAAGCTAAAAGCTGAAGCCAAAACGATCACTAAGAAAGAAGAAGAAAGCAGAGAGATACTAAAAGACCATGTTCTTTTATATTTTTTTGGCCGAAGGTCAAAATAAACACGGTTGTTTTTAAAAATAGATTTTCAAATGATTTTTAAGTCTAAAACTGTGTATATTATTTATGTTGGCATCTCTAACATTCACTATCATCTGAAAAGATGAAAGCTGCCCGCTGCATAAAAAAACAGGTATAAAATTTAAAACACACGTTCAAGAGGTGAGATATCCAAAGTCCAGAGGATGCCATCTCTCGTAGAAATTAGCTGCATAAGCGCGGCGCACGCCGCGCTAGCCACCGTGTGGACCAAAGCAAAAGAGACGAAAATTCGCAGGGAGTTTCGTAAAAAAAATCAAGGACATATGCGTAATTTCGGGAAAACCAACGGTTTTTTTCGTAAAAAATCGAGGACTTGGAAGGACCTGTACGTAAGTAAATAAGGACCTATATGTAATTTTGGAAACCCGTGGGGCGCAATCCAATATATTTTTTTGTTAAAAAAAACTGACAGGGACCTTTTTGCGAGGAAAAAGGACTTTTACGTAATTTCCGAAAAACACGGGTTATTACCTCCCCCGACCGTACCGTTTTTTGGCGGCCACGCGCCGGCCGCAGCGTGTTAGCGGGCGACGTGGCCGCCCTCGCTGCCCTGGAACCCCCCCGGGTATTGGGGGTTCTGGATTCCTTTTGCCATGCTATTGGTTGGTGGGAGTCTTATGGGCCTGGCCCAATACGGTGTGCGCGGCCGCGCGGCTGAGGGCGTAGGAGTGGACGATTAGTACCACATCGCTTCCTTGCGAGCACTGCGCAGCGAGGGCGAAGCATGTAACGAGGGCCAAGGCGACCTTAAGCCAGCACGCAGCTGCGCGGTGAACACAAAGCGAACTATTCTTTCGCCTTTTACTAAAGAATACCGTGTGTACGCCGCAAAAAGCAGCATACGCTAATTTTTAGAGGGGATTCTCCTAAATTAGGAGGGCTCCCACAATTCATTATAGTTCAAAATATTTCAAAAATTTGAAATTCTAAGGATCAAACGGGATGAAAAGGCAGAAGAGACATTTTGGGCCGTGGTGAAAAGAGGATTCTTGGAGTGAAGTGTGTTTGGCTGTTTTTGTACTGAATATTTTAATAAACTTGTAGATTCTAAAAAGATGTACAGCTTAAAGAGTCAATCTAGCTGCTATTTGATCCCCTAGGTTACGTTGAAATTTAATAGGTGCTTTGATAAATCCACAACATATTTTATTGTAATTAGACAAAATATGCTAGTGTTGGTTTAATCAGAACTGAGGACGTCAAATTTGCTGATTGAAATCATGAAACGATGTCCAAGGCCAACATAAGGTTTGTAACTTCATATACATGATTGCATGACATCGCAAGGTAGGTACACAGGCGACAAGACGACGATACTACGAAGATGAACACCGCGCTAGAGTGCTAGTTTGAATCCAAGGGATTTTTGTACAGCACTGACTTCGCTGTAATCCTTCCCCCATTGCCTTAAAACATGCTCTGCTCCACGGAGTTAAGAGGATTTATCTGCTAAAGTTTCAAATCCAATCCTGAAACCTGCACCACGGTGCAAACAACAGTGAACAAACACGAGAATACATGAGTTCAGTTGTACCTGTTAAAACCATATGTAACTATTTTTCTCTGCATATTGGCTCTCACAAACAATTAGAATTCAAAAACTGTAAATCAAAAACTAAAACCATAGTCCTAAAGAATCAGGTCACTCTTGTCAAGGATCAAGAGAAGAGTTGGTAGGGGTTGCCTGTACAAAAGAGATATGAGTACAGTACTCATGGATGCTATGAGCCTATGATGACTAGCTTAGTTATGTACTAAATATGTTTTTGTAAGAGCCAGAAAAACTCTTCCAAAATGCTTCTAGCCTGAACTAACTCCCTTTTGTAGACAGTTCTTGAACTGAAACTGAAGGTAAGTCTCGTATTATCGAGCAATAAAAAGATAATGAATAAATGTATCTTACCACGCCTTAATCCACTTCACTCACTAAACAAGCTTTTTTTAGCCTGTCGTAGCATGCTTGGCATAAAATACAAGTACTTTTTTCTGTTTTGCCTCCATGCAAGGTATTTGTTAAAGAAAGAAGAGAGAGCTTAATACCCAATTCTTTTGGATTTTTGGAGTCTGGTTTCTCCAAAAGTCAAAATAAATGTGGTGGTTTTTTGTAGTGGATTTTTTAAATAGTTTTCTGAATTTAAAATCATGTACACCATCTACATTGGAGTCTTTAATATCCGTTGTCGTCTGAAAAATACAGATAAAAAGTCATTAGTTGTATTAAAAAAAACAGGTATAGAATTTAAAACACGTGCAAGTGGGTGAGATCCAGAAGTCCAAGATGATGCCATTTCTCTTGTAGAAATTCCTTGTGCCAATGCTAAAGCCAGCCTGGCCCAGTAACTTCATGTTCGTGGGAGTTCTCACGGGCCTTAGCCCAATTCGGTGTGCGCAGGCACGCGGCTGAGCGCGCAGGAGTGGGCGATTAGTACCACATCGCTTCCTTGCGAGAGCTGCGCAGCGAGGGCGAAGTATATAACGAGGGCCAGGCCAACCTGTACAAGCACGCAGCTGCGCGGTGAGCACAAAGCGAACTATTCTTTCGCCTTTTACTAAAGAATACCGTGTGCACGCCGCAAAAAGCAGCATACGCCAATTTTTGGAGGGGACTTCTTCTTTGAGAGGGCCCCTACAACTCTAGACAAAATGTTCAAATTCTTTTGAAAATTAGAAAATTAGAAGTAACCAAACAACCAAACAGGTTGCTGATAAGAGCGGAGAACGTCAAATTTGCTGATTAAAGTCATGAAACGATGTCCAAGGCCAACATAACTACGATGGCTTCACATGATTATTACATGAAAGCGCAAGGTAGGTACACAAGCGACAAGACTACGATACTACGAAGATGAACACCGCCCTCGTGTTAGTTTGAATCCAAGGGATTTTTGTACAGCAGCGACTTTGCTGTAATCCTTCCCCATTGCCTTAAAACATGTTCTGCTCCACGGACTTGAGGATTTTATCGGCAGGTTTCAAATCCAAATACTGAAACCTGCATCACGGTGCAAACAATAGTGAACAAACACGAGAATTGCAACTAAAATTTAGCCAAATTCGAATTTGTGAAAACTACCTGAGCTTCAGTTCACAAGATGAGACCAGTGGATTCTGTTATTCATCCTCCATTGACTTCCAGTTAAACAAACACCGACCGGTATACACTTGTTCATCGAAACAATTCGAGATGATAATGAACAAGTGGGACTTCAGTTATCCACAGACCATAGTTTAAACTTACTGGTAATCTTGTTCACTTCACAGACCGCACACCAATGGTTCTGACTTTAAATTTATACTGAGGTAGCTCGTCTTCTTCTTCATCTTCTTCATCTTCGCTTGAGTCATCCTGAACTTTGTCCCATTTCGAGTAATCAAGTCCCGAATGGCCCTTTGGTTTTGGGATGGTCTCCCAACCCTGGGGTTTTGAAGGCAGATTGGGAGGCACATGAACCTTTGGAGGTTCGGTTGCAGGTTTCTTTTCAAGAATCAGTTCAGTAGAAGGTTGATCAAACTTAGTGATGGAAGTCTCGATCATTTTATTTTCTTTTGGAGGAAGTTCTTCTTTATCTTCTTCAAGATATAGGGACTCCTCTTCAGACTCTGGAATCGGGGCTAGTGACTTCAATGTTCAAATAATACAGAAGGCAAGCAATAAAAATTGGTCAGGCAAGTAAACAAGGCATTGAACAAGTAAAATTGTTTGAGCCATTCAGGAAACGTTTATGGGAAATAAGGGAGAAGTTTATGTGCTGACAGCAACTAGAAAGATACTTTCTAAACAATAGATTTGTTCAAATACAAAATAACAGCAATGCTAACGTAACATACTTTTAAATTTTTTATAGTTCTATTCCTTTTATTTTGTATTTGAATTATTAAGAAAAAATGTTTTAGTTATATCCAATAACACTGTATTTGAAGTAATGCTCATGCAAGAAACTAGAGCGAAGTCAATTAGCAGAAGAAAGTGAATAAAAAACATACTAGCTGTGTCTTCAGTCGTGCCTGAAGGTTCCGGTATACTTCTGATGATGGATTTATCTCGATCAACCTATTCACATCAAATAGAGCTGACTGGTAATCTTTCAGAGTGACAAGAGTCTGGGCACGTAACATGAGAGCTCCAGCATGCTCCCTATCCAACTCAAGGACAGAAGTGCACTCTTCTGCGGCCTATACCATTATCATAAAAGAAGAAATTCAATGTTGATAACAACGACAATAATATAGGAAAAAGAACAAAAAATGATGTCAGAAGTCAACTTATTTCAGAGAAATACCCATAGCCCACTGTTGTTTTCATCACCTACCGAATAAGTATTACAGAAGGTGAAATAAATCATAATTTTGGCCCATCATTTGTTAATGCAGGCTTCACAAGGGGCCATAATTTCCCCATGCACATTGTCGATCAATACACATATTTGATTATCCTACGAAATTTCAGACACTGCAATTAACTTTTATCCATAGAAATCATTCACTCTATGGAGTATTGAAATCTAGTCTGTCAAGCGTATCAGACTGGAACTTTGTAAAAGAGCTAGATGGTTCAGAGCGTCAGATACAGTCTAAGCATTCCCCAGTTAATGGCTGTTGCCTTCTTGGTCAGTGGTCACTATATCTAAATTGCTCTGTGCCGGTCAGTTTTTTACGGCTATTTTTGGGTAGGCAACACCAAGCAAGTATATCTTGGTCACAAAAGTATGTCTCCCCCAACAATAAAATGCATGGCATCTGTTCGTCCTCAAGAACGTTACAAACTTCACATTTTTATCATAAAAAAGACACCAGTAAACAAAATTACACACCCTAAAAACCACAAGCTCGCCGGTATTCTGAAACCCACAACCAAATAGCGAAACCTTGAGGGTGAGGGCTAAAGATCAAGCCTCTAACCTAAATGGCACTTCCGAGCGCCCAAGGACACCCAAATCTACAAAAGTCAAATTAAGCCAACAAAGTAGTCCACAAAAGAACCCGAGGAAACGAGACCTTCTGGAAGTCGTGGAGCTTGAGGTAGCACGCGGCGCGGTTGCTGTGCAGCGCGATGCGCTGCGCGGGGCCCCGCGCCGCCGCCAGCGCCGCCGAGTACAGCTCGAGCGCCTCCCGGTGGCGGCCGCCCCTGTAGAGCTCGTGCGCCCTCTCCACCGCCGCCGCTCCCGCCATCGCCGGCGCGGAAATTTGGCCCCGATTTGGGCTCGAGTTGGAGCTGATTTGGGGGAGCTGAATTTGGGGGATATTACGAGGATAAATTGATGAGATGACGAGCGGAGGGCAGATTTGAATGTGGATGGATAGTAGCGGGTTGTCGGGTTGCTGCCCGCGAGGAACACGGCCTCAGGGACTCTCTCCCCCTCTTCTTTCTGGAAATTGACGGATTCGTCCCCCGCCTTAACCCACGATCCGTCCAAGCTTCCTTCACGCAGGGAGGAAGTGTCGACGTGTATCTGGGGTTGGTGTGGGGCTTGCCGCCTCCGGGTTCTCTTCCTTGTTTAGTTTTGGATTTTTGGTATCTATTGTAATTAAGGAGCTTACACAGTACATAAGCTTCTATGGTAATACTATAGAGGAAAAAGGGAATGAGAAAATAAAAAGGGTAATACTCGGCGTCTGACGTCTGATATGAATAAAACTATCAGACATTGTATCTATCGTTTATCCATCTTCATATATTAAGCAGCTTCAATCTATTCGTCCATTCCTTATCCACTCATCCACTTCTTTTCTTGTCCGCTCGTTCAACCTTCTACTTTTCCCCTTCATTCACACACTGGTTGTCTAACCAGCCTAACCTACTTATTGTGCTTTATCTCTATGCCTACCCACACTAGCCACGGTGAGGTTGGGCACATGCATCACTGCTCCTATAGCCCCTCTTAGGCATACTCAAGCATCTACCACAGCTACTACTTCCTCGTCCTCTAAACCTTCATGATGGCATACTACAACAATGGCAACGCCTGTTGGAAGGGTGCCGCCTTCACAAGGACTTTGTCGGTCACCTAGAGGGGAGCTTGATTTCTGGTAGGGGAAAGAGACAATGTGCTATGACACCATCTTGGAATTTGAGGTCAAGCACGCTGCACGTCCGTGCCATCGAGACCGAGGCTAGTGAGTTGAGCGTTTGTTGCGATGATAGGTTTTTTTTTCTGTTGCACTAGGTGATTTAATTTGTTGTAGTAAGTCAATGGATTTGTTGCAACGGATGATTTGAGATGTGCATTACAAATTCTTGAAATGTTCACCTCACTATCCAAAAATGTTAGGTTCTCTCCATCTAAGTGTTGATGTTGTTATATACAGCAATGTTTTAGTAGCTTTTTTTTTGAGAGTTTTGAATTTTCACATTTTTTTTGTTGATGTTGGAACAAGTGTAACATTGTTGCGCATGCAAAATAAAATATTTTTTCATACGTTATTCTCATTTACTGCAGGGTGGAACATCCTATAGTCTAATGGGTTTTTGTTGCACTCATTATCATTGTTATTGTGAATTTTTTCATGTAGAGTAGATCTAACGGTGTGGGATAGATGCGATTATGGGGGTGATCGGTTCGGCTGAAAAGCTCATGGCTGAAAACACTGTAGCTGGCTGAAAAAACACTGTAGCTGACAGAGGCTTATTTAGCATAATTAAAATTTTAAAAAATATAAAAATATAAAAAATATGTTAGCCCATTACGTATAATACAAACAAATACGGGAAAAAAGAACCGGCAAAAAAGCTCAACAAAAAGCCAAAAATTCAGAAAAAGACGAAACTTATGAATAGTGACAAATAAGCCATGAGCACTGTTGGGCAGCCATGTTGATCGCGGCCTATGATGATGGAACGACAGATAGGACGTACTATGCTACACCTCTCATTCGACGTCCGAGTCGTAGTCGTTCCCAAAGAAAGAAATGAGAGGGCAGAAGACGCTCATGGAGCCATCGGAGAGGTCAACCGAACACGGCGCGATCCATGTCCATCAAGGAAACAATACTAAACACGTGTACCATGTGATGCGATGCGTGGTGCACGGGTAGACTTCAGACAGAGAGATGCCTTGGAACGTTCGGTAGACTCTTCCAATATGTAACGTGTGGCAGACCCGACCTCCCTCGCGCACCATCCCAATTCCACGCCATTCTTGATCGAAAAAGAAGGCAAAAACACTTGCCATTCATCGTACGCGACCCAACGTTGGGGGTTGGTCGAAGACGGCGCGTGGTGAGATGCGGCAGCTACCGGCCGGCCGGCCGAGCCTCGCACGGGTTAGAACGGCCACCGCACGGCCGAAGCTTCCGCACCTCACTGGCGCGCGGACTCCCCCAAACGCGCGCGGCATAGGCGCATAGCATAGCGGCGCGCCTGTGCCGCAGCCACCACTCCGCACCGCACACAACACACGAACATATCAGGAGAGATCTTATGGAAATCCAACGCACATATCATTTGGTTACGGAGAAATTTTCCGAGCACGATGGCACGGCATCGAGTAAACAAAGCAAAGCATTTATACTACGGAAAATTGACAACCTCGACACCATTTCGGAGTGCCTTGCCTCTGTTGCTTCACAATAGTAGATCCCTCAAAAATATCATCGATGTCAGCCAAAAAAATATAGCAGGAAGGTGCAACTGAGCAAGAACCAAAAACCAGCACGTTCGTGCATGCTGTCACCTGCCCTCATCAATGATAGAAGCGAACAATGGAGATGGCGCCACTGGCGTGACATCCCCTGGTTCTGGGTTCGCCTCAACGCTGGCATGGACACCCGAAGATGGCTGCGTCGATGACGAACCAACCTGGCTGCTCGTGTAGCTGCTGCTCCCAGCCTTGATCTGCCATTCCGTGATGTAACTAGGCTTTGTGGCCCCTTCGGTTATTTCAGCGTCTCCGGTGAGCATCGAGACAACCCTCGACATGGACGGTCGTTTGTGAGGTGATCCCTGGGTGCAAAGAAGCGCGACGCGGATGACTCGGAGCACCTCTTCACTGTTGAAGTTGGAAAGCTTAGGGTCTACGAAGTCAAGGGGGTGGCTGTTCTCATACAATTCCCAGACCTGAAAGCATTGATAATTTGAGATGTTACATTGTGTTTTGTTCAAAAAGATGTTACATTGTGGTACATCGACATTTTTGTCTCTTGTGCTACCAAAAGATATAAAATCAAGGCATTCCGCAAAAAGTTGAAGATACTGAGCTCTTGCACTATCACAGGATCTGAAGTCAATATTCTACAAGCACATTAGGTTCAACTATAGCAAAAAAATGAGCACATTGAATCCTTGGGCTTATAGGTCTGTTCTTTTTTGCTGCGGCTTATAACTTTTGGCTGCGGCTTGTGGCTTTTGAGTTGTTTGTGCGAGACATTACAGAGTAACAGAAACTCACGTGCAGTTCTTGGCGATATAAATGAAGTCAGTAAAGTATATTCTACAATTAACTAGTAGACCATATCTTGAAAAGATACTCTGTTTAAAAGCTAGTTACTGTAGAAAAGCCGAAAAGCAGCTTTTAGAAGCTGAAGATACAGTTGGGGATCTGTTTAAGGTGTTCTAGATAAGTGCAGACATGACGACTTAGTATGGTGCCAAACTATGTGTTAGGGGTTCAATTAAAATTTTACTATAGTATATGAACTTTTTTTGGAAGAACTATATTATATGAACATGATGTTCTCAAACATGGTACAAATTTCAATTGTGGATTTTACCAATAGTACAGTGACCAAGTGCAGTTGTGGCTTTTCTTGGGTTTAAAGTTCATACTGATCTTACCCTTTCAAATATGTAAGTTTTGTCTTCCTCAAATGTATTTTGATAGTTTGATTCACCAGCAACAGTCTCCAATAATACCACACCAAATGCAAACACGTCAACCTTCTCCGTCATATGACCTCTCATGGCATACTCAGGTGCAAGATAACCACTTGAGAAACGAAAGCCAACCAATCGCCGTTAGAACATATTTGCAAATAATCTGACAACATAGCAGGGCGAGATGAAAATGTACTTACAATGTGCCAGCAACTTTTGTGCTGACGTGAGTCTTCTTGTCATCATAAAGCTTGGCAAGCCCAAAATCCGAGATCTTAGGGTTTAGATCAGCATCTAGTAAGACATTACTGGCCTTTATGTCCCTGTGCACAATGCGGACACTAGATTCCTCATGGAGATAAGCTATACCTCTTGCTATGCCTAAACATATCTCAAATCGTGTTGGCCAATCTAGGTTCAAGCTTCCCTTTCCTGAAGATATAAGGTTGAGGCTTTAAAATTTCAACATTGAAGTTGAACTCTTAGTCATGTCAAATCAAATGAGCGCATACCAAAAATCGCTTGATCAAGGCTTCCATTCTCCAGGTACTCATAAACCAACAGTGGCGTATTGCTCTCAAGGCAGCAACCATACAACCTCACGAGGTTACGGTGTTGCACATGAGATATAGTTTCTATTTCTGTAGCAAATTGCTTTTTACCCTGATTAGATGATTGAGAGAGCTGCTTCACTGCCACAACTCTTCCATCACTTAACTTACCCTTCAAGAAAGTTGCACTTCTCAATATGCAAGGTATTTCATAGATCAGAGGTTAAACAAGTTTTGCTAATGAACACAATTGAAAAGGCATCAATTTACATTAAAGCGCATATCTTTTGATTTTGTTGTATACTATTTAGATTATCAGGAAGCAACTTTTAAGCGTTACCAAATTCACACATGACAAACAAATCCAGGTATATACTGCACAAACGAACCTTGTAAACTGATCCATACCCTCCTTCACCAAGTAGGTTATTAGAACTAAAATTTTCCGTGGCTGACTTTAGCTCACTGTAACTGAAGACATTTGGTCTTCCAACTATAGTGTACAGCTCTGCAGACACAAGGTACAACAAAGCTTTTAAGCATAACTTCTGTGTACAGTGAAGTAAACAATGTGATACTGGTATACCTTCTAGCTCCAATAATAGTTTTATCCTTTTCTGCCTCCATACAAAGATCCCGGCAAGTGCAGCCAATGCAAAAACTGCAACACCAACCACAACTCCAACAATCACACCAGTTTTATTGCTCCTCTTGTTGTCCACAGAGCTCCTCTTGTTGTCCACAGAGCTACGCACGGTAGGGATAAAATCTGAAGAAAGTTAATTTAATTTGAGCACAGAAAACTTTGAATAACTTAATTGAGATGGAATAAGCACAATTTAAAACAGTTATGCTTATGTAAAGTACTAAATTGGATCATGTGCAATCTAAACCCTTATCATGGGTGTTTCGATATTCATTCTAGTTTTCATTTGAAATAGTTCAATATATTAAACTTAATTTAGGCACAGATTTATCAGTGTATACATGTCAGCCTTAGCCAATATTTGCTGGCACAAACTACTACCTCCAGTCACAAACCTTGATCATTCACTTATAATAATATATTCAGTTACAAATGTAAAACATCATGAAAGTACATTTGACAACAAATTTTTCATGTTCTGATTCTGGATATTAAATATATCAGTGGTCAAAGTGAAAAAAAGTCAAAAGCATGCATATCACAGTTCCATGCTATTGTGAACAGAGGTGGTATACTAGTATTTGTTAGTTTAGTTGACTTCAAAATGACTACTAACTGCAATGTAGAGCAATGAGTTCTATTCAGGCCAGTACTTGGAGTTGCGCTCAAAGCCGATATTGCAGGCCCATAGTAACCTTGCGTAGGAATGCAGCAAGTACCCTTGCCAGCCCAGAAGAGATGAATCTCAAGGAAGTTTTTCGTCACAGGAACAGTGTACTGCTTCTTAACAACAGTGAAAGATTTCCCTCCTGCAGCCTTTCTTATGTCGAAGTTCTGCTCCTTGCGCTCTCCCTAAACAAACGTCAAGCAAAAGAAAGTATTGAGCACAGCATATGAACTAAAAGCATCAGATACCAGCAAAATTTTATGTAAGCCACCTGGACATATATATCAAAAACCCTCCTCCCTCGGCTTTTCCAAGACTGTATGTCAGGGAAGTCAACCTCTGCAAATTGAAGTGTTACTGTGTAGTTTCCATTCTCGAGTCCAATGCCATAGTATCTCAAAGATGATGGTGACATCCTTGCTGTTTGGAACAGTGCTGAATCTAGTGTGTTCTGAAATTGGCGTGAACTGTAGATTATGTAACTTCCATTGGGTGGATCCATGAATCTTCCACTGCTGCTAACACCCCATGTAGGTGCACCCGCAACGTAATACGATGCAGCACCAAGACTAGCATTATCAGCCTGATACATGGAATTGTCTGAGCCTGATATGGTTCTACTACCACCACAGTCCACCGCAAAGGAGGCAGCTGCACGTAAGTTATCAAAACAATAGTCTTTACTTATGAATCTGCAATTACGAGTCTAATATTCCTGGAGTAGGCTCAAAATTGCAAAGAGTTGAAGGCTTACACTGTGGAGAACCGAGAAAACAGGGGGTATTTCTCTGAGGACAATTCAACCCCCAAGGCAAAACACTGCAAATGAAATGAGTCACTATCTTGAATTCCAATTACAAGCTGATATGAATAAATGATTTTACTTAGAGTCTTGATAGGAGTAAATGAAAGGTGGCAACTGGCAAGTACCTGTTATTGGAGCTATCCATCACGAAGTCATTTGCCACCAAATTCCTTAGTACAACACACAACAGATGGAGTGGAAAATCAGATAGCGTCATTTAATTGAATCAGACTGGCTTGTATGTTCAATCAGTAAAAAGTACATAACTCCTAAATCCTAATAGAAGTTTCAGTACATGAAACGTACAATTGTAAATTTTTCTGGGTAGCCCAAGAAGGAAAGCTTCCTGAGAGTTGGTTGTATGAAAAATCCCTGCAAACAAACAAGCGATAAAATTTAGATATTAAATCAAGACATATTTCTGTCACTAAGACAAATGGAAAAAAAACAGAGCAGATGACCATACAAATTGGTAAGCGTGGAACTTTTCGTGGCTGGCAGACTTCCTGAAAGGCTATTATTCCCAAGAAATCTAATTCAAACACATTTTGGAAGTAGGATATTTGCAAATATCAGCAGAGAAGGTAAAAAGAAAAATGGGGTTTCATTCAAACACATTACGAAAAAACATCAGCGAGTAATGCTTACAGAAAACTGAGCGAAGGAAGATTCAAGATTGACTGAGGAATTTGGCCTGTGATATTGTTAAAACTCAAATCCCTGCACCAATGGAAAAAGGAGTATTAGGCAACAAAAGGCCACACTTTCAACTGATATTATACTATAATAGAATGAAGTTACCACTTGACAGTGATTTTCTGATAGGGGAAAATGCTTACAGTAAATTTAACTTTCCAAATTTGGAGAAGTCTACGGATGCAAGTGTGTCTGATATCTTGATGTTCCTTAATACTCTGCAGGTCAGAAATTTGAATTTTCAGGATCTTAAACTTACATTGAAAGTATAGTGGAAAGCACATGTCGTACAGATCACCCAAAGATGTCATGTTTCCAACGAACGCCAGTGAAGAGCTTCCATTTACTATATCACCTATTCTTCTGTTACATTTAGACAACCAATGCGTCCATCACTTCCATGAGCTTATCTTTGCAACGACAACACAGCTACTAATTGAAACTATTAGAAACTTACAAGCTTGTCAACTTGACAAGATTAGAAAGACTTCTGGGAATTGGGCCTTGAAAAGAGTTCCCTTGGAGCCTCCTAAAGTTCATATATATTGGGTTAGTATAGAATAATACGACCTATCCTGGCTCCTCAGAGAAATAAGTTGCATTTTGCATAAACAGTTGCTACAGGTAAATATGCAACTTCTTGAGACTTTCCAGAGCTATGAATGTCTTTCCCTACTATTTATACCAAGAAAACAGTCATAAAAACATTAAAATATTGGTAATTGTTCAAAGATAGATCTTACAGTTGGGTCATGTTGGTCAAGCTCCCAAGATAATCAGGTATCTGCCCAGTGAAGTTATTGTCTGATGCCCACCTGGATGCATGATGACAAGAGTGTCCAAGATTATTGGTTGAAACCTTAGTAGAAATTACAAATCCACAAGCTGATATCTTGTTTTACAAAATTACAAGGTTGACAGGTTTGTAAGTTGGGACAATGTCGATGGTAGAGGACCACTGAAGTCGTTACTATCAATATACCTGCAATTCAAAGACAGATAGCATTTTTTTCATTCAAGAAGATTATTATCACTCTGAACAATAAAGAAAACAATCGTTTCAAAAAATAAAGAAAACAATGATGATCATGTAAAAGACAATGTAAAAATGATCAAATGGACAACTTACAGTTGCTGAAGTTTTGTCAATTTTCCCAGCTCATCAGGAAGTGGACCATTAAAATTATTTGAGCCCAATGCCCTGAAAGCATAAGATAAACTAGTTTAGCTCCACAAAAATGTTGAAAAAGGAAGTGCTGCTGAATTCTTGTAAAATATCTAAATGCTTCTGAATATTTGATGAGAAAGTCGCTCTCTTTTGTCAGATTCTTTCTTTCACAATATTGTTTTCAAATTTGCATTAATGAGAATACACATCAAACAATACTCCATTGCTATATTTGGCCCTACTGTTGGAGTGCTATCCTATATATGAAAACTTAATGACCTCGATATACAATATCATGCGGTTTCTGCAACTGAGTACACCCAGGACAAGAAATGCAAAGCACTGATTAAGCATCAACACCTAGTTAGAAGATATCTATATTTAAAATTACTCATTAGAACAACAAGATTGGATCTTACAGTGATACGAGATTTGTAAGATTCCCAAGCTCCTTTGGGACAGATCCAGATAATGCATTGATGCCCACAGTTCTTGTGATTTTGGAGGAAAAGAATGTAAGATTGGTCGAAATCAAGACTTGTAATGCAATAATGTTTTGAGCTCAAAGTCTTACATGTACTTGAGAGCAGTCAATTCTCCGATGAACGCTGGTAATGGACCGGTGAGGTAGTTTCTCCTGAAGTCCCTGAAATGACAAGGTCAGAGACCAACAACGTTCATTACACATATCCTGCATTAAGTTTGGGTCATTCAAAATTGTTCAATAATTTGGCTAGTTATTAATCTTGAGTGCACATCGCAAACTGGAAATCAGTATCAATTTGATAAATTGTAAAAGATATTGATGTTTTTCACCTAATCACTGAAACTGAAAAGATTTGTTAAAGAAAAGGAACTAGGGTAGCAGCTACAAAATTCCAGGAACAATCTGTCTGTCATCCTCTAAACTCTCCTTACTAGATTTATAATCTGCACTAAAGACGCTTCCACTACATAGCTGTCCAATGGAGCTGAGCCCCTTCACTGACATGTCAAGACACCACAAAAGATCATACGCCCATGCGTAAAAAATTAGGCCTTGTGGCGTGCGGTGACTCCCGCGTAAAAAATTAGGCCTTGTGGCGTGCGCTGACCAACCAAACAGGGAAGATTTGATGATTTACCTCATCTTTCTTTGCTACTTGATAAAATACCCGTGATGTCTCACTGACATCACTTGCCATTTCAATAAAAAATGGGGCAAATCATCAATTCATCCACCAAACAACGACCTAGTCCGATTCGATGCTGGCAATGGAGAAAAATGGAGTTGTGGCAAATTCGATTCGTGGTCATCGACCAAACTAACATCAGCCTAAACAAAAAAAAGGGGATTGTGAGAGTGTGGCAGTTGAAGTCGAGCAATGGCAACAACGATCGTCATCTTGCTTCTAGACTCCTAGCACTATCTCAAGATGGACGCCGGCGTGGATTGGGGTCAAAGAATAGAATACCATCACCCCCGCAATCTTGACGTCCCTGAACGTTACAGAATACCACGGATCCCTTGGGTTCCAACGGGCGGTAAGCAAGCGCCACCCGCACGCACTGCGCCCTCGAAGAGAGCCGGAGCGCGCCCGGCGACGACGGCCGGCCAACCTCTCCGGCAGTCTGGGGGTGGAAATGGAATGGATGGAAGGGGGACAGATGTGGTGCGGAAGTGGAACGGCGAGTTTTTCCAAGTGGGACATACGTAATTACACATGAGCAGGCTGGGCTAGGCTGGGCCGGGCCGGGCCGGGCCGGAAGAAAGCTGGCTGCTTCTTAGCCTACTGGTGCCGCCCCAATAGTTATCTACAGCTAGAATTTTCCTAGAAGCTACTAGTATCAGCGCTTCAAAAAAAAAAAGAAGCAAAAACTCGTCATATTTAATCTTAAAAAACTCATCATATTTAGCATGAAAGAAAATGCCATCATAAATTTCATCAAATAAGCTGATATAATGGGTTGGTTGAACAAGCACATTATGTACGCAAGGATCTAATTCAGCAAAAATATCGAACTAAACAAAAGTATATGAACAGTACTACTACTGACATGTGCTTAGAGAGAACACTTTTTTAGGTGAGGAAGCTGAAAGTTGACAGGTCAGCACATACAGTTTCATGAGATGAGTAAGGTTCCGCAGCTCTTCTGGAATCGGACCAACCGCATCCAGCTCGTTTATTTTCCTGCTCCATTCAAGAACAAATACTATCACTTCACATGTTCTTTCGATTAGTTAAGCCATCAGACGAACCTGATGAAGCTCGGAAAAAGGAAGTATGGATGGTGGCAAGAAAGTTTCTTAATAACTTACAATCTGGTGATGTGACAGAGTGTGTTGTTCTGGTCGGAGCAGTCGCACTTGATCGCCGGGTTGAAGTTGGGGTTGTCGTCCAGCGACGTGTCGTCCGTGGCCGCGCCGCTGCACGGGTTGCCGCTGATGTTCCACGACGGCGGCGCGCTCAGCCCCAGCTTGCTCAGTATCGCGTTCACCGCCGCCGCTGCTTGCAGAAACAACCGTAAATCTGACAGCAAATTGTTAAGGAACCTTTTACTTCAAGAGCATGTATGTACCTTCAATTGGGTCAGTCTGTGGTGGTTGCTGAGCCTGAGCAGCTGCCCTCCAACAACACAGCAACAGCAAGAACAGCACAGAGCCATGGAGGAAACAAGAGCTCAACCTAGGCTTCATCTCTCTCTCTCTCTCTGGATTGCTTGCCAGTGAACTGAAGGGGGTGATGAATCCAACCAAGAAAGTGGACATATATTAGGCCTATGGAAGCATGCAATCATGTAGATGTAGGGTGCCACTTTGTTTATACGCAAGTGGCAGTCCTACTTGCTTTTTTTTTTTTTGAAAAGGGCAGTCCTACTTGCTAGTACTATAAACAGCGCTGAGCAGCGGCTGCTCTGGCAATGCAGCCAGATCAGAGTGATCAGTCGGCCCGCTGCGTCAGGTGGGTTTGGTTAAAATTACACTTAATATTTGTTAATTTTTTAGTCTTTTAATTAAAATAAAGAAAAATAAGAAAAAATAAAATACCGTTATATCTCTAAATACAATAAAATCAAAAATTAGAAAACAATACGTTTCAAATGTCTTCTAATTTAAAAAAACCTAAAACGTATACTCTCATTTGCTGGTGATAGGTGAATTAGACGCACGTGTGCCGTCTCGTTTCTGATTGCAATAATTGAACAATCGATTGTGTACTCTCATTTGCTGGTGATAAGTGAATTAGACGAACGTGTGCTGTCTCGTTTCTGATTGCAATAATTGAACAATCGATTTATATGGCTGGCTTGGACCGGGACGTGAGATGACAAGATTTGAGTTCTAATGAATCCAGTAGACTTCTGCTTGTCCTGTGTTTAGATTGCTCTAGTCTTCAGTTTTTCCCCAAAATATCCCAGCACTTTTCCTAAATTTCCATTTTATGCAGTCAAGGACATCATAGGTATGCCATTTGGTGATTTGAGTAGAAGTAGGCATACAACGATGCACACAGTTAACACAGAGTAGCACAAACGTAAGTAAGCATTCAATTATGCACAGTTAATTAAGTTGCTTCGTCAAAAAAGCTTTAGTCATGTGATCATAGAGCTGAATTGTTAGGAATCGGTGAATCTCTGAAAGGATCATCAAGCATGCAAATCTGTGATAGATGCAATCCTTCATGAAGTCTATGAGCTTAGTTCTGGTTTTATGTGTTCTGTTGTTCAATTTGCTAGAATAACGTCAAATTTTGTGGATCACTGTTGTGCTAAGTATGCTTATACACAACATGACTCACAAGTTTGGTTACTCTTTTGCCCCTTGTTTCTAGTTCATAGCCTAAGGGTTAATTGTATCCAGGATTCTTGCTTTTAGAGTGTTTGGTTTGGTCGATGAGAGTGCATGAGATGGTTCCATCCAGTATTTGAATGTTGTTCGAAGTTATTTTGGATGAGTTGATTCAACTTTATGGAATATTTCCTCAATATACTGGACGGCTTGCTTGAAGAAAAAAACAAGATGAGCTCGTCCAGGCTTAGTTAATTGTGACAATTAGTGATGATTAGCATGTTTTAGTATTAATTAACAATTATTAGTGTAAAGTTAGCATTGATAAGTGATAATTATTTTTAATTAGAGTTAATGTGGGTTGATTACTGTAGTATTAAATGTTATAAATGAAATGTAACGGTGTTGCTCCTATGCGTACTCTTCGGAGTATAAATAAGACGTGGATGTCGATCCCACGCACTCTCCGGAGTATAAAAAAGACGCGGATGCTATCCTGACGTACTCTACGGAGTGTAAAGCGCACCACGGGGGCCCACTCCTATGCGCATCCCGCGCAAGCGCACCCGCGGGCGAAAGGCACCAGAGGCTGTCATTGCACAATCCCAAGGGACAGGAACGAAGCGCTCGCGCATCTACTTTGACCTAAGGCACCAGCTCCGCTGATCCCACTTCGAAGGGGTAAGGGACGGAGCGCTTGTGCGGCTACTTCAACTACGCGTCCATCTCGACCACCCTACCCTACGAGGCGCAAATCGTCGTGTACGGGCGAATGCGGTAACCCTCCGAGTTCGCCATGGGGCAGCATAGCCAGAGGGGCGGAGACGCACTTCGCAAGTTCCAACCAAGATTACTCTTTGCATTCGTTAACGACGCTTGCAAAGGCGAATTACAAAGGCGTACAAACACCTCCGGCGCACGAGGCCGCTACTCGACAGGCTCATCCTTAACACGCGTCCGTGCCGAGGCTCCGCTCGAAGACGCCCGACCCGCCCAAAAATCCAGCGCTTCCTCGGCCCTTCGCCAGCGCCGAAGACGCCGACGGGTCGCAAGGTCGGAAATTAGCAGCCGGCCCCGGCTGTGTAACTGCTCGCAACAAGGGGGCAAAGATCAGCACAGCAGCGAAGCAACTTTGTACTTTATTCAAAAAACAAACGCCATCGGTTACAATGAACGCCAACACGCGACAACCTGCCGTCATACCTGTGGGTTCGCAGCGTCGTCCGGGGCCGCAGCGCCATCCTCGTCACGCCGCGGGACCTCGTCCAGAAACTGGCCAAGGTTTCCCTCGCCATGTAGGTTATTCCGCAGCTCGACCATGGTTGCGGCCTCCCCGCAGTACTCCCATATCCGCTCATGGAAGAACTTCACGGCGCGGTGAGCGGCGTGCACGGCACCGGACATTACCCCGCCTGCGGCGGGCATCTCGAGTCGAGGATCGGCTAGCCCGGCGACATGCTCACAGCCGCGGAGTCGTAGGAGCGTGCATGGCAGGCACGACGCCACGTAGGCGCAGTGGTTGCCAAAGGTCATCGCGGCATCGCGTGCAACGTCGACCGCGTCTCCGATCCACCGAAGCGATCGCGACAGGTCCTCGGGCCCGAAGGAGCGTGCCGGCACTTCGGCGATAAGCCCCTTGAGGGTGTCTTCCAGGGCCAACATAGCGTCCCAAGCAGCTACCGAAGCGTCGCCCAAGGCCCGATCCAGCTCCGCCAGAGAGGCGGCAAGCTCGCTGTTCTCCCTCTCCAACGCAGCGACTTGTTGCAGTAGGTCGTCCCGCTCCGTAGCAGCTTCTTGCTGCACCGCTTCGGCGGCTGACGCTCGCGCTGCGGCAACGAGCTCCTCGGTGCGTGTCTTCATCTCCGCGCACTCCGCTTCCAGGCGGCGTATACGAGCATCCTGGGCAGAGCGCACCCCCGTAGCTCCCTACAGCTCCCCTTCGGCGGCCTGCAGCCTACTCCGTAGCACTCCTTCCTCGCGAATGTGAGCAACTCGCAGGGCCTGGGACAACACAAGTGTCTGCGCGGCGGAGGAGTTAGCAAGCGCTAAACGGCTGCAAGTGGTCCAAAGGACAGACGCTTACCCTCACTCCCGACACTTCCAATGCGTCCCCAAGGCGCCCTGACCCGTAGGTCTGCAACGCCTGTTGGCCGATGCTGGCGGCCGCGTCGTTCGCAATCCCGCGCCATGCCCTCAGCGCATCTGACGGAGGGACGAAGTCTGCCGGGCTCGGGCGCGTGACATCTGTGTCGCCAGCGCCAGGACCCCCGCGCCCAAGGAATGACTCCTCCTCCGGGATAAGTGCCGCTGCAAGAGGAAGTATACATTTGTAACGAGGCGCGGAAAAATCGTGCTAAAGGAATGCCGTCATAGCCTACCCTCGGTGGCAGATGGGGGACTTCGCGGAGACGCCTCCCTAGCCCCGGGCGGGGCCGCAACGACTTTGGCCCCAACGGACGGTGTTGACTCGCGAGGCTAGGGGACTTCCGAGTCGGGACCTAGCGCCAACCGATCCTGCGCCACGGTAACTGTGGCCCGAGGGGCTGGGAGGGCGCAGGGTAGAGGAACTTCGGCGCTCGAAGTGGAGTCCCACAAGCTCCCAACACCGGTCGCCACGGCGAACCCTCGCGAAGTCCGCTGAAGGGGGGACTGCAGGCGTGGCCGCTTCGCCTGAGGGGAATGCCCCATCTCGATAACCGCTACAAAAGGAGCCTCTGCGGCAACAATATCCGTCGAAGGGGTCTCCACAGCTACAACGACAACGGCCGGGGGCTTCGTTCTCACGACCTCTGCGGAGGGCAGCCCCGCCACGACCATGGCCACAGACGAGGACTTCGCACCGGTGCCGCCGGCTAGCACCACCTCCGCCTCGGCGACTGTCGCGGGCGACGAGACCTCCGCGGGGCGCCCTCCGCCCCTGGCGCCTTCGCCCTCAGTACTCGCGCCCTCTAGGTCTGAGTCAGCGTACTTCGCCGAATCCGACTCCGGGCCCGCCGCGCCAGCAGGAGCAGCGGCAACCACCGTACAGGGCATGGTCACAGTGGTCCGAGTCCTCTTGCGGGATGACGCTTTTGTCCTCGCGGCACCGTCGTCCTACCTCGCACATGCGGTTTATCCGCCCCAATTCCGCCTTCGCAGTCGTAGCTGCGCGTTGCCCGTGCTCTCTGGCGGTGTATGGCCCAAGGAACACGCGCGCGGCGCGCTCCGCGTCATCCAAACGAGTTCCTGCGCGGGGCAGAAAGCACAGTTACACACAATGCAATACGTACGAATGGAGGGGAGGGCACGGTCGAGGCTTACGAAGACCAGTCGGCGCGGGCAGCGAGCAAACGGACGGGTGAACGTTATCATCCCGACGTTCCCCGACCGTGAAGCGCCAATCGCGGGCGAGCGGCGTCGCACCATGCATTATGTACTCCTCGGTGAGGTCGTGCATATTGAAGCGGGCGGTGACCCCCACAAGTCTTCGCGCCCTCCGCCTATCTTCCTGGTCAAGTGTTAAGCCGGGTGTGGTCTTGAATGCAATCGGCCCTCCTATGCACTCAAGGCCGCTACCACTCGCCACATGGTGATAGAACCACCGCCTCGTCCAGTTGAACTCCCATTTCCTTCGGGTCGAGTTCGCAGGGAAGAGCCTTCCGCATGACGCCCGCAGAACGAAGTTGACGCTGCCAAACTTCGACAGCGTCCCGTCCTTCCGCTCCTTCGGTTGGCACCGGGCTTCATACAGATACGCGAACAAGGAGGCGCTGGGCCAACACGCTTCCGAGCGCAGGGCCCAGCTGTACACGGCGAGGCGAGCCACCGCGTTCGGAGTCAGTTGTGACAACTCCAGCTTGAAGGTCCGCAGCACGTCCCCAACAATCGCTGCGGACGGGATGCGAAGTCCGGCTTCGAAGTACGCGACGAAGACGATCGCCTTCGACTTTTCAGGGTGCAGCTTCGTCTCATCATCGGTGGGCAGCCGCACCGCTTGGCGGTCCGATAGCCTCCCCTCGCGCAACAGTGACCGGATCGTGTCCTCCGTCACGAGCGTGTGGCCCAAGTTGCCGGAGTACGGACCCTCCCTCTTTTTCGCCACCCACCGCTTGTCTGCCGCCGTCGGATCGCGCTCCTCAAGCGTGTATTTCACCTCAAGCGGCGAGGACCGCCGGCGGATGGCGTAGCCGCCCACCTGAGCACGCTCGTCGCAAGTCGTCATTGGCGTCCACGGGGTACTCGACAGCAAAAAGGAGCGCAGGAACAGGACGAGCAAATATAGGAGACGGCGTGAACAACCAGAAAGCATAAGGAGGAGGCGCAGGCACAGTACCACGGGGGTATTTAAAGACCCCTCGCCTCCCACCGTCGGTAAGCGCAAACGGCGAGCCACAACCGCTACCTCCCCACGTGCGAAGCCGAAGCGTCACGAGGGTACACGTAGCCCGCATATGACCGTGGTCGTACAGAGTCCTGTCACCACACGACGCGCCACTAGCGTCCCACCGCGTGTCGGTCAGCGCAGGGAATAAATGCAGGTCGCACGACCCGACATAGCTTTCGGCGCGCGTCGGCGTGGTTCTTCGGACCCTTCAACCGCAATAGTCCAAACGGGGTCTTCGCCCCCCCCCGACCTTGGCCGCACCTGTCCGAAGGGACACCGCTGCGAAGGCGCCGGACTGGACCATCTGGGGTGGAGTTTGGGGTGTGAGGTAGGGGTGGAAATTTGGCTTGAGGCTTGCGAGCCGGCTCGGCTCGTAACGAGCTCGAGCTGGCTCGGCTCGGGCTCGTAATGATTCAAGCCAAGCCGAGCCCGTCGTCCAGCTCGTGAGAAAAACGAGCCGAGCCCGAGCCGCTCGCGAGCCGCTCGTTGGCTCGTGCGAGCTCGGTGCCTCGGTCCGATCTGTCCGGCCCAGTGTCGACCCGCAGCGTCGGCCCAGCCCAGTCGATCGATGCGATGCGGTGCGAGTCAGCCAACCCTAAGTCCTAACCCTTCGGCCACCATTCCCGTCGGGCGGCACCGCAGCCGCGGCAATCCCATCCCCATTCGCGTACCAGTACGAGGGCCCGCGCGTGAACAAGGAGCTGGCCAAGGAGGAGGCCAAGGCGCTCGGCAACGCCGTCAAGTCAGCGTCGGCGAAGCTGCTGCAGGACGAGCAGGTGGTGAGGGTGCTCACCACCAGGAGCAAGCCGCTGGTCGCTGGAAGAGGTGAGCAAGCAACCAAGCAAACAAACAGACCAACTAGATGCGTCCCAGTTTGATCAAGTCTCTGATTCTTTTTGCTCTGTTTCATGCTTCCCTTTCATCTGCTGTTTCTAATTCTAATTAGGATTTTGCTGTTGTTTCATTTCAAGCCATTTTGGCTCGTTTGGGCTCATTCAAGCCATTTTGGCTCGTTTGGGCTCATTCAAGCCATTTTGGCTTGAATGGCTCATTCAAGCCATTTTGGCTTGAATGGCTCATTCGGTCATTTTGGCTCATTCAAACTATGCTATTTCTGTGAATATGTGAACTTATTAAACTCTCTGTCTGTGAATTTCTGTACCGAATACCGAATGTGAAATTGTGTCTGTGAATTTCTGTACCGAATACCGAATGTGAAATTGTGAATGCTCTCTGTATGCTGGCGAGCCGTTTTGGCTCGTTCCCCTGTTTGCGAGCCATTTTGGCTCGTTACCGCGTCTGCGAGCCATTTTGGCTCGTTACCGCGTCTGCGAGCCATTTTGGCTCGTGGGCAGCGCCGGGCAGCGCCAACCCGTTCTGGCTCATTCGGGCTCGCGAGCCGGCTCGAGCCGTCAGGCGAGCCGAGCCAAGCCTCTTGCCTAGCTCGTTTCGGAAACGAGCCGAGCCGAGCTGAGCCACAGCTTTGAGCGAGCTCGGCCGAGCCTGGCTCGAGCCGGCTCGGCTTGGCTCGTTTCCAGCCCTAGTGTGAGGTATCCCCCACGCCGGCTGCGGCTCCAGCTCCGCCTCAGCCCCCCCACACCAATTTAGGCTCCGGTCTTGGCGCCGACCTCGGCCCCGACCTTACGCCCGGGAGGCAACCTCGCCCCTGATACCGTAGGGCGAGGAGGACTTCGCCATCCTGTACGGGGGACAACCGCAAATCTGCGTGACAAAGGCAACCAAAGGTCGGCAAAAAGCACAACCGCTAGTTGCCGGGGACGCGCGCTGGAGGGTGGGCAGCCAGCGCGCGGCGCGCCTACAGCGCTGCGCCACGTAACCCGCCCCTTTAGGGAAGGGGCAGACGGCCGCGGTCGTGTGACCTCTGTGTGACCTCTGACAGCCCGTGATGCGCCAATCATGGCTCGTCGCGTGTGCACCCCGAATGGACAAGCATGTACGACTACAGCAGCCCGCTCGTGCCAGCCCAGAGGTCGACGCGATTCCCGGAGCCATTAAAGCGCACTACCGCGGGGTCGCGCTCACCTCGCGCTCGGGAAACATCGTTGGCGTCACGACGACCCCCGTCCCAACTTCGGCTCCGCCGCCTAACGAACTCACAGCGGAGCATACCCCATCAACGTGGCCACGGCTTTGACCTCGACTTCGGCTTCGAGGAGCAGACTCGCGCGCAGGGACTCGTCCGTAGGCATTCCCCACATATGGTGCAGGCAGGGGTCGCGTCACGCCAAGTTTTGGCTTGTTCTCATAAACAGGCCACCTTCAGTGCATCAACATTCCTCCAAAGTAATGCAAATGGGCTCGATCGGAAACCCCGACTGAAGGTGGGCCTATCTAGGAGAACAGGGCAAACCTTGCCGATATATGCAGAAACGCAGCATGAAGGCAGGAAGTGCGACCAGCTACCGATAATAGCCGCTAACCAAGCTCCCAAGAAAAACAGGCCTACATCAGTGCATCAACATCCCCCAAGCCGCGTAACGCCCCTGTGGAATGTGGATGCACTGAAGAGGCCCCTTTTAGGGGAGCAGCATCTATCCGAGCACACAATGCAGGTACAATGCCGCACCAGCACGATATATATACCCCATCAGCGGGGAAGCCAACCGGCAGAGGTCCAACCGGCAGGAGCCCAGCCGGCGGGAGAGAAGTCTAACCGGCGGAGGAGCGTTGCAGCATCGTACGGCCATGATGCCTCAACACCTGCGCCGCACCAAGCACATTTCGCCGCGTGGACGGCCAGAAGAAGGAACGTCGCAACATGGTATGGCCACGACGCCTCAAGTCTCGCGCCGTGTCAACCTAGCCTCGCTAGGCAGGCCGGCAGTCACTTGACGCGCGCGATGACTTAGGGGCCCGCTCTGCCTCCCTATGCCGATGCATCGGACTCCGCCAACACCTCCAATCCGGCCCGGGCAACCATCGACCCCGCCAAATCGGAGGCGACTTCAACCCCAAATCCGCCCCCTACGTCGACGTCGGCCCTTGGTCCCGATGCCGACCTCGACTTCAACCTCCGCCCCGGACGGCAACCCCGACCCCGCCTCAGCAGGACTCTGTGGATGCCGAAGGCTTCGCCAAGCTGCCCGGCGGGGCGCCATACCTTCGCAACAGGCCGAACACTACACTTCGACGAACGTTGAAAAAGCTCACAGGCCGCAGGGACGGAGGGGGCCAAAGGGCTCGGCAACATGATTTTGGCCCGTGAAGCCCTTCACCATGAGAGGCTCCTATTGTAGGGGTGGCCCCCACCTAAGCCCAGCAGGTCTGTTAGGGGAATGTAAGGCCCGGAATGAGACATGTATAATGACATGAATACCCCTGAGGGGAAACTCAGATGTAAGGGTATAGTTGTAAAAGCACTCCCCATGTGGATGTATATATACAACACAGGCCATGGGGAGAAAGCTCAAGCCATCACTCACCTAACTCTCCACTACCATACTCTCTTCCTGCCTGGTCCGTAGCCACGACAGAGACCAAATCTAATTTGTTGTAGATGATGAGTTGTTTTGTTGCACACATTATGATGATATGTTGTAGCAGGACCGTTCGACGGGAAGTTTCTATCGGACGTCCGAGTGCTAGCATCACTCAATTGCATAATAATAGTGGAACATTAATAAGAAATTTTTAAAAATATTACATTAGATTTACAAGAAGAATATCACAAACGTTCAGAAAACATTGGATCATTTTTAGAAGATGATAGAACAACAAATCTTCAAACCTAATGGAATGAACAAAAACTCCTATTGCAATAATTTGGCAAAACTACCACAACAAATATCTCTCATGCAACAACATTTGAGAATGCCCCCTTTAACAAAATATAACACTTGATGCAACAACCTAGAATAATCATCGCAAGAAAAAGGAATCGAACAGAGGTAGAAGAAGATGTGGGGATTTGGGGGAAAACTCACTGGAGACGATAGACTTGAAATTAGCACCAAAAATGGGATACTAGTGCTGAGAGGATGTCGCCAGTGACCAAAAACGGTGAAATCATCACCGGCGGTGGCCAAAATTGACGGAAGTGATGGAGTTAAGAGACAGAAAGAGAGAGAGAGAGAGTAGGGTGGGCGTGGAGAGGGTAGAGGCAAGGAGATCAGGAGTGGCTCAGTTGTGGAGTGGATGGCCAGAGCTCACTAGAGGATCTTCGGACGGAGGTAATAGTGTTGTGGGGAGAGAGAACGAGAAAAACAGTGAATAGACATGAGGAAAGGAGTGCTGATTAGAAGCAGGCAAGCAACACATGAGGCCAATTAAAACGTCCCGATGCATGAGAACGACCAGAGTAGATGGACTGCTATGAGTAAAGTGGTGGGACTTTTGAATGGAAGGCTTCAAAGAAAAAGGATAGGTGGATGGCGTATGATTTTTTCGCCATCTATTGGCCGCACGACGCGTATCAATTTTTTTAAAAACAAATCCACAGTACCAAGCCGAGGCAGACATCGAAAACAACAACTTTACCAAGTCGATTCAGACATCTTACCAAAATGTAATGAACGATGGCTCCACGCACCATCCACAGATGCCGCGATCACGCAGCTCAAGGATACCCTCCAGGGACGGAGATAAAATTAGTAGCGGAGTTCTATTTGCCTCCTTCAATACAAAACCGATATATGCTAATTGGCCCCCTCACTATTTTTCTGGCTCCATCCCTGAATACCTCTTATGCTAAAATATACATACCTTACCTGCATGTCGTAGTTCATCTGGTAAGAATTTCGATTGCTCGTGGTCGTACAGAGCTAAGACCTGATTCCATCACGTGCAGCCTATGCTGTTTTCTTTCTTTCTTCCTTTTCTTTTAATACAGCTTATGCTGTTTAAGTGCTTCTTTACTCGTATGATCATATCCAGCAGTAGATATATATGATATATTTGTTGCTATTATACATCTTTACTGTTTGACCCCAAGACCTCACACATCTTACCCTAGTAACCACTGTGTATGAAAATGTTTACCTTACGTACTACACTATATCAAATCAGGAGGTAGCACGTGTCTTGAAATTTTCTTTATCCCTTGCGCAATAAACATGCAACTGTGCCTTACACTGTAACAGTATTACGTCCGCAACAACGATAATATAGTATGTACGGACGGCTGCACATGCATGCATGATCGACTAATCTATTGATCAGCAGCGCCTAGGTGCATGCAGATCCGTGTCTTAATAAAATCGTTCCAAGACTTAAACGGTCAAGACACCTCTAGTCTGGAAAGAAATATATCTGTCTGGAAAGATAGAGCTTGGGAGCAAGAATTGGATTTGCAGTGAAATTTTTCAATCTGTTCCCGAATCTCGTCTTCAAGAGGACGAGATTCTTTCTAAGGGGTAGATTGAAACAAAACTGATTTTTGAAAAGAGTAGGAATTCCATTTTTGTTTTGATTCCTCTTGTTCCTTAGCTTAATCCAGCTCAAACCTTAGTCATCCAAGCTTCAAGATTCGTGCTGCATTGCCTCAAGGGCCTGAGTTTGCGCTGGCATTGTTCATCACCCGAAAAATCGTCCGCCGCCGCCCCTGTTTTGCCGTCACTAGCCTCTTCCGATCGTTCCCGTGCCTTCTCGTGATTTCTAGCCTCTGCCACACCGCTACCACCCGGTTAGACTCCATACTATCTCGCCCACCCTCCCCTGACATCCTTCTGCCGCACGTTAAGCACCGCCGACCTCCCAGTCACCGCCCCAGCCCCTTTCTCTCTCCCGGCCGACAACCTCGATTCAAAGCACTTTTGACCGTCGCAATTCCTTGCACATGCCAGCCAGAACATCCCCTTAGCCAGCCACGCTGAGCCTTCCCATGCCCTCTCGGCTGTGCCACGCGCCGTCGCCGCCCTAGCCGACTTCTGGTGCCGAACCGCCTCCCTGCTCTATTTAAAGCCTTGAGCTTCCCCTGAGAGGTGCACAAGTGTCCAGTGAGCCCCTCCACACTCCCATCAAGCCCTCGGCCAGAGAATCGTCGGCAATCGCCAATAAACCCAAAAGTAAGCCAAACCTTAATTCTTGCTCTACCATTCATTTCTTTTCAATTGCTTCCGTCCGTAGATTCCACATGCTCCCAGAAACACCCTCAAACCCTTGCCCTAGTTCCTCGAGTTTCCCTCTTCTCTACCATCGAAGCCCGCCGTTTGGCCGTAGCACCTCACCGTCGACAGCCAGATCCCTGCCTCCCCTGCCCAAACCACCACTTCCCCGAGCTTACCCTAACCCCAGGATGCTCAAACACCGATACTATCGGCCGATTAACCCTCCGTTTACCATATACCCTTCAAATGTCCCATGGGAGGAAGAACCTCACCGCCGGCGAATGCCGCCTCCCCCAGTTATGTCGACCCCAAAAATAGAACCTTGACACTCCCAGGAACCCAACCATGGTCCCCAATCCTGTCGCAAATCACTGAAGCCCCGCCGATCGCCGCCGCTCTTTTCTTCTACTTCGGTCGCTGCGCGCAGGCGGAGAAAGAAGACGACACTGTGCGTCTTGGGCCACACAGTGTCGGGCCGTATAAGCCAAGCAGGCCAAGCCACCGAAACCCTGTGCAACACTGTAGCAAGTGGGTTTCGGTAGGAACAGTGACTGGACCCGCTGTAAACAGTAAAAATCCGGTTGGAACAGTAACCCGACCCGGTGTGAATAGTAAATATCTGTAGTGAATAGTGCCCAGACCCGTTACTATTCACCAGACGCAAAAATACAAAATTATACCCATTTCGAGCCCGCCGATCCATTCCTCAGCTTCGTTTCATCTATTCAGACCCCTATAAATCCAAAACCTATTTTATTTGATTTTTCTTGAATTTCATTTCTTTATTTAATTTCTTTATTTCTAACTCAATTCTTCGAGCATGGAATTAAATTATTTTGCTTTGCTTTACGCTAGCACACGACGTCGAAGATCAGCTAATTCAAGAAGAAGCTTAGGATCAAATTCAAGATCGAGAAATAGAAGAATACGAAATTGTAGAATACATTAATCCGCAAGGCAAGTCACATATCTTTGATCATATTGAACCTATATTTCTTTAATTATTTATTTATCAGTATTCTCATTATGTTATTTACAAGTTGTTATTTCATATACAATAAATATTTAGAATGACATGATATTAGCTAACATCATACCACCCGAAAAAGCTCTGTTTAATTTGATGATCATATTCACCTTGACAAAACTTAGTAATATTAAATGTATTATTAACATAATCATGGTAGTTTAGGAACTCAACAAACTTTTTACTATTAAGAGTCTTGGCATTTTTGCTGATAAAATTTTAAAAAGTGATTCTAGGATATGGAGGTATTACGGGAAGCCATGAGTTGGCTCGAGCCTATGACCTTATCCTAAGGTAGAGGCTTGGTTGTGAATTGGTGGTAGTGCTGCGGGCACTGAAATATGGGTTTGCGAATGGAAGTTGTCTAAGTGAAAATATAAGGACTAGACCCTTATGCCAAGTAAAGAATATAGTAACTGCTCAACCACAAGCGTTGACTTGTCAAACCTGTTTTAGTAGCTGCTCAAATCGATTGAATATCTACATAAATGCATGATATACTGTTCCAAGAATGGAAACAGCCGGTGAAGGGTTGTGGTATGGAAACGGTAAAACCATACTTTCACAACGGTAGGCTCCGCCCCGTCAGTGTGCCGTTTCCCGTGACAGGGGGTCCATAGTTTATTAGATAGAGGCTACATAAAGAGAAGAGCAGTGAAATAACCTTGTTTTCTTAACTCAGTCATGAGAGTTGAGAAATCTTGTGAGTAAAGTTGGGCAACTTTGCAGAGTTATTTACAAATAATATTCAAATACGCCGTGTTTCTGGTAAATGAAATTGTATTTAATGGGTGATTCTAATAGCAAAGTATAAGTAGATTTGAAAATATTTTGGAAATGTGGAAGTCTGGTAAACAAGTTTTGAAACCCCTAATTCTTTAAGAAGTTTATGATTTATTATCTTGTGTTTAAAAATAGAATATTTATAAATAAAATTGCATCCATAAATACTTTAATAAAACCCTTATACTCCCATCATTTTGGAAATCCTGGCAAATAGTTATATAGCATTTTCCCGTGTGACTTGTTGAATATGGTTGGTTGTACTCATTCTTGTTAAAATCATAAATAGATAATGCCTGTCAAGAAAATGAAGGAGTCTATGAAGACGACGCTGAGCTCTACGATATAGATGTCACCTGGTGTTAGGGTTTATTATACACTCAGGTATGCCTGTGGAGTTTCTTTTGTATTGTAATATAGCTTTGGGTTGTACGTCCCGCTGTGTAAAATTTGGCTGTTAAGTCTTAATTTTGTAATAAAGTTTGGTTTTTATGCTTAAGCTTATATTGGCAATGGTGTACACTCATCTACAGTATTCATAGCTGAGTAATCTTGAGCAGTTGCGAGGTTATCCTAACGTTCCCAGAAATGAAGGTGTTACAGGTACACCTCCCAGTCGACGTCCGAGCCGTAGTGGTTCCCAAAGGAAAAATGAGAGGGCACAAGACACACTCATGTAGCCATCGGAGAGGTCAACCGAACACGGCGCGATCCATGTCCAGCAAGGAAACAAAACTAAACACGTGTACCATGTGATGCGATGCGTGGTGCACGGATAGGCTTCAGACAGAAAGATGCCTTGGAACGTTCGGTAGGCTCTTCCAACATGTAACGTGTGGCAGACTCGACCTCCGTTGCTCAACCTCCCTCGCGCACCATCCCAATTCCACGCCATTCCTGATCGAAAAAGAAGGCAAAAACATTTGCCATTCATCGTACGCGACCCAAAGTTGGGGATTGGTTGAAGACGGCGCGTGGTGAGATGCGGCAGCTACCGGCCGGCCGAACCTCGCACGGGTTAGAACGGCCACCGCACGGCCGAAGCTTCCGCACCTCACTGGCACGCTCCTCGCGCGGGCTCCCCCAGACACGCGCGGCATAGGCGCATAGCATAGCGGGGCGCCTGTGCCGCAGCCACCACTCCGCACCGCACACAACGCACGCCGAGGGAGTTGGGCAGCCGCGCCACACGCCGCGCAGCCCCGCACCAACGACTGCCCGCGCCACGCGTGCCCGCCTTCGCTCACCACGCCAAGCATGGCTGCGCCGCGCCTGCACGTCGCGTCGGTGGCGCCCCCCATTGTCAATCGCGACCGCCGTGCCATGATATCGCGGACGGTCGCGGTTCTCCCCCCGCAACAACTTTGGCTGCCTCCTGCGACTCGAGTTCTCGCGATCGCCTCACATGGACGGATTCAGGGTTCGACTCCACGGACGTATCAGGAGAAATCTTATGTAAATCCAACGCAGAGATCTTTTGGTTACGGAGAAAATTTCCGAGCACGATGACATGGCATCGAGCGAACAAAGCGAAGCAAAATTGACAACCTCGATACTATCTTGGAGTGCCTTACTCTGTTGCCTCACAATAGCAGATCCCTCAAAAATATCATATATGTCAGCCAAAAAAAAGATAGCAGGATGGAGCAACTTAGCAAGAAACGGATCAGATAGTGATCAAATCATATTCGTATTATATTTTTTTCTTATATTCAAATATGAGTCAGACAAACGTCAGATACGAATATGGATCGGACAAACGCCGGAAAACGAATTTAAATCGAATTATACTCAAAATCGGATCAGATTCGACTGTTTTTCGAATTCCAATAATTATTTGTGACATCTCCTATTTAAAACATGGCAACAAATTATTTTAATATTTTAAATTGATAAATAACTGACTCAGTGACTCTAACATGTAATTGCCCCTTAAATATTGGCAGCAACAAATGAATCACTCATCTCATGTATTTATATAAGCAGCTTTTGAAGATAGCTTCATATCAAATGACGCAATGAAGTTTAACAAATCAATATCGGTTTATAGTAATATTTATACCATTTTTTCTCTAGTTTATCACGTAATCATTGATCATTGCTCTCATTTTGTCATTAATCCTAACTAATTCTAGATATATTGTAAATAAATCGGTTATAAACATATCAAACATGCAAAAAACTTTATTGGAAGATGTGACAAAATAAAAAAATATGAAAAACCAAATTAAAGCCCATCATAATGACGGACTCGTCGAGATGATCAAAATGCATATATAATATGCCTAATTTAGAGGCCAAATATAAAAGATACATATTAGTAAGTTGTCGTTATTATATTTGATGAAGCCGGATATCCGACTCCGAATTCAAATTTTATTCAGATATTCGGATCCGCGTCGATCCATACCAGATTCGTATCCGCATACGGGTATTAGGTATCCAGACCTGACATATCCGGATTCAATAACTGGATATACGATTAATATCCGGATTCATTTTCACCACTACCTTCGTGCATGCTGTCACCTGCCCTCATCAATGATAGAAGTGAACAATGGCGATGGCGCCACTGGCGTGACATCCCCTGGTTCTGGGCACGCCTCAACGCCGGCATGGACACCCGAAGATGGCTGCGCCGATGACGAACCAACCTGGCTGCTCGTGTAGCTGCTGCTCCCAGCCTTGATCTGCCATTCCGTGATGTAACTAGGCTTTGTGGCCCCTTCGGTTATTTCAGCGTCTCCGGTAAGCATTGAAACAACCCTCGACATCGACGGTCGTTTGTGAGGTGATACCTGGGTGCAAAGAAGGGCGACGCGGATTACTCGGAGCACCTCTTCACTGTTGAAGTTGGTGAGCTTAGGGTCTACGAAGTCAAGGGGGTTGTTGTTCTCATACAATTCCCAGACCTGAAAGCATTGATAATTTCAGATGTTACATTGTGTTTCGTTCAAAAAGATGTTACATTGTGGTATATCGACATTTTGTCTCTTGTACTAACAAAAGATACGAAATCAAGGCATTCCGCAAAAAGTTGAAGATACTGAGCTCTCGCACTATCACAGGATCTGAAGTCAATATTCTACAAGCACATTAGGTTCAACTATAGCAAAAAACTGAACACATTGAATCCACAGGGCTTATATTTACATACAGTTGGCGATCTGTTTAAGGTGTTTTACATAAGTGCAGATATGACGACTTAGTATGGTGCCAAACTATCTATTAGGGGTTCAATTAAAATTTTATTATAGTATATGAATTTTTTTGGAAGAACTATACTATATGAACATGATGTTCTCAAACATGGTACAAATTTCAATTGTGGATTTTACCAATAGTACAGTGACCAAGTGCAGTTGTGGCTTTTCTTGGGTTTAAAGTTCATACTGATCTTACCCTTTCAAGTATGTAAGTTTTGTCCTCAAATGAATTTTGATAGTTTGATTCACCAGCAACAGTCTCCAATAATACCACACCAAATGCAAACACATCAACCTTCTCCGTCATATGACCTCTCATGGCATACTCAGGTGCAAGATAACCACTTGAGAAACGAAAGTCAACCATCGCCGTTAGAACATATTTGCAAATAATCTGACAACATAGCAGGGCGAGATGAAAATGTACTTACAATGTGCCAGCAACGTTTGTGCTGACGTGAGTCTTCTTGTCATCATAAAGCTTGGCAAGCCCAAAATCCGAGATCTTAGGGTTTAGATCAGCATCTAGTAAGACATTGCTGGCCTTTATGTCCCTGTGCACAATGCGGACACTAGATTCCTCATGGAGATAAGTTATACCTCTTGCTATGCCTAAACATATCTCAAATCGTGTTGGCCAATCTAGGTTCAAGCTTCCCTTTCCTGAAGATAAAAGGTTGAGGCTTTAAAATTTCAACATTAAAGTTGAACTCTTAGTCATGTCAAATCAAATGAGCGCATACCAAAAATTGCTTGATCAAGGCTTCCATTCTCCAGGTACTCATAAACCAACAGTGGCGTATTGCTCTCAAGGCAGCAACCATACAACCTCACGAGGTTACGGTGTTGCACTCGAGATATAGTTTCTATTTCTGTAGCAAATTGCTTTTTACCCTGATTAGATGATTGAGAGAGCTGCTTCACTGCCACAACTCTTCCATCACTTAACTTACCCTTCAAGAAAGTTGCACTTCTCAATATGCAAGGTATTTCATAGATCAGGGGTTAAACAAGTTTTGCTAACGAACACACGTGAAAAGGCATCAATTTACATTAAAGCGCATATCTTTTGATTTTGCTGTATACTATTTGGATTATCAGGAAGCAACTTTTAAGCATTACAAAATTCACACGACATACAAATCCAGGTATATACTGCACAAACGAACCTTGTAAACTGATCCATATCCTCCTCCACCAAGTAGGTTATTAGAACAAAAATTTTCCGTGGCTGACCTTAGCTCACTGTAACTGAAGACATTTGGTCTTCCAACTATGGTGTACAGCTCTGCAGACACAAGGTACAACAAAGCTTGTAAGCATAACTTCTGTGTACAGTGAAGTAAACAATGTGATACTGGTATATCAAATACCTTCTAGCTCCAATAATAGTTTTATCCTTTTCTGCCTCCATACAAAGATCCCGGCAAGTGCAGCCAATGCAAAAACTGCAACACCAACCACAACTCCAACAATCACACCAGTTTTATTGCTCCTCTTGTTGTCCACAGAGCTACGCACGGTAGGGATGAAATCTGAAGAAAGTTAATTTAATTTGAGCATGGAAAACTTTGAATAACTTAATTGAGATGGAATTAGCACAATTTAAAATAGTTATGCTTACGTCAAGTGCTAAAATAGATCACGTGCAATCTCAACCCTTATCAAGGGTGTTTCGATATTCATTCTAGTTTTCATTTGAAATAGAATATATTAAACTTAATTTAGGCACAGATTTATTAGTGTATACATGTCAGCCTTAGCCAATATTTGCTGGCACAAACTACTACCTCCGGTCCCAAACCTTGATCATTCACTAATAATAATATATTCAGTTACAAATGTAAAACATCATGAAAGTACATTTGACAACAAAATTTTCACGTTCTGATTCTGGATATTAAATATATCAGTGGTCAAAGTGAAAAAAAAGGTCAAAAGCATGCATATCACAGTTCCATGTTATTGGGAACAGAGGTGGTATACTAGTATTCGTTAGTTTAGTTGACTTCAAAATGACTACTAACTGCAATGTAGAGCAATGAGTTCTATTCAGGCCAGTACTTGGAGTTGCGCTCAAAGCCGATATTGCAGGCCCATAGTAACCTTGCGTAGGAATGCAGCAAGTACCCTTGCCAGCCCAGAAGAGATGAATCTCAAGGAAGTTTTTCGTCACAGGAACAGCGTACTGCTTCTTAACAACAGTGAAATATTTCCCTCCTGCAGCCTTTCTTATGTCGAAGTTCTGCTCCTTGCACTCTCCCTAAACAAACGTCGAGCAAAAGAAAGTATTGACCACAGCATATGAACTAAAAGCATCAGATACCAGCAAAATTTTAAGTATGTAAGCCACCTGGACATATATATCAAAAACCCTCCTCCCTCGGCCTTTCCAAGACTGTATGTCAGGGAAGTCAACCTCTGCAAATTGAAGTGTTACTGTGTAGTTTCCATTCTCGAGTCCAATGCCATAGTATCTCAAAGATGATGGTGACATCCTTGCTGTTTGGAACAGTGCTGAATCTAGTGTGTTCTGAAATGGGCGTGAACTGTAGATTATGTAACTTCCATTGGGTGGATCCATGAATCTTCCACTGCTGCTAACACCCCATGTAGGCGCACCCGCAACGTAATACGATGCAGCACCAAGACTAGCATTATCAGCCTGATACATGGAATTGTCTGAGCCTGATATGGTTCTACTACCACCACAGTCCACCGCAAAGGAGGCGGCTGCACATAAGTTATCAAAACAATAGTCTTTACTTATGAATCTGCAATTACAAGTCTAATATTCCTGGAGTAGGCTCAAAATTGCAAAGAGTTGAAGGCTTACACTGCGGAGAACCGAGAAAACAGGGGGTATTTCTCTGAAGACAATTCAACCCCCAAGGCAAAACACTGCAAATGAAATGAGTCACTATTTTGAATTCCGATTACAAGCTGATATGAATAAGTGATTTTACTTAGAGTCTTGGTAGGAGTAAATGAAATGTGGAAACTGGCAAGTACCTGTTATTGGAGTTATCCATCACGAAGTCATTTGCCACCAAATTCCTTAGTACAACACACAACAGATGGATTGGAAAATCAGATAGCGTCGTTTAATTGAATCTGACTGGCTTTGTATGTTCAATCAGTAAAAAGTACATAACTCATAATAGAAGTTTCAGTACATGAAACGTACAATTGTAAATTTTTCTGGGTAGCCCAAGAAGGGAAGCTTCCTGAGAGGTGGTTGTATGAAAAATCCCTGCAAACAAACAAGCGATAAAATTTAGATATTAGATCAAGACATATTTCTGTCACTAAGACAAATGAAAAAAAACAGAGCACATGACCATACAAATTGGTAAGCGTGGGACTTTTCGTGGCTGGCAGACTTCCTGAAAGGCTATTATTCCCAAGAAATCTGATTCAAACACATTTTGGAAGTAGGATATTTGCAAACATCAGCAGAGAAGGTAAAAAGAAAAACGGGGTTTCATTCAAACACATTACGAAAAAACATCAGCGAGTAATGCTTACAGAAAACTGAGCGAAGGAAGATTCAAGATTGACTGAGGAATTTGGCCTGTGATATTGTTAAAACTCAAATCCCTGCACCAATGGAAAAAGGAGTATTAGACAACAAAAGGCCACACTTTCAACTGATATTATACTATAATAGAATGAAGTTACCACTTGACCGTGATTTTCTGATAGGGGAAATGCTTACAGTAAATTTAACGCTTCAAATTTGGAGAAGTCTACGGATGCAAGTGTGTCTGATATCTTGCTGTTCCTTAAGACTCTGCAGGTCAGAAATTTGAATTTTCAGGATCTTAAACTTACATTGAAAGTATAGTGGAAAGCACATGTCGTACAGATCACTCAAAGATGTCATGTTTCCAACGAACGCCAGTGAAGAGCTTCCATTTACTATATCACCTATTCTTCTGTTACATTTAGACAACCAATGAGTCCATCACTTCCATGAGCTTATCTTTGCAACGACAACACAGCTACTAATTGAAACTATTAGAAGCTTACAAGCTTGTAAACTTGACAAGATTAGAAAGACTTCTGGGAATTGGGCCTTGAAAAGAGTTCCCTTGGAGCCTCCTAAAGTTCATATATATTGGGTTAGCATAGAATAATACGACCTATCCTGGCTCCTCAAAGAAATAAGTCGCATTTCAGAAACAGTTGCTACAGGTAAATATGCAACTTCTTGAAACTTTCCAGAGATATGAATGTCTTTCCCTACTATTTATGCCAAGAAAACAGTTATAAAAATATTAAAATATTGGTAATTGTTCAAAGATAGATCTTACAGTTGGGTCATGTTGGTCAAGCTCCCAAGATAATCAGGTATCTGCCCAGTGAAGTTATTGTCTGATGCCCACCTGGATGCATGATGACAAGAGTGTCCAAGATTATTGGTTGAAACCTTAGTAGAAATTACAAATCCACAAGCTGATATCTTGTTTTACAAAATTACAAGATTGACAAGTTTGTAAGTTGGGACAATGTCGATGGTAGAGGACCACTGAAGTCATTACTATCAATGTACCTGCAATTCAAAGACACAGAGCATTTTTTTCATTCAAGCAGATTATTATCACTCTGAACAATAAAGAAAACAATCGTTTCAAAAAAATAAAGAAAACATCGATGATCATGTAAAAGACATTGTAAAAATGATCAAATGGACAACTTACAGTTGCTGAAGTTTTGTCAATTTCCCTAGCTCATCATGCAAAAGACAATGTAAAAATGATCAAATGGACAACTTACAGTTGCCGAAGTTTTGTCAATTTCCCCAGCTCATCAGGAAGTGGACCACTAAAATTATTTGAGCCCAATGCCCTGAAAGCATAAGATAAACTAGTTTAGCTCCACAAAAATGTTGAAAAAGGAAGTGCTGCTGAGTTCTTGTTAAATATCTAAATGCTTCTGAATATTTGATGAGAAAGTCGCTCTCTTTTGTCAGATTCTTTCTTTCACAATATTGTTTTCAAATTTGCATAAATGAGAATACACATCAAACTATACTCCATTGCTATATTTGGCCCTACTGTTGGAATGCTATCCTATATATGCAAACTTAATGACCTCGATATACAATATCATGCGGTTTCTGCAACTGAGTACACCCAGGACAGGAAATGCAAAGCACCGATTAAACATCAACCCCTAGTTAGAAGATATCTATATTTAAAATTACTCATTAGAACAACAAGATTGGATCTTACAGTGATACGAGATTTGTAAGATTCCCAAGCTCCTTTGGGACAGATCCAGATAATGCATTGGTGCCCACAGTTCTTGTGATTTTGGAGGAAAAGAATGTAAGATTGGTGGAAATCAAGACTTGTAATGTTTTGTGCTCAAAGTCTTACATGGACACGAGAGCAGTCAATTCTCCGATGAACGCTGGTAATGGACCGGTGAGGCAGTTTTTCCTGAAGTCCCTGAAATTACAAGATCAGAGACCAACAACGTTAATTACACATATCCTGCATTAAGTTTGGGTCATTCAAAATTATTCAATAAGTCGGCTAGTTATTAATCTTGAGTGCACATCGCAAACTGGAAATCAGTATCAATTTGATAAATTGTAGAAGATATTGATGTTTTTCACCTAATTGCTGAAACTGAAAAGATTTGTGAAAGAAAAGGAACTAGGGTGGCAGCTACAAAATTCCAGGAACAATCTGTTTGTCATCCTCTAAACTCTCCTTACTAGATTTATAATCTCCACTAAAGACGCTTCCATTATATAGCTGTGTCCAATGGAGCTGAGCCCCTTCACTGACATGTCAAGACACCACAAAAGATCATACGCCCATGCGTAAAAAATTAGGCCTTGTGGTGTGCGGTGACAAACCAAACAACGACCTAGTTCGATTCGATGCTGGCAATGGAGAAAAATGGAGTTGTGGCAAATTCGATTCGTGGTCATCGACCAACCAAACCATCAGCCTAAACAAAAAAGGGGGTTGTGAGAGTGTGGCAGTTGAAGTCGAGCAATGGCAACAACGATCGTCATCTTGCTCCTAGACTCGAAGTACCATCTCAAGATGGACACCGGCGTGGATTGGGGTCAAAGAATAGAATACTATCACCCCCACAATCTTGACGTCCTTGAACGTTACAGAATACCACGGAGCCCATGGGTTCCAACGGGCGGCAAGCAAGCGCCACCCGCACGCACTGTGCCCTCGAAGAGAGCCGGAGCGCGCCCGGCGACGACGGCCGGCCAACCTCTCCGGCATTTTGAGTGTGGAATGGATGGAAGGGGGACAGGTGTGGTGCGGAAAGTGGAACGGAGAGTTTTTCCAAGTGGGCCGTACGTAACTACACAATGAGCAGGCTGGGCTGGGCTGGGCCGGGCCGGAGAAAGCTTGCTGCTTCTTAGCCGACTGGGACCGGCCCAATAGTTATCTGACTACAGCTAGAATTTTCCTAGAAGCTACTAGTATCGGTGCTTCAAAAAAGCAAAAAAACTCATCATATTTAGCATGAAGGAAAATACCAGCATAAATTTCGTCAGATAAGCTGATATAATGGGTTGGTTGAACAAGCACATTAAGTACGCAAGGAGCTAATTCAGCAAAAATACCGAACTAAACAAAAGTATATGAACAGTACTACGTACTACTGACATGTGCTTAAGGCATCTGTAGTGTATAAAAAGAGGAGGTCTTAAGCCACCTTAAGGTCAACCTTATACACTACAGGGATGACCTTAAGCAGACCCTAAACAAAAAAAGCTTAAGGCTGGTCTTCAAGCTAAAGACCTGGCCATAAGCATTAAAATACAATTTTTCTTTATCTGCCAAGTGGGACCGTCTTAAGACCCCTTAAGTTATATACACTATAGAGTTGGTCTTAAGGTTTAGATGGGATCCACCTTAAGACTCTTTGGGTTATATACACTACAGATGCCATTAGAGAGAACACTTTTAGGTGAGGAAGCTGAAAGTTGACAGGTCAGCACATACAGTTTCATGAGATGAGTGAGGTTCCGCAGCTCTTCTGGAATCGGACCAACCGCATCCAACTCTCTTATTTTCCTGCTCCATCCAAGAACAAATACTATCACTTCACATGTTCTTTCGATTAGTTAAGCCATCAGACGAACCTGATGAAGCTGGAAAAAGGAAGTATGGATGGTGGCAAGAAAGTTTCCTAATTACTGACAATCTGGTGATGTGACAGAGTGTGTTGTTCTGGTCGGAGCAATCGCACTTGATGGCCGGGTTGAAGTTGGGGTTGTCGTCCAGCGACGTGTCGTCCGTGGCCGCGCCGCTGCACGGGTTGCCGCTGATGTTCCACGACGGCGGCGCGCTCAGCCCCAGCTTGCTCAGTATCGCGTTCACCGCCGCCGCTGCTTGCAGAAACAACCGTAAATCTGACAGCAAATTATTAAGGAACCTTTTACTTCAAGAGCATGTATGTACCTTCAGTTGGGTCAGTCTGTGGTGGTTGCTGAGCCTGAGCAGATGCCCTCCAACAACACAGCAACAGCAAGAACAGCACAGAGCCATGGAGGAAACAAGAGCTCAACCTCGGCTTCATCTCTCTCTCTCTGGATTGCTTGCCAGTGAACTGAAGGGGGTGATGATCCAACCAAGAAATTGGACATATATTAGGCATATGGAAGCATGCAATCATGTAGATGTAGGGTGCCACTGTTTATACGAAAGAGGCAGTCCTACTTGCTAGTACTAAACAGCGCTGAGCAGCGGCTGCTCTGGAAATGCAGCCATTTCAGAGTGATCACTCGGCCCGCTCTACACGGCCGAAGCTTATGGCTCTTTGTATTTATTAGTTTTTTTAATTTTTTAATTAAAAAATTAAAAAGTAATAATACTGTTATATTTCTACGGATAATAAAATAAAAAAAGAAGCAAAAGTAAAAAAAAGTTAAAGTTGGAAGTTGACACATTTTAAGTGATTTCTAACTTAAAAAACTGAGTCAGAAAAAAATCGGAAGCTAAAAAGCCTATACTCTCATTTGCTGGTGATTGGTGAATTAGACGAACACGTGTTCGTTTCAGATTGCAATAATCGAACAATCGATTTTGTGGCTGGCTTGGACGGGGACCTGAGATGACAAGATTTCTAATGAATCCAGTAGACTTCTGCTTGTCCTGTGTTTAGATTGCTCTAGCCTTCAGTTTTCCCCCCAAAATATCCCTAGCATTATTCCTAAATTTCCATTTGATGCAGTCAAGGACATCATAGGTATGCTATTTGGTGATTTGAGTAGAAGTAGGCATACAACGATGCACACAGTTAACACAGAGTAGCAGAAAAACCCTAAGTAGGCATTCAACTATGCACACAGTTAATTAAGTTGCTTCATCAAAGAGGCTTCAGTCATGTGATTATGGAGCTGGACTGTCAGGAATTGGTGAATCTCTAAAAGAATCATCAAACATGCAAATTTGCGATAGGTGTAATCCGGCCGGCGAAGGCGTATTAAACCAAAGACTGTGTGCTGTGGACTGGACATCACCAGTATGATGCTAATTTAGGGCACGTTTGAAATGAAAAAATTCCACAAATATTCTATAGAGAACGGTATAATTCTCGCAGAATCTCTATAGAATTCCCTTGCAGACGAAGCTAACATCTTCGCCGGTGCACATCAGGTGGCCAGTGCCGAGAACGGAATTTGATCCCGAGTCCAGCACCAAAGCAAAATTTTTTTTGGGAAAAGAATGCAAAGAACTACATTCGTTTTCATTACGAGAGAAGAAATATTACACGCAACGTTCGAATGGACAATCCTGATCAATTTGGCTTCGGCTTCTAGCTTCTGGCTTATTTTTCACTATTCCTAAATTTCGTCTTTTTCTGATTTTTTTTGGATTTTTTTACCGGTTCTTTTTTTTCCCGTATTCGTTTGCATTACACGTGATGGGCTAACCCATTTTTTCCATTTTTAAAATTTAATTATACCAAATAAGCCACCTTCCGCTACAGTGTAATTTCAGCCAGCTACAGTAAAATAAACTATAAACCACAGCCCAATCGATCACCACCAAAGTAAACCACAACATCACCTCCGCAACCACCTGAGACCACCTCGAATCGCCTAAAGTTACCTAACTAATTACGAAACCTGGGTATTTTTAACCCTTGTGACAGAGAAATTCTCTCTTTAGCCTCCTTACGTGAAACTTCCCCTTTGACCCCTCGTACCCAACTAACGTACCTGCTCGTTTCTAGGAATCTAGCAACAAACCTATCTATCTATTGCGTCTTCGTCTACTACATCATCTTCCCTAATAATGCATAAACTATATATTCATCAACACGTACCGAGAATTTTCCTCCATATACATAACTTTCTACCTTTTGCTATCAAAGCTAGACGAACACTCCTTGGACCAAATCAAAAGTTAACCCCCAGAGAGCAAAAGCCAGTCACAAGCAAGCACGTGGGCACGACGAGCCTTTCAAACTTCAAAGTCGAGGAGCTTGAGGTAGGTACTAGGTAGCCACCGTAGCTGGTCAAGTCAATTGGTTTCGGTGGGACCAATTTGTGGCCGAGCCATTTATTGCAAAGCTTATACACATCCAAAGGGACCAAATTAGCGGACAGCATTTGGTCACACACACACAAAAACCTTGTAGCTGCTATACAGGTCGCAATCGATCTGAGCAATCGATGCCAACGCAGCCAGAAAACGAGGTAAAAGTAACCTATACTACGCAAAGATGACAATATCGACGCGCATTTGCAAAGTGCATTTACAAGAAATCTGTGGCTTCACAAAAATAGATGGTAACGATGTAAGGCAGAAGGCGCAACCGCACGAGTTATCATGAACTGGGCGTGAGAATCGGGCAAAGTCATCGTGCACCAAAGCGATATATCACCTGCCTTCCTCGATGACGGAGCCCAAGGACGGCGCCGAGGTGTGCGGCGTGGCCGCCCTCGGCACCAAGCGCGACTGCTCGCTGACTTTGGAGCTCATGAAGCTGCTGTTGCCACCCTTGATCTGCCACTTCGTGATGTAGCTCGGCTTCGTCACCACTTCGGCCACCTCGATGTCGCCGGTCAGCATCGACACCACCCTCGACATGGACGGCCGCTGGTGAGGCGATCCCTGGGTGCAGAGAAGGGCGACGTGGATGGACCGGAGCACCTCCTCGCTGTCGAATTCTGCGAGCTTGGGGTCTACCATGTCGAGAGGGTGGTTGTTCTCATACAGTTCCCAGACCTGAAAGCATAGAGACGATGTTGATTTGTGATCCAAATTATACACATCAATAAGGCCAGCTTCTGGACGGAGCGTAGCGGAGGCCCGTCGCCGGAGGCTTAGGGCCGGAGCGGAGAGTTCACCGTCAGCCATTTCCAGGAATATTGCGCCGAGCTGGGCGTAAGGCGCGAACTCACGGCACCGTATTCCCCTCAACAAAATGGCGTCGTCGAGCGGCGAAATCAATCCGTGGTGGGCACGGCGAGGAGCATGTTCAAGGCCAAGCACCTGCTAGGTATATTTTGGGGGGAGGCAATCACCACTGTTGTTTACATTCTGAACAGAGTGTCCTCCAAAAGCGTGGGCGGCAAGACCCCCTACGAGCTGTGGAATGGTTGCACGCCAGCAGTGCATCACCTCCGAACATTCGGCTGCGTCGCGCACGTGAAGATCACCACCCCACACGCCAAGAAGCTGGACGATCGTAGCCGGCCGATGATCTTCGTTGGCTATGAACCAGGCTCAAAGGCATACAGGGCCTACGATCCAATGGCGCGGCGAGTTCATGTCTCGCGCGACATTGTGTTCGACGAAGCGGCAGAATGGAGTTGGGGCAACGAGCAAAACGTCAGCGGCGACACAGATTTCGTCATTGAGTACACTTCAGTGCCCCACCCTGGTGTGACGACCGTGACGCGCTCAGATTCGGGGGAGTTTGCTTCACCATCCGCGAGCCCTTCACCACCGCCTGAGTCTAGCACTGCGTCACCATGTCGAACACCTTCGGCAAATGGCGCTGCACCAGCTGTAGAGTTCGTGTCGCCACCAGCAGGAGCTGCGGACAACCTCGACGCGGACCACGACGATGCGCTGCTCCGGTTCCGCAACATCGACATTATGCTGGGCCCGGCCACGCCACCGGGTTATGCGAGTCGGGAGGTGGAGGAGCTGATGATGGTGAGCGGAGAAGAACCAGTGTCATTCGCACAGGCCGAGCAGGAGGAGGCATGGCGACACGCTATGCTCGAGGAAATTGCCTCAATTGAAGAAAACAAAACCTGGCGGCTCGTTGATTTGCCGGCTGGACACCGGCCGATAGGCCTCAAATGGGTATACAAACTGAAGAAGGATGCTCAGGGCGTTGTCGTCAAGCACAAAGCGCGCCTGGTTGCGAAAGGGTATGTCCAGCGTGCCGGAGTGGACTTCGACGAAGTGTTTGCTCCGGTCGCTCGGCTTGACTCCGTTCGGCTACTGCTCGCCCTCGCCGCACAAGAAGGGTGGATAGCGCACCACATGGATGTGAAGTCGGCATTTCTCAATGGAGAGCTCGTCGAGGAAGTGTACGTCGTCCAGCCGCCCGGGTTCGAGGTTGTCGGAGAGGAGAACAAGGTATACAGGCTTGACAAAGCGCTGTACGGGCTTCGCCAAGCGCCCAGGGCTTGGAATACAAAGCTCGACGCCACCCTGAAGAAGATTGGCTTCAGGCAGAGCCCACTGGAGCATGGGCTGTACGCGCGCGGCGACGGTGGCCGGAGGCTGCTGGTGGGTGTGTATGTCGATGACCTGGTGATTGTCGGCGGCGACAGCATCATGATCGGCAAGTTTAAGCGGCAGATGATGGATGAATTCAAGATGAGCGACCTCGGCTCCCTAAGTTTCTATTTGGGGATTGAGGTGCATCAAGAAGACGGCGTCATCACGTTGAACCAGGCGGCGTACGCGTCGCGGATCGTGGAGAAGGCAGGGCTTGCGGGCTGTAATCCCTGTACCACGCCCATGGAGCCCCGGCTAAGGCTCAGCAAGGAGAGCACGGCGTCACCGGTCAATGCCACCGAGTATAGAAGTCTGGTGGGCAGTCTGCGCTATCTGGTGAACACCAGACCCGACCTCGCGTACGCTGTTGGCTACGTGAGTCGCTTTATGGAGAAGCCCACGGACGAACACCTGACAGCGGTGAAGCGTATTGTCAGGTATGTGGCAGGCACAATCCACCATGGATGCCGCTACACAAATGAAGGGGAGAAGAAGCTACAAGGCTACAACGACAGTGATATGGTCGGCGATGTAGACACTCGCAAGAGCACCACAGGTGTGCTGTTCTTCCTCGGCAAGAATTTGATCAGCTGGCAATCTCAGAAACAGAGAGTTGTAGCGCTTTCCTCTTGTGAATCGGAGTATATCGCAGCTGCAACAGCTGCTTGCCAGGGCATTTGGCTTGCCCGGCTTCTCGGCGATCTCAGGAATGCTGCACCTGAAGCTGTTGATCTCAAAGTGGATAACCAATCTGCTCTAGCCCTTATGAAGAACCCTGTTTTCCACGACAGGAGTAAGCACATTCAAACGAAATTTCATTTCATCCGTGAAGCTGTGGAGAATGGGGAAATCAAACCGGAGTACATCAACACCGGAGGGCAACTCGCTGATATCCTGACAAAGGCGCTATCGAGAACAAAGTTTCAGGAACTGCGAGACAAAATTGGTATGATTTCAATTAGTTAAGCACATCAAGTTTAGGGGGAGATTTGTTAGAATAAAACTTGTGTGCCTAGCTTTGTATTAGCTTGATTTGGTCATCATGCATGAGCTCACCGAATGATGTGGTAGCTGTGCATTGTGAGTTCAGTTGAGGGGATCCGAGAATAGCTCTGGTTACCCGCGTCACTCGCCAAGAGCTGAAAAAGCGCATGCACTGTGGGGATGCACACAGAGGAATGTATGGCGCGAGAATCGGTCATGGTGGTTAATGTTTCTGTTGTAGTTTTAGCATATAAATTACAGTGAGATAAACTGAAAACGCTGCAAGTTTTGGCAGCACAAAAACCCCTTTGTGTATTCATTCAGTTGCCGTCCCATATCTGCTACAGTGTTCGCGTGTGTGTTCGTCAGAACCATTGCAGGTGATCTTCGGGATTCCTGACAGTGTCCTTGGTAGGCAGCCACTTTACTACCCTGCCAGGATCACCTCGCATCGGTGAGTGGATTTTTACAAGCTGCACATGATTTTCTACATCGATAAGTGATATCTTCATGTGATAACAATTAAGCACATTTGTAATAGTCCATGGATGTAAGACAATTTTATGCGCTTGCATGAAGGGAAAAGAGAAACTCACACCAAGACATTCCATCATTTGATAATATGCTCTCCCATGTAGCGGAGTGTGTCCCTTTCTGGACTCTGAAAAGTACCTTGTCCTGAAAGATCGTAACATCAACCGTAATTCAAAACTGCATGCCTAACATACTTTACAGTTATACGTAACATCGATAGTCACCAACCATTCCTTGTAACCTGGGTCTACTGTAAAGCCATACATGTCAACACTGTCACAGATGGAGAGAGCAAATTCAAGAGCTTTAAGCCCAGTTCCTTTAGCAGAGGAACCAAATGATGTGCCTAGCATGAGGTATACTGGATTGGTTATTGGAAGTTCCTGCATAGCAAGAGTTCCAACAGGCAGGTAAGTAAACATGGAACATGTACCAAAGGCACCCTACTCTCTAAAATATGATAGCTAAGTTACCCGAATCATTTGGTTCATGATATCATGTATTGTCGTCTTAACGATCGGTACCTCCTTTTTTGTTTCTGCAACCATAAAAATTAGCATGTCTTTTCATCTTAGTATCACACTGATAGGAAAATAGATGGCTGGCAGACTTACCATCTAACTCAACAACTTTATCTAGTGCCTTTGCAGATCCTCTATTAAGAAGGCGAAATGTACTCTTTGTACCAACATACTCCGTGTAGTTCTGAAATGCAGATAGAAGAAATCAGGGCATGTCCAAGTGGAAAAACAAGAGCAGCAGACATAATCTTACAAAACCTGGATGGGTGCACCATTTTCTCTAATGACGACATCATAAGAATCAATTTCATCCCCAAATTTAGTTTTAAGAAGATCCCCGGAGTTCCCGACAACAGCACATCTACCAAATTACCGAGGTACATATGGTGGCATCTTAGGCAGAACTAATGAAAGCTTCTCCATGCAGAGAGTTCTGTTCTGGCACTTATTCCTGCAAACTCAAAACTAAACACAATCAATAATCTGTTGGTGGAGTTAACCATGATGTAAGTCTATGTGAAACTGCAAGACTTATGTCTACCCAAAGAAGGATTCCTTTGTTGATCCTGCGCCATGCATACCCCTCCCAGCCATTTGGCAATGCATCAATGTACTCCTTTGTGAGTATTGTGGTACTATTGCGAACCTAGGAAAAAAACAACTGAGTGACCGTATCAATAGCTTATGTTACAGTGTTTATGCGACAAGATGGAGCTATCAGAAACTCATGCAACTACAACTCGGTGAACATCACCGATGTCGATTTGCGTTCATCATATAAAATGTTGGCATTAATTGGATTTGTAAAATCGCATACATATCTCAGTAGAAAGCATGCTCACCTGCTCCCATGAGGCCACAGCTTCGCAGAGATTGAACTCAAATGGCAGACCTTCAGCCTCTCCAGTTTTTGGATCTTTCTGTAAATATCAGTCAATAAGATCTAAGAAAAACGATCACAAACATCAAGGCAAAGTGCTCTAGCTATGAGACGAAGTCAACAAAGAACTATAGTTCACGCTTGTAAAAGTAAGATGCACCATAAGCACAGAGACAAATATTGAAATGGAAAAGGCCTGCATAAGGAAAGAAATGACAGAGCACATGTGCGCTTACCCATTTAGAAACTGTGTCACTTGGGTATTGTATTACAACTCGACAATGAGAGCTGAGAATATTGAGCATAGCTCGTTCTCATAAGAAATGTCATTCTGCACTGTGAGCTACTGAAAATCAAATAGACAGAAAAAAGGTAATTACCTGCACAAGGACTTGAATGTTGGCTCCTTAACACGAATATCTGCATTGAATAATTGAATTGATCAGCAGAGAAAGTGATAATAGTAAAGCACCGTGATGTCTCGCTCGTCGCCGAGGCCGAGCCCCACGATGTACACTACAGCATCGCGTCGCGGCGTGCTCCTTCCATAATAGATACATACGGCCATGAACTCTTGCTCACACAATACATCTTTTTTATTATCAGTACACATAATAGGCAGCGAGGCTTAAGGCATAAGAGAGGTTAGAAGTTGGAACCATCAGATACATACGCTCAACATTTTGCTTGACACGTTCATGCCTCGCTTCCATCTCAGCCAATTCCTACAATGGAGTAGCAATATATCATGATCAGAAGAAACCAACAAGTTGCTGACCTTACTAAGGATGAAGGAGTAACAAATCTGTGCACAATTTGCAGAAAATCATGCAAAAAAGGTGGTCCCGCTCTTACCTCTGGTGTTGGAGCTTTCTTCCTTTGGCCATTCAACCAGCAAATCCACTCAACTACAAAGACATAAAAACTGGCAAACTGGCACTAAGACAGATTGCTAACACATATGCAAAGACAAAGGTCCCAAAAAGTCTTAGAAAGTCAGGGAGAAGATTGATGTGTTATCATCTGATCCAACCATCTTTTATTAATTCTTGTAACAATAACTAATAAGGCAATGGCCAAATTATAGCCCTGATTCATGCACCGTAAAAGAGAGAAAAAACTGGGGTGTCACTGTCATGTTCTGCGCACATGATTGAAGCTTATTAATTGCTTGAGTACACTATGGAATAATTGGTGTCAAGGACTATAGCTAGTGAACAATCTGCTATGGCATCTAAAATCTGGCCCATTGCTTGGTATGCAGATGCACGATTACCAAAGCAGATTGCTGAAAAATGTGATGACTCAGTATTGTTTAACAAAGCAGCGGTATAATGTTCCACAGCCTCTGAATATTTACTAGCTTGAAAAGCTTAATTCCCAGCAGCCTAAAATGAAAAAAAACAAGAATTTCATGCTGCTAATGTGAAATCTTTGCAAATTTTGTTGGAATACCTGGAACTTGTGTATGTACATAATCAATAAGGGCAATACAGTGTAGAAAAAATGCTGGATATAGTTGGACATTATGTGGTTAAAGCAACGCATTATAGACAAAAGGCTGGATATAGTTGGACGTTGTATAGAGCAACACAGTGTAGACAAAATGGTGGATATAGTTGGAGTGTTGGACATTACATGGTTAGATTAGTGTGGCACGACGATGCAGTTGATTACTTGATTACCTCTATCATGCCATCAGCTAAATCATTTATTGAAGTGAGAGAACAAGGTCAGATATTGACATACTTTTAGAGGCGCAGTAGTTCAGAGATTGCCATGGAGAATGCCTAAACTGATTGTTGAGACTGCTTCCCACACCTAGTCAATATTTTCATAAATTTAGCACACCAATAAGTAATGACATATGGAACATAAAAACATGCAAAACTAACATAGCAATGGTAACAAAATATTACCTGTATTCCACAAGTGATGCTTGCTCATACTTTTTTAAGAACTGATAAGCCTCTTCAACCTTTCCTATGAAGAAATATGACTTGCCTATAAGATAATAACGCCACAATTTCACAGAGCAACTGTAGTTGCCCAAGTTAATGTTTTTTGAATGCTCGTCAGGACACACAGGGACATTATTTCTTTCTGCCAGATGCAGAGTTTCTTCACAAAACCGAATTACTTCTTCATATCGCCGCAGCTGTTAAGTACAACAAAACTAACAGTTAACCAAAAAACTTACTGGTGATAATAACAATGGAAAGTTAGTAATATAACATGTACAAGGCATTTCCCTCCAGCGATCCTACAGTAATCATTATGCACAATCATTTGTTGAGGTTTCTTCTCTGATCCATCTTTCAGTTGACACACTCGTGAGTTGTGATCTGCGTACCCACCACGGGCGCCTAATGAAGCAGAATCCTACAGGCTACAATGCCCATCTCAATTGGCAGCTCTCGACACACCGATGCTGAGTGATTGCTCGTGGAGTAGTTAATTAGGAACAAGCCGGTATAGGAATGAACGTTAGGAAGTAGAAACAGTGCATTAGTAAATCGAGAGAGATAAAAGCATAGGATTGAGCGACGCACCGGGCTTGAAGAAGACGGAGAGGCCAAAGTCGGTGGCCTTGAGAGGCGAGTCCTCGCTCTTGTTGAGGAAGAGGAAGTTCTCGGGTTTGAGGTCCCTGTGCATGACCCCCATGGAGTGGCAGCTGTGGACGACGGAGACGATCTCCCTGCAGAGCGCGGCGGCGGCGCGATCGGAGTAGTGGCCGCTGGCGATGATCCGGTCGAAGAGCTCCCCTCCCTCGCAGAGCTCCATGACGAGGTTGACCGAGTGGCGGTCCTCGTAGGCGCCCCGGAGCTCGACGATGTTGCGGTGGCCGGTGAGGTGGTGCATGATCTGCACCTCCCGGCGCACGTCCTCGACGTCGTCCTTGTGCGCTTCCGCGCGGCGATGTACTTGCAGGCGTAGCGGCGGCCCGTGGCCTTGTGCGTCGCCAGGTAGGTGACCCCGAACTGGCCTCGCCCTAGCTCGCGGCCGAAGGTGTAGGTAGCGCGGACGTCCTCCATCGGCCGCCCCAGCACGCGCCCCATCCCCGCGCTCGCATCCGCTGCAGGCGGCGGTGGCGGTGGAGCGGCGGAGATATCAGAGGGGAGGAGGCGCACGGATTTGGTGGTGGGAGGCAGGAGGCGGCGGAGGAGGAAGGGGATGCAGGGAGGCGACGGCGGCGGAGATCTGGAGGGAGGCGGGGGTGCTGAGGGGCGGAGGAGGGCGGCGCCGGGAGAGGGGAAGGAGGCGGCGACGGCGGTGCTGAGGGGCGGAGGAGGGTGGCGACGGGAGACGGAAGGGGAGAGGGGAAGGAGGCGGGCGGCAGTGCGAGAGGGGAAGGAGGCGGGCGGCGGCGCGAGAGGGGAAGGGGAGAGGGGCAGGAGGCGGCGACGGCGACGGCGCGAGAGGGGAAGGGGAGAGGGGCAGGAGGCGGCGACGGCGTTCCTGAGGGGCGGAGGGAGGCGCATGGGCGTGAGAGGGGAAGGCGGCGGGCGCGAGAGGGGATGCAGGGGATGCGAGAGGAGAAGGGGAGAGGAGCTTCAATGATGTGCATGATCCAGATAATTTTGACCTTAGATCTTTCAATGAGTAAGAGAAGAAAGTTTGAAGAGAGATCCAGACCATTCATTTGTATGAAGTTGGATTACTTTGGTACACAAATCTGGGTGAACTTAGATTAGGCATGACTGTGGGGGTGGTTGAGGGGGTGGATTTAGTAAAGAAAATTTTGGTGTATTATAGAGTAGGGTAGATTTATAATCTCCACTAAAGACGCTTCCACTATATAGCTGTGTCCAATGGAGCTGAGCCCCTTCACTCTCGTGTCAACACACCACAAAAGATCATACGCCCATGCGTAAAAAATTAGGCCTTGTGGCGTGCGGTGACCAACCAAACAACGACCTAGTTCGATTCGATGCTGGCAATGGAGAAAAATGGAGTTGTGTCAAATTCGATTCGTGGTCATCGACCAACCAAACCATCAGCCTAAACAAAAAAGGGGGTTGTGAGAGTGTGGCAGCAGAAGTCGAGCAATGGCAACAACGATCGTCATCTTGCTCCTAGACTCGAAGTACTATCTCAAGATGGACGCGGGCGTGGATTGGGGAGAAAATTGATACTTTCCCATCCTATTCGGTGGGATTCGATAAAATATCACTCCCTAGAATGACCACTATAAAATAACACTCTTAACATTAACATTTTGATTATTTGCTATTTTGAGGGTTTTTTAGGATTCTTAATTATTTTTTTAACCATTTTCAGATTATCTGCTATGGGAAAAGACACATTTGCCTTTGGGCTATTTGCTTGTTCTCATTGTTAAGAGTGCCATGGGAAAATGCACTACTCTGATGTGAACTTTGTTCCTCATTTTAGATGGTTGACATACACCCTCTGAACGCACTCCAGGCTCCCCGGGTTCAGGAAATCATCATGCAGCTTGCCAAGGTGCTCATACCACAGCGACATCCTGAAACCATGGACCTGACCTCTTGCAACCTGGTCTTTGGTGTTCAGGTGGCACGGCTGGTATCCACCCATGGCGATTTCAGAGTCCCTACTGAAAAGCCCTGAAAAATTCAAAATAAAAATTTCCAATTTTTGCTGCATTTTTGAGTGAAATTCTGAAACTTTCCTTTTCAGGAAAGTCTCCTATCTCTCCGCTTTCCTTTCTGGGCAATGCCGCCTCCTCCCTTGATTAGCGCCTCGCCCGATTCCGCTTTTCCTTCCTCCCGGCGTCTCCCGCTCTCCCTCCCGCGTTGGCGCCACCCCGTTCCCGCCTCTCCCCTCGCACCAGCGCCCCTCCGCTCCCCCTCGGCCGCTGGCGCCGCTCTCCCTCCCCGCCTTCACCTCGCGCATGCGCGTGCGCTGCGCGCTGCGCCCGTGGCCGCGCCTGCGCCCGCGCTCGTCCCCGCGCCGCCCCGGTCCTTCCTCGCGCCTCCGCCGTCCCGACAGCCCCCGGGTTTGGAGGGGTGGCCATCCGCGCTCCACGTCACCCCACCGCAGCTTCGGCCCCACCTGCCAGCGGCGGCTCCTCCCTCTCCCCGCGCGGACGCGCCCTCGCTCCGGCCGCAGCTCAACTGCCCCCGTCGCGTCGCCCGCCCTGTGCAGAGCCTTGCGTCACCCCGTCTCTTCCCACTGTGCGGGTTTAAACGCCCGCGACAGCTCCCGTCCTCCCCTGTCGCCCCGAGCCCCGCCGGTGACTTCTCCCCGAAGGAGCCCCCTCCGCCCCCGTGTGGGTATAAAACCCACCCCGTTGCTCCCTCTCTTTTCTTTGCTCCCCAAGCTTCCCAAGCACCCCATTCCCCTTCTGCCACTCCCAGCCACCTCCCCGAGCACCCGATTGAGCTCCCGCCGCCCGTAGCTCCGCCACCATCTCCCCCTGCGCCGGTTACCCCGCGAAGCGGATTTCCTTCCCCGCTCATCCATTCTTCGATTGCATTCGCTGGAAGCACCTTTGCTACCCCCTAATCGTGTTGGTACCCTTGTTTGGCCAGGTGGAGCCCTGTGGAGCGCCGCCGCCGAAGCTCACCGCCGCCTCAGCCGTGCTCCCGTGGCCAGCCCTCCTCGAAACTCCCCAGCTCACGCTGCCGCCGCCAATGTGAGCCTCACCCTCCCCAGATGGTGTAACCGCCCCCGATTTAGCTCTTTCGCCGCCGGTGGTCTTCCTCGCCGCCAAATCCCCGAACACTCCCCTTCAGCCTCCCTCCCTCTCCATTGACTCCCTTCGCCTCCCAAGCCCTAAAATAGACTCCCCAAGTCAAGCCCTATCCTGTGGAGCCCTCCCCGGCCGTCGGATGCCATCGCCGTCGCCGGAACGCCGCAGCCTCGCCGTCCCTGCTCCTCTGTCGCTCGTGCGCGGCTGGAGGAAGACGACGATGGCGTGGCGCTATCCCCGCCGTCCCTTCTCTCTGGCGCCTTCAAACCGCAGCCGCCCGATCTCCCGTACCGTTTCGCCCTCGCCCCGCTTCGCCGCCGTCCGATCTCCGCTCGTGTCATCTGGGCCGCCGATCTCCCCACATCCCCGCCGTCCACGCGGCGGCCATCGAGCCCGCTCGGGCGCACGCGCTGCTGGGCCGCTCCCCTCGGCCCGCTCCATCCCGCGCGCGCGCACGCGCGAACAGGCCGCGCTGGCCTTCGGCCGCGCGGGCCAACTTCCCGGCCGGGCCGCACTGTGGCCATGGGCCGGCCTTTTACTGTGCACTTGATTTTTCCCTGATTTTTCCAATTTCCAATATTCCAGAAAACTCAAATAAATCCTAGAAAATCCCAAAAATTCCCAAATTTCACCACTTTGCTCCAAATATTATTCCAGACCCTCTGGTGAAATCCATTTCCACAGATTCATCCTAGAAAAATTCCTAAAATTCCATTTGGAGTGTTTATGCATTTTATTTCTTTTTAATTAGATTATTTTTCCTCGCTTGTTTAGTTGCAAGCCGGATTTACTTATTTAAATTGTTTGCGCTAGTATCGGAGATCCCGGAAGCCCAGGAGCAGACTCAGGACCCCGGTGCTTCTACGTTCAAGCTAGCCAAGTTCGTCCAAATTGCCGGCAAGTCCCAAATCCTTTGATCATGTTGCAACCCATGTTATTTAATTATGTTATTACGCTATTTGCATTGAGCTAGTTCTGAAATGTTAGTTCAAAATAAAATAAAATGTTTAGAATGACATGTTATATAGTTAACCCTACCACCGATAAATGCCATGTTAAACTCGTAACCATGCCTTTGTAACCCTAGAATTAATTATCTGTTATTCTAGATATTTGTAAGTTATTATTATCGTGCAAAGTCTTATACTAATAAAGTCGTGGCTGCGGGCCAACAGAATTTGGAAAACCCGGCTCTAGGGCAGGGTGGTATGGGACACCGTGCCCTAGGGCGGAGATTGTCGGCATGCGCAGGATAGGGTAAGAGGGGCTGCGGTGCGCCGCAAGACGGTTTTCGCCCGCCTCTTACCCTAGGTTGCAGGTCGCGGACCTGGTAGGGGTTGCGGACCCCTAAGGAAAAAATATAAGGACCAGACCCTTACGCTAAGCAAATGACATGGTGATCGCTCAACCACAGGAGTTGACTTGTCAACACTGGTTTAGTAGCTGCTCAACTCGTTTGAAACTCTACAGGTGTTGTGGAGTAGGTGTTTGGGTAACAAAGGTTAGGCAGGCCGTGCTGCGGGTGCCTAACAACGGTAGAGTTCACTCGAAGCGGCACCGTTTTCTTTTTCTTTGTGTGTGTGTGTGAGCGAGCCAGACCCGAGTGAATTCTACCGGGTAGAGCCTATATAAAGAGTTGAGCAGTGAAACGACCTGGCTTTCTTAACCCGGACGCGGGAGTTAAGAAATCGTGTGGGTAAAGCTGAGCAAACTCTGCAGAGTCAAATAAATGGTATTCGAATACGCCGTGCTCCCGGTTATTGGAGCTGTGTCAATTGGGTGATTCCAGCAGCGAAGCTTAAGTAGTTTTGTACATGTTTAACTTGTTTAAGTTGGTTAATGAACTCTTGTTGAAAACCCCTGAGTTCTTGAGGAGTAGTTTTGGGTCCGTCTTCTAAAAATGTTTGCAAATAAAACTGCATCCACTCAAATTAATAAACCAAGTATACTCCCTTCCTTTGATGTTCCGTGCATGTAATAAGTTAGGGTCCCTTTGGGACTTGCTGAGCCGGTTGATTGGCTCACGGCTTGCTTTTGCCCTTCTTTAGAGGATCAAGACGAAGGTGTTTGCCTCCCCGTTGAGGAAGTCCCGGAAGGTCGCTTCTTCGACAAGGATCCGTGGCTTTAGGTCTTGGCCGCGCTCAAGCGGATTCTGGAGTTTCTGTAATGTAATTATACTTTGGGCTTGCACGCCCCGCTGTTGAAAATGGATGTTAATCCGTATGTGAAATATATGCTGAACTTTTGTTGTAGGCATGCAATGGTATACTCTTGCGCGACACTCCATAACTGTTCATGCGTGAATAGTTGCGGGGTGCCGTGTCCGTACGCGCCCCTGGAAACGGGGGCGTTACAAGAAGTGGTATCAGAGCAGGCTCTTGACCGTAGGTTGAGAGCTAAGGCAAACTAGGAACCGATTTTATCGCAAAGCTTAATTTAAAGCCATAAAAAGGATTTACAAAAAAATATAAGTAATATTGCTGTCTTTTCCTCTCTTGTTGCTAACTTATCTATCTTAGTTTACTTCTGCTTAAGTTTTGCCTTTGCAAAATGTTTACTGCTTCTCTGGCCTAGCTTCAAATTTTCGTTTCGCGGCAGCTGGAGGAGTAGCCGTCGTTCGCTAGACTAGACTGACCCTGAGTTGTAGTAGTGCTTTTGTAATGTAAAGTAGGTGTAATCATAAACCCAAAGTGGTTTGTGTACCACCTGCATATTGTAAATTTATGTTCATTATCCTTGTATGTTGTTTGCTTAATTATCAGTAATCCCTCTGTGTTCAAAGATTTCTCCTGTCCCCTTTCGCTCTCGTTCTTACCTTTTTCATCCTATACTTACCTTGAAAATTCGATGTCTTACTTATATACTCCTGTTCTCCAAAGCCGCTGCAAAGCTGATCTCAAATTCCCAATTGGCAGATGGATCCAACACAGCAGAGTGGTCAGACCAACAGGCAGGGTGCACCTGCCACAGATCAAGCCCAGATGTCAGAACAGCCAAGAGAATCACTATCACAGTTTATTGTCAAGGTGACACCTGAAGAATCAATGTCAGCATCAAGTGTAACTGCATTGAAGTTTACGGCTTTCCTGCAAACTCAACCCCCAAAATTCCCTTCAACCACAGAGTCACTGAATGCAGATGACTGGTTACAAGATATTGAAAGGAGAATGAATACTATCCAGTGTACAAATAAGGAGAAGGTTCTCTTTGCCACCTATCAGTTGTCCGAGCCCGTAATTACATGGTGGAATGCTATCCAGTGGATGCACCCTAAGGAGGAAGATATTTCACGGGAAGACTTTGTGAAGAGATTTCGTGAAGCCTGCATTTCTCCTGAAGTTATCGCAGGAAAATATCAGGATTTTCTCGATCTTCAACAAGGAGAGAACTCCATCACAGCATATCTACAGCAGTTCCATCAGTTATCCCAGTATGCTCAAGAAGAGATTGATACTGAAGCCGGAAGGATGGAGTGCTTTATGAAAGGCCTACGACCTAGTATGAGACAACGCCTTTAGTCCATGAAGTTTTCAAGCCTATTAAGCCTAGTTGATCGAGCTCTCCAATTAGAAGAAAAGACATCAGGTTACGTGAAAGTTATAAAACGAAAGAAGTTTTCGCCTTCAGCACAAACAGCTTGTTTTCACTGCGAACAGGATGGGCATTATCGTGACCAATGCCCACTGAAGTACTTACCCAAAGAAGAAGCTAGACAGCAAGCAAAGAGACAGGCTACAACATCACGCCAGCCATCGATGGAAGAAGAAGAATCCTACCCTAAGAAGACCAGAACAGAGGAAGAAACAGATCTACTCGGAGGAATGCCATAGAACAGAAAGGCAAAGCAGACAATCAAGAAAATATGAGCTATGCAGAACAAGAAATGAGATGATGTACTTTTGGTTATCCTTTTGTAAGCTAGAATTGAATAGCTTGTATGTAAATTACTTTAACTAAGGCTTGTGGCAAGACTATGAAAGTGTATGAAGACTGTCTGTGTAAAGTGTAATGGATGGGAAGTTCATGTTGCAATGAAAGTAATCCTAACAAGACCCAGATATGTATGTAGCCCTGGTACTGCATAATTCATCTAAGTAGGAATCCGCACCACACACACAAGGATGATATACAGGTACAAGTAAAAAGGAGTCAAAGTCAATTTAGAAGAGGTTAAAGCAGATTTGCTGCAACCAGATATGCAAGGGTTAGATGCCATTTGGACATGAACTGGCTAGCCAAGAACAAAGGCAAGTTAGATTGTGAGATCAAAACAGTATCATTGGTAAACTCTGAAGGTCAGAAAGTGGTAGCAAAAAAAAACCCCCCGAGAAGTATTGAAGGATGCGAGAAAGCGCATGATCAACATGCTAGCGGTTACAGTTGATCAAGTACCAGTAGTACGGGAGTATCCGGATGTGTCCCCGAAAGAATTGCCAGGAAGACCCCCTGACAGGCAAGTGGAACTTGCCATAGAGTTGGTTCCAGGTACCAAGCCGATTGCCAAGCACCAGTACAGGATGTCAGCAAGTGAGTTGAAAGAACTGAAGAAGCAGTTGGATGAACTATTGGAAAAAGAATTCATTCGACCAAGTGTTTCACCTTGGTCAGCCCCAGCCCTATTTGTGAAGAAGAAGAACGAAGAGCTAAGAATGTGTGTAGATTATAGGGACTGAATGTTGTCACCACCAGAAACAAGTACCCTTTGCCCAAAAATTGATGATTTGTTTGATCAACTCAAAGGTGCCAAAGAATTCTCTAAGATCGACTTGCGCTCGGGTTACCATCAGCTCAAGATCTGAGAGCAAGATCGAGAGAAGACAGTTTTCATCACCAGATATGGATTATATGAGTTCACGGTCGTTCCCTTGGGTTTGACCAATGCGCCAGCTTATTTCATGAACCTTATGAATCTGGTGCATAGGGACAAATTGGATCGATTTGTGATTGTCTTCATTGACAATATTCTGATTTACTCCAAGAATGAAGAAGAGCACAAGGAGCATTTGCACATAGCCTTAACCAGATTGAGAGAACACCAGTTGTATGCCAAGTTCGACAAATGCAGCTTTTGACTGAAATAAGTTGTTCTCTTGAGTCACATTATATCAGAAGATAGAGTCAGGGTTGACCCAGAAAAGATAGTCGCAGTTATGGAACGGAAACAGTCCAAGACAGTGACAGAAGTGAGGAGCTTTCTTGGATTGGCAGGCTATTATCGCCAATTCATAGAAGGATTCTCCAAGATTTCCCGTCCACTCACTCAACTACTGAGGAAAGACAGGCCATTCGCATGGACATATGCTTGTGAAGCGAGTTTTCAGCTGTTGAAGACCAAGTTGACAACAACACCAGTGTTGATTCTACCCAACCCCGAAAAAGAATTTTAAATCTATTGCGTAGCTTCAAAACCAGGTCTGGGATGCGTACTTATGCAAGACGGAAAAGTTGTTGCCTATGCCTCCAGACAGTTGAAGCCGCATGAAGAGAATTACCCCACACACGATTTGGAGCTAGCAGTTGTGGTGCATGCACTCAAAAGCTGGCGGCACTACCTACTAGGAAATCGTTGTGAGATAATCTCTGATCACAAGAGTTTGAAATACCTATTCACCCAGCCAGAGTTGAACATGAGACAGCGCAGATGGCTAGAACTGATTAAAGATTATGATGTTGATCTCCAGTATCACCCGGGCAAGGCAAATGTAGTTGCTGATGCCCTTAGCCGCAAGGCTCGTCTAAGCAAAGGCAGTCAATCAGAATACCCACCAGAGTTGCAGAGAGATATATTACAGCTGAACTTGGTAATCGCAGAACAAGGTGAAGAAGCAGCCTTAGAAAATTCAACCACTACTGACAGATCCGATTAAAGCAGCCTAAGATGAAGATGCAGAGATTCAAAAATTGAAAAAGGAAATTCAAGAAGAAGATTCATCAGAGTATACGATAGACGAACATGGAATCCTTACTTTCCGTGGTCGCTATTGCATACCCGACAAGGAGTTAAGAGAGTTGATTCTATCCGAAACCCATTCATCTCAATTTTCAATTCATCCAGGAGGCGCAAAGATGTATCAGGATTTGAAGAAGAGGTATTGGTGGAACCAAATGAAGAAAGAAGTGGCAGAATATGTAGCTAAATGTGATGTCTGTCAACAGATCAAGATAGACCACCAAAAGCCATCGGGATTGTTGCAGCCTTTACCAATTCCTGAATGGAAATGGGATAGCATTGGTATGGACTTCATCACTGGACTTCCCAAGACTCGTGAGGGATATGATGCTATCTGGGTCATTGTTGATAGATTGACCAAGGTGGCTCATTTCCTCCCGATCAAGCAAACCTATGGGAAGGATAAACTTGCCGAGTTGTATTTGACCAGAATTGTGACACTGCATGGAGTCCCGAAGAAGATTGTGTCAGATAGAGGAGCACAGTTTACATCCAAATTCTGGGAAAAGTTGCATGAAGCCATGGGCACCGATCTGAATTTCAGCTCAGCATATCACCCACAGACAGATGGACAGACAGAGAGAACCAACCAAATTTTAGAAGACATGTTGAGAGCTTGTGCGATAGTGTTGGGAGCAACATGGAACACCTGTTTACCATTTGCTCAGTTTTCATACAATAACAGTTACCAAGCCAGTATTCAAATGGCACCATTTGAAGCACTGTATGGCAGAAAATGCAGGACTCCACTGAATTGGACAGAAACAGGAGAACAGCAACTTATCGGTCCTCAGATTGCTCAAGATGCAGAAGCACATGTCAGGATTGTCAGAGACAGACTGAAGATGGCACAAGACCGACAGAAGAACTATGCAGATAATCGCAGGAAAGACTTGAGTTTCGAAGTTGGAGATTATGTCTACGACAAAGTCACCCCATTCAAAATAGTCAAGAGATTTCAAGTCAAAGGCAAATTAGCACCAAGATATGTGGGACCGTTTCAGATAATTGGAAGAGTTGGGGAAGTAGCTTACCAAGTGCAGCTTCCGCCCAACTTATCCAGAATTCACAACGTGTTCCACGTATCCCAGCTTCGGAAGTGTCTACGCCAGCCAACAGATGAAGTACCATTGTCAAATATTGAATTGCAAGATGACTGCACATATGCTGAAGAACCACTACAAATACTTGAAACGACAGAGAGGCAGCTTAGAAACAAGAACGTCAGGTTTTGCAGAGTACAGTGGAAGAATCATACACCTGAAGAGTCAACTTGGGAACGAGAGTCAGATTTGCAGCGAGATTTCCCCAACTTACTCCCTGGACCAAGTTAATCTCGGGGTCGAGATTCTTTTAAGGGGGGTAGGTTGAAAAGCCCTGAAAAATTCAAAATAAAAATTTCCAATTTTTGCTGCATTTTTGAGTGAAATTCTGAAACTTTCCTTTTCGGGAAAGTCTCCTCTCTCTCCGCTTTCCTTTCTGGGCAATGCCGCCTCCTCCCTTGATTAGCGCCTCGCCCGATTCCGCTTTTCCTTCCTCCCGGCGTCTCCCGCTCTCCCTCCCGCGTTGGCGCCACCCCGTTCCCGCCTCTCCCCTCGCACCAGCGCCCCTCCGCTCCCCCTCGGCCGCTGGCGCCGCTCTCCCTCCCCGCCTTCACCTCGCGCACGCGCGTGCGCTGCGCGCTGCGCCCGTGGCCGCGCCTGCGCCCGCGCTCGTCCCCGCGCCGCCCCGGTCCTTCCTCGCGCCTCCGCCGTCCCGACAGCCCCCGGGTTTGGAGGGGTGGCCATCCGCGCTCCACGTCACCCCACCGCAGCTTCAGCCCCACCTGCCAGCGGCGGCTCCTCCCTCTCCCCGCGCGGACGCGCCCTCGCTCCGGCCGCAGCTCAACTGCCCCCGTCGCGTCGCCCGCCCTGTGCAGAGCCTTGCGTCACCCCGTCTCTTCCCACTGTGCGGGTTTAAACGCCCGCGACAGCTCCCGTCCTCCCCTGTCGCCCCGAGCCCCGCCGGTGACTTCTCCCCGAAGGAGCCCCCTCTGCCCCCGTGTGGGTATAAAACCCACCCCGTTGCTCCCTCTCTTTTCTTTGCTCCCCAAGCTTCCCAAGCACCCCATTCCCCTTCTGCCACTCCCAGCCACCTCCCCGAGCACCCGATTGAGCTCCCGCCGCCCGTAGCTCCGCCACCATCTCCCCCTGCGCCGGTTACCCCGCGAAGCGGATTTCCTTCCCCGCTCATCCATTCTTCGATTGCATTCGCTGGAAGCACCTTTGCTACCCCCTAATCGTGTTGGTACCCTTGTTTGGCCAGGTGGAGCCCTGTGGAGCGCCGCCGCCGAAGCTCACCGCCGCCTCAGCCGTGCTCCCGTGGCCAGCCCTCCTCGAAACTCCCCAGCTCACGCTGCCGCCGCCAATGTGAGCCTCACCCTCCCCAGATGGTGTAACCGCCCCCGATTTAGCTCTTTCGCCGCCGGTGGTCTTCCTCGCCGCCAAATCCCCGAACACTCCCCTTCAGCCTCCCTCCCTCTCCATTGACTCCCTTCGCCTCCCAAGCCCTAAAATAGACTCCCCAAGTCAAGCCCTATCCTGTGGAGCCCTCCCCGGCCGTCGGATGCCATCGCCGTCGCCGGAACGCCGCAGCCTCGCCGTCCCTGCTCCTCTGTCGCTCGTGCGCGGCTGGAGGAAGACGACGATGGCGTGGCGCTATCCCCGCCGTCCCTTCTCTCTGGCGCCTTCAAACCGCAGCCGCCCGATCTCCCGTACCGTTTCGCCCTCGCCCCGCTTCGCCGCCGTCCGATCTCCGCTCGTGTCATCTGGGCCGCCGATCTCCCCACATCCCCGCCGTCCACGCGGCGGCCATCGAGCCCGCTCGGGCGCACGCGCTGCTGGGCCGCTCCCCTCGGCCCGCTCCATCCCGCGCGCGCGCACGCGCGAACAGGCCGCGCTGGCCTTCGGCCGCGCGGGCCAACTTCCCGGCCGGGCCGCACTGTGGCCATGGGCCGGCCTTTTACTGTGCACTTGATTTTTCCCTGATTTTTCCAATTTCCAATATTCCAGAAAACTCAAATAAATCCTAGAAAATCCCAAAAATTCCCAAATTTCACCACTTTGCTCCAAATATTATTCCAGACCCTCTGGTGAAATCCATTTCCACAGATTCATCCTAGAAAAATTCCTAAAATTCCATTTGGAGTGTTTATGCATTTTATTTCTTTTTAATTAGATTATTTTTCCTCGCTTGTTTAGTTGCAAGCCGGATTTACTTATTTAAATTGTTTGCGCTAGTATCGGAGATCCCGGAAGCCCAGGAGCAGACTCAGGACCCCGGTGCTTCTACGTTCAAGCTAGCCAAGTTCGTCCAAATTGCCGGCAAGTCCCAAATCCTTTGATCATGTTGCAACCCATGTTATTTAATTATGTTATTACGCTATTTGCATTGAGCTAGTTCTGAAATGTTAGTTCAAAATAAAATAAAATGTTTAGAATGACATGTTATATAGTTAACCCTACCACCGATAAATGCCATGTTAAACTCGTAACCATGCCTTTGTAACCCTAGAATTAATTATCTGTTATTCTAGATATTTGTAAGTTATTATTATCGTGCAAAGTCTTATACTAATAAGGTCGTGGCTGCGGGCCAACAGAATTTGGAAAACCCGGCTCTAGGGCAGGGTGGTATGGGACACCGTGCCCTAGGGCGGAGATTGTCGGCATGCGCAGGATAGGGTAAGAGGGGCTGCGGTGCGCCGCAAGACGGTTTTCGCCCGCCTCTTACCCTAGGTTGCAGGTCGCGGACCTGGTAGGGGTTGCGGACCCCTAAGGAAAAAATATAAGGACCAGACCCTTACGCTAAGCAAATGACATGGTGATCGCTCAACCACAGGAGTTGACTTGTCAACACTGGTTTAGTAGCTGCTCAACTCGTTTGAAACTCTACAGGTGTTGTGGAGTAGGTGTTTGGGTAACAAAGGTTAGGCAGGCCGTGCTGCGGGTGCCTAACAACGGTAGAGTTCACTCGAAGCGGCACCGTTTTCTTTTTCTTTGTGTGTGTGTGTGAGCGAGCCAGACCCGAGTGAATTCTACCGGGTAGAGCCTATATAAAGAGTTGAGCAGTGAAACGACCTGGCTTTCTTAACCCGGACGCGGGAGTTAAGAAATCGTGTGGGTAAAGCTGAGCAAACTCTGCAGAGTCAAATAAATGGTATTCGAATACGCCGTGCTCCCGGTTATTGGAGCTGTGTCAATTGGGTGATTCCAGCAGCGAAGCTTAAGTAGTTTTGTACATGTTTAACTTGTTTAAGTTGGTTAATGAACTCTTGTTGAAAACCCCTGAGTTCTTGAGGAGTAGTTTTGGGTCCGTCTTCTAAAAATGTTTGCAAATAAAACTGCATCCACTCAAATTAATAAACCAAGTATACTCCCTTCCTTTGATGTTCCGTGCATGTAATAAGTTAGGGTCCCTTTGGGACTTGCTGAGCCGGTTGATTGGCTCACGGCTTGCTTTTGCCCTTCTTTAGAGGATCAAGACGAAGGTGTTTGCCTCCCCGTTGAGGAAGTCCCGGAAGGTCGCTTCTTCGACAAGGATCCGTGGCTTTAGGTCTTGGCCGCGCTCAAGCGGATTCTGGAGTTTCTGTAATGTAATTATACTTTGGGCTTGCACGCCCCGCTGTTGAAAATGGATGTTAATCCGTATGTGAAATATATGCTGAACTTTTGTTGTAGGCATGCAATGGTATACTCTTGCGCGACACTCCATAACTGTTCATGCGTGAATAGTTGCGGGGTGCCGTGTCCGTACGTGCCCCTGGAAACGGGGGCGTTACACCTACCGCCATCCATTGACCGCTGGTTGATGTTGGCTGAACCAACGATGATGTACTTGTCGTCAACTGAAACAGGGAGTGGAACTGCGTGTCATAGCGCCCGTCGCAGAGGTCGAGGCCGCCGATGAAGCTGACGATGCGGCGGCGGCCGGAGCCGGTGCCCCTGACCGGCATGTCGTGGTCGACGATGATGGTCTTCTGGTGGTGGGAGATAAAATAGGCTATCTGCGCCCATGAAGGCACTGCTGCCGGCGTCGGGGTTCCGGGGACAGAGGACGTAGTGCACGCCGCTGCCGCGGAAGTACTCCGCCGTCTCGGCGTCGTGCGTCTGCATGAACCCCCTCGTCATGCCGAGGGACTCGACGGAGGTGCGGTCGTCCCACACCAGCATGAGCACGTGCACGCCCTCGCGGGCCTTGCGCTTCAGGAGCTCGCCAAGGGTGGCGTCGCCGCCTGGGCGCGGCCGGGCGCCGTCACGTATCAGCGTGATCTCAGTGTACACCGACCAGCCGGTGACATACACCAGGTGGCATTTCAACGATCTGAAAAGGATGACATAATCTGAAAATGGTTAAAAAAATAATTAAGAACACTCTTAACGATGAGAACAAGCAAATGATCCAAGGGCAAATGTGTCTTTTCCCATGACAAATAATCTAAAAATGGTTAAAAAATAATTAAGAATCCTAAAAAACCCTTAAAATAGCAAATAATCAAAGTGTCAATGTTAAGAGTGATATTTTATAGTGGTTATTCTAAGGAGTGACATTTTGTCGAAGCCCATTGAATAGAATGGCAAAATATCAATTTTCTCTGGATTGGGGGTCAAAGAATATAATCTTGACGTCCCTGAACGTTACAGAATACCACGGAGCCCTTGGGTTCCAACGGGCGGCAAGCAAGCGCCACCCTCACGCACTGCGCCCTCGAAGAGAGCCGGAGCGCGCCCGGCGACGACGGCCGGCCAACCTCTCCGGCATTTTGGGGAATGGTTGGAAGTGACACAGGTGTGGTGCGGAAGTGGAACGGGGAGAGTTTGCAAGTAGGCTGTACGTAACAATACTGAGCAGGATGGGCTGGGCTGCTTCTTAGCCGACTGGGCCCGGCCCAATAGCTATCTACAGCTAGAATTTTCCTAGAAGCTGCTAGTACAGACGACTATCAGTGCTTCAAAAAAGCAAAAACTCATCGTATTTAAATCTAAAAAACTCAATCATATTTAATCTAGCTTGAAATAAAATGCCATCATAAGTTTCGTCAAATAAGCTGATATAATGGGTTGGTTGAACAATCACATTATGTACGCAAGGATCTAATTCAGCAAAAATATCGAACTAAACAAAAGTATATGAACAGTACTACTACTACTGACATGTGCTTAGAGAGAACACTTTTAGGTGAGGAAGCTGAAAGTTGACAGGTCAGCACATACAGTTTCATGAGATGAGTGAGGTTCCGCAGCTCTTCTGGAATTGGACCAACCGCATCCAGCTCTCTTATTTTCCTGCTCCATCCAAGAATAAATGGTATCACTTCACATGTTCTTTCGATTAGTTAAGCCATCAGACGAACATGATGAAGCTCGGAAAAAGGAAGTATGGATGGTGGCAAGAAAGTGTCTTAATTACTTACAATCTGGTGATGTGACAGAGTGTGTTGTTCTGGTCGGAGCAGTCGCACTTGATGGCCGGGTTGAAGTTGGGGTTGTCGTCCAGCGACGTGTCGTCCGTCGCCGCGCCGCTGCACGGGTTGCCGCTGATGTTCCACGACGGCGGCGCGCTCAGCCCCAGCTTGCTCAGTATCGCGTTCACCGCCGCCGCTGCTTGCAGAAGCAACCGTAAATCTGACAGCAAATTATTAAGGAACCTTTTACTTCAAGAGCATGTATGTACCTTCAATTGGGTCAGTCTGTGGTGGTTGCTGAGCCTGAGCAGCTGCCCTCCAACAACACAGCAACAGCAAGAACAGCACAGAGCCAAGGAGGAAACAAGAGCTCAACCTAGGCTTCATCTCTCTCTCTCTGTGGATTGCTTGCCAGTGAACTGAAGGGGGTGATGAATCCAACCAAGAAAGTGGACATATATTAGGCATATGGAAGCATGCAATCATGTATTCATGTAGATGTAGGGTGCCACTGTTTATACGAAAGTGGCAGCCTTACTTGCTAGTACTAAACAGCGCTGAGCAGCGGCTGCTCTGGCAATGCAGCCAAATCAGAGTGATCACTCGGCCGCTCTAAAAGGCCGAACCTTATGACTCTTGACTGTATTTATTAATTTTAATTAAAATTATACTGTAGCGACTATTAGTTTTTTAATTCATAATTAAAAATAAAAATATTATTATATTTCTACAGACAATAAAATTAAAAAGAAATAAAAAGTAAAAAATTTAAAATTAGAAGTCGACGTATTCTAAGTGTATTAATCTAACTTAAAAAATTGAATGTTAGAGAAAAAAAATTGAATGTTAGAAAAAATCGAGAGCCAAAGCTATTTAAGCGAGCCTATACTCTCATTAGCTGGTGATTGGTGAATTAGACGAACACGTGTTCGTTTCAGATTGCAATAATCGAACAATCGATTTTGTGGCTGGCTTGGACGGCGACCTGAGATGACAAGATTGAGTTCTAATGAATCCAGTAGACTTCTGCTTGTCCTGTGTTTAGATTGCTCTAGTCTTTAGTCCCCCCCCCCCCCCCCAAAAAAAATATCCCTAGCATTATTATTCCTAAATTTCCATTTTATGCAGTTAAGGACATAGGTATGCTACTTGGTGATTTGAGTAGAAGTAGGCATACAACGATGGACACGGTTAACAGAGAGTAGAACAAACCTAAGTAGGCATTCAACTATGCACACAGTTAATTAAGTTGCTTCATCGAAGAGGCTTCGGTCATGTGATTATAGAGCTGGATTGTCAGGAATTGGTGAATCTCTAAAAGAATCATCAAACATGCAAATCTGCGATAGGTGTAATCCTTCATGAAGTCTATGAATTTAGTTCTGGTTGTGTGTTTTCTTGTTCAATTTGCTAGGAAAATGTCAAATTTTGTGGATCGCTGTTGTGCTAAGTATGCTTGTACACAGCGTGACTCATAACTTTGGTTACTCTCTTGCCCATTGTTTCTACTTCATAGCCTAAGGGTTGATTGTATCCAGGATTCTTCCTTTTAGGATGTGTTTGGTTTGGTGGATGAGAGCGGATGAGATGGTCACATCCAAGATTTGAAGGTTGTCCCTGCGCTTGGTTGAGTGGATAGGATGAAGTTATTCTAGATGAGTTGATCCAACTTTATAGAATATTTTCTTAATATGCTGGATGGCTTTGGTTCAAGGAAAAAAGTCAGATGAGTACGTCTAGGCTCAGTTAATCATGACAATTAGCAATAATTAGTGATTATTAGCATATTTTAGTATTAATTAATAATGATCAATATAAGGTTAACTTTGATAAATGATAATTATTTTTAACTAGTGTTTATGTGGGTTGATTAATGTAGTACTAAATGTTATTAATGAAAGGTAATGGTGTATACTTTAGTTAATCAATGATGATTAAAATTAATTCATTGTTTGTATTAGAATGTTTGTTTTCCTCTAATCTAATTCGGTCAGTGTTTACTCTCATTCTGTACCATCTCATCCATCCAACCAAACATGTTCTCTCACCATCCCATTCATCAAACCAAACAAACTATTTGGATCATTCTATCCTATCCACTCTCATCCACAAAATAACACAACCTTAATAAAGGATGCAGCTTCCCCTAAAAAAAATCCCCGTGAAGATGGTGGAATTCTAAATCAACGTAGTCGTTGGGTGCATATGATTGCAAAGCTAACAATCAAATCATGAGGTGTGTATTGCATCTAGTTATATATGTCTATGGTAATTATTAAGGAGGTTGGTCAATGTGGTTGGTCCCGCCTTGCTTGTACTATTGTAGTGTTCAGTGAGAGAACTAGGTTTCGAGCTATCTGGATCAAAGCCTATGCAAAATTTATGAAAATAATAAAAAAGAATTAGTCCAAGAGCAACTGGGCCAGCCCAAGCCTTGGGCTTGGACTGGTTCTGCCCCTGGTAGTGTGCAAACTTGGACTTCGACACTATAATGCCGTCAATTAGCTTGAAGATAGAGAAAGCAACGCCATTGGCCACAAATATCAAACCAAAAATCTGCCACGCCAATGATATATATATATATATATATATATATATATATATATATATATATATATATATATATATATATATATATATATATATATTGTGTCTAACATAGCTCTGCTACAAAATAATACAAATGGATTATGTCTGCCATGCCGGTGTGATAGTTAGTGTCCTTTTACCATAACTTGCCCAATTATAAACTGTTAGTTGTTAACTTCTAATTAGCCACAGCATGTAAGTGGAGAAAAAACAAATCCACTTTTTCAAGCACGCTTTCGTACTTCTGAGATATAAGAAACATTATCTTGATATGGAATAAATGTAATACCATATTCATGTATAATTGTGGACATCTTACCAAAACGAAGGCTCCCCGCAGGCCCGCACCATCCACTCATCCAGGGATTCCAGGCATCCACAGATGCCGCGATCGTGCTCAAGGATATACCCTCCAGGGACGGAGATAAGGCCCCCCTTATCCTCATGTACACCGCACACACGCATGTAGTTCTATTTGCCTCCTTCAATACAAAACCGATATATGCTAATTGGCCCCCTCACTGTATTTTTCTGGCTCCATTCCTGATAACCTCTTATGCTAAAATACACATACCTTACCTGCATATCGTAGATCATCTGGTAAGAATTTCGATTGTTCATGGTCAGCTAAGACCTAATTCCATCACGTGCAGCCTATGCTGTTTTCTTTCCTTTACCTTTTCTTTTAAGACAGCTTATGCTGTTTAAGTGCTTCTTTACTCGTATGATCATATCCAGCAGGTAGATATATATGATATGTTTGTTGCTATTATACATCTTTACTGTTTGACCCGAAGACCTCACACGTCTTACCCTCGTAACCACTGTATATGAAAATGTTTACCTTACGTACTACACTATATCAAATCAGGAGGTAGCACGTGTCTTGAAATTTTCTTTATCCCTTACGCAATAAACATGCAACTGTGCCTTACACTATGGCAGTAGGGTGTGTATATATATCACTCAGATATTTTTATTCTAAAAATTATTTAAATTTGAGACCATTGGATTAGAGATCCAACGACCCTTTTTTTGGAGGATAGATTCATGGCCGTTGGATTTATAATCCAATAGTCACAAATTTATATAATAGTTAGGAAGAAAATATCCAGATGATATTTATCAACATCCATAATGGTATCACCGAGTGATTCGTAGACACACCCATAAGAGTATTACGTCTGCAACAACGATAATATAGTACGTACGGACGGCTGCACATGCATGCACGATCGACTAATCTATCGATTAGCAGTGCCTAGGCACATGCAGATCCATGTCTTAATCAAATCGTTCCAAGACTTAGGCCCCGTTTGGCAGAGCTCTAGCTCTAGAAAATCTGTAGATTTCCTAGAGCTGGTCATCTGTAGCTCTAGGAAATCCTGGATCTAGAGTTGCAGGCATGTTAAGTGCATTTACATGACTCATTTCATTTATATTATATATTAAATAAAAATATTTAAATCACTTTAATTTAGTCAACAAACTACAGATCCAGTATAGATCTCGGAGCTAGAGCTGTGCCAAACGGGGCCTTAATGTTCAAGACTCCTCTAGTCTGGAAAGAGATATATATTTTTTGTACCGACAACTTGTAGGGAAAAAATCCAACGGAATAACGTCATCAGCGTTGCATCACGGAAGTCCACTTGTTGAGTTTTAACTCTCACCAGGTCACCGTGCGTTTGGACTCAAGGGAGCAAATCTTTGAAGCACATAGCGTGTAAACCAATGAGGCATCGTCACCGGCCGGCGAAGGCGTATTAACCCAAAGACTGTGTGCTGTGGACTGGACACCATCAGTATGATGCTAATTTAGGGCACGTATGAAATGAAAAATAATCCACAAATATTCTATAGAGAACGGTGTAATTCTCGTAGAATCTCTATAGAATTCCCTTGCAGACGAAGCTAACATCTTCGCCGGTGCACATCAGGTGGCCAGTGCCGAGAACGGAATTTGATCCCGAGTCCATCACCAAATCAAAGTTTCTTTTTGGAAAGAATGCAGAGAACTACATTCGTTTTCATTAAGAGAAGAAATATTACACGCCACGTTCGAAAGTAGAAAACGAAGTAAACCACAACAACATCACCTCCGCAACCACCTGAGAGCACCTCGAATCGCCTAAAGCTACCTAACTAATTACGAAACCTGGCCATTTTTCACCCTTGTGATAGAGGAATTCTCTCTTTAGCCCCCTTAGGTGAAATTTCTCCTTTAACCCACTTGCGTGGCCGCCGATCGCTCGAAACATGTGACGAGGTGTTGGCGTGGTCCTGTACCATGTGAGCGCCTGGCGCGACACCCGACCACATGAGATGCATGCCCCACTTCGATTAGGACACTTTGATCACGACACTTTGATTAGGACACTTTGGCTACGAGTTCGACCACGACATTTCGATCGTGACGTTTCGAATACGACACTTCGACTATAGGCACCTCGGCACTCACGCGATAGGGGACCATGCCAGTAGGGTGGCGCGCTTGGAGCCGCACCACATGCTTTGCCCGGTCAGCGGCTGCGCGAGGGGGCCAAAGGGGAATTTTGCACACAAGGGGTAGGGCAAAGGGGGATTTCTCGGTCGGGGGGGGGGGGCAAAAAATGACCACCCATCACTAATTACTACAAGAAGACACACAGGGCCTTGACTTATAAGCACATACTTAGGGCACTTCCAATACATATGCAATACATCAATGTCTATAGCTTGTCATCTCATATTATGGCCTTGCTTGGGCTGAAAAGCTGTGCCTTACGGCTGAAATTGCACTTTAATGGCTGAAATTACACTATAGCTGAAGGTGGTTCATTTGGCGTAATTAAATTTAAAAAAAATTAAAAATAGAAAAAATATGTTAGCTCATTACGGACAACACGAACGAATACGGGAAAAAGAACCGGCAAAAAAGCTCAAAAAAGCCAAAAGTTTAAAAAAAAGACGAAATTTATGAATAGCGAAAAATAAGCCAGAAGCTCAAGCTGAAATGAGCGGGGAATAATCTTTCCAACAATAATTTCTCTTGTGGCCGTCTTGTTAAAAACCAATTTGTGGCCGAGCCATGTATTGCAAAGCTTATACACATCCAAAGGGACCAAATTAGCGGACAGCATTTGATCACACGCACACACAAACACCTTGTAGCCATACAGGTCGAGATCGATCTTCGCAATGGATGCCAACGCAACCAGCAAACGAGGTAAAAGTAGCCTATACTACGCAAAACTGTCAATATCGACGCCATTTGCAAAATGCATTTTTCAAGAAATCTGTAGCTTCACAAAAATAGATGGTAACGATGTAAGGCAGAAGGCGCAACCGCACGAGTTATCATGAACTGGGCGTGAGAATCGGGCAGCGTCATCGTGCACCAAAGCGATATATCACCTGCCTTCCTTGATGACGGAGCCCAAGGACGGCGCCGAGGTGTGCGGCGTGGCCACCCTCGGCACCGGGCGCGACTGCTCGCTAACCTTGGTGCTCATGAAGCTGCTGTTGCCAGCCTTGATCTGCCACTCCGTGATGTAGCTCGGCTTCGTCACCACTTCGGCCACCTCGATGTCGCCGGTCAGCATCGACACCACCCTCGACATGGACGGCCGCTGGTGAGGCGATCCCTGGGTGCAGAGAAGGGCGACGTGGATGGACCGGAGCACGTCCTCGCTGTCGAATTCTGCGAGCTTGGGGTCTACCATGTCGAGAGGGTGGTTGTTCTCATACAGTTCCCAGACCTGAAAGCATAGAGACGATGCAATGGGTAACTTCAATTATGTTTTACCGGGGCACAAATCAGATTTTTGCTTGTTGCACTATCCAAAAAAATTCCGCAATCAAATCACTGTAAAATTATAGAAAAATATTCAGCTCATGTACTTCAATCAGATCCACATTCAAGCTTTCATGCTATGCTCAAATACTATATAAAATCGAGCAGGCTAAATCTTGAACTTGCATATTTGGATACGGTGTAGCGATTTGACTGCAGTTCTTTTAGATATTTCAAGAACTCGACAATATGCCAAAACTGTGGATAGAGGGTTTGATTGAAAAACCTTATGAAGGCATGTGAGGCCGTGAGCTCTACATTGTCAATCTTTAGTACGAATTTTATTGTTGGTTTTAACAATAATACAGAGACCAGAGTGCTGCCTTGCCTTTCCTAGGTTCTAGAGTTCATCGGTGAGCTTACCCATTCTAAAATATAAACCTTGTCTTCGTCAAGCGTATCATCATAGTTTGGCTTTCCAGCTAAAGTCTCCAATACCACCACGCCAAATGCAAACACATCAACTTTCTCGGTCATATGGCCTCTCATGGCATACTCAGGTGCAAGATAACCACTAGACAAGGGGAGGGGGGGGGGGGGGGGGAAGCCATTAGCGTACATATGAAAATAAAAAAAACCATTAGCATACATATGAAAATAATCTGTAAACATAAAGGTGGGCAAGATGGAAATGAACTTACAATGTGCCGGCAACTTTCGTGCTGACATGTGTCTTCTTATCATCATAAAGTTTGGCGAGCCCAAAATCCGAGATCTTAGGATTGAGATTGACGTCAAGTAAGACATTGCTGGCCTTTATGTCCCTGTGCACAACACGGATGCTAGACTCCGCATGAAGATACGCCAGACCTCTTGCAATGCCTAAGCATATCTCAAAGCGTGTTGGCCAGTCTAGGTTCAACCTCTTATTTCCTGCAAATGAGGGTTTACGTTTTTAGGTCTCTATAATAAACCTGAACTTCCAGATTCCTAGCTAGTTGCATAAAATCTAAAAAACTTGTACCAAACAATGCTTTATCAAGGCTTCCATTCTCCATGTACTCATAGACCAGCAGTGGATTATTGCCCACAAGGCAGCAACCGTACAACTTCACGAGATTACGGTGTTGCACTCGAGATATAGTTTCTATTTCTGTCACAAATTGCTTTTTCCCCTGATGAGATGTTTGAGATAGCTGCTTCACTGCCACTACCCTTCCATCAGTTAACTTTCCCTGCAAGAAGGTGGCATTTTTCAACAATGCAAGTTTCAGGTAGTGCATTGTGAAACGTCATTTGTCACGAATGCAGTGAAATAGATTTATCAACATGTATGTGCAGAAACTGGAAATACAAAAAAAAAAAACAAACGGATCTATCTTTTGATTAAACTGGAAATACAAAAATAATTTATACAAACGGATCTACCTAGATTGTCAGAAAGTTACTTTTAGAATGAAAAAATCATACAAAATTCAAGCCTATGTATATACTGGATGAACCAACCTTATAGACTGAACCATATCCTCCTTCACCAAGAAGGTTACTAGAACTGAAATATTCAGTAGCCGACCTCAGTTCACCATAACTGAAGACTTTAGGTCTTCCCACAATACTGTACAGCTCTGCAAATCATCACAAAAGATATAATAAGCTTATTTGGAGAAGTTGTTTTCTCGGTTAAGAATACGTTGTGAGCCTAATATATACCATACCTTCTTGCTCCAATACCATACCTTCTTGCTCCAATGATAGTTTTCTCCTATTCTGCCGGCACACAAAGATTCCAGCAAGTGCTATCAATCCTAAAACTGTCACACCAACTACAAAAACAAGTAGTAGGCCAGGAGGCACACCTAGGTCTGACAGAAAGTTCACTTGTTAGAAACATGTGATGCCACAACAGAATCAATATATTTAAAGTATGGTTAAATAAAAGGGCTTACTGTGTGTATCCTAGTTGGTGTATGACATCATGAATGTGGGGTTATACATGTATCAGGTGTTCCACTTCTCAAAACCTTTCTTAAAAAAATCTAAGCCATAGTTTACATCTCTGAGTACCTTTTTTTAGTATATTTGATTTACTCCCTTTTGGATGTTTTGCTACTTTAATACAAAAGAAACTTCAGACAAATAAAAGAGTCTGTTTATTTTTTCATTTATTTCGGTCAAATAAGCCTGAACGCTTTAAATTTTGAACAAAGCCTAACTGGGATGTGTTTCCACGATATTCAAAATAAAATAGAAAACTTCATATCAAATAAGAACTAAATGAAGTCAAGAAGCAGGAACCGCGCCGAAAGGGTGCAGCCACTGAGCCACACATGATATCGAGTTATCGATCGACGTGCCCGAATTGGCATTCCAACCGAAACATTTGGACCGAGCTAGTTTCTTGGAACACAGTGGACTTGATTAGAACGGAACGTGCCTGCAATTTGCAAACTATGCAAAACTTCTCATGTAGCCATTCAGCTCGACAGGCAAGAAATGGAGATATTCAGGAGAAGCGTTTCCCCAGCTTTCTTCAGCGCAAGAAAAAAGTCAAACGGATCAAAACAGAGACGATTCATGTAGTGATTGATCATTCGGGCAGCAAAAACCAGCCGGTGTAAAGAAGAAACTAGGAAAAGAAGAAGCAAACAACTGGTTGATTGATTGAATTGGACAAATATAAACTCACCTTGCTGAGCCTGGACAACTGCTGCTGCAAGAAGCAGCAAGAGCACAGAGCCATGGAGCTGGCTCGCCCTCAATGCAGACCTCATCCCCCTCGCCCTCTCCCTCGATCTACTCTAGCTTAACTTGACCCCTTCTAGGAGAGATCGTGATGAGACTACGGGAGACAGCCCAACCTTAGAAAGGGGCGTGTTAGGCCGCTTGGAGACACACACACACACACACGGTGCAAGAAGCTGATTAGCGGAACATGCATGTGCGGTTGAGATAATAAACAATAATTTCAGGTTTTCACTCGTTCGTTCCTTCTTTGCCCCTGAACAGATTCATCTTGGATGGCGGTGTCTAATGCGAATTTTGGTCAATTTTGTAGCTATTTGTCACGCAAATACTAGATTTAGCTTCCAAATCGCCGTAATTTTATTTTTACCCCCTCCACAAGCGCAGAACTTCACAAGCGCGACGCATGTGCAGTTGTGCGGTCCGAGAGCACATAACTGAAGTCATGCGGCCCGAGACCGCACCACCCCGACACTGTTCATAAAATGCGGTGGGGGAGCGCATGTATAGCACCGTAGCATCATGCACTCCCCCCGACCGCATGATACTACAATACACGAAAAATAATTATGTCCGAGATGGTCTGTGTTGTTGGTGTGTTGGTCTCCTGTGATCAGCTATTACGCCCGAGCAATCCCGCGATAAATGCAAATTTTCTATTTATTCATAAAAACATATTCAAAATATTTTTTGTAATAATTTTTAGATATAGGAAATGAGGTTTAAAAATTATGATTTTTGTACAGAGTCTTGTTTACTTGATTGTGTAACTTTCTTTGTAATTATAAACATTAAGAATTTTCATCTGTAATTTATTTATGTGTAGAGTCTGCATGAGTTTTGTAATATAGAAAACGAGGTGCAAATATTTTGAAATATATTTTGAAAACTCATTATGCAGTTTAGATAATATATAGCAAATCTTATTTATAGATTGTTATTTTTTTGAAATAAAAGAGTAGACAATATAGGTAGGTTGGTCTATTTGTGATTTTCGTAGATTCTCAACGGTATGAAATCTGTTAGACTGGCAATAATATATTATCATCGACGTATATTGTTGTAGTGCGAGAAATTTTCAGAAGAATTTTGTAGGGATGATTGAGGCGTTAATAACTCATAAGTACGAACATAAGTGATAGTGCAATGTAACGATTGATCCATTTATGATTTTTGTACATTGTGAATGGTACAAAATATGTTACATTCGTAATAACAAGTTACGATCGTCGTATGTTGTTGTAGTGCAAAAAATTTTATAAAAAAATTGTGAGGACAACTGGGATAGCAGCGATTGGTAAGTACAAATGTAGGTGATATTGAGCATGCAAAGAATTGAATGCAAAAAGACAATGAGATTTGATGTTATGAATTAAAATAGATTTTATAATAAACCTGGGAATAACATGGCGCACAGGGTTTGGTTACGTGCATAAGGAACAGCATCATGCACGATGCAACAAACCGAAGTATTCCTACGATACATATGCACCTTTTTGGCATGGAAATAAATTTGACATTTAGGAGACTAGTGCGGAATGGTCTGATCTACTGCGTGGACTAGGGCCATTTTTCCTTCCTTGCGAGCTCAGTGTTGAAATCCTTAGCTGCCTCTTTGGCCTTGGTCATCATTTTCCTCTTTTTCTCACACTCCCTGTCACGAGCCTCGCGCTCCCTACGCGTGCATGCCTCGAGATGAGCTTTCATCTCTCAACGTATCATTCGGTTTGCTCGTTGTTGCGGCGCTCCTCCTCCCGGATCTCGTATGCCCTTTCGACATTCCACACCTCGTAGTCGAGAGTCCACTAGTCATGTGGGTGGATCTCTAGGTTGATCCACTTGTGGTAGCCACATAGCAGTTCTGGGGACTGTGAGTAGACGGGAGAGGTTGTTATTGAGTACTTTGAATGAGAAATAGTAGGGGGAACACATTGTAAGTGGCTCTTACCGGCTGTCGATAGCTGCTCGTGTCCCAACGATGGTCAGGATAGTCAAAGGAATAGTTCGCACAACCCTAGTAACGCATGCCTAGGCTGAGCCGCTGCTTAAATTTGAAGAATTTGCATGGGTCCCTGCACCAATAAAGGGGCGACGTCTCCCCCTTAGGTGGGTGTTGTGGCAAAACTTTCGGTTGAAACGTTTAGGACAGACATGCTCCTACGGGGGGGGGGGGGGGGGGCGTCATTAGGGGGGTGTGACCTCCTGGCATGCTACGCTTGTTCGGTCCGGGCCGCAGTAGCTCTTGCTTGTTCATCGCAGGCCGCAGCAGACTTTGATAGGTCACAGGTCTCCTCCCATCGCTTCATCATCTTGTACCATTGCTTCTTCTACCTCCTGTCCATCTTGACGTGTTGAAGGATGCTCTGGTATAGTGTTGGGTTGTGTAGTGTAGGACCGAACAGGCAACAGAGGAGGGTGAATGGTGCATTCAAACCTCCCCAAGCATTCACACAACAATTCTTCTTCAATAGCTACAGAGCTATGAAGTTAGGGATTGAATGCTCACTGGAAAACGAGAGAACAGACCGAAATAGACTGAAAACCAAGAGCAGTAGAAAATAGACAGAGCGGTCGAAAGCTCTTTGCTGTGGTCGAAACGATCGAGCGAATGGCTGTCTGTAAACAGAGTGGTCGAACAACAACTCGTGGTTGATCAACCCACTCGGAAGAAGAAAGTTTAGAGCGGTCAAAGCCTCTCTTTGCCGTGGTCGAAAAGGAATGCGTGGTCGTAAATGAAACAGAGGAAGAGGGAAGGCGCACAACCGCAAGATTCGATTTCTGAATAACTTTTGATTCACAAATCAATTGGTCATGAGACTTCAAATATAGCAAGACCACGACCTCAAAAGGCTTCTCTGATCTTTAATCGAAAACCTATCAAGCCTACAAAGATCTTTCGGGAAAAACACAAAGACCGCTCAAAACCACGACTCTGAGAGAAAGAAGATGATCAGATCATGCAAATGGAATTAAATGGCCAAGAAGGCTTCGAGTATGTTCTTCCATTACCAGGCAAGTTAGTTCATCCAAAGAATCAATCGAGAGCAAAGATTTAAGTCAGGAAGCAAAAGAGCGATAAGATGAGCAGAGAAAGCGCACTCAAGACAAACAAGCATCAAACAGAAAAGCAACTCAAATAAAGGCACAAAGATGAATGATTTCATTCATGGAGGTTTCTACAACCACTCCATCCAGGAGATATAGGAGCATACACGCTCCACCCCAGAGAACAACTCACGCAAGAACATAGAATCAAAACCCAGAGCAAGGGAACAACCTCACAAAGCACTGGTGTTCTATCCTCTATTTATAGCCTTCAATAGCGGGGGGTAACCCGTTAACCCCAACTAACACCGGGTTTTACACATGCTTTACCCGTTAACACCAACAGACTCCAGTGCTTTAACAATGACTTTACCCAAGAGCAGTTTTCTTTGTAGGCTTTGAGCATTTCTCCAAAATGCCCCTCCTGCACCTTCCTGAAAATTTCCCATTTCCTTGCTGTCCAAGCCGTGCAGCCACCTTGCAAGCCTAGTCATCTTCGGCAGCTCTCGAACCGTTCTAGACCTCAACACCTCTTGTGCCTAGTCCCGGCTCATCCATGACTTAGCTCCAATGTCCTGCAATCATCACAGACAAGAAAACATCACATAGCACCACTCTAGAAACTGAGATCATACATCTGCATCAGAATAACGTGCTCTGAAATCACCCCAACTGGTCGTAAACCACCTACGACCGATTGAATGCACAAAACATGAAAAGCACATGGCCTACGACGGCACTACAAGCTGAAATGACCACCTAGAAGACGGTATGACCGCTTGAACAGAAGATACGACCATCGCTAATTGCCTTCGGCTGCTAAGACAATCACTACAACCACGTTATAGCTCCTCTGATCACTTTGATTTCGTGGTCATAAACCTTCTGCTGAAGTTTTGAGCACGTCCACTTCTTCACAGCGTGGTCAAAGCCCCTTCCAACCATGTACAACGTGGTCGAAGCCTCTTCCGACCACGTACAACATGCACTATCATGGTCGTAGCTCCTCCTGACCACGTTTAGTTCCTTCAGCAGCGGTCGTATCACCCTTCGACGATGTCTTCTTCTGGTTTGCCATGGTTGAAACACCTTCCAAGCACGTTTGCCGTCAACGTGGTCGATGCCCGCTTTCGAATTTCGACCACGCCTTCCGACCGCTTTTTTTGTCAATGTGGTCAAAACCATCTTTCGACTACCGACCACACCTTCCGACCGTGTTTTCCGTCAACATGGTTGAAGTTTGCTGACTTCCAAACGTGGTTGAAGACCCGATTGCCGACTTCCGATTGTGAACAGCGTGGTTGAAGTCTGCCGACTTCCGAACATGGTCGAAGACCCGACTGCCGACTTCCGATTGTGAACAGCCAAAGCTTCCAACTTCTGATAATGGATAACGTGGTTGTAAACCCTTCCGACCACATTCAAATTGTACTACAGTGGTTGTAAACTCGTCTGCCGACTTCCGACCATGGATAACGTGGTCGTAAACCCTTCCGACCACGTTCAAATTGTATTGCAGTGGTCGTAAGAGGCACAACGTAGTCGTAAACTTCCATCCGACCATGACGACACACAATGTAGTTGTAAACGGTTTGCCGACCACTCACTAGGGCGTACGACTTTGCAGAAACAGCACAATCATCAAAAACCAAACTCAATCTTTCTAAACACAAGGGTCAATTACTCATCACAAACATGGGGTCACCTCTCCACATGGTCTCTCATGTAGTGTTCTCTCCCAGATCTATTCCACCTCATGTTATAAGCTAAAGAGTTGGCATGGTATGATTTATTTCATGTGACTAGCCTGTGAGGTAAAGTGTTGTCTTGTCTTTCTGAAAAGTACCTGGCAACACAGAGTGTTTTCACTACGCAAAGCTGCCCTCGTCTAGTCTTGTCACTGTGCAAAACTACCCCTTTGGTCTTGTCACTATGCAAAGCTGCCCTCGTCTGGTCTTGTCACTTCATAAAGCTGCCCGTTTGGTCTTGTCGTTGCACAAAGCTGCCCCTGTCTAGTCTTGTCACTATGTAAAACTGCCCCCTTTGATCTTATCACTGCACAAAGATGCCCTGTCCGGACTTGTCACTGTGCAAAGCTACCCCTTTTGGTCTTGTCACTACGCAGAACTGTCGCATCTTGTCTTCTCACTATGCAAAGCTGCACCCTTTGGTGTTATCACTACGTAAAGTTGTCCTGTCTGGTCACTGCTCAAAGCTATTTCGTTTGCTATAAAATGCATGGCCACCCCATGAAAGTAGGAGCACTCGACCCTGTGAATCGTCCGAAGAACTACCTTCTCCATCGTACAGTAACATACCAAGGTGGACGCCGAGGGGCTAGTCGAAGCGTGGCAATCTTGCACCACGGCCTACTTCACATTGGCTAAGAACCACAGGCAGGTATCAGTGTTCTCATTCTTCACAATTACAAAGCCCACGTGGAGTAACTGGTTGTTCGCGTCAGCTGCAATCACAGTGATAATTGTACCCTTGTACTTGCGAGATAGGAAGATTTCGTTCACCGTCGTATTGAACGGCACCACCTGAACCCTTCTATCGCCTGACAAAAGGCCTAGAACACTCTGTCAAGAACAAAACAATTTAGGCCCTGCATAGGATGAACCTCCTCTTTCTTGTTAATGTATGTGCCCGGGTTTGATTCCGCAATTTGATGCAGCATTCTTGGGATCAGGTCATACGCCTCTTTATACATCCCGATATACACTCTAGCACCTTCCATTTCTCCCACCATACCTTCTTGTAGCTGACTTCGAGCCCCACCATATTCGCTACATCTACCAACAGAAGTTTTGGTGAAACAAACACATCTACCACTACGAGGTGGCTTATCAGTTCCACAACATATGACGATGTCATGTTGCGGTGTCTATGCAGTGGCGCTGCAAGCTCACACCTGTGATCCTTCAGCACCATTATCCGGAAGTCCGTGGTAGTGCCCCTGAACCGCTATGCACGAACCTTGCCAGGATAGGACCCATCAACACACTTGACGATGTAGGTGTCCGGGTTGAACCTGTGCACACGATATGTCCGATTAATGTTGACAGCATATCTAGCAATAGCCTGCTTGGCAACACTCTTGTTAGAGAAGCACTGCCCTAAAATGAGAGTGCCCTCGTTGAACCCCCACTCGCTTCCTCCGCCTATGCCAGAACTAGGGATGCCGCTGCAATGTTATCTAGTCTAGACGACACGTACGCAACGTCGGTGGTCCTCCCATTGTAGCTTCACCATCTTCGTCCTCTCTAGAGTTGGCTGTTTCCACATCCTTCTCCTCAATGTGCACTTCTTCCACCTTGTTCGCAAGGTACTCGTGATAATCAACACGGGCGGCCCACCACCTCTCCACACCTTTGTTCGGCTAAAAATTCTCCACATGCCTCCTAAGGTCTCCATCTCCCACTTCCTCGTTGACATCTTCTCCCGCACCAGTGTTTTCATGAGCGCCGGAGACTAACCCAGACACTTTATCTCCACCAGCGGCACCAGAACCATCCATGGCGAATGATTATGTCCTCTCCACAAAGTCAACATATATTATTGGCCTGGCATATGTCGCAACGGCAGGGTTGCACACGACCTCCATGTAGTTTGGCCCATGAAGTGTCACTGGTCACCTTCAGAAATTACCACATGGTCTCCCCTACAACACCCACTACTGAAACATCACTGTCTTAATCTGTAACTTCTTTCTTGAGGTGTCCCAATCAAATGCCAAATGCACGCATCTCCATGCTCAAACAGGCTCAAGGTGTTTAGACTGGGTGCCCGGATCATGGTTCGATCACAATTTGACAGGTCCGCCTCGCACGGTCCGTCGCATATGAGACCACTCCCGTAGAACACGAATAAGTTTTGAATGTCACCCATGGCACACCTAACATAAGTGCATATTGAACCCTTTAAGTACACAACATGCAACAATCGTACCATCATATAGCCGCTACTGCACTATAAGATTTACATGTTAATTTCATTATTCTTCATATCACCTGCAAATTCGATTAGTAATTTTTGTTTATTTCTAATTCTAAATTTTATTTTTTTTAAGGATTTTACTTACAAATTTTTATATAGATCAAATTACTAATTTATTTCAATTTTATTTTGAATTATCTTATTTACAAATCTTATTTTGGAATTCATATAAAAATTAAATTACAATTTTATTTTATTTCACTCCTAATTTGTATTATTTTTGTTGGAATTAATGCAAAATTGTAATTACTAATTTTTCTTCCTTTTTTGTTCTAAATTTTATTTATTTCGGGATACTAATATTCTTAATTTTATTTTTAATTCTGTTATTTATGAAAATTACTTTAAAATTCATATGGAAATTAAATTACAAATTTTCTTTTATTTTACTCTAACTTTGTATTTTTTTCTAATTTTATTCTACTCATGCAAATTTATTTCCAATTTATTTTTAGCACTTGACACATTGTGTCTACTTTTTCCCTAAGCCTACTAACTGTAACATTCTTGTTTCTAATCCAACTACGCTTGTTATCACATACGAATATTCTCACATAAATACTTAGTTTTTTTTACGCCTACGCAATCTGCAGTGACCGCAATATTACAACTACATGTGTTTACAAAAACCAAACTACAACATATATATTCTCTACACTATAGTACACCATGCTTGATATATGGAAGATTTGGCACAAATAAACATTGTATTAAAGATTGACATACAACAACATTCACAAAAGACGGTTTGGCTAATTATGTGCTAATCATATTGATAAAATTATAGTCACACGGGGACGATAATTACTTTTTCTTGAAGCTTATGAGGCGATCTACAACTTCCACAATTGCAAAAACTGCTAATTCCAAATGAAAACAACTCAAAATTTCATGTTTTCACGCCTTTCTTTTTCCCCTTCACTCCCTCTCTCGCTCTGTCCTAGCTCCAACTGCAAACGAGGCTGCTCTTTGATTTGAAATGCATGTTGTCTAAACCAATTTATCGCGGGACTGAGCGGGCGTAGGAAACACCAATTGATCACGAATGGGGGGCACCATATCAATATGCACGCAGCATACAACGCGTGCCACTGACGTATGAAAAAAGCGAAGGCCGGTCACTGCTTTCGGCTAGGCGATGGGATGGCTGGGTGATCATGCGGTTCGGGACCGCATGTCTCGACTTGCTCCAGAATCATGCGGTCCGGAACTGTATGTCTTGGCGGAATCATGCGGTCTAGGACCGCATGATGCTACAGTGGCCGAGTGGTGCGGTCTTGGGCCGCACGATCTCGCTGTACTACGCTTCTGAACCGCACGATTTGAGTGCTGCACTCCTAGACCGCACGACTGTGCATGTATCTGCATGCCGCAGTCCCGCGCTCAGGGAGGATCGGTTTCCTCTGACGTTAACGTCAGTGACGTTGGGTCCACTGACGCATGGGCCCCACGAGCCGTGGGCCCCACGCATCAGTGACCCAATGTCACTGACGTTAACGTTAGGCAAGACCCATCGGCTCAGGGAGAGGGCTAGAAATGGAATTAAGATGTTCTTGGGGCTATAATTGGTATTCATATGCCAAACATGACTAAAAATGCCCATAATTTGCCTAATGCATGTATCGGTAGTTCTAGCCTATTCTTTTAGTATGTGGTTTATGCTTTTTTGTTATAATTTATTAGTATAATAAATAATAATTATTAGTAGAAATTAAAAACAGAAACAAAAAATCACAAAACCGTATGTTCCTGAAATGTCCATGTGCGGCCGCTCAAGAGGTTGTGCTCAATATGGCTTATTTGAGTGGCTTATAGCTGAGAAGCACTGTAGCTAGCTGAAAAAATACTGTAGCTGACAGAGGCTTATTTAGCATAATTAAATTTAAAAATAGATAAAAAATATATTAGCCCATCACGTATAATGCAAATAAATACGGGAAAAAAGAACCGGCAAAAAGCTTAAAAAAACCAAAAGTTCAGAAAAAGATAAAATTTATAAATAGTAAAAAATAAACGAGAAGTTAGAAGCTGAAGCCGAAACGAACGGGGACTTTCTTATTGCGAAGGTCTTACCTCGCGCGCGCGCATGTAGCACGCGCGAGCATGTAGCTGCTTTCACACTTCATTGCGCGCGGCAGAATAGGAAAGGTCCTATGTATCTTGGTTTTGTGGTGGACGAGTTCTAACTTCTAAGGCAGGAAAAATCTTGGTGCGACTTCGATGGCTGAGATAGCTGCATGCACCCAGGGCCGGTCCTGGGATTTTAAGGGTCCGGGACGAAATTAGAAATAGAGGGCCTAGTATAAATATCTAAATATAAATCTACATACACACATATATGTATCTAATTTACCAACAAACACTTAAAATGCGTTATGTATTAAAGAACCTCATATCAAAGAGTTTATAGATATTACCTTAAAATTTTCTTTTAACATTTCTAGATGCGAAGTCATTGATGATGGTATTGATATCAAAAAAATCATTTCTACTTTATGGGAAGATAACAAAGATATGATAATTAATGAATTGAGACCACTAGGTTGCATATCTTATTTGAAACAACTGGATATTTCGAACCCACAAATGAAACAAAGAACTAAAGCCAAATTGTTACACGTGACGGCGGAGGAACGACGAAGTAAACAAGATCAATCGCAGAGAGACACGAGATTTTAACGTGGAAAACCCTCCCAATGCGAGAGGGAAAAAACCACAGGCGCCAGCCAGCAACAATCTTCACTATATCGGGGTGAGTTTACAATGCCGGGGATTTACAACTCTAATGTCATATCCCAAACGGCGGCTTACAGGAAATATATATGTCTCCGGCCCTAAGCCTCCGGCGACGGGCCTCCGCTACGCTCCGTCCAGAAGCCGGCCTTATTGATGTGTAGAATTTGGATCACAAATCAACACAAATGAGTAGTGATATCATATTATGTGTAAAACCGAATGCACAGATGAAGCAAACTGTTGCTCAAACTGCAAGTCGTAGAATGCTGCTGAAAGAAAATAATCAATGTAGAAAACTGTGGAAAGGAGAAAAGCAGAGAGAGCGAGCGAGCGAGCGAGCGAGAGAGAGAGAGAGCATAATACCTTACAATAGAAGCAAGACCTCTGCCACATCACCGACGAGTACACAATGTGAAGTCAGGCAGACTTCTCTTCATAGTTTATACAACGTTCCCGTGCTTCAAACACTGGCCTCGTCTGAGCTTGTAGACTGTTCACAACAAACTGCAAGTAGAGCGGTAAGTTGTTAATCCTTTCAGCAAACTGTTATTAGTATAGTCTTTCCAGACTTTGATGAACTCACTTGATTAAGACAACAAAATCGTATGTTTCTAGGAACTTGTTCAGACCAGATTCTACAAAATTATTTTCTTGGTTTGCCATTTTCCAACCATAAGTATAGAGTTGAACTGTAAACTGAGCAGTATTTGTAGAGCTGGCCCAGCCTCACAAGATTTTTCACCACAATGTGTAGCTACTTCCAACTTGATTCTAAGCAGCCAACGTGATTGGTGTCAAATTTGAGAGCCCGTAGCTTTCAAATAGACAAATATTGTGTTATTTAGCTGCAGTGAATTACTGTTTCTAATGATATGCCAAGAAGGGCGGCGGCTTGCCGTGGAGAGGCAGAGAGCCAAAGGGCAAAGGCCTTACGCGGCGTGAGGAAAGGCCGAACTGTCGAAGCATGTACGCCGCTGAACTGCCGAACTGCCGAAGCCTGCGTAAGGAAAGGCCGAACTGCCGAACGCCGCTGAAGCCTGATTGCCTGAAGACCGAAGAGAGAAGCGGAGTCGCGGACGCGGAGAAGTCGGCCGGCCGGCACCCGGCGGCCGGGAATTCGGAAGACCGAACTGAAGACGAATAGTTTAGGGCCAATTCAGGTGTACATACCAGAGGTATATATACTATGTATTAATGTATATGGGGATTGGGGCCCCAAAAATTTGGGGGCCCGGTGCGGCCGCCCCGCTCACCCCCCTCAGGGCCGGGCCTGCATGCACCCAAGCAGAACAGTTGAGCGGTAAAATCTGTTCACGCGTGACGTGATGTATGCCATTGCCATGCCACTTGGACACGACAGGTGAGTACTTCTTCCAGATGGGAACGGGCACATACCTCGATGATTTGTCTAACTTAGTACGTAGTCGAGTAATGCCAGCGACAACTAGCCGAATATGTAGGGTGAAAACGGGTCGGGTTAATCCTGATCAATCCGGTACCGAATCTGATTGGTACCGAATCCGACTAGTACCGAATCCGGAGAAAAAATATGGGTTAGGATATGGTAACAACAATATCCGTCCGAATCCGAATATCCGTCCGAATCCGATACGTCTTCAAGTTTGATTTCAGGTTAGTGCTACTATTTGAAGTTTCATTTTCTTTTGCAACGGTAAAATAAAATCTTCCACATCAGCTAGTAAATAGTAACATCAAGTCAGTACGTCCTACTCCATTTACTGCACTGTATACATCCCTTACAAACAAGTAGGGGTGCAAACGAATTGGGTTAATCCCGACCGATCCGGCACCGAATCCGATTGGTACCGAATCCGGAGAAAAAATATGGGTTAGGATATGGTAACAGTAATATCCGTCCGAATCCGACCCGTTTTCACCCCTACGAATATGGTCGTATTTGGACTCATATGTATAAGAATAGCAGTGTTCCGTTGAAATTATAGAAAAATATCTTATTCACTATACGGCCACCACATGGCATCGGTGTGGTGATGTGGCATCGGTGTGGGGGCGACACGTGAGGGTGCCATATGGCCATCATGTGGTGGCGCGAAGGCCGCATGTCCATCGTGTGATTACCCCTTATACCGTACGCCCACCATGTGTCCGCTAATTAGCCAGCTTAATTAGTTGTCTTAATTACTAGTTATATGTACTACTTGTTTAAATTTTTAAATATAGCAAATAAGCTTAAAAATTATGAAAATTTATGTGCAGTATTTTGACATAGCATATTTGATTGTCTTTTTTTGTAATTTTACCTATTCTGAATGTTACTCAAAAATTCATACGAATGAACTGTTTGTTGAATTTTTTAATGCAGAAAAATAAGGTGCAAATATTATGATTTTTTTTTGTGAAGGCTCTGTATGTGTACTTGATTGTTTAATTTTTCCATGATTTTATATGTACATAAAATAACAAACGGTTTATAATCAAGAGAGCAGCCACGTTAAACAAAAAAATCCATTAAAATATAACCTTATGCATCTATTAAAACACAATGAGCCCTGAGTTGTTGGTAATTAAAAATAATCTAGATAACATTTACCATTAAATGGCAATATTACAGAGTTAATCATTTAAACAATCAATTGATTAATTGGCAATTCCAGCCACATAAAATACTACATCTCAAATTGATAGAAATACGAATTAATTTGATAAACTAAAAGATATATTTAGTATTTTATTCAATGTCCCGAAACTATTAGTCCATGCATCACATGAATCTTTCATATATGAACCTTTCAAGTTTTGTCAATGTTGCTAGTACTATGTACTATGTTACAGAGTGACATAAGCATCCATACCGTTACAGAGTGACATAAGCATTCATACCATGCATGAACACATGCCTTTAGGAGACTTGAAAGGTTCATGTATGAAAGATTCATGTGATGCACAGACTAATAGTTTCGGGGCATTGAGTAAAATACTAAATATATCTTTTAGTTTATCAAATTAACTTATATTTCAAGCAATTCGAGATGCAGTATTTTATGTTGTTGTAGTTGCCAATTAATCAATTGATTACTTAAATGATTAACTCTATAATCTATTATCGCATGTGATTATTCATCAAATCATTGCATAAATTTTAGCTAGATTATTTTTAATTACCAACAACCTAAGCTCATTGTGTTTTAATAGATACATAAGGTTGTATTTTAATGGGATTTTTTTGTTTATTGTGGCTGCCTTTTATTTTACACACATATAAAATCTTAGAAAAATTAAACAATCAAGTACACTGCGTACAGAGCCTTCACAAAAAATTTGTAATGTTGGCATGTAATAGCCCATCAATTTATTTTAAAAATTATTGGTGAAAAATAATAATTTAATTTAAAATAAATATAAGTATTTTGGTTGCCTGCCTTTTAAATTTGATTTGTCCTTTTTTATGCCTTTTAAAAGTAATTTATGTAAAAAACTAAAATACTATTAAATAAATGTTATTTTGAATTTTTCTAAAAATCCTAATTTAAATTAATATTTGGATTTAGTAGGCTTTCATATGATTTTTCTGAGATTTTCTAGATATTAAAATCTAATTTTAAAATTTAAAAGTATTTCTAGTACAGAAACTAATGGCCAAATTAAGTTGGAAATATTTTTCCTAAGTCCAAAATGTTTCTAGGAATTTTTGTGAATTTTCCTAGAATTTTTAAAATTTATTTGCTATTTTCCAAACCTTTTTAATCTTTCTCTGATTTTCTATTAATCCAAAAATAAACCAAAACTCTTTTCCTTCTCGGGCCACCACGTGGATGGCTCGATCTTTCCCCATTACCACCCGTCACTATCTTTGGCCAACACCCGCCCGCTCTACGGCTGGGCCCCGCTTGTCAGGCCTTCTCCCTCCCCATCTTCTTGCTCCTCTTGCGCCATTGCACCGCCATCTCCGCCACCATCTTCGCCGCCCCATGCCTCACTAGGATTCCTCTCTATCCTCTCCTTTTATTCCCCGTGTGACTCGTGCTTCTTCCCCTTTGGATCCCCTCTCTCTCGCGCCGCACCTTCCTTTTCTTCCACTCCACTATTTTTGCCGACCACCAACTCCAGCGAAAAATCCGCCCACCATGTTCCCTCCCCCACCCCTACAAATGCCCTCCTTGGCCTCCCTATCACCCAAGCCACCAACCCCTCGCTCCTCTCTCTCTCTCGAGCCCCAGATAACCCCTGCACTGAACGTCCCTCTCCCCGAACTTCGGCCGCCGCTCCGGTGAGAAATCTGCGGCAGTGCAAGCCTCTCCGAGCCCAACCAACATCTTCTCGAGCTTCAATGCATCCCTACTACCCTCTTTTGCACCTCCACTATGTAGGTGCATTGTCAGAGCTCTCCATCACCAGAGTCTGAGCCACCGCTGCTACTCCTTTACATTGCCAGCCGGTTCCGTTTGCTGCCGAGACTCGCAACCAGGTAGAATGGGTTCATCGACACCTCCTCTCCCTTTTCCGCCCCTCACTGCCCTCCACCACTCGCCAAAGCTCCAACTACCATCAGTGGCGTGTGTGGCAGCCGTGTGGCGCCACATGGCGTCCCATCTCCGTGCTCATTGGCCACATCGCACCCTACCCGCCACACCAACACACGCGCCCATGTGGCAGCCATATTGTGTGCCACTTTGGAAGCCTGACCCACGTGGACGCCACATCAGCGCCATGTGGCTTGCCACGTCAGCACCCAGCCCTACCCTTGCCACATGTCTGCCAAATTGCACACTACGTCATCATTTTTGCCCCATCAGCAGCCATGTAAGCGCCAACTCAGCCAAGAGTTATTCCATGGACCTAGTCCACGGTAGACTGAGCCTACTTGTCAGCCTCTTGTCCGAAAATTAAAATCAGGACTGACGTCAGCATGACATCATAAGTCTGAATTTTCAATAGAAAAATAATTCAAACGAAAAGAAATAATCCCCTGCTGACATCATAATTCCCATTTCCTTTAGAAAACATAATTCTAATAATTCCTTTTATTTATTTCTTTAGAATTTCAAACCTCTGGACTCCCGTTCTCCTTCGTCCTAGCTCCGATTGAGCCCGTTAAAATTTCTAAATTCATAAAAATTCCAATCTATCCAATTCTACCCTCCTTTTTAATATTTAGAGTTTATTTGAATTTATTTGGATTTTATTTGAATTTACTTCGGTATTTTTCACGTGTAGACTACGACAATTCGGAATAGTTCTTCAACGATGATTCACACCAATTCACGAAGGCAAGTTACACATCTTAGTCATATTGAAAGCATATAGGCCCCTAAAAATAATTTTGGTAATTAATGAATTTATGTTAATATGGGACTAACATGTTCTATGAGTATGTAAAGGATAAGCCCATGTATTGGTGACAAGATGCAAGCGAATGGATATTTGTGAAAATCCAAAATGGCTCAAGGCAAAGGTATACTTAGAATAGGATCCCTTTTGTTTTTACCGGTCTTAAGGAGAAAAGGTGAAAGCCCAGAAGATCTGGAGGTTGAGCGGAACGTTTATCCAAAGAGCTCCTCCAGATGAAATCTAGAATTTCGCGAAACGAAAGTACCGGCGATTTGAACGCCAGAACTACCGCAGGGTGCGGTAGTTCCGCTATCCAGAGCGGTACTTCCAGAGTCCGGAAGCTCCAGACTCAGAGCGGAGCCTTTTTTTCCAGATAAGTGCCAACCTTGGGACTTTTGGATTTCGGCTCAAGCGGTAGTACCGTAAGTTTCAATGGCGGTAGTACCGCGCCGCCAAATCCAACGGTCATTGCAGAGCTCTAACATAGCTGTTCTGCCGCGAAGATTTGGGAGCGGTAGTTCTGGCCGTATAACGGCGGTAGTTCTGCTTCTTCTGAATTTTTCTAGAATTTGTTCCAAACGGCTAGTTTTGGTTGGTCGGGGCTATAAATACCCCCACCACTGCTCAAGGATTAAGGTTAGAGACCCATTGAACATTCTTTGAGCCCTAGAGCATTTATTCCATCCTTGTTCTCACTTTGTGCATTCAATTTGAGGTGGTTGAGCAAATAGTGCTTGCATTCATTAGTTGATCCACTTGGCACTCATTTGCAAAGCAAGCGAAGCCCTGGTTTATTACTCTTAGTGCTTACCAGCACTTGGACGATTGGGCGAAAGATTAATCGGTGATCTTCTCAAGAAGATTGTGAGAAGACCCGGTATTCTTGTGAAGGTCGGAACTCACCTACCCGGAGCGGGGAAGAGGTACCACTAGTGATCGAGGTGCTTCGGCTTAATTCGTGGAGCCGGTCTGATTCGTTCGAGCTAACCTCAATGTGGATTAGGGGAAACCGGCAAGTTTCTGAACACCACGGTAAAAAGATCGATTGTGTACATTTCTCTCTTGTGTTCTTCTAGCTCTTATGTGTTTACATTATTGTGATCATTTACTTGTTTTAGAGCTAGCATTGTTGTTTACTTGACTAGAAGTATGTAGGATTAATTGCCTTACATTCTTGTTATTAAAATTGTAGAGAATTAATTGAGAAAACAAGAAAATTTTAAAAACCTCCTATTCACCCCCCTCTAGTCGGTATCCTTGATCCTACACATATTGATCTCAGATTTTTGAAATAAAATTATGTTATTTTAAATTATATTGTATGGTTAATTTTATTCAATGTATTTCAATTGTTGTTTTAAATTTAGTTATTGTCTACTTGCTAATTCCTCCATTGATATTGAATCCTTGACACCTTGTTATCTTAGAATAAAACTCTAGTTAGTACACTAGTATGGTTGGAGAAGTTTTGTAGCAAATGTTTAGACTTGCATAGATATAACTTTAGGTTTGGATTAGCTTTTTCATATAAAATGGTAAGCTTTTCAAATGTATTCTTGATTTCGGATAGTCAAGAAAGACTATAAAACATTTTAAAATAAAATATAAAATCCGCACACCTAAGGAAGTGTGCTAATCGCATGGCAATATGAGTTGATTATGTCTTGTGGGTAAAGTTATACAATCTCAGCAGAGTATATAATCTATCTTAGATAGCCGTGTCCACGATCATGGGCATGAAAGTTTTGCACGGATTAGACTTTGTTTTTCAAAATAGTTTATAAAAGGCTTATGGATAACTGGAATTCATATGAGATCTTTTGGAAAAGATAGTCCAGGTGGGATACTCGTGTTAGGTTGGTGTTAAGTCGATGCTTGCACTAACAATATTATTTTTCTTAAATTACTATCTTTACTTGTTGTATTAAATTCAACAATTTCCAATCTATTTAATGTATCTCTTTAAATGTTGTTTTACACTCAAATTAACCCTATAGGCCTTTCTTTGTTGCCCTTATCATTATAATGCATTCTTCCGTGTGACTTGTAAAGTAAAAGTTTGTACTCACCATTGATATCTCATCGCAGAGGAGGATAACTTCGACTACAGTGAAGACCTGGACGAGTAGGCCGCATCTTATTGTTGTTTGCCAGTGTGCATGCTTAGTGGGTTTCTTTCGCTTTGATTTTATCTTCTGCTACTTATATTTAAATTTGGCCTATGGGCTGTGGATGTAAACTTTGGTCGTCAGGCCCATATTTAGTTAATAAATGTCATCATGGTTGATATTTATCTTTGTTATCCACTGTGTGCACTAGCTGATTTTAAACTAGTGTGATTTACACAACGGATCCAGGAGTTGTTGCTCCGGTGTCTGACATTGCACCTCATTTTTCTACATTAAAATAATTCTACAAATAGTTTATTTGTATAAATTTTTTGAGAAACATTTAGAGCGTATAAAATTACAACAAAATTAGAACATCAAGTATGTTGTATCGGGAGACTACACATAAAATTTTGCAATTTTTTAAGCTCGTTTGTTATATTTAAAAATTCAAACAAGAAATACGAGTAATCCAATAATTAAGGCAACTAATTAATCTAACTAATTAGCCGGCTTAATTAGCTGACGCAAGGTGGGCATGTAGCATAGGGGAAGCTGCACGATGGTCATACGGCACCCTCATGTGTCGCCCCCACGTCGACGCCGTGTGGTGGTTGTGTGGTGAATAGGATATTTTTGCAATTTCATCGAAACAACTGTTATTCTTGCAAATACGGGTCCAAAAAGGCCAAATCCGGATTTTGCTCTTATGCTAGCCACTTGAGCATAGAATAAGGTGCCGCTCCAACTAGCTAATGGCTGTGGCTTTCGGCTGCAGTTTCTGGCTGTTGGTTGAAATGACACCGTAGCGACTATTAACTTTTCTAGATTATTTAATTAACAAAAAATAAAGAAAAAGAGATAAAATAAAAAAACTGTTATATCTCTACGGACAATGCAAAAAGAAAAAGAGAAAAGCTAAATTAAAAAAGCTAAAATTAGAAGCCGAAGCATTATAACTGATTTCTAATTTAAAAAAGCTAAAAGTCAAAAAAGCTAGAAGTCAAAGCTATTTAGAGGAAAGCCTTAAGTTAGTTATTGATACGTTAGTTATCGTACGCTCCAGGCAATTCTCGTCTAGTCGTTGATAACTTAGTTATGGTACGCTCCAGGCAATTCTCTCCGTCCTGAATTCCTGATCGAGCTCGCCCCCTTCACCGAGCCACGTGGTCCTCTTATCTCCACCCCTTGCATCAGACCCATGATCCTAATGCTAACGTCGCATGAATAGTATGCATCACGGCTAGGTGAGCCACGTGATCCTCTTGTCTTCACCCCTTGCATCAGACCCATGGTCCTAATGCAACTCACATAAATAGTATACATCATGGCCTGGTGAGTCCGTAAACTTTAAAATGCATTCGATAATTTTGTGAGTACACTAAAAATAGTTTTATTTGGCTATAAATTAGAATGTATTTAGACACAAATATGGTATCTATTTTTACCGCCACCATCACACTGCATTTCTATTTTTTCATCTAGTCATAAATATGTTATCATTGTTACTGTCGCCATCACACAACAATTTTATTTTTTATCCGGTCATAAATTGAAATGTATTTGGATATAAATGTGGTATCTATTTTTACTGCCGCTATCACATGGTTATCATGCGCTACAGCTAGGTGTGATAGTAATCTCTAACAACGCATCCAATAAATTGGTCGGTACAGTAAAAGCTTATTCATCTAGCCGTAGCTTGATTCGTATCTGATCGTAAATATGATTTTTATTTTTACTATCGACATAACACAACGGTGGCATCAATATAGGAGATAACAGACATGCAGCGATGGAAAAACTCTACGACACAGACGATGGTGATCGCTTACTAGTTACTACCGATGGGGTAGGCTCCCATGCTTTCGTAATGGACGGCCTCATACTATTTTACCGCCAATTCTGTGAGGTGCCGCTACGTGGCATGGTCGAAGATGGCAGGTAGGGGCTGTGTGTGGAAGACAGTCGGTAGGGAGGCCGTACAAGACTAGTTGTATGGTTTTATTGATGGTTGCACGGGAGACGACTGAGCATTGGGTGGGTCGTGGACTCGTGGTCAAGTCATGTGCCTACCATGACGGCTGGAGGACGCCAGGCCACAAGCTAAACAGCGGCTTGCCACAGCCAAAGAACGTAGCCATGAAGGTTGGCGTCCTGCATGTTGTACTGCAACGGCTGGAAATTGAAATCATGTAGCTGAGGTGAAAGCTGCAGTGCTGTCATGGAGGACTCAGTGTCATGACCGTAGAGTTGGCTGCCCACATCCCGGAACAGAAATGGCTTTGGATTGATCATCTCAGTTGTTGTAACGCCCCCGTGTGTTTGGTTAATTTTAAGTGGTGAATTGCGACGTTAAGCGGGATTAATTATGTAAATAATGATCTAAATAAGGGAGAATTTAAACATGTAACTTTCACAATTTCATCGGGAAGGACGCAAATCATTTTGTATAGACTAGAGTGAGAAATAAAATTTAATTGTACGACAAGTAAAAGCATTCGACTCATATATATGTGTGTGTGTATTGGATTGCTTTTAGATACGTGCAAGTATAATATATCAGGCAACGTGTTAACATTCATTAATTCAAAAAGGCGTCAATTTGTAAAGAAAGTCATTAGTTTAACATGCTGAATCAATCATAGATAGAAAATCTTAATCATGGATGAAAAATCTCAATCATAGAGTTTGGGCATCATGGCGCCTCTATGTGTGTGTGTATAGGGCTATGGGGCACTATGGTGCCTGGGCACCGAGCCTCCTACCTTCAGATTGCTTTTAAATGCGTGTAAGTGCAATGATATATAATATATTAGGATAGAAAGTCTTAATCATGAATGTAAAATCTCAATCATAGAGCCTGGACCACCATGGTGCCCCTGTTATTTATACTATATAAATCAGCTCATAGCACATCAGTTAATTAATTACAGTCCTTATACAGTAAACCAATTACATCCATCAAATGACAATTAAAACTTACATCAAGTTAACTAAGAACATTACAGCTTGTATTACATAATAGTGATAGCACTAACTACAATGAACTTGCAATTCTAGATCTCAACCAAATGACCGTCTCGAAAAAAAAATAATTACAACACTATTATAAACGTTCAGGAAGTACATGAGTTAATTTACACCGAGCTCATCTTATACATTAAATTGCGATTCACTGGCGGTATCAAACCCAAACCCCGATATTCTTTGTGAGTAAGCAATTATGAGAACACCCAAAAAGTCCAAACAAAAGAACAGAATTAAAAGAAAGAAATGCCATCAGAGCCCTAGAATTTAATTTTGAGCAAGGCATTTCGGTCACAAAGATACCTGATTGTTTGGGGCCAGTTGGCACCTCTCCCAGCCATTAGGTTGTCATTCGGCAATAAAAACAAACCTCATTTTTTTTTCCGAAGAACCACTGTACAAGCCAGCCCACAAAATATTTCAATTCATCCCCCATAGCATAATAGTCACAAAGAGAGCACATGAAGGCACATCCAACAGATAAGGGCAACCATTCGGCCACAAGGGAGAGGCAACATTTTAACCGAGCAAACAAGCCAGGAGAGCCAGAGGCCACACACCATTGAGCGAGCAATCCAACAGCAAGCCAAGCTCTCCCCCATTTTCATCCAACATTAGATCCTTCCCATTCCCATAGCCGTAACCGGCCAAAGGAATCCAAGATTAGGGTAGCCAGATTAGGAAGCACCGAGCCACCACCAGAGGTGAGGCCACGCACAAAGAGCTCTCCCATATAGTTCTTCCTCAGTTCTCCGTTTCAAAAAAATCCACCCCATATCCAACATCCACAAACCGCATTCCATCGGGCAGCACAAGAGAAAAGATCAAGGCCGAGCTCGCACGGTCTAGGAGCAAGGAGCAAGAGATCAAGCTAGAGGAGGGACAACCACAAGCACAACCAACAAGGGAAAGTGACCACCACGACCACTTCTTCCACCTTTTTCCCAAATCAACCCGATAGCTAGCCGACCAAGGTACGCTATACAAGCATTCCCCAGTGATTTTGTACTTTCTAGAACCACACCAATAGCACATAGGTACAGTAAATCATCTCCACCTTAGCCTTACCAATGACTTCATAATAACCACCGTTGGACATTTCATAGCACCCTCAATCACCGAATCACAAAGGTATCATAACCGAACAAGCAATAACAAAGAGCGGTAAGAAGTAGCAAGAAAAGAGTATACCAAGGGGCGAAGCTGCCGTGGTGACGGGCACGCCACACACACCCGACAACTAGCCCGTACTCCTCGGTGCATAGGATGGTCTCGAGCCACGACGTAGCGGCCTCAATAGCGCTACCACCCTTGCATCCTCAAATCAAAAGCACTTAAATCAGAAGCTAACTCAAACAAATTGAGGATTAGAACGAAATAACAGAGGGGAGAAGTAGGAGTAGGGGAGGTAAAGGAGAGGAAGCCCTGAGCCATGGGGGGCGGTGCCAGTGGTAAGGGCAGCCATGAGCTGAGCTGCAGGGGGAGTAGCTGAAGGCATAGGAAGAAGTCGCCCAACGCTCAGGCGACAGCATTGATTCGCTCAACGGTTCGCACATTCCTTAAATGTCGCCTCCCGGTTGGGCGAAAGGCGGCAGTCGCCCAATGGGGGGCGACTAGAGCATATTTTTGTAAAAAAATTTTCCGCGGGTATATTTATGTAATTTCGAATAAAAAATGGATTATCCGTACAAAAAATTCGCGAGGAATGACAGTTGAGGCTGGGCCCAAGGGGTGGCAGCTGGGGAAGCCGTGGGGACCGAGTGGCTAGAGCATGGACTGAGCCATGGGGAGCCTTTGGGGAGAAGAAGAAAATAAGGGAAAGGAGGAGAAAAGAAATAAAGAAAGGCAAAAAGAATGAGTGGCTAGGAGGTGTTCGGCCAAACATGGAAAACGAGAGGAGAGAAGACAGAGGAGAAGCACACGCTTAATAGAAAATTTTTCTTCACAAACATTTAGCCCTGCGTATTTCGTAGACCGTAGTATGCTAAATTACTCAATAAAATTTTGTTAATCATGTTAAATATCAAACACAACTGATCAGTAATGGTGGTTATCAATGATAAATTAGAGTCGACAACGGATTGAAATTTGACACGCATCAATTAAATTGGTATTTTGCCATTTAAATCACTTTATTGCATATTTAATTATCTATCTAATTTTGTTAATAGTATTAACTTGCAAAACTCCACTGGCAAATATTTAGGATTACTAAGAATCAATTTACTGGTGTTAGTAGCTTAAAACTAGTATGCGTACATATTAGATTATCACAATATCGTTTAGATCGCTCTGATGCACATTTAAATACCCAGTTAATTTCGTTAGTCCCATAAAAATCATAGTAACCCAGTAATAATTATTAAGGATTATTAAAATAAATTAATTGCCATGAGAGGACTAAGGGTAATATGCGAAGATCCAAAATAGTGTGCACCAATTTAAAATAGCATGCAACAACTTAAAATTGTATGTGTAGCAATTAGAATTTTATGCAACTATTTAAATAGCATTTCGTAAAAAACCACAACTGACTAAAATAAAATTCAAGGATTGCACAGGGATGCCTTAATATACTTTATTTATTTAAGATTTAATTTATTTTACATTTGTAACTCAAATATCACGCACTTACTAATTATGGGAAAGAGGACCGGTATCGGGAGGGAAGGATTTTATCCAATCAACTTGAGACCCAGAATTCTTTAGAGAGGTCCATAAATGCATACACACCTGCGTAAAATTGAATAGACATAATTGCATGCGTAAAATCAAATATGCATAATTTTTGCACATGTATTTACTTAATCTTGTCTGAGCAGGAAATTACCCAACAATAAACACAATACCAAGCAAACCTTGTAGATAAGCCATATCTCCTAAGGCTAGTATGATAATGTCAAGTGACGAATATCGGATAGAAATTAATCACAAGTACCATGACCAGGTTAAATTAACCGAAGCTTCACCCTAGGAGCACAAACACATCGGCACATCGTCTCTTATCATGTTTTCATAAATTAAGTCATAGCCTATGTATTTAAATGTAGGCAACAATCCGAGTCACGGGAAGGACTTCACCTGATCCTACCTGAATCTGAATATATGGTTAAAGCCCAGGCAAGCATCCATTTGACTATATAATCAGAGTATCTTCTATAAAACAAGTATTTTCCTATTAAGTTAATATCACCATACATAAAACTTAAAACCATGTTTAAATCATATGAATGTTATGGGAAAGAAATGAAAAGAAATAAGGGCAAACAGTTGGAGAAGCCATTGTCGGGTAGAGGGTCCCCAGATCAGGCAAGAAAAGGGCAGGTATGGGACCTTTTGCATAGGAATAAAATATAAGGTTAATCAGACTTCAATTGTGTAATAGACTATCAATCGTATCAACCATTGTTCCATCTAAAGTTAGGCAGAATTAGTAACTCTATCAAGGTTATTATACTCTTCACATAGGTAGGTAGTATAACTAGGTGCAGGAACCCAAAGCCAGTGCAGAGACTAGGAGTGGGGGACGCAATTGTAGGAACCCAGAGCCGGTACATAGACTAGGAGTGGGGGACGTAGATGTAGGAAGCCAGAACTGGGAGAGAACCCAAAAGTGGGGGACACAGACCATCGGAACCCAAAACTAGGAGAGAGAGCCCAAAAGTGAGGGACGCGGACCAAAGGAACCCAAAACTGGGAGAGAGAGAGAGAGAGAGAGCCTAGAAGTAGGGGACGCAGGGTGCATGTATTAGCGTAGGTGGAGTGTTGGGGAAAGGCTAGGTTGCCATGTCAGTAGGGTGGCGCGCTTGGAGCCGCACCACATGCTTTGCCCGGTCAGCGGCTGCGTGAGGGGGCCAAAGGGGAATTTTGCGCGCAAGGGGTAGGGCAAAGGGGGATTTCTCGGTCATGGGGGGCAAAAAATGACCACCCATCACTAATTACTACAAGAAGACACACAGGGCCTTGACTTATAAGCACATACTTAGGGCACTCCCAATACATACGCAATACATCAATGTCTATAGCTTGTCATCTCATATTATGGCCTTGCTTGGTTGGGCTGAAAAGCTGTGCCTTACGGCTGAAATTGCACTTTAACGGCTGAAATTACACTATAGCTGAAGGTGGTTTATTTGGCGTAATTAAATTTAAAAAAATTTAAAAATAGAAAAAATATGTTAGCTCATTACGGACAACACGAACGAATACGGGAAAAAAGAACCGGCAAAAAAGCTCAAAAAAGTCAAAAGTTTAAAAAAAAGACGAAATTTATGAATAGCGAAAAATAAGCCAGAAGCTCAAGCTGAAATGAGCGGGGAATAATCTTTCCAACAATAATATCTAGCAACCACCCCACTCAATTAATTTCTCCCCTCCTATCTCAATTCTCACCTTGTGTCTCTCCTTTTTACTAAGTCTTATCCTCTTAACTTTGTTGGTTCTCTCAAATAAATAATGTCTTGCATGAAACACTATTATCATCGTTCTTTCTTAATTATCATCCCACATCACCTTTTTTGCTAACTTTATATGCTAGACACTATTTACATCACCCCGATTGAGAGTGCCCTTACGAGTCTACCCAACTAACCTACCTGCTTGTTTCTAGGAAACTAGCAACAAATCTATCTATTGCGTCTTCGTCTACTACATCATCTTTCCCTAATACTGCATAAACTCTTCATCAACACGTACCGAGAATTTTCCTCCATACATAACTTTCTACCTTTCGCTATCAAAGCTAGACGAACACTCCTTGGACCAAATCAAAAGTTAACCCGCAGATAGCAAAAGCCAGTCACAAGCAAGCACGTGGGCACGACGAGCCTTTCAAACTTCAAAGTCGAGGAGCTTGAGGTACGTAGCCACCGTAGCTGGTCAAGTCAATTGGTTTCGGTGGGACCAATTTGTGGCCGAGCCATGTATTGCAAAGCTTATACACATCCAAAGGGACCAAATTAGCGGACAGCATTTGATCACACGCACACACAAACACCTTGTAGCCATACAGGTCGAGATCGATCTTCGCAATGGATGCCAACGCAACCAGCAAACGAGGTAAAAGTAGCCTATACTACGCAAAACTGTCAATATCGACGCCATTTGCAAAATGCATTTTTCAAGAAATCTGTAGCTTCACAAAAATAGATGGTAACGATGTAAGGCAGAAGGCGCAACCGCACGAGTTATCATGAACTGGGCGTGAGAATCGGGCAGCGTCATCGTGCACCAAAGCGATATATCACCTGCCTTCCTTGATGACGGAGCCCAAGGACGGCGCCGAGGTGTGCGGCGTGGCCACCCTCGGCACCGGGCGCGACTGCTCGCTAACCTTGGTGCTCATGAAGCTGCTGTTGCCAGCCTTGATCTGCCACTCCGTGATGTAGCTCGGCTTCGTCACCACTTCGGCCACCTCGATGTCGCCGGTCAGCATCGACACCACCCTCGACATGGACGGCCGCTGGTGAGGCGATCCCTGGGTGCAGAGAAGGGCGACGTGGATGGACCGGAGCACGTCCTCGCTGTCGAATTCTGCGAGCTTGGGGTCTACCATGTCGAGAGGGTGGTTGTTCTCATACAGTTCCCAGACCTGAAAGCATAGAGACGATGCAATGGGTAACTTCAATTATGTTTTACCGGGGCACAAATCAGATTTTTGCTTGTTGCACTATCCAAAAAAATTCCGCAATCAAATCACTGTAAAATTATAGAAAAATATTCAGCTCATGTACTTCAATCAGATCCACATTCAAGCTTTCATGCTATGCTCAAATACTATATAAAATCGAGCAGGCTAAATCTTGAACTTGCATATTTGGATACGGTGTAGCGATTTGACTGCAGTTCTTTTAGATATTTCAAGAACTCGACAATATGCCAAAACTGTGGATAGAGGGTTTGATTGAAAAACCTTATGAAGGCATGTGAGGCCGTGAGCTCTACATTGTCAATCTTTAGTACGAATTTTATTGTTGGTTTTAACAATAATACAGAGACCAGAGTGCTGCCTTGCCTTTCCTAGGTTCTAGAGTTCATCGGTGAGCTTACCCATTCTAAAATATAAACCTTGTCTTCGTCAAGCGTATCATCATAGTTTGGCTTTCCAGCTAAAGTCTCCAATACCACCACGCCAAATGCAAACACATCAACTTTCTCGGTCATATGGCCTCTCATGGCATACTCAGGTGCAAGATAACCACTAGACAAGGGGAGGGGGGGGGGGGGGGGAAGCCATTAGCGTACATATGAAAATAAAAAAAACCATTAGCATACATATGAAAATAATCTGTAAACATAAAGGTGGGCAAGATGGAAATGAACTTACAATGTGCCGGCAACTTTCGTGCTGACATGTGTCTTCTTATCATCATAAAGTTTGGCGAGCCCAAAATCCGAGATCTTAGGATTGAGATTGACGTCAAGTAAGACATTGCTGGCCTTTATGTCCCTGTGCACAACACGGATGCTAGACTCCGCATGAAGATACGCCAGACCTCTTGCAATGCCTAAGCATATCTCAAAGCGTGTTGGCCAGTCTAGGTTCAACCTCTTATTTCCTGCAAATGAGGGTTTACGTTTTTAGGTCTCTATAATAAACCTGAACTTCCAGATTCCTAGCTAGTTGCATAAAATCTAAAAAACTTGTACCAAACAATGCTTTATCAAGGCTTCCATTCTCCATGTACTCATAGACCAGCAGTGGATTATTGCCCACAAGGCAGCAACCGTACAACTTCACGAGATTACGGTGTTGCACTCGAGATATAGTTTCTATTTCTGTCACAAATTGCTTTTTCCCCTGATGAGATGTTTGAGATAGCTGCTTCACTGCCACTACCCTTCCATCAGTTAACTTTCCCTGCAAGAAGGTGGCATTTTTCAACAATGCAAGTTTCAGGTAGTGCATTGTGAAACGTCATTTGTCACGAATGCAGTGAAATAGATTTATCAACATGTATGTGCAGAAACTGGAAATACAAAAAAAAAAAAACAAACGGATCTATCTTTTGATTAAACTGGAAATACAAAAATAATTTATACAAACGGATCTACCTAGATTGTCAGAAAGTTACTTTTAGAATGAAAAAATCATACAAAATTCAAGCCTATGTATATACTGGATGAACCAACCTTATAGACTGAACCATATCCTCCTTCACCAAGAAGGTTACTAGAACTGAAATATTCAGTAGCCGACCTCAGTTCACCATAACTGAAGACTTTAGGTCTTCCCACAATACTGTACAGCTCTGCAAATCATCACAAAAGATATAATAAGCTTATTTGGAGAAGTTGTTTTCTCGGTTAAGAATACGTTGTGAGCCTAATATATACCATACCTTCTTGCTCCAATACCATACCTTCTTGCTCCAATGATAGTTTTCTCCTATTCTGCCGGCACACAAAGATTCCAGCAAGTGCTATCAATCCTAAAACTGTCACACCAACTACACCAACAAACAGTGGCGGACCCAGAGAATTTGACGAGCCTGGGCGAAGAACAAAGTCTAAATAACAAACGCTCAAAAACATAGATCATAATACAAGCAAAATATGACAACCACATTAGTTTTAACTAGAATTATATCGTAGCACTGTTCACAAGATCATATAGATCTATAAAGTAAAACTGAACAGGAAAAATACATGCTATCAGATAGACGACATATTCGCCGGCCGGCGGGTCGGGACGACACAGCCGGCGCCAACACAGAATCAAACGCCGCGCGCCACACTGGTATGCCACACAGGTCCGCCGCTTCCTTCTCGGCTACACGGCCGTGTCCGCTTCCGAACATGTACGAGTCCGTTAGCAGCGGCATGCATGCATGCATACTGAGTGATCACGGGAGACCACCACCTCGATCTCAACAATAGGGTATTGTGTTAAGTTAGTGCGTCCGGTGCCATTACTGGCTTGAGTTTCTTAATTCACATACCACGAAACCACACGCGTTGCGGCCGGCCAATGCTTCCGATATACCAAAATACTGATAATACAAGTACTGGCACAATAGTTTGTCACAAGAGATGAGCCCGGGCGGGGGCCAGGGTCGCCGGGCCCTGGGTCCGCCCCTGCCAACAACAACTACACCTCCAACAGTCACACCTGTGTTACTACTATTAGACACTGTAGGGGTGAAATATGACAGAAAGTTCACTTGTTAGAAACATGTGATGCCACAACAGAATCAATATATTTAAAGTATGGTTAAATAAAAGGGCTTACTGTGTGTATACTAGTTGGTGTATGACATCATGAATGTGGGGTTATACATGTATCAGGTATTCCACTTCTCAAAACCTTTCTTAAAAAAATCTAAGCCATAGTTTACATCTCTGAGTACCTTTTTTTAGTATATTTGATTTACTCCCTTTTGGATGTTTTGCTACTTTAATACAAAAGAAACTTCAGACAAATAAAAGAGTCTGTTTATTTTTTCATTTATTTCGGTCAAATAAGCCTGAACGCTTTAAATTTTGAACAAAGCCTAACTGGGATGTGTTTCCACGATATTCAAAATAAAATAGAAAAACTTCATATCAAATAAGGACTAAATGAAGTCAAGAAGCAGGAACCGCGCCGAAAGGGTGCAGCCACTGAGCCACACATGATATCGAGTTATCGATCGACGTGCCCGAATTGGCATTCCAACCGAAACATTTGGACCGAGCTAGTTTCTTGGAACACAGTGGACTTGATTAGAACGGAACGTGCCTGCGATTTGCAAACTATGCAAAACTTCTCATGTAGCCATTCAGCTCGACAGGCAAGAAATGGAGATATTCAGGAGAAGCATTTCCCCAGCTTTCTTCAGCGCAAGAAAAAGGTCAAACGGATCAAAACAGAGACGATTCATGCAGTGATTGATCATTCGGGCAGCAAAAACCAGCCGGTGTAAAGAAGAAACTAGGAAAAGAAGAAGCAAACAACTGGTTGATTGATTGATTGATTCGAGGTGATTCAGCATAGCAAGTCTCAAAATCAGGAACTAAGGAACAACTCAGAAAACGCATCCATTTCAGGAACGATCGAATTGGACAAATATATACTCACCTTCAGTTGGATTAGCCCTTGTCCCTGGCTGAGCCTGGGCAACTGCTGCTGCAAGAAGAAGCAAGAGCACAGAGCCATGGAGCTGGCTCGCCCTCAATCCAGACCTCATCTCTCCCTCCCTCCCTCCCTCTCCCTCTCCCTCTCCTTCTCCCTCTTATCTACTCTAGCTTAGCTTGACCCCTTCTAAGAGAGATAGTGATGGGACTACAAGAGTTGAGACAGCCCAACCTTAGAAAGGGGCGTGTTAGGCCGCTTGGAGACACACACACACGCACGGTGCAAGAAGCAACTTGTTTATCTATCCCAAATGGCACGCGCCGCTGCTGTCTAAATACAAGGGCACACACGACGATTCCCAAGAGAGCTGATTAGCGGAACATGCATGTGCGGTTGAGATAATAAACAATAATTTCAGGTTTTCACTCGTTCGTTCCTTCTTTGCCCCTGAACAGATCCATCTTGGATGGCGGTGTCTAATGCGAATTTTGGCCAATTTTGTAGCTATTTGTCACGCAAATACTAAATTTAGCTTCCAAATCCCCGTAATTTTATTTTACCCCCTCCACAAGCGCGGAATTTCGCAAGCGCGACGCATGTGCAGTTGCGCGGTCCGAGAGCACACGACTGTAGTCATGCGGCCCGAGACTGCACCACCCCGACACTATTCATAAAATGCGGTGGGGGAGCGCATGTCTAGCACCGTAGCATCATGCACTCCCAGACCGCATGATGCTACGGTGCTAGACATGCGCTCCCCCACCGCATGATACTACAATACACGAAAAATAATTCTGTCTGAGATGGTCAGTGTTGTTGGTGTGTTGGTCTCCTGTGATCAGTTGTTACACCCGAGCAATCTCGCGATAAATGCAAATTTTCTATTTATTCATAAAAACATATTCAAAATATTTTTTGTAATAATATTTAGATATAGGAAATGAGGTTTAAAAATTATGATTTTTGTGTAGAGTCTTGTTTACTTGCTTGTGTAACTTTCTTTGTAATTATAAACATTAAGAATTTTCATCTGTAATTTATTTATGTGTAGAGTCTGCATGAGTTTTGTAATATAGAAAACGAGGTGCAAATATTTTTAAATATATTTTGAAAACTCATTATGCAGTATAGATAATATGATGTGACGATGGCCCGATCTTCCGAGAGGTACTGATAAGTCGATTGTGGAGATCTCGACGTTGATGATCCAAAGGCTCCGACCAAAACAGATCGAACCCCTCGCAATCACTACACCACTGCTCCGTTGGTTATCAACCGTGCCGAACACGATTGACCTCGCCAAGAAGGCTATCTCCTGCAAGCGAATCGAGAACACAAGCAAGAGAGTAAAAGATGCAATCTGAAATTGCGAATAATGTTTAAGTTCACAAGTTGGGGTTCCTCAAACCGAACATGCGGCGAAACTGCTAAGCAGAATAAACTCTTAAGAAAAACCCGAGGAAAACTAAAGGGGTGCGACCTCCTTAAATAGGAGTGGGGGAGGCCGCACTTATCTAACAAAAGGGGATGTGGTACTATTCACGGGTACTGTTCACATGAACAGTACACCCATGATTAGTGCAGGCCCAAATAGTCTAAGTGTGATTACAAGGCCCAAGGCCCACTTTGACTCGGACTGGAAAAGTGATGCCACTTGTTTTGCAGTTTCTGATCGGCTCGGATGGAATTTCGAGGTTAGACCAGATTCATCTGAAAGTAGACTCCAAGATCTTTCCAACGAGTACTCACGGGCCCCGAGAAACCTTCTAGATCAAAAGTTATGGTCATTTGAAGTAGGCGCTGTCCAGCAGTCCGAATCTGAGTCGAACTCGCGAATATGAGTTGGCTTGCGCTTGACGGTTCCACTTCTACACTTGAGCTCGCGTGGTTCTTCTCCATGGTTCCTAAGGACAAGAAAATCACAAGTCTTAGGAAGTATCGAATGCTCAGCGGAAATATTATTGACTCCTAAAAACGAGTTTACCTGATAGTTGAGTTGACGAGCACGTGCCCGAGTGATTGGACCTTGCCCATCATTCATGGAAGCAGTAAGAGGGGTGTTCATATCAATAGAAGTGATGTCCTCATCATCCTCCCCTTCTTGAATTGGAGTCGTCCTCGACTCAAGCTCATCTTCCACGCCCAAGCAAGGTCGCAAATCTGCAATGTTAAAGGTGGGGCTAACCCCAAAATCTGCAGGCAAGTCTAACTTATATGCATTATCATTAATACGTTCAAGCACTCTAAAAGGACCATCTGCACGAGGCATGAGTTTAGACTTTCTCAATTCAGGAAATCGTTCTTTACGCAAGTGTAACCACACAAGATCACCCGGTTCAAAAGTAATATGCTTGCGTCCTTGACTACCAGCAACTTTATATTTAGCATTCATAATCTCAATGTTCTCTTTAGTTGTCTCATGCATCTTACGTATGAAATCAGCACGTTGTTGCGCATCACAATTTACTTTTTCTGAAGCCGGAAGAGGCAACAAGTCGATAGGTGCACGAGGTATGAAACCATAAACAATTTCAAAAGGGCATTTCTTCGTGGTAGAATGCAGCGAACGATTATAAGCAAATTCCACATGAGGCAAACATTCCTCCCACATTTTTAAGTTCTTTTTAAGCACAGCCCTAAGCATAGTAGACAATGTTCTATTGACTACCTCAGTTTGTCCATCAGTTTGGGGATGACAGGTAGTGGAAAATAACAGTTTAGTTCCCAACTTTCCCCACAAGGTTCTCCAAAAATGACTAAGAAATTTAGCATCACGATCTGAAACTATCGTATTCGGAATACCATGCAAGCGAACAATTTCCTTAAAGAACAAATCAGCAACATGTGTAGCATCATCACTTTTATGACATGGTATAAAATGAGCCATCTTAGAGAATCTATCCACGACAACAAAAATACTATCCCTCCCCTTCTTTGTCCTAGGAAGCCCTAAAACAAAGTCCATAGAAATATCTTCCAAGGTACGCTTGGAACAGGAAGAGGTATGTATAAACCATGAGGATTAAGTCGTGACTTAGCTTTTTGGCACGTGGTGCAGCGAGAAATGAAGCGTTCGACGTCACGCCTCATCTTTGGCCAATAAAAATGGTGGAACAGAATGTCCTCAGTCTTCTTCACGCCGAAGTGGCCCATCAATCCTCCTCCATGCGCCTCCTGTAACAACAAAAGACGAACGGAGCCAACAGGAATGCATAGCTTGCCAGCACGGTATATGAAACCATCATGCACAACAAATTTATTCCAACCCTTTCCCTCTTGACAATTTAGCAACACGTCTTTAAAATCAGCATCATGCACATATTGCTCCTTTATTGTCTCTAACCCAAAGATTTTGAAATCAAGTTGTGAAAGCATGGTATATCTCCTAGACAACGCATCAGCTATCACATTTTCTTTGCCCTTTTTATATTTAATGACATAGGGAAAGATTCAATAAACTCAATCCACTTAGCATGTCTACGGTTCAGGTTGGTTTGACTTCGAATATGTTTCAAGGATTCATGATCAGAATGTATTACAAACTCTTTGGGCCATAAATAATGCTGCCATGTTTCCAAAGTTCGAACTAGAGCATATAATTCTTTATCATAGGTAGAATAGTTCAAACTAGGACCACTTAACTTTTCACTAAAGTAAGCAACAGGTTTTCCTTCTTGCATTAACACCCCCCAAGACCTATGCCACTAGCATCACATTCTAATTCAAAAGTCTTGCTGAAATCAGGAAGTTGAAGCAAAGGGGCATGTGTTAACTTATCTTTGAGAGTGTCGAAAGCTTGTTGATGATTGGTGGCCCAAGTAAAAGGAACACCCTTCTTTGTAAGTTTATTCAATGGTGCAGTGAGGGTGCTGAAATCCCGAACAAAACGCCGATAGAAACCAGCGAGCCCGAGAAAACTCCGCACTTGTGTGACCGTTTTAGGAGGCGGCCAACTCTGGATAGCGATGATCTTGGCTTGATCAACCTCAATTCCCTGCGGAGTAACAACATAGCCAAGAAAACAAACTCGATCGGTGCAAAAGGTGCACTTTTCAAGGTTACCAAACAAACGTGCATCTCTCAAAGCAACAAAAACAGCACGTAAGTGTTCAAGATGTTCATCTAGTGACTTGCTGTAAATCAATATATCATCAAAGTAAACTACCACAAACTTACCAATGAAAGCACGTAAACCTCGTTCATTAATCTCATGAAAGTGCTAGGGGCATTAGTTAAACCAAAAGGCATCACTAGCCACTCATATAACCCGAACTTAGTTTTAAATGCCGTCTTCCATTCATCTCCAAGTTTCATTCTAATTTGGTGGTATCCACTACGCAAGTCAACTTTAGAAAACATTGTAGAGCCACTTAATTCATCAAGCATGTCGTCTAACCTAGGAATAGGATGACGGTATCTAATGGTAATATTATTAATAGCTCTACAATCAACACACATACGCCACGACCCATCTTTCTTTGGAACCAAAAGTACAGGAACATCACATGGACTAAGGCTCTCACGTACGTACCCTTTGTCAAGCAAGTCTCGCACTTGACGCTCAATCTCCTTAGTCTCCTCCGGGTTGGTTCGGTATGGCGCACGGTTGGGTAGGGAAGCTCCTGGAATCAAATCAATTTGATGTTCAATACCCCTAATTGGTGGCAGCCCTGGGGGTATCTCAGTAGGAAACACAATCTCAAATTCCTGCAAAAGGTTAGTGACAGCAGACGGCAAAGAGCTAGATATATCATTAAGTGAAAATAAAGCATCTTTGCATATCAAAGCATAGCATGGCATTTCATCATGACAAATTTCAGCAAGATCAGATTTGGTTGCAAGCATGACACAACCCTTTAATTTAATTCCCTCGGTCCTAGAACTAGATGGCAACCTCTCTTTCTTAGGTGGGAAAACATCCTTCACTACTTGCTGATTTTCAGATTCATGTTCAAGTTCTTTCTTCTTATTTTCAGCTAGCTCTTTATCACAATTAGCAATTTCAGTGGGTGTCAAAGGTAGCAAAGTTATTTTCTTTCCTTTGTGCACAAGAGAGTATTTATTACTTCTACCATGATGAGTTGCATCGGTATCAAATTCCCATGGGCGACCTAATAAAAGTGAGCATGCTTGCATAGGTACTACATCGAAATCAGCAACATCATGATAGGAACCAATGGAAAATTGCACTCTCGCAGATTGTGTTACCTTCACCTTACCGCTGTTGTTGAACCACTGAATGTGGTATGGGTGAGGATGCGCACGTGTGGTCAAGCCAAGCTTCTTGACCAATCCTGAATCCACCAAGTTATTGCAGCTCCCGCCATCAATTATAACACGAACACGGCAATCCTTGACGATGAGGAACATCTGAAACAAATTATGACGTTGTAACTTCTCCTCTTGCTCTCTTTGAGTGCTCAGTACTCGCTGCACAATTATGGTTCTATAACTCGCTGTAGCAGCGGCACCTAAAATCTCCTCACCATCACTATCTGTCTCATGATCATCATCATCACCTGCAAGGTTAGCTGCAAGAGCATATTCATCCTCAACATCACTAGCACTTACATAACCACCATCTTCTGTCGCAATGTACGCCCGCTGACTTGGGCAATCTCTCATGACGTGGCCCATCCCTTTACAACGGTGGCACACAATGCCCGTCGTACGGCCCGTGGAAGCAACCGATGAAGAGCTCTTTGCCGGTGCTTGCACACTAGTAGATTTGCTCGCCTCGGGTGCTCGTGATGGTGGTGGCAGTGCTGCTGAACGCGCCCTACTCACAGAGGGGGCAGCAGCTCGAAAAAACAGGAGGTGGGGCTGTCTTGGGTTGCTCCTGTGTTGGTCTCGATGTAGACGTACCTCCAAAATTGCTCCTTGTCCTTTGTTGTCTACCCTGCAATTCTTTCTCTGCCAAACAAGCAAGCTGGAACAATCTATTGATATCATTATACTCTTTGTAATCAATTATGTCCTGAATTTCACGCCTTAATCCCCCATAAAAACGAGCCATCTTATCTTCCTCATCCTCTTCAACATTACAACGCAGCATGCCTATTTGCAGTTCTTGATAATATTCCTCAACAGATCTATTACCTTGGTCTAAGCGCTGCAATTTCTTACGCATTTCACGTTTAAAAGCAGGAGGAACAAATCTAGCACGCATAGCTACCTTCAATCTATCCCATGTATCAGGGGCTAAGCCAGAATTAACTACTTGAGTCCACCAAATGATAGCAAAATCTTTAAATTCACTAGTAGCTTGTCTGACTCTATGCACTTCAGGAACTAGATGGGCATTAAATTTTTGTTCAACTGTCATCTCCCAATCTAGATAAGTTTCAGCATCATAGGTACCCGCAAAAAGATGGTATGGAAAATTTAACTTTAGCAAACGGGTCATCATGAACATGAGCATTGTGATACTGAAAATTATTGTTACCTCCCATACCATGACGGTTCTGATGAGGATGGTGTCGTGGCCGTGCAGCACCGGCGTCACGGTTTTTGTCTCTCATTATCATCTCCCTCCTCATGATCTTGGCCTCCATTTTTGGTGGCCGATTCACCAATTCTTCAAGGCGTGTAGTGAGTGTTGCAATGCTCTCATTGATGGAAAGTTGCATTGTATCCATCTTCCTATCGATGTCATCAGTAATGGCAGCGCGTTGTTCATCCAAAAGCGTCATGAGCTCTCCCTTTAAAACACACTCTTGCGCATCAGACGTCTCACCTGCCATGGTTAGTAGCAAACAAAAGACAACACAAAGGTATTATCCCTATCAACTACTAGGTGGCGAGAAGTAGAATCACACACTCTCAAGCGTCTTATCACACTCTTACAAGTGTTCTTACCAATGTAGCAGGTGGTACAACCGGTGGCTGGTTCGTGACACCGTGTCGAGCGTGGGTACGATTGCAAGAGGGAACCTGTTCTGATCAAGAGTAGGTGTAGCTTGGAAGGCACAATATGGTAGCAATGGAGAACAATCAGTTCATTTCAGAATTGCATAGAATTGAATTATAGTTCGTATCTAGCACTTAGCCTATGTTGCTGATCAACCAAGGATGGAAGAAGGCTAAGAATAAGTGTATGGCAAAGTGTAGGAGTGGTAAATACAAGATAATTCAATCCAATTCAATCTGGAATTGAAGAACACAAGGATTGACCCAAAACTGAAAACTTCAGATTTCTGTCCACTGGACAGCACGTTGGTAATTCGGCCGTAACTTTTTGTCAGATGCCTCTTTTTCACTGATTCTTTTTTTTACTGTTTTCTGACGGCTTTTTCTACAGATTTTGTTTTGGGGCCAACTTCTGAATCCCAACACAGAAATTCGCACAAAAATCACAACTGCTGACTGTTGCAGATTCAGAACAGATAATTGGGTCAACTTTCACCGCACATATCTCTTAACTGCCTGGCTGGAATGACGTGAAATTTTACAGATAGATGGATAAGGAATTTTTGAATCTAATGGCGGTGGTCCCACTCAAAAATAATCTCGGAATCAAAAGATATGATGTTTTTGGTGGCGGCTGCAGAGGAAGGAAAAATCAGCCGAAATTGGAAATTAGGGTTTGGGGTGGGGAATTTTTTTTTGTTTGGATTTTCAATGGAACAAAGATATGACCAGCAACTAGACAATACTATGACGGACACAAATTCAATTTAGCAAACCAAAACTAACAGATTGAAAGGCACAACGGGGTTTGGACAGCGGAAATTAACTCTTTTTGTGGGGCAATTTTTTTTTCTGGACTATAGGAAAAAAAAACCAATCTACTAACTAGGGATACAAGAATTACCTCACGGGCAACCGTTGCTCTGATACCAACTGATGTGACGATGGCCCGATCTTCCGAGAGGTACTGATAAGTCGATTGTGGAGATCTCGACGTTGATGATCCAAAGGCTCCGACCAAAACAGATCGAACCCCTCGCAATCACTACACCACTGCTCCGTTGGTTATCAACCGTGCCGAACACGATTGACCTCGCCAAGAAGGCTATCTCCTGCAAGCGAATCGAGAACACAAGCAAGAGAGTAAAAGATGCAATCTGAAATTGCGAATAATGTTTAAGTTCACAAGTTGGGGTTCCTCAAACCGAACATGCGGCGAAACTGCTAAGCAGAATAAACTCTTAAGAAAAACCCGAGGAAAACTAAAGGGGTGCGACCTCCTTAAATAGGAGTGGGGGAGGCCGCACTTATCTAACAAAAGGGGATGTGGTACTATTCATGGGTACTGTTCACGTGAACAGTACACCCATGATTAGTGCAGGCCCAAATAGTCTAAGTGTGATTACAAGGCCCAAGGCCCACTTTGACTCGGACTGGAAAAGTGACGCCACTTGTTTTGCAGTTTCTGATCGGCTCGGATGGAATTTCGAGGTGAGACCAGATTCATCTGAAAGTAGACTCCAAGATCTTTCCAACGAGTACTCACGGGCCCGAGAAACCTTCTAGATCAAAAGTTATGGTCATTTGAAGTAGGCGCTGTCCAGCAGTCCGAATCTGAGTCGAACTCGCGAATATGAGTTGGCTTGCGCTTGACGGTTCCACTTCTACACTTGAGCTCGCGTGGTTCTTCTCCATGGTTCCTAAGGACAAGAAAATCACAAGTCTTAGGAAGTATCGAATGCTCAGCGGAAATATTATTGACTCCTAAAAACGAGTTTACCTGATAGTTGAGTTGACGAGCACGTGCCCGAGTGATTGGACCTTGCCCATCATTCATGGAAGCAGTAAGAGGGGTGTTCATATCAATAGAAGTGATGTCCTCATCATAATATATAGCAAATCTTATTTATAGATTGTTATTTTTTTGAAATAAAAGAGTAGACAATGTAGGTAGGTTGGTCCGTTTGTGATTTTCGTAGATTCTCAACGGTATGAAATCTGTTAGACTGGCAATAACATATTATCATCGACGTATATTGTTGTAGTGCGAGAAATTTTCAGAAGAATTTTGTAGGGATGATTGAGGCGTTAATAACTCATAAGTACGAACATAAGTGATAGTGCGATGTAACGATTGATCCATTTATGATTTTTGTACATTGTGAATGGTACAAAATATGTTACATCCGTAATAACAAGTTACGATCGTCGTATGTTGTTGTAATGCAAGAAATTTTATAAAAAAAATTGTGAGGACAACTGGGATAGCAGTGATTGGTAAGTACAAAGGTAGGTAATATTGAGCATGCAAAGAATTGAATGCAAAAAGACAATGAGATTTGATGTTATGAATTAAAATAGATTTTATAATAAACCTGGGAATAACATGGCGCACAGTGTTTGGTTACGTGCATAAGGAACAGCATCATGCACGATGCAACAAACCGAAGTATTCCTATGATACATATACACCTTTTTGGCATGGAAATAAATTTGACATTTAGGAGACTAGTGTGGAACGGTCTGATCTACTGCGTGGACCAGGGCCATTTTTCCTTCCTTGCGAGCTCAGCGTTGAAATCCTCTGCTGCCTCTTTGGCCTTGGTCATCATTTTCCTCTTTTTCTCACACTCCCTGTCACGAGCCTCGCGCTCCCTACACGTGCATGCCTCAAGATGAGCTTTCATCTCTCAACGTATCATTCGGTTTGCTCGTTGTTGCGGCGCTCCTCCTCCCGGATCTCATATGCCCTTTCGACATTCCACTCCTCGTAGTCGAGAGTCCACTAGTCATGTGGGTGGATCTCTAGGTTGATCCACTTGTGGTAGCCACATAGCAGTTCTGGGGACTGTGGGTAGACGGGAGAGGTTGTTATTGAGTACTTTGAATAAGAAATAGTAGGGAGAACACATTGTAAGTGGCTCTTACCAGCTGTCGATAGCTGCTCGTGTCCCAACGGTAGTCAGGATAGTCAAAAGAGTAGTTCGCACAACCCTAGTAACGCATACCTAGGCTGAGCCGCTGCTTAAATTTGAAGAATTTGCATGGGTCCCTGCACCAATAGAGGGGCGATGTCTCCCCCTCAGGCAGGTGTTGTGGCAAAACTTTCGGTTGAAACGTTTAGGATAAACATGCTCCTACGGGGGGCGTCATTAGAGGGGTGTGACCTCCTGGCATGCTACGCTTGTTCAGTCCGGGCCGCAGTAGCCCTTGCTTGTTCGTTGCAGGCAGCAGCAGACTTTGCTAGGTCACGGGTCTCCTCCCATTGCTTCATCATCTTGTGCCATTACTTCTTCTACCTCTTGTCCATCCTGACGTGGTGAAGGAAGCTCTGGTATAGTGTTGGGTTGTGTAGTGTAGGACAGAACATGCAATAGAGGGGGTTGAATGGTGACTTCAAACCTCCCCAAGCATTCACACAACCTTTCTTCTCCAATAGCTACAGAGCTATGAAGTTAGGGATTGAATGCTCACTGGAAAACGAGAGAACAAACCGAAACAGACTAAAAACCGAGAGTAGTCGAAAACAGACAGAGCGGTCGAAAGCTCTTTGCTGTGGTCAAACGATTGAACGAATGGCTGTCTGTAAACAAAGTGGTCGAACACCAACTCGTGGTCGATCAACCCACTCGGAAGAAGAAAGTTCAGAGCGGTCGAAGCCTCTCTTTGCCATGGTCGAAAAGGAATGCGTGGTCGTAAATGAAACAGAGGAAGAGGGAAGGCGCACGACCACAAGATTCGATTTCTGAATAACTTTTGATTCATGGATCAATTGGTCATGAGACTTCAAATATAGCAAGACCACGACCTCAAAAGGCTTCTCTGATCTTTAATCAAAAACCTATCAAGCCTGCAGAGATCTTTCGGGAACAACACAAAGACCACTCAAAACCACGACTCTGAGAGAAAGAAGATGATCAGATCATGCAAATGGAATTAAATGGCCAAGAAGGCTTCGAGTATGTTCTTCCATTACCAGGCAAGTTAGTTCATCTAAAGAATCAATCGAGAGCAAAGATTTAAGTCAGGAAGCAAAAGAGCGATAAGATGAACAGAGAAAGTGCACTCAAGACAAACAAGCATCAAACAGACAAGACAACTCAAATAGAGGCACAAAGATGAATGATTTCATTCATGGAGGTTTCTACAACCACTCCATCCAGGAGATATAGGAGCATACACGCTCCACCCCAGAGAACAACTCACGCAAGAATATAGAATCAAAACCCAGAGCTTCTCGGGAACAACCTCACAAAGCACTGGTGTTCTATCCTCTATTTATAGCCTTCAATAGCAGGGGGTAACCCGTTAACCCCAGCTAACACCGGGTTTTACACATGCTTTACCTGTTAACACCAACAGACTCCAGTGCTTTAACAATGACTTTACCAAAGAGCAGTTTCCTTTGTAGGCTTTGAGCATTTCTCCAAAATGCCCCTCCTGCACCTTCCTGAAAAATTCCCATTTCCTTGCTGTCCACGCCGTGCAGCCACCTTGCAAGCCTAGTCATCTTCGGCAGCTCCCGAACCGTTCTAGACCTCAACACCTCTTGTGCCTAGTCCCGGCTCATCCATGACTTAGCTCCAATGTCCTGCAATCATAACAGACAAGAAAACATCACATAGCACCACTCAAGAAACTGAGATCATACATCTGCATCGGAATAACGTGCTCTGAAATCACCCCAACTGGTCGTAAACCACCTACGACCGATCGAATGCACAAAACATGAAAAGCACATGGCCTACGACTGCACTACAAGTTGAAACGACCACCCAGAAGACGGTATGACCGCTTGAACAGAAGATACGACCATCGCTAATTGCCTTCGACTGCTAAGACAATCACTACAACCACGTAATAGCTCTTGATCGCTTTGATTTCGTGGTCGTAAACCTTCTGCTGAAGTTTTGAGCACGTTCACTTCTTCACAACGTGGTCGAAGCCCCTTCCAACCATGTACAACGTGGTCAAAGCCTCTTCCGACCATGTACAACATGCACTATCGTGGTCGTAGCTCCTCCTGACCACGTTTAGTTCCTTCAGCAGCGGTCGTATCACCCTTCGACCACATCTTCTTCTGGTTTGCCGTGGTCGAAACACCTTCCAACCACGTTTGCCATCAACGTGGTCGAAGCCCGCTTTCGTCTTTCGACCACGCCTTTCGACCGCATTTTTTGTCAATGTGGTCAAAACCCGCTTTCGACTACCGACCACACCTTCCGACTGTGTTTTCCGTCAACATGGTCGAAGTCTGCTGACTTCCGAACGTGGTCGAAGACCTGATTGCCGACTTCCGATTGTGAACAGCGTGGTCGAAGTCTGCCGACTTTCGAACGTGGTCGAAGACCCGACTGCCGACTTCCGATTGTGAACAGCCAAAGCTTCCAACTTCTGATAATGGATAACGTGGTTGTAAACCCTTCCGACCACATTCAAATTGTACTACAGTGGTTGTAAACTCGTCTGCCGACTTCCGACCATGGATAACGTGGTCGTAAACCCTTCCGACCACGTTCAAATTGTATTGCAGTGGTCGCAAGAGGCACAACGTAGTCGTAAACTTCCATCTGACCATGACGACACACAATGTAGTCGTAAACGGTCTGCCGACCACTCACTAGGGCGTACGACTTTGCAGAAATAACACAATCATCAAAAACCAAACTCAATTTTTCTAAAACAAGGGTCAATTACTCATCACAAACATGGAGTCACCTCCACATGGTCTCTCATGTAGTGTTCTCTCCTAGATCTATTCCACCTCATGTTATAAGCTAAAGAGTTGGCATGGTATGATTTATTTCATGTGACTAGCCTGTGAGGTAGAGTGTTGCCTTGTCTTTCTGAAAAGTACCTGGCAACGCAGAGTGTTTTCACTGCGCAAAGCTGCCCTCGTCTAGTCTTGTCACTGTGCAAAACTACCCCTTTGGTCTTGTCACTATGCAAAGCTGCCCTCGTCTGGTCTTGTCACTGCATAAAGCTGCCCGTTTGGTCTTGTCGTTGCACAAAGCTACCCCTGTCTAGTCTTATCACTATGTAAAACTGCCCCTTTGGTCTTGTCACTGCACAAAGATGCCCCTGTCCGGACTTGTCACTGTGCAAAGCTACCCCTTTTGGTCTTGTCACTATGCAGAACTGTCGCATCTTGTCTTCTCACTATGCAAAGCTGCACCCTTTGGTGTTGTCACTACGTAAAGCTGTCTTGTCTGGTCACTACTCAAAGCTATTTCGTTTGCTATAAAATGTATGGCCACCCTATGAAAGTAGGAGCACTCGACCCTGTGAACCGTCCGAAGAACTACCTTCTCCATCGTACAGTAACATACCATGGTGGACGCCGAGCGGCTAGTCGAAGCGAGGCAATCTTGCACCACGGCCTGCTTCACATTGGCTAAGAACCACAGGCAGGTATCAGTGTTCTCATTCTTCACAATTGCAAAGCCCACGTGGAGTAACTGGTTGTTCGCGTCAGCTGCAATCACAATGATAATCGTACCCTTGTACTTGCCA